>JAPCYP010000003.1:12915833-14319166 GCA_035048595.1 Echinosophora koreensis | reverse complement strand
GGCTACCATTTTTTTTAAAAAAAAAATGACTTTCTTTTGAAAAAATAATATTTTTTTTTTTCAGAAATAAATTTATTTGTTAAGTATGTGCAAATATCTGGTTAATCAGGTATAAATATCTGGTTAATTCAATTTATTATCTGGTTAATGAGTTTTTTTGAGAAATAAAATTTTTGGGTAAGTATGTACAAATATTTGGTAATATCTGGTTAATTCAGCTTATGATTTGATTAATTTTCTTTCTCAAAACTCTTTTTTTGTTTACTTCTATAAAACTAACTTCTAAACAAATATTATTAAATTATACAAATAACTTTATATTAATTAATTATTAATTATATTAATAATATTATTAATTGGTATAATTATATTTAAAAATTCCTCATTGATGTTTAAAAATATTCAGTTTGGTCCTTCAATTGTTTTAATAACATAATTATGTATTAATAATATTGATAATGATGTATTAATGATGTTAATATGTATTTATAATATTGAAAATTATGTATTAATAATATTAATATTAATATATATTAATAGAATTATATTAGTATTTATTAATATTAATAACATAATTTTCTTTTACTTAAATTTTTTTAACCCCAAAAATCTTTTAATTGGTATAATTATATTTAAAAATTAGTATATTATTATTAATTAGTATAATTATATAATGATAAAATTTAATTGGTATTAATTAATTATTAATTATATTAATAATATTATTAATTAGTATAATTATATAATGATAAAATTTATTAGTAGAATTATATTAATTAATTAATAATCTAATTTTATTTTTCTTTTTTATATTTTTTAAACCCCAAAAACCTTTTTTTTTAAATTTTTTTCATAAAAAATTGACGAACCAATAGGAAGCTGCCACATGGCAGGTCAAACTGGCGCCACTCCACCAGAGAGCGCCACATGGCACTAACCTGATTTTCTTTTTTTTCCGACAAAAAATTTGTTTTTTTCCAGATTTTTGGGACCAATCAGGACCTGCCGCGTGGTAAGTCAACAAGTCAATGGTGCCAGTTTGGCGCCACTAGTCAACAAAAAAAATTATTTTATTCAAAAGTAGGTTAGTTTGGTAAATTATTTCAAAAGTAGTTTATTTTGGTATATAATTTCAAAAAGTGGGTTAGTTTGGAAAAAAAAAAAAAAAAGCCCATCTCCCGCCGTTCAAAATTATAAATTGTGTTTTTTATCAACACTATCGAATTTTAAAATAATTTTCAATAATTGAAATCCCTACAGTTTAAAAACAAACTAATTAAAGAGGATCGAAATCCAAACAGATCCCCAAACATGTAATATTAAAAATGCAATTCCCAGTGATTTTTTTTTACATATATAATTCCCACTGAACTTTAATCATGAAGAAAAACAAGGATGGAATAGCTGTGAGAGTTGATGCCAAGCAAGCTTATAAATATATATAAACGCGCACAAATACAAACTATTAGATAACATCTTAATCTTAATCCTATTAAAATTCGAGTAATTTGGATCGTGGCATCCCATATTTCCCTGTTTGAATCCCATGGAGTTGGAGAATGAGATACACCACTACAAAGAGAAATCTGCTGTGAAATGTAATTCAGAATAAATAAAATGTGAGTTAAGAGTGTCAGTTAGAAGTTAGTTAGAGTAAGCTAGAGGTTCTTACTAGCTGTTTGTTGAAAGTTAGTTGTGATAAGCACTATATAAGTGAGTGCATACTTGTAAAGTGAATTAGATGATGAATATACAGTGTGTGAAATTCAGTAAAACTCATTCTCTAAATTCTTCTTCAATTCTTCTTATTCTTCTGTGAGTGTGTGAGTGTGGAGTCTGTGAACTCCAACAAAATCATCATTTAAGAATTACACCGTAGACATATTAATGCAAAATTGATACCCTTACTCTCAATATTTGATCATTATCACCTGCGCCAACATGAGTCTTCACTTATGTATGACGAACCAAGAGAAAACCATTATTGTGGAGAGACATGAGGCGACAGCTATTCTGCATTCTCAAGATAACCTATTCATCAGGCAGGAGCTGGAACCTATATTGGTGCTCATTTTGTGGTGTTGTGGTGTTGATATTGGTGCTCATTTTATGATCGGCCATAAATTAAAAGCAAAGAAAAAATTATAATTGCAACAATAAGCCTTAGTTATTCAATACAGAGTTGTACTTTTACCTCCTAAAAGGGCCTAAAGAGGTCATCAAAGAAATAAAAAAACAATGAAATACTCCATGAAGGCATTTTACTCTGAAATGCCAATGTAATTGAAATACTAAACCGTTAAGAATACTAACTATAATAATATATGGGCTATCAGTGATTAACGAACTTGAAATAAAGAATAATAATGCACCATGCCATCAGCTGATCCAATCTAATTCGCAGTCTCTTTCTTGGCTTCATTGAGGTACTCTTCCATTTCATTCAACCATAGATCAGCAAATTCACAATTCTTCCAAGCCTCAAACCATGGCCCTCCACGAGTATAATGGATGGACTTTGGTAGAGTAGATGGATCATTCTCAACAACCTTGTTGTGCCCCTCAAGAAAGTTCCAAACAAATGGGATGGACCCAATTTCAGCATCCTCAAGCCATTGAAACCTGTGAAGGAAAGCACCAGTCTGTGTATTCACAGTGTCAGGAGTGAGGACACGGTTCTTGGGATGACCACAATTATACAAAACCATAGAAGACCAATTCTTTCTTGGGTACACAGTTTGCACTGCCCCATCCATTTTTGTGGTCTCTTTTGGAGCATAGTCATGCTGAACACACATAATAGCATACTTGTCCTCAATCAAATCTGTCAATTCCTTAATATCAGCCAAGTAGAGGAAATCACAATCCACAAACATTGCCCAACCTTGGAAATTGGCCAAGCATGGTGTCAAGAATCTTGTGAAAGAGAACTCGGTGCTCTCAAATTGACCCCTCTCACGCCAATACAAGCCACTCTTTCTCAGATCTGACTGTATGATTGGGATGATCTCAACAGGGATTGAAGACCTTTTCAAGATAGAGCGGCGGCATACCTGAAAGGCAATGTCTTCACGCGGATCATAGCCCACGAAGATCTTGAAGGGCTTCTTCACGTTCTCATCAGCATTTCCTCCACCATTGCAACTTGGTGGGTGAATTTTGCCATTGCTCAAACTCATCTTCTCAGCAGATGGCGAATGCAACTCCCTGTTCACACCCCACAAAACAAATCAATGATAAATCTGAAAAGATATCAAAAACACAAACACCCATTTGGTTACACATAAAATCATGTAAAATAAAAAGACAAAATCTAATCTTTATATGTCCCCAAAATCAGCATAAGGAGACCCAATTGCTGTAATGTAAAGGAAAGTAGCCAATTTTCCCACATTCCCTTAAATAATAGAAAACTAGAAGGAACCAGAAACAAAAAATGAATGAAAAGAAAGATCCCCTATTTAAAACAAGAAACAAGGAAATAATCGATGAAATCAGAAATGAAGAATGTACCAGAAAGAAAGGGATAATTGAAGAAGTAGCAGACAAGTGTTGTTGGACTTGGATAGAGAAATGGGTCTGTTGGATTTCAAGTGGAAGCAAAAGAAAGAAAGAAAGGGAGTGAATAGCGTTGGAACGATAATTCAGCGGTGACGCACATGCACGCCGACAGCGATGAATATATACATAGCAGAGCCACGGCTAAAAAGGAAAAGGCCAAATTGCGTCCTTGCAAGTTAAGGCTGGTGGGTTGACGCGTGTATTACAAATAGCTGGATAACACGTTATAAGGGACCCAATCCAATGGCATCGTATCATTCTAGTTATCGTATGCTCATGCTGCTCTCTGGCAAACCAAATACCAGGGGTCACAAATCAATGGATTACACGGTTTTCAAATTATAATGCACAACTTAAAAATGATTAATTAATTGTTAAACTAAGGTAATGTTTGGTTGGAGAGGAATGGAGGGGAGGGCATTGGTTAAGGAGTTAATAAAAGGAATGTTTTTATTGGAGAATACATGTTTAATACTCTTCAATATAATAACTACATCACTTTCTCGTACAAACTTATATCTTTTGATTACTTATCCAATGCCCTAAGGACAATCGTTAGTATTCTCCTTAAACTAATCATTTTGTCCTTATATATGACATTGATTTTCAATTTAGTCTCTATACATCAAAAAATTCAAATCAGTCCTTACATGCAACAATCATTTTCAATTTGGTCTTCGTCGTTTATTGGTGTCATAACATCGTTTGTTGGAGTTAAAGTATGGGGGATCAAATTGAAAATGGTTGCACGTGTAGAGACTGAATTCAACACAGAAATTGAATTTGGTCCTTACATGTGACAATCATTTCCAATTTGGTCCTTACATGTGACAGTTATTTTCAATTTGGTTCCTATATAAGGATGTTATAACTGACACCGATAAACGACGATGACCATATTGAAAATAATTATCACATGTAGAAATTGATTTGAAATCTTTTAACATACAAGGACGAAATTAAAAATCAATCTCACGTATAGAAACCTAAGAATTAGTTTAACCTTAATTCATTCATCTGAGTTTTGATTTTTAAGCTAAACTTACACTTCTGCCTTTTCATAATGGAGTATGAAATGGGTAATCACTGATCATCTACCATTCGTTCAGCTACTCTTATTGTAGTGGTGAATCTAGGACCCTGACTCAATGGGGACAAGTTATTTAAAAAAAAATTCAACACTTATAAAAGTGATAAAAGTTAATTTTAGTCTTTATAAAAAGTTTATTCATTTTCAGTCCCTAAATAGATACAAATATTATGTGTTTTTAATCCATAATGAGGGACTAAAAATACACTACTTTTATTAAATGTAGGACTAAAAATGAATAAAATTTTATAGGGACCAAAATCAAATTTTACCAATTTTATAGTAATCAAAAACATATTTAACCCTAGTTATTATCATATATATGAATATAAAGACAGATAGGGATAGGTGAGGGTGAGAGTTTGAAAGAGAAGAGAGGGTTGAGTGAATGTGTTTGTTGAAAAAAATAAAAGAAAGAAAGGACAGTTAGTTTAAATATATAAAAATAGTAGAGACAAAATACAAATATCTAAAATATTTACTTTCATTAAAGTCAGGGCGTTTGTACCTAGGTCCGCCCATGCTACAATGTTCCGACTGCTTTACAAATTAGCGGGTTTTTCACGTAACTAGTATAATTTGGTAGCGTAATTACGTGAATGGTGTAGTTTTTAAAATAATTACGGAAGTGGGGTAAGTCGTAAGTAGTGATAACGAAATCAAAACAGAAGTTGTATACCTTGTTCACGATTCATTTTTATATTAATAAAATAAAAAAAAAAAACAAGGGAGTCGTAACCATCTTTTGCAACTTATTTTTTTATTATTTTTTTGGGAAAGTCGTGAGCACCCATTACGACTTGGGTGGGATTTTTTAAATTTTTTTAAATTTTTTCATTTAATTTTTTTAAATAAGTCGTAATATACACTTACGACTTCTTTATTAATTAAAAGAAATTATTCATTAGAGTCGTATATATGGCATTATTATACCATACTTCTAGGATATTTTTCAAAAAAAAAAAAAAAGTAAAGGCCCAAAGTGGTCCCTCAAATTTTTCGAGTAAGCCAGTTTGGTCCCTACAAATGAAATGACAATTTGGTTCCCGAAATTTTAAAACGGGGGACAATCTGGTCCTTACGGAGGGACCGAATTGTCCCCTGTTTTTAAAATTTGGGGACCAAATTGTCTTTTTTTTTTTACCAAACTGCGCTACTCGATTTGAGTCTTTACTCAAAAATATATATATATAAGTCGTAAGTGTTGAATACCACTTGTTTAAAAAAAAATAAAAAAACACTAAAGTCGTAATTGTAATACACGACTTGCCAAAAGAAATTATAAAAAATACAAGTCGTATAAGATGCATACGACTCCCTTGATTTTTTTATTTTATGAATTTAAAAATGAATCGTAAGCAGGGTGTACGACTTTTGTGTCTTACGACTTATCCCACTTCCGTAATTATTTTAAAAACTATACCATTCACGTAATTCCATTATGAAGTTACACTAGTTAAGAAAATTTCCCCAAATTAGCAAACAAAATACTCCCTCTGATCCTATATATAAGAGGCAAAACCCTAAAACACACCAAGGAAATGCATTGAAATAAGCTATTTGTAATTAATATTCATATAAATTTACAAATTTAACCCTTCAATAATTAATGCACAAACCTAATTATATTGAAAGTTACACTGTCTCGTAAATATAAACTCTATTATAAACAAGGGTAAAATTGGAAATGAGCATTTAATATTTGTCAAAATACATACATATCTCTTATAATTTGGACCAAAAAAAAGTAGTCATTTGTCTCTTATAATAAGGACCGGAGGGAGTACCAGGGGTCACAACTCACAAATCAATGGATCACGCGGTTTTCAAATATTAATGCGGAGCTTTAAAATAAGTAACTAATTCATTTGAGTTTTGAAGCTACACCTAACACTTCTGCCTTTTCAGTATTAATGTTAATATTATTTACTTTTAATTTCAAAGCAAACACCTTGATTGTTTTAACCAAAAAAAAACTTCAAGATCAAGGTGTCACAGTACGTGGAGGTTGAATTCAAAAAATGAAACATTAAGGTGATATTTACTAAGCATATTTTATATATGGAAGTGTATGTACCTTTACATGATATTGAGTTTCAATATTGATATTTGAGTTCGATGTAGTTTTTTTTTTTCACCTATCTCTATGAAGATGAATTTCTATTACGTAGGTCATAATGTGTTTAGTTTTTCTTATATTTGAGCCCATCTTATCAACTTATTATCAAATTGTTGCCAAAAGGAATATGTTTCTACTTTCTTGGCTTGTTCCAGCAGGAGTGCACGGCATATATCACTCATTGTGCAACATCTTTCATTATCATTGAATTAAGAAGTTCACCAGATTCTATCATGTACTTGTTCACACTATATTATTTTATTTTTTACATTTCGTTCTCTCTCAAACTGATATCGTCTTCAACCTCCCCACCACCATCAATCGCCTCGTCGTGCAGCTATTACCATTGTCAACCCTCGTCATGCAGCCATCAATGTTTTCTTCTCTTTCTAGCTCCTACTCTTCCTCTTTTTGCGGTTCTTCTTCTTCTTACGGTATTCTTTGTTGGCTAAGCATGCCGTCAGAGTTGTTCATGTCGGTGGTGCTGTCACTAGTGACACGTCGTCTGAGACAGCGAAACAGAAACCCAAAATCCCCTTTTCCCTCCTCCAATTTATGATTTCTCGAAATAAAAATTGAAACTTTGTTTAAACCCACCTAAGATTGGAGAGAGCCATGAGTAGTGCAGTGGTTCGAGCGGCAAAGGTGGCGTGTGATGCGGTGGTTCTGGATGAAGCGCCATAGCGGATGTGATAGGTCTCTCGCAGTGGGGTATTGCAGTGGCGACTGGGACGATGATGTGGCGGTCCGAGGCTGAAGCAGGTAGTGTTGTTCGCCATCCCCCACTTTTAAATAATAAAAATCATGACCACTCTTTCTGACGATTTTGACTGTACATGACGCATTCTAACATAGACCTTCCTATCTTGAGGTCTTTGACGATGGATAAATAAGGGGAGGGAAGGTTTCGATGATCTTCGAATCTAGATCGTGTAACCCACAGTTGTTTACGACGATGTGGATGGCGAGGTCGTACCTCACCTCTGTACACTGGTGAGTGTAGATGGAAGGAAACCCAAGTGAAAGAACACTGTTGACTTGAGCTTTGAAACTCCATTCGGCGAAGGAGGTGATAGTGAGTTTGGGAGCTGCACGATGGCTGGCGACGGAAAATGTATAAGAAGAAAAAGAAGAAGAAGAAAAGAAGAAGAGGATGAAGATGAATGCCATGGTAAAAATGAAAGTGTAGGTTGGGTAGCGTGATAGAGGAGGAGGAGACCAAAGCTGTCATGATGGAGATGGATGGGGGTAAGAGCAGTCGTGAAAGGATTGAGAGTTAGAGAGAGGGGAAGAGCAGGAAATGAAAAAAATAAAACATATAGTGTGGATAGGTATATGGTAATATCATGTGGCGCTACTTAATCAATGATTATCTATGGTTGCTCATGGTGAGCAACACGAGAAGGTCACTCACCATAAAATTCGCCTATGTGCCTCTACATACTTGGTAATTCTAGTCAAACATTAGATGCCAAATCACTCTTGTTGGGTTGTGAGTCGGTAACCCGACCCAGAACGAAAACACCATGCTTTCATGGGTTTCCGGCTTAATGATTATATAACTTAGATTAACTTAAATGGTCAAATTGGTCATATAGCTAAGTGAAATTATACTCTCTTTGTTTTTTTTTTCATTTGTTTCTCTTTAAGAAAATCTGTATATTTTTTATTTTTCAGTTTAGAAAATGAGTGAATCATTAATTATGTTTTAATTACCATTATTATAATAAACGGGAGAATGTTAAAAGAGTGATAATAAATTAATATATTTCAAATATTTCAATGAAAGATAGTTCAGTAAAACATAGTTACTTCTGATATGGAGATTCCTTAATGACTTTCTTAGATCGTGTATAACAATCTTAAAGATAAATAAAAAAGAATAGAAGAAAATCTTATTTTTCTTAAAATCAATCCTATCCATCCAAAATTGAGTCTATGGAATCACTTTTGAACCCTAAATACCTTTAGTTTTTGTACCAACTAGATTTTGAGATCAAAATGCTAATCTAAAAGCTAATCTAAATGCTTGTTTAGGGGTATCCAAACAGACACTATATCTTCTTGCAAAATAAAAGAAAAAAGTTGTGTTAGGATAGTTACTCATATGTTATTCTTCAAGTGACCAAGGGGTATTAAAATTTGAAATATCCATAAAATTTTGATCTGGATTCTAAAGGCTAAGTTGTGGATTTTTCACTTGTTTATTTACACATATGCATGAAGAATTCTTGTTTGCTAAGAAAAGAATCTACATCCAAGTGTATATCATATGTCAGAAGCTAGAGAATGAACCGATGTTAATTAAGAGAACTAAAGAAATTTATAAAGGTGGACCTGCCAAATAGAATAGATATTCAGTTCCTAAAGTTATAGGACATGAATTGTGATTGTGTGCTTTCAAACTGCCGTAAATGCGTTATTCTCCTTTCTCATTTCTCTCTCTACTCCCCCTCTCCATGTAAGGTCTTTTATGAACCTCCCATTTTTTAAGAAAAAAGGATAGATGTTCATGGGATCATGATGATCATAAAGGTTTATTGTTAAAAAAATCATGATGATTACCAACATTTGGACCAATACACCAAAATTAACATTGCATGTGATCTGGGGGAGAAATTTGAGTTAGGTAATGTAGGGTTTATTTTACAATTGATTTTATATTGGATGAATTTTTGAATAGGTATGTAGAATTCATTTTATCTTTTTAAATATTTACAATTGATTTAATAACGGATGAAATTTTGGACAGGTGATTTAGAATTTTCTTTTAGAAAAAAGACCAATTTTGGTCCCTGAGAAAAACATCGGGGTCTGTTTTAGTCCATGATAAAACTAAAGTACCAAATTAATCCCTCACAATTTCAAACTAGGGACAAATTAGTCTTTCCGTTTGATCGCGTTAGACACCATCTGTTATCTCTATGGATTAGGGTTCCATAATTGTTAATTTGCGACAGAAATTGGAGTGGCGTCGATTAGGTCTCATTTTGGACATTTAAGTGACTTTTTTGGTTGCTTAAGGGGCCATTTTATTTTTATTGTGTGTGTTCAAAATGATGTTATTTTGGGCATTTTGAACATTTAAGCAAATATTTAATAACCAATTTATCGTTAATATCATATAACAATACATCTAAGCAAGAAAACAGAACACATTATCGACTTAACAAACCCAAACTAACAAGGGGTTGACAGAGGGACTAACATGTCCCTAGTTTAAAATTGTGAGGGACTAATTTGATACTTTAGTTTTGTCAGGGACTAAAACGGACCTTAATATTTTTCTCAGGGACCAAAATGAGGCTTTTTTTTTATATATATATAGCCCTCACTTAAATATGAACCAGACAATTATTTTTTAAAATTTAGAAAAGAAATTTCGAAAGGTGGTTTTACGAAATAAAATTAAGTTAGAGATTAAATAAATATAAGGCACTTTTGGTTCCTCTATTTTACTGCTTGGGCGATTTTGGTCCCCTCAGTTTTTTTGCTCGATTTTAGTCCTCACATTTTAAAAATATGCAATTTTGGTCCATCTATATGTTAATATCCAATAATTAATGGTATATTTAATATGGCTTTTGATATTCTAACCTGACTTATACATATCAAAATGGTAGTGAATATCAATGTTAAACTTTTTACACTGAAATATACTAAATCAAATTAATGCCTTGTAAGTTTTATAAAGTGAGATATAAAACAAGAGAAAATTTTCTCTTTAAAATAGACAAATATTATGAAATAGATGTAGTAATACATCAGGGTACAATGTATATTGAATAAAATGAGTAAAAAATGCAATTAAACTTTTTTTTTGAGCGAAAAATGCAATTTCCCAAATATGTAAATATAAACATTTTAATCCGCACAAGTGATTCTCCTACAAAGAGTTAGAAGATCTGGAACGAAAAGTTAAACAGGCGAATCGAGGCACGAATAAATAGTAATCAAGCCTATTGAGTCTGTGAGTTGCTGCGACAAGTTGATTTGAAGATCTGGAGAGTGGTTGAATTGAAGTTCGGAAATGAAATGGTGAGATAGTAGTGATAATGGGTTGGGGAAGGGGAATATACGAAGGGGTAGTGGTGGTTGGATCCTTGTGTTTGCTGGGATGGACTGGCGTGTGGTTCCTCAACCGCCGTCTCTACAAAGAATACGAAGAGAAGCGCGTCCTCGTTCAGATCCTCTTCAGCATCGTCTTCGCCTTCTCCTGCAATCTCCTCCAGCTCGTCCTCTTCGAAATCATTCCCATCCTCTCCAAAGAGTATTTCATTTCACTATTTATTATTATCATTCAATTCATCATCGATGATTCATGTTAATGTTATGATTGATGATTGATGATTGATACTTACTGATATTAGGGCTAGAGTGGTGAACTGGAAGGTGGACTTGTTCTGTCTGATTCTGTTGCTGGTGTTCATCCTTCCCTATTATCACTGTTACTTGATGCTCAAAAACAATGCTGTCCGCAACGAAAGGGCTGCACTCGGTGCTATCCTCTTCCTCTTCGCTTTTCTCTATGCCTTTTGGCGCATGGGCATTCACTTTCCCATGCCATCCCCTGATAAAGGTTGCTCACCCTATCACAATCACAAATCACTGAATGCATATTCTTCATTTTCTTACTTGTTCATTGTCTGTCTCTCAGGTTTCTTCACTCTGCCTCAACTAGTTAGTAGAATTGGGGTAATTGGTGTAACTGTCATGGCTGTTCTATCTGGTTTTGGTGCTGTCAACTTGCCTTTCAGTTACTTATCCCTTTTCATCAGGTAATCACTTCCTTCCACCCACTTCAAACCTAACATTGTTGTTTTTTGTTTTGTTTTGTTTATTATTATCGTGATTGTTTATGTCGAACGCTGCTATTGATTAGAGAAATTGAGGAGGCGGAGATCAAATCCTTGGAAAGACAGCTAATGCAGTCGATTGAGACTTGCATATCAAAGAAGAAGAAAATTATCCTTTGTCAAATTGAGATGGACCATAACCAAGGAGCTGAGGAGGTTTGCATTTTTCTTACCTCTCAACATCATGTTTATTTATTTTGTATTGCACCTTATTTATTTATTTATCTTAACAGAAGAATATGTTTATAGAAACAATGAGACAAAGTACGTCTGGGGGAGGATAAGATGTCCTCCTAACTAGAGAAAAAGAAAAGATAACAGTGAGCCTAATTGTCTCTCAAATGCAACAAAGCCGTCCAATTCATTTGTATGTAAGTTTTGGAAAAGAGAATGATGACATCGTTTCATCCATATAGCTAACCTCATGTAGTGGGAGAATGCTTTTATCATTGTTGTAAGTTTTAGAAATTCCCTTGAAACTACCATTAGCGAGTCACCTAAAGAGGCCCTCAGGACAATTCTATCCCATAACAAATATCAGGGGAAAGAGACTTGGTTAAAAACATGGGCCTTTTCCTGCAACCAAATAATTCTAGACAATTGCAAAGGCCATAGACCACAAACTGCTATATAATTTAGCCTTCTTATTCCTGCCAAATGCCAAAACTTTTAATTACCTTTCAATATATCATGTACCGGTCGATATTTATACTAAAAGGCATTTCTTTTTTTGTTGCCTAGAAATACTTAATGATTTCTTTGTATAATATATTGACTTTTGCTTTAGTTTTATAATTTTGTTAAAAATTGATAAAAACATTAGTTACTAAATGCAGGCTTTTATGTTAACTTGTGCATTGAATTTTTTCACATTCTTTTATTTTTTCTTGGAAAAAAGTGCCTTTTTGTTTCCAAAAGGACTCCTGTTAACGGGACTTGAAAAAAATAAAGATTTTTCAAGGGGAGGGAACTCTTTTCTTATCAGTGCCCGCACACCCCTTCAGGACAGATATATATCCTTTAAATCGTTTTTTCTTGCTTTTTGATGCATACACCTTGCAACTCATCTAAACTGTTTTGTTTCAGAAGTTAAATGCTAGATCTTTGTTTAAACGAATAGTTGGTACTGTTGTTCGATCTGTGCAAGAGGACCAAAAGGTGCAAGGTCAGTTTTCTTTTACTCTTAAAAAGGCCTTTCAACGTTTTACTCTTTGAAATCTTGAGAGATGTGATTGCAGTGTTATTTTATCAATTTGATACCTATCAGATTATGATGGTGTGGTTAACCTTCCTTTTAATGGGAACTGTGTTTAGTTTTTTATTGTTAAACTAGGATGACAATTTTCCAGCCGTATTGTTTAGCTCTTGCCCTAGAACTTTATCTTAGCTATTGTCTTGTATCCTAACATTGTCAATGGGATCCACTTTGCTCTTCAAAGTGAGAGTTTTGGGGGATATATTTTGAAACATTTTTATGGTTATCAAAATGGGGTAGTCCTAGCTTAACTCTGGCAATTATTTCATTTTGTACTTCTTGTAAGATCTCCTTAATGGTGTGATGTTTAATTTTATATTCTTATTTTGTTGTAATTTTGCTATAGATATTTATTGCAAAATCTGATATATTATTTTGTTAAATGTGAAGATATAAAAGACTTGGAAGCAGAGGTGCTGGCTTTAGAGGAGCTTTCAAAGCAATTGTTCCTGGAGATCTATGAACTTCGCCAAGCCAAGGTTTTCTTTATTTGATATAACTGGATTTCCCCCTTTCACTATCAATTAGAATTTTGTGGAGCATGTTTGCTTGTGAGAATTAAGCTTGGATTGGACAGCTTGGTTTTAGTACTTTCTTAAATTATTATTTTATTATCATTTTTGTATGTTAGAAATCATCATGGACTATGATTTTCATATGTCTATCTATCTGTTTTGCTTCTATCTGTAAAATTTCATTGTCCCTCTAAAACCCACCCCACACAGGCCTTCACCCAATGGCTTAAGTTGCTATGTTGAATTGGTTCTTGATAATGCAATATGTAAATGTATGCTGTTTGATATGGTCATTCTGAAGAACATATACGTTATAGTGAATGATAAAATTAGGTGACTAACTTTCTATTAAAATATATATATGTGTGCAAGCGTGTGTTTGGACTTTTCTCCCAATACGTCCTATAGTTTCTGCTTATCAAGAAAACTGGTTCTGAACTTTGCAGGAAGCTGCTGCTTATTCTCGAACTTGGAGAGGGCACATGCAAAATCTGCTTGGCTACGCTTGTTCTGTCTATTGTGTGTATAAAATGATCAAGGTATTGTGATATAGGACATCAAAAATTTGTATTTATTTAGGCTAGAATTAGGATTTCTTGGAAGGATTAATGCTCATGAAGCGTTGGATGAAGGTTTATTGTGGGTATGTTAGGGCAAAGATGGTTTGCAAGCAATAGGATTGGACTTTAGGGTCAAATTAGAAACCATTTACTGAATAATACTCATAATATGCATTTTGTTTGGTGGCATCACATGCCTATAAACAGACTTAACATATGGTGTTGTATGGTAGACTTTTTACAATTACATGTGAGAGTTCTTCTTCACTTTAGAATCCATTGTTGTTAAGATTACTAATTGATTCAATCTTTATTTGCAGTCATTGCAAAGTGTTGTGTTCAAACAGGTAACTCTCATTCTCTCATTCTTCACCGATTTTATCTTTGGCTGTTAATCATGTTTTTCAACTCAAATTGCATCTTCCCAGATATGGGCTCACATTTTTTTTATTGTTTGTGTTATTTTGGTGATAAATTCATTACTATGACAGGCTGGTTCGGTTGATCCTGTGACAATGATAATTAGTATATTCCTACAGTTCTTTGATATAGGAATAAATGCAGCGTTATTATCACAGGTTAGAGTCTAGTTGCTTACCATGCCTTTTCTATAACGTACTAGTGGGTTTCTTTCAATCTGTCTCCAAAGCTGATGCATCGCTATCTTAAATTTGTGAGAAATCACTCATTAAACTTATTTGTTGGTAATAATTTGCAATGGACCTGTCTATTGTAGCCTTTGAGTTTTATCTTTATTTTCCTCTTTGGTTGACCTATCTATTTTGCTATTTGCAGTCATGAATAATTGAATATCAAGAACTTTTAGCATGTTCCTGGGATATTTTTTTTGAACTTCTCCAATTTCTTTTTGTTGTTGACTCATTATAAAATTCTAGTATTTTGCATTCTTTAATTTGTATTTTACTGTCAGTCAAAAAAAAAAATGTATTTTACTGAATTTTATGGATTTGTTTGTACAGTACATTTCCTTGCTATTCATCGGAATGTTGGTTGTGATATCAGTGCGTGGATTCTTAACAAATCTAATGAAGGTATTCCTGCAGCTTTTGAATCTTTGATTGCTTATATTTCCATTTGTGGTGTTTTAGGGCCATAGTTTGGACATCCAAAAGTATTACTGGACAATTTTCTCCAATTTTTTTGGGGATTACGAAGGAGTAAGACTTGGTGTGGGTTTGGGGGGTAGGCTATACTGCTAAAGTTGAGGCAAAGCTGCCATGGTGGAATTTGATCCTAGGATCAAGCAGTCCCAATGGGATTGGGTGCCACTTGAGATAAGGCACTTGGGCATTAGTCCTATAAGAGAGCTTCTACATTTTCAAGGAGGATATTTATAGAAAACTAAAATTGTGCCTACAATTACTATAGGACTTCTCCATCCAAAATGCTCACTTATGAAATCTTATTACGAACCAAACACACATAGTGAAGAGATATGTTTTGTTTTAATGACTTATTGTAAAGCTTAAATTTCTCTCTTTCATTTTCTCTTTTGGCTGTACAGTTCTTTTTTGCTGTTTCAAGAGTTGGAAGTGGATCATCAAGCAATGTAGTTCTATTTCTGTCCGAGATAATGGGAATGTATTTTGTATCTTCTATTCTTTTAATCAGGAAAAGCTTAGCAACTGAATACAGGTATCAACTGTAATTTGTGTGCTAGAAATGTTCTAAATGATTTGCATGTTAAGTACCTGTCCAGCATAATCAGCATTGCAGAATTTAGGTGCTATTTAATTTTACGTGTTGCTGGAAATAACAATGCATGAATACTAGGTGTAAGAAAGGTATACTGAAATGTTGACTAATTGATTACTTCCCTTTATATAATAAAAGTTTGTTGATGGGAGAGAAGTGAGAGGATAAGGCATCCTCATAAAAAAGAATGAAAAAAAAAATTAATGAAGATAAGAGGAAAATAAATATAATATATAGAGCATGGATATAGTAAAGCCTTTCCGTCCTGATACGTGATGAAAAAAACTTCATGAAAATAATTGAATTGAATGCCATATGGAAGCCAGACAGTATCTAACCCCCAGGGC
This sequence comes from Echinosophora koreensis, assembly GCA_035048595.1. Lineage (NCBI taxonomy): Eukaryota > Viridiplantae > Streptophyta > Magnoliopsida > Fabales > Fabaceae > Echinosophora > Echinosophora koreensis. The sequence goes on along the minus strand of JAPCYP010000003.1, from coordinate 14,303,147 downwards.
ATCAAAGCACATTTCATTCAGTATTTCTCTGATTCTCTCTATTCTAGTGTCTTTCTTTCTCTTCACATGGTATCAAACATAGTTGTTAGATATACATGATTCCACAGGATGGTCAGTGTTTTATCCTGTTGGTTTCTGATCGGAATCTTTTGACAGGATTATTATAACGGAGGTATTGGGTGGTGATATTCAATTTGACTTTTATCACCGGTGGTTCGATGCAATTTTTGTGGCTAGTGCATTCCTTTCATTGCTTTTACTATCTGCACATTATACATCCCGCCAAACTGACAAGCACCCGATTGATTGTGAGTACCATTTAAATCTATGAGCTAATTCTGACAGGAAGTTTGAACCACGGATCTAGTTATACAGAAATTAAATATTTACTGTGTTCACTCTTTTGTTGTATGTTGAACAGGAAACATACTCCCTAGATCCATGTATAGTTTACTAGGCCAAGAAAGGTATGATACCATGCCACTAAACTAAAGGTTCATATCCTTTATATGGGTACATTTGAATTTATTTGATAGTTCATAGATGTTATACGTTATTTCTATTTGCCAGTGCATAGCTGATGAGTATAGCAACAAATGGACATACTGTCGAATCAGAATACCAATTTTTGGATTGTCTTTGGACATTCTGAACTGAATTAGTGTTTGCCAATATGCTGATTTGCTTATGCTTTGTCTGAGTATAGAATAAATTACATGAGTATCTATTCTCTAACTTTTCAAATCACATTCATTAAAAGTATATTTGATTTGATTATCATCATTTAAGTAATTAAGTTTGATATGATGTTTTCCACAAGATAAGTAATAGGAAATCATCTATCATTCTATTGCATTTGTGTGTATCAAGAAAATGAACCCTCTACTAGTGTATTTGTCCTCCTATATTATTATTTCTCTATTATTTCAGTAACCAACCTCATTGTGCCTAATAAGAAAAGGAAACTGTATCCTTGAAGCCAGTTAGTGTGCTGCATCCTTGCCGTATTCCTAGGCAAAGATAAAATAAAAGTGGAATGGACTTGAATGGTCTAAAATTCTAATTCATTTATGGTTTCAACAAGTCATTTATATCATATTTTCACATTTAGTTAATTTAACAATATTGAGAATTATATTGATTTTATTTTTTGTTTAATTTTTCAATCTCAACTGTAATTGTATGATTTTAGATTTACTCCATGTGTTTAGTGGCCTGATGTTACACTATATTAAAATGAAATAGCACTATCTTCAGTAAGGATGTTACGTGAAGATTGTTCATCAGCAAGAATGCCGAGGAACGCAGCATTTTTAGTTTGCTCTAATGGATTAAAAGAATGTTGCAAGCCCAGTGGAAATTGATCAGTTAAAGCTGCTGTAGGAAAAGAACATTTTGATGGTTTCTTCGATCAATCCTGGATTATTGCTAATACATCAGTGGTTTTTATCCACCTAGTGTACCAGTATTGTGAGAGATATGTTAAGGAAAGCGGTTGATCACATGTTGCTTTGTTGTTTGGTAGGGAATTAGTCCCATGGTTTCTTTGTGGTGTACTGGAAGGATGCAGTGTGTAGTTTGGGGGCTGCAGGGCGATACCAGTTCAACGTTTTTGGGCACCCTTATGTCTTTATAAGTGGGAGATGATTGATTGTACTTTTAAAGGGACACAACTACAACTATGTTGTTTCAGATGCTGTACCCCTTTTTTTCCACTTCTCGTTTTTGCGTTCCTTCCGATGTGCCTGTGATTTCTATTTGCTAGTTCGTACTTCTTGTTTCGTTTTACATTGGATGTTTTGCCGGCTCCGTCTTCAATACTCCCGGCCAAACTCGTAGTATCCGTCCTCCATGAAAAACTACCGTAGATATATTAATATATATAATTGACGGTGGAGATTAAAGTAGTTTAACCGGTGACAGATTGGTCAGCAAGAACGGGCTACCGGCTGTATGGGTTAAATTTAATGTTCTGCTTCAGGCGCCACGTGTCGATGTGAGAGAAACGGAAATGCAAAAAAAATGGGGTCGACACAGTTTATTTGTTCTCCCAATTGTTTAGGAAGGAATAAATATATATATATGATCAGGAGCTTAACACAATGAAATTATTAAAAACAATGTAGTGAATGCTAATAAAAGATTATACTCCCTCTGGTCAGTAAGCAAAAATTAAATAAAACACACATATTAAGGAAGTTAAAAAATTTCATTTAATTTTGTAAAAAAAATTAGGCTTATTATCTTAATTACTCTTCATTTGAAAATGCAATTTTCATCGTTAAAATACATCTGCAATAAATAGATCCCACTTTCAATAAGGATGAGATGGAAGATGACCTTTTATATGTGAAGGAGTATTGGAAAATAATATCAACATTAAGTTGGAAGATGACCCTTTATATTCAGCATTAAATTGGGAATAATGTTAATGAGCATTGGAAAACAAAATATATACTCCCTCCGGTCTCTATTGTAAGCAAAAATTTAATGGGACACACATATTAAGATAGTTAGTTGATCTCATTTAAAAAAGTCATTGGGAATAACAAATTAAGTTTGTTACCTAAATTACCCTTCCTCTTATTTATTAAGCTTGTGTTATTGAGAATAAAAAGAGTCATTGGAAAATAAAATTTGTATTAAATGAAGGCTATTTTGAGAATAACTTCATTAAATTAGAAGAAAGTAGTTGAAATTTGCTTATATTTTGGACCAAAAAAATTGGAAATTTTTGCTTACATTGTAGATCGGAGGGAGTATTAAGCGGGGGGGATTTTGGGAATAATAACATTAAATTGGAGGAATGTACGAAAAATTTGTTTATATTTTAAACCAAAAAATTATAGGTTTTTTGCTTATAATATTGACCAGAGGGAGTAAGTTATGGGAGAATGGTAACAAGTGGCGATTGGGGACTTTAATAAGGAACCAAGAAATGAAATTTTGGATGGGTATTGGTGTATGTAGAATTTGGTGGGAAGAAATGTAATTATCCGAGTAAAAGTTAAGAATTGTGGGTTCATTAGCCGATGTCTCTTAAGCACTACTTTGGAAGACCGTCAATTATGTATACGTTATGAAAATTGTTTATAACAAAAAAGAAAGGTTTAAATAAGTTTTTGGTCCCTGCAAAATACACCAATTTTGGTTTTAGTCCTTGCAAAATTTTTCCTTAGGATTTCGTCCCTGAACTTTCAAATATTTTGGAAATGGTCCCTCCGTCATCTCTTGCCGTTAACTGCTGACGTGACAAACGGAATGCCACGTCAGCAGGGACCATTTCCAAAAAAAATTGAAAGTACAGGGACGAAATCCTAAGGAAAAATTTACAGGGACTAAAACCAAAATTTTAAAAATTTCCAGGGACTAAAACCAAAATTTGTGAACTTTACAGGGACCAAAAACTTATTTAAACAAAAAAAATTATATTTTCTGGCCAAACTTCAGAGCAAGTCAGACATGGATAAGATTACAATAAACTACCTCAGTACCCACGAGTACTATAAATTATATCCGAAGAATAAATTTGATAATTTTATCCTTTTATCTCTAATGTATGATTTTTTTTTCTATTTGTTGGCCAAATCTCAGAGCAATTGGATAGGAATAAGAAATTATTTCGATACCTCCGAGTACTAGAAATTATATCAAATGAAGAGATTTGTCAATTTGAAACACATGACACTAATGTATGATTTCTTTCTATATTCTAGGCAATTTTACAATGGTTAAAATTGCTAAATTCCTTAATCTGGTATGATTTTTAGTACTCAAAGGTATTGAGGTAATTTTATTTTCCTGTCCGACTTGCTATGAAATTTGGCAAGAAAATAGAAACAAAATCATACATTATGGACCACATGATTAAAATTGCTAAATTCCTTCATTTTGTATGATATCCAATACTCAGGGATATCGATGTAATTTCTTGTTCATGTCCAACTTACTCCAGAATTTGGCTTCAAAATTGAAAGAAATCATACATTAGGGCCACAAATAAATTTTTGGTCTCAGCAAAGTTTTTGGTCCCTGTAAATTTTTAAAATTTTGGTTTTAGTCCCTGTAAATTTTTCCTTAGGATTTCGTTCCTGTACTTTCAATTTTTTTTGGAAATGGTCCCAGTACTTTCAATTTTTTTTGGAAATGGTCCCTGCTGACGTGGCATTCCGTTTGCCACGTCAGCAGTTGACGGCAAGAGATGACGGAGGGACCATTTCCAAAACTTTTGAAAGTTTAGGGACGAAATCCTAAGAAAAAATTTTGCAGGGATTAAAACCAAAATTGGTGTATTTTACAGGGACCAAAAACTTATTTAAACCAAAAAGAAATTAGTTTGTTCATTGTATTTTTAAGGCATAAGTCAACAATACGAATCTGAAATTGAAACATTTGGGATTTATCCCCATTGATTGTCTCTGAACCTAAAGGTAAAGCCTTGTGAGAATAGCTGAACTAGAAACTACAGAAATGCTAAATGAACACAGAGCTGTGACATCGTATAGTGCCGCTGTAACATCCCTGGCTGCTCTATGGATTGACGACTGACCCCACAGACCAACTCGGGTCTTTTCTGCGTGCTTTGTCCTCACTCACACACTTCCTGGGAAAACTTCCCAGGAGGTCACTGATGCCATAATTGCTCCAAGTCAAGCACGCTTAACTGTGGAGTTCTTAAGTGATAAGCTACTGAAAAGAAGATGCATGTTGTTAGTGTAGGTAGTACCAATCAAAATATATAAGCCTTCCTCAACTGTGTAGTCCAATACCTATACAGTCTCAGGATCCCTCTCATTCGGGTGTGTAATCGGTTCATTCATGTGTCCCTCCGCCTAGAACCCTGCCAGGAGCCGCTCCTTGTCCGTGCCTTCTTGCACCGGCGACCACTCCCCGGCCTCGTCGGCACCCGTGTGTTACAGCCGCACTGTAGCGGTTTTATTTATATTTTTTTGGTTAAATTTTATTTATAAATTAAATTTTTGGTTAAGTATGTATAAATATCTGGTGAATTTAGTTCATTACCCGGTGAATGAGTTTTTTTTGAGAAATAAATTTTTTGGTTAAGTACGTGCAAATATCTGGTGAATCAGGTACAAATATCTGGTGAATTAAGTTCATTATCTGGTGAATTGGTTATTTGGAGAAATGAATGTTTCGGTTAAGTATGTGCAATTATCTGGGGAATCAGGTACAAATATCTGGTGAATTCAGTTCATTATCCGATGAATGGATTTTTTTGGAGATAATTTTTTTTTGGTTAAGTATGTAAAAAAATATAGTGAATCAGGTACAAATATTTAGTGAATTCGGTTCATTATCTGGTGAATGGATTTTTTTTAGGAATAATTTTTTTGGTTAAGTATGTGCAAAAATCTGGTGAATTCAGTTCATTATCTAGTGAATGGGTTATTTTGAGAAATAAAATTTTTGGTTAAGTATATGCAAATATCTGGTGAATCAGATACAAATATCTGGTGAATTCACTTCATTATCTGGTGAATGGATTTGTTTGAGAAATAAAATTTGTATTTTTTTTAAAAATCCAAAAATTGTGAAGAAAAAAAAATGGTGCTACAGTAGCCCTGAAGTGCGCTACTGTAGCTTGATGTCGCGTATGATGTCGTCCTGGGTGTGTCAAGTTATCGGCACTCTAGAAACTACAAGTATTGGGGACACGTTCGGCTTGACAGTGGGGATGCTTAGTCAAACCCTTTAAGTCTAGAGTGCTAATTAGGGGGGTTTATGGAATAAAAAGCTACAAACACAAAATAATTTGGGTTTTAGCCATATTATATATATATATATATATATATATATGTTTAAATATATACAAATTTTTTTTTTTTTATGATCACCCGATGGATCATCATTTTGGTGGCAGTTGACATAAGGTGATGTAAATTTGGTTGATCAAGTTTCACTGTAGGGGTTGCAGCTTTAGGGCCGAAATTTCATTGGCATTTATAATGTGGCCTACACATTAAGCCACAATGTGGGTACATAAATCGATAGGTGAGAAAGTCCAGTTTTCCGTCGGGCCCTTTTACCCCAGTCGACCCACTTATTGTCTTTGGGCCCGTGTTGTGCATTGCCGCCACTTTGCAAGTGTTTAAAGTCCAATGGTGATTGGGTTTTTTTAAAAAAATCCAGTAGGAATGCATAACATTTAATGTTTTATATTGTATTGTTTTGTTGTTGATATCTATATCTATATAATAAACAAATCGGTCACTAGTATCAGGTATGGGTTTATAGGTGTCACTTCTACAGTCCAAGGTAGCTTTGGTATATACATGCCACTCTATTGTGCTTTGTTGGTAAAGGTTAGGAAATAGCCATGGGTTTGGAATTTTAATCATGACTCCACTGTATGGCAATAACCGTAATATTAAATAGAATAGTCATATTTGGAATTCAAATTGAGATATAACAAATCCAAATTTAAATTAACCAAATAAAGAATCTGAAGGATATGAATATGTAAAGATTAATTTAAAGTCCATATTTAATGATAATCGTGATGAAAGCAGGACAAATTGCGATTCTGCAATAAAATTAAATCAGTTTACCCATGAATGCATGACATATTTCAATCAGAGTTGGTTAATACTATTTTAGATTCAAACATTATTGCTCAAGTAGTCAAGAACCACAAGATACAATATTCTCTATTCCCGTGTCTCATGTTAACATCTGTGAGAGTTATGAAACAGTAATGTTTCTACTTCCCTCCGATTTCTCATTTCGTCTATAATTTGGATGTTTTATTTATTTATTTTGATATTTTCCCTTATCAACTATTGAACAAAGAGGAGTTCGAGGCGATATAAAAAGGTTTATGCCACAAATAGCAGCAAACGGTTTATCAAATGTGGTTCAATTACGCCTCCACCTATTAAACAATTATGTTTCTCAATGTGGATGTGGATGCGGTTACGGAATTTGTTTTCCCCACAAATCACCATTTTGATTTGCAGTTTTTGTGGACTTCTTATCCTATATATTGTGATTTTGTGACAACGAGTCTTTATTATTATTGTGCATGTTGCATTTTCATTTAGCCTTATTGATTTTCACAATACAAACTTTATATACCGACATATGGTAAGATGCAATCTAGTTCCTCATATACATAGAAATTTTGATAAAACTAGATGATAAGTTGGGTTATTTCAGGTTAATCACATGATTAAATATAGTAAATGAATGTAAGTCATTAAAAAATAATTTACATTTCATCCAACTATGCGGTATATTAAATAAGATTTTTGTTGTTGTAATTCGGATAGAATTTATATATTTTGGAATGAAAATTGAAATCAGAGGTTGCGAATTAATTAACATTTATATCAATTAAAAAGATGTTTTTAGTTTTGATAACTATTTGTGATGGGATTTAGGACTTTCGTCCTTTAAACATCGCGATTTAGTTATGATTGCTATAGTGGAGAATGAGACCATTGATATTTCTTTTATTTAATTGGAGTTCAATACAACCTTTTTAAATTATGAGACCATGTTCTTATGGCAAACACCTATTAGTTAATCATATTTATAAAGAGATCAATTAAATTGAGATGTTTTAATAGTCAATTTTAAATTGTCAACAAGATTATTTCGATTGGTTTTTGTATACAAATTATTAGTTAATCATATTTTTACAAAGTATGATGAATTAATTATTAGTTAAGCATATTTATCGGTTGGTTAATTTCAAGAAGTTTGTAACCGAAGTAATTACTATAATTTAGTATAGCGTAAATATATTTTATATGTTATAAATAAATGTTATATTATATCTATACGTTGATGTCACAAAAAAAGACCCTCGACCAATTGTCCATCCAACCCATTTATATATAGATCCATCCAATCCACTCATCGACCCCGGCTTTTTTATGATAGTAGCCCAATTGATGAAACTATTTACCAAACGAAACTACTTTTGAAACAATATTTCAAACTAACGTACTTTGAAAAAAAAAATAGTTTTTTAGTGGCGCCAGTAAAACTGGCGCGATTGACTGCCACGTGGCAGCCAATGAGTGGCCCAACAATGTTGACCCGAAAATGAAAAAAAAAAACCAAAAAAATAAATAAGAGAGTAGAGCCAGTAAAACTTGCGCCACTAATATATATATATATATATATAAATAAATAAATAGTTATTATAAATATATTAATTCTATAACTTATATAATTATTATTATATGCATATATATATATAAATAATTTAATATAATTTAATATATATTTATTTTAATTATTTAATACAATTATAATATATAAATAATTTAAATATATTAATATAATTATATCGAAAAACATTTAATTAATATACTTATTATATAATGATAAGATTTATTAATAGATTATTATTATATAATTAAATAATATTTTGTAACAAATAATTGTTAATAATATAAATTTGTGTTGTGTTGTGTCTCGAATGTAATCTGTTAAGCTCGTTTCCTTGACCGATGACGTGGCTGCTCATGACATTCACATCACATGTATGTTCATTGATCGCAATACTATCGTACTAATGGGTTTGGTAATTTGACAATCCTTCCTCCGCAAATAGTAAGTTTATATTTATCACTATTAGCATTATATAATTAATATTAATATTGACAGTTATTTATATTTTCAGTAATCAACGTTTATGTGTTAAATTATATCGTTTATAATTTTAAATATCTTTTATAAAAGTATTTTTGTTATATTTTTTATTGCTAGCTACATTTCTTTTTTTGACATAAGACATCTACTGCGTTTCATTAATAATCAACGAAGCAATACAAGTTGGAACATCATAGAAACAATGAGAACTAGCATAATCTATTGCCACTGTTGTTATGCTATGGACAGCCATATTAGCTAATCTCCTAGAGAACTGAACATGAGAGTTTTGCCCAAAAAAAAAAAAGTAAATACTTGAATAAATAATTAGTAGTACCAAAGTCAGACAAATCAACAACCTCAGAATTCATTATTAATGAATATAAGTATATTAATATTATTAATTTATATATATATAATAATTGTATTAAATGATTAAATTATATATATATACCTACATATATATATATATATATATATACACACACACACAAATATATATATATATATATATATATATATATATAACATTATATTTAAATAGTTGTAAAAATATAGATATATATAATTATTATTATATAAATATAATAAAAAAACCCCAGCCAGCCCATTGCATCACTTTCTGTTATGCGTTAGACTTGGATTAACAAATTTTTCCAAATGTAACTAATATGTAGAACTGACGCATGACCTTGAAAAAATAAAATTGAAATATATTAATTATAATAAAACTATTATTTTCTCAATTTGTGTATATTGATATGAAATTATGAATCAAAAAATGAACGTAAACTTGGTTAGCCATTTTCCTATTACAGTTGCATATAGTAGCCACCCCTGTTGGAATAGTTGAACATTAGGTAGGAGTGTCACATATTACAACTGTTTATCCATCACCTCTGACACAGCAGCATGCTAAAGGGTCAGAAAGTCCACAAGATAAGACTTCTTGGCAAGTCCCACACGGCTACTGACGAGTAATACTATTGTTTTACTTTCCCAATATCTGATAAGTGTAAAAGTTGTCATAGCTCTACAGACCCTATGAATAGCTTTAAAATATTAGGTAAGTTTCTTAAAAATGTTAGGCCTATGAATTTATTGCCCTCAGTTGAAATACACTGGGTCACAACCTAATCCCACTATCACTTACTGGTTGCTCTACTCACCCACGAGTCATGAATCCCGTCGGAGCCGTGGATGCCGTAAATGTACAATTTAGAAAGTCGCGTGGTAAGAAGGCAAAGAAGAAGAAAGTATATGTAGTGTACAGAGGTACGGTGCCGGGGGTGTACACAGACTGGAGTGACGCACACATGCAGGTGGATGGCTTCAGTATGTCCTCATATGAAGGATTCGACAATCTGGAAGATGCTCATGGTTGTTGGGCTCGGCACTGTGCGAGAGTTGCTATGCATGGTGGAACACCGGTAATGAGTCACCCGATCTCTCCGATTCATGGCCAAGGTCATAGGCCACCATCGGTGTACAATGGTGACGATGGAGCGTCGGAAGGATCAACAAGCACATCAGATGCCCAAGGTGAGATGTTTGCACAGGGGTTTATCCGTGGGTTCATGGTCGCAAAGCTGCTATCAAATAAATAAATCTACTTACCACCAAAATGTTAAGCATATGCATGGGCCCGTGGGTTTTGGGGAATGTTTTTAATCATGCAATGTGGGTTCCAGGTCTATCTGAGTGTCGTGTGTGTTGCTAATCGTTGTCTGCTGTGACATAATGTGTAATACGTCCTTGTAATATACTATGTTACTGTTTACTGTTTTGTATCTCATTTATGATAATGTCATGGTTTATTAAGTGTTGTAGTGTACATCGTCAAGCTACTTTAAATATACAGTCCACGACGTATCGACCTTTCAGGTTTATAGTTTATAGTGGTAATGAAATTTTACTAAATCTGGAAGCTTGTTTGGGATCGCAACAAATGATCCTTTGAAACGGTTTATAAATGTTGGCCTAAGATAAAATGCGATATTAATTTATAAGTAGTTTATACATAATTTTTTGTCTCCATTCATAAGGAAATTTATATATAGCGGGTACCCTTTTGAACAAAATTTATTCCAGCATCGAGTGAGTGTACGAGTGAAACCCTTGTAAGATTTTTTCATTTTTTTAACTAGAACTGGTATATGTATATAATCAGTTACCAGTATTATGTTGGTCAAAGTAAGAAGATATAATTGTTGACTAGGCTACAATCAATATAAAATTGTGATTTTTTGATAAAAAGGAAACAAATCGCCATTAAAATTTATGGCTGCAAGCAATATTTAGTTAATTATTATATCTCAGTGTTGGTATTATTAAAAAACCAATTTTTGGGTTATTTTTAACAATTTTCTGCGTCATTGTTAAAATTGCCAACTTAACTCACAACCTTATTCCCCCACAAGTGGCGGTAAATTCACCCGCTCTGAAAACTTAAATTTTACACCATCATCATGAGCTGAATGGCTTGTCATTCCCATTAAATGCAGAGTCGCTTATCAATGGTCAACTAAGGTTAATTAACAATTTTAATATCTTATTTACCAGTTATGACGGGTTGCCCTTATTTAAAGGCACATGGAGTCATACCATTTATTAGTCAATCCCAACCAACTAGCCATTTCTTTCCCTGCTTCATATGCAATCAATGTCGTCTACCCAACACATTCGTGATGATATACCTGTCGATGTTGAAGTTATTCAACCAGGGGCTGTACCTTTCAAGAACGAAGATGATCAGGTGGGACTCATTTCTCAAATGTATGCATTATGGTTTTAGGTGTTAAGCAACCTGGACCAGCTACTTACTCCGATTAATATGGTTTGCTCATTATGCAGGTGCAGCATCAAAAGGTCAACGAAGAAGACGACTATAATTCAGTTAATGGTGTATCAACTGTATATGAAAAGATGCTACACCGCGTCGAGGTTAATGAGTTTGTCCATTGCACATTTGATATGAGGCAACTTTTACATATCCCTCCAGATGTATTACATTACTTAGACTAAACAGTTTTAGCCAAAAAGCAACAACATTGGATAGTTTAAAAACTTCTTTCGGACAATGAAAACAACTACTTTGACTTTGCACAAATTGTGTTTTAACTGATTCACCCTCTGAGTCTTAGTAGACAATGTTTTTCTGAACAACTAAGTGTACTACTTTTTAACGTTTTACTATAATAGTGTCCCTATATTTGACTATGACACTATTTACAATATTTTTTGGTAACAATAAACAACATAGGCTAACCTCATGGCAAACATGTTTCAGAACTTGGAAAACAAGCTGGGGTCAGTATTGGATGTCATGGAATGCATCCGAATTGCAGTGACGGCCATTCAAGATTTCATGTGCAACACACCTGCACCTGCAACAAGACAGGAGATCCATGTGGAAAAGGAAGAGATACCCGTACATGTTATTGGCACTGAATCGAAAGACAAAGGAAAGGTAGACAAAGGGAAGGGAGTCGCATTTAGCTCAGATCAAATGTTCAAAACTCCAGCTGTGAGCCGAAGACTTAGTGTGCTTCCGGATGCATTCAATGCTTTATTAGATGATACAGATGTAATGGAGCTGTCTGACGATGAACCAGTTGCACAACATTGTGGTTCAGTTGGTAAGAAGCGGAAATCAGTTGTAGACCTCAACAAGCAGCCATCATCAACCACATATGTACATGGGTGGGAGAAATTAAGGTTATCGCAGCTCAACATTACCAGCAAACCATCGATCGTGAAAGTATAAATACATGACTCTTATTTTTAGTTTTCGTTACTCACCTGTAAGTATATATCTTGGTTTACATGCATAACTTTTGAATGATGATAGGAGGAAACTGTGGAAACAAATGTCTTAGACAACGACTGGAGAAGGAAATGCTTATTCAACACACCATTGGCAACTGATCTTAAGGATACTAAGGGAAAAGGCATGGGTGCTAGCAAACATAAAGGGTCAGGAAGCAAGTCTTCATCCAAAAAAAATTGCAAACAAGGCAAGACTAAGAAGTCAAAGGATAAACCTGGAGATGGTATGCCCAAAGTATCAGGCTTTACGATCCCGAGGGTATGCAATCTTCCCCATATTGTCATAGTAATTTATGTACACAAAAATAACAACCATAATATACTTCATGTGTATCCTAAACTCGTCATTGTCCATGCCATATGGGACCAACATTGCCTAATGATATATATTCTTTAACACGATTTTTTATGCATTATTATAGAAATTGGAGATCCAACTGACCTAAAGCTATATGTTTGTAATTGTTGTAAACCTAGGCGACACCTATAAAATCCAACTTCAGATCGAAAGAATATATGGGACTAAAAAAGAGGAGATGCAAGCCTCTGCTTATATCTTCCACCCTGATTTGGATTCAAGGTTAGATGCTTATCTGCTTGTATGAAGGGCTTCGTCTTTAATACTCCACTATGAACTCGGAGTTTTGGTCCACCTTGATTCTACACCATTGATATATTAATTAAATAAATGAAGGGCTGTGATTGAATACCCATAACCTGATCAACCAGTAACAATAATTTTTTTATTAAATTTCAAATATAATCCCCAACTTTTAATTATTTTGTAAAAATATCCTTATCTCCTCCATGCTTCCACGGTAGCCATCACTAAACCCAGATCTGGTGCCACCACAACCCTTTCTGGACACCGCCATTGTCGTATCGTGGGGTTCCAATGGAGCAGTCTGGTCCTTGAAGACGTACACCATTATGATCAATGTAGAAAATCTGGAATATCTCTGAATAAGAGCCAAAAATCTTATTTTTAGACGAACCCAACATGTTTTTCATGGATTCAGAGGAGGAGGAACTGATTGTTTGTGAGATCAGAAGATGGACCCAAGGGAAAAAAAATGGCTTCTTGCTCTTTGATCCACTTCTGACATTGAATTTTTTCCTAATCAACATCAAAAATAAATCTTAGGTATTAATTGATTGGATATGTTAAAATGGGTAAGAGAAAAGAATGGTTCATGTTGAGAGGAGCTTCTCCATGATTCACTCGCCATTAGCTAACAGAACTTGTCCCTAGTGTTATCCCCAACTGCAGGCGGCCACGCTCAGCCACCATCGCCGCGTGCCCGCGTCCAGCTCCTCCCGTGCCAGACGTCGTCATTGCCGTCACGTTCTGCGCCCTCCGTTCAACAACCACGCCTCCACACTATCCAGCCGCCGCACCGCGAGGATAACCGTCGACCAGCCGCCGTGCGAGCACCCCTTTCCCAGTTGCATCTTCCTCCCATTCTTTTTCTCCTTGTTCATTCACACCCATAGTGACACGAGGCCAGATCTGAGAAGTTCATGTGCGACACGCTCACCTCCATCGTCGGCTTGCTGCACCGTCCCTCACCCTCCACCCTCACCGACATCACGAACCATCTGTTCATGCAACAGAAATTTGGATCCAGAAGGATGAACAAAAGATGGGAGGAAGAAGATGAAGAGAGGGACTAAAAAATAATAAACAAATTTTTTTGGGTTAAAAATAAATATTAAAACATCAATAGTAACCTGTAGTAACTTGTAATAACCTGTAAAAAGCAATGGAGGACTGATCCTCAACCATGACGTTGGAGGATGTTAGACTTGCCCTGTATAGATGTTGAGATTCTTATTTTACTAATTATAATCGGTGCTGCTTTTATAATATGGCAGTGAGGTCTTATTCAGGTATAGAGGTGAAAGAATGACTCGTGAGGAATTGGACTGTCTATGCCCAGAGAACGAAATATCTGAATATGTAACAAAACGAGTTTTCTAAGTCCATGTTAACTTATATTCGTAAGTTATGGTTCTTGTCCACTAACCTTACAAAATTTACAGATTATCAAGATGGTGGCCATGAAAGTCACTTGGACTGAGGCTCTTTATGGGTCATGCACTACCTGGTGTCTTCCTCCAGATTTTACAGTAATTGTGTTGCTTACTTGTTACTACATCTTTGTTCCGCTCAATTCAAAATGTGGAGTTATTATAACTACATAGCCTTGTTGCCATTAATGTTTGCAGGAGAAAGCAATCAGAGGGCTTCCAAGTGATGACATAGTGCAAACTTACATTGATTATATGGTTGACTGGATGCCTCAGACTCGTCATCTCTCTTACGTAAGCCTGTTCTACTAGTGCACAAATGTTGTTTAATTACTCCCGTGGATGCTAAAATGTTGTTTTGTTTACCAGATTTATGTTCCATTTCACGAAGATGATGGTCACTGGTGGCTAATTGTCATTAACATCATACATAGGAAAATCTTTAGGCTTGACTCAAATCCGATTGTTGAACAATTACCAGAGAGGGACAATAAAATTCGTTCTGTGGTAATGTACCAATTGAATTTAAAGTATTATTGGTATACGGATATACACCTTGATAATCAAGACATTGCATTAAATTAAATTTTTTGTTTGCCTTTATGGATTCCATGCTTTATTTTGTTTTGAATACAGTGTTACATGTTGACAAGAATTCTGGAATGTGGTTACTTTGATCCCGGTATGATAACAAATGGTAACAAATTTAGTGTTTGGGATATTGACGAACCTAAGGGTATCCCAAATTGTGGACACAGGTGAATACATTAACTGCATCCTATCTCCATTAGTGATAGAAACAATCTGTTAAATACATATACTCATCATAGATACTAATACATTGGAATTTCTTATATGTTGTTTTGATATAAAGTTCAAATTCGGCCGAGTGGGTCATTGATTGGATGAGCATGGGCCAAGGATTTCACACTAACCTTATAGGAGTTGTAAGTGTAATGGCAAAATTTAATGTATAGATAGGTAATGCCATTTTCTCATTGGTGATGCTTCTACGTTGATTGACACAGGTACATGAGCTAAAAGTAAGGATGATGACTGCGTTGGGTTTCGTGATCTGTCCCATGAATGAACTGCATAGGATTGTGGAGAGAAATACTGCACTTATGTGGGCCGCAGCTGAGAAATCAGCTAAGACATAAACCAGTTGGGGTTGCTATAATATTCTGGGCCTAATTAATATTTTTTTGTGGTCTTAAAGACTTAATCAACCATGGTAGTGGTATATATTCAAAACTTCTGTGTTAACTGTTACGAATCTATGTAAATGTAGTAAGATATCCATGCAAAAGATCATAGTATAGTTGCAAACCGGATCACGTGCGTACAGGACTTAGTGCACCGACTTTTGCTTGTAAATACTTTTGTAAAATGGTGTCATCCAGTAATCAAAGCAGTATATTATATTACAGTCACTTGGTAAATTGTTACTTCACATTATGTCTCATGCAAAACACCATCATTAAATTAAGCGTACCAATATTGTTCAATGTATAGTTATACATGTTTCAGTGACATTGAGGCGCATACATATACTTAAGAATTAACCATTTAGGGCCAAACAAAGAAGGCCACCATAACTATACATGTTGGGCCACAAATTGGTTCTCAAATTTCAACCATTATAGCCCATTGATGAAAGGCAGCACATTTCCCCACATCGGTGCTTCGCATACAAGAGCTCAAATTTAAACCCATGAGATAGGACAAGTGTGAAGGCCACCAATTTTTACAATGGTTGGGCCGCAATCAGGGTTCTGATATTAGAGCCATTATTCACGTTTTTGATGAAGGCATAAATACTTATATCTATTCGGCCACATCCACCAATAACCACATATGAAGGACACCGTTAGCTAATTGGGCCGTATCAGCCTACACTTTGGGATACTACCAATTGTGACAAATACTTTAATATATAATTTTAGCAAACCACTAAAAAATGGCATATATGAATGGGGACCGTATTCTACAGGTGACAATATATGGGTACCAAAAAGGTGGATGGTTTTGATCCCTGCTAATATTGGTTTGACAAGTCGGTTACACATAGAACATGACTTCTGGAGTGCATAATGGAGCCAATCGGGATTTACAAATTGTGCTTCCAAAGACTAACTATAGATTCAATACCAACAATAACCAAAAAGCATCCAGTGTAATCCGATTTCAAGTCAACATTTACAGTACTAATATCATTCATTAACAAACACAAAAAGTTGCCTGGATTACAAATATCATACTGCATTTGTTGGTAATACATCGTCGGCAAAATGCAAAATAACAAGCTCCAAATTCAACTACGTCGTCTGCCCATTCTACATGTTCTGTCACACGATGAAAACCCAAGTAAGTGGGTGAACCACGAACCACCTCCCAAGCATATGCCACAATAAAATTACTACTTTTAACTACTGACTCCAGCAACACACTACAAAAACACGACAACAACTACTAGACCAAAGTTTTTCCCTATTAATATCCACTATATATGATGCACCTGCATACAGTAATGAAACACAGTACCTAATCATCTATAATAACAGCATGAAAACAATCCATACCTAACAACAATGGTTAAAACAAAATAAGCAAATGGAAGCTTACATCGTTGGTCAACGCTTAGAGAATAGGCCACGAGAGCCAGAGTTGCCTGCACCTGAATTTAAAAACTGGCCTATCCTACGCGCATGTGTACAGGTTTTTCTTGTGTGACCTACAACCCTGCAACACGAGCATCGTGTTTTCTTCTTCACCCATTGTCCGCTTCCAGGTTGGACTCCACCCCTTGGCTGCCTCCTAGCGGGTATAGGCTCCCCAACGAACCCTTCCTCATTGTCATCACCACAATTCCTCCCATCTTCACAACTGGCTGTGCAATTCTTATTTTGAAGCTGTTCAGTTTCGAATGTAATCTTTTCCCGAATATCATTGTAATCTTCTTCGTTCTTGCTGGCCTGAGCACATAACCTTCGACAACTATCAATCAATGCCGTGTACCGCCCATTTTGCACTGCTGTATCACCACTCATGCTACCATGGTAAATTCTCGAGTGCACCCCTTTCTTCGCAGCTTTTGTCCACCGATCTAAAACAAGACACTTTGGGATTTCATCAAAATCAAGAAAAACCAACACCCTAATTATGTGTAGACAAGGCATACCATCTGATTCCATGCCAACACATGAACACCGTACCTCTTCTTCCAGTGGGTAAAAAGAAACATGCCACTTCAAAGCAGGACTACAATATTTTGCAACCAAAAATATTTTAGACGACGTAGTCTCTATGCATTCAATTACATTCATGGTCAACGACCTCAACAGCCTTTTCCGGAAAATCATAAACAACTCTCTTGTATAGACAATTGAACCATATCGCTCAAGACTTACTAACTCAGTTTGCATTACCGGGACACCATAGTCTGATTTGAAATCAGCTTCGATTTCATTGCTACGAATGTACTCAAGACATCTCTGGAAATGGTAAACAAATTCACTCAAAGTGAACCGAGCGTGTACATACCTTCCCATGTGAGCATGCAATGACTCACAACGTGACGTCGTCCTCATTCCAGCAAAGAATTTGCCCTTTATATGTGCGGTTGACCACATTAGTTTCTTCTCATACAACTGCCTCACCCAATCATTCTCCGTCAACCCACAATCTTCAACTGCTGCTACCCACCTATCTTCAAATTCATGTACCTCGCAGTTAGACAGCATACACCTCTTAAAATGTTGGGTGAACCTGATATCTCCTACATTCGTTGTCACGTTCCTGATCAAATGCCAACCACACAATCTATGATGAGCATTTGGAAACACTGCAGCTATTGCGTTCTTCATAGACAAATCACCATCAGTTATTACACACTGCGGATGCTTACCCTTCATTGCTAGTAAAAATTGTTCCAATAACCATACATAAGTATCTTCCTTTTCATCTGACACAATACCACAACCAAAAACACATGTCTGCTTATGATGGTTTACACCTGAAAAGACTACAACTGGACACTTATACTTATTTCTCCCATATGTGGCATCAAATGCCAAAACATCACCAAAAATTTCATAGTCAATTTGACAGCCCCCATCACACCAAAACAGGTGCAACAACCTACCGTCTTCTCCAACTTTATGACTCCAAAAAAGAGTTGGGTCTTTACTACGCAACCCCTCGAGGAACTTCACCACCTCTTTGACGTCACCTTGTTGCATTCTTCTTTCCTTTTGAATCCAATTGTACATCTCTTTCTTCCTGAAGCCAACCATATGATAGCCACCGGATTGACTTGCAAGTGAACCATAAATCTGAGGGATGCTTATTCCACTTTTTCGCATGCTATCAAATTGTGCAACATCTGCTATTGAAAGCTTCCTGTGTGACCTAAGTAGGCCTAGGTATTTATCTCCAAGCAACTGGTGATTGTGCTCATTGCAGAAACGAGACACATGCCATCGACCGCTACGAGCATCTACAGCAATGCGCATCTCAGCCCCACAACCAAATCTAGTAACCACCCTATGATCCCTCTGCCGATTTGGCATGTTCATGTACTTCGCCTGTCGAAACCCCTCACTTGAACATACAAATTGCTGCCATGTCACCTCATTGTTTTTGTTTTTCCCACGCTTTTTTTTTCTTACGCTAAAGCCATGCATTTTTGCATACTCGTTATAAAAAGCATAAGCACTTTTAACATCAACAAAGACCAGTACCTGTACTTGACTAGCACTTATTGTTTTGAGATCTACATCCATTAAATTATCAAACTGATGTTCATCCTCCCCACTTTCTTCATCCACACCACTGTCCTCATCCTCCCTACTATCTTCATCCTCCCCACTGTCCTCATCCTCCCCACTTTTTCCACCGTCCACACTATCATCATCCTCTCCACTTTCACCATCAACCCCACTGTCATCAGCCTCACCACTTTCTTCATCCGTTCTGCTTTCATCATCCTCACCACTCTCTTCATGCTCACCACTATCATCATCATCCCCACTTGCTTCGTCCTCCCAACTGTCATCACCATCCCCACCATCATCATTACCATTTCCTTCATAGCTTGATTGCTCACCACTCAAATTAGGGTGCTCTATGCCCTGCAATGCATTAGAACCATGTTCAGTCTACAATAATTACACTATTTACTAACGCACCCCCCAAACATTACACCTTCAACAACAAACTAAACCAAAACTTAATACATGTTTTCCACAATATTCATCAAAAAACAAATATTCCATCCTCACCAAATTAATATTGTAGACATTCTACACACTGGGATTGCACCGATTTGGATATTACAAACACATGCGTAACAATCTAACCCAAACCCTACCCCCCATTTATTCAAAATTACAACAAAACCCACCAAACTATCTAACCCACACCATGAACCCTATCACTAAACATTGAACAAATACAACCAGTGTAACCGCAATTAAAAATACTCATAACATTTACTATTTTCTAAATTATTTCCAGTGACCTAACCTGTTGATTGAAGTCTTCATCCATGCCGTCCGCTAAAACACGCACGTCAACAAGTGGGCACCGAGTTCTTCTGTAACCAGAGATCAAAAATTCCGAGATCTATTGCGGTGCTTTGCAGATTCCGTCTATAGACACGATTGAAACAAATCTAACCATAAAACCAACTACAAGCCTCGGTCATGTGTTTTTGCCTTGCTTCCCAGTATCGATCAAACCAACCCCACGCACTAGTAAACAAATACCACATTAAAAATCACTTATTTTAATCTTTTATTGGTACAGTGAAATAACCGGCTATAAAAAGGTTAAAACCGGCTGTCAAAACCCAATATATTACCGATAACCGTCTTGGGCAGTCATAAATTAGACGAGGATCGATGCACAACATTTACTCTGGAGTATTATAGATTTGCCCTGTTTTGCCTCCTGCGAGCCAGTCTTGTATTAGGATAACCCTTGTATAAAGTGAGCTGGTGTGAATAAGGGTGGATACCCACACTTGAATTAATTATCAATTAAATAAATGATTTAAGAATAGATATATTTTTAGAGTGAAGACCCAAATTGGTCCCTGGAAAATTTTGGGGATCCATTTTTAGTCCCTGAAAAAATAAATTAATCATTTAGTCCCTCAAATTTTGAAACATGGGATACATTATTCTCTAGATTTAGTTTCGATGTCTATTTAGTATCAAGGAATGTATAATCCATTTATTTTTAGTCCCATTAACCATCGGAGACATTACTAATCGTTATAATATTGATTATACATTTCTCCTAAGAACTAACCCTTTTAAAGTTCAGAAATGTTATTTGCACACCCAAATGAGATATTTATTTGGGACATCTTGGTTAATCATGTATAAATATTTGGTTAATTAAGTTCATTATAAGGTTAATCACGTGTAAATATTTGGTTAAAAGGGAAGAAAAAACGAAGTAAAGGGGTAATTCCAGGCTAAAAAATGGCCCAAAACCACCCCCTCTAGTGGTGGCATGTGGCTGTGTGTAGAGAGAAGAGAGAGAGTTGTCGCGAACATGTGCTGCTTTGTCCAATAAATGTCTTTTAGATAATTTTTTTTCTTTAAACTGTCTAGAACTTAAATTAATAATTTAATAGTGTAAAAACGATAGTTAACAACCGAAACTATCTTCATTTTTTTTTGTAAGTTTGAGAATTGATTAAAAAAATTATAATGATTGAATTGAAAATAAATAAACTATATAGACTAAACTTTAATTTAATCGTAAAAAATTGATTAATGAACTGAATAGATTAAGATTTATTTATTTCCCCAGAAAAAATGAGTTGATGAATTCTCAAGAAAACTGATTTGTCTAAGTGGCTAGTTGTTTAGTTGTAAACACAATGAAAACTAGCAAAATAATTTTTTTATCATAAAAGTTACTCATAATAGTTTTAAGGAAAAACACACTTAAAACCGGATCAAATCAAGGCAAGAGTAATGATGCATTACACTATTAATATTTGATAAATTCTAGAAACACACTCTTTCTAACACTTTCTTCTATAGGTTGAAATTCATGTGGATCCAATAGAATTCAAGTGGGGCCTATATGAATTAATGAGACCTATTTCCAAAATAATGGGACTCATGTGGATCCCACTTGAATTTTATAGGACTCACCTGGATTTCTAAAATAGGAAGAAGTATGTTAAGAATAGTGTATTAGAGAATGTGTTCTTAGAGCATCTCCAATGCAGGTTGCTTATGAGTTGCTTATTCATAAGCAACCGTTGCTTATCAGATTTTAGCATTGGAGTTGTGTGTTTGATTGCTTAAAGTTTTGCAAAGTTGCTTATATAAGCAACTCTTCCTTGGGTTGCTTATCTATTAAAAAAAATTATTTTTGAAAAATTCAAGCCAACATTAACTAAATGAAAATAAAAGAAATTCAATAGCAAATAAAAAGAATAAAAAATTGAATTGCTTAAGGGTTGCTTATTATATGTAGTATTGGAGTGAAAAATGGATGGATTGATTAAATGTGATGTGGTATTGTGGGGTCCAGTCCACAATGGGACCCACTTAAACAACTAAAATGGATTGCTTACCATTTAGTATTGGAGATGCTCTTAGGATTTATCAAAAAATTTATTTTGGAAACCCAGTAAAATCTGAAAATTTGAGGCACGGACGCTTGCCACTGAGGCGTTGCTGCTGACCCACGCCATCCTCACGCGCAGCTTTCGCACCCTTCACCATGAACTCACTCGTGTCCGTTACTATACTCACACGTGTGGGATGCACCCTTCAATGACCTTGACTTGTTTATTTCCGCAGCCCAAAGCCCCAAAGTTTGTTTAAAAACTAATATTATATTAATAATAAATAAATAATCATCTAGAAAAATCAAATAAAGAAAAAAAATATCTTAAATGGAAAAGACCCTCCGTTTTTTATTTATTTATATGTTTTGGACTTAAATAATTAATTTCATTTAGAAAATCTAGAGAGTGAGAAAGAATATTTGAGGAACACACAGAATTTTTAGAGAGAGAAGAAGAGGGATGAGAGAGAAAGAGAGGGCAGTTTAAGGCAGCTGGGTCAGATGGATTTGAATTCTCATGAGAAGAATTCCCTATTTCCCCATTTTTTATTTTTGTTTTATGAGATCACAGATGATAAAGTGAGGAGAGAAAAAAAAGGAAGAAAACTTATAGAATTGATGAAGTAATTTATTTATTATTATTTTTAAATACAAATGCAGAGAGATTGTATGAGATCCTGTGTTATGTTGTGTTGTGTGTGTAATTTGCATATATATACATATGCTCATCTCATCTGAACCTTTCACTTTGAATCCCCATTTGCATTTGGTGGGTCTTCATAGATACTCATAAAACCTCTGATAGATACCCTACAAATTCAAAGACACAGATTTGTGCGATTCCAAACGACGCACTTTGCTCTTTGTTGCCATCGGCAGTGGCCCAGCGCTAGGTAAGGATTTGCATTGCCATCAACAGCCATGTCAATTTTTCCCAGTTAGGGTTTTTGTTTAGAGTTCTTAAATTTACAAATTTCTAATTGATTTGTTGCATAATTTTATTATATTTTTCGTTTTGAGATGAATACATTGGAAAAGGTGGGTACTAGCTGGTTCTGATGGGGTGAGCTAATTAAGTGTGTTATAGGGTTAGGGTTTGATTTTGTCAGTGGAAGAGGTTTTGGGAATTTGAAGTTTTTTTTCTCCTATGGTCTGTTAACTCCCTTCAATTTGTATTTGCACAATTGCAATCGCTGTTAGATCCTGGGTTTTGAGACATTTATTTCATGGATTAGTACTTGAGTAGAGCTTTGGTTGAAAAAGTTAGGGCAATATTTGCTTAATGTGGTTTGGATGTATTGTCTGTAACTCTGCATGACTGCAGTATCGAAGAGTCTTCGGATTCTAGGACCTCAAGTGAGAATCTGATGTTCAGGAGTACACCCTGAGATAACAGGGTGATTCACAATCTGTTTCTTTTCTTCTTTTATTGCAATCCATTTTTATTTTGTTAATTGTTTTGAAGATGTGAAACGGCAACCACAGTTGAATCACATTATTGTCTGATGAACTGGAAGGGTGGGAAGATTAGATATGATTGACATTATCCCTGACAAGTTGCCATAATTCTTGATTTTAGCAATGATGGTTAAAAAATCGTGGGAGTGGAAGATTGGAGGCGCTGTCATCTTTAAACAGAAACGTAGGCATATATGAATATGAATGTGTTATGTGTGCACATTGGTCTCAGTATATACCCTCGAACCTATCGGTACAACATATCCTAGTAAACCCATTGCTAGCACAATATCCACACAATATAGAAAAAAATGAATAATAGTCACTGAACTTCAAACGTAAGTTTAACAAATATAGTAAGATAAAGCCTGACGCAGCTTGTTCTTGTGATAGATCATTTGTGTTAGTCCTATGCAGTAACATAGTAAGACTTTGGCATTGGAGAATCCTTAACCTTGTGAAAAGAATTTGTTTAGTTTTAGTTTAGTTGAATTCGGATTAGTGTGAGTCCGAGGTGAAGGTTTCATTTTTATTGAATTAATGCTTTGTTTTGATTAGGTATCACCTTAATCTGGAAAGAAGTTTGTCAGACATTCTGTGATTCAGAACGCTGATATGAGACTTGAATCAGGGACTTGTAATGTGTGCTCAGCTCCTTGTTCATCTTGCATGCATCTTAACCACGCTCTAAGGGGGTCAAAGGCTGAAGAATTTTCTGATGAAAACTGTCGCTTAGGGGAGGCTAATAATCAATGTTCTATGGATGAGGGTAATGTATCTTCTCTTAGGAGCAGAGCTTGTGAAAGCTTGCAGCATGCTGTCAGTGAAACTAGTAACATTCTCAATGTTACTTCAAGTCATGATTCTCTATCTGAAAATGCTGAGAGTGGACAGACCTTGTCAAATAAGTATCTGGATTCCAAGTCTTTAGAAGGTCATGATGATAACACTTCTTGTATTAGTAGAGCAAGTGATACTAATTTAGTAAACAATAGCCATCAAAGGAATGAAGACAGAATAAATATATCTTGTAGTTCAATTGTTGATTCTGGTGAGAAATCTATTGCCAATAAGGATAGCCATGTTGACCATACTGCCAAGCTTTCACCAAAAGTATGTCCAAAGTCAGAAGCAGATAGTGATAATGATGTTTGTGATGTTAAAGATGAAGATCGTAATGGTTCAGTCCATGATAGACATTATGAGAAAACTGAAGAGCTGGTTAAATCACCTGGCATGCAGGAACCTCAATCTGAAGATGACAGTGATGAATCAGATGTTGTGGAACATGATGTGAGTATCTTTCCTTTTCTTTATGTCAGTTTATTTTTCCGCTAAAACTAAATATGATAGAAAAGAAAATAGTAGGAATGGAATGTAATGGCGTCTGTGGAGATGCCTAACCTCAACTTTCATTTCTGATTTTATTGACTGGAAAAATAGGTGAAAGTGTGTGACATCTGTGGAGATGCCGGTCGCGAGGATCTACTTGCCATATGTAGTAGGTGCAGTGATGGTGCAGAGCACACGTATGCATAAGAACTTTTCACCTTATTTCTTATTAGCTTCTATTATATTGTTATAAATTCCTTTTATTAAAATGAGTTTTACCCTAATTCTTTTGAATCAGCTACTGCATGCGAGAAATGCTTCAGAAGGTCCCTGAAGGGGACTGGTTATGTGAAGAATGTAAATATGCAGAAGAGACTGAAAATCAAAGGCTGGGTAAGTGTGAAGTTGTATATGATTATTTTTTAACAAAACAGTCTTCTGGCTGAAATTTTACTCCCTTTATGGCTTTATATGTGTGCATAAAAATGTCTTTCTGGAACTGAATTTTCATGTTTCTGATGTTGAGGGTAGCATAAGCATTCAAGCACCCATATCTGTATCTATGGCTGTATGCTGAGACATATTTGTGGATTTAAATTATGTGGTTCAGATGTTGAAGAAAAAAAAATCCTTAAAGCTAGTTCAACTTCACAAGTTTCTGGGAAAAGAATTTCAGAAAATGAAAACATAGAAGTAGCTCCAGCAGCAAAAAGGCAAGCTCTTGAATCAAACACAGGATCACCAAAGGAGTCAAGCCCCAAGAAAATAGCTCAGCTGTCGCGAGAATCTTCATTTAAGAGCTTAGATAAAGGAAAAGTGAAGCCTGGTCACCAGATACCTATTCGTAACCACTCTGGTGGTGATGACAAAGAAATTGCTCATTCTCCTATTGGTCCTCGGGATCAAACATCAAAGAGTATGGATTTATATTTCATTTGTTGTGTTTCACTGCAGATGATTTCCTTTACAATTTTGTATCATGTCTCCTAGGGTTGCGTTTATTTCAAGCACCTGTTTTTGTTCTTTTGAATAGGTACACTGTTGAAGTCTAGTTCATTCAACAACTTAAATTCCAAGCCAAGAGTCAAACTTGTTGATGAAGTTGTTCCCCCAAAACCGAAAGGGGGCGGTGAACATACTTCTAAGAATATGGAGAAACCTGTGCGGATGACAACCAAATCAACATTATTCAAATCCCAAAGTTTGGGCCGTTCAAATGCAACCGAATCAAAAGTTAAAATGTTTTTGCCTAAGTCTGCAACTGCTCAGGAGTTGAAAGGATCAAGACTTGCAAAAGAATCACGTACATTTGACAGGAAGTTTCTGTCTAGGATTGATCGGCCTGTGGCTTGTTCATCGGTGGCTGGTTCTGTTGTTTCCACACCTAAGGGTGATCAGAAGCTTACACCTCGTGGTGAAACCACTAAACCTTCAGCAGTTAACAACAATCGAGAGTTGAAGGCTAACCATGATGGAAAGTTCAGTACATTATCAAAGTCAATAAGTAATATAGGCTGTAAAAGTTTGGAACCTCAAGTTAGTTCAGGTGTGATCTCAATTGGAACCATTATTGCTGCTATAATAGTTTCTTTTTACTATTACTATTATTATTATTATTATTATTATTTTGGTAATTTGCTGCTATTGATATTTTAGTAGTTTCAGTTTAAAAAGCCATCATCTATGTATTTTGCCCTTGTTTTAGTTTCATTAGAAGCATCTTGCAATGGTTGATTTTGAGCTTGCAACTATGTTATCTTCAAAGAATTTTTCTTATTCAGTTATTCTTTGAATTTTACAGAGAGAACGTCAACTAGTGTTGATGAAGCTCTACAGGAAATGCTGCCTCGATCACGAGAGACAGCAAATCAGGATGAGAAAACTAGAGATAGTTCTAGTGATCGTGTGAGGCCATTTGTTACTACTGCCTCAAAAAGCCCATTCTGTCAAAAATGTAAGGGATTTGACCATTCTCTGGAATGTTGCACAGCTGGTAGTACACAGGAATCTGGTGCTGAAGCATCTGTCACTTCCTCAAGTAGTTCAAAAGAGGAGATGCATAAAGGTAATAGATTGAAAGCTGCAATCCAGGCTGCTTTACTTAGAAGGCCTGAAATACACAAGAAGAAAGAAGCACCGACTCAAACTGACAAGGTTTCTACATCGGGCACAGACCTGAATTGCGAAGTCACTTCGCAAGACCAAGTGTTGGTTTCCAGCACACTGAAGAATAGTATATCTGCTGATGAAAGCCACGAACAGCAGGGAATCCCTGAGAATTCTACATCTGATTCTTCCAAATGTTCGTCTGCCGATGATTTGAAGCAACTTAACTCTTGGCCAACTGGTTTTAGTTCCCAATCAGGAAGACCAGATTATGTTGATCTTGCTACTGGAAAGCCTGTAGTGAGAGACTTGTCTAATAAAGCTTTGGCAATCTCAAGTGTTCTTTCAAAGATGTCGGTCTTTCCAGAATATGAATACATCTGGCAGTATGAAACATCTTTTGATAAACTAGTTTGTCTTTAATTCTGGATTTCTCTTTTTCTGTATTGCTTTTTATGTTTTGCGATCAAGTTTGTTCTACATTACATGAGCTTTGTTGTTTTCATGTAGGGGTGTCTTTGAAGTGCATAGAAATGGAAAGCCTCCTGACTTGTGTGCTGGAATTCAGGCACATTTATCATCTTGTGCTTCTCCCAAGGTTCTTGAGGTAGTGAACAAGTTTCTACCCAAAGTTCATCTCAATGAAGTTTCTCGCTTGAGCACGTGGCCTTCACAGTTTCATCAAAGTGGTGCTAGAGAAGATAATATTGCTCTTTACTTCTTTGCCAAGGATATCAAAAGGCAAGCATACGAACACCATTCCTTTATTGGCAGTAGCCCATAAAATGCTAACATTTTTCTTTGTTTTAAGTATTGACTTTTTTTTAGTGATGTTCTGATGTAGTTATGAGAGACACTACAAGGGTTTATTGGATCACATGATTAAACATGATTTAGCACTTAAAGGATTTTTCGATGGTGTCGAACTACTCATATTCCCATCCAGTCAGCTTCCTGAAAATTCACAGCGTAAGGAATTACTCCATACTTTTGCCAAACAATCCAACTTTGTAAGCAACTTGTTAATGCACACTCATGGTTTTGGGGCTTGTGTTGAAGTATATACCTAGATTAGTGCTCATGAACAGCAGAAATTCAGGGTTCATATGCAACTTTGAAATGTCTTGGGGGAAGACAGCTTGGGAAGTCTCTCTTAAGAGTAGCTTGATTCTGTTCTAAAGTGCATTTTAGATTATTATTTTTTTTTGGGTAGAAGGATCAAGTTACTTGGGTGATTATATGCCTGATTGGTGATTCCCATTCATTTTGATTCAGGATTCTAATTTTCAATATTGCTTTACAAGATATCGGAATTCTGAGGAAGACTGGCACTAATGTAGATGAAATGCATTAAGCTTGCAAAGAATGAGACTGTTTTAAATTGAATCTGTACTTAGTTAAAAGCGATAATTTGGCCTTGCATTCTGTAGGCATTAGTTTGTCTGTAGTGGTAAGTTTTGGCCAACTTTTTGGTCCCCTTTTTATCATTAGTGGGATATGCTCAGCTTTCAGTTTAGATGGCTGGATTTAAATGCATATCTAAATATCTACCTTTTTTTAATAAGAAAATAAATTGTTCAAATTCACTTATTACTGCATATGTTAAGAGTTAAGACTGCTGACAATCCTACTTTTTGGCAGGCTGGAATATGTTGTTTTTCCTGTGGGGTGTATTTAGGGGGAGGAGGATCAATCATTTAGATTCTGCAGAAAAGATTTGTATTCCCAGTTTGAATGCAGTGCCAGTTGAGGAAGATTCTTCAATTGCTGTTGTGGCTTTGTCTGAAATGCACTGTTCACCAAAGCGCATGGGTGAAGTATCAGTTGCTTGTGATAAAGCATGCAGTGAATTTCTCCCATCCATAGACCAAGGTCAGATTGCAGTAAGTTGGAATTTTGATATCAATGACCCGACACATGTGGGTTCACAAGGAAACTTAGAGAAGCAAGATAGTGGAATCGACAGCAACTCAACATCAAGGGTTCCAACAAGCAGTACTCTGTTATTTCAAGAAATGAAAACTACTGGTTCGTCCCTGGTAATGTTTTTAGCCTTAAATGTGTTATTTGATAGACTAAATTTTTTAACTTTTACTTCATATAAATCAGCTCATAAGCACTTGTGGTGTCGACATTATGATCTAATTCCCCCTATTTAAGTTAGAAGTGCTATTTTGACTCCCTAGATAGATTGTGCAGATTGCTTTGTGCAATTTTTGTATGGCTTTGATTCGACTATGAGATTTCTTCACAGCTTAGTTGTCTGGCTCTTCTCTCAAATGAATGTAGTTGAGGTTATTATTCTTAATAGATTAAGAATTTTATTTTTAATTTATATAAATCAGCTCTATGCACCTGTCGAGTCGACATTATGATCTAATTCCCCCTACTATTTAAGTTAGAAATGCTATTTTGACTTCCTAGATAGATTGTGGAGATTGCTTTGTGCAATTTTTGTATGGAAAGATGGTCGTACTATGAGATTTCTTCTCAGCTTAGTTGTCTAGCTCGTCTGAAATGAATGTAGCTTTGGGGATATTATTCTTAATACTACCATGTTACCAATTAATTATTATATCTAAGGGAAGCTATAAACAGAGTTGTTGAATAAATATAACGCAAATGCTAGCCAGTTTTTATTGAAAGATAGAATGTTTTTTCTGAAAATTACAACTTTTGAATCCCCAATATATTAAATATATGATTTTTCATTATAGACTTACTTTGAATCCTTAACCTGGTTAGCAAGACCCTAAGTATAATAAGTTTGTGCTGGTACAAGACTCAGTTGACCATTTCTTTGAGGGGGAGAAACCAAGTGGCTGAAAGCCAGCATGTGTTAGTATGAAATCCCAGAGGTGAATGCCCTTTTACTTGTCTTTTTGTTGCCTATAAACTATGCTGTGGACTGTACCTACCTTGAGGTCACTAATTAGAAATCCATTTTTATGGAGAGTAGGTGTTAGCGTTGCTGCCAATCATCTCATGGTTTTTTGAAAGATGTTCATGACTTCTCATTTTGTGCAGAAAGGTAGTGTACAGGAACATGGACAGTGCAGAAAGTCTAAGCCTTCTGAAGCATTGGGAACTAGTGTAAGTAGTAGGATTGTGGAAACAAAAACTGATTGTGAAACTTCTGTCAAGCAAGAGAACACCTCATCTGTAGAGATTCCTTCTGTTGGTAATCAAGAAAGAGGTGCTGCGAGCAATATTGGTCGGGAGAAAATTTCAGAGAGAATAAATGGTGATGAAGATCAGCGAATGTCCAACAGGAAACGGAAAGAAAATTGTCACTACGTTGACTTGGAAGCAACTATTGGTGATCAAGAAGGAGGTGCTGCAAGCAATAGTAGTAAGGATAAATTTTCAGGGAGAACGAATGGTGATGAAGATCACCAAATGCCTAAGGGGAGTCAGAAAGAAGATCGTCATTATATTGATTTGGAGGCAACTATTGGTGATCAAGAAGGAGGTGCTGCAAGCAATATTTGTAAGGATAAAATTTCAGAGAGAATGAACAGTGATGGAGATCAGCAACGACCTAAGAGGATACATAAAGAAGATGATCGCTACATTGACTTGGAGGCAACTGTTGGCAATCAAGAAAGAGGTGCTGCAAGCAATATTAGTATGGATAAAATTCCTGAGAGAATGGACATTGATGAAGATCAGCGATGGCCTAAGAGGAAACAGAGAGAAAATGATCATTATATTGACTTGGAGGCAACTTTTCAGGGAGACTTGACTGTAGAAGGGGTTAACTGTCGGCTACCCAATGATAAAGTTGTTCAGTATGTAGATCTTTCGGATACAGTTATGCAGCCTTCTTCAGTTAGTTGTCAGAAAGTGCCTTGGAACGTGGCAAATGGCAAATTGGAAGGTGGAGGAAGTTCTAGCAAGAAGCTGAAATCAGGTTTTGGTGGGATTTATGGGAGTTGCAGTTCTGGAGGTAGAGATTCTCTTATTGACAGTTTTGCTTCTCTTGCAAATGATCTTGGTTCCCGTTCTTCTTCGGTTGAGGGCAAAGGATGTGAAGAAGCCTGTGATGAGAAAATCATCTGTGAGGACTTGGGAACGATGGAAAGAACCTTCTTTCCTGTGGATACACAGAATAGCATGTCATTAAAAGGGCCTCGTGAGTACCAGGACAGATTTCAAGATGGGATTCCGAATCTAGAGCTTGCTCTTGGGGGTAAAACAAATCCACCCCCACCACCTAGGGGTATGCTGCCTTTCTTTGTTGGGGCAGTTGACAGGGAAAATAGCCAGGAAAAGCATCCAGATTTGTTGGCTGAAGGGCAGGAGGATGATGGTGTTACTGCATCTCTTTCCCTTTCCCTGTCTTTCCCATCTTCAAACAAGGAACACACACAAGCTGCTTCAAAAACAGAGCTTTTGTCTGATGGGCACCGTGTTAATACACCGTTTCTCCTTTTTGGGAGATTCACAGACAAATAAATCAGCTGGTATTTCCAATCATGTACATTTTCTTGTTCCAGATAGGCCCATCGTGTATGATAATCTTCCATCCAGCCCGTATACAAAGGAGCCATTGTCCTCAACAAGAGTCAATAAGTTTTTTTCTTTACTCTTTTGTCAAATACATGTTTTTACATTAGCTTTTTGGTTTCTATATGCATAGTTACGGCTGTTTGTATATATTGAGAATTGAAGCCGGCATAATTTCAGAAATGTTACTAGGAACTTGCGGATGACCTTTTTATGGCAGGATTCCCCCTCTTCCTGGCTCCATTGTCTGCCTCTTCCTTTGTTATACTTGACAAGTGTTAAGCTTTTATAGTGATATAGTAGAATAAACTTAATCTCGTTGAAATAGCTTAGTGAAAGTACGGCTCGTGATTTGTTCCTTCATATGATATTATGATTTTGAAGGTAACATCTGAGGGCCCTTTTGATTAGGTTTAAAAAAGTAATAAGATATTTTTAGAAAGTGATTTTGGTTGTATAGTTTTTCTAAATATTAGAAATTATTTTGTATTTGATTTCAATTACATTTTTTTTTTTGATAAATGATTTCAATTACATAATTGTAATTGAAATCAAATACAAAATAATTTCAACAAGAATAATATAATTGAAATTATTTTGTATTTGATTTCAACTATATAATTCTATAAAGTTCACCAAAGGAGTTTGACAAGTTACTTTACATCTTTATACTTTAATTTTATTTTAATTTTTTGGTTTGATGGTTTCTTATTGGGTAATTTTTAAGAATCAGTTATGTCATTATGCTTCAATGGTCTTATGATAAGAATGAGTTTTTATTTATTAAAATTAGTTAAACAACATTGTTGTACAACTGCCGTAGTTTCCTGAAAGAGAAAATGTGCAATGTGTTTCGTGTGATTTTTGGCATTAAATTAATGCACCCTTGAGTATTTAAACGACCCATAGTTGAAAAGGATAATCGGAGGAAACACCATATTTTGTAGCTTATGCTCTCGTGAATGCAACCCCTAATAAGTGATTAGCACTAGGGATGAGAATAGGTCAGGTCGTTGATCGGGGTCTCTGACCTAGCCTATTTAGTAAAAATATCAGGTTAAGGCATTTTAAAAAGCCTATATATCTAAAGAGCATGCCTAAGGCTAAAAAAAAAGCTTATTAGGCGTATCAGGCCAGCCTATTTAGTATACACACATATATTATTTACATTATTTATAATATTTAAAAGTAAAGGCCTATTGGCTATATAGTGTCCTACTTGCCTATTTATTTTTGAATGTCTGGTGACATATTTATCAGTATAGGTCTACCAACTTTTTTTTATCATTAGAGGCATACAAGTCTATTTACAAGTGAAGGCCTATGACATATTTATAGGTGGAAGCATATTTAAAGATCTTGTTGATAAGTATGCTTTTAAGCAGACTTTCAAGTCAGGCCAAACTTTAAAGTAGACCAGGCTTGGGCCTTAAAAATTGGCCTAAATCAAGCCAATAGGCTAGGCTCAGGCCTCGAGATTGGAATGCAGGTCAGACCCAGATTTATCAGGGTCTAGTTCGGTCTAGCCTATTGTAACCCCTAATTAGCACCATCCAAATTTCGTGAAATGTGTTGAAAAGGGTTGATTGTTTCAAAGAATCTTAAGTTAGTCATAGGGATATGAAGGTGAAAATAAAATGTTTTCTATGTTTGTTTTGAGTTTTCAAAAAAAAAAAAAATTCCTAAAAATTAGTTATTCCTAATATGTTTTTGTTTTGGCTGATTTTTATTTTCATTTTTAATATTGGGTTTGTGACTTTGTGTTATTCCCATAACCTTGGCATCAATAGTATTATACCAAAAAAACAAAAAACAAAAATGTCTCATTCAGTCAGCTCAATTGGTTAAGAAGTCAGACATTAATTGTGAGTGTGCGGGTTCAAAATCCCGTAATATGTTTGGTCATTTTTTCATTTTCTTATCTCTTCTTCTCATGTAAAGCTTCATACGAGCCTCCCCTTAGACAAAAAAAAAATGAAAAAAAAAAAATACCCACATAATTTAACTGCATTATTATACTCTCTATGCTCACATACCCCATGTGAGTTTCTAGTAATAAAAGTATATATATATATATATATATGGAGAAGTCCCCTTGAATCAATTCAGTTGGTTAAGCTGAAAAACATGAATTATTGACTGTGCGGGTTCAAACTTGCATAATGCGCTTTAGCTATTTCTTATTTTCTTCTCTCTCCTCTCCTCCTACTTCATGTAAGACCTCTTATGAAGCTCCTTTAGACGGAAAAAAATAATACATATTATCAAATTATAGTGTTTTAATCACTCATTCAGCTCGTTTGATTAAGTTGCGAACATAAAATGAGTATCCTGAGTTCAAATTTTTGTAATGTGCTCCGCCCTTTTTTAATTTCATGCTCCTCTCTCTCCCTTCCCATACCTACTATGAGCCTCATCTTAGACCTAAAAAAATGTATAATTGGAAACGAAGAAAAATAACATTAGTTTTAATCCAAATCATATTTTTTTTAAATTAGGGTTATGTTAATCTCTTCAACATCAATATTAGATTCTGTAATCCAATACTGGAACACATTTAAAGTGGCAAATTTATTCTGTAATCCAAGGCTAAATTAATCATGTTTATCGTTTAGCAAACTAACGTATTTTTGGGGGAATATGAGAATTTTTATATAAACAAATGAATTTGCAGATAAATAAAATTGTGGTGATTTTTTTTTTTTTTAAATAACTTTTTTGTCCTTTATCTTTTGGGTAAAATTCATTTTGATCCTTTATCTTTAAAAAGATTTATTTTAGTCCTTTATGTTTCAAAAGTGATCCAAAATGATCCTTTCCATAAGCTCTGTTACTTTTTCCGTTAATCATAGCCTACGTGAAAGGACTATTTTGGGTCACTTTTGAAACATAAAGGACTAAAATGAATCTTTTTAACTGTCACGTCACCAGTTTCTAATGGAGTTTAGATGGGAGATGACGGAAAGGACCATTTTGGGTCACTTTTGAAACATAAATGACTAAAATGAATCTTTTTAAAGATAAAGGACCAAAATAAATTTTACCCCAGAGATAAAGGATAAAAAAGGTATTTTAGGTTTTTTTTTTTTTGACTCAAGTGATAGGCAGTGATTATTATTCAATTTAATTAATAGAGGAAGACAGACAATAACACCGTATCATCTCCTCGTAATCTCACACTCACGACGCTTCTCTCTTTCCTTCTCCATTTCTTCACACTCTCATGGCGGTTTGTTTCGCGCCATTTTCTATTTCAGGTAAATTTACCTCCTTTTGATTACCGTTGGTTGCTGTGAATCAACGATTATGAAATAATAACATGCCGTATCAGAAAAGTGTGTACCTTGTAACGTTTAGGGTTTTTATTACTTTTAATTTTCAATGGTTTTATGCGAACGATCGATTCCCATCAACGAATTGAGCTCTTTTGTGAAATGTAAATGTAATAATTAAGATTTTTTTTGGAAGATATGAGGAATTGTTTTGACTAATCTCTTATTGTTTTTCAACTCAGTGTTTGGATTGAAATTATTGTATTTTATAATTTTATTGCTTTAATTTGGGAATAGGTGGAACTCATGTTATTAAGTCACCTGAACTGTGTTTAACAAAGCGTAATTCATCACCTAAGCTGCTTACTGTTCAAAGGAAATCAAACCTTGTGGGCACGAGGAGCCGCAGTTCTTCAATTTGTGCTGAATACCGGTAAGCTATTCTGAGATCACTTTTCATTTTTGGCCTTCTTAGAAATTCAACAAAAGAATTTCAAGTTGGTTCCATTTTGAATTTTAAAATAAATTAAACCATTATAACTCAAGCCGAACTCCTTGTTATCCAGATGACCTTTTCTTTATATTTGTATTTGTTAAAAGCTTAAAATTTTAAGACTTCATATTTGGTTATGCATCAATTCTATGGCAACATGGTTTATTTATTGCTGACATTGCTTGGGAATGTTTTATAAAGCTTTTCAGGAATTTATATTTATTTGGGGTATGTGCTTAAGAAAGTGTTTCTTTTCAACCTTCTATAGTCTAGCTTATCTTTGATGCTAATTCCTAAATAAATCTTAGAATAATCTTCCAGACAAGTTGCTATGGTTAAACTTGTCAATGAAAGAATAGATTTCTGCCAATTCACTCTTGAATGGTAGTAGTGGTTGGAATTTGCACAGGGCAACTGATCATATTTGTTGCTTCTTTACCAAGATTACGTAAACATTTATTGTTCTCTCTCCATTTATTGTCTACCTGGTGCAGTGATAGTAGAGGAGGTGGGGGTGGGGATTTTCTTGCTGGCTTTCTTCTGGGTGGTGCTGTTTTCGGAACACTTGCTTATATATTTGCTCCCCAGGTGATTTCTTCTTACTTCAATTTAAATTTATTATGTCTGCCAAGTTTAAGTGAAAACAATGTATAACGGATGAGTTTGATTATACCATTCACTATTCAAAAAGAAAGAGAAAGGAAGACAGACTTACAACATGGTAGATGACTACTTCTGAAAAATTTTATAATGAGGACATGCAGTAATGACAGGACTGACTTAACAACGGAGTCTTCATTATTAAATAAATCACTCTTGTTTCATTGCTTAGTGGAACATTTGTATTATTCTCTAGGGGCTGAATTCGCTTTTCCAAGGAGAGGAAAAGAATTCATGACCCCCCTTTTTTTTTTCAATATTGTTAATGATAAGGAAAAGTCCAAAAACACTCCTTCAACTTAATTCGATGTGCAATCTAATCCCTGAATTTAAAAAACGTGTAAAAAGGTCCTCTTACTCTAGTTTGGGTGCAAAACGGTCCACTGCTGTCAAAACTGTTTAGTGTTTAAGAATGGATGGAAACTGTCATGTGCCAAGCATGTGACATTAAAACTGCGGACGTCATAAAGGAATGTTTTTCGCACATCTATGTTTTTGAATCTGCTGTGGTGATGTGTCAGAGTGATGATTCTTTTTTTAATTGACAAGTTGACAACGTCAACTATGATAGATGTCTATCAAAGTATGCTACTAACTTTTCCATCTCTGAATGTAGCCTTATATCTTAATTACTATGAGTGTTCTCTTAGGGTCTGCTTGATTTGCTAAAATAATAAGGTACAACACAATATAAAACACTTGTACTTTGATTTGTAAACTAATCCAAGTTCTGGAAAAAAGACCTCAAGAGACATCATAGAACTCTTAATTTTGTTACCCACTGACAATACTCAAAAAGAAAGATAAAAAAACCCTCATTTTCCCAGCCTTTGACAATGGGTATTTTAGTAAAAATGCATTATTCTATTCAATACTTGTGCAGGTCATAGAACTCTTAATTTTGTTACCCACTAACAATACTCAAAAAGAGAGATAAAAGACCGTCATTTTCCCAGCCTTTGACCATGGGTATTTTAGTAAAAATGCATTATTCTATTCAATACTTGTGCAGTCAAATAATAGATAGATAGCACAAAAGTTTCAGTCCTGTGCATTAGTCATCAAACAGGTAACAACACAAAAAGTTGGCCTGTGATTCAACCACTTGGTGTTGTGTTGTCCTGTTTATGTTGTCCCTCAATATGCATCAAAAGCACCCTTAATGAAACTTTAAATTAAATGGCTTAAAATTCTGTTCATATCATCATCATTTACTTTTTTCTTAGCAACAGGAGTCATACTCATCTTTGCATTATCCACTTTAGTGTTGCATATTGCTGTTATTTCTATTACTATTTACTCGTAAGATATTATTGGAGCCATTTTTCAAGCTCCTAATATGCTTGTAAGTTTGGATGTTGACTTCATTTTGTGTGATGCAGATCAGAAGATCCCTGCTAAATGAAGACGAATATGGGTTTCGTAAGGCCAAAAGACCGATATATTATGACGAAGGTTTAGAGGTATTTAGCCTTCCCTTGCCTTTAGATTCAACTCTTCTTTGCCACTTGCATATGCTGAGTTTGTTATATTTATGTTATGCTGTTCATGAAAGCAGAGGACCAGGCAGACCTTGAACGAAAAGATCAGCCAACTAAATTCTGCCATTGATAATGTATCTTCACGTTTGAGAGGTGGCAATAACGTGCCTGTTGCACCTGTAGAAAATGATCCTGAAGTGGAAGCTACCATGTGAGGCGCTTGTGTCAATGATGCTTTAAGGAATGGAAACGAATTGAAAATTGAATGTGGTGTTCTGCCATAATTTTGTTGAAGACGGTTTATAGGGGAAACTCTTGGTGTTGGATTAATATAGTTAAAGCTGTCATATTGTTACCTTTTTTTTTTCCCTTTTATGGATGATTTAGTACCTTTGGATTGTGGTTAAAATGACACTGTACTAATAGCGTCAGTAAAGAGCAGTATCATATCTATCTCCCGATCATAATTATTTATTTTATTCAATACTGTAACTATTGCAGCTTCGTTTTTAGGGAAAAAAATATATATAAACAGCTAATGAGACCTTGAATACTTTTCTTACAAGAGGACGGAGCATAAATCACCAATAATCATGGCAAGAACATTCCCCTGACTTGATATGATGGAACCTGCTGGCATCTCTCACAACTAATTCACGACCAGCTACCGTGGAGACCCTTTTAGCAAAATCATGGCAGTCTTTGCATGATCGAGTATTTTTGAAAACCATAATGGGGGTCTCGGCTGGGATGCATATGAGACCATACGCTATAGCTAGTCTCTCGCTATGATCAAGAAGCTGCACTTTTCTTTCAGTGAAGTCACATAGCGCATCCTCTTCATTTAGAAGGCCCTCCTCACTCTTCTTGAAAGCAAAATTGAGCTGTTTTAATTTGGAGTATATCTGTTCTGATTGAGGGTGGTGTCTGTCGCCTACCACAAAACGGTGGACTTTACCCTTGGCAATAATCCAGCTGCAACTAACTTCCTTCCTCAAGTTCCTTTCAGCCATCATTTTTCTAAATTGGGCAGCTTCATCCCACTTCCCAGCCGAAGCATATAAGTTGAACATGATCACATAAGTAGCAGGGTCTAATGGGTCCAGCTGAAAGACCTTTTCAGCCGCAGTTATCCCAATCTCAAGGTTCCTATGGCTCCAACATCCTCCTAATAAACTTTTCCAACTCATTGCATCAGGTTCATATGGCAGGCTCCTTATCATCTCAAGAGCCTCCTGTAGTAATCCAGCACGAGAGTATATATCAATCATGCAATTGTAATGATCAATTGTTGGGTCCACACCGTGTGTGTCACTCATTGAGTCCAAAAACTGCTTTCCCTCTGTAACTAAACCTGAGTG
Organism: Echinosophora koreensis; assembly: GCA_035048595.1. NCBI lineage: Eukaryota > Viridiplantae > Streptophyta > Magnoliopsida > Fabales > Fabaceae > Echinosophora > Echinosophora koreensis. Next base: position 14,264,395 of record JAPCYP010000003.1, on the reverse strand, counting down.
ACTACAAGCAGTTAACAAACCTATGAATGTAACAGCATTTGGCCTTGCACCAGATTCCTGCATCTCGTTGAAAAGCCTCAGAGATTCAGAAGCCTTGCCATGGTAAGCATAAGCACATATTATTGCAGTCCACGCAACAGTATCAGGTTTATCTATAGCCAAAAATGCTTGATGGGCATAGTCCACTTTGCCACACTTTGAGTACATAGTGATCATAGCACTCTCCCCAGAGAGGCATGCAACTAGCCCCTTTTTTATTGCATCTGCATGAACTTGGGCACCAAAAATTAAATCTGAGACAGCAGAGCATGCTTGAAAAATGTTGGTATAGATGAATGAATTTAATAACACTCCTTTACTTCTTAGTGTTTTGAAAATCTCAAGAGCCTTGTCAAATCTACCATTTTGGCAATATCCAGTGATTATAGCACTCCAGGAAAAATCATTTGGTTCACGTATGCTCTCAAAAGCTTGACGTGCAGCTTCAAACCTTGCACACTTAACATAAAAGTCCACAAGCGGAGTTCCAACCGAGACCTCAGATTCCAAGCCAAGTTTTACACTGTAACCATGAATTCTCCTTCCCATGTTTAAGTCTCCTAAAGCAGCACATGCCTTTAGTACTATTGAGAAGACAAACTCATCCAAATTTACACCTTCACTTATCATCTTGGCAAATAATAACAGTGCATCCCTGTGCCTTGCAGCTTGAGTGTAGCCCACCATCAATGCAGTGCAAGCCACAGCATTTTTTACAGTCATCTTATTGGTGGCAACTTCAGCACCTTCCAACCACCCACACTTGACGTACATATTGGAGATTGGCGTCTCAATGGAAACATTGGCAGCAAGCCCAATCCTTATCAGCAGAGAATGTAATTGTTTGCCAAGGTCTAACACTGAAGGATCTGCAAAGGACCCTATAAGAGTACTGAATATAGAGGAGCTCAGTATGATTCCCAAATCCAGCATACGCAAGAGCAACCTAATCGCTTCATTTATATGCCCTTCCGCAGCATAAGCAGATATGATGGTGTCCCAAGAGAACAAATCAGGACTAACCATTTCATCAAAGAATCTCTCTGCAGCTGTGAAACTCCTACAGTCGCAATACATTTGAAGGATGCAATTGTCAATGAACTTATTACTATTAGTCATTCTCTGCAGTCTATTATGAAATACTTTTCCATCAGATAGAGCTCCTAACTTTCCACACATTTTAAAGAGGTATTCGTACGAACGGGGATTAATGGAAATACCTGCTTCATCCATGCTTCTGATGAATTCATGAGCTTCTCTAAGCTTCCCTTGTTTGGCTAAAGAAACCAAATGCAAGTTTTCAACTTGGCCTTGTTGATGTTTATGGGTCCTCAACGAAGAATGGCTGCTTTTCAAAGAGATCCATGAAGGTATTTGAGCAAACTTAGTGGATCTCACATCATTAGTTTTATCATTAGCCACCACTACTGGTGAAGAATTGGAAAGTAGCCAAGAGCACTGGCAAGTTATTGAAGACATTTAGTTTGTTTTTGATCGGAAAGCCCTTGATTGGAAGAATGTATCCTTGTACAACTTCTGCTAGATCCAACAAGAAACCCAATCTGAGAACACAAGCCAGACCCCATACAACCCCAGCAACAATTATACATGGGCAATCTGAATATTCAATCTGATTCCTTGTAATAAAAAGCCTGATCTGATCTGAAAAAAGAGAGTCATGGGTTAGAAAAAAGCTTTTGAAGTGTTGTCGACTTAGATCAAGCACATCTGGTCTGTTAGACTCATTAACAGAAGGTCTTGAAATTCCTTCTAGAGTTGGGACATGGCCATTTAGTTATAGGAGATCTATTACATGACTCGCTAGCAATATGGAGAAAAATATCTTAGTCAGTATCCCAGAAGTTCTAGTTACTTCATTGAATAATCTTATTAATATCTTCACTTTTTATTCAATTTATAATTTAAATTCACTCCCTTTGAAACCCCACAATCTGAAATATTTACAACTATGAACATATAGATTTAAATCATGCAGGTTTCTTCGCAAAGAAAGGGGGGAAAACATGAGAAAGATTGCGAACTCGTTATCTCAAGAGTATTACCAATTTAAAATAAATTCCAATTTATCATAAATACTATCAAACTCTCCGCTACGAACAATTATCAAATTCAAATTCAGGCATTTTATCAAACATATGATGTGCATTATATATCTAAATCGTATTTAAGTGCCTCAAATGAATTGAAGTATCCAAAATCAATTCACTCTTAGCTTAACATACAATTGAGAAGGAAAGAGTGATTTTTAATAACATCATCGGAGTAATACAGAGACTTTGAATCAAGTCCAATTTAAAAGCATGAGCAATCCCATAATTATAATCATTGTTAAAGTACGCGGCAACCATAAGAAACTTAAACAAATTCACATATCAGAATCATCCGAAAAAGGTGTGATGTATGTACCCGTGGCAATTCCAATGGAGAATTTGGTGACTGAAGAAGTGTAGTACTCATTTCTTTCAGTAACAATTTCTACATAATGCCTTTCCCCCAAAAAAACTAAACCAAACCACCTTATTTATTATAGGCCAAATTTTTTGACAGCGCATATTGGATTCTCCGCTTCACATTTTTCGACCCGTGCCCAAGTCATGACTTCCAAGTTGGAAAAAATAATAATAATACTATATATCTATTTTTTAAAAATATGCCTAATCCCCAACGATACACAAAATGCTCTCTTTATAAAAAAATAAAAAACACTAAAAGACTACTACTGTACCTATATTTAAAGTGACATCCATTTGGATTCTGGAACGTGAGGTTGGCCAAAAGAACAATTGATCCTGTAAGTGAAGTGACGTTTATAAGCCAATATAGATTACTATAAAGAGTTTTTCTAGTTCCGCTGTACTAATGATGAAAAGGATGGCATCTACGTTATAGTTTATACCCACTAGAAACATTATTATAGAATATAGAGGACTAATCTGCTATGGCTATCATAGATGGTTTTGGTTTTGACAAAAGTTCTTGCTAGTCTGCATCTTTAATGTATTGGTTAAGGGATTAAAAAATTAAGTTTTTATAGAGAGATAAAAAATATTATTTTTTTTGATGTATTAAATATAATAGCTCTTAATAAAAATTTATTTTAAATTTTTTTTATCCAATATCTTTAAAGGATTAATTAGTATTTGCCAAAGCACTAGTAAATAATCGATTTGGTCCCTGAAATTGTGAAGTAGTATCAATTTGGTCCTTGAAATTATCGAAATTCCAAAAGCATCTATGAATGATAAGTTAGTATCAATTTGGTCCCTCATTTTACTCACTTAATATTAATTAAGTCCATGATACTGCAAACTTAATATCAACTTAGTCCATATGATTTTTAACGGAAGGATTAAGTTGATCACCGTTTTACAATTTCATTAACTAATTTAGAATTTCGATAATTTCAAGAACCAGATTGACATTACTTCACAATTTCAGGGACGAAATTGGGTGTTTACCCGTCAGAGAACCCTTCACTTGACCGGTCCTGCTCTCCTAGTAATGAGTAGCGGTTTGGTCATCCCTGCCTATGGCACTAGGTCACGGTCCAAGATTAATGGGGTTATCGGGATACTTGTGGTCGTGGACCTGCCGGGCCATTCACATCCGATGACTAGGCTCCTCCAATCCCAACAGTGAAAAGAAAGCAACTAGAGCTTGTAGAGAAAAGTGTCGACTGTGGGAAATATTTCTTTTTAGTTCATTTTAATAAAATAAATATCTTATTTACAAATCACTAAAATAAATGTTATTTGCACGTCTTGTTTACATTATATTTATATTTTGTTTGATTAATAATAAAAAAAATATTTAAATGTGTTTTTTTACTTTGATTACTTTAAAAATATGTTGTAAGAATGGTGTCAAAAAAATATATATATATATATATATATATATATATATATATACTCTTCTTAATAAAATGATGAATTATTTGAATTGTAGGTGTGCTGTGCAATTGGGTCAGGGCAAGTAGGGGAACACAAACCAAATCCAAACTTGATAGTTTAGTTGATACGAGCTGTATAGGTCGGTTTGTACAAAAATAAACGATTCTTCAAATCATTCCACTCACAATTTAACATTTTTTTTTCTTGGATTTTCTCCTAAACCTTAATTAGTAGTCACTTTCACCACTTCCCCTTCATGAAAGGATGCATTACATGCTCCGTACGTCACCGATAATAACTACATATAGGGTTTAAATAAAGATTCGTAATTGTAATCTAAACTGCAATGTTTTGATTTTGGAGGGCTCCAAAATTAAAACGCGACCGCAATTGCACTCCTATCGACTACATTTTTTTGCTTGTGATAAATGCAACGTAACTATAATCGCAACCGTGATCGCAATTTGAAATCTTGACTACATGTACCACCATAGGGCTCTACGCCTCTACCTTATGCTGAGACAATCCCTACAACCACCATAAAAGATGCAATAGTGCAATAGAAGATCGATGAAGAAAGGGAAACAATGACGAAGGCAGGAAACCCGTAAGGGTTAGATACTTAGAGGCTTAGAGAGGAAGAGGCCGAAAGCCATGGATTTTTCCAATAACATGATCTCCCAAGATTAAGCTCAATGACTCATAGGTAGGACTATAAAAAAGGAAAAAGAAAGATTGGAGAGACTCGAGTTTTCAGGTTGTTGGTTTGAGTCCGAAATTCTCACCAACAGAACCAAACAATAGTATAGACAAATCTATTAGGCTTCACTCGATACAACCTTATGGCATAGCCTAACAAAAAAAAATATTGAATAGAAGTGGGTCAGATAGCTCGAGTAAGTTGAGTAGTGTATTATGCACCTCTAATTTGAATTTAACAGCTTCAAGTGTTACTTGCCTAACTATTTATTCTTTTCTCGAAAAAAAAACTATTTATTCTTAAAATTCTTAATAGCTAACTACTCCTACCTATTTATTCCATATTGTTAATATAGATTTTCTATTTTAGATGCTTTTAATATGCTCTTAATTGCAAAAATTAATAGAGATTCTTTCCTTTTTAAATTTTATTTTGTCTCTATAAATATTTTCAGTAGCTAGGTTAATTAGAGAAAACTAATTGAATGATATGCCCCGGCCTTCTTTACAAATGGTCGTTTTAACCATATAATTTTGTAATTTACCATATAAATGCACGCTTTATCAACTCGTATAATTAACTCTTTAGCTATGGAGATTTTCTCTTAATATTTACATACATTGTCTTCTAAACCATTGAAAAGGATTAGTGATGTGAAATTTAAACCTGTATTTGGAATGGAAAACATATATAGCCTCCACTTGCCGTAGAAAAATAATCCAACATATGGCCATCCGTTTTGATGTATTGACTGAAAGTTTCCATCGTTAATTAATTATTAATCATCGTATTCGTATACATAATTTGTAATATAATTATTACCATAATCAAATATTGTTCATAATATAATAGTCCATAATTAAATAATAACATAAAAAAATTATATTGCCAATATATTTGAATTGAATATTATTTTTGTTAATGTTGAGTTGTTGACCATCATTTTCTTCTTCACGTGGCAACATCTAAACCTTCCCAGCATCAATCATGAAACAGTGCTAATCTTAATCTATCATAACCGAGCTCAAAAACTTTTCAGCTAGAAAAGTAAGTCAAAAAAAGAAAAGAAAAGAAAGAATCATTACTTATCTAGATTTTCTGCACAAAATATGCATAACATAAATATATCTGAATTTCATAAAGAAATTATGAAAGTTAACTATCAAAACTAAATTAGTAATTAATCACCATAAGATTGCAAAAATCTAAAAAATTAAACAGAAACAGAAAGTGACCACACCACACCACACCAGGTCAATTCTTTGTTCCTTGTGAAAAACGTAGCCTCTGGTAGGTTTGGGTTCGGAGTGAGGTTTGGGTGTAGACTTTGAAAATTGAAGAAGGCCAAGCCAAGCAAGATAAATAACTAATAAGCAGCCAGGACCTTTACTTTCTCCTTCATCGTCCGCCACCCACCACTCCCAAACTTTTAACCTTTTCCTTTCTCTCTACAAACATAGTAACCATATTCTCAGAAACTTGTTCTTTTTCTCCTTGTGTTTTGTCTCCAAAGCACAACTTGGTTCTTATCTGTTATCATAGAGGATCAATAATAAGAAGCATGGTTAGTACTAGTACCAACAATCAATGCAATCCACATGGCCATTTGTTTTTTTATTTATTTATTTAAATTAATCTCTCTTTTTTCTATCTTTTTGTTGACCAAGTTTTGTTTGTTTGTTTTTGCCACTGGTTAATTATGTGGAATTAGGGAGGTGGAGGAGGAGGTGCAGCTGGAGAGAATGAAGAAGAAAACAAGTGGCCACCATGGCTGAAGCCACTTCTCCAAACAAGCTTCTTTGTTCAATGCAAAGTCCACTCAGATTCCCACAAAAGTGAATGCAATATGTATTGCTTGGACTGCATGAATGGAGCCCTTTGTTCTGCTTGTCTGGCTTCTCACAAAGAACACAGAGCTATTCAGGTACACAATTCTATCACTCAATTTCATCCAATTGAATTCTGTGTGGATTTCATCCCAAAAGGTCAAAACTCAAGGATTAGAGTGAGTGCCTGTAATCTGATTGTGCAGCCTTCCCTGCAATTTCAGGATCCAATCCCGTTTGATTGATCCTAAAAATATTTGTATCTTGTGTTGGATTTATCACCACACGTGCCATTCAATGCCGAATTTGCAATTCCAAAGTCAACTATGGATGGCCAGTTAAAATATTGCACTTTGAATGTTTTTTCCCCATTCAAGATTTGATTATTCTCCCATTTGAATGCCCATTAGTTCATCCTATGAGATGGATTATTTATTAATTTAGAATGTTGGTATTTTATTTTAGCTACAATAAAAATAATGTGGACAATATTCTCTGATTGTTTTTTATTTTTTTAACTCTTGATTTTTATTATTTTTCTAAGATAAGGAGGTCTTCATACCATGATGTGATAAGGGTGTCTGAGATACAGAAATTTCTGGACATAACAGGGGTCCAGACTTACATTATAAACAGTGCTAAGATTGTGTTCTTGAATGAAAGGCCTCAGCCTAGGCCTGGCAAAGGGGTCACCAATACTTGCCAGGTCTGTGACCGCAGCCTTCTTGATTCCTTCAGCTTCTGCTCTCTTGGTTGTAAGGTATATATATAGTTAACCTAATCTCTATCAAGTTGCTTTATACACATTATTTTTTTGTCTAAGGAAATTTTCTATTTGGCACCATTAAAATGGGATGTCAATCTAATCTTTCAACTAAATTACTTCTAGCAAATTATGGTGAACTAATTATCTAATTTTCAGAAAAGTTGTACTGTTACTAGTTTCTAATGTTTTGATTTTTTTCTATTTAAAGTATGTAAACATTTAAGGTGTACTTTCTATTTGTTTGCCTAGAAAAAGTAAGAAGAAAGATCATGACTATAGGTGAATATGAATTACATCTTCAACTTCTCATTTTTCTTCTCAGATAGTTGGAACCTCCAAGAAATTCCCGAAGAAGAAAATGTTAGGTGAGACAGACGGGTCTGATGGTGAAGAATCAATGAATGGCGTTAGCAATAGAAGTGTCAGAAACAAAATCCAGAGCTTTACACCGTCAACACCGCCACCAACAATGGTGAATTACAGGACTGCTAAGAGGAGGAAGGGAGTTCCACATAGAGCTCCAATGGGAGGTGGCCTTATTATAGAATACTGATCATGTTATAGATAATAGTAGGTTTTGGTCACGTACCAAACAATAATTATATACCCAGAAAGATACAGCAGTTGTTGCCACTTCCTTAAGTGGCAATGTGGCATCCTTAGATATATGCTTTGTATTATATTGTACAAAGTTACAATACCTGAGCCCTGCTCACTGAGGCCGGTGTTGGGAACTGCTGCTCTATCTTGTATAGAACAAAAATAGAAGGAAAATCCCCCAAAAAAAAATAAAATAAAATAAAATAAAGGAAAAGTATATGTTAAAAATCATATAATTATAGAATATAGTGTGGGAGTAGTTGATATTGGCTTAAGAATAGCTTTCATATGTGTTGGTATCAGATGCTAAATGTACAAAGTGGTTTGTAGAAAGGTGTTGTAATTTTAGACAATGAAAGTGCTTATCATGATTATTAAAATATTCCCCTGGTTTGGTATATGTCCATCGTCTTTGTTCTCTGAAAGACTTGAAAGTGGGATGTTGTCATGCGGGGCCTGTGGATGAGTGGTGTAAACTGGCTTCGAGTACTAGACTATTTTAACTGATTTTTGAGATTCTTATAATCAAATTGATATTTTTTATTTCTTACGAACCAAATACCTATTTGTGTTTTTATCAGGGACCGATTTAGTTTTTTTACTCAAAAATTAAGAGAGACTTTGGGTTTGGGAGGTGGATATGATATGATATATTACTATATTAGGGATGTTGAGCCTAATATGTAACTTTTGTCGTTTTATTTTTGTGGTAACCCTTACCGGTAATACCGGCAACTTTCTTTTCATGCTTCGGTGCTCCTTTCCTCCCAATAAGCAGTTGCCACGTGTCCTATAGCACTCCAATTACTTTACATTATCGACGAGCAGTTTATTTCTTAATGGACTAGATACTCAACAGCGTTATTTTCATGAGAAATGTGCACGCCCAAAATTGACACCCAAAATTGATATCTTGGTTAATCGGTATAAATATTTGATTAATTCAGTTTATTATATGATTAATCACGTGTAAATATTTAATTAATTTATGATGACCCATTAATCATATAAAAAACTAAATTTAACCAGATATTTGCATGTGATTAACCAAATATTTATATGATTATGGAAAATAAGCTTCATATAACTCATTAATCATATAATGAATTGAATTAACCAAATATTTACACGTGACCATGACTCTTTTCATTTTCATTTTCCAATTACTGTACCCTATCTGCCTCGTACAGTTGTACTTTATTGAAAGTTGAAAGTTGAAACCCAAGTACCCAACAGTGTTATTTTCATTTTCCACAACTTTCTTATTATATGGTTCTACTTATTTAAAAAAACCATTTGCAAACTTAAACCAAATTTTAAAATCTTAAATATTAAAAATATGCAACATTTTATTATGTTTTGAAAATTCAAAGAAATAAATAAATTATATTTTCAATCAAATCTAATTTTAAAAAAATGTTATTTGATGTTATTTATTATATTTATTTATTAATTAAATTTAAACATTTTTTATTTTTGACAAAAATAATTTAAATTACCAACTTTTACAAGTTTCTAAAGTTTAAAAATTTAGTAAAATATCTTTTCCTAAGTTAATTATAAGTAATTTATCAATTTAATATTTATATGATGCCACGAATAAATTATTTATGGTGTAATTTTTTCAAAAACATATTGATAAATTATTTATGGTGGGGGTAGTTGGTGAGGGGCCAAACAATATATGACTATGACTATGGCTTATTTAATTTTAATGATGTCTGTGCATTATTTTTATATTATATAATTTAATATTTATCAAGTTCGTAATCAATCAATTTTGAAAGCAAGAAAACAAAACCAAACTTATCTCGTTGTTTGTGGAGTTGATGGAAACCTTTGGAGCATTGCAAATTTGCAATTATGCCAAGGGAATAATAAACAAACATACATATATAACATAAAGTAATGTGACTTTCTTAATTAATCACATCACATGACTTTTTAACTTTTTTAATTGATCATCCATGTATCAGATCCAGATTTCCTTCTCACACTCTCATAAAAATTTTATCCTCACTTGATACACCATATATATATATATATATATGTGTGTGTGTTCCTGCCCAAATTAGACAAAGGGCCTAATTTATGATGGACCCAATTATTTTAGGCAGATCCGTGGTAGATTGAATGAATCTTTGGTGATCCAGGTTATGAATCATGTTAGATCCTGAATTGTGTGTCAAGTTTTTCTTGTGGCCGGGTCGCCAAATTGGTTACGCCCATACTCCACCAGTGTATAATGTGTTGCTAGATGTAATGGGATGTGGTGCAAATAATAGAGTGCCTGATAAGTTGTTACGAGAAATTAGGGATGATGATAAGGAACTGCTCCACAAGTTGCTTAATTTTCTGATTCAGAAGTGTTGCCGGAATGGTTTGTGGAATACGGCGTTGGAAGAGTTAGGGAGACTTAAGGATTTTGGGTATAAGCCTTCCCGAACAACTTATAATGCTTCGGTTCAAGTTTTTCTTAAAGCTGACAAGTTAGATACAGCTTATTTGGTTCACAAAGAGATGTAGAAATCTAGGTTTGGTATGGATGGATGGGTATACTATGAGTTGTTTTGCCTATTCCCTCTGCAAATTAGGGAGGTGTAAGGATGCTTTAACTTTGATTGAGAAGGAGGGGTTTGTACCCGATACCGTTTTTTATAATAGGATGATTTATGGGCTATGTGAAGCTTCACTTTTTGAAGAAGCTATGGATATCTTAAATAGAATGCGGTCTAATTCTTGCATTCCCAATGTTGTGACTTATAGGATTTTGCTTTCTATTTGTTTGAGAGAAGGACAGCTAGGCAGGTGTAAGAGAATCCTTAGTACGATGATCACTGAATGTTGTTATCCAAACCGTGAGATGTTTAATTCTCTTGTACATGCAACATGCTTACTGTAAATCGAGGGATTACTCTTTTGCCTATAAGTTGTCTAAGAAAATGCTAAAATGTGGGTACCAGCCAGGCTATCTGCTTTATAATATACTCATCGGTAGTATATGTAGCAATGAGGAACTGCCTAGCTCGGATGTGTTAGAATTGGCTGAAAAAGCTTATGGTGAGATGCTTGATTCAGGAGTTGTATTAAATAAGGTCAATGTCAGTAACTTGGCACGGTGTCTTTGTGGAGCTGGAAAGTTTGATAAAGCCTTTAAGATTATATGTGAAATGATGAGCAAGGGTTTCATTCCAGATGATAGTACATATTCTAAAGTGACTGGTTTCCTTTGTGATGCCTCCAAGGTAGATAGGGCTTTTTTGTTGTTCGAAGAAATGGAAAGGAATGGCATTGTTCCCAGTGTTTACACTTATACTATTTTAATTGATAGCTTTTGCAGAACTGGTCTCATTCAACAGGCCCGCAAATGGTTCGATGAAATGTTAAGGGATGGATGCACCCCTAATGTGGTGACTTATATTTCTCTTATTCATGCATACCTGAAAGCAGGAAAGGTGTTTGATGTAAATAAATTATTTGAGATGATGTTGTTCGAAGGTTGCAATTGTTGTTACATACACAGTTTTAATTGATGGTCATTATAAGGCTTGGAAGATTGAAAAAGCTTGCCAGATCTATGCCAGAATGCTATGAGACATAGAAACCTCTGATATGGACATGTATTTTAAGCTAGATGACAACTGTGAAGCACCAAATGTCATTATGTATGGGGCTTTGGTGGATGGTTTATGCAAAGCAAACAAGGTTAAACAGGCCCGTGAGTTATTGGATACTATGTCAGCTCATGGTTGTGTGCCTAACCAAATAGTGTATGATGCTCTTATAGATGGCTGTTGCAAGGTAGGAAAGCTTGAGGATGCACAAGAGGTGTTTGCAAAGATGTCAGAGCATGGATACAGTCCGAATTTGTATACCTAAAGTTCTTTAATTGATTGTCTTTTTAGAGATAAACGATTGGATCTTGTTTTGATAGTGTTGTCCAAGATGCTAGAGAATTCTTGCGCTCCCAATGTTGTTATTTACACATAGATGATTGACGGCCTTTGTAAAGTTGGAAAGACAGATGAAGCTTATAAGCTCATGCTTAAGATGGAAGAAAAGGGTTGTCCTCCAAATGTTGTAACTTATACTGCCATGATTGATGGCTTGGGAAACCTGGAAAAATTGAACAATGCCTTGAGCTGTTGAGAGATATGTGCTCAAAGGGTTATGCTCCAAACTTTATAACCTACAGGGTCTTGATAAATCATTGTTGTTCCATTGGCCTCCTTGATGAGGCTCACAAACTTTTAGATGAAATGAAACAAACATATTGGCCAAGGCATATATCAAGCCACCGTAAAATTATTGAAGGCTTTAGCCGAGAGTTTATAGCCTCTATTGGGCTTTGTGCACTGAGCTGCCCTTTTCATATTGCAGTGCCTGAGTTTTTAATTAGAATAGTCATCCCTCTCATCTTCGGTAGGAGAGTTTTCTTCCCTCCCACATGGGTGTCATCACATGGCTTTATGATATGATTAGGATTTCAGAGTCATCCCCAGTTATATTTCCTGAAAATTTCTTCCTCTCCTTGAAACTTGGTGGGCTGCAGCGATTGGATTCTGTACAATTTAAAGTGGGCAAGTTGATGTAATGGGGGAGTCAACGAAACTTACATTCATGCTTCTAAACTAGTTTGGCAAATGATCTTATCATTAGTTGAGCATGAGCTCATCTTTTGTATGTACTACACTTGTAATTGATTCAGTATAAATAAACACATGGATTCCACTTGAGATTGAGTTGTAGATTGATAATCTTTGTTATTAATCAGTAAATGCGTATTACTAATTATGCATTTAGTTATACCTCTCTCTCCCTCTCTCTCTCCCCCTCTCTCTCCATAGATTGATAATCTTTGTTATGAATTTTGATTTTGATAGTTGATGCGTGGTTTGATGTGTTTCTATGAGACCCAACCCAACCCAACAAGTAGCAGATGAAGGGCTCTGTATTCTGACCCACACAAAGGGCCTAGAAAGGTGAGGCTCAGGCTGTTCAAGCCATTGGTCCTTTTGTTTGTGTGAGTACAAGCTTTAAAAATCCATTAGTATTTTTTCTGGGGATCATGATTCATGAACTCTTTCCTGAAAAGTAAAATGCAACAATCAGGAATGAACTCGTTAGTTCCCTAAGGTTGTTTATACAAAGAGAAATGCTAAAGGATGTAGTTTTGCTCCTCACTCATGAAATATTTTGACAAGTAAAGCCTAACTAGGTCCTGTAATGTTTTGAGGACCCACTTTTAGCTTCTGTCCATCGTTGTCTCATTAACTCAAATTAGTGACCCGATTTCGTCCCTCAAATTTAGTTTGTGACCTAAATAAGTCTCTATGTGTATAACATGCCCCATAATTCAATATTATGCACCAAAATTTTCAAACAACAGTATTCCTTGTGTTTAACACCAATATGTTTGCTTGAATGCAGTAAGCCTAAACATGTTTGTAGTGATTGATTCCAGAGGCATATCACGTGAGAAGTGGCCCAAAGCATATTCCACAATCCACATGACATGATGCTTCAAATGAAGAGGGCTTTCAGAAACAAATAGAGTTCAATTTGTAAATATATTATTATAAAAACCGGAAATCCTGGGGGGCTTGCTTGCATGAGTGATGAGAAGAAAAATAGGGATGAAAAAAGAAGTTAAAAGACCATTGTGCCCTGGGGTCTGAGCATATATCTTACATGAAAAATAGAAGCGTAGAAAGTGAAATCCTAGCACACCCAGCGGTGTTGTCTAGGATGAAGCATCTTCCTAAGTGCTACACGGATGAGGCATGCATTTATGCCGTTGGATTTAGTCATAATTTAATTGACGGTTTAGATTTGTCACTCCAAAAAAAATGGTTACCTAAAACTTATCAAATTGGTTTCTTTTATATTTGTTTAAATAGTCCCGTGTATAATTGCAGAAAAACCCCAATTTCAGACCCCCACTCGTTATCGTTGCAATCCATGTGGTCGAGGAAACTAGTTTGCCCAAACGGTGGCTTCCATCGGATAGGAAGACGAAAGTGATGGCCGTAACGCAACTCCACCATAAAGGCACGGTTCAAGAGACGAAGGCAAGAGGGGCAAGAAAGAAGAGACTCAGACCCATAATTGCAAATTCGAAAAAGAACATTACCTGCAAAACCGGCTATAACAAGTCATCTTCATCATAGACAACACGCTCCTCGTCCTCGCGTTGTAACTTGTAGTCGTACCCCCAAACCCAATTGGATATTAATACGTCAGCCATAACCGTCTCTCTTGCATCTTCTTTTGCGTTGATACGTGAAAAGCAGGTAATGTTAGTTCTTCTTTGAATTCAATTCTGTTCTATGCCTGCCAATTATGTGATTTGATGCTGTTAATTAAATCATATAGCAATGTATTGATCGGTTCGACAACTTTTTGTTCTATTTCTCTCTTTCTCGATTCGTCTTCTTATTCCCTTTCTCTGATTGATTCAGCTGGTATTTGTTAAATCGATTATGGGATTTGATGTTTTCCTACTGCTTTTAGGATTATGGATTTAAGAGATGGAGCTCACAAGTTGTCTCGCTGCATTCTCGCCGTAAGTTAATTGGAATATCTTCAACCCTCTTTTAGAAACCCTGTGATCTTATGCAACTACCGATTCTTTTAATTTCAAGCAACTTATCTTCTTTTCAAATATCATACTGTCATAGACACTCTTTAAAGTTACAGTAATGTGTGTGTACTCAATGGGATTGGCTTAAAAGGCTCCAAGTGCTGTAATCCTAGCACTAAATTAAAGCAAAACTAGAAGAGTACTAAAGCAAGAACAAAATGTATACATACTGAAATTTAACACATCTGTGGTCTATACGTGTTAAAAGAAATTCGAAATGCATGTCCAAAACTGGTAATACTGAATAAGTAAATATACCTATTCTGAAAGAAAAATAAATTATGTTTGTGACATATTTCAATATAACTTGGTTTTGTTAACAGGATCCATCATACTGATGTTTCTAGATTCCAATCTAATTACATGTTATTTTTTATTCATGATTTTGCCCAATTTATTGTTGAAGTTGAACACAGTGGCATTTAACATAAATGGGTTAGTCTATGCAACTGGGCTCATACTTTTCCATTCATTCTAAAATTTGAAACTTCACTCCTTGTGGGTTTTAATGCTTGTACAGATTGGCAATCTTGGGCTTCTGCTACTATGGTATTTTCTACAAATAATTGTCAGCACATGGTATTCCATATTAGCCGTGGGTAATTTCTTTGAAAGCTACCTCATCTCTTACGGAGTATTGAAGAAACACAAGTCTCTTCATTTAGGAAAGCTTCAGTACCTTGCCATTGTGATAGAAAGCGATGATGCTCGTCAGACTTCAAAAGTTGTTAAACTTTTGCAGTGGCTGGACTCTATCGGTGTAAAGAAAGTATGCCTCTATGATATGAATGGTATGAACGGCTTGGAGAATCAGTGATGGAGAACTTTCTTTTTCTCAGGCCATATAATAATTTTTTCCTTGAACTCTGCATTCTAGGAGTGTTGAAGAAGTCTAAGGAAGCCGTATTTCAAAAATTGAAGAATGCAAAATCCATAGAGGTAACATATACAATTGTTTGGTGGATTGTTTCTTTCATAATATAATAATAATAAACTTCCTATTAACTTGCTTTTGACCAAACAGTGCCATCTTATATGATTTCTATATTAATCACATAGTTTGGATAAGTTTAGACTTAATGCATTGTTATGATAGGGTGAAAATGGGGGGAGAGAAACGCAAGGGAAAGAAAATGAGGCTAGAATGTTAATTTTTAGGTTTTTGGATGGTAGGTTGAAAATATGTGTCTGAAAGTAGGCATAAAAAAGCACCTATGAATCCACAACAAAATTCTCTCCAAAGATGAGTTGAAAAGGGATAGAAAAACCAGTGTACAGCTGCCACTTTTTTTTTTTTTTTCATTCCTAACTACCTACCCCAGTAATAAGGAAACTATTTTGTATTATTTTTAAAAAAATAAAAAATCCTTTTCTTTTTCCTCATGTAAACAAGATTGAGAAAAGAATACCATTATTCTTATTTGCTTTCATACCATTTTCTTCACACATCCAAACAATGTGTTAGTAAAAAAGTATGGTTAAAAGGCTCATTCGGTTGCCATCACTGTCAAGCCTCAATAGTCAATACTCAATAGTAACTTCTACTGGTTCAACACTTGTTTAATCTGATGTAGCATTAAATCAGTGCAGGAAGCTAATGAATCTGTCACACACCATGCTCCGATTCACATGACTTTAGAATTTGTTTCCTATGTGGATGGGAAGGAGGCAGTGGCCAAAGCAGCTAACTTGATTTTCGTGGAGAATTTGAAACGGCATAACTTGGGTGGAGAATTGTTAGAGTCTCACCTGAATGAGGCACTGCAAATTGTTGGTCTGTTTGCTTCCTAAACATACTAGTAATTTAAAGAATTGATTTCTTTGTCAATTTTGCACTTACCAACTAATTATTATCTTGTTTTACTGTCAGGTAGCAACGGCCCTGAACCTGACCTTTTACTTGTTTATGGACCTGTAAGATGCCACCTTGGTTTTCCTGCATGGAGAATTCGGTATACAGAAATAGTGTAAGTTCTTTCTACGACATTAATAGTAATAATGATAATAATAATAATTATTAATATGTGTGCAGTAATAAAATTAATTTGTTGCTTGTCATGAAGTGCAACTATTCCTATGTCTAAAAACTAGAAGACGCAGGAACTCTGTTACATGGGCTCTCTGTTCTTTACTAGGCTTATCAACTAGGATTAGTCTGCTAGTGATCTAAATGAAATTAGTTGTAATCTTTTGAGTGGTCAACGTATTTGGATCTGGTTTGGTTTCTCTTTATTTGCTTTCTCGATTCTCTCTTTCTGCTATATTTTCTTTCTCTGGTGGTAAATCTGTGGCAAGAATTGCTACTCCGCAGTTCTATGCTGAAGCATTAAAAACCTTAGAAGTAAACTTCCATGCATAAGTTGTATTCAGTTAAGAAGTTCCATTTTGTACATAGCTTTTTTAGCTTTTTCTTTGATTAGATTCTGACTGATGTTTGTTACAGACATATGGGATCATTGAACTCCATGAGATACGGTTCCTTAATAAAAGCCATTTACAACTTCGCAAAAGTACACCAAAATTATGGTATGCGTTCTCTTTACTGAGAGTTATTTACTGGTCTGCCATGGTTTGACCCAGAAGAAAATGGTTATTTTTTACAGTTATTTTTATTAGTTATTGCATTTTCTGCGTCTTTACTCTTTGTCTATTAATTGCTAAATCTTCTGTAGAGAAATAAGCTCAAATATAATAGTATATTGAAAACCCTCTCCTCCATACGTCCCATGTTGGTAGCTCAGTTGGGATTAGCCGGGGACATGCAATGAGAGTAGCAGAGTTCAAGCCCTACCAATGTTCTCCATCCCAATTTCCCTTCCCCTGTCCCCGACTTCCTCCCCCCGGCCTATTAGGGGGCCTTACACCGGCCCCACCAAGTGGGTCTAGGTTTTACCCCCAAAAAAAAACTCTCCTTACTATATTATATATGATGTTGGATAAAGCTCCTACAAATGAGTTTGTCTCTAATATAAGCAAGGATACTGAGCATAATTAGCACACTTGCAATTTGTGTTCATTCATTTTTTTTGGGGATTGCTGACAGGTACATAGGTAAGGAATCTGGAGGAAATTGACTGTGCAAGCACAAAGCATAGGCGTAAAGAATTGAAAAATATGTAGCTACATATCTTTATGGAGGAAGGGCTTCCTCATTAGTAAAGTGTAAATGTATCGTGATGAGAAATAGAATTGCAAGTCATGATTTAGTTTCACTATTAATTTTCAGTAAATTTGGTTATACTATCTTTATCGTGACCACCTTATATCATGTGTGTTTTAAACTTTGATGGCATCACAAGAGACTGAAACAGAGGCTGAAGTTCCTCCTGAGTTTTTCTTTCTTTTTCTCTTTATCTGTCCCTACAGACTACAGTATGATACTGTGAGATATGAGAGGAATAAATCTTAGCCATTAGATTATTCGTGAATGATCAAAAATAAAACATAAAGTCATATAACTTATTGGGTTTTTCTATCATGTGCAATTTTGCACAGGTTAAGAAACCCAAAAGTAGCAATTATTTATTGGAAATTTAAGCATTTCAGTTTTGAAAGTATAAAATACACAGTTTCCTATGTAAATTAACTCTTTTAAGATTCTTAACATGTGCAAAATTGCACAGGTTAGATAAACCCTAACTTATTTAATGATCACATGATCACTTTAAAAGTGACATGCATCTATCTATTTAATTTTGACTATTTAAATAAGATTTAATAATCAAAATTCATTATTATATACACCTGGTGCAACTTATAGTGGTGCCATGGAATTTTCATTTTAAGTTGGTAATTCTTTTTTCTTTTTATCTTTTTGTCTGGTCCAAGTTGAATTGTTGGGTTCAAATGGTTAATCTGTTTCCATATCCTATTATTCCTTTTTTCTAATTTACGAAAGTATTATGAATTGGGCCCAATGATTCGCCCGCCGTATGCCGCCAAGTTCGATATGACTGCTGTGGGGCTGACCACCCTCAGGCCTCTCTGGCTGCAGCCGCTGCACTACTCTTTTACCATGACCACGACCCCACCCAACCCCGTTACAGTATAGGACAATCTACAACCATACATACATGCATTCCTGTTGCGCCCAAACAGAAAGCTGAATTGATGATCCACTTCTCTTTATTTCTCTACTCCTATTTCAGCTGCAGATATTTGTTGTAACCGACTCCCATAATATTCAACTCGTTGGATCATTCTCTGAGATCACTGGTCCCCTCCACCTTCAACAACAACAACAACAACAACAACAAAAAAAAAAAAAAAGCCAAACCAAAAGAGATGGGAGTGGGGTCGGAACCTGCAATGAGGGGTTTTGACCAAACTGACCCACTTTTAGAAATTATTTACCAAAATAACCTAGTTTTGAAACTATTTACCAAAGTAACCTAGTTTTAATTAAAATAATATTTATTTATTTATTTTAAAAAAAAAGGCTGGCAAGCGCCACGTGGCACCTCCCGGTGCAGTGACGCCACTGCCACATGCGCCACTAATGGCGCTGTTGGCAGCGGAGCCACTGCACCAGGAGGTGCCACGTGGCGCCCCCCCCCCCCCCCCCCAAAACAGCAATTTAAGGGAACCCCCCCTCCATTCCTTCGACGTCCCTTCCCCCCTCCCTATAAATACCCCACCCCAGTTCCCCATTCTCACACACACACACATTCACTTGTTATATTTCCTCTAACGTGTTTATTTTCTAACACTCTTTTAATTTTTTGCACAAAGTTTAGGTAAATGTTACATTGTTTCTGATATCATTATTTTAGTTTTTTTAATTATATAATCATTTGTCAATATTCTGTTACTTTTTACTTTTTACATTCTTCTTTATCACTTATTATTCTGGAAGTGTTTTTTACAATTCTCAACCTGCTGTGATGTACGTTATTAGGATGTTTAGATTCTTTTACTAAGCACATGAAGACATTCATGTGGTTAGTAAAGGAGTCAAAATATCATGCCGACACTTACCCGCTTCTCACGTGTGCAGTAAATAACAACAATAACATAAAAAAAAAAATAACAACAACTTAAATAATAACTAAGAAAACGAAAAGAAAAAAAATATAATAAACAAAAAATGGTACATTCTGAATTAAAAAAAAAGGACATAATAAAAAATACAGATAAACAAATTACCAGATCTGTCAAAAAATATATTATAAGAATTAACTTCAACATTATCAGAAAAATAAATGACAATGATTAACGAAAAAAAAATAACAGAATGTTAGTAAATGAATATAAACCAATTAATTAAATTTAACATTTATTATAATAGAGTGTAAAAGGAATTAACAGATATGTGTTGGTGGAAGGGGGAGACGGTAGAAGGGGTGAAATAAAAAACACAAACAAATATCATATTAAATGATACAAATATATGGTATTATAAAAGTAAAAGTAAACACTTCCAGAATAATAAGTGATAAAGAACGGTGTAAAAAGCAAAAAGTAACAAAATATTGACAAATGATTATATATTTAAAAAAACTAAAATAATGATATCAGAAACAATGTAACATTTACCTAAACTTTGTGCAAAAAATTATAAGAGTTTAGAAAATAATTAAGTTAGAGGAAATATAACAAGTGAATGTGTGTGTGAGAATGGGGAACTGGGGTGGGGTATTTATAGGGAGGGGGAGCGTCCGAATGGAGGGGGGCTCTTAAATTTGTGTTGGGGGGGCGGCGCCACGTGGCACCTCCTGGTGCAGTGGCGCCGCTGCCAACAGCGCCATTAGTGGCGCATGTGGCAGTGGCGCCACTCCACCGGGAGGTGCCACGTGGCGCCTGCCAGCTTTTTTTAAAAAAAAAAATATTTTAATTAAAACTAGGTTACTTTGGTAAATAGTTTCAAAACTAGGTTATTTTGGTAAATAGTTTTTAAAAGTAGGTCAGTTTGGTCAAAACCCCCTGCAATGACTTGCGCATTTCTCTTTTTTCATAAAAATATGCACCGACTGTGTTTGAGTGTCTGTTTCTTTTAGATTTTCTATCATAAAATTATGTTTCAAAATCACTTTAATGAGTTAATCAAAAAGCTTATCTCACATATTTTTTGAAGAAAATTGCCTCGAGACATATTTTTCTCCAATTTGGATTCTATCAATCCCAAATCTCCGTCTCGTTGGATTAATCTAATAGTTGTACCTGTGATATCTCTCTCCAAGATCATATTAATCTAACGATTAAAGTTTGGATGGAAAGAGGATGGAGAGAAATTTTAGATAAAGAGAAGATGGGTTCATTTTTCTCACTTTTACGGTGAAACAAGTTTTGTTTTATACCATGAAATTGAAGTGCTAATGTGGGAATAATCAATAATGTTAAATCCGCATCTGTTTTACTGTTCTATGCCTCGGGAATAGTTGAATTTGATCGGTACCGACCGTGTAATGTTTCCAGAAATGCTATCTTTACACACAATCCTACCCCTTACACCGTACAGTGCCGCACAGTACGGTACTGTAGGTGCACTGTGCGGCACTGTAGCATTTTTTTTTTTTTTTTTAAGTTTTGGTTTTTTTTTAATGTTATTTTTTGATAAATAAATTTTTTGGTTAAGTATGTGCAAATATCTGGTGAATCATGTACAAATATCTGGTGAATTCAATTCATTATCTGGTGAATGGGTTTTTTTGAGAAATAAAATTTTTCGTTAAGTGGTGAATCATGTACAAATATTTGGTGAATTCAGTTCATTATCTGGTGAATGGATTTTTTTGAGAAATAAATTTTTTGGTTAAGTATGTGCAAATATCTGGTGAATTATGTACAAATATCTGGTGAATTCAGTTCATTATCTGGTGAATGGGTTTTTTTGAGAAATAAATTTTTTGGTTAAGCATGTGTCAATATCTGGTGAATTATGTACAAATATCTGGTGAATTCAGTTCATTATCTGGTGAATGGGTTTTTTTAGAAACAAATTTTTTTTATTTTTTAAAAAGTCAAAATTAAAAAAAAAAAAAAAAAAAGATGCTACTGTAGCGCTACAATAGCGCTACAGTGCCGTGATGTGCTCATTATCTCGTGCGCGTGTCCCTATCCCTGCACACATACGGTGTAAACCGTATGTGTGTCAAAAAGTTGTGTCATTGTAACACAACTCTAATGTTTCTTAACACGACCATTGATCGTATATCATTCTATAAGTGTGAATTTCAAAGTACTTATTATAAAAGTTAAATACTTCTAATAAATATGTCAAAACATGATTAGTTGTTGATGTACAAAATTATTATAAATAGAGTTTAATTGTTATATAATGATAGTGTAAAGTTTTTTTAAAATTTTTAACAAATAATCAATCATGATATGGATGATTTTTAAAATATTTAGGATAAGAGTAAAAAAAAATTATTAACATGACATTTTATGATTAAATGTTTATGTAAAAAGACTTTACATTGACGTGTATAACAATTTAACTCTATTAAATATATCGCCAACAAAAAATCTTTGGACAAATGACTTGTCATTGAATTGAATTAATGATGAAATATGACATCATTTAAGGTTTGCATGTGTTATCAAGCACTAACTTTTATATTCAATTATGAAACGCATTTATTTTAACTTTATGCTGAGCCAGTACTTCACAAAGTATCCGGCTAATAATACAGTAGGTGAATAATAACGAATGTTATTAGTATATTGATTAAAGAATTAAAAAAGAAAGATCATGTTAAAAAGTTTTGTATTTAATATTTTGAAAAGATAAATATTTAATTTTTTAATAAAGTCTTACTATTTTTTGATTCATTAATTAATGTCATGAGAATACTCATTAGCAAGATACAATGTGGTACTTTGGTTAATGGTTACGGCTCTAAAGGCTCTCTAACCATATATTCCTAACTCACATTTAATAGGAAAATTTAAAAAGCGAAATGAATGATATTTATGAGAGGAAAACAAAATCAAAAGAAGGGATTTTGTCTGACATGTGTGCGTGTGGCAAAATCTGCAGTGTGGTCATTAATGGAACTGCAAGAGCCAAATAGTAGTAATTGTAGATTATACTCCCTTCTTTTCATGTTATAAGCAAAATTTAATGAAAGAGATATATTAAGATGGTTAGTTAATTTCATTTAAATGAGTCATTGGAAGTAAAAAATTAAGTTTGTTATCTAAATTATCCTTCCTCTTATAATTAAGCTTGTATTATTGAGAATAAAATGAATCATTGAAAAAAAAATTGTATTAAATGAATGATATTTTAAGAATAAATTTATTAAATAAGATGAAAGTAATTGAAATTGATATATATTTAGATAAAAAAAAATTAGAAATTTTTGTTTATACTGTTGAGTGAAGGGAATATGGGAAAGGAATATTTAAGGATGGAGACGCTGAATGAGACAACATGCCCATTGCTTTTTCCCACCGCAGGATGATGGTTACGTGTGCGCTATCGTTGCCTGAATCTGACGACCGATGAGTTTTATGCCATTTTGATTTTGATTTTGATTCTGATCCCACTTCCTATTAGATTTTGGGCCTAACTCAATCCCAAAAGCTAGCTCTTAGGATGAAGATTGCTCACTACTTATAAGCTCTTATTAGATACTATCTCTAGTCAATGTGGGACTTGGGTTTTTCCCAATATACCCCCTCACGTCCAGCACTATTGGGCTTGGTGCGTGGATAATATGGTGGGTGGCCCAACAATGGATCTAGGATAGCTTTGATACCATATTAGATTTTGGGCCTAACTCAATCCCAAAAGCTAGCTCTTAGGATGAGGATTGCCCACTACTTATAAGCTCTTATTAGATACTATCTCTAGTCAATGTAGGACTTGGGTTTTTCCCAATACTCCCCATGTGAAATATGTCATTGCCCTCCTCTGTGTATTTTGCTTCTTTCCTCTCCCAATAATTTCACGAGGGAAATTCTCAAAATGAAAATATATGGTCCTATTTTATAAAAATATTTTATTGAAATAAAAAGTTTCATATTTATATAGACTACTACATTCAAATGTATATACATAGTACCTATATATAAAAAAGCTAAAATGGGGGAGTCATATGTTGTAATCACTAATCAGGGGTTGGGATTTTCTCTATTTCTCAAAATAAATGGAGCGTTCCATTTAAGAAAGAGATAGACACATAACATAGATTTATCTGTATTGTGGTTGGCTTGAATTTGTTAATGGGTCGACCCGAACCACAACCCTACTCGATATTTTTTTGAAGGAGTAAAATGGGAGGTCTGTGGGGGGTGGGGGGGGGGGGGGGGGGGGGACCAAGCCCGTTTTTGTTACTCTCCATATGCCTTACTAGAAAAAATAGGGTGTGCATTGCTTAGGGTTGAGTGTGTGATTGCTCATTTGTACCATTGACAGTTGTAACATCTTTATCTGTTGAATAGAGATTTTATCTGATTGCTTGTGAATGTAGGTCATATAGCTGAACCACGTTAAATCTTAGCGTGTTGATTATACTTCTCTTGTTATTTTTCTGCTCTGTTTCGTTATTTCGCTGATTGCTGTTATAACAATGTCTCAAACTTATTTTTTTATCATTTAAAAAAAATCATTAAAATTACTTTATGTCTACCTTTCTCCTAAATAAAAAAGAAACGGAGAGAATGTCCACTCGATCGTGTGTCAACTGATCCACCATGAGTCGCACTGCTGGAATGTTAATGCATCAGAATTTTATGTTAAAAAGTGCCCATGATCATGTGAAAACAGAGGCAAAGGTCATGCATATTGGAAGAAGACAACGTTGCGTCAAAACTTTATTTGTGGAACAAATTTATTTGTGGAACAAATTATACAAGTTATAAATTTCTCGGTTATCCAACCCAAATTAACCACTAGGACTAGTTACAAAAGAGACGAATACACAAAAGAAAGGTTGATGGAGGCGACTCTGGCAAGACTTTGAAGCTTTTTTACTATAGTTTATCTTTGGGATGACTTTACCCAAGTGATATTTATGTTCTATTGTGTGGTCTGTTTGGAAAAAAATAAAAGTCTATCTGGAATCAAGGGTGGTACAGTAGGGGTTTTCTTGGAAAATTTGAGGAAGCAATTGGTGCAACGGTTGATGATTTGAGGGCTTCTATTAGGTTTTTTTGTATCTTATTTTTTATGGAGTATCTTTATCGATAAAGTTGTAAGATTAACTCTTCAATCGGGATGGTGTTCAGATGAAAACTTAGTTAATGACATTTTTCTATAATTGATAGACTAAAATAATGTCAATTTTTTCTAACTGATCAAGATTAAATTTGATATATATTTTTATAATATATTAAATTGATATCGGCTTATTTATAAGACTAAATTGATGTCATCTTATATAATTAAGAAATTAATATTTCGTTCAAATAATTTCTAAGAACAAATTAACTGATATCAGGCCATTATCTTTCAACATTTACATGGGATCTCTTTCAAAAGATGGCTCAAGTTGCCCCTAATATATGTAATGTCATGTAATTCCCGTTAGTTTTGCCATAGCCACAAGATAAAGGCAAGTTTGTTGGTTGCCAGTCAGCTTCCCACCACACAAAAGTTGATCCAATGGCAAATCCCAGTTTGGAGTAAACTGGATTAGTTTATTACGCCATTTACGTAAAGCAGCTGGTGGTTCACGTTATAATCTCTAGCTAACAGCAAAAACCCAATCATTATCTATAATAATAAACTAGCAAATAAAAATTTTGGACCAGATGTTGAGGGTTTTTTCTTTTATTTTATATAAATTAATTAAAAATTTTATACGTTAGCTGAACTCTGCTGCATCTAAAAACAGAAAACTTAATCTTTTTTTTTCCCAGTGTATCCTCCACGCTCAACTGTGGAGACTAATCCCTTGAAGTACTATACGACATTTAAGGGCTGTCAGGGATCGAACTCCTGACCACTTGCTTAAGGGGCTCAAGCTCGGTACCACTTGGACCAACCACATATTGGTAAAAGTTAACGGGTTTAGTTATATAACATTTGGCACTTAATCGATGATCTGTTAATAAATATAGGGGGAAAATTATTATTGATTTTAAACATAGTAATGAATGCTTTTCTACGTTATATTTTTATCTTGATCCTCTCGGACATACAATATTTCGAGAATCTTGCTTTAGTTGGAATGTTATGCTTTCGGGTCGAGAATTTGGACATGTGGGAACAATATCCCAGACGAACTTTAACATTCGGTAATTTTTTTACTACATATAAAAAACTCTTTAAGAACAAAGCCTAACAACATTTATAAATTTAATAAAATACATCATATATCTAATTAAAGAGAATGAGAAACAAATTCAACCTATCCTTTGAACAAATCAACAATCTGTTGTTCTCATCCTTGCTCTATGTCTAAATGTACAAATATCAAATATATTAATATAGGAAATGTTGCAACTCGATGAGTGTATATACCTTCACCCAAAGTTGATATAAAAATCTCCCCTACTTTAAAATTTATAGGAACCATAAGGGGAAATTAAAGACATGTAATTAAGAGAAGAATCTCTCAAAAGCTAAGTGATTTAAGCCACTTAAGACTAAAGAGATATTAATCGTCTTGTAATTTCAAAAGTCAAGTAAAAACATCATTGATGTTCTGTTTGTTATAGAAGAAACAAGGGCGAGAGAGGCCAAATAGAGAGATAGCGAAGAAAATATTACCTTTCTCTCGTTTGGTACATGAGAGAGACAACCAAGAAAGATATACTTTGTTTTTTTGGTTGAGAGAACCAAGAAAGAAAAATTGGATGTGGGGCAATACTTTTTTTCTTCCTCCCAGATATGCGAAGAAAAAAGGGCTGAGAAGACGCACACACCCCAACAAATGCAGCCTGCTGCCATGCAACTCGACATCACACCTCCACCCAAGGGAGTCTATACCAATTGAATTAACTCAGAGCATCTCCAAGGCTGGTTACTTATGTGTAAGTTATCCATAAGCAATCTTTGGTTATCATATTTTATTATTGGAGTTGTATCTATAGTTGCTTAAAATTAAGCAAAGTTCTTATATAAGCAATCATTCATTGGGTTGCTTATCTATTAAAAATTATTATTTTTGAAAGGGTTGTTTATTATATGTAGCATTAGAGTGAAAAATGGGTTGCTTAAAAAATAAAAAGGAATAAAAAATTATATTGCTTAAGGATTGCTTATTATATATAGCATTGGAGTGAATAATGGATAGGGTACTTAAATATGATATGACACTGCGGGGTCCATGATGGGGCCACTTAAATAACCAAAGTGGGCTGCTTACCATTTAGCATTGACGATGCTCTTATAAATTACTTTCATGCCTTCATCCTCACCTTAACATAAATTTTTGTTTTTCCTTAAATAACTGCCGCACCTTTATGCGTTCTTCTTTATTTTCGCAAGTGAAAATAAAAACATGATCATGACTTTCTAACTAAATATCTACTTTATCAAAGTGTAAGTGTAAGTGTCTTATGTGTTTGGATTTTGCCCCTGGTTGCAAACCTAGCTTACCATTACCAGATGAAGTGATTTTTAACATGCTTGGTAAATAGTATAAAATAATTTATAGTACAAATAATTTTAAAGAATTACATTTTGAAAAGAATGATTTGTATGTTTAAAGTATTTAGATTTTAATTGTAGTATACTATCAATGTAAAGTTTTTTCATGGAAGATTAATTTATATTACCATATGTGTGACACTTAAAGGTAATTATTGTGGAGTTTAATTTTGAGACATTACCAATCGCAAACATAAATAATATTGTGACTTTTAAAGTAGTTATTATAAGAATCAAATATTTTTAGATAAAAAAACTTCTTAAAGTGAGCAAAGATGTAAAGGGAGAATGAAAGAGCATATGTGCATTGAGATCTCAGATTAACTCACCTTAACTAATCAAGGGTAAATACACATTTACTTATTTTCTCACTTTACATTCATGCTCACTTTAGAGGAACCTGATCCAATATTTTTAATGACGTAACAATTAACTTATGATTGATTAACATTGTAAAAAAAATCTTTACATTGACTGTGCATACCAATTAAATCTGTTATTGTGAGAGTTAAACACTCTTAACGACATGTCATTACGTGCTTGGGTAACAATGTAAAAATATTTGCATTGAGAGTACATTAAAACTAAATTCTATATTTATCCAAAAAAAAGATAATTAGGTAATGAATTTACCGAAATCTAATAAATTTATTTTAGTCATATTTTGAACCATTAATTTAATTGATTTTAATTTCAAATGTAATATTATAAGCCTTCAAAATCACTGATAAATAATTTTTAGGTATTCACATAAAAATTAAGAAAAACTCAACATCAATACTTACAAATCATAAGTATACTTTTTGGGGTACGTGGTCCTAAGTATAATTTGCTTCGTATATATTAGTGCGGAAAGAAAATATATATCAAATGAAAATGTAAATGACTTCTTTAATTTTTCTTTCTTTCTCGGATGCTCATGTAAGTTATTTCTCAAGGCATTGAGGACAGTTAGCAAAAGAAAAACCATGCAATTTTATTTTATTTTATTTTTTAAAGGAGAGACTCATAAAAGGTCTTACATGTGTGTTTTGAAGGATGGAGGGGGAAGGGGAGACACGAGCCAAATGTATTACGAGACTTTGAATCTACATACTCACAATTTATGTCCTATGTATAAATTAACAAACTGAGCTAACCCAAGATAACAAAAATCATCCATTTGTTTGATAATTTGAACCTCACGTCCCTTTTCCTTTTTTTCTCTTTTTTTCTTTTTTAAATAAAATAACCCAAAATGGCAACACTAACAATTCATGAGTGTTGCTGCTTTCCATGACAGCCGCAATGGCTCCATGTTACGAGTTTTGGGCTTTGTATCCGTGATGCTTCCGGTCAGTTTTAGGGGCCAAAATTTGGTGGTTTGATTTCATGATACCTGTGAAGGAGGGAGAAGCGCATGACCTCTTATATGCTATAAAGTGGGTCTTGACTGTGTAATCTTTGAGCTTGATTGCAAAAGTGTCACTGATAGAATTACTCACATTAAGGAGGTCGACGTCTTAGAGTTTGGAACTATCATCTAGAATTGTGTTCAGTTTCTTTCTGTCAAACCTAATTTTAAGGTTAAATTTGTTAGGAGACAATTTAATATAGTTACTCGTAAGTTAGTTAGAACGGCTAAATCTTTTACTAGTCACATATTTTTAGCAGCATTCCTGCTTGTATTGCACATGATATTTTATTTGAAAATGAAATATGTTTGTTCTTTAAGAAAACAATTCGTAAAGTCAATGTTATCTATTTTAATTTATAATTTTTCAATTCTTAGATACAAATCTTTGAAATATTAGCACATGCACAAGCTACCAATTATTAAATTTTCAAAAAAATTAAGATTGTTATGAAATTAACCAAAACAAGAGCAAGATATTATAACTATAGAAGAACGGAGAGATAGGAGAAAGAGAGAAGAGAAGAGAGAATAAGAGAGTCTTTGTATCATACTCTTCAAGGTGCAAGTTTGCAATGATACATAGTCCTATTTATAGGACACAACTCTTGTAACCTATAAGCCTATTGAAACCTACATATAATGAGTCATTTACAATATAGAATTCAATGGTAATAACTTGGTCCTTTAACTCATGGAGGTTACAAGACTAAATGGACATCCATATTTTGCACATGTTTCATAACAAAGATAGAATTACAGGGACCCATCCTGTTTTTTGCAATATGATTAATAACTATTTTTTTTTTGTTCATACATGATTAACTTATTTTGAGTAAACCATCAGTTTACGTATTTAACTCTAAAAAGATTACGGTTTCATCAAAGAAGTTTTTAAAGTTTTATATCACCAATTAACTATTTAAAAAATTTAAAATATGGTTTCATTAATTCTTACCGAAATTTAATTGGGCCAAAAAGTTTTTAATCGAGTAAATATCTAACTCCGTTGCAAAAATAAAAATACACTCTTTGATTTAGTCTCTAAAAAATAAAAAAAATTAATTTGGCTTTCGAAAATTTCATATGTTGATCAAATTAATTTCAGATATATTTTAGTTTCTATAAAGAACTATTTTGTTTGGCATTTGAGATTTTTGTAGGACCATTTTTTTTTTTCGTTTTTAGAGGAACTAAAATTCCTTTTTAATTTGAATATTAACTCTTTTTAATTTAACACTTTTAAAATTTTCAAGATTTTGCAAAAAAAAAAAAAAAGATTTTAATGGATATTTTTTATTTCAAAAACTTATAAACAAACGATAATATCTTTCGAGGAATAAAGGGAGGTATAGACATAATCTGGTTATTTTAGATTTAAATGGAATTGATTTCGAGAGAATTAATTTTAAGAAATTGATCAAGGTTAAAAAAATTGATTTATATTTTATAATGATATTTTAAAAGTGAGTTTAGAATAATTGATTTTGTTTAAATTATAAAGTAGTATCACTTTTGAGGTGTAAATATTAATATATTATATGTCTTACACCCAGGATCAATTATAATCAATGAAAAAGGTAGAAATTATTGTTTATCTAAAAATCAATTCAACTCAACCCAAAATTAAGTTTATTAAATGTAAGCTTATCAAAAAAAAAAAAAAGTTTATTAAATGTAAAATTTAAAACGAGTTGTGTTAACACAAATTTTAGATACTGTATGTGACATCGTATGTGTTTCTTTCTATCTCTCACATATTTTTTATCATCTTTGTATGCACGTATCTCGAAAATACATTCCAAACAAAAGGGACACCAAACATTACTCATTTAAAACAAACATTTTCAAAATCTTAAAAAAAAAAGTCACCTTACTAAAAATAAATATGATTTTGGACGACCCAAAATATAAACCAATCAAGTACTCAATTTAACTTTTAAACGGGCAGTTTAATAAAATTAACGATGAGATGATGAACTACAATGTGGTTCTTTTCTCATGCTGCAGTTGATCACAGCTCAAATTATCTCATTTCTTGAAAAGAAGAGTCAGCTTGGAAGAGTCCCAGACAGGTCTTTTTACCTCTGAAAAAGTTACCCCACCATCCATGCCTTTGGCAGATTTAAGAAAACCCAGGGTTACTCTTGTCCTTTCACCCCTTGCACCTGAAGATATACACAGTTACCCACAACTCCTTCTAGGAGGAGAGAGAGAGAAATAGAAAATAGTTTTGTGAGAAAATAGAAAATAGTTTTGTGTTGTTGTGTGGCCACTCTGGAGACAGGGAAACAAACTCAAATTATTTAGTTTGGTTTGTACTCTGTAAATTCCTCTGCTTTCAACTTCTATCTTCTTTTCCTTCCAATAATTCTCTAGAAAACAAAATAAAACGAAAAAAAAAAAGCAATATTTATGTTACTCTGATCCAAAACTTGTTCGGTTTCTTCTTTGTTACAATGTTGGAAGTTCAGCATTCCCAATTCTGCAACTGACACTTTGAGCAAAGGCAACCCCTTCTCACCTCTCTTGTTATTATTAGGTCACTTTCCGCTACCTCCACCATAATGGCTTCAAAATCTAGGTAATTCAAGCTCGGTCTTTTATGGGTGTCTCTATTGCTTTAAGATCTGATTTGGGTTTCTTCAACTTCTTCTCTGCACCGAAACGCTTTTTTCTTTTCTTCTGGGTAATTAGTGTGAGATTTTCTGATTGATGGGTTTGATCTGCTGATTATGGATTTCTTTACCTAAATTTTGTAACTTTAAATTTATGTGTAAACCCCTTTGCTACATCTGTTTAAATTTCGGTGTTTTTTTTTTTTTTTTTTCTATGTGGTTTGTATGTAAAATTTAAAATGGGTTTCACTTCATTTTGATTTTTTTTCCTTATGCGGTTTTGATCTTTTCTGCTCTTGTTAGCTCAAGCAGTCAAGCTTATACAATGGTGAAGATATCACTATCTCTGATTCTGACTGTAATTCTCACTTCTTGGTGGGTGTTTCTTGTTTGAGAGTCTGGGTTGGCAATGCTTCTGGATGCTGAATTTGGCACAAGAGTTACTTTCTTTTGGCTTAGATCCATCTATCTGATTGAATACAAATTATGGCATTTTGTTATTTTATAGTGTCTTGTCTTTTCTATTTCATTAAATGCACTATTGATGTGGTATTGACAATTTGACATTTAGATCCAATTTAGCTGAAACTCCCAACAAGGCACCACCAGCTACCCCCAACAAGGCACCACCAGCTACCCTCAACAAAGCACCACCAGCAACTCCCAACAAAGCATCACCTGCAACTCCAAGAGTTAGTAAACTCAGCAAAGGAGTGTCCAAATCAGAATCTCATTCGCCATCGCCTTTGCAGAATTCGCGCCTTTCTACGGAAAGATCGCCGCGGTCTTTGAATTCGAAGCCGACTCTTGAGAGGAAATCACCAAGACCCATCTCCACCCCACCTGATGTAAGTTATAGTAAATGCACTTTGTGTCTTCTCTTTCCTTGAGATTGAGTCATGTATATTTGACCAAGTGTTAGTCAGTTAGTATTAGCTATTTGACATTTTTTTTTCTTGGAATTTGAATTTCTAGATAATCCATAGCTTCTTATCCATTATTATGAGATGTCCAGTATTTGGTAGTTAAGTGCTGAAGATGTTTCCTTTAATTTTCATGATAGTGGATGCAACCAGAAAATCTCTCTAATCATGCTTTTCTTTGGTTATCTCTTATCTGTACTCTGATCCGTGCTTACTATGTTCCTTGATTTTTCAGAAGCAATCCCCTAAAGCTGCAAAGGGTTCAGAATTGCAGACCCAGTTAAATCTTGCTCAAGAAGATCTAAAGAGAGCAAAGGAACAGCTGATTCAGGCTGAGGAAGAGAAGGTAAAAGCAATTGATGAGTTGAAAGAAGCACAGAAAGTAGCTGAGGAAGCAAATGAGAAACTCAGAGAGGCATTGGTTGCTCAAAAGCGGGCTGAGGAGAATTCTGAGATTGAGAAGTTCCGAGCTGTTGAGTTGGAACAGGCTGGAATTGAAGCTACACAGAAGAAGGAAGAAGAATGGCAGAATGAGCTTGAAAGTGTGAGGAGCCAGCATGCTTTGGATGTGGCTGCTCTTCTCTCTGCCACTCAGGAGCTTCAGCGGGTTAAGCAAGAACTTGCCATGACTTGTGATGCAAAAAACCAGGCACTGAGTCATGCTGATGATGCAACTAAAATTGCCGAGATTCACGTCAAGAAAGCGGAGATTCTTTCAGCTGAAGCGATGCGGTTGAAGGCCTTACTGGATTCAAAGCTGGAAACAGAAGCTAGTGAAAACAAGATTGTATTTGAGCTGCAAACAGAGATAGAAGCTCTCAAGCAAGAACTTGAAAAGACAAAGGGTTATGATGAAAAGTTAACTGTGAAAGAGGCTTACATTGAACAGCTTAATGTGGAACTTGAAGCTTCAAAAATGGCTGAATCTTATACACATAGTGTGCTAGAGGAGTGGAGGAAAAAGGTTGAGGAACTAGAAATGAGAGTTGAAGAAGCAAATAAACTTGAGAGATCTGCATCTGTATCTTTGGAATCAGTAATGAAACAGCTAGAAGGAAACAATGATTTGTTGCATGATGCAGAATCTGAAATTTCTAGTCTTAAAGAGAAGGTGGGATTGTTGGAAATGACAATTGGGAGACAAAGAGGAGATCTTGAAGATTCAGAGCGTCGTCTTCTTGTGGCCAAGGAAGAAAGTCTTGAAATGTCAAAAAGGGTTGGGTCTCTCCATTATGAACTTGAGACAATTAAGGAAGAGAAGGCTCAGGCTTTGAACAATGAAAAGCTTGCAGCTTCTAGCGTGCAGACCCTATTACAAGAGAAAAACAAACTTATCAATGAATTGGAGATTTGTAGAGATGAAGAAGAAAAGAGCAAAAAGGCAATGGAAAGCTTAGCTTCTGCGTTACATGAAGTATCCACAGAAGCTAGAGATGCCAAAGAAAAGCTATTAGCCAACCATGCTGAACATGAGGGCTACGAGACCCAGATTGAAGATTTAAAGTTGGTCTTAAAAGCTACTAATGAAAAATACGAGTCCATGCTTGATGATGCTCGGCACAAGATTGATGTTCTTACATGTAGTATTGAAAATTCTAAGAACGACCTCGATACCTACAAGGAAGAGTGGGAACAGAGAGAACTTCATCTAGTCAGCTGCTTAAAGCAAACTGAAGAAGAGAACTCATCTCTGGGAAAAGAAGTAAATAGGTTGAATTCTTTATTCAAAGAAGCCGAGGAAGAAGCTAGAGCCGAGAGGGAGGAAGAATCTCAGCTGAAGGAAAATCTGAAGGAAGTTGAGGCTGAGGTGATCGACCTGCAGGAAGCACTTAAAGAAGCAAAGGCTGAGACCATGAAATTGAAGGAGAGTTTATTGGATAAAGAAAATGAGTTTCAGAATATTTTTCAAGAAAACGAGGAACTCCGATCTAGGGAATCCGCTTCTGTTAAGAAGGTGGAGGAGTTTTCCAAGTTGCTTGAAGAAGCTACAACTCGAAACCAGAATGAGGAAAATGGGGATCTTACAGACAGCGAGAAGGACTACGATTTGCTTCCTAAAGTAGTTGAATTCTCTGAAGAAAATGGACATGGAGGAGAAGACATATCCAAGGTAGAGCTTTCAGCAAATGAAGAGGGACTCAAACAAAGCTTACTGGAAGAAAGTATTCTCTTGAATGACAAGTCTGAGAAAGTTGAATCTCCCAAACCTGAGAATGTGAATGGAAAAGAAGTGAATGAAGATGGAAGCAAAGAAAAAGATGATTCGGTAGAAGTTGAATTCAAAATGTGGGAGAGCTGTAAAATAGAGAAAAAGGAGTTCTCACCAGCGAGAGAACCTGAAGAGGAAGTTGAGTCAAAGATAGAAGAAGGTGGTGATAAGATAAATGGAGGCTCTGTAACAGAGAATGTTGATGATAGTGGGAGCTCACCATCAAAGCAACAACAATTGAAGAAGAAGAAGAAACCTTTGCTTGGTAAGTTTGGAAGCCTGCTCAAGAAAAAAAGTGGTAGCAACCACAAATAGAACAATATTCAACTTTGCCACGTATATTTGGACATTAAATTGTTTGCACGTATTTGCTTTATGGTTTTTGGTTCTTAAAAGAATGACGAGGTTTGTGATATTGTTTAGGATTTTTTTCCTCTAATCACTACTTTTGGGTTGCGCTTCTCCATGTTGACAGAAAAATGTTATGTGATGAAATTATTATTATTTTTTGTCCTTTTTGTTTTGCTTTTGTCCCTTGCCTTCCTTCCTATCTAGATTTGACAAAAGAAGTGGTAAGTTGGATTGTAATCTTATGTCATCTCAATTCTAATCGAAGTCTAGATAGAAGTTATATGTTTCATATATCATGTTTACCTGCAATCCCTTTGACCTATAATGTCAGTGTTTCTCTTCGGATACACAGGGCAAAAATTGCAATGTACTAGTACATTCTTGACAAGTTTAAAAATGGTGAACCTAATCCACCGTGAGGCCAAGTTAAGAGGTTCACCATTTTTAAACTTGTCAAGAATGAACCTAATCCACGTAAAAATAATAATAATAATAATAATAAGCATGCACCTCATCGACCTCGGTTAAGCTAACCAAACTGTGTATTCAAAGAACATAGTTAGTTATATAAATTATTTAATCGTATTCTTTTTTGGGTAAAGGCTTCTTTTGGTCCCTGACAAAAAATGCGGTGTTAATTTCAGTCCCTGACAAAAAAAAAAATACCTCATTAGTCTTTGACAATTACTAATGTGGGACAAGTTAGTTCCTACGTGACTTCCATTAGTCAGCATCTGTTATTAAAATGTCCCACGATACTAATTGTTAGAGATTAATTAGTCTTACTTTAAATATTGTTAGGGACTATAATGTCCCATAATAATTGTTAGGGATTAATTTGTCCCATGTTAGTAATTGCCAGGGACTAACGGGATATTTTTTTTTGTCAGGGACTGAAATGGGCACCGTATTTTTTGTCGGGGAACAAAATGGGTCTTTACCTTTTTTTTTTTTTTTTTTGGTTTTTGACCAAAAAATATACTTCTTAAAGCTAAATTTACATCTTAAATCTTTTTTTAAAAACAATTTTAGAAATATATTAAAATGAAAACATGTACTTTATATTTATGTTAAAAGAGAGTTACAAAATTATTAAAAAATTAATTGATGGGAAAGAAAATAAATTCAAAAATATTAGAACATACTTTTTAAATAGATATATTTTCAATTTCAGATTCGTCATTCTCAATTACTTCCTCTGCATCACTGTTTGATGCGTACTGGTGATTAGTGCTCAGTTAACTTGCAAACTTGATTATTCTTCATGTTCAAACAATATGTTGAGAAAGAGGGATTTAGCTCCACTAAAATGAACAAGTGTACAAAGTGAGTAAATGAGAGTATATTTAACCTTGATTAGATAAAGTGAATTGAGATCTTAATATACTCTAATCAATCAAGGATGGATACATGCTCATTTTCTCACTTTATATATTTACTCTTACTTTAGATGAACCACATCAGAGAAAGGGATGATTCTTAGCCTACTTGAAATATGAACTAAAATCCTAGCATAATGTAAAGAGAAATGTTTCGGTGACACATTTCCTTACACCTTACACCGTATAGTGCCGCACAGTGTGGCACTGTAGCTACACTGTGCGGCACTGTAGCACTTTTTTTTTTTTTTTTTTTTTTTAAAGTTTTGGTTTTTTTTAAATGTTATTTTTTTATAAATAAATTTTTTGGTTAAGTATATGTAATTATCTGGTGAATCATGTACAAATATCTGGTGAATTCAATTCATTATCTGGTGAATGGGTTTTTTTGAGAAATAAAATTTTTCGTTAAGTGGTGAATCATGTACAAATATCTGGTGAATTTAGTTCATTATCTGGTGAATGGATTTTTTTGAGAAATAATTTTTTTGGTTAAGTATGTGCAAATATCTGGTGAATCATGTACAAATATGTGGTGAATTCAATTCATTATTTGGTGAATGAGTTTTTTTGAGAAATAAATTTTTTCGTTAAGTATGTGCAAATATCTGGTGAATCATGTACAAATATCTGGTGAATTCAATTCATTATCTGGTGAATGCGTTTTTTGAGCAATAAAATTTTTCGTTAAGTATGTGCAAATATCTGGTACAAATATCTGGTGAATTATGTACAAATATCTGGTGAATTCAATTCATTATCTGGTGAATGGATTTTTTTGAGTATGTGCAAATATCTGGTGAACCAAGTACAAATATATGGTGAATTTAGTTCATTATCTGGTTAATGGATTTTTTTATAAATAAAATTTTATTTTTTATAAAAACAACTAAAATAAAATAAATAAAAAAAATGCTACAGTGCCGCACAGTGCAGCTACAGTGCCGCACAATACGGCACTATACGGTGTAAGCCGTATGGTGTAGCATTTTTGTGTCATGCTATCAGCTCTCTAATGTAAAAGATAAAGAAAGATAACGGAAAACAACAAAATAAAATAAATATAAATGTAAAGTCAGTTTGAATGAATGATATAGAAGAATGAAGAATGATTTTCTAACGCCTCAAATGAACACCTAACGTGCACGCTGTATTTTGTACCACATTTTCCATAACAAAATAATATAGATTAGATAGAAATAGTAGATAATGTGTGGGCCATATACACTTTTATACTGTATTGGTGTTTAAGTTAGGTGTACAAATAACACACCTCATAGAAGCATTGATTACACAATTGGTACTTATAGGTTAAAATAATATTTTGGTCCCTATTTATAAAAGATTATTAAATTGTCGCTATACGTACAAAAAAATATCCGTTTGATCCCTGTCGTATACCATATTAAGGACTGATTTAATAATTTTTTGCTTCGTATAGGGACCAAAAGAGTACTTTTTGTACGTATAAGAATCATTTTAATAATTTTTTTATATATAAGGACCAAATCGAGAATTCGTATCAAGTATAGGAACCAGAATATTACTGGTTAAAATAATACTTTGGTCCCTATACGTGACACGAATTCTCAAGTTGGTCCCTATACACAAAAAATTATTAAAATTGTCCCTATACGTACAAAAAGTTTCCATTTAGTCCCTGGCGTACAAAATATTAGGTATTGATTTAATAATTTTTTGCTCGTATAGGGACCAAACGGGTCATATATAGGGACCAAATGGAGACTTTTTATATGTATAGGGACGATTTTAATAATTTTTTATGTATAGAGACCAAATCGAGAATTCGTGTCACATATAGGGACCAAAGTATTACTTTAACCTTTTTCTTATTTGAGAATTTTCACCTTGTTTAATATTCTAAATTCTAAATTTGATTTTGCTTAGAGACGAAGGCAGATCACGTAGAGAAATCAAATGATACGACGTCATTTAAGACTGAGATGGAAGCTACATAGCATAGTTGAGGGAGGGAGGGCGAGTGAAGAAGTAAAAGTAAAAGAAAATCAATAGCTGCAATTATCGAGATGTGGGCAGAGATTATCTGTGGTTTGATAATCTACAAATTGTTCAAACGCTTCTTCTATGATGATGACATTTTGGAGGTTGAAGGTTCTGATCATTCCACTGCTCTTTTCTCCGTCGCTGATAGGTCTTTCTTTCTTTTTCCACTTTCACTTTAGGGCACAATTTTCCCAATTTGAGTTTTACAATTGTAATTGATTGTTTGATTGCAGGCTTCAAAAGCATTATGGAGGAAATGTGTTTGTGGGTCTTCGAATTCCCGATGCCGACTCTGGTTCCCGACAGACCATTGATATGGTTCTTGCCACAACACAGTATTTTCACTTTCCTTTCAATTTTTCCATAATTCTATTCATGGACAGTGAATGTGCCGGTAGATTAAATTAAGGAATTTTAACTTCTTAAACACATGCTTAACCTCCATAATTCTTTGTTTCTCTCATTGTTTTACCATATTTATTATTTCTTTCTCTATAACTAACTCCCAAATGAACAAATTGATTTTTTTTTTTAAAATATTTTAAATTTCACTATAATCTTGCAGAGAGCTAGCGGTGATATCAGTGAAGAATTTCTCAGGAATTTTAACTATTAGTGGCGATGGTAGTTGGGTTTGTGAAAAGCCAGACAGACATAAAGTAGAGCGTCACCCTGATCCTGTAAGGAATCGCTTCTCTTTCTTTATTATTATTATTATTGTTATTTTTAAATAAAACACCTAAATGTTTTTGTTGATTTGTTCTATTTTTTTTTTCTTTTTCTATTTGTTGATTTGTTCTATAAATACAGAAAAGAACAATAGCATCTTTATTGCCATAACGCTGCTTCATAAGATGGCATGAATTACAAAATACAAACTAATTTGAGATGTTTATTGAATAATATGTTAGTGATTTAACTGCCTAATTCCTTTTCTCTTTGTTAATTGTTGTTCCAATTTTTATACAGTTGGCAGAAGCAAGAAAGCAAAGTTCTATACTTGAATCATATCTTGAACAAAGAGGAGTTGCTCTACCAAAAGGATACATATCTTGTAAAGTTATACTTCCAAATCCTAAATTATGGTATGATTTTGAGTCTTCTGGTATTTTCACTACTCACCATAAATGGTGTCAAGATTTCTTCTAACATTTTAAAAGCCACTCTCTTTTGATTTGTGGTTAGCTAATAAACTATGTAACTTGTTATGTTCGACGACAGAAATTATTATTATTGCCTATGCAAAAAAACATCCCTTAAATCATGTAATAAAGGAAGAAATATAGGCACAGTTTTCCCTGCATAAAGTAAGACTTTCAAATTTCCCAAACTTCGCTTCATATGTTGACTTGTAATGGCTGTTTGTCCTATTCATTTGTTTCGTGCATTGTATGTTTCAATATTTCTTAACAAGAAGAAAGGAAGAAATCAATGCTGTGTAATTTCTAGAAATAGGTGTTTATAAGTGGGAAATGAGTTAGAAATTATAAGTATCAGTGGCATGACTTGACCAGCTGTATTTATGACATGAAAAAATGTAGCTGCCTTTGTGGTTTTCCTCTGGTCAGAAGTAACTGATAATTTTTGTTTTTTTAACTTCCTTTTATAATGTATGTTGATGTTAATAGTCTCCTCTTTCTTTGTATTTGCAGTGCCATTCCTGCTAGTTCTTTTCCATCTGAAGTTATTACCCATGAACAATGGGTACAACTGAAGCCCGAACCAAAGAGTATGCTCTCTAGTTGGGTCAAGAGTGCTTTTCGTGGTGGGAAGAAGGAGATGCAAGAATCTGTTCATCAGAATCTTGATTTTGTCCTTAGCACGGCTCCAATATGGGATAGGTTATTAACCATCTGTACTTGTTTAGTCAATGTTTATATTTCTAGCATTTTATTCTTTTAGTAAAATTTCTGCAATTGGATACTGTTCATGGTGGCTTGACATAACTTTTTGCTTATTGAAGTAAATGTGTCAACCCATTTGTGAGCTAATTGAGAGTGGCTTGTTAAAAGTTTATCTGGCCTTGTTTGATTTGTGTCAAGATTCAATTCAACTTAAAAGCTCTATTAGGAGAAGGCTCAAGAATGATTTTGATTTATATGTCTGACAGAATAACACACCTGCTCATGGTCTCATGCAAAAGTTTTTGCAATTGAAGCCATAAAGCATAGGCCCACTCTTATCTTTTACTGTTTATTTTTTAAATTGACATAGTATTTAGTGACATAGTTATGAGATGACTAAATGAGTGGTTTCATCTACTTTGCTTTTAAAATTGTATTATTTTCTTTTTGGTGACATTGCTGATTCAATGCATTCGTTTTGAATGATTTTAATTTTAAAATACCAATATATCTTTAGCCCCTACTTAAACAACCATTAGGGTTTCAGTGCATTGGTGCAGATGCAGAAATTCATCCGAATCAGAATATGCAATTTTGATAAGAGAGTTTCTTTAAAAAAAAATTTAATTTTTTTTTTGTTGATTTATGGGGCTTACAAGTCAGTTATGTATGCCTTCAAATTAGTTTATTATTGTAGCTTAGTATGCATCGTTTAATATTAACAAAACCTAGTTTTTCACTGATGAAACAAGTTGTTGGGCTTGCAGGTTGGAATTGAAAGGTAAAAAGTATATATTGGGGGAATTCCTAGAGTTTAAGGGCAAGCAAGAAGATGTTGAGGCCTTGAGACATATTAGAAGATCAAAAGTTGCTCGTATGATAATCCAAAAGACAAGCATGTTTGGACTAGGTAATCTTCCAGGAATTAATTATGCTTTTGCTTTCCAATGGTATTCAGCTGTGTTAACAGTAATATCCCGCTTTAAGTGAACATATAGATGGGTCAAGAAGAATCGGGTCATAAAATTTTTGTGGGAGGGGAGAGAGATATTACTTCCCTACTCAATGTTAACATTCTAACATTGGCTCTTATACACAAGGGATCAATATTGTCTCATGTTCTTGAATAACATGAGAGGGTCTTGTTAGATAAGATTAAGGCACGATTTATTCTTCATATAATTAGTTGGTCCTATAACCAATCATAGTAAGTCTATGTACGATAGAAGTTGTGCCTGTAACATCCCTGGCTGCTTTACGGATTGACGACTATCCCCACAAACCAACACGAGTCTTTTCAGTGTGCTTTGTCCTCACTCACACGCTTCTTCGGAAAACTTCCCAGGAGGTCACCCATCCCAGAATTGCTTCAAGTCAAGTTCGCTTAACTGTGGAGTTTTACCAAGAAGCGTGTGAGTGAGGTCAAAGCACGCTGAAAAGACCCGTGTTGGTTTGTGGGGATAGTCGTCAATCCGTAAAGCAGCCAGGGATGTTACAAATGGTATTAGAGCAGCACCTCTCCTAGTACGGTGTGCTTCCTGGACGAACCAAGCGGAAGCTGGTGGGCATGTGACACCCGGGGCTGACGAGGGTGGGGAGTTGTCGCCGGTGCAAGAAGGCAAGGACAAGGAGCGGCTCCTGGTATGCTTCTAGGTAGAGGGGTGCATGAATAAACCGATAACACACCGGAATGAGAGGGATCCTGAGATTGTATAGGTATGAGACTATACAGTTAAGGATGACTTATAAGAATTGATTGGTACTACTTATATCAACAAGATGCATCTTCTTTTCGGTAGCCCATCACTTAAGAACTCCATAGTTAAGCGTGCTTGACTTGGATCAATTCTTGGATGGGTGACCTCCTAGGAAATTTTCCTAGGAAGCTTGTGAGTGAGGACAAAACACTCTGAAAAGACCCGTGTTGGTTTGTTGGGATAGTTGTCAATCCATAAAGTAGCCAGGCTACAGTGCCTATCTCTCCCTAACGTAACCATAATTTTACAGGGAGGGTCCTTTCTATACACTAGTTAATATTTGGAAATTATATCAGGAATAATTGTATTTTGATATGCCCATTTGCTGACTAGTAATGCTCAGGTTTGCCTAATTAAAAAGTTGAAATAACTACCTGTGACTCGAATTCTCTTCAATAACACTATAGTCTCAACTGATAATTGCTTGTCTCTAATGGAGGGAAGAGCATTCAAGAAAGGGAGCTTTCTATATAGTTACTTTGTTATACTCTATAATTTGTGGTTTCTTCCGTTAACTTGGTATGATTTGCAGCTCCGTCTCGGCTCCAAGTTTTGTATGCCTTGCGTGACTATAGAACTGAAGGAGCATCAACACCAGAGTGGAAAGAAGTAACCGTAAGATCACATACTGAAATCGTTTTTCAGCTCGAAAATGCTAAAGTCCGAAAGTTTAAGCTCTCTTCAGTGTGCTCTATGTCGCTTAGCGCATGAAGTTGCCCGATCTAAAGAAAGATATTTTGGTGCTGTTGTTTGCAGATGGCATCTATCATTCGGCTCTGTATAATATATAATCTTCTTCAAGGATGTATATTCTCCTTTAAGCTGCATGAAATGGGTATATTAATTTACTTTTTGTCAGATACTCCCTCCGGTCCACAATGTAAGCAAAAAATTTCCAAAATTTTTGGTCCAAAATATAAGTAAATTTCAACTACTTTCTTCTCATTTAATGAAGTTATTCTCAAAATACCCTTCATTTAATACAAATTTTGTTTTCCAATGACTCATTTTATTCTCAATAACACAAGCTTAATAAATAAGAGGAAGGGTAATTTAGGTAACAAACTTAATTTTTTATTCCCAATGACTCTTTTAAATGAGATCAACTAACTATCTTAATATGTGTGTCACATTTAATTTTTGCTTACAATAGAGACCGGAGGGAGTATATATATTATAACGTTAGAAAATATAAAAACCGTGAAATTTATGTTCCCTCTACATAAAAGTGACTACTAAATGCTTGCCATCTGTGTTATTATACTAATAAACAGTTATATTTACACGAGGCTCAACTTTAACTTCAAGCCTTGGACATCCCAAATATTGACTCTACATGAGCTTTTCTAAATTCCATTATGACGCACAGTGATTAATGTGATAAACTATTGCATGTCATATGGTATTTGATATTGAATTATGAGTAATGATATTATGACACCAGTTTTTGACACCCAAATTGACACCATGGTTAATCACGTACAAATATTTGGTTAATTCAGTTCATTGTATGGTTAATGGGTCATTTGAAGCTTATTTTTCATAATCATGTAAATATTTGGTTAATCACATGCAAATATCTAGTTAATTCAGTTCTTTGTATGATTAATGGGTCATCATGAATTAACCAAATATTTATACGTGATTAACCATATAATGAACAATTAACCAAATATTTGTACCGATTAACCAAGGTGTCAAAAGTTGGTGTCAACTTTTGGTGTCATGATATCATTACTTCTTGAATTTTTGACGACTACTCTTACCCTATTCTATGATGAGTTTCACCCTCAAACGATGATAACCACCACCACTATATAATGGCGACGAGAAATCCAGCATCTCAATCAAGCAGCAATAGTTCTTGCTCAGAGTACATTAATGACCTTGGGTGCTCATTATGGGAATGGATAATCTCAAACAAAGATATGTGGAGAGAGAGAGAGAGAGATTGGACAAAAGCTTTAAATGTATGAGGCTCTCTCATTTTGGAGGGATCCTCTATGGTGTTTGATCTCTCTTTCTTCACATTTGAAAAAGATGAATAAAAGGAGAGCAATGCTAGTAAAACATTTTTGACCTAGGTTATTTGTACAACTCAAATGGACACAAAGACCATATAAATATATTATTCACATTACTTTTAAGTTTTTCTCATTTTTTTCACTCGACCCAATAAAATGAAGACTTTCATAAATACAATGTCTGATATTAAGATGTCCAAATAACCTTTCCGTTTTTTGTAACACTTATTTCATTACACATTTTATTATTAGATGCATCTCATGTGGGCCTTATTGGATAGAGAGTGGGTTCACATGATTTAGTGAGCTCCACATGAATTCACTCAATAATAAAGAATATGTTGAAAAGAGTATGTTAAAAAGGATTCATAAAGTATAGTCATTGCATCTACCTTCTAATGCTCAAGTGGTAACGAGTAAAGTCTCCCTACCACGATAGATCGTTGAATGAAAAAAATTGTCTTTCTCTAACCAACTTGATCATATCTTGTAGGAGAGGATCGAAATCCTTATATATTTATTATGTGTCAATGCCTAATTCTTCAATTGTGTTTAATAGTGTTTATTTGTCTTCGGATGTATATAGCGTCAATTCATAATTTGTTAAAAAAGAGTTTTATTAACCCAAATTTTATGATTAAACCCTTATCGAACTATTGACCTAGTAACCCGACCTCTAACCCAGATTAATCTTTAATTAAAGTTTTACAGCTATCGATATTAGTATTAGTCAATTACTAACTCCTACTAGTTTCACTTAGTGCGTGTTTGAATTTAGTTGCAAAAAATTGATTATTTCAATAATCAATTATATGCATAATACAATC
This sequence comes from Echinosophora koreensis, assembly GCA_035048595.1. Classification (NCBI taxonomy): domain Eukaryota; kingdom Viridiplantae; phylum Streptophyta; class Magnoliopsida; order Fabales; family Fabaceae; genus Echinosophora; species Echinosophora koreensis. The sequence continues at coordinate 14,220,016 of JAPCYP010000003.1, read as the reverse complement.
AGTTTTATGTTTGGATGTATTTATTGAAAAACGATTTTAAGATAATTTATTTATTTGTGTTGTGTAAAGAAATCACTTTTTATGCAATAAATTACAAAAAAAAATGTATAAAGTCATTTGTATATTTAATGAGAATTGTTTGATAGTTAGTTTTTGCAAAGGTGAAATGAAGAATAATGTTATTAGTTTCAAAATAATCTAACAACTTTTTAAATAAGTTTCAAACTTTTGACTTCTTTAAAAATCCATTTTTCTCATAAAAACAGTTTTTTTTTTTTTTTAATCAGATTTGTCAAATATATCATATTAAAGCCAAATCAACTTTTTTTTTTGAAAAAAAAAAACACTGCTTTCTTCAAATGCTTAGGGCTGATAGGGGATTAGTATATGTAATAATTATTATACATATATTATTTTTATTGGAAAACAACAATCAAGTTTTATTTGCCAACGAATGTTAGTCCAGCTAGTAAGGATATAGCTCATAACCGATAAGGTCGTGAGTTCGAATCTCATTGCCAATGTGAGAACCTCATTGGTGGGTAATCTGTAAGTATCTCTATAAGCGCTCTTTGAGCCGTGATGCCTGTCCTGCCCCTGGTGAGCTCCTGGATCCAACTCACATAAACTTTTTTTTTATTAAAAAAAGTAATTAAGTTTTATTCTAAAAGGTGCTTTTTTTTTTTTACTAAGTTCTAAAAGGTACTGAAGCTCGATGGTCTTTGTTTTATAATTTATATGGTTATTATTTAATAAAATTATCCGTTGCAAACGAAAAGTTCAACCATGTGAACAGAAATGTTCATCGCAGAATATATTTTATTGTTTCAACAAATTTATCAAAGATTTATCCATGAAAAAAAAATCAGCCAAAGAAAATTTATGACAAGTGTCACAACAGAAACTATTACAAATCATTATTATGCATTCAGTCATATTACCGACACAAGTTATATTTTTTTAGAATCATGTTAATAACATCATGTATTTGAAAAATCTTAAAAATAGTTTCAGTTTGAGATTTTATGGATTAATATAAACTCAATTAGAAATTTTTTATTCAGTTAAAGAATGTTTTATTTGAGAAAAATTTAATCATTGATATTATTTATTCATGAATGATTCCGAGTGTTAACTAGCTCAAACCCCTTTATCAAATAGTTAAGGGTTCGATTTTGACTTTTGTGTATGGGAAAAACCTGACTCCCCTTTAAAGATTGATCACTATTTACGATGGTGAATACTTTGTACCAATCACATCATTTTTTTTTCAATGGATCAAAATGAATCAAATTGAAGAATTAATACGATTTGTGAATTGTTTTTGGGGTTTTTTATTGGGTCAATGTCAATAGAAATAGTCTTACCTAACACTAACAGATAACAAATACTGTTGACTTTTTATCGAAAGGTAGATAATTGTCAACTAGTTATCTAATATACTTTGCCTTTTGAGTAAATTATACCGTTCCATTCTCTACGTTGCTTTCTAATTAGTGTCGAGGAGAAACTTATTGCATAAACAAAAGGTTTTAGGGCAATGTTTTCATTAAGAGTTTGAGAAGTTGGACTTTAGTTTGTCTCATTATTTTGGTCAGGAACCTCTTTTTACTTCAGAATTTAAATGGGCCGTTTTCACAGTTCCATTTCGTGTTCTAGTCTCTACACAACTAATCTAATCATTTATAATATTCACTCAGTTTAGCCCATTCTCTAAGTTTCAACTGAAGTCTCCATTCTGTTCAATTAATTTATTTTGCTTGACTCTGTTGTTCTAAGGTGTTGATTAAATCTGTGGAAAAAGAAGAGACAGACAACAAGAGAATTGTAAGAATCTTCTTCATCATGGTTTAAGTCCAACCACTCAGGTTTTAGCCTTTAGGCTTATATAATAATTAATACTTTTATATAGTAGTCCATGACAAAGATTTTTAAGAAGAAAAGCCTGCAACTGATTTTATAATTTATACAAGAAAATGAGCATATAGGGTCTGTAGTCTGTAAAATTGATTGCAATATCTACATGGTCTGTAAGACCATATCTATAGTTTATATACAATGGGAGCTTTTATAATATTTGAATCCAAAATCAATCCATCATAAAATAATACATATATGAACCAACCGATATTTATTCCTAACAGTGATAAAATCCCATTACTGCTGTGATAAATCCCAGATGCTTTGATCTTTCATGCATGGGACTGTCGACCATGGCTGGTTAGAATGCTGGCTACAAATAAACAGAAAATAGAAAGAGAGAAAAATGAGTTTATGCTTCAAATAATAAATAAACAGAGTTTAATTGGTATTGTTAGTGTAAGCTTTTTATACTATCAACCAATAAAAAAATCATGATATGATTGACTTTTAAGTTACTTGGAATAAGAATTAAATATTTTTATGATATATTAATTTCTGATTGGTTGATAGTGTAAAAAATCTTTACACTGTCAGTACATACTAATTAATTAAATCCATAATTAAGCATATGAGCAAATAAAATTAGTAAGTGCAAATGGAGACAAAATGGCAAGCATACTTACTCTATGAGATCTTTCCAATAAGCATCACTTGCTTCTTTATCCACGAAATCCCCTCCCCACATTTCAAAGGTGGTTGGTTTTACCATGTTTTCATCTTGCTTGACTGGGGAACGTTCAGGTGAGGCTGAAACCAGATTTGGAAGTGAATTTGATGGTATGGTAGCAGCATTTGTGGAACCAAGTTGTTCCTCAAACTTTTGAGACTCAAACTCAATGCAACTACTATTTCTGCTGTCATTCAAGTCTTGGTACCTACCTGCTTGTGCTGGCTGCTGAGGTGCCTCATAATGATGGAAGTTGGGTTGATTTTGAGAAGTAAAACCAATTGAATTGCAAAGGTTTTGGAGGTTAGAGTGATTCAATCCTAAAACTTCATGTAGCAAATTTTCTGGCAGCTGTGAGTATGAAGATCCAAAAGGATTGAGTGGCTCTAAGTTTGAGCTAGGAGTGGCCCCCATGACTTGAAGTATGTTGTGAAGAAAGTGGAGTTTTGCTAGTTGTGTGGCATTTGAGTGTAGCATTAGAGCATTAATATCACAAGGGTTTGTAAAACTGCTGACAATGTTTGCAGCAGCCAGAATTTGTTGTAGATTGCTAAGAAGATTTTGGTGATCTTGTCTTGGACGGTGAGTCACTGGGTCTAACCCCATTTGCATAAGCTTTTTCTTCAAATGGGTGTTCCAAAAATTTTTAATTTCATTATCAGTCCTCCCTGGCAGATGAGCTGCTATAGCTGCCCACCTAATAATGGAAACAATTAAACAATATTCAAATCATAAGCACTTTATTTCATAAATACTCTAAAAAATAATTTAACAGAATATATTAGTCAAAGTCTAAATTGAAAGGTTTTCAACTTTTCATTCTAAGCATTGTTTTTTTAAGCATATGGTTTGAATATGGCTTGTAACTTAATGAGCTTTTAATCTTCTATTCCTAGATAATTTTTGTGAAACATCATAATGAACATATATAGGATTTGAGGATTACTTATTCCCAAGAACTGCATGTAAATTGATGATGAGTTGCTCTTCTTCATCAGAGAATTTTCCTCTTTTGATATCAGGCCTCAGATAATTAGTCCACCTTAGCCTGCAACTCTTTCCACACCTGTTCAATCCTGCAAGCTTTGGAAGGGCTCTCCAACTCCCATGGCCGTGCATCTGAATGAAATCCACCAATATTTTATCCTCTTCTGGGGTCCAAGGCCCCTTCTTCAAACCACTTTCATCACCGATTGGTGTTCTCTCCATCACCTCTGCATGCACGTATTGGAAATAGTACTATAAGAATTATTTCACGGAGTATATAGATTCAATGACAAGAAAAAAGAGAGAAAGAAAGAGATCAGCAGAAGAATCTAAACCTTTTGAACTGTTGTGAAGTGGAGAATAAGGTCTATTTCTGTTGGAACTTGGAACATTTACCAGAGGAGTACTTATTAAGTTGTTATATATATAGGGTGGTGATGTTTGGAAATATCAATGCTTTTTCTGACTTTAATATCATGTTGTGATGGTAAATTCCAAGTTTGTCCTGCATATTATACACATTCATATAGATAACGAACTTGAAGGGCATCGCCTGACACTCCTCAAATTTATATGCTTCTACTCATAGTGTCTAATGTCAATGGATGCAAATAGAAATTAACATAATCAAACACTCTCCATTTCCTGTTTATCAAAAAAAAAAAAAACACTCCCCCTTTCCAATGAACAGTTTACGGAAATATTTTCCATTGACAGACCATATCTAGTTTATTCATCATTCATGTAAAATAAGATAAACTCGCGGTACATGTGATTGGTCCAAGTGATATCGATTTCAGACTCCTTAAGCAAGTGATGAGAGATTTGAATTATAGATCTTATGTATGAAGAAAACCAAGATGGGAGTGGACAACCCTTAAATATTGTCCAGGACCCCCGACGGAGATTAATTACTATTTATGATGGTGGATATACTTCTTATCAATGACATGTTAACCCAGAAAAAAGATAAACTTATGGTACCAGCTGAAGTATATAAGTTTTAATTACAGTAATTATTATTTATTTTAAACATTGGTAATATATGTTTAGAATAATATATCGCATGCATATATACTCTCAAGTACCACATCTAAATTTCCTAAACAAAACTGAATAGCTTTTCTCATATACTTTCTTTAGCTTTCTAATACGTATGACTATTTTTTTTTAATTAATATTTGTGGCCCAAAAGCGTGCAAGTTGCTCGAGTAGAGTCAAATTTTAACTCTAATACACAATGTTGAATATAGAAAGTACGTTAATCAATTAAGAAACGAAAAGAATAAATAGATGGATTTGTAATGATGCAGAAAGTTTACATGATGCAGTTTTCAACGTCCTGAGCCAGCTAGGTGGAGAACTATTTATGACCATTACTTCTCCACCAACAAGAACAAGGCACATACATACATACATACGCCATAGCCATCTTCTCCGTATTTTACACACCAACATGACAAAGGCTAAGAGGGACACATCAGCAACAGCAACGAACTTAAACTACCAACAAGGGTAGCTAGGTTTTCCACGTTTGCGAGTTTGAAACTCACTTTTGATGGCCCATTTGGAGAAGAAACTTCCCTTCGAAAACATCGAAGAAACCTCACTTTTCATTCATGTTTCGTGTCATGCATGCAAACCAATGCATAAAGCCGACTTGTGTGGGACCCTAGGTCCCCAACAAAGCCCTAACACATTCCTAACGAATCCATATGATATGAGTACATATATTTACACCAGGATATGTCTTGTGCTTTAGATGTCTTGCTCCAGTTCTAGTTCTTACTGTATTGGTAGCTATGATGCAACAATATTTTGAAATGGTTGCTATACGTACTAGCTTTGTATTTGGCATCGGTACCTGAATACATGGGTACTTATTTAATTTAATATTTACTTCATCATGATGAATAGCCATATATTGATTTCATCTAATGGCCTTTATTTTTTGGGAGCTGCTATGGGACTATTGAAAAACGGAGGGGTTTGAAACCCCCTTCATTGTTTTCTCTCTCCTCCTTTTTTTTTTAAAAAAAATCTTTAGAATATTTCTCATTATTCTATCCATGATTCTATTTTAATAATTATTACTTTTATTAATTCTATTTCTCTATCATATTCTTTACAATCACAATATTCATAATAATATTTCATATATCAATTACATACTTCTGTAGATTCATCTTTTAATTCCTGTACTAAATCTCTTGAATAATTTTGATTAGTTAAATCTAACATACTTAATTTACATAAAAAAAAAAATTCTATACTATGATAGTTATTCATTATATTACTTTATTTACTTAGCTCTAATACCAAATCGGTACCACCCTAATAATTTCAAATATTTTTAATTTATTCATTTTTTAGGGTAGTATTTTATTCATCAATAAAGACCAAATCATCATCATCACCATTAAAATCTACATAATAATCAGGATCACAGTAGAATTTAAAATCAAATAAATAATATGTAGGATCGTTATATATCTCAAGATAATATTCAAGATCGTTATTTAGGATTACTTTTTCCAACATTCGGATTAATGCTAGAGTTTCTTTTTCATATATTGGATAATTAATTTCCCTAGAGTTTCTAAAAGATTTTCTAATTGTTCAAGAACTTTTCTAATTTTTTCAATATCTCTATTTTCATCTATTTCTTTACCTTTACTTATATTATTTAGTGTATCTCTTATATTATTTATTTCACTTTGTCCTTTCTGAATCCTATTATAAGTGTAAATTGCAATTTTATTTTTATTTTCTATTAGTTGAATAATATTTTTATTAGTCTCTTCCATTATTTTTTCTATACCTTTGAATTTTATTACTATTTCTTCAGATAAACTCCTTATTTTATCGTTTTATTATTATAATTTTATCTTATGTGGGAACCATAGGGTTTTGAAACCATATGATTTAAGAAGGCTTCGTAGAAATTCTCTTATTTTTTAGTTTTTTCTCACCGAAAATGGGGAAAATTGGAGTCCCAAAACACTTTTTTCAAAAGCTATTAGACGCAAACTTTTGGCCAATGGAATTCTTTAATGTAATTGTCCATATATAACAAAATACGGGTTTTGGTAGATAATGTAATTATTGATCGTCAACAATGTCATTAGATGATGCCCGATTTGGATCTCGGCTACCCGTTTGTTGTTAGAGCAGGCCACATGGTTTCAACTTTCACTTTCGTCGTCCCTAATCCTTTAATAGTAGTTTGAGCGATACCTATGTGATGATGGTGGTGAGGTAAAGGTGGAAGTGGATGAAGAAGAGATTGAGGATTTCAAAAATGACTAAAACTAGATAATAAAAAATTAATTAAGGACTAAAATTAGAATTAGAATTTTATGTGAACTAAAACCAAAATTTGAGAATTAATTTTATAAGAACGAAAACATACTTAAGGCCATGTGGCTACCATGTCAGATAGCAGTCCACATGTAAAATGCTGACGTGTAGGCATGCAGCTTTGTTAGACATGTCAGCATTTAACACCTAAAATTTAGGGCCTGTTTGTTATTGATTAAAAAATAAGTGATTTTGACATGCAATAATTTAGAGATTTTAAAGAAAAGTATAAGCTATTTTGTGTTTATTTACAATCATAAAAATTATTTTTTAAATGTAGTTATAAAAAATAAATTTTTTTCCAAAAACTAAGAAAAGTAGCTATATTAACCCTAAAAATAATTTTTTCTGCTTTTCATTATTTTTAAAATAAAAAACAAACACTCTAAAAGTTTTTAAAATGATTATTTAGTTAAAAAATGATTTTTTTTAATAAAAGAAGCATTAACAAACGGACTCTTAACGGCAAGAACCAAAATTAGTAACAGAGAATAAATTAGGGATTAAACTTAGATGAAACATTTGAACATATAAACTTAAGAAACGGAGGAGTAAGAGTAGATAGAATGAAGATCTTAACTTCATTATCGTATCTTATAAATATAAACATATTTTAAAAACAAGCCGTGCGTCATCTAAAAAATTGCATGTATGTACATGGAAACTTTGTCAATAATTGCAAAATCAATAACTAAAAGTGCCTGGGGGTTTGATGAAATCTACACAAGTGTATCAAACGGTAGAAGCAGCAGCCTTTAATTTCAATCATATTAGGTAGTGCAAGTGAAAATGATTGCGTATGTCCATTCCACCACCATATTTCAAAGTAAATAATCATGAAATTTATACTCGGTTTGATGAAAACTAGCTGATAGCGAACAAGTTAACTGATAAATGGATAAACGAACTGATAGTAAATAAGTTATCTTAACGGATTTAAAGTATTTGATAAAATTAACAATTGAACTTGCTGATAAATATAAAATGACGTGTTTATATGTTTTTATATGAGTTCTACTTATATATTCAAATAATTAGCACTTTTAATACTTTAATTTATTTTAAATTATTTATCATCTTAAAAGTTTTAAAAAATATTTTTTTTATTTTTTATTTTAAACTATTTTTATTAAATAAAATGTGATGATGAAAATAAAATGGCATGTCAGTGTGATTTTTATATAAATTTTATTTTTTTTACAAACAAATATATTCTATTATTTTTTATCCTAAATATATGTTTAGTTAGCGAAATTAATTCTTAAATATATCTTGATATATTAGGATTATGATATTTTATTTAAGAGGGGATAATGGAGAAATCTACTTAACTAAAATAGTAAAAATAAAAATTAGAAAAAAAAAGCTAGAAGCTCAAGTAGTGTTTGGAAAAAAAAAGTTATAAGCTATTGAAAATTGCTATGAAATAGTGAGAAAAACGTTTATCAAACAAAGTTATAAATTCATCCGTTATAAGCTATTGCGGTCTGGCCTTGCCAAATATATAACTTTATAATACCTATGTGTTGTACGAGAAACTAAAGAAGTTTACCTGGCTAAATCCGTATATGTTAAATCTAAGGTTTAAATAAGCTTTTAGTCCCTGGAAAGTTCACCAATTTTGGTTTTAGTCCTTGTAAAAAAATTTCTTAGAATTTCGTCCCTGTATTTTCGAAAGTTTTGTAAATAATCCATATTGTTACCTCTAAGTACTAAAAATCATACTAGATGAAAAAATTTGTCAATCATAACCCTATAGCCCTAATGTATGATTTCATTTCTACTTTCTAGCCAAATTTTAGAGCAAGTCGGACAAGAGCGAGAAATTACCTCGATACCCCTTGAGTACTAGATATCATATAAAATGAAGGAATTTAGCAATTTCAACCTTATTCCCTAATGTATGATTTTGTTTCTATTTTATGGCCAAATTTTACAGCAAGTCGGACAGTAAAATAACATTACCTCGATATTCATGAGTACTAGATAACAGAAAAAGATGACGGTAGGGACTATTTGCAAAATTTTGAGATTACAGGGATGAAAACCTAAGAAAAAATTTCATAGGGACCAAAACCAAATTTGATGAACTTTGTAGGGACCAAAAATTTATTTAAACCTAAATCTAATTGACGAACTCCTCAACCTTTCGCATACTTAGGTGAGAGTGAGAATAACTTCAACAAGATTGTCTTGGACTCTTATAGCATATCCTCAACTGCACCTCCTTACATATTACAATCCTTAAAAGTAAACGCATATGATGCCATTAATTTTAATTTGCTTTTAAATATTTGTCTTCCCAATCTCATGCACTATCAGTTGGTCTAAGTTGCCGTATCTACTCTATCTGAATTACCAAAATCTTTCTCAATGATATCTCAAAACCTTCATGGAGGTAACGGAAAATTTGGCACTATTGTCTTTTTTAAATATAATAAAAGTTGATTATATACTTACATGCATATAGGAATCTCCAACTAATCTTGAGTGTTTCCATAGCAACAGTTTGTTTTCGTTTTACCAAATAAAGGGTTTTTATAACTTGCATCCATTTTTTTATACATTCCCAGAGTCCAGTGACATGATTCATGAAGCAGATATATAAGATACTCCATATTGGGAAACAATTAATAAACAATGGAAGGAAGGAAGTAATCAATCATATACATCCCATATAGTTTTATAGGTTATATATAAGGATTTAATGGAAATAAAAAATAAAAAAATTGATACACACTGACAGTGTAAGGGTTTTTTACATTGTCAACTAATCAGAAATTGATAAATCATTAAAAATCTTTGACTCTTATCCTAACCACCTTAAAAGTCATTCAAACCATGATTTCAGATTGGTTGATAGTGTAAAAAACTTTACACTGACAGTGTACACCAATTAAACTCTATATATAATTAAGAAGCGACCAGGCAGGTGTATATATCACTGCTCATGTCACTCTGCCTTCTGTGAATTGCCAACGTTTATTAATTAATATAAAGCAACAACAACTAATTAACTAAAAAGATGGTAAAGAAAAAATTTAAAAAAATCAGCTTCTTAAATTAAAGCAAGAAATGTTTGGTTTATCTTCATCATAAAAGGAGGAAATGGTTGGACATACCGAGGGCACTCTTGCTTTGTTATTGAAACCCCGTTGCTTTGTTGATAATATATGCATGTTCATGTGCTATATGTGGATTGTTTTTTTTTTTTACATTTCAGCGTTAACAGTAAAATCATTGCTATCATAAGATTTTGGAGTTCAATATCCCACTTTCATATTACCATGAAGCAAAAAAACCTGTGATGATGATAGTCAACAAATCAGTGATGGGTGATTTGCATGTAATAAGATCAGTTTATAGATGCAAAAATTAATGTGATTCGGTAAATCTATCCATATTTCCACTTAAACAATGTTACCAATGCACTCTTTCTAATACACTATTTATTATCGGGTGAATTTCATATTGGACCCATTGAATCACATCGATTTCACTCTTGGGATTCACATGAACTTTACTTAATAACAAAAAAATGTTTAAAAAAGTGTCTTATTAACATTTCTCTTATGATATATAGAGTACAGGAAAAGAAAAAGATTTTTTTTAAAGAACTCAGAGATTCCAATCACAAGCCACAACAAACCTAATCCCAGAACTCCTTGTAAAATCACTTTCAACCAAAAATACTCCTCTCTTCCCATGTAATTTTTATTTCAGATGTATATATAGAGCAGCTGCAATAGCTGAACAATGAGTAATCATACTAGTTTCAATTTTACCCTCAGACATTGGACAACAAGAGTCTACTGTAAATCTTCCTATGCAAACAAATTTTCCTTAGTCAAAATAGAAGTTTAACAATTTCCAAAGAAGAATTTTTTTTTTTTAATTAAACATTTTAATTCTACTCAGAAAGAGGAAATCCAAACAGAACATTTTGTAACATTATATATTATGTGATGTCCGCGTGTCGAAGACTAGCATTGTGTTTTATACCATGTGTTTTGTAACCAGCAAGTCACATTATGGATACAATGGTCAATGTGGGGGGTTAAAAGGATAGTAGACCTAGCGGGTGTGGGGATTTTCTCCGAACATTATCTCATTATCCACATTTACAAGTTACTTAAATATTTTTTTTTTGCCTGGACAAGTTACTTAATTTAGGTTTCGCATCTTTACAATATTTTATCTCATTTTAATTAACCAATGACTAAAGATTTCGTGTAAATTGGATTTTTTGCCAACAACAATAACAAGATCTAATCTGTTACTTGTTGAACTTGATTTCTTTGAGTAGTTACTATTTAATATAATTCATGCTTGCTATCCCATCTGTACATGTTAGCCACAAATAGTTTCGTTAAATTAAAATACTTCTATTAATTGGATAAGCAGAAGGGATTGGTCATTGTTCTCAAACTAAAAGTTGTTCAACATGTTAGGCCAAAATAAATTTGGTTCAGAAAGTCCAACCCATCACAACCATTAACTATTATCAAAAGAGTTGGTAAAAGAAAAGTTTCACGTAAGAAAGTATTTACCAAAGATTAGAAGGTTAGTTGAGACGACGATGCAAGACGACCATGAACGTTTTACGTGTCACATGGATTATATTCTAATTAACATCGTCATAACCTCCAAAGAATTACCATAATGATATCATCTCTTTTCAGTTCACTATAGAGGCTGATGACATTGTAGAATTAAAATGCCACTGAGCCTAAGAGCAATTTGAATAAAACCTTTCTCTGATGGCTTGTTTATTCATTCTTTGTATCCAAACATACCAGTGCTCTTGGGTGATCTTTTCTTCCTACTTTTACTTGAGTTAATTCATTAAAACAAATTATTCAGTCCTTTAAAAATTTAATTTAATAATACATGATGAAAATTAAAAATAATTAGAGACGAATAATAGTTTCTACATTAACACAAGTTCGAATTTCTTCAGTACATAGCCAGATATTCCAACAAGTTAATGTGCCTATGGTCAGCATTTCATTAAACGTGATGCTAGTTTTCAACAAAGGAAACTAGTCCATGAATGTTCGAATTATATTACCAGGACGCAGACAATAGCTCGTTATGGGAGAATGTTTAGGGTCTAATATATATTTGACTGCGTCGTCCACTCCACTTGTTCTGTGTGTGTCCCCATTAAGAGTGCCTGTTAGTGAAAGCGCCATCATTGGTATACAAATCAATTCACGTCCCCACTCCGGAAGCATGCCAAGGTGATTAGCTCGAAGCACCTTCACGGCATAAAAACCGAATTCTAGTTTTAATTCGCATAAAATCTCATCGAGCACCAATGAAAATATGCAAGCAAATGGAAGATCATATCGAAGGATTCCACAAATTATCAACACGCTTACAACCATCCTGACCTCACTCCTTAAAGAAAAGGAAGCAAAATAATACAGTAGTATAGCTTTTAGTTGAGAAAAACAACGTAATTACTAATGATGAAGTTCCCAGTTCTGGATGGGGAAGGAGTAACGAGTTGAAAAGTCATATTACAAGCGCGGAAACAATGATTTACATTTTATATAACTGACTAGTTTCCTACACTAAGATATGGTCGGAGTTCCCAAAAAATTGGCCGACAGGCAAACAAAAATGGAACCTATACATCTTTGTGGTGGATTCTATATTTTCGAAATTGTAATCCTATAAAAGTATAGTATTGATAGCACACACTTTATTGGAGGTACAACTTAAGATAAATGGATTATTGAGGAAATCAATCACACGCAAGTAAGAATCACTTGTTGGGTTGATCCAACAGCTCGACTGTTGACTTGTTTGAATGTCAAGCGAATGCAGCAGCTAATTGTGATGATACATATGCTGCTAATCCTTTGAACCGCAGCCTGTCATTAAACTTCCAGACAAGGCTCCTGTCAAGATATGCAAAAATTGTTCAATCCTCATCGCCAAAGCACATACAATAAAGTCTTTACGATGAGACGTTAAAAAAAAAGCAAGATTAATGTATTGTTCCAACCAAAGTAGTCAAAAGGAAACAAGATATCAGAAAGTAATTAAAGGTTATATGAATTATCCCTACAGAAGTCAATAAATGGGCCTCAAGTAAAAATAAGCAAAACCATAACATTCTAACCTCCAGATTTTTAGCAATCAAGCCAAAAACAAGTCATCTAAAAACATCAGGTAGTAGGCCGTGTCATTGTAGATAAACCACGTCCCACAGGAATAACACCTGGATAAGTATCTCCGGCTTCTTCCACTTCTAAAGGAGCTGCATATTAAAAGAAGAAGACTGTAAAAGAACATCACTTAAGCAACCGCGACTACATAATATGTAATTTTTCTAATGACAGATTTTTGCTTTTATTTCTTATTTCTTTTCATGATAAATGATGTGGTAAAGCAATGCATATGCAACGTGCCATGAAGCAAAGACTGTACAGCCAATGTACCAACTTTAAAAAAAAAAAAAAAAAGTTTACTACTAAATTTTATAACATTCAAAATTTAACCAGTCCGCAGATGCAAGAACATAGTTGACTGATTTACTTCAGATACACCGTTTCAGATACACCGTTGCAGTTCAGGATTACAACTTCCGAAATCCGAAGGAAAGATCTTGTGTTATGGACCATATTTACTTTAGTACACCACTCTAACACACCATATGCAGTTCAGAATTTCAACTTCTGAAGGGAATTTCTCACTTTTTATGTCTGACCTTTCAAGATTAGAAGTTTAAAGCTCAAACCTAGAAATTAAAAAATTAATTATCAAAGAAACTTTTCAATTTTAGGAAAGAAGCCTAGATTTTAGTTCCAAAGTTAACCTCAGAGAAATAAGCAAAGCAAAATCCAATATTAATCATTTAGAGAATACTACTGCACCTGCAATGTCTTGTGCAGCTTGAGCACCAGCAATCCCAATGCATGAATATAGAGAATTATCATCCACTTTCAACTGTTCATATGCAAGGTATACATCCTCAATAGTAGCAACTTCATATAGAAATGTTAGGTCCTTGATACAAGAAATGTCCTGGATCCCACAGTCAACATTAAAATAATGTAATAAGCGACAACTTAGAAGAAGCATGAGTGTGAAAGATAAAAAGTATAACTCTATTGAAAAAATAATCAAAAATTTGCCACAACTAAAATCCCAAAAGCAAGTCTTGTCCACAATAAAATAAAAATATGAATACCAAAATTGGATGTCAAGATTCAGACATTTCTATCTCACCTTCCTTGGAACAGAAGAAGCTTGTAAATGAGCTAACAATCCCAGCCAATAGGCATTTGATTTAATTTCAGCTTCATGTCTCATAAGAAGAGTCCGCTTAGCCTACATCAAGTGCACCAAAAGGATTTCTCAAATTTTCTACTCATAATAAAATACATCACAAAAACAAGAAGAAAATTTAAATCCTAGTTGAAAGTACAATGATTTAGCAGTTACTGTTATGATCAACAGAACTTTTACAGTTATTGTTAAGTTTAACAGTTTCACTTATTGAGTTATTGGTACTTAGTTACTGTTAATTGTAACAGAATCTGTAAACTATTTGTTAAGTAGACACAGATATAAATACCATTGTAACAGATTTCTCAGAATCAGATTCTTTTGAATTCTCTCAACACTTCCTCTCATTTTCTATCACTTTCCTTAGCTTTTTCCTTAGAAATCTAATAATTTTTTTATGCTAAACACACATGATTAGCGTCCAAATTCAATTTATTATTTTTTTTCCTTTGTATAAACCTGATCCTTCTACTCTGTATTCCTTTTCTCTTTGATTTCTTCCTTAGTTGAAAAAAGGAAGGTTAACTACATTTTGGGCTAAAAAACACGCACTTCTATGTCTTCAACACAGACAACAAACAATACAGCTGTCAGACCAGCACGAAGAGCCACAGCTCATTCTTCATACTCTAACTTCACACTCAAATAAAAATTAAGGTCTAAAAACGTTGTCACTGAATTCTGATGTTAAAACAACTCAAGCATAAATTCAATAACTAACCCTGTCCAATTCCCTCTCAGTAATTTTGTTGCTTTGCAGACCTCTAAGAACATTCTTGCATGCATCAACAGCTTTGTGTACCTGTAAATCAATTTAACCTGAAACTTTTGAACAGAAGGAAATTTGCAGCAAACAAAAGAAAAGTACATCTTATAAGAATGAGCCCAGACCTTGGTTGGAGTTGATGTCACTGAGATCACATACCATCCTAGTTTAAGCCTATCAAATAGGTTTAATTCAAATGACACATCATATGTCAACCCCAGTGAATCTCTTACAGTTGTGAATAGCCTGTACAGAAAACGTGTAATTAGAACTAAAGCCTGATTGGAAATTTCTCCAAGAAATTTTTTGAAAGTAATGTTATCATGTAGTTAGGATACTAGTATAAGACATCCTAGACACTTGTATAGATGTCAGCACGAAAGTAATGGGAGTTGGCCCATTTTTCAACACAGACGATAGATTCCACACCAAGCAAACAAGTAAGCAACAAGAGGTACCTAGAATTTATAATCTCAGCAAGCAACCCCATCGTTATACCAAAGAAAAGAGGATGACCACGAAGGCTTCTTCGCAGACCACCTTCCGTCTGTGGAGCATCAGGATTTGACTGATCATCTGCACAAGCCATTTTCAGCATTTCATGATTAACAATAATTTTGAAATACAATGTAGGTAACGAGGGTCACAAGGAAAAACATAATCCAGCAAGCCCACCATTGATCATTAATGCATTATTAATTGACTCTAACAGGTCTTCTCCATCAACAGTAAAACCCCAACGGTTTGGTGCAGGCCCAGCAATATATGCACATGCCCTCTCATCAGTGTCCTTTAAAAATACCTGTCCAAAAGCAGATAAACGTGTGATAGGCCTAATGCATTTAAGTATTGCCACTGAATCCCAAATATTGCAACTAAAAAATTGTACTGCAAGTTTATGTATTAACTTCCCACAACTTCCCAGTCAAAAAAAAAAAAAAACCTTCCCACAACAACAAATGCATGTAATGGTAATTTATGCTTAGCTTCTCACTTCTTGAAACTGCAAATCAGATGGAGATGGTCGAAACAAAGGTGGATTGAATTCTTGGTCTCTTCTATAATTTCTTGTGGCCTGAGCTGTGCCAAGGTAATCAAGAATACAGGACTCAATTTCCTCCTCAGTGAAGTCACCTACAATGCTTACCTGAAGAACAAACATAAAATAGATTTAAAACAAGGATTTTAGCGTTTGAATGTAATTGTTTAAAAACTAAGCTTTCAATATATATAATAGCAGACCTCCATGTTATCACCAACAAACTGACTCATCACTGCATCCTTAACAGATTGCAGTGTCAAATTTTCTAGTGATTTTGGTGTTGGCTCAATAAATCGCTCATCTCCATCCAACATTGCTACCATGAGTTTGTGAGCAGTTGAGCGTTCCAAGCTCTTTGGGATGGATCGATAATATGACAGATACAATTGCCTTGCTCTATCGAAAGCATCATCTACCCAGACGCTATGCTGCACACCAGAAACATCATAAGGCATTCAAAGGGCAGAGTTATAATTAAGCATGTACAATGCAGTGAAAATAATACAGCCAGCAAGATAGATGCAACGCATTTGAATATGAATAGGCTTAATAATAACTTAATAGTGACAACTGCCAAGATGTTTACAGTTTACCTCAAGTACCATGTGAAGCAGCTGAAATGCCGCTCGCATCCCGTTGTCTCTTAGAGTAAAACGGAACTCCATAGATATGAATTCCTCCGTAGATTCCAAGGAGCAATTTATCAGGTGTTTTACACAGAAAAGTTCAACCTGGTATTATGCATGGAATACAAGTCATTCGGTAAATGGAGGTATAGATCAATTCTTTGATACTGAAAATTATATGCACATGTGTAGATGGCATCTTTGTATGCGCGAGATGTTCAAATCAGAGAATTTATGGGAGCAACAAAATTAATCTGTGCAGAGTTCTCCTCACATGAAGTGCATTCGCCATCAAAATTTCGCAATACAAAGGAATGATCTAATCTGTACATTCAGTATCAGACATGGGTACAAAACACATTGATGGGAGAACATGTGTCCCATAATTATATATTACACTAAGAATGGCCTTCTAATCTAGCAATTGCAAGAAATTTATACTAATATGAATATCACATTAAGTTGAAGAAACCATTCACTGTAAGCACACGATTATATGGTTTCTACTTTTCATCTTAGCATAAGCATTTTCTACATTTTTATTTGACCATGAATGAACATTTTATATTTCAATTTGAAAGAACTGAAAGGTATTTCAGTAATATACAACCATGTTCTCCTAGTCTGTCCTGTTCAACAATAACAAAATCCAAGACGGTAACGATGGTCTCTCTTGCTCTCCCAGCATATTAACAATCCATGCAGTTGGGAGAAAATGTTCTAAAGAAAAATATAAGTGAAATGCTAGCAACACACTCTTTAACACTCTCTTTCCAATACACTCATTTCTATTGGTTGAAATTCATGTGGGTCCCACATGAATTAATGGGACCCATTTCCAAAATAGTGAGACCCACATGAATTTCAACCAATAGGAGAACGAGAATGAGTGTGTTGCTAGCACTCCTCAAAATATAATTAGTTAAGAAAATATTAGCAAATAAACCATAAGCCTAAATAAGCCAAGAATAACAAGAAGCAAATAGATAAATGAGAATGAGTGGATGACACAGGATGAGATTTTTCTTTTAAATAAGAATGCATGTAACTCTCCTGTGAGTAATTGGAAAATAGAAACATATTCCAGACATTAAGATTTGGAAACATCAGTTAGTAAGAAAGTTTACCTGCTCCCTTGAGAAGTCGCCAACACGACCTCCCTCACTAAGTGTCCTAACACCTACAATCACAGATCCTCTTGACTTGGAACTCTCAGCTGCCCGTCCACCACCAACAATCAGCCGCATCACACCACTTTGTGTTTCAGTTTTTGATATCTGTTAACAATAAAAGGAATTAATAAGTATGAAAAAACCAATTACATCTTCGTGACCAGTGCAAATCCTGAGTTCTTCATGCCAATCTCAAAACACAGTCCATATTATTACATTTATAAAAGCAGTTAGAAACAGAAAGGCAGTACAAACCTATTAGGAAATTAAAAGAAAAAATTTATGATATGTTCTGTCTTCTTACAATCCATAGTTGTAGAAAATAACAAAATGAAGCAACAGCTCAGAGTAAAAGAATTAGGAATCCATCTAGACCAA
This sequence comes from Echinosophora koreensis, assembly GCA_035048595.1. Taxonomy (NCBI): domain Eukaryota; kingdom Viridiplantae; phylum Streptophyta; class Magnoliopsida; order Fabales; family Fabaceae; genus Echinosophora; species Echinosophora koreensis. The sequence continues at coordinate 14,201,793 of JAPCYP010000003.1, read as the reverse complement.
GTCCCATTTCTAAAACATGAGATGGTGAACAAAAGATAGCTTTTAGCAACAAATGGGTACAAGGTGGATAAGATTCTTCAGATCAATTTAATATATCTGAATGCGGTCAACAAATAACAAGTTTTTGTAGATTTGCTAGCACAAGGCGCACACACTGGGCAGGGATACATAAGGTTGTATACTTAATTCGGGTGATCTAATTATCTTTGTAGTATAGTATTAGAAGAAGAGAGTGATAGAGAGAAGAGAGAGAGAGAAAGAGTAATTCTGTAAACTGAATCTGTATTGGTTGATTCTGTAATACGATAGTACAAGATTATTTATAGGGAATGATTCATAACTGAATCAGTTGCTGCTGACTCAGCAACTCTAACAGAATGATAATAGAATGCTAAACTATCATAGCTACATTCTATTCTATACATACACTCTAATATACCCCCTTATAATCATAAGGTGGGTTTACATAGGAGAACTTATCTGCTATTCCAAGGTTACTTCTGAGTGTCTCAAATCTGGTCTGTGTCAAAGCTTTAGTCAGTAGATCAGCCACTTGGTCAAGTCCAGGCAGATGCTGAACTGAGATAGATTTGTCTATGACTCTTTCTCGAACAAAGAATAGGTCCAGTTCCATGTGCTTAGTCCTTGCATGAAGAACTGGATTGTGAGATAGGGATACTGTGCTCAAGTTGTCACAGTATATGACAGGAGCCATAATTGGAACTTGCAGTTCCTGTAGCAGAGATTTCAGCCATAGGACCTCTGCTGTAGTGGCAGCCAGGCTTCGATATTCAGCCTCAGTGCTGGACCTAGCCACTAAGGTCTGCTTTCTAGACCACCATGAGACCAAGTTAGGACCAAGGAAGATGCAGGAGCCTGACACAGACCTTCTGTCATCAGTATCTGCAGCCCAGTCTGCATCACAGAAGGCTTGGAGACTGAATGGGCTACCTTTTGCTGCTGGTTTCAGTAACAGGCCATGAGAAATGGTGCCCTTTAGGTACCTGAGAATCCGTTTTACTGCCTTCCAATGTTCCTCTAGGGGTTGGGAGAGGAATTGGCATACCTTGCCAACACTATAGCATAATTCAGGCCTAGTGATGGTGGCATACTGTAGTGCACCAACTATGGACCTGTAGTGGGATGGATCAGGTAGATAGTTGCCCCCATGCTTGGTGAGCTTGCAATTACTGGTCATAGGTGTAGGTAGAGGCTTTGCTTCTGTCATGTTTGCCTTGCCTAGGAGATCTCTGATGTATTTGGACTGAGAGAGAAGAAGAGCTCCATTGGATAACTTTTTAACCTCAACTCCTAGAAAGTAATCTAGATCACCCAATTCTTTTAGTGCAAACTCTAGCTTTAGCTTGTTAATAATCTGAGAAATTCGAGTGGGAGAGGAACCTGTGACAATGATGTCATCCACATAGATGAGAATGTAGGTGTTGTGACCACCTAAGGCATGAACAAACAAGGAAGGATCACATTTGCTAGACCTGAAACCAAAGTGCACCAGAGCTTGTGTAAGCCTTTCAAACCAAGCCCGGGGGGCCTGCTTCAAGCCATAGATGGCCTTGTTCAGTTTGCACACCTGAAACTGATTCTCACTTTTGAACCCAGTAGGCTGCTCCATGTAGACTTCTTCAGTGAGCAAACCATTTAGGAATGCATTATTAACATCTAGCTGTTTAGTGGCCCACTGGTTTGTGACAGCAAGTGTAAGAACCACCCTGACAGTGACTGGTTTCACTACAGGGGAGAATGTCTCAGTGTAATCAAACCCTTGCTTTTGGTGAAAACCCTTTGCTACCAACCTAGCTTTATACTTGTTGATTGATCCATCTGGGTTCTCCTTCACTCTAAACACCCATTTGCACCCAATGGCTTGCCTATGAGGAGGTAAATCCACTAAAGTCCAGGTGTTGTTTCTGACAAGAGCATCATATTCATCTTGCATAGCATTCTTCCAGTGAGGTTGATTGAGGGCCTCTTTGGGAGAATGTGGTTCTGCATGTACCATTAGGACTTGTGACATTCTAGATTTTGCCCTTGTAGTCATAGGGTGAAGATTATAGGGAGGCTGCACAGGTAAAGAAACCTGCTGGACTGGTGAAGTTGACTGAGTAGAATTAGAGACAAGACTGACAGAATTGGGAAGAGAAACTGATGAAGAAGGATACTGTGGTGTGAACCCTGAGTGTAAAGAGAGAAGGGGAGACTGAGGATAAGTTGGAGAATTAGAGATAGAAGGAGACAGATGAAGAGAGGGAGAGGGAATGACTTCAGGTGCAGGACTTTGAGGAATGGGAATAGGTGGTGGTATGACAGTGAGAGAAATAGGGGAAGTGACAGTGGATTGAGTTGGGGGGAGAGGAGGGATGCTACCCTTGTTAGCAAAGGGAAACTTAAGCTCATTAAATTGTACATCCTTGGAAATGTACAACCTGCCATCACTGGATAGGCACTTATAGCCTTTGTGAGAGGAGGAATACCCTAGGAAAGTACATTCAGTGGACCTGAATTGAAGTTTGTGTTTGTTGTAGGGTCTTAAGCAAGGATAGCATGCACATCCAAATACTTTTAGAAAGGTATAGTCTGGGTCTTTATTGTATAGGGCAAAGAAAGGAGATTTTAGAGAGAGTTTTGGAGTTGGAATTCTGTTTATGAGGTAGACAGCTGCAGTGAATGCATGTCCCCAAAATCTCATTGGCAATGAGGCTTGTGCAAGTAATGCCAAGCCTGTTTCAACAATGTGTCTATGTTTCCTCTCCACACTCCCATTTTGGTGATGTGTGTGAGGACAAATAACTCTATGGACTATACCCATGTCAGATAAGAGTTTTGTGAATGGTCTAAACTCACCCCCCCAGTCAGATTGGACAGATTTGATCACTGACTGAAACTGAACCTTAACAAGTTCCATGAATTGTTTGAAAATTGTTAGAGTTTCAGATTTTTGTTTCAACAAATATATCCAGGTGAATCTAGAATGGGCATCTACAATTGAAAAGTAGTAAGAATGCCCTGAGGCTGATTGCACAGGGGCTGGGCCCCACAAGTCTAGGAATAGTAATTCAAAAGGTGCAGTATAGATAGTAGTTGAATCACTAGCTGGTAATCTATGTGATTTGCCAAAACAGCAAGCAGTACACAAATCTAGAAATCGTTTATTGATAACAGGAACATTACATTGTTGAAGAATGTGCTTAACAGCAACATCATTGGCATGACCAAGTCTACAATGCCAAACATAGAAAGGACTAGGACTATTATCAACAGAATTACAGCTAGGCACCTTTGTATTTGAATTACAATTTGTAGTACAACTGGAAATTGAATGTACAACATTATTGAAATGAGGGACACTAGTGACACTAAGGCAAGTAGGAGAGACTTGAGGGAGCTTTCTTGCTATACTGAGTTTGGGAAAGACATAGAGGCCTTGAGAAGTCACTTGGCCAGTCAATAGCACCTGCTTATTGACCTGAGAAACAACATAACAGACATGAGGATAAAACTGAAAGATGACATGATTATCCTGAGAGAATTTGCTTACACTCAACAAATTTTTGGTGATTTTAGGGACAAAGAGAATATCACTTAGAATTAGGCTAACATTAGTATCATGTGGTGAATGGAAACATGCAGAACCTACTGAGAGAATGGAAAGGCCAGAACCATTACCCATGTACACTTGATCTAGGCCACAATGAGTTGTCTGCTGTTGGAGATTACCCAAATCTGAAGTGACATGGTGAGTGGCACCACTGTCAGCATACCAAAGCCCTGAATCAGATCCTGAGCCTGAGACAGCCATAGCTAATGGACCAGGAGCAGATGCAACCATGGCCATAGGACCAGTAGCCTGAGAAGCTTGAGGAGTAGTGTTTGTGAGTTGCCAAGGTAGAGGCAACAGAGGTGGATTGCTTGGATTCTGAGTCTGTTGAACTGAGGTGTAGGCCATAGGAGCATAGTGAGCAGAAAATTGAGGTGGTTGATTCTGAGGCTGACTTAGAGAGTAATGCCTTGGCTGAAATTGCTGTTGAAACTGATTGGAAGGCTGAGTGGCAAAGTGAGCAGGGTGCTGATTCTGATTTGGTGGTGCTGTGTATGCTTGATCAAAGCGATAGTAACAGGTGGAAGCATCATGATTTGTGCGATGACAGATCTGACATTCTGCACCACCACGATAGTACCTTCCACCTCTGCCTCGTCCACGGCCACCATAACGGCCACCACGACCACCTCGATAACCATTTCCAGAGTAGGAATTAGGTTGTTGATACTGATTATTTTGAGGAAACGAATTGGAAGAAGGAGGTGGAGGAATTGAGGACGGAACCTGATTAGGAGGTGGAGGATTCGAAGTGTGAGCAAGATTCACCGAGAAGGCATCCACTGCAGTTTTGGCTTTGAGCCTTTCCAATCGCGATTCATGTGAGAGCATGAGTGCTTCAATTTCAGCCACAGAGTGAGGATCCACTCGACTCTCGATAGTGGGAAAGAGTATGTGGTATTCTTCTGGAAGTCCTTCCAAGATCGCATCCACATGTTCTTGAAGCGTAATTGGATTTCCAATAGAGGCTAGTGCATCGACTAGAGCCTTGATGCGAAGGAGATATTCATTGATCTTGCGATCTGCCTTGGTGATGTGCCTCAATTCTGACCTCAATTGTGCACTTCTTGCCTTGGTTAGTGCGTTGAAATGGTTGTGGAGCTCGTTCCCAGAGCTCCCACGCATGTGCACATCCAATGACTCTGGCGTGAATCGAGTCAGAGAGCGAGTTGAGAAGCCAGATGAAGAGGTGTTGGTCTTGCGCTTCCCACGCAAGATACTCTGGATTCGCACGATCTGCAAGACGATCGTCATCGGTAAGGTAACGAGGCGGAATTTGCACACATGCAACATACTTTTCGAGCCGATTCGCACGAATTACGGCTTCAACGACTTGCTTCCAATGAAGGAAGTTACCATCGGAGAGTTTCACAGTGACGATCGAAGAGAAATTGGAGTTGTTTGGCGCAGCCGCCGGCGGCGGAGGTGGCGGACGAGGATCAAGATCGGAAACGGAAGCCATGGCCCTAGAACTTAAGCTCTAGATACCATATTAAAAGAAGAGAGTGATAGAGAGAAGAGAGAGAGAGAAAGAGTAATTCTGTAAACTGAATCTGTATTGGTTTATTCTGTAATACGATAGTACAAGATTATTTATAGGGAATGATTCATAACTGAATCAGTTGCTGCTGACTCAGCAACTCTAACAGAATGATAATAGAATGCTAAACTATCATAGCTACATTCTATTCTATACATACACTCTAATAATAGTTATATTTTTCTATGTATGCATACATATAAGTCATTCATGAACCAATGGGAAGGGAGAGTAAAATTATATTACCCTGTTAATGTATATAACAAGTGGTCCCATCCATCATCATGACACCATTCACTTATTAGATTCCACTTTCAATTAGCAGGTAACCTAACCCATTGATTCTAATTAATGATTCTCGAGGGTCAATGACATCAGCCAAATTTTTATTCTTCACTTTAAATCTATAAAGTCTACTATTCCAAATAAATGGACATTTAGCAGTTTCTTGTCACATAGCTGTGGGAATAAAAATTCAACCTAGCATAACAAGAAGGATACAGTGACATAGAAAAGGAAATTAAATGGAAAGAAGAGCGAAGGTAATAGTATCATGAGAAATTCGATATAAACTTGCATTGCATACCTTATAATTAACAGGAATACCATTTGTAAGACGGCATCGGGTGATCCCGGTTTCCTCATCATGAAGCTTTGTAGCGTCTGTTTCAGGACTTATAGGAATAAAGGCTGGCTTGCACTGCATTTTTAACTCTTCTAGCTTTGATGATTGTATCAGTTCTTTTGGCACCTCAAGCTATATATATAAGCAATTAGTTGAATAGCAATCAAGTACATATGCAAGACACTATTATAGCAGCCAGATCTTAAATTGAATTGGCTCTTATCAATAGAATCTCACCATCCATATATAATTAATCAATTTGGGTCAGTGTGCTAGATTCATATCATAGCACATGAAGAATAAGGCTACCACTCATATTGAGGTTATAACTCAGAGAATAAAACCGATTTTTGAATGTAATAAGATATCCAATAAACAAATCACAAGTCATTGGGTGAAAAATCAATAGTTATAATGTTAAATCAGAATCAACTAACAAGCAATTGTGTTAAGGAAAATATACCTCAGGCTCAGGCTCGATAGGCTGATCCAATCCAGATTTGATAGCATCATTAATTTCAGTTGATGCTATCTTGAATTCTGTTTCATTGGCTCCCTCAATGTGAACTTTTGTTGGAACACAAGCAATAATTGCAGCAGGAAGGGGTGCAGTAGGCTTTCCAAAATCAGCTATAAACTCTAATACCTTGGCACCAACAGAATTGACCTACACCAGAAGGCATTTAAAAAAGTTTAAAAAAAAAAAAAAACTATCAGTGACACCCATGTTTTTATAATTTATATACGAAAATGAAATAATTTTATTTTAAATAAAAACAAAAATATTTATCACATTTTAATTTTTCTAATAAAAGAATAACGAGAAAATGAAGCACAGTAACAAACAGAATGCCAATCATATAACAAAATAAAGGAACAACAATTATAACAACAACTAAAGCCTTTTCCCATTGAGTTCGGTTACATGGATCAAACAACAATGACAGTAAAGTTAATACAGTTGAGTTGATAGTGATCTAAAAAGTATTCTAAATAATTGCTTTCCTCTAACTAAGACGCTAATGAGCTACATAAAAACAATCTAAGATAGTGCAAAAGGAACTAACACCTTAACTTTAGTATGCAAGGAATCCAGAAATCGGTAAGAAAGGGACAAAATCCTAATTCTCATATCAGGATGATAAAACGAAAAGGTAGTAGTGAAAATTCTAAAATTCTAAAATTCTAAAATTAATGCGAAGAGATATATGCACAAGCACTCTGTACAAGCTCATGCCACACGCGAAAACCTTTATTTTGAAAGTTGATATAATAAAGTAAGAGCCATCAACAAGAAAAAAGGAGGTTTTAAATAAAGTCTAAAAGAGGCACAAGGTCCAATGGCCACAAATGAAAATACCTCCTCGAGGGTCACTGTCCCAGCAACTGCAAGCAAACTTTCATGCCCTTGTCTCTGGTCCATAACTTTATGGCCAAGAGCATCACTTTCCATGATAAAATCCAAATTATCAACAGAAGATACATTATCAATCATGGCTGCTAGGTGTTCACTATCTTTCAGAAGGGCATCTAAGTAACGAGTCAATTCACCCTGGGTAACACCAAACTCTTTAAGCCTCCGAACCTGCATCACACAAATTTACATTAGACTCTCATGATAGAAAGAATTCAGATCCAGGTAGGCCACCATTCAAGCAATTTGAAACCTAAAGGAACGTAGTTTCCTCTATGCAACCTGAGACCAAAAGGATCCAGGGAACATTTGTTAGAGGGAACCAAAAAAAAAATATATCATAATGGCCATAGAACATGTTCAATTCATTGTCTTAAATTCAAAGCATTTTATATCTTTCTAGGTTAAACTTAGGAACAAAACCAGCTACTGAAATATAAACAAAGTGGAGCACATTAACATAAAATAAATAACAACTGAAACAATCAATGGAAAGATAACTAAGAATTTCACTACGGTTGAAGCACCGCAGAAGAAACAAACCTCTTGAACAGCAACTCTAATTGCATTTTGCCAATTCTTCGGTTCTGCATTTATGGTAAGAGTTGTCACAGTACATCCTTCCCTTCCAGAATCACTATGATCCAGTTCAACCGAAGTGAATGGTGGATTAGAACTCTGCAAATTTCATGTATTAGAAACATATTAAAAACTACAGGATGGACTATCCAGCAAATTACAAAAACTACCAAACAGAAAGAAGACGAAAAAAAAATAGCCCCAATTATGATGCATTAGGGTTGTAGTGCGGGTCACTCCTTGGAGCTTTCTCCATGCCCGACAGAGAAAACTTGCGCAAATCAGGGTACATTCGCTCCTGCTCGTCTAACTAATGTACTTATGTAATTCCATGCAAATATGGCTGCCCGGAGAATCCGTAGCTGCTAAGGAAGAGGATCAAGCCATAACGGATTGATGTGGTGTAGACTGGAATCAATCTGGATATAATATATAAACATACATACATATATACATACATACATATATATATATATATACACACACACACATATGTTAGTTCGGTTTAACTTTTAACATATATATAAGAAGACCACCTCAGGGAGGTTTTTCTGCTTTTAAATATTTTGCTGATTTCCAGCAAAGGCTATATCAAGTTAAAAAGGCTTCATGATTGTAACGGGAAATTAAAGTGTATTATTAAAAAAAAAAATTGAAGTCCATACAATGGAGGTAACTTAACAGAGATATCTCTGCCAATAACTTGGGCATAATTGATGGGAAAACTTACAGGCCAAAACAGCAACACTCTTTGATAGAGTGACTATCTGTGAAATTGAACTGCTTAACTGTATACACACGTATACCTACATCTTGTATGGCTAAATACATGCACATGGAGCCTAATCATTTAGATTAATAACCCTGCTATTAACATAGCATCAGAGCCACATTTTCTCTCGCTTACATCTCTTCCTTTTAATTATTATTCTTAAGGGCCAGTTTGATATGGGTGTAAAACTGGGGTTGAAAATTTCGTGGATGGGTTCTCAACACAATTTTACAAAAAAAAACAGATCCAGGAATTTTTCACTTCCATTTTTAATGTTGAGCCTTGGAGCAACAATAAGCTTGTTGCCTTGTGACCTAGAGGTCACAGCTTCAAATCCTGGAAACAGTCTCTTCGCTTGCGGGGCAAAGGCTGCGTACATCGACCCTCTGTAGACCCCACTAGGTGGGAGCCTCAAGCATTCGACCACCCTTTAAACCCCATACCAAACATACTATAAGGAGTATACTATTGACAAACACTTAACAACTTTTGAGAGACCAGAGAGGGAGGAATTTATTAACAATAAAGACACAGATGTCATGCCCCAGAGTAATTGAGCCATTTTTTTGTTAGGCCAAATAATGCATCAAGTACTCACATAGACACAACAGAATCACATAATGAACTGCCAAACAATTTCCTAAAGTAGCCAAAAAAAAAAAGTCAGGATTAAGAAGTAGCACTATAGCATATATAAACGATTTCATCTCACCTTATATCTTGTATTGATGCGAAAATGAAGAGCAGACAAAAATATTCTTTTCATCAAGACATTACGCAAATCACCATATGTTTGAACCTTATTCACTGGAATCTGCAAGTTTTCAATGAGATAAGAGACAAGGAACATACAAGTATTATATTATCTAAAAGCATATCACTAAAACACTAGAGGACAAATGGAAGAAAAAGAGCAATGAAAGGAAAGGAAAGAAAAGAGAGGACCGACCAAAAATGCACAAGTTGGGAGAATTTTAGTGCCATAAGCTGACGATGCATAAATACTTTAAATAAATGCCAACTGGGCTACTGGCTTTTTGTTTTGCAATAACGGACAACTCACATTGCTTATCAGGAAAAAAAAAAAAGAAGGACAACTCACATTTGATTTGGTGCAGTTTTCCACCTTATCTTTTTAGGCTTTTTGTTCAACCATAAAGTATAATCTATTTAGCACTAGTAAATCAATACAAAAATGCATAGCTAATAAGAATATAATATTTTTTTAAATTGTTCATTAGACCAGTAGATCTTTATGAGCAAGTAAATCAAGATTCCTGTCCTCAAATACCCCAACATCCTCATTAACCATTTCTCGTCCATAAAAGGTCTCTAACCATCCTTCCAACTACGTTGACAGCTCCACAAAAATTTCAATCATATGCAAATAAATTAACCCAATTCCTTTTTTGTGAAAAAAAGATATCCTAGGGGAATTATATGTACAAAGCAACTACAAAATCGTCATATAAGCTGGACTCAACAATAAGAAAAACATAGCACAAAATTAAGCCTCCTCATACCTTGCAAAACATATTAATTGAAAAATTTTGAAGCAATTCATGTTGAAATATTTGTGGTGGGTTTGAATCAGCACTGCTTCCGGGAAGTGACCAATTATGCTTCACGGGAGGACGAACAGCTTGTCTTTCCTTATTGAATATTTTTGATTGATCCACTGTATTGGCTGTTCTTTCAATAGAGTTTCCACCCAGACCGACAGAGAGCTTAGGAACAAGAAAACTAGCCATTGCACCAAATGCACTAGGATTAGCTACCGAACCCTTCTCATTATCTACACCAGTTTGTCCAAAAACTGCCTGCATGACAACAGCTACTGTATAAGACTCCTAAATCGTAACAGTTGTCATAACCAAACCAAACCTACTACTTTGCAAATGAGTTTTACGTACTTCAATCTGGTAAACAGTCTTTGAGATGTTATCAATATCCCCCACAATATACAAGGTTGCATTTGCAGGGAAATACCAACGCTCATGAAATTTCCTTATTTTATCTGCATCCCACTTCTTTATCTGTTCTTCTAATCCAATTGGAAACCTTTTGCTCAGTTTGTTTTCAGAATGCAGATGCTGTAACAACTGCAATTGCAGGATTTTTTTTTTCAGTAAAGCAATTACAAAAATGAAAAGCACAGGAAATAGGAAACAGAAAGTGCACAAGTCAATATTCCGCAGAAAGATCAAGTTGATGGCCAAAATTTCCAAAAGATATTCTGCTCCACACCTGGCAATCAACTCGGTACTCTATTGTATTCATCATTTGAAGCTCTGAGAGTATAGCACGCCGTTCTTTTTCAATTCTAGAAGCAAGGAACTTTGGGTGAAAAGCTATCTGCATACATCAATGACAACAGGTGTGAGTAAATGGCAACCTAAAAGTACCATTTCCATGTTTACTCTTTTGTCCCCTGAATTCCCTCTAGGGCTGGGTCAAGTTGGATCAAAGCAATGCATCAAAAAGTTAAGACTCGGATCAGATGAAATATGTGTCAAAACTAAAGCATCCATTTCTGCAAAGTAAAGTCGCTTGTATGGTATTCAACAAAGTAAGGTTCAATAAAGCATACCTCGTTCAAGGCATCCAGAACAAATGGAAGTAGATCACCATCAGAATCCTGACATACAACATCCAGTTATAACAAACTTCGATACAATATAAAACAATTCAATGCACACATGCATATAGTAGGAACAAGATAAGATAGGTTTATGTTCAGATTATTTTGAGTGGTGGGCAGCAGCAACAATTAAGCACTAAAGAATCATGAAACCTAGTAGCAAGACACAGACAAATTAAAGCAAAATGCGGGGTACATATTGGGAAATATTATGCAATTTAATGTTTTGATGAGGAATTTTAATTTTTAACACAACATGAGAATAGCAATCATGAGTGCTAGATTTCTACCTTCATAATTTTGCGCTTCCATTTCATCCTCTCTCACTGGAGAAGTTTTTATTTCCTAAAAGTTGAGCCTAATGCTGTCCCTAATGGCTTTTCACCCCCTAGATCTCATGTTGAGTCTCATTTAAGAATATTATTTATATTTCAGAATCAAGAGAAGTGTCATTTATTTCCTTGTCGTTGGCATGGATTTATATTTACATGTCATGACGCATGACAAATTTACAGCTCTATACTCAGAGGGGCGAATTCATGACAATTTTTTTCTTACAACTTAAGTGAAAATCTACGGTTAATACATACCGTACTGTTCAAGATATAAACTAAACTCATCACTAGATCAATAATTTCCATGCATTGCTTGGGCAGAAGTACACAATAAACTTCATTTTGCCCTATTCTTATCTGCTGGATTTAAATTAGTATTTAGTAGCAAAACAAAGTTCAATCAACATCCAAATGAAAAATACTGATTTAATTTTATTAGAACACCACAAAGAACAACATGCCAAATGGCCCAAACCTTGGTACTGGTAGGAGCATGGATGTGAAACACGGTATGGTGGAAATCAGTATAAGCATTAGAACGGGCTCCTGTCCCCAGAAGCTTCTCACGTTTTTTTACTTCCAAGGAAGGCAACATGTTCAATCATATGTGCAATGCCTTGCTCATCATCCTCTTCATCTATTGATCCTGCATGAACTTCCAAGTGTGCTTCAAACCTAAAATTGAATCAGTTGATAGTAAGTAGTTAGCAACAAGTGCAATGTACAGCCCCCATTTTGGATTTCTTATGATCGGAATATTACAGCAAAATAATGTTTGAAAGAGAAAACATAAAAATATAAAAACTTATGAGTGTACCAATTGTATCACTCCATGTCTTTGATTTTCCACAAAATTATTCACTTTAAAGGCATTATATATACAGTCCATATAAGTAAAACCTTCACATTTTATGTTAAATACATTTTACCATTAAAAACTATGAGTTATCAACATAGTGTTCCTGTAGAACCAACAACCAATGAACAACATAATGGTAAGGCACTGAGGCGAGAGCCTGGAGGAGGGATTGAAAGAAATAAAGCAATTTGCCTCGAGCAAGTACCCGATATGTATAATGATATCAGAATATCCTCTATTATATTTGTATGTGTCTATGTGATCATTAAAAGGGTATGATAAACAAACTCAAGGATGAGAAATCAGTAAATTACTAAATCTGCATTAAAACATACCCTAGTTTTGGAAATAATTCCTCAAAAAAAAAAGATCATGCATGTCCTGTCTTAACACAACATAAGGCATTCCATCTCTTAATCCATATATTATTAAATGTCAATCTATCATCATTTATTAAACTCACCTATTTGGTGGAACTTTATTGGGCAGAATCAGATAACGCAGCCCATTCTTTAGTTGACCTCGATACAACTTAGGATGAGATGGAAGTTCAGAACTTAAAAACCCCTCTATATGCTCTAGTTCAGAATCAAATACACTTAAATCCTGTTTTTCAGCAATTCCATCTGGCCACGTCGTACTTGCTGCATGAGGCTCATCTGGACCAACAGTTGCATGTGGAAGCTGAACCCGCTTAACCTGAGAAAATACAATAAGTCAATCAAATCTGATATTTGAGAATAAGGAAAAATGGCATAAATTATGCCTAAATGCAATCACATCATAAGCACCGCTAAAACAAACATAGACATTGGAGTACTAGACAAGAATGATACTGTCTCCAAATTGCTTGTGTGTATCAGAAGTTTCCACATAAAACATGCACTTTCAAGCATCAGATTTCTCTAAATATTGTTAGCATGAAATTTCTCAGTACGAAAAGGAATGAGAAAGTCCAATACACATGTTAGTTACAACAAAGTAAAATTTGACAAAAGAGACACTGCCTTTGTGTGTTTGTTTTTTTAGAGTATAAGTAAAAAAAATCATGGAGGATGCATGGAGTTGATTCAAATATACCCCAAAACAAAAATACAACAACAATGAGAAAAAAGAAATAGAATCCTGAATTTAAAATTCAAATTCTATTACATCCACACAAAAGTGATCTTGAAATGAAGGATAAAAAAAGATCCAATCTAAAATGAACCCTGAAGCCAGAACTTCTCTTTCAACCAAGGAGTCCTTACATTGTAAAGCACCTCATTTTTTTTCCTACTGAAATAGCCCCATCAAAAAATTAAGCAACGTTCTAAATAGTTATAAGCCAAAATTGAAGGTGGAATACTTACAGAAGTGTGATGGAGTTTCTTCTTAGATAACTGAAAAGCAGATTTATCAAGAAAAGCTCCAGGAATAAATCTTGCAAGATTTGTACGGCGTTTCCTGGTGGAGGCAAGACAGCAAGGGATACAATTATGGTGTGGCAAGAAAAACGATTGTGTCACCGGTTCCCCAAGGATGGAAGTATAGTGTTTCCAGGCATCACCCTTGTTCGTTCGCAAACCCAATCCGCCATTAACAGCTTTATGCAGTCTTCTTTCACTAAAAGAGAAACATATGCAATATAACGGTTAATATATAGAAATGCAAAAGACAATCACTTGTGTTGTTTCACTGTGAGCCATGCCTATGATGCACGGATACACCAAAATTGCTGGTTCATATCTGATATTGATACTTGTATGAAACTGCTGCATTTGTATTGTTAGGTTTAGCGGATACCTATATATTTTCATTTTAGAATTAGAAATCCACCGGCCTCACTGAAAACAATCCAATATAAAGATTCAAGTCTTGTTCTCACTTCTCACCAATTACCTCCCTTGAACATATTCTCACTTTGCAATATTGCTCTCCTCAAAATCAGAACATATTAACAGACCTCTATCCTCTCAAACAAGTTAGAGAACGCATCTGAGGTTAGGGTGATCACATGTATAGTTTTATCTTTTTACATACATAAATCTAAATATTTCATTTAATTCTTTACTGTGACTCATATCTTAATTTTTTGAAAAATAAACATGATATTTGCATATTGTATCGGATACTCGTACCCGTGCAACATTGACTTTGAGATAGTTTGGTATCTTGAGAGACATCATCAGTAGTATGAGTTGTGAAATGAAAATTAGGGTAAAAAATGCAAATCTAATTCGATGAGCATGTTCATAGGTTACGATGAAGATTAGAGGCAGCTTGAATCAAGTATAACAAGTGAGTTAGGAGAAACATAATTGAGCTTCAAATTGCGTATTCTCATTGGAATTATCTATGAGCAGCAGCAATTAAGGAGAAAAAAGAAATAGCGATAGCGAGAATTGAAAGAAGTACCTTCGGGTTCGGGGAGAGAAAGGAAGTAGAGACGAAGATAAGAATAAAGGATTGTTACGCAATCGAGTGGGGAAACGAGCAGAGGATGAGGCGGTTGTTCTTCTAGAGTGAGGAAGATGATGATGATGATGATGGAAGGCCACTCCCAACGACGGAGGTTGAAGCTGAAGCGGCCATAGCCATAGCGATAGAGAACGAGAAACGAGAGAGAACGAGAAGCGAGAAGTTGAGGCTATTAGTTAGTGTTATACACTCCGCCAAGAAGCACAGGCACAGCCTCTCTTGTTGTCTTCATTTTCAGATTTTTAATTTTCATTTTTTTAATTTTTTAAATTTTAATTTTAATTTTATTTTAATTTTATTTTTTTGCTTTTCTCTCCCTATGAAGACGGTTGCACTTATACCTGGGTATCTTATACAACTCTCACTGTTCGCGGGACGTGACTTCCGCTGACAAAGCATTATTTTAACACCGTCAGAAATTGAACCTGGGAGCAAACCGAGTCGACCCCTAAAATATCCCAGGACATGCCTTACCATTGGGCCAAGAGACTTGGTAACACACCTTATAATTTGAATGAATGCATATAAAACTCATTAACTTTTACTTAAAAAATAATTAATTTATCTTGTGTCATACAAAATTATGAGAAATGATAAATGAACACATTTTTGAGACATCAAGTATAGACACCATATGGTGGTGTGTTGTTTCTAAGTGCTAAATACATGTGATGAAAGAGAGAAAATAATAAACAAGTGTAAATTATATATCTTAAATTAAGCTTAAATTAAGCTTATTAATGTTTGAGAATTGAGACTCAAGAATCAGCATTTTTTTTTGTTACAAAATCAGCATTTTTTTTTTATTTGATCGTAGTCGTAGGCACTCTTAATTAGAAGATATGGAATCAGTTGCGTTCTTTTCGCTGTTCCGCCATCACAATTCAGTGAATTCACAATCACAAGTCACACATGGACACTACCCCAACTGGAAATTACATCAACAATTGGTCAAAGAAAGAAAAAAGAAGAAAAGAAAAAACACACATATGGGGGCATTGGAGGCTAATCTTCTATGAACTTGCAACATACTTGTGATATAGTACACGAGAAGTTACATTAATTACAAACATATTTAATACTAGTTTATTTTGATTGGAACAACTCGCAATGGCTGTGCTTTTTCTATAGCAATTCCAAATTTCTCATCCAATTATGACAAACTATTGTATTAAGCTGCCTGTCCAGGTACTCCTTCCTATCATAAAATTTACATTAGCATTGCTACTTGGGAGAAGGCAATACAAATTCAAGATATTTCTTCCAAAAAGCGTGGAATATTTACAAATCACAAACATAAATGGTGTGCTATGTGCTAGATTTGTCATAGAGACAAACAACCATATTATTTCACCTTGAAATTCAAAGGGCTGCCCCAGTCATAAACCGATGATTGAGAACAGCCTCCGCAGATGGTCTCTTGCGAAATTCAGCATTAAGCATTGCCTGTAAACCATGAGAACAGCATGAACTTTTGAGACAGCTCCTAAATTGGAATAGTTTACACTTAATTAGTAATAAAACGTAGCTTTTGGTGAACCATTTTTTTTGTTTTTGGATAAGCCAAAGTATATTAATAAAGAGTACTGGAGGTACTCGAACTCATGTACAATTCACAAAGACCAAAAAAGGAAGATAACATGTAATTAACATACTGACCAGATCAGTAGGATTATTACACGAATCAAGCCAACTAAAAGCCTAAAAACAGAAGAAAACCTCCCATCTATAACTGACAAACAGCTTTTGGTGAACAAATGATGCTAGCAGAAAACGCATTATCAAATGTACAAGGTTCAATTACATAACTTTTCAACAATAATACATTAAAGAAATCGTTTACGGGGGAAGGAGCATTTTCAGCAATCCAATTAACAAATTTTTGCAACAGAAATTGTTAGCAGTTATTGCTTAAGAGAACAAAACAAAATGTGTGAATTTTTAATGATGATGACTTATTTTCTGTGAAACAAATTTAGAGACAAAATCTTCATTCTTCCTAAAAATAAGATATGGTCATCCTCAAGTACTTAGGAATAGGGACTTCTGTAAATTAGCTAAATATAACAAACCCCCTCTCTCACACACAATTGTGAAGCCATTCAATACTAATAGTTGCCCATATAGCCAGACAGATATAAATACCTGAAGTAACTCCCAGCCAGCACCATTGCCAAGATCGAGGAACTCAACAGCATTTACTAATCGGTCATCTGCTATACAATAACTGCCAAAGGAAGAAAAAAAAAAGGTGAGACAAAAGCAATGACCTTGTAAAATGTAAACATACAGCTTCACTAGGCAGTTGTTTCTTCAGAGTGCAAGACGTGCTGGAAAATAAGTAAATTCAATTTGGGAAAAATACATACTACCCTTTTTACTTTGGAATGGTTGCAACAAGCCATCGTGAACTTTTGAATCAATTAATTAAACTGGCAAGCTAAGTAAATTAACTGAGGAAGAATGTACTCTTTTATATAATGTGCAGTATCTTATGTGTACTAAGTATAGGAATTGGGTTGAATGGGAGAGAAATGATGTATCAAAAGGTGATTAGTCTTCAAGAAATTTTGTTGTCCTTTCAAATCCTCTCCATTTTCATTCCAAGTCCTTTTTGTATTTAAGCTATTTGTTCTTCTTATGAGCAACTCAAGCCCATATAATTTGTATGCCTCAATCAAAAGATAAATTAGGTTATAAAACAAAATATGCCTACTCTCTGTCTTAGTTTTATCAGGAATATAGACTAGAAGATATCTTACTCTCGCACTGCTTCAAGATCAAGTTGGAAAGTGTTCTCCAAAAGCCTCTAAATTTCATAGCCATGGAAAAGTTTAGTGAAGACGGTATCTTATGAGAAGGAGACTTTCACAGCAAACAATTAACAGCTACCAAAGACGAAATCATATTGGCAGCAAAGCTTACTTGCAAGGAAAGGCTATCCATTACACCAGCTTCACAAAATGGAACAAAAGCCAAGTATGCAAAAAGAAGGCCTGCTTCGTATCTGCATGCAAACTCATAAAATAAATTTGTAACCTGAAAAAGATGCTGACACAAACTTCTAGATTGACCCAAATTCTGACAACTTACATGTCATCAGCAATTCCAAAAACTCTTTTATCCATACGCGTGAATGCACCAGCAGCTGATGCTCGTCTCCAGAGCCCATCTGCAAGTGATCTTGGATCCTCTTCTAGTTTTGAGTACCTGGAATGATTTAATTATATGTAGCTCTATTTATGTCAAAACTTATAATCTATTTCAGCTTTTGTGCTGAATGTTACAATACAACAAAAAAAGCAGCAGCAGTTTCAAGCACAGGCCTCATAGTATCATCCTACCCTGTGTAACTATAATATCTAGGGAATCTAAAGATACAACTACACAATAGGAAAAAAAAAAAATACCATGCACATTACACAATGGTCGCCTATAAGCAGTGCAATATATTACAAACACACAAATTCAAAGCAGTGCAATATATTACAAACACACAAATTCAAAGTTCACAGAAAAGATAAAACATATAAAAAGAAAAAAAATAAAGGAAAGAAAAACAAACGATAACATGTTTCATGCCGCATATGAAGTATTTGCGGGTGATCGATGTGTTAATAATAGATTAATTCATGACTAAACGACTTGACAGACCATTACCTTACCTAACATCAACAGAAAAGGCTAGATCCCGAAGTCTTGGAATCAAATAACGAGCTTCTCTTTCTGAAATTGTGCTGCCATCATATTACAAACACATTAATGGTAGAATAACAAGGAATCACAAGACAAATGGAAAATTTCGAACAAAATTAAATCCTTGCTAATTGCATACTTGAGAACCACAGAAAACGGTCCTAGACTCTGGTGCAATCTGTCATGGTCATGCATGTAAGCTAGACCTCTCATAACACCTTGAAGAAGCTTTATAATAAAATATTGTCTTCTTTTGATTGCTTGTCCTTGTTCAAAGCGATTCCAGGAAGACAGATCTCCTAAAGCTCGGTCTCTTGATACCCTCTCACTTGCAACTTTTGCATAGTCTGCTGCACTATTTTTCCCATCATCACGAAAAGCAAGCCACTGGACCAAATAATCATTTCTAACAGAATTAACAGAATTGAAGCCAAGGTATTTTGAAGTGAAAGAACTTATGTTAATTTCAAGGACAAACCTGCTCCCCAGTAATTGTTTCAAACCCACCTACGAGTATCAAAAGATGCTGACTGACACCTTTAGAACTGCTCTGTAAGAAAAAATGAAAACCAACAAGGAGGATAAAAGGATTGCTATGACTTGATATCAAATAATTAAATTATCTAGAAAGCAATATACATATCCTATTATCTCACTTGAAGAAATGAGTGCGCATTCAACTCATTTGCAGCCATCATATCAGCCTCAACTCCACCAGCTCGCTTTCCAGGATATACCTTCATTGTTAGGAGTTTCTATGTTCAATGCAATACATTCTGTAAATATTTAACATGAACAGTTAAAGACAATGATTATAAAACATACCTTAAAAACAACTGGAGTGCCTCTAAGTGGACCCTGGGAAACTCTCCCTTCATAAAGCCTGCAATGGAGCTGCCATGAGGATTATCAGTATCCAGAGGGGATCGTCTTTTTTTGGTTTCTGTTTCTTAATATAATATCCTAATCACTTGCAATTGAACCCCATGATATGTACCTGATCTTTACACTGCCTTCTCCAACATCCTGAGTTTTCAGTCCTTCTAAATCTCCATATGAATATTCAGCGCCTGGCCCCAAGGGAAAGGCTGAATAGCTGGCCAAATGAAGGACAAATTAAATCACTTGTCACAACAACAAAGCTTTTCCTACTAGTTGGATCATTCCATAATCGATGCCATTATGTTCTATTATAAACCATGTTTTCAAAAACGCCACCTAAATCAAAGTCCTTTTCAATTGTTTCACCAATAATCTTGGTCTTCCTTTGTCTCTATCCGCCACCAAATATATTTTTTTTATAGGGGCTTCTGATGTTATCCTCACATGGCCAAAACACATTAGAGTAATTCTACCATCTATTCTTCCCCTCAAAAGGTGCTGCCCCAACTTTGTTCATTGCTAATGCAGTATGTTCATTCATCCAACTCAATTTTTGCAACATTGAAACTTATCCTCTGGTTGACTTTTTACTGCTGAGTATTTAGCACCTAAAAGCATCACTAATGGTTTAATTCTCTGGTTGCTGATGCTATTTGAACTTATCCTCTGATTGCCTTAATTTTTATTTTATTTTATACTTGTAACAAGAAAAAACTCACAATAAAGCCAGTAGAAAATGTTTGTTTATAAAAGATGAGAAGAGAAGCGACCTGGTGACGTTCATAAAGCCATAGCTGCCAATGGGTCGTCCGACTTGGAACCAGTCGGAGTTGGTGACAAGGGTCGCCTTAACTTTACCTATATCTACCCCAGATTTCCGATACAAGCTGCAGCTCCTCCGCCTCGAGATCGAGACGGGGAAGGAATAAAGGGAATGGCTGAAACAGAGGCAATCAGGAGAAGGAAGCATGACTTTTCTGATGTCAAGGGAATAGCTCCTCCACCTTCAACACTCGCTTTCCTCTGCTGGATATGGATAAGACCCTGGTCTCTAGCATTTATTTTTCTTCTCCATATCATTTTGAAAACACATAATTAGGTGATTAATTCATTTGCATTTTTACCACAAACTCTGTCATGTGATTTATCATTAGATTTTTTTCTTTCTATTTTTTACAAGAATTCTGTCATTAGATTAGTTGTGAAAAGGCCAAAGGGGATTGACATAAATGATTGAGGATCCGGAGTTACATTATCACTCTCCTATGGGTGCGGTTTTAAATTCCCGGGTGTCACTAAAATTCCCTTGGTACAACCTCTCCTATGGGAGATCCTTTAAAGTGCTGGGACTAGTTGGGTAGTTGCAACTCGATGAGAGAGTGAGACTGCTTATTGTCTAGGCACGTGCAATAATTCTCTAGGTTGGGCTTCTGCCGGTAGCGTTAGCTAGGGATATAAATTTTACCTGTATCCATGAATAATATCAATAGATAGAAAACATATATCTTAATGGTATCCGCAGGTAAAATAAACGAGTATTTTCTCTACCCGCTTATTAATGGGGTGGGGACGGGTAGTGTACTATCCATACCAGCGGGTACCCTCTAAGGTAAAATTAATAATATACCCTTTTACATATATAAACCAAATACCCTAATTTTTTAAGTATCCTTATTTTATTTATAGAATTTGGCCGCCACAACACCAAACCCTATCATTCTCAAGCCTTTTTCCCCTTTTATCACTCTTTCATGACATGCGCGATTAGTGTTTACATATCATATTATTTAGTATATTTACTATAATACTTTTTAAGCACATAAGAACTTCTCGTAGCAACAAGGAACTCAAATCAAGTCTGATTGACAAAATTAGTCTGAATTTCATGTGTAAATAAAAAAAATTGTGAGGTATTTGAATATCCATGAATACCAGTAAATATTGATAAATTTGTTTAAAACCCGCAAAATGGATACCCACACGGATATGGGACGGGGACGAATACAAAATTCATCCAATGGGGTGGGTGGTGGGGGCTACTACCCGTACTCACCCTGCCCCATTTACATCCCTAGCCCCGACATGTCATTGACGTCCTGCCCGGTAGCCTTGGATGTGACTTCCGTAGCTGCCAGTTTTACTCACAAAAAAAAATAGATTAGTTGCGAAAAAATTATTATTATAATAATTATATTTTCCATTTGTGAGGAAGAGAAAAAATATTCCTTTAATGAGATTTCACAAATTATATTTATTTGAAAATAATGCATTCCTTAAACCAAACGTCATCTAAAATAAAAATACATTTTTGTTCTAGATATCAATTTGAAAACACATTATTAGGTGATTAATTTTTAGCAGGTAACACATTTGCATCACATGCAAAGACTAAAATATATTCTTGCTCTTCTAATTTATATTTTTATTTCAAGATGGTCTTCTAACTAATAAACGCTCCTATTGGATCTTCTAATAACTTGTAAATGTTACTCAATGTTTGTCCTTTTTGTCTAGGGAGATAGATGGCGGCGTGAGGGAGGGAGACAACGACGCGAGGGAGGGTCACCATCATCGGAGGCGGCGACGGCTTGCCGGTGGTATGTGGTAGTGAGGTTGGAGAGGGATGTCATAGAGAAGTATGGGTTTGGTTTTAGGGATTTGGATTTTTTTTTTAAAATGTTGAAAATGTTACTTTTTTTTTGTTGACCATTAGATCAAATGAAGGGATCATATTTGTACCGGAGAGAAGTGCTTGAGACACTTGCAGGAGGCAATCCCAATCCGAAAATTGGAAGTCCGGTATTCGTATTAATTCCAAAAGAATCGGGTCTTTGAAATTGGTTGCAGAGCTTTTCATAAAAAAAAAAAAAAAAAAAGGGTCAAATGCTAAAAAATGCCTTATGGGCATTGGTTAAAGAGTCAATAGAGGTAAATTTTTGCTGGAGAATGATATATTTAACTTATCGAGAGATGATGTACTTGAATTTCCGATGAAAATTTATTATTTCTTGAATCCTTAATCAATGTTCTTAAGATACTAGTTAGCAAGAAGAAAAACAAAATATACATCTTTTATTATTTTTTAGTAGATACGTCTCTTATTGTTTCGCTAGTGTGTGCTCAACATGGTAATGTGATGGATTTAATTATAGATGGTGATGTTGTGCATTTAGATGTGGAGGGGTAATGATAAAATTGACAATGGTAAACAAAAGAAAGATAAACAAGAAACAATGAAGGCAAAGGAAACAAGCCAACAACAAAGAGCAAAGGTAAAAGTTAAGGTGATAAGCAAAATCCAAGGCAAAAAAGTGAACAACACTGAAGATAGCAATAATGACAATCTTGATCTATTTTGGGAAGGCAATGGTAGAGGTGTAATTAAAGAAGTGAGTACAATTGAGCGACCTTCCATTGAAGATAGATATGTGATAATTAATGTGGGAGGTAGTGACCAAGAAGAAAAGATGTTTGGTGTACTAACAAGGATGTGAATGAGTCTACAGTAGGATGGAGACTACCAATACCAATTTGGTTAACTTAAACCCAAAAATAAAATAAAAATGTCGTGATAAAATATAGGCTTAATTGCAGTTTTGGTCGCCCTACTATTTGTCATATGCGATTTTGGTTCTTAAATATTTTTTTTCGTGCACATTTGGCCTCCCAGATTTTTCAATGTTGCAAATTTGGTCCTTCTGTCCTATGTCTGTCAATTTTTTTTATGATCAACATGTAGGAACCACTCCTCTAAACACACACAACCTCTGGTTGAGGTTCTCCTTCCTCTGTGTCTCAAATTCAACATGATTTTGGTGGTTCCTCTCTACTATTTACAGGTTTTACCCTCCTTTCTGGGATCTTTTTTTGTTCCACCACATGATCTTTTACCGCAAAAGCTCAAAAAGATGTTTTATGCTCTTAGAGCAATGGTTCTGTGTGCTTAGAGGAGTGGTTCCTCTATGTTAATCATTGAAAAATTGATAAACATTGACAGAATCAAATTTGCAACATTGAAAAAACAGGGGGACCAAATGTGCATGAAAAAAAAATTGGGGACTAAAATTGCACATGACCAATAGTAGGAGGACAAAAACTGCAATTAAGCCTAAAATATACTCCCTCTGGTCTTATATATAAGAGGCAAAACCCTAAAACACACAGACCAAGGAAATGCATTGAAATAAGCTATTTGTAATTAGTATTCATATAAATTTACAAATTTAACCTTAATAATTAATGAACAAACCTACTTGTATTGAAAGTTACACTGTCTCGTAAATATAAACCCTATTATAAATAAGGGTAAAATTGGAAATGAGCATTTAATATTTGTCAAAATACATGCATGTCTCTTATATTTTGAACCAAAAAAAAGTAGTAATTTGCCTCTTATAATAAGGACCGGAGGGAGTACTAGATAACAACTGACGTATTATTGGTGTATATGCATTTTGTAGGAGTTTTCTTACCTTTAGCATTTTTAGGTTATAGATTTTATTGGTTGATTTCATACTTAAAAACTCTGAATAAAATTTAAAAAATAAAAAATAAAAAGTGAATGATTTGGGAAAATTGTATGAGGACAAAACTTTCACAAAAAAATAACTAAGACGGAAGTTCAGAATTACAACTTGTTGGTACGTAACCCAAAAAAGAAGGAATTACAGCTCTTTGCATTAATTGAATTAGTAGTGGTACCTCCAGGAAGCCAAATAGGCAACCAAGTACCAACTTATGGACACCCCATATGGCAAGGTGAAAAAATGGCAATAGTAGCACGTGAAGTTGTGAACCAAAAACTGATAGAAGTACCAAAATAGGACATTCAAGCAGATCAGACACGAGAATAATGTGAGGGAGAAGTGGGACTAATCTTATTATGAACTTGCAACTTACTTGTGGACAAGAGAAGTTACTTTAATTACAAACATATATTTAATACTAGTTTATTTTATTTTGATTGGAACAACTCGCAATGGCTGTGCTTTTTCTATAGCAATTCCAAATTTCTCATCCATGTTTATATCCTCTGGATTCATATCACCTTCAAGTTTCCAATTAAAAGAGTTGATCAGCGAACCCAACATCAATAGCAATGTTCTCATAGCTAATGGCAAGCCAGGACATGCACGTCGTCCAGCACCGAATGGTGTGAGCTCAAAATGTTGCCCTTTGACATCAATTTCTGGATTCAGGAATCTCTCCGGTAGAAATAAATTCGAATTGTCCCATATGCTTGAATCTCTACCAATTGACCACACATTAACTAGTACTTGTGCACCCTTTGGGATAATATAGCCACATATT
This sequence comes from Echinosophora koreensis, assembly GCA_035048595.1. NCBI lineage: Eukaryota > Viridiplantae > Streptophyta > Magnoliopsida > Fabales > Fabaceae > Echinosophora > Echinosophora koreensis. The sequence continues at coordinate 14,177,067 of JAPCYP010000003.1, read as the reverse complement.
TCTACATCTGCATCTGCTTTTCGAGGGATTAGAAATGGAACTGGTGGATGCAATCGAAAAGTCTCTTTCATTATTGCTTTTAAGTAAGGGAGTCTTTCGATGTCTGTTTCCTTAACTAGGTTGCCCATGCCAATGGTTTGCTTAAGCTCTTGTTTTGCTTTCCACATCACTTCTGGGTTGCAAAGTAGCTCTGCCATTGCCCATTCCACTGTAGATGTAACCGTATCCGATCCAGCAACAAACAAAGTCTAATATTCCAAAATTAATTACTAAGATTCTGTAAAATCAAAAGTAAAGGTGCTACTAAAATATAAGACCTATCTTTTGGAGAAAAGTTATTTGGACAACTGAGTATGGGACACTAGTTTGGGAAGTTTGCATTTTATTGAGTTGAGTGAAAAAAATTAAGAGGAAAACTTAAAAGTATTGTGAATGGTATATTTATATGGTTGTTGGTGTCCATTTGAGTTGTACAAATAACATACCTCTATCTTTTGCACACATTTTTGTACACTATATTTTTCACCCGTTAATGATGTATAAATATTAAAATAACCAATGATAGTATTTTCACCCCATTTTGTACATCTTCTTTTTACACTTATTTTATAATCATTCATTAAATCACATTTGCTTTGAAAACAACAATAAATAGATAATAGTTAGGATTTAGGTATAAAAAAAAATGTTGTGATAAAAAAAATTGATCAACATTTTCCTTGATATATAAAAATAATTTATCACCCCTTGAAATAATCTATTTTATACAATTATCCCAAATACAATGGTTTTGTTTGAATGATAAAATAAAACTATTTTTAAGATGTAAATATAAAGAATTTTGTGGACCTCACACCTAAAATCAATTTTATTCAACAGAAAAGTTAGGAATTATTGCTTCTCTTAAAATCAATTCTACCTAATTCAGAATTATTTTTATTGGACGCAAAATTTTAATACAAACACATTCAGAATCTCAAAATTACTTTCATGAATTTCACCAAAAATAAAATGTGATTTTGTGCAACCCAAAATCTGAACCAATCAAGCACTTAATCAGGTGACACACCAACTATGTATTGCATTAAACTCGTCTTGTAAATAGGATTATGACAAGATTATAAATTACTACCTGAAATAGATGTTGAATTTGTAATTGGTCCATGATCTCCTGGCCGTTCTCTTGATCAGAAATGTTGAGCAGGGTGTGTAACATGTCATTGAAGTTCATGTTGCCTTCCCTCATAATATCTAACCGTTGGTTAATCAAGTCCCTATAGATGTCCATCATCTTTCTAGTGTAAGTCCCAGTGCGTCTTCTAACACCTTGTGGGTCAAACATCTTCAGAATAGGAAAATAATCCGCCAAGTTTGGTGTTCCGGCCTCCACCATGAGTTTTGTCACTAGCTCCTTGAACTCTCCTGCTGTACCTGTAGAATGAATCAAATCCACAGAGAAAATAGTATTTGATAATAAGTTTATAGCAGTCTTGAAAACAAGCTTTCCAATATCTACTGCTTCACATCTTAGGCTGCTATGATGGATATCAGTGACTAGTTCTTGTATTTTTTTTAGCCTAAGGTCTTGGCTAGCATCAAGAGCCTTGTTGGAAAATAATTGGACATTGCATATTTTCCTTAAGGCTCTCCATCTAGGTGAAATGGGCATGAAGGTTAAGCTATAATCTTTGTGGCTGAGAGCTGATAAAGCATCAAAAGTGCTTCTGTTTGAGAATGAGTGATCATGGGTTAGGAGTATCTCTTTGGCCATATCAGTAGAAGAGATGACTATGGTAGTTGATTGGCCTAGCTTTAAACTCATTATTGGACCATGAATTTTAGCAAGCTTGGCTAAGGAGTGGTGAGGGTTTTGCCCCATCTCAAGAAGGTTTCCAATGATGGGAAGCGGAGAAGGTCCTGGTGGAAACTTGTTTGTGCTTTTAGTAGTACTTTTTTGCAAGTAATATTGAACGAAGAGCTTGAACTACAGTGCATGTGAACAGAAAGAGCAACATGCAACTCACTGAATCCATCTATGGGAGTGAGAGAGAGTGACTCAAACCTACAAACAGGGAGAGAACAACATAGATGAGAGAAAAGACTGAATTCTCATTATTACCCACTTCCATTCCATGTACCCAATCATGCTATTATATATTGAGAAATTCTATGGTGTCTCGCCTAATTTAACTGCTTGGATGCAGCTCGCTACTGACCAATAGGATAGCTGTTTTTCATTTGATAAGGTCAAGGCAATAAATGATATATTTGACCGATAAGTGTGTATTTTACACATGTGTCCCTAGTAACAAATATTAACCATTGCAATATGGACACTGTTTAATAAATTAAAAGAATAATTTTTTTTACTAAAAATCAATGTATTTAAAATATTAATAGTTATATTTTTAAATTTTTTAGTGGAAAATTAAGGATGATTAACAAAACCCTTATTTTTTATATAGAAGTAAAGGGAATCATGTTATATATTTATCATTTAGTTATTTTTAAATCTTGTTAATAAGTATTTTAATGATATTAATCAAATAATCTAAAAAAATACTCCATCCGAACTCAATTATAAGTAAATTACTAACTTCATATTTATTAAGGAAGTTAGTTAATTTAATTATCTTGATTTATGTAAAAAAAAAAAAAAGAGAGTTACAATTACTAATATATTATTTAATTGTCACGAGAGTGTGCAATGCTCTTAGAAACGTAAAACGAGAATTGGTTAATTTTTTTGATTTTTGAAGCACTGACATTAAATAGAGTTGAATTGGTTGAATTTGCTTATATTTGAGTCCACAAAATATAGATACTTTTTTGCTTATAAGTGAGTCTCGAGAGAGTAACAACTTATTTAAAAATTAAATATATTATTCTTTAAAATATTAAATACATCACTTTATAATAAAATATTTATTTTTCTGATTCCTTATATAATCAATCATCTAAACTGATTAGTACTCTCAAACTCTCTTTGTGTTTGATTTCTGAATCCTGCGTATGGAGAAAATCTGGTTGGGAGATGTCAGCCCTTAAATGTCGTCCAGTACCTCGAGGGATTAGTCTTCATAGTTGTGCGTGGAGATACCCCAAACCAAAAAAACTATTTGTGTGTTTTAGATCCGGCTGACACCAAATAGTGAAACACCTACCAGTCTTTGACCTTGTCCACATAGGGTCCGTTTGGTTTAGATTTTGATAGAATTGATTTTAAAAGAATTGACTTTGGAAGAATTGATTTTAAAAAATGGAGTTTGAAAAAATTGATTTGTGTTTGGGAATGATATTTTAAAAGTCAGTTTAGAAAAATTGATTTTGTTTGGATGATAAAGTAAAATCACTTTTGAGATGTAAATATGTAGAATTTTGTGGGTCCTACATCCAGAATCAATTATTCTCAACGGAAAAGCTATAAATTTTTGCTTCCACAAAACTCAGTTTTGACCCACCGGGAATCAATTATTTCCAACGGAGTTTCGTAAACAAACGCATGAATAGTGAAACAAAATTTCCTAACTGGGTTTCGGTGGCTGAAACGGAGTTACAGCGACTACCTAAACAAGCACATAGTGGTTAGTGAATGGAGTTAGCTACGTGGAAAACAGAGAGGAATCTGACATCCTCCTACAATCTGGAGGAGTTTTGTTTTGAAAAATATTTTATTTCTAATTTTTGTGTATCACATTCTATCATCATTAATAATATCTTATCATATATTTTAATTCTTTAACTTTACATAAAATTTTAGCTTATGCGAGAAAATATTATTGATTAAGATATAACATAATATACCAAAATGGGACAACAAATCCTCATTCTTTGTTTTGATCCTATTTTAAAATTACTGGTAGCGGATTCACATGTGGGTGTTTTGGAGTTGAAGGAAAATGGAGATGAGAAAGTAAAATTGGTAGCTACGGAGAATTGGAGATTGGGTTTTTGAAATTTGAAAAGGTTAAGAGTGGAGAGATGCTGCATCGATGGATTCTAAACAGAAACACAAAGCACATGCTTGGTTCCACGGTTGGAACAACCAAAATCACTTTTGCAATAGTCAAACGTGAGTTTGACCATTTTTTAATATGTTTGTCAAACGTCAATCCAAACACACAAAACTCGTTTTGCTGCACCCATGGCAAGGATACTCTTATTGCCAAAGATTTGTCATCTCAGCTAAGTGTATTTGGTCGTAAAAGTAACCTCTCTTTCTCCCTCTCTTCCATCTCTACTTATAGTGGTTTATGCACTTATTATCATAATCGGGTCTCTTTACTCTTGGGTAACGTCCCCCGCCTTGGTAATCATAATCGGTCTGTCAACATTGATGCCTGCAATTACTCCTTATTCATAAGTCGGTCGTTTAACTGTTTCTATCATCATCGTTCGACCTCTCTAATTTCCCATGTGACCTATTTAATCCTTGGGGCACAGGCTAAGTAAGAACTCGACCCTAAACATGTGGCTAGCCTGCTTCTTGGTCAGATCTTTTTAGTGGATCCGTGATAAATTTAAAGTCGGTCCGAGTGTGAAACTCGGACAACCATAGCAGACTGGGCCTTCTTGTTTCCAAGTCAAGTCGGCCTTCCTGCTTCTAAGTCAAGTCGGCCGTCCTATTTCTAAGTCAAGTCGGTCTTCCTCGTGTATAACATGGATCCGAGTATTCACTCAGTCGGCCCATAATATAAGTCCCCCAGGCCTCAAGTCATAAACGACGAAGGGGCTTTAATGTCAGTAGATCCTATTTCATATAAAACATCATGGATGAACAAAGTTGGTCTAAATATAAAACTTGATTCGACCATAACAGATACATTACTATTCTAGGTTTCTCTAAGGAGAAATGGTATCAAAGGATAATGGGCCGGGATCGGGTTTCTTCAAAATTTAATTTGTTTCAAACAGAAAAAATTAATACTTTAATGAAATAATAATAAAAATTAATAAATATAATATTTAAAATATTTATTTAGTAATTTAAAAAAAAAAACTTAAATTAAAAATGTCACGTGGAATAAACAATTTTTAATTAGCTACGTGACATTGACGTGGCATACAGGTGGCCAGTGCCGGCCTAAGGCCTAAGTCACTAAGACTAGGGTTTTAGGCCTCAATTTTTTTTTTTTAGTTTTTTGGTACATATCTATTAACCAAAAAATAGTTAATATTACTAACTCATTTCCCCCAAAAAGGCCTCTCTGTCTCTACTAACTTCTCTCTCATTTGATCTCTCTCTATTTTTATTTTGTCTCCCTCGTAATCTCTCTTTGTCTCTCTCTCTGTACAGCCTTTCTATGGCTCAGTAATTGTGCGACCGTCGACATCCCCATGAGCCACAACCTTGCAATGGCCTTTCTGTGGCCGACTGACTATGCGGCCTCTCTGTGCCATGTGCCAACACCGTCTCTACATGAGTTGAGTTCTCAGTGAAAAAACGTGTGAGTTTTATTTTATTAACTTTAAAAAGGCATCGCCTCAGAATTTGCTTTAGGCCTCAATAGATGTTGGGCCGGCCCTGCACATGGCAATGCTGACGTGGCTTTTGTTTGCCACGTTAGCATATAACAGATACCAAGTAACGATAGGGATCATTTCCTGAACTTTTAAAAATGTAGGGATGTAAACATATGAAAAAAAGTCCGAGGACTAAAATCAAAACTCGGATACTTTTCAAGAACCAAAAACTTATTTAAACCTAAAAAGAATGCAGAATTTCATATTGACTCTATCATTCAAACAAGAAAGAAAATAGACATTCATGATTATTTGTTAAAAATAACAATGATTTGGTTTTTTGCAAGAAAAAAATTGTTAGAATTATGCCATATTTTTGTATATAGATAAATAATATAGATAGACAATTAATACAAATGAGTTTACTAACAACTAAACTTAAGTGAGGAATGGGCAAAAATGCAAAAAGGGATGCACATTGATTCCAAGCCCGATCTTGTCTTGTCCCATTGCGTGGCAAGTTTTAAACCTAACCATAAGTAAGTTAAGGGTTTAAGCTTATTGAGAGTGAATATGAGTGTAAAATGAGTAAGTAAGAAAGAATGTATTTATCCTTAATTAGCTAAAGTGAAACTTACCTTAAATCAACCTAATCTATAATCTATAATAGACTGAAATTGCCGACCTTTTTTAGAGGGAAATGTTGTAACTTCAGCAATAATTTTTATAAGAGGACAAAAATGAGATGGTATCATGGTATTTGGTATACCACTAATCCTTTGGCCTGGACCTGCGCGCCTTTGTTTAGCCATCACAAATACCCCACCCTATCTATGGAGGCTGGGTAAAAAGAATTGGAGGGCATCGTTTTGTTTATAATCTTCCATGACAGAGAATATTTTATTTTTGAAAATATGCTGAAGAAATTAATTGCGGAAAAATAACGTTTCAATTTGAATTAATGAATTTTGAGATTTGAGAATGTGAAATAGACGACATTCATTAAAAATTGAAAAATGAAAATGAAGTTGCAAGGCCTAAAGAGTAAAAAGGATCGATAATCCCTGCTTCTGCTACACGGCACACAATTAATCAACCAAACTAATGAGGACGCTGTACCATAACTTAAAAATATCAATATACTAGGTTTTATTTTTACTCTTTGAGTGAATCCCATTTTGTTCCTTAAAATTATAACAACAAATTGATCCCTTATATTAAAAAATAAACAAAAATACCATCCAAATTGAAGAAAAAAAAATCATATTAATCTAATTTAACAATATTTTCCAATTTGAGGATTATAATATATAATAAACATGTTTTAATTTCAGAAACATTTTTACTTATTTCATAATTCGAGGGATCAACTTGTCATCTATCCCTTGTCAAAAAAAAAAAAAATTATCAACTATACTATAATTTTAGAGATCAACTTACAATTTCAGGTACTAAAATGATAACTATTTTTATGTAATCGGTTTAAAAAATGCAAATAATAATATTTTATTTTAAAGAGAGAGAAATAGAAAGGCGTAGCTCACGTCAGGAGAGAGAGGAGCAGAACGGCCAAGAGAGTTGAGACTTTACCGAGTCCTCACGCGTTGTCTCCACCAAACCCTTCTCTTCTCACTTCTCAATCTTCAAGGTACGCTCTTCACTCTCTGCGAATCAATCCCTTCTGTTTTCAGTTTTTCATTTTGTTTTCTTTTCTGTTTTCTAGTTTTTGATCCATACAATTTCGAATTTTCAATAGCAGATTAGTTACTGGTTGGTTATCATCACCAAATCGAAAACAAAAAAAACAAAAAAAAAAAAGTTAGGTATACAAGTTCAGTTGAATTTGAGAGTAAATTAAAACGATTGTGTGTGTGAGAGATGGGTGATAATAATTTGATGGAAAAAGTGAGCGCGTTGGGAGAGAGGCTCAAAATAGGTGGAGCTGAGGTTGGTCGCAAGATGAGTGCTGGCATGACTTCCATGAGTTTCAAGGTTAAGGAATTCTTCCAGGGTCCCAATCAGGTCGATAAGCTCGTCGAGGACGCTACCTCTGAGGCCCTTGATGAGCCTGATTGGGCCCTCAATCTTGATATATGTGACCTCATCAACACTGAGAAGGTCAACAGTATCGAATTGATCCGCGGAATAAAGAAACGGATCATGATCAAGAGTCCTAGGGTTCAGTATCTGGCTTTGGTCCTGCTTGAGACTTGTGTTAAGAATTGTGAGAAGGCATTCTCTGAGGTGGCAGCTGAGAGAGTCCTTGATGAGATGGTCAGGCTCATCGATGATCCTCAGACCGTCGTTAATAACCGCAACAAGGCTCTGATTATGATTGAGGCATGGGGAGAGTCCACCGGAGAGCTGCGCTATCTCCCTGTTTATGAAGAAACTTACAAGGTATGAATTTACACTTTTCATGCTTGTCTGCTACTCTGCTTCATTATATGCATGCTCTCAGGACAGGAGAAACATAAAACTAAGTATTCAAGACGAAGGATGCCAATAAGATCAAGGCAAGATTGTTTCTGCTAATAAGCCTAGAAACTAGCTAGAGAGGGTTCTACGAGCCTTAGTAAGTTGAACTATTTAGATAAGTTACTGGTTGGTAATATACTAATATGAAATTGTCCGAACAGAATTCACCACCTTGATAGCATTTATGAGAATGTTAATTTTTTTTTTTTTTGACCTTTTCTTGCCTGCCACTTTTCTGGTGTAGAGTCTGAAATCAAGGGGTATTCGATTCCCTGGTCGTGACAATGAAAGCTTGGTCCCTATTTTTACTCCTCCTCCTTCAGTGTCTGCTCCAGTGTCCGCTCCAGTGTCCGCTCCAGAGGCTGATGTCCATCTTCCACATCAGGTTCAGCATGATGATGTTCCGGTCCAGAGTTTTACGCCTGAGGAAACAAAGGAAGCCTTTGATGTTGCAAGAAATAGCATTGAGCTTCTTTCTACTGTGTTATCTTCTTCACCTCAACAAGATGTTTTACAGGTATCTTTTTGTTGTGTTATGCCTAGACTATTAGTTGCATTTTTTTTATGTGCCATTTTGGATGCTATCATTTGATTTTGACAACAAGTAATATCTATTTTGGACTAAAATGTATTTTTTGTGGGTAGACCTTTTGTCTATTTAAATTTTACTTTATGTTCATCAGACAGTGACCATAGTTTTGTCATATGGTTTTGTGCTTTTACTTTTAATATATGTACTTAGAAAAGCTTACATAAATTATGAAGTTAAAATCACCATACAAGTTTTATGAAGTTATACCTGCTCTAGTGTTTGGGTTGTTGGACCATAATGGAATCATTCAGGAGTTCAATAATAATATTCTGCATTTCACGGTTCGGTTTTGCAGAGTGCCTTGTAAGAAAGGGAAAATTATTGAAGATTCAAACTTGATCAGCTGTTTGTTACAAATCCTTTGATTTTTGTAATTAGTTCCGCTTACAAAATAATATTGTCCATAGTTGCACCAGTTGGATGATTTTAATTATACATTGGAATGTTTTTAAACCTACAAAGCTTGTCAGTTTGCCCTGACCCTTTCATGATATGTTGAAAGATATAGAATCATTCTTAATGAGGCACAGTGGTGATGAAAATTTTATGTATTGAACTCCTCCCTTGGTGTGTTATCTTATCATAGTTGTATAAAGTTATCTGGTGAGTTTCATTATTTTATTGTGATCCATATGATGTTTATCCTGAACTTCACTGTTTAAATATTTTTCTTTTGAAACGTTTTTTATAGGTCTAAAGAGTATTAAAAGGTATTATAGTGTATGTAACAGTACATAGATATAGACAATTAGACTTGGTGATTAAATATTCCTGAGTGTTGTCTGTAAATTAAGAGTCTATTATTATTATTATTATTTGGCTAATTGACTTTTGAAAATTAACGAATTTATTGTGTATTATTGATATTCTCTTTAAGGAAAAATGGGCAGCTGATACTTCGTATAGCTTTTGTAAATGTTTTTTAATAACAATGAAACTGCCTCTAGTTTTCAGCAATTTGTTTTTTCTTTTCTTTGGCCATGGTAAGACAATGATGGCGCTTGTATATTTGGGTTGATTGCATGAGTTATCAAGATGGTTATTGATGTGAAATATGCTATTTAATTATTTATTCTCTATTTACTTAACTGGACAACGCCTATGCAAGAACTTGTCCAGTTATCTGGATTTGCTTAATAGTGAAGAGAGTTACAAACCAGTCAATTTCAATTTGGTGTACAGTGCATTGTTAAATGCTAATATGATCATGGCCTCGTGTAATTCTGTATATTTGTCCCATCCCCGTTCCCCCCACCCACAAAAGAAAAGGGAATTAAACAGAAAACTGAGGAAAATTGTTTTGCGCCTTTCCTTGCTTTATTCCCCTAATGAGGAATACATCAGTTTTGGCCATGTGAGGGAATAAGCGTATTGTATCAGGCATCAGTGAATTACAGAAATATAAATCTGTCCTTTTCTCCTATCTGTAGGATGATTTGACCACGACACTTGTACAGCAGTGCCGTAGGTCCCAATCTACTGTCCTGCGAGTTATTGACACTGCTGGGGATAATGAAGCACTGCTTTTTGAGGCCCTGAATGTTAATGATGAGATTCAGAAGGTTCTCTCCAAGTATGACGAGTTGAAGAAGCCTACAGCGGTTGCAGCTCAGCCTGAACCAGCTATGATACCTGTCGCTGTTGAGCCAGAGGAGTCGCCTCGCCATAATAAAGAAGATGCCTTGATTAGGAAGCCGGCTGGATCAAGAGCTGGTGCCCATGGAGGGAGCAATGATGACATGATGGATGATCTTGATGAGATGATTTTTGGGAAAAAAGGCGGGGATGCATCAGGAGGAGGACAAGATACAAAGAAGCAGCAATCTTCAAAAGATGATCTCATCTCCTTGTAAGCTGCACTACGAGTTGACCTTGAATATAGGACCGTGTCTTAAACTTCTTGCTACTTTTATATCTACATGTTGACTTGATTGTGAACTTTGTTCAGAATTACTGATTGCTCGTTCCATTATATTTTTTCGCACATTCTGTGCAACTTATGTTTGATTTATGGTATATAAGTTCTTGACAAGGTATAGATGGGGACTTTCTGAAGAATTTCATTGTGGATTGGTTCATATTGTCTCTGTTTCTTGAATATAATAACTTCAATTCTCGTAATGTATGAAGGTGCCAAAACTTCAGTCTGCCTTCCCTTTGCGACCTAAGCTTCAAAATGTTGCCTCCTTCTCTGTTTCTTGTTGTAGTCTTTGTCACTACTCTACCTCCTCGAGCCACCACACTTTGCTAATACTGATGTTTTATTGCCATTCTTGCGCAGCTCAATTGCACCCATGGAATCGTGGGGGTAAAAACAAGGAAAGAAAAGAAAGGGAAAGTTTTAACTTGGGAAGTAGAGTTTGATTGCACTCGTGGTTCAGGCCCATGGGCCTACTGTCGTAACTTGTAACTACCCAGTCTTACGAGAGAAAAATAGAAAGGAAAAAGAAGCAATAATAACCAAGGGAAGATCCGCAAGATGGTTGGTCCAATTCAAGGAGTAAATTTTTTATTTAGTCCCTATACATAAAAAATTATTAAAATGGTCCCTATACGTATAAAAAGTATCCGTTTGGTCTCTGTCGTACACCATGTTAAAGATTGATTTAATAATTTCTTTGCTTCGTATAAGAATCAAACGGATAATGTATAGGGATCAAATAAGTATTTTTTGTACGTATAGGATCATTTTAATAATTTTTTATATATAAGAATCAAATCAAAAATTCATGTCAAATACCGGTATCAAAATATTACTTTAACCAAATATAAAAGCATAATATGTGTCCTCTTTTGATATATAAAACCACATTTGTCTGCATTATATGCTCATGAACCTAAACCTGATTTATCTTTTTTCAAACTCCAAAACATAGTAAGACTATAAGAAGCAGAAGCCGGTAGGACAGTTCAGCAACCTCACCAGGTGAAAAAATGTTGGAAGTTCGGTTGAGGACCGTGTAGTAATTATAGTAGGTTTCGCTGTGGTTTATTTTCCAGGATTTCACCGTCTTTTAGGGCTCGTTTGGTGGTCAGGATAGGAAAGGGGCGGATAGGATAAGAGAGCAGGATAGGAGTAGGATAGGATATGAGCAGGATAAGCTGTTATCCTATCCGACGTTTGGTGTCCACCAGATAACCAACTGGATAGCATTGTAATTTTAGTATGAATTTTAAAATTTTCGTTTTTGTTCTGAATGTTTTCATATTTTATTAGATTCAAGTTTTTTTTATAATTTTCATTTTTTAAGTTTATATAAAAAGACAAAATTGTCCTTGTGATAAAATTACATATAATATTTTAAAATTTTAAAATATTGTTTAACTAAAATTATTTTTTTTATAATTTTAAATATTCATTTTTAGTTTTTATTTTGCATATAGTTAAGTTATTAGAATGTTTTTTATTTATTTTTTAGTTTTTTTACAATAATATACATTAATAAAATTAATTATTAATATTTTTATTATTTTATGTTTTATTATACCTTTTTTGTAACCATATTATATTTTATTATACTTTAATTACTTTATATATAAAATATTTTTATACTTTATTATACTTTAAATTACCTTATCCTATCCTGTTGAGTTCTAACCCAGCTCCCCCCTCAGGATAAATTTTTAACTAGATGGACAGGATATGATAGGTGACAGGATAAACTTATCCTATCCTGCTGGCTCACCAAACAACAGTTTCAGACATGATATGATAGCTTATCCTATCCTGTCTCTCTTATCCTGACCACCAAACGAGCCCTTATAGTGAGCTGCAATTTATATGCACTGTTTGTGTATATATTTTTATTTTTATATTGTCAATTCATACAAATTATCATATCATTAAGAATGAATTTTTTTTGTTTGACAAAATGATTAACTGATTTTTTTTTTTGACAAAATGATTAATTGATAACTACTGTAAAAGTTATATTTGTAATTAATTGATAGTATAAAAAAATTTATACCAACGATGCGTTAAAGTTAAACTCAAATTATATAAGCCAATTTCAATTTCCTTGCGAAATTGGGAGAGTAGTGCAAAATTGCATTGCTGAAATTAGATTAGTTTTATTTTTTAATTATAATAAGAAAAAAAACCCTTATCATAAGAATTTTCTTAGTTATAATTTTATTTTCACCACAAAATAAATTAATTCAAACCCATTCTAATTTGTGATAAAAATTTAAAAATATATAAACTTTTACTTTCTCACTACACGAGGGATACTGGCATCAGATCACAGCTTCTTGCAAAGTGTTGGCGACTTGGTGTAACCTTTGTCTCCTGCAACAACAAAAAAAACCTTTGTTTTGACAATAGATATATAGTATATCATTTGATGAATATATGAGGATCTGATCTGAGTGAGAAGTTGGTGTTAAAAAATGGCAGGAAGACACATCCCAATCCCAAGATCCAAATCTCGAATGGTCTTCTATGGCGTCGCTTTCTCATTCTTCTTATTCCTCTTCTTCTCCTTCTCCTTCTCCTCCTCTTCCCACCGCACCACCGCTGCTTCCCATTTCCAATTCAACACCAACACCATTGTGGAGACATCATTTGTTGCGTCACTGGAACGCTTCCTCCTCACCCACAAATCCCAGTCCCTTCCCCACCACGACGACACAATCACTGCATCCCAAGATGACGTCACCAAGCTTGACGATGCTGTGTATCACACCGAGATTGATAGGTTGTACACAGAAGATGCTTACTACCCACTGAGCCTTCCAATTAGGGTTTATGTCTACAACATGCCCTCCAAATTCACCTATGATCTCCTTTGGCTCTTTCAAAATTCCTACAAGGACACCTCCAACCTCACCTCTAATGGCAGCCCTGTCCACCGTCTCATCGAACAGGTTCTTCTCATTCCCTTTTTCTCTATATGTTTTGTTATTACCTATTGTACTGTGTTATTTGGCTATTCAAGTTATATTGGATATTTGGATTAATTAAACTTGATAGATACTTTCTTTTGGTATGAGATTTTCGTGTTTAGAAATTTAAGTTTACAATCTCCGAGTTGATAGGGTATACTACCCAGCTGAATTGTCAAGCATTTATTGAATGTTAATTTGATAATGAATGTTTAATATCTTATTCTCTATTAAATATAACCAAGAGCAAATAAAATGCTTGATGGGTACCATGCCCAGGGGGGAATGGGTACCGGAGTAATGCTCCTCTTTGCCTTTAATCTCTTCATCCAATAATTCCGTCTGAAATTTGTTGTCAATGCAGCACTCTATTGATTACTGGCTCTGGGCAGATCTGATCGCTCCAGAATCAGAGAGACTTTTGAAAAGTGTTGTTAGAGTTCAGAGACAGGAGGAGGCAGACTTGTTCTACATACCCTTCTTCACTACTATAAGCTTCTTCCTCATGGAGAAACAACAATGCAAGGCTCTTTACAGGGTGTGAGTGCTCTTCCAACAGTTATATATGTCTATTTTTTTATTACTTTTTTTGGTCCATGGGAGAGGCCCCACAGGAGGTGAGGGGAGAAGGGAATGTGAAAGGGGTAGAGGACATTGTTGGGGTTTGAATCCGTGCACTCACAATTCATACATGACTATTCCTTTGCATATGGGAACTTTCACTCACACGTGTGTGCACATGCACTCATTTATAGATGGATCAGCAGAATAAGTTTTTTCGCCTAATGGATAATATATTTTATTAACGAAAAAGAGAAAACAAGAAATTTCATTAGAGAGAAAAGAAGAAAAATACAACTAGTGGGAGTGATTGCATCGATTTTAAATTCTCTGACTTTTCTCCTACTTACTGGGGGAAGCTAATTTTCATATTTTACCGTGACTCTTCCTGGGTCTGCTGCATTGAATGTGAATCTAGCCATTTATGAATCATCTATAATAGCTCTAATCTAGTCTTAGTTGTGGGTGTAGGAAGCTTTGAAGTGGGTGACAGATCAACCAGCTTGGAAGCGCTCTGGTGGAAGAGATCACATACTTCCTGTGCATCATCCCTGGTCTTTTAAGTCTGTTCGCAGATACATAAAGAACGCAATATGGCTGTTGCCAGATATGGATTCCACAGGAAACTGGTTACTTTCTAAGTTACAGACATTTCTAAATTAGAATGCTATCATTCACTGAAACTAGTATCAAGTTATCCTTTCCATCTTTCAGGTACAAGCCGGGACAGGTTTTTCTGGAGAAAGACCTGATTCTTCCATATGTTCCGAATCTTGATTTATGTGATGCCCGATGTTTATCTGAAACAAATCCTAAGAGAAAAACACTGCTTTTCTTTCGTGGTCGGCTCAAAAGAAATGCAGTAAGCATATTGTGCAATTACCGAATAATTGTTTTGACCGACTGGTTGAAATTACATGAAAGCAAGATGTATTATATTTGATGGGTACCAATTTATTAATGTCTATGGAGGACTATCATGAGAAATACATTGAGTGCATGATATTAAAATGTATTGTACCTGTCGGATACCAAGTAATTTTGACTATTGATCCATCTATGATTGAGAAAAATCTCAATACAAGACCTTCTGTTAGTCTTAGGTTATTATAAAATGTATTTGGTATATGGTAAAGATCTTTGTTTAATTTAGCAATTTATACAAGTCATCAGTTATCCAGTTGCAACATTCTAGGTCTTTTGAGTTGTTGTCTGAGTTCTCAGACAGCATTCATGAGATTCCATTTGTATACTATGAGTCAGTTTACGCTTGATCTGGGTTTTTACACAAAAGTTATTGGACTTGATTTTTGTCCCTGCATTACAGGACAGATACTGAATACCCCTAACATACCTTAATTGAAATTGTAGGAAAATTAGCAAGAAAAAAAGTAACCTGTTTGTGTTAGTATGCATCTTATATCTTGTGAAATTGATACATGTTTTTGAATTGGAGTCAGCAAGAAATCTGAATATGAATTAACTGCTTTCTTTGCGCTCTTCCAATTTCAGGGAGGAAAGATACGCTCTAAGCTTGTAGCAGAGTTAAGTGGAGTTGATGGTGTAATGATAGAGGAAGGAACAGCTGGGGAGGGAGGAAAAGAGGCAGCTCAAAGTGGCATGCGCAAGTAATATTAGTTCAGCATGTAAAATTATGTGCCATGGTTGCTTAATTTGTTGTAATTATTTGGTTGCCTTCCATATTATCAGGTCTTTATTTTGCCTAAATCCAGCTGGTGACACTCCATCCTCTGCCAGATTATTTGATGCTATTGTGAGTGGATGCATTCCAGTTATTGTAAGTGATGAGCTGGAGCTTCCATTTGAAGGAATACTTGATTACAGGAAGGTGTGTATGCATTTATATTAAGTAATTGATTGAATTAAAATTATTATTGAGAGTTATAGTAAAAAGTTAGAATAAAATAACAATGACAAGAACTTGGTAGCATTATTGGATTACAAGTCAAATAACAAATAAGATGGTATCTGCTTTAGTGTAGCAGGTGCGGCGGGTAAGTCGCAATCTGATCATCCATCTCTTTATAAGTATGTTGCATATACTTTAGCTGGAGAATATGATGAATTAATATATCTTTTGACACGATACTTACTAGGTCAGATAAATAATATTTTCTTTAAGAATACTTGCATATTGAGACGATCTTGTTTCTTCTTTTGGTTACATAATCAGTAAAAAGAATAAGTAGATATTGCCAGCAGGGCACTATTAAGTCATTGACTATTGCCGATTTATTGACTCATCGTCCAAAAATGGAGCAGATTTATTAAATCGGTTATCTTTTTTATTAAAAAAAAAAATATATTCAAGAGGAGAGAAATGCACCAAGTGTAAGGATAAGATATCCTCAAAAGCACGAAAAAACAAACAAAAGAGAACATGGCCAAAAGTAGATGTGCAGCAGGGTTGCCCAGTCCTGCATATTGGAGACAAACACCTTGGAATGGCCATAAGAAGGATAGCAAAGAAGCTAAAAATATTATCCTATCCTAAAGCAAAATTTAAGGGCAACTAGACACCCTTAAAAATGCATGTGTTCTGTTCCAACCAAATGTGTCTAAAAATAACGTAGACTGCATACTGCGACAAATTTTGTCCATTTTATTCCCAATAAAACCTTTAAAACATACCAGCTAAAGGTAGAAGGGCACACCCAGTGCTCATCAAAATCCCCAAAAAGTTTGTCCCATAAAAATGTAACTACCTTGCAATGCAAAAGAATGTTCTTGTTGTTTCATAACTTGCATGAAGCCACAAACAGCTAACTGAATTTTCAAGTCTGTGATATACCACTAACTGAACTGAAAGCTTTGTCATATGTTAATTTGATTTTTTCAGTGAGAAATTGCTAGTTTTTAAATGAATTTTTTTGCTGTATGTGCAGATAGCCTTATTTGTTTCTTCTACTGATGCTTTAAAGCCAGGTTGGCTTTTGAAATTTCTGAAAGGCATTAGCCCTGCTCATATAAATGAAATGCAACAAAATCTTGCCAAGGTTTGTGATCGGGGCTATGTACAATTTACTCCACTCATTTTATATCTAGCACTATTATTTTATTCTGTATTTTCAACCTTGCGAGAACTTTGTAGCTTCTACTGTTGCCCAAATGTCATGCTGAAAAATATTTTGTGCCCTGCTCAAATATTTGTAGCAATAATTAACTTGCTTATTCTTCTTTCTAACATTGATATTTTTGTGCATTCTCTTGTCTGATTGGTGTATGATTGTTTTGAATTTATTTTCAGTATTCAAGGCATTTCCTATATTCCAGTCCAGCTCAACCATTGGGTCCTGAAGATTTAGTTTGGAAAATGGTTTGTGACTGTCTTTTTTATTATTATTCTTTGTTTCTAATATTCTTTAGATAGAATTCACATAATATTCTTTGTGCATAAGTTGTGAATAGTTTTTTCGTAGATGCCGTCTGTCATTTGATGCAGGAAGTGAAAAGATCAATGAAATATAGGTACAATGATCAGAATATAGTACAATTAAAAAAAATGGATCAGAATATAGCAAAACTTAATTAATCATGATGACAGACCTAGCTGTAGCAGCCCACAAGCTCTCGTAGTTTAGAAGTTTTGGCAAATTTTTAGCTTTGCATAAAGCAGTTATTAGAGCCTTGCATTTTGTATATGTACGTTTCTTTATTGAGTATGACTCCCTCTAAGATTATGAATTTATGAGTAACACTACTAGGGAACCGGATTTGCTCCAGCCAGCCTTCCTCCAGCACCCCTCCTGCTGGCCAATCTGGACCGTCCGTCCAGATCGGACGGTCCAGATTAATTGAGACTTATAAAAAAAAAAAAAAACTCAGTTTTTTTAACTTTTTTATGTTTCATTTCATGTTCCCCAAACCCCCTCCCCTGTTTCCCGCGCGAGTTCCCCCACCCCTTCACGGCTTCACCCATCTCCGCCCGGCGCCTCCGTTCGGCGCCGCCGTCGGCCACCGTCGAGCCGCCCAGGTCGTGCGAGTTCCCCCACTCCTTCTGATTATGATGCTTCACAACATTTATTGCTAATAATGCATACCAACAATAATGCATACCAACATTCTGAAAAAAACTCCAAACAAGTTGCTGTGGTTCCAAAACAGAATCACAAAACTCACATCTCCTAGGTTCACAAAACTCACATCTCAGTGTAGAAGAAAAATTAGGAAAAACTTTTACAAGAATCACAATACTCACATGCTCGTGGCTGGCACGGCGGGGCGGCGGAGGTGGGCTCCAGTACACGGCGACGCGGCGGAGGTCGCTTGAATCCGCGTGCAGGGAGGAGAGGATGGGAGGGACAGAGTTGGACGGGCCAAGGAAGGAGGTGGCCGGAACGGAGCTCACTTGGGCGGCGCGTTGGTGGCCGACGGCGGCACCGAACGCCACCGCTGCGGAGATTGGTGAATGGGGGGGGGGGGGGGGACGCAGGCTGGGTCAAATGGGGGGGGGGGGGTTTCGGGTTTTGAAAAAACATAAACTGAAATTTTTTTTTTTAATTTTTAAAGTCTCAATTAATCTGGACCGTCCGATCTGGACGGACGGTCCAGATTGGCCAGCAGGAAGGGCGCTGGAGGAAGGCTGGCTGGAGCAAATCCGGTTCCCACTACTAGTCACCAATGGGATGGGTGTTATGATGGTAGAAAGAGAGAAAACTGATGTCTTCCATGTTACTGAGAGGAAAGTGGTTGCCGTTGGCCAATTTGTGCTAGAAGCTACCAAAAATATTGGCAGAGAATATCTTTTTGCTTTTTTATGCCAATCTCCTAACCTATGATTTTTCTGACAGTTATTAACTACTACTTTGAGATGGTCTGTGAGGAACCCTGTTATATTGTTATGTGATCTTTCCTTGCTCTTGTATTCTGGAGTCTTTTTTTTTTTTAAAAGAAATAATGGCAGGCGACTTCCCTTTTAACCATGCTTTTCTCTATATCATGCAAAAGATGGCTGGAAAGTTGGTGAACATCAAGCTTCATACCCGAAGATCTCAACGTGTAGTGGAAGGATCTAGAAGTAGGTGCACTTGTGAATGCAGGCCTGCCAACATCACTAGCACTGGTTCAATTATCTCATAAATAACTTGGTTTTCTTTGTAATTGTAATGTGTGTTTTTGCTCAATTTTTCTTGCAATAGTCCTCTTCCAATTTTGTGTTCTTTGGTGGATGGACTACAAATACACGTTCTTTGTATTACATAGATACTTGGTACATTTGACCTGAGAAAGAATTTAAATGTTGTGAAAACAGAAAAACAACCTAGTCTACAGTCTGATCAGCTTTGAATGAAAGACCAAGGCCAACAAAACTCATAATTGCGTGATTGTCAACCGAGTTCTTTCTGGCGTAAACCTTGCTGTTGCCGATAAAGAAATAAGATGGATAAAAGGAAAATAAATTCAGTTCATTCTTAATAATCACAGTTGTGTGCTCAAGCTGGAAATGTCATGTGAGTTATATATTTCTGAAGACGCACGATATGTTACTAAATAGGTTAATAGTTCACTGTTTCCTAATGGGATAGGTTAATAATAGCTCAATGAAGCCTCCAAAGCTGTGAAATAAAACTTCAAAATAGTTACAGTAAAGCATCAGTGTGTTTAGAAGATGCTAGCAATGAACTTGATTCAAAATGGAAATAAAAAGAGATTCACACGATGAACGCGTTTGGTACTGCTGTCATGTCAAATGTGAAAGAAACATGGTTGGTAATTGATATGATAGAATGATACACATGAGGAATATGACAACGCATGTCTTACCACAAATCAAAATCACACGATACGGATGGCAATTTTGTGAGTATTGCAAACTAAGTTGGCAAATTGATGACTAATGAATTAATAAATTTAGGAAAGAAGAAAGAAGAAGAAAGCGAGTAATAACGAAAGTTGCAGGAGAAGTGACGGCGTGCATGTAATAATAATAATAATTATGTAAACATAAAACATGTTAGAGCATTATGACAACCGGCATTGGCTGTGGTTTAACGTGTCAACAACACGCATGCGCTATGCAACGCAAATACCTAAAACGCTAATTCCTTTTGTTTTGGTCAAATTATTCATGATGCACACAGACAAGTTCCTAAAATATTTCTATTAATATTATATATAAAAGTTTGATTTTGTTATACTTTATAATGTTTTGGCCCCTGAATTTTAGAAGTTCCTAAAAAAAGATATGTGTCAAAAATAAATCTGTAGATTTTGGCCCGTGAATTTAATTACCATTTGACCCCCAAGTTTTCATGAATAATATTTCGGCGCTACACATATATATTCTAAAAGAAATTTTTTTATCATATATTTTTATCATGATGATACATCATACATGTGTGACCCCCTATTATTCTTATCATCATTTGATTCATTTCCACTGAATTGAGAACATAATCTATAATCATCTCTTGATTACTTACTTTTTGTAATTTTTGAATAACCAACTACACCCTTTTACCTTTTAAGGTGATACGTCTTATTTTTTGGGCAGGGAATAAGACATCTTATTTTCACTCATAAATTTTGTTACGATACTCGGCGGATTTAGGAAACCGCATACAGGTAACAGGCTCTATCTTATACTTTTTCGTTCGTCATCTTTGTTATGTTGAAAAGATTACATTAAACTTTGTTCCAATGATGTAATAGAAAAAGAAAAACATTTGATCCTAAACTTCATAATCAATTGCAACAATCTTTACGAACTGAATCAGCTATCACCTTTTAGTTTTACTCATAAATTATCCACATAAGTTTACCATTATACTTATGACACAGGTTAAAAAATCAAGAAATTATAAGTTTTCATCAGTAAACTAAATACAAGATGTTGAAAACATAATTTCCAATGAAATATTAATACTTTTGACTCTTAACCAGTAAGAGCATTAGTTAGCATACACTCCTTTAAAGTAAATTTGACTATTTAAGTGTAAAAGAGTAATTAAAGATGTATCCACCCATAATTAGTTAAAATACATTGATATTTCTACTCATTTTAATTAATTAGGGATAAATATACTTTTACTTTTTCTCTTTACATTTAAATTAACCTTAGAGAAACTTTATAATAAAAAAAAATTGGTAGAGAATCCAAAATACCGTTAATTAAGAAAATTATAGCTTTACATTCAAAATAGAAAGAAAATTACAGCTTTTTAATTGGTAATAAGTAATTTTCTAAATTTGTTTTTTACCATATATGAAGTCAGTGGCCAACTTTCGTAGGGGAATTAGACGATATTTAAAAGTTGTCTTCTCCTAACCAGATTTTTTTCGTATACAAGAACTAAAAATAAAACTATTGATCACTTGCTTAAAGAGCTCGAACCCATTACCACTGAGACCAATCACAAGTTGGTTTTTTCTCGATAGTTTTTATTAAGAAAATATGATTAAAGACAAATAATAAAATAGAGGTTTAATTACTCTGTACGTCCTTGAATTTTTTGGGATTTTCAAATAGGTCCCTATACTTTTAAAATTTGTAATCAGGTCCCTGAACTTTTATTTTATTTGTAATTAGGTCCTTATACTAAAACCGTTTTTAATTGGGTCCTCGAACTTTTATAAAGTTTTCAATTGGGTCCCTGAACTAAAAAAGTTTTAATTGGGCCCTATATAAGTTCAGGGACCCAATTAAAAACTTTATAAAGTTCGAGGATCCAATTGAAAACTTTATAAAAGTTCGAGGACCCAATTAAAAACGGTTTTTAGTATAGGGACATAATTACAAATAAAATAAAAGTTCAGGGACCTGATTACAAATTTTAAAAGTATAGGAACCTATTTGAAAATTCCCAAAAAGTTCAGGGACCTGTTTGAGTTGAGTCCATCAAACACCCACAATTTTTTTTGTAAATTCGAGTGTATATATATATATATATAACATAAAAAATAAGGGTAGTGACTGTACATTTTTTGTGACACGCGACTAAGTCTCTGTCTGTCTTAGCTCTGTCTCTCCGTGTCTGAATGAGCCTATAAGGTGACAGTTGGAGTGCAAGTTTCCCAATTTGAACTTTTAAAAGCTTTCTTTCAGATTCAAACACTGTTGAAGCCCATCCATCTCTCTTCTCATGTCTTTCTGACTCAGAGATCTGAAGAAATTGAGCTTTTAGGTATGCTTCACTCACTCCCTGCATCACCCTTTTAGTGAGACATCCATTCATGGGTGCATTTCTAGCTCAAGTTACAAACTTTAAGCCATGGCTTTTCTTGCTTATGCAATGGATTGATTGACTTCAGAGAAGAAGGGCGAGAAAGCAGTGGGAGAAGGGGAATTGGGCAAGATGTCTTTTCATTTTATTTTTATTTTTAAAAAACATTTTTTCTACTTATTTGTATGATTTTAGATTTGTGATGATTTGTGGGTTCAGCAAAGCAAGGAAGTCAAAGGGCTTTACCCACTCAGCTGACTTGTTAGTGTCATTGTGGTTAGGGACAGTGTTTACTTTATTTTTCTTGTGTTTGTGTTGTTTAGGTTAGAAGGATTGAACACCTTTTCATCATAATCTAGTCTTACTTTGAGCTCTTCAAGAAGATTTTGGGATCTTCTAGTTGGGAGGGGTTTAAGGAACAAAATGTCCATCACTTGAGTGTCTGCATCTGTGTGTACTTTAGATTCAGGTATCTGTTGTCTCCTTTTGCCTTTTTGGAGAGGTACATATTTCGTGTGTCTGAAGCTTTTTCTTTGATATTTCTGCGGACATGTTACCTTATCTGCACTTTCTTCAAAATTATATTGAGATCTAGCTCTCTGGTTTGTTTTATCACAAAGATCTTGATTATGGAAGAATTCCAAATTATATTTTGATTATTAGAATGACAGAGCATTTTTCCAAAATAAAAAATAAAAGAAAAGAAAAGAAAAATTCAAAAGCTTTGACTTGTTTGAAACTTGAATACTGTGTCTTCATAAGGTATTAAGGTATAGTTGGCTTTAGTCTTTTGTTCTCTATCATAGCATTTGGATTCATCTTTGATGTCTGGATTCAGATTTTTGGTCTATAGCTCTTATGTTATAGGTTTGTTCTAGTGAATTGAATTTAATATAATGCTGATTAAGATCTCATTTGCTAAATTTCTGAATTTCAGGATATTATAATCAAATTTAGTTCTCAATTATGGCATCGAAACCATTCAGGGCAAGCCGATCATCTCTATCATCAATGTCTGATGTAGCTGAAGGCCAAAAGCCTCCTTTACCTCCAGCTGTAACATTTGCCAGAAGAACTTCCTCAGGTCGCTACGTTAGTTACTCTAGAGATGATCTTGACAGTGAGCTAGGTAGTAGTGACTTCATGAATTATACAGTGCATTTGCCACCAACCCCTGATAACCAACCTATGGATCCATCAATCTCACAGAAAGTTGAGGAGCAATATGTGTCAAATTCACTCTTCACAGGTGGATTCAACAGTGTTACTCGAGCCCATCTGATGGATAAGGTGATAGAATCTGAAGCGAACCATCCACAGATGGCTGGTGCAAAAGGATCTTCGTGTGCAATTCCTGGATGTGATTCTAAGGTGATGAGTGATGAACGTGGTGTGGATATTCTTCCTTGTGAGTGTGATTTTAAGATATGCAGAGATTGTTATATAGATGCAGTAAAAACGGGAGGTGGAATATGCCCAGGATGCAAGGAGCCTTATAAGAACACAGAACTAGATGAAGTGCCTGTGGATAATGTTCGTCCCCTCTCACTTCCTCCACCAAGTGGAATGTCTAAAATGGAGAGGAGATTGTCCTTGATGAAGTCCACGAAATCAGCATTAATGAGGAGCCAAACTGGAGATTTTGATCATAATAGGTGGCTCTTTGAAACAAAGGGGACCTATGGCTATGGCAATGCTATATGGCCAAAGGAAGGAGGTTTTGAAAATGGAAAAGGGGAAGAAGTTGCTGAGCCAACTGAGTTTATGAACAGACCCTGGAGGCCCCTTACACGGAAATTGAAGATACCTGCTGCTATTCTGAGCCCATATCGGTAATAAAGCCTTCAATCTTAAATATATTATTCAAAAATAATAATAATACTTTACTGATAATAACCATAAGAGAACTAACATTTTTTTAAAAATAATTTCTATACTAAAACAATGCAGTTCCATTGTTCTCATCTGAGTGGCCATTTTGCATCATTATATTTCCATCCTTTCTGAATGCAACATATCATGACTGGTATATATACTCGTATCCATGCACATAAACGACAATAGTTTATATGTTTGGGATTTAAGTTTTGACAGATTATCAAATGCAGTTTGCATGTGGGTATGGCAATTTTGCAATATGATTCTTTCCTTCCCATTGAGTCTACAACAACATGTACCTACTTACCAACATCCATATAAGCTTATTCTGTTGTTCAAGCATTCCAACACATAAAACTTGGAAACAAGGGAGAGTTATGACTGTTATTGACTTGGCCCATCTTTATTTTATTTTTATTTTTTTGAGACTTGCACTATCCTTTTTGGTTATGTATTGTGTTTCTATGTGCTTTCGTCTTCTGTGGTTACATTTTGCTTTTAAAACTGAAGTTCTCTTCACAAATTCGATTTCTATGTGTTTATTAAGATTTCCTATATTGTATCATGTATGCTAGTCATAAACTTGTGAAAAGTAATGTGCACTGCATCAATAATCACATCATCTGACAATTTTCTTCTTCCTCTTGCATCTGTTTTTGCAGTCTTATCATTTTTGTTCGATTGGTTGTACTGGGACTGTTCCTGGCATGGAGGGTCAAACACAAAAATACTGATGCAATCTGGCTATGGGGCATGTCTGTGGTTTGTGAGATATGGTTTGCCTTTTCCTGGATTCTGGATCAACTTCCCAAACTATGCCCAGTAAATCGTGCCACAGATCTTAATGTTTTGAAGGAGAAATTTGAAACACCAACTCCTAACAATCCTACTGGAAAGTCTGATCTTCCAGGCATAGATGTCTTCGTCTCCACTGCTGATCCTGAGAAAGAACCACCTCTTGTCACTGCTAATACTATCTTGTCTATTTTAGCTGCTGATTACCCGGTTGAGAAGCTATCTTGCTATGTTTCTGATGATGGAGGCGCACTTCTAACTTTTGAGGCAATGGCTGAAGCTGCCAGCTTTGCTAATGTATGGGTTCCCTTCTGCCGTAAACATGATATAGAGCCCAGGAATCCTGAATCATACTTCAACTTAAAAAGGGACCCTTATAAAAACAAAGTGCGGTCTGATTTTGTCAAGGATCGTAGACGGGTGAAGCGTGAATATGACGAGTTCAAGGTCAGGATTAATAGTCTGCCTGAATCTATCCGTCGCCGGTCAGATGCCTTTCATGCAAGAGAGGAAATTAAGGCCATGAAACTTCAGAGACAAAACAGGGAAGATGAACCTATAGAAACTGAAAAGATTCCAAAGGCAACATGGATGGCTGATGGAACTCATTGGCCAGGGACTTGGTTAAATTCTACATCTGAGCACTCTAGGGGTGACCACGCCGGTATAATTCAGGTACTAAATAGGTCCTCACGGAGTTTTATTCAAATGTCAAATTAAACTTAGAGAGATGAGTGTTGATGAATAATTTATTCTTCATGGATGATGCAGGTGATGTTGAAACCTCCCAGTGATGAACCTCTTCTTGGAAGTGCTGATGATACAAAGCTTATTGACCTGACTGATGTTGATATCCGTCTTCCCCTTCTTGTTTACGTTTCTCGAGAGAAGCGCCCAGGTTATGATCACAACAAAAAAGCAGGGGCCATGAATGCCTTGGTTCGAGCCTCTGCCATAATGTCAAACGGCCCTTTTATACTCAATCTTGACTGTGACCACTATATCTACAACTCAAAGGCAATGAGGGAAGGCATGTGCTTTATGATGGATCGTGGAGGTGACCGCATTTGTTATGTCCAGTTCCCCCAGAGGTTTGAGGGGATTGATCCCTCTGATAGATACGCTAATCATAACACAGTCTTCTTTGATGTCAATATGAGAGCCCTTGATGGACTTCAAGGGCCAGTTTATGTGGGAACCGGTTGCCTTTTTAGACGGATTGCGCTTTATGGTTTTGACCCTCCTCGCTCTAAAGAGCACCACCCAGGTTGTTGGACTTGCTGCTTTGGTCGTAAGAAGAAGCATGCTTCAATGGCAAGCACCCCTGAAGAGAATCGAGCACTAAGGATGGGTGATTCTGATGATGAAGAAATGAACCTGTCATTGTTCCCTAAGAAGTTTGGAAACTCAACTTTCCTGATTGACTCAATCCCAGTGGCAGAGTTCCAAGGTCGACCACTTGCTGATCACCCTGCAGTGAAAAATGGACGCCCACCGGGTGCTCTCACCATACCCCGCGAGCTTCTTGATGCATCAACTGTAGCAGAGGCTATCAGTGTCATCTCCTGTTGGTATGAGGACAAGACCGAGTGGGGGCAGCGTGTTGGATGGATCTATGGATCTGTTACCGAGGATGTGGTCACTGGATATAGGATGCACAATAGGGGATGGAAATCTGTTTACTGTGTGACCAAGCGCGATGCCTTCCGCGGTACTGCTCCTATCAATCTTACTGACAGGTTACATCAGGTTCTTCGATGGGCTACGGGCTCAGTTGAAATATTCTTCTCTCGGAACAATGCTCTTTTGGCTAGCCCAAGAATGAAATTTCTTCAAAGAATTGCATACCTTAATGTTGGAATTTACCCATTCACTTCCATCTTCCTTATTGTCTACTGCTTCCTTCCTGCACTGTCCCTCTTCTCTGGCGAGTTCATAGTCCAAACCCTCAATGTCACATTTCTTTCTTATCTCTTGGGAATCACTGTGACTTTGTGCATGCTTGCAGTGCTTGAAATTAAGTGGTCTGGCATTGAGTTGGAAGAATGGTGGAGAAATGAGCAGTTTTGGTTGATTGGAGGGACCAGTGCCCATCTAGCTGCAGTGCTTCAGGGTTTGCTCAAAGTCATAGCAGGGATTGAAATCTCATTCACCTTGACTTCAAAATCTGGTGGTGATGATGTGGATGATGAGTTTGCTGATCTCTATATTGTCAAATGGACATCCCTTATGATACCACCAATCACAATTATGATGGTTAACTTAATAGCAATAGCAGTTGGAGTTAGCCGAACCATATACAGCGTTATTCCGCAGTGGAGCCGCCTACTAGGTGGTGTTTTCTTCAGTTTTTGGGTGTTGACTCATCTCTATCCTTTTGCAAAAGGTTTGATGGGAAGAAGAGGGAGGACACCTACCATTGTTTTTGTATGGTCAGGCCTCATAGCAATCACAATCTCTCTCCTCTGGGTGGCAATCAATCCCCCTGCTGGTGCTAATCAAATTGGGGGTTCATTCCAGTTCCCATGACACCTCATTCTTTTTGTCACATGAATGAATCTGTCAGCAATTTTGCTATTTGTTTCAATTTTTTTATTTCTCTTAATTTAACCACTTAATGCTACTAGTGAATGGACTTAATTTATGCTGTCTATTATTGTGCTTGTGAATTTTGTTTAGAACTTGATTCCAGATGTGAGATAATTGTTTAGCTGTCTAATCACCAAGGCCTTTTAACACTGACTCATTTGCTCTGTTTTCTCTGTACATATATCAGCGTATACTTTTTTTTTTTTTTTAATAGGATTGTGCCTGAAAATGAAACTGAAAGCTCGAGCGCTTTAACCTTTTACACCTTTGATCAGTAACAGTTTTTTTGGAATGGGTGTTTATTTGATTTTGAACTGAGAAAAAAAAATAAGTTATCACACAGCAGAAACGTAACTCGAGCGTTTATTAGCAAAGCCCAAATAAACGAAAAACTGTTCCAGTAAAAGAATTTCATAATTTGTGAAGCTCTCACTTTTTATATATATATATATATATATATATGTATATGTATATGAGTTAGGATTCATTGACGTCAGGTGTAAGTCAATAGACCGTTGAAAATAGTTAATCTGATGGCTCAAATTAATCCAGTTAGGAAATTAAATAAATTAAAAAAAAGTCACGTGGGCCTTTCTTCTTGCCCCATTGCTTCCTGTTCGTCTCCTTTCTTGTTAGGATTTTCTGGCGAAAGCAGGAATTGCATAAACGCATGAGAAATAGGACTTTTTTTTTTTAGGATCGAAGAATAAAAGATAATATTAACATGAGAAATAGAGTTGAGCACCCCAGTACTGCATATGTTGTTGAGCCAGGCATGCTTTTAAATCTGGAGATATTTTAGTTTGTTTTCCTATTTAAGCAGAAGTCACACTAGCGCTGTTGAACGGAAGGAATCCACGTGGCGGCACTATTGAACGGAATGAAGCAACGCGGCGGCACTGTTGAATGCAAAGAAGCCACATAACGGCGTTGCTGAACGGAACGAAGCTTCGCGGCGGTGCTGTTGAACGCAAAGGAGCCACGCAGATTTTATATCTTCAATCACTATCACTATATAGAGGGTGTGGCGTGCTGAACGGAACTTATCTCTTCCGGTGGTGGCATCCTACGGCGGCGGCGTGGCGAACTCCTCGAAGGTCAGCAGCAGAGAAGAAGAGGACAAGGAGTCGGTGATCATGATGAAAAGAAGGGCACGTGACTCTTTAGTTTTTTTCTAAAAAAATATTTATTTGAAATATTCTAAACCGTTAGATTATATGTTTTCAACTATCTAGATTTGGTGTAAAGACTTACACCTGACGTCAACAGATCCTGACTATATATATATATATATACACACACACACACACACACACACACACACACACACACACACACACGGGGTTTATCGTATTGTGTAAATTACCCGGGGCTTCATTTTCATATGAACTGTCTTATCGAGTAAAAAAAAATTTATTTTAAGAAACATGGTCAAGATTTTAATGTCGACCTTGTTTGAGAAACTGTTATGGAGAATTTATTTATTTAATCGTCAGCACTAAGAATAGACATTGTAGGAATAAAGCAACTGCCTTGAGTTTATTACAACTCCGTTCTTTATTATAAGCAAAAATTAAAAAAAATATATATATTAAGATGAGTAGTTAATCCTATTTAATATTATTAATCTTATTTAAAAAATTAAGTTTGTTATCTAGATTACCCTTCATCCTATTCATTAAACTTGTGTTATTGGGAATAAAAGGAATCATTGAAAAATAAAATTTATATTAAATGAAGGGTATTTTACGAATAATATCATTAAATTGGATAAAAATAGTTGAAATTTACTTATATATTGGACCAAAAAGTTTGAGACTTTTTTGCTTATGATAGAGACCGAAGGGAGTAGTTTACGGTATTGTTTACTTCATACTTCCTTGAAATAGCAAGAAAATACCATCCATGCATTAGCCACCAAGTGCTTGTTTGGATTAGATTTTGGAGGTTCTAAAATCATGATTGCTTTTACCAAAAGTGACTTTGGGATTCTGTAGGTGTTTGTTTTAAATTTAGCGTATGATAAAATCAATTCTGGGTTAGGTTGAATTGACTTTAAGATAAGCAAGAATTTCTAGCTTTCCGTTGAGTATAATTGATTATATGTGCGAGATTCACAATATTATTCTCTATATTTACACATCAAAAATCATTTTATTTTATCATCCAACAAAATCAATTCTTCTAAACTCACTTTTAAACTATCATTACCAAACACAAATCAATTTTTTCAAACTCAATTTTTTTAAAATCAATTCTTTCAAAATCAATTTTATCAAAATCAAAAACAAATAAACCCCAACTAACCAACGAAACACATAATGGTTCTGTTTTATTTACGCCTTTACCTATAGTCTTTATATACTGATTCATCTTGTTATTTATTTTTTGTCCAAATGAGACTTATATAGTTATATTAGACCTTACAAAGAGGAGAGAAGGAAGAACACATTGCGGGAGTTTAACGTACTCACAATTCATATCTTAGGGGGTGTTTGTTTCAAGGTTTAGAATTATATTCCCGGGAATTACATACCCGAAAACGTTATTACTATGAATGTTATTGCTGGGTATTTTGCAAACATGTTTAGTTATCATTTAAAGTTCATGGGAATCTTCTTGAAATTCCCAGGAATAATTCGAAAGTGTATTTGGTTTAGGTGTATATTGATGGGAATATACATTAAAATTATCAAAATGTCCCTGCTATATAAAATGGTTAAATATCAAATTTTCAATATAATTTATAGAAATGAGATAAAAATATAAAATAAATACTTTTATGTCATAATTCTCAGAATAACTCTAATTTATAAAATATTATTTTAAATATCATCTTTAATACATGTGATAAAAATCGCATAAATAATTTGATTGTTATACCTATATTATTTAATAAATATATTCTAGTATTTATTTATACAAATTATTATATTTTTCTTTCATATATTATATATAATATAAATATTTATTCACATTTAATAAAATAAATCTTATAATACATATGTAATGTTACAAAGCAAGTCACAACGTTGCAGTATTGAATCCTTTCAAAAAAAAAAAACACGTTGCAGCATTGAAAGAAAACAAACCGCCTTGTGAATAGCAGAGGGGGATGGGAGAGTTTGAGGGTATTTTGGTATTTTTGTTACAATATTATCATATAGGAACCGAGTATTCCCACCATCTTTTATGGGAATAAAAATATACACAAGCATGGGAATAACTTTTATCTGAGAATATTTTAAACCTAGGAATCTTATTTTTCCAACTCATAACAAACACAGGAATAAACATTTCCATCTCTTTATCCCTGGGAATAAACTCTCATGGCTTGAAACAAACACACCCTTACATCTTAACCAATTGAGCTGACTCAATAAGACCAAACCTCAACTGAGATAAAATAATTGATTTAAATGTTTTTTTTTATTTAAACGTTAGTATAACCTAAACAAAAAAAAATTAATCTAATGATCAAGACCAGGAAATAAAATCAAAGTTAATGTTAGATAAGGATAAATCAAGCTTAGTCAAAAATTGTGAGCATAGAAGTTATTTCCAAATCAAACTCTTATAGCCACTTGAGTAGCAAAGTTTGAATTGAACTTTGACTACTAGCCACCAAGTTTGAATTGTCCATAGAAGCTTATAGAATTTTGAATTGTCAAAGAAAGGTAGTAGTAGAGTTTGAATTGTATAAGTAAGTAGTGTTTGAATTAGATTAGAAGTCTTTTGCTCAGGGATTAAGAAAAGTATATATTATTTTATTGTATGAAGTTTGCCTATAAAAAGGCATGACCTTGTATGTTGCCAAAAAATGTAATCAATCAAGACTTGAGTGAATGAAATAGTTCTCTTCCTCTCCTTATGTGTGTGCATGTGTAGAGAGAAACTTTGATCCTGGGTGAGTTTCATGTGTTATTGATAACAAATTGGTATCAGAGCTGGTTAAGTCCAGCGCCAATTTTTGAGTGTTGTGAGGAACAAGAGAGTTCTCACTGTGTCCAATTTCTTTTAGTTCATATACTTTGAGAGAGAAAGAGAGATGGCAAGCAATTACAATATTGTGTGGTCCGGTCCCAAACTAGATGGGAAACTTGATTTCAGTTATTGGGAAATTTTGATGTCAACTCACCTAAAGGCTCACAATATTTGGAGCTTTGTTGAACCGGGATTACAAGAAGGAGCTGATGCAACCGCTCAAAGGAGGGACCAATTGGCGCTGTCGCAAATTCACCAAGGAGTTGATTATTCAGTTTTTGGCAAAATAGCAAATGCCAAAACTGCCAAAGAAGCGTGGGATATTTTGAAGCTGTCATACAAAGGTGTAGAAAAGGCACAGAAGTCTAAATTGCAATCTCTGCGTAGAGAATATGAAAGGTATGAGATGTCCAACTTAGAAAGTGTTGAACAATATTTTTCTCGAGTTACTGATCTTGTCAACAAGATGAGGGTGTATGGAGAAGACATCCCAGATAGCAAGGTGGTTGAAAAGATTCTTCGCACCATGTCGATGAAGTTTGATCATGTGGTGACTACAATATTAGAGTCCCACGACACAGACACCATGACGATTGCAGAGTTGCAGGGAAGCATTGAAAGCCACGTTAGTAGAATCTTGGAGAAGACAGAAAAGACAAACGAAGAAGCTTTGAAAAGCCAAGTGAATTTCAACAATATTGCAGAATCTAGCCAAAGCACAGAAGGTAGAGGTCGTGATTTCAATAGAAGAGGAAGAGGAAACTATAGAGGCAAAGGTGGAGGAAATTTCAGAGGAAGAGGACGTGGCAATTACAACCAAGGGAGAGACAACAATTTCAGACCACCAAATCAAGGAAGAGGTGGAAATAATTTCGGGCCTACCAACCGTGGAAGAGGACGAGGTAACTACTACCAAGAAAAAAGTAATTTTAATTGCTACCATTGTGGGAAGTTTGGCCACAAAGCTGCAGACTGTAGATCCAGAACTCAGAACAACTATCAAGCAAACGTTCCAGAAAATCAATATCAAAATATTGGTGAGAATTCTAATAGCCCACAAAGTTTATTTTTGGCGAGCAATATTTCTGCTGAAGATGAAAATATCTGGTATTTGGATACTGGTTGTAGTAATCATATGTGTGGGAAAAAGGAGTTGTTTTCTTCACTAGATGAAAATGTCCGGTCAGTAGTAAAATTTGGAAACAATACAAATATTCCAATTTTGGGGAAAGGCCGGATTGTTATTAGATTGAAGGATGGTTCTCAAAACTTTATCTCTAATGTTTTCTATGCTCCTGGTCTTCATCACAATCTATTGAGTATGGTTAAGAAGAATTCTTGAAGTATTACATGAGAAGCAGAGCACTCCAACAGAAATATTTTGTGATAACAAGTCTGCAATTGCTCTGTGTAAGAATCCAGTTTTTCATGGGCGATCCAAGCATATAGATATACGGTTTCACAAAATATGCGAGTTGGTACAAGAGAATGAAGTGGTGATCAAGTATTGTCCCACTGAAGATCAAGTTGCAGATATTTTTACGAAGCCTCTGAAGGTTGAATTATTTTACAAATTGAAGAAGATGCTTGGAATGATACAAGCTTGATTTAAGGGAGGCAATGTTAGATAAGGATAAATCAAGCTTAGTCAAAAATTGTGGGCATACAAGTTATTTCCAAATCAAACTCTTATAGCCACTTGAGTAGCAAAGTTTGAATTGAACTTTGACTACTAGCCACCAAGTTTGAATTGTCCATAGAAGCTTATAGAATTTTGAATTGTCAAAGAAAAGTAGTAGTAGAGTTTGAATTGTATAAGTAAGTAGTGTTTGAATTAGATTAGAAGTCTTTTGCTTAGGGATTAAGAAAAATATATATTATTTTATTGTATGAAGTTTGCCTATAAAAAGGCATGACCTTGTATGTTGCCAAAAAATGTAATCAATCAAGACTTGAGTGAATGAAATAGTTCTCTTCCTCTCCTTATGTGTGTGTATGTGTAGAGAGAAACTTTGATTCTGGGTGAGTTTCATGTGTTATTGATAACATAATTTAATGGAAATCTTTATCTGATAAAAAAAAAAACCTCTTAATACTGCAAAACCAAACTGGCTTCCGAACACAAAGCTAGAAGCATTCGGTCGTTTGTATGACCAATCCTTGCAAATGTTGGCATATCATTTAGATTTCTTTCCTTGCTTCTTCTTGATAACTTCATCAATGTACATTATACCTTTGCCTTTGTAAACTTCAGGAGTAGCAGCAAACTGGTGCACCCTTTGCTTGTCTATTCCAGTGCAGCAAACCACGTTGTTTTTGAAGCAGAACACGCGAACAGCAGGCGATGCTGCATATTATTTTGAAGAACATGTCATATTTAGTGTTCAATCAAATGTTGGAATTCTTTTCAAATATGATTCAGACTCCAGATGCCCAAGACATAAAATTATTAATATTAAAACACATTACATGACATAACATGAAATTGAAATGAATGATTCGAAGGACCCCCCCCCCCCCCCCCCCCCCCCCCCCCCCCCCCACCCCCCCAATCATTGTTGTATTGTACAATTCAAATAAACTCACTGTCAGTAAAGTTGGTGGGTGTGCCCATTTATTTTCCTGTTTTAATTCATGAGATGTCTACTTTTCAAGAAAGAGGGGAAATAAGCACATGAACAATATGAAGAATATCTATGCATAAAGGATTCGTATGATAACAGTAAACGGTAAAGGTTGAACTGTTGAACCAATAAGCCCCTAAATCATTTGGATAAACTTAAGACCATAAAGCATTGTGATTAAGTTAATATCCAAGATGCTAAAATTTTAAAGGATACTACTCATAAAAAGGAGATGGCAAGTTAATCTCATTTTAAGGTTTTCAATACCAAAAATTAGTTACGAATTTTAAAAAAAAAAAACAAAAAACAAATAGGCAAGTTAGTATAAGTTTCGAAGTGAAGTCCCAATACCAAGAACAAGTATATAACCTGTGTCATTGACAGCACAATGCAAATAAAAGAAACAACGAGAAGCATAATCGATTCCGAAGTTCAAACTAGAGCAATGGATTCAAGTCAGATCACAATTATAAATGGCTGAATTCAAATTTTACATTTTACAGGGACTTATGATTTTGAAACACGAGGAAAAAATTGGTATAGGGTTTGGAAAACACAATTGCAAGGAATGAACAAATACGTCACTATTTGTTCATTGGAAGTCCCAAACACCGTCGACAGCTGCTGCTCGCCTTCACTATTTTTTGGTTGGGCTGGAAGCCCAATTTCACCCGCTCAGTCGCGGACTCACAGTGTGTTGGTCAAATTAGAAGGGAAATTGATTAGGCACTTACAGTTACAACTTAGAATAAAAACTCAAATTGGTGACAAGAAACAAATGTACATATTTGGTAGGGGTGTTCACGGATTGGATTGAATCGGTTTTGAACTAAAAAGTCATTCGATTTAATGATGAAAATAACTTGCGGTTTGGATTAGATTGGTTTGCTTCCATCAGAAAATCCAATCCAATCAAATGCGGTTTGGATTGGATAATTCGGTTTTTATCATACTTTATTTTTTTCTTATGTCAAGTGACCTTTATACTGATTTAATAGTGGACAAAATATAATCTTCATTTAAGGGAGCTAGTTTAGAGTGCCCAACACCTATTTTAATTTCTCTCTATACTATAATAATTGAATTTTTATTAAAGGCAACAACTATTTGTTCTTATTAACCATTATTTGATTGATGACGAGTGAGGAAAATTCTTGAACACTTTTGGGAGTTTGAGAAAAATAATTTTTGATATTTCTTAACATGTTTTTTTTTTTGCTAAATATTCTTTTATGTTAATTCCTTGCATCTACTCTCACTTATCCAATCTTCCCTTGAATTAGCTATAAGTAAATTGTACTTAATTATTTTTCTAATTTACTTAATTGATTTCCTATTTTTCATGTTTACTCAATCAAATATATATTCATATACATCATAACTTTTAGCAAAATATAGCAACAAGACATTAATATTTATTCTAAATATTTTCGTATATGTCATTCTAACAAAAATATTAAAGAGAACGAGGGTGTTGAATCGTTCATAAAAGTATGAAAAACAATGTTTAAGTATGGATAATCTTATAATTTT
Organism: Echinosophora koreensis; assembly: GCA_035048595.1. Lineage (NCBI taxonomy): Eukaryota > Viridiplantae > Streptophyta > Magnoliopsida > Fabales > Fabaceae > Echinosophora > Echinosophora koreensis. The sequence continues at coordinate 14,141,503 of JAPCYP010000003.1, read as the reverse complement.
AAAAATAATAGTATATGTATATAGTAGTTCGGTTTGGATTGGATTGGTTTTCCCTAAGGGATCCAAAATCCGATCCAATCTAATGAAAATCAAGCGGTTTTTCTTTTTTCGATTTTCGGTTCGGTTTTTGCGGCTTAAATTGTTTTTGATTGGTTGATGAATACCCCTGATATTTGGTCCATAAGAAATGAAAATATTGAACCGGGACATTTTAGTCCCGAACAATTTTATATAATGTTCAAAATAATCATTTTTAAAATAAATTTTAGGGACATTTTAGTCTCTACAAATGACTATTTTTAACGTCATTTAAAATTATTGGGGACTAAAATGTCCCAAATAGGTATTTTTCATTTCTCTCAAACTTTAGGGCCTGTTTAGTTTACCTCCTGTTTTCTGTTTTCATTTTTTGATTTTAAGAACAATTACAATAAAATTAAATACAAAATTATTACTTTGTTTTTATTCTGTCTCCTGTTTCCAAAGGTTTGTACAGAAAACACTGAAAACAACGTTTTGTTTGTTTTCATTGTTTCTTATACAAATCTTTGAAAACAACAAAAGAACCAAAACAAAGTAATAATTTTGTAAATATTCTTGTTGTAGTTATTCTTAAAATCTGAAAATGAAAACAGGAAATATAAAATAAACCAAACATGCCCTAAAGATGTCCTTGTATCTTGTGTCAGCAACCAATTTTGATCTTTATTCTATAACTTATAACTCAGCTACGTTGAGTACCTTCTACCATTTTTCGTCTACCGATATCGAGATTTTTTTTTTTTGTGTATTAATGTATTTTTTTATTTATAATATTGATCCCCTTTAAAATTTCTATTGTATTATAATTATCACTCTTATGGTTGATAAACTTAATGAACTTAGTGCCATTGCCATGTGCGTTTCATATGACATTTAATAGTAATGTTGAAATTTTAGGTGATTCCATCATGAAAAAAATTTGGCTAATGTACTCTTAAATGGATTATCACGAGCTCCTCCTAGCCAAACAAGCCTAAGGAAAAGTGATCGGTATAAATAGGAAAAATCTATTATTATAGATAAATATAAATAGGTCAAATCCTGTAAAATATAAGTATAAATAGGTTAGACTTCGGAAAATACAAGTATAAGTAGGTTAAATCTCATTGAAATGGAAGGTCAACAATCCAAATCATATACAAAAACGTTATTAGTTAAAGAATAAAAGTTTGGAGGTAATTGAGTATACATTAAATCGACTAAGCATCACCTGAAAAAAAAAAAATTACTATACGATATATCACATAAAAAGAAAACATGTGAAAAATTGAAATTAAAATATGCATTAAAATATTCAAATATCCATAAAAAAAAATGTTGAATCCATATGATAATAATAATTAATACATAAGCTTCATGTTGGAAAAGCTTTTGGGATGATCTGAATCAGTTCCAAACATTTTTTTTTTGACAAAAGGGAATCACTGCATTTCATTAATAATCAAAAAGTCAATACATGTAGGGATATCAAAGAAAACATGAGAGCTAACATAATCAATGGCCACTTTAGCTAAAGAGTGAGCAACCATATTTGCTTGCCTCCTAGAGAACTCCACATGAGAGTTTTGACAATGAGAAAAAAGCAAAGACTTACAAGAAGAAATAACAGCACCAAATTCTGAAAAGTCTTCACGAACTGAGGAAAAACTATCCACAACCACCTTGGAGTCAAGCTCAAATATCACTTTTGAATGCCTTAACTCAATCATCCAATTAATAGCAAAGTAAAGACCAACAGCTTCACCTAAATGGACATCAGCAATAGGCTTAAACCAATGAGTTTTTGCACCCAAAAACTTATCATGATCATCTCTTAGGCACATACCAACACCCACTTGATTCCTATCCACAGAAAAAGAGGCATCTACATTACATTTCAAAAAACCTGCGGGTGGTCTCAACCACTTATGAACACTAGCTGAAGCAGGAATGGGATTATCTGTGCTACTTTTGTTGCCATTACGGGCCAGATTCCACTCCTCCAACAAAGAGATACCACGAGACATGACAACATCAACACACTCATCAGATTGCTCCCAGACTCTTTGGTTACGGCTACGCCACAAGCTCCAAAGGCACATAGCAAAAATCTCCATACCATGCTTGGGCAAAGCAGCAAGGAGTGCGAAAAATAATTCCCTGAAACTATTAGCCACCTCCAAGTAAGGCAAGATATCACCCCAAAGCCCCACTTTCCTCCAAACGCCTTCACTCTTATGACATGAAATGAGGACATGCCAAGAATTCTCCAAAGCCGAGTTACACCAAGGGCACATAGGAGTGCAAAGAACTCCACGCGAGTTTAAATTGTCCCTAGTTGGAAGGCAACCCCTTGTAGCTTGCCACAAAAAATTCTTAACTTTTGGCTATTAGTCTATTCATCATATCAAATATTCAAACACTTTTAATAATGTAATAATATATATTAATAATAAGGACAAAAACTCTTTATACCGACAGTATATTATAACTAAATCTAATTTCTAACAATAAAAATTTAAAAAACTTCACAATAATAGCTTGTTCACTTGTTATAAATGGTTGAATTACCACCCTTGTATAATTACACAAGTGATAAATAAAAAATAAGGACGCGTTTGGGTAAACAACTTAATTAAGAGCTTATCACATTAGACATTACCGCATGAGAGCTTATGCCATAAGAGCTTATGAACAAAGGGGCAGGAGAGGATTCGAAGGGGAAAAACACGAAGGGGTCATAAGCACTTGTTAAAATTCCATAAGCTTGTTCCAGTAACTTATGAAAATAAGTCAAAAACTCCTTATGGGATGACATAAGTTACTTTTATAGGCTCTGCCAAACACACTGCAAAAGAGCTTATGTCATCAGATAAGTCAAAAGGAGCTTAAATAAGCTCTTCCAAACGCCACCTAATTCTAAGTCCTTCTACTCAATCCTTCAACATAATAAATAAAGAAAATAATTGAATGATTTAATATTTTCAAAATATTGAATGCATATTATTTTTATTTAATGTTTTTTTATTTAATAGTAGAATGATCAGTACTTAATAGTATGATTTTATATGGGGGTATAATGAGAATCTAAATAAAATTCTCCGTAATTATTTTTTTGTTGAATAAATTCTCCATATTTATAAGTAGGGATTAGAGTGGTCCATCAACACCTATATATAAGGAGGTCTTAGTCTTACATCAAAACCTATTAATTTAGGCTAATCTTTGAGTTTTTCTCAACTTTAAGACAAAATAAAAAATAAAAATAACAGAGTTTTCCTTATTGAATGAGTCCCAAAATACCAGTAAAAAAAAATCCCAAAATTAGGTTTCGGAAATTTAATTTTTAACCCGACATCTGAATATAACATTATTATTATTTTACTGAGTGTCACATAAATCGTAATTGTCACACTCATGATGCTAATTAAGTTAATAGATATAAGCCACAATCCAATGCTAAAGTTTTTTTACCTTTTTTTTATGATCCCAATGCTAAAGTTTTAACTTGCAAAAGTACGTTACGTAAAAAAAGCTTGTAAAATTACGGAAATTTTCCAAATTAGTACGAAAGTACGAAACATATGTCAATGGAGAAAAAAGTGATAAGTAAAGGAGCAAGCTAACCAGGTAATCGCTCGCCAAGAACACAGGAAGTTTAAAATTCCAAGCTTCCATCACTATCAAACATTTGCAAGTAGCAGATTAGCTGCCAAGGCTGATAGCTAATTAACCACGCACGTGCCCAACTACTTTGGTGTTCGTTTTTCTGTTTTCTTTTCTTCTACATTATGTTTGGTTTAGTAAAAATGGTGAGGGGAAAGAAAGTGAGAGGAAATAAAGGGGAATGAGAGTGCGTTTGTTACATATTATCTGAAGAAAAAAAAAATCATTTTTTTATAGTAAAAAAATCATTTTTAATGAATTTGAACGTGTTTGTTTAAGCTTTTCACAAAAATGATTTTTTTTTATAAAAAATTATTGTTAAAATAAAAAGCTACTTTCATTAGATTTTGGAAAAAAATCATTAACTACTTTTAAAAGAATGATTTTTATTATTGTAAATAACTACAAAATAACTTCTGTTTTTCTTTAAAATTTCTAAAAGATAATATCTAAATTATTGATTGTCAAAATCACTTTCCTTTTAATCCTTAACAAACGGACCCTGAGAAAAAAGAGTAGAAAATGAGATGATTGTTCAATTGTTTGATAAAAGAGAAAATGGAAAAAAATAAATCTATAAATTTTCTCTCCTCTTGTATGATCATGTAGAAAGTTTGGGTAAGAAAAAACATTTTTCTTTGTTTCTCAGAGTATACTCAGCGTGCAACTGTGTAGACTAATCCCTCGAGGTACTAGATGACATTGAAGGGCTGACCTCTTCTAACCAGATTTTCTCCATATGCAATAGTCAAATATCGAACCCGTGGCCACTTACTTAAGAAGCCCGAGCTCGTTACCACTTGGACCAACCACATGTTGGTAGAAATGACATAAAAAATACCCTTAAATAAAAATAAGATATTATAATAAATAAGTCATATGCTAGTTCTCTATCTCCTCACTTTTTCCCCAAAGTGAGAGAAAACTTTTTCCCTGTATTCTTTTTTTCATTTCTTCCCCTTTTCTAATACAACCAAACGAACAAATCACTTCTTTTTCTCCTCTTTCCCTTGGTATCTTTTTCTTTCCTTCACTTTTATTTTCATCCAAGGCAGCTTCTAGCGTGAGTGACCTTAGGAAGTCACTCACGGTGGAAGACAAAGGCTTAGTCGTTAGATTTTGCCAAAAGCTTTTGGACGGTTGAGATGAATAGAAAGTCACCAATTGTATGGGTTACTCTTGAGATTTCCAATCCATCAAGGAACAATGTACTGAAATGGTTCTCTTCAGATGTGCGTATTGTCCATCACACATTCCCAGATATGGCATCGTCGCACTTTTTCGAATTCTACCTATGCACGACTTAGATTTTCAAAAATCAATCACACTGTGACGTTGTTGTTTGCGTTGTTATTGTTGTTGTTAGGCATTTCCTTCGCCGGAAGATCCTTCACCTTAGAAGTTTCTGGAAGCAAAAGGAGAGTAACCACCCGCACAAGTCAGATGTTGTTTCTGTTGGGAAATCTTGGGAAGGTGAGTGGATTGAGACAGCACTTGAGAGAAGGGACGCAATCTTCCTATAAATTCATCACTTGCCCTCTTTCAACTTGGAACCCTCACACATGCACACACGCACGCGTGTACACACACAGACAAAACATGTGTTTCAGGCGACACTGTTCCCTTTCTCTTTCATTTTATCTGTATATCTATTTCGCCATTTGCCTTCCTCTATTTGGCTATTTCTTGTAGCGGTCTGCTATTGTGTCCGCAAAAAAATGAGACAATATTTTTTTATCATTTAACTCTCTTTAATAACCACTTTATCTAAACCCGGTCTTATTGCTTTTTTGAATAACAACCTCACGAACAAGGACTTGGTTGCGTTTGAGAGAAGGGAGATGAACATCGGAGCAGAGCTGAAGCTTGACGAGGTTGCCGAAAGAGTAAGATGAACGGTGTGGCAATAGACACATAGGACCTAAGATGGTGATGAGAATTGAAAGCAGAGAGTGAAAGTGTGTGATTCTTCTCAAAATTTGCATCGTGTCAATTTTGAATGGGAGGTGCGGTTAGAGTAGAGATGATAAAACGGATCCAACCCGTATGGTCATCTCGTATAACCCATCAAATTTCACCAAATGATTTCTCAATATTACAAAGCATAGAGTGTTTAACAAACAAAGTTAACAGTAGAATTAGATTAGAATATGAAATAAAGTTGAAACTTGTATTATTTTTGTAGAAGAGCTTTACAAACTTAACATATGCTGCCACTAGTCAAATAGTGAGCACATAATATAATTCACCACGTGAGCACCAACCATAAATAAGCGCTGGCCAAAAATGAAATAGATTATAGAGCAGTGCAGGGCTGACTCGTACGTAGTTGAATCTCGAAAGTTTGTAGATGGCAGGCTGAGAGAAACGGACATAAAACAGGGTAGGTGGGTAAGTAAAAGTGGTAAGAAAAACGAAGTTTAATTAAATAATTATATTAACTAGGAAAGCAGCGTTAAAACTAAAACTCTTGAAAGAAAACTTAGTCGTCCCAGTGGTCTTATCCAACTCAAGAGATTAGTCTCCATAGTTGTATACGGAGAATACCATAAGAACAAAAAAAAAACTTATGCATTGTGAATCTCGAATTTTTAATATTTTTTGAAAAAAATTAAATATCAATACCTTTTAAAACTTTAATTGAAATTTATACGAAAGACGGAATTATAAATTTTTATAAATTGAATGAAAGACTTGTTTTTAAACCCCATTCTCTCTTTAACTTCAAACTCTCTCATTTCTCTCTACACACACAGCCGCGTGCCACTATTAGAGAGGGTGGTTTTGGGCCATTTTTTGACCTGGAATTACCCCTTTACTTCGTTTTTTTCCCCCCTTTTATCTAAATAAGTTGTCTTTCCACATAGATCTGTTTTTTTTTTTTTTTGTATTTTTCGTGTTTTTCGTCGTCTGTGTGCGACGGTATTGTTGTTCGTCGTCTTGGTGAGGTGTTGTTTGATTTCCCGTCTTGGTGCAATGTTAGTTTGGTTCAGATTGGCAGATCTGCTTCGACTCATCACAGAATTGATCAAGAATTGGGCGTCAATGTTACAGATCCGGATACATGAGTATTCTGATGCCTTTGATTTTGTCACTTTTGTAGGCATTTTGTTTTTGCCGTGTTATGCTATTAACCTGGGTGCTATAAGTTTGTTCGCAGATTCATCCTTTTCGGTTTTTAGTGATGTTAGATTTGTGTTGTTTTCGATGTATTTTACCAATTTGAATGAATGAATATCTTTTTAGTCAAAAAAAAATAAATTGAAAGACCTAATTATAATTTTTTTAAATTAAGCCTATTTGATCTAATGTTTTTTTTTAAAAGGTCATACAAAAATAATTAAACCGAAAAAGACCACCTGGTTTTGAACGTAGGAGTAGGCGTGGCTGCCCTGTCCCACTCGCTATCAACTAATAAGATCATTCATTCCCACCTACCACCCTCTATGAGTTAGGCACACCCAAACTCTCACCCCATATTCTCTGGCTTATATTAGGACACTCAACTCGTTTCAATTCTTCATCACTCTTTTCCTCACTCCTTTTTTCGGTTTTTATTTCCCTCACATCACAAACCCAACTAACTCTCATTTCCTCTCCTCCCAAAACACCCCTTGCTTTCGGGTGTTTTATTGCTTGCGCCATTCTTCTTAAATCTATCCTGGTAACCAAACAAACACAACACAAATTAGTTGGTGAAACAAACTCTCATTGAAACACCATGATATCTGTTGAAACTCAGCAGAACCCAGAGCTCTCTTCTACCCCTAAAACTTGTACTTCTACTGACCAAAACCAAAACCAACCAAATTCTCCTCCAACCGAAACTAAAACAACCCATGTCTTCAAATCAAAATTACCAGACATACCCCTCTCCAACCACCTCCCTCTCCACACCTACTGCTTCGAGAGACTCTCCGAATTCGCCGACCGTCCATGTCTCATCGTCGGCTCCGCCGCCAAAACCTACACCTACGCCGAAACTCACCTCCTTTCCCGGAAGATCGCCGCCGGTCTGTCCAACCTCGGCATCCGCAAAGGCGACGTCATCATGATTCTACTCCAAAACTCCGCCGAGTTCGTCTTCTCCTTCATCGCAGCCTCCATGATCGGCGCCGTCGCCACCACCGCCAACCCGTTCTACACCTCCCCCGAAATCTTCAAGCAATTCACCGCCTCCAAAGCCAAACTCATCATCACACAATCAATGTACGTGGACAAGCTCCGCGGCCACGAGAACGCCAAGCTCGGGGAAGATTTCAAGGTGATCACGGTGGACGACCCGCATGAGAATTGCCTGCATTTCTCGGCGATCTCGGAAGGGAACGAGGACGAGGTGCCGGAGGTGGAGATCGATCCGGATGACGCGGTGGCGCTTCCGTACTCTTCCGGCACGACGGGGTTGCCGAAGGGAGTGATTCTCACTCACAAGAGCCTAACGACGAGCGTGGCGCAACAGGTGGACGGAGAGAACCCGAACCTGTACCTGAAGCCCGAAGACGTGTTGCTCTGCGTGCTTCCGCTGTTTCACATATTCTCGTTGAACAGTGTGTTGCTGTGCGCGCTGAGAGCGGGGAGTGCGGTTCTGCTGATGCACAAGTTTGAGATTGGGGCGTTGCTGGAGCTGATACAGAGGTATAGGGTGTCGGTGGCTATGGTGGTTCCGCCGCTGGTGCTGGCGCTGGCGAAGAACCCGGCGGTGGCGGAGTTTGACTTGAGTTCCATACGGTTGGTGTTGTCAGGGGCTGCGCCGCTCGGGAAGGAGCTGGTGGACGCACTACACAGCAGGGTGCCTCAGGCTGTTTTGGGACAGGTCAGCTCTCACCTCACTCCTTTATTACTCTTACATCGTTGCACGATAGCCATCCACATATTTTCTCAACAACATAATCATCCCATTCAAAAAAAAAAAAAAAAACTTCTGCAATTTGCATGCACCACCAAGGACCAAATTAATAAACGAGGGTACTCTCGTAATTTTAGTAACTGTTTTTTTTTTTTTTAACTCGTGAATTTTGTGAAAAAATAAAATTATATTTATGTAATTTGAGATCGTCATATATTTTATCAATATCAATTTAAGAGTGGAATTACTCTTATTTTCTCATGAATCCCTTTTTTGGTGTTATCACTTTTTCGTCACCTCAATTTCACATCCAATTTACATTTTTTTATTTATTATTTTTTAAACCCCTGAGATGGCATTTGATACAAGTTTTCAGAAAAGTATTTTCGAAAAGGTTGGCAAGGGAATAAAACATTCCAGAAACCAAACCCCGCTACCTGAATTTCACATAACTATTTTTCAATTATTAAAAATTTTAAAAATATTCACCCAGCGGCCGGTGGGGGGTCGGTAGGCGGTGGCGGCTTGAGAGTTGAGATGCCAGATGGTGTCAAAGCGGGGTATAACAGAATTTTGACATGAGAATATGGGGTCTGAAACACAACATGGCTTTAAAGTACGTCGGACTTTGCCTTTTCGGCAGATACAAATTTAGTTTTTAAGAAAATTATTAAAATTCATGGAATACGAGTTATAAAGATAGTGGAAGGAGATTTTCCGTCAAAAACAAATTTATTTTAATATAGTGGAAGGAAATAGAGGGGTTTGCGTTTGGGAAATGAGGATATAGACACCTTATATATCCGGCCATCTTGTAAAGAAAATAAGTTTTGTTACGTGAAGATTCAAAATATGACATCTGAATTGTATTTTATTTATATTTATATTTATGTATGATATATTTATTTTAATTTCACATATAATAATATCTAATTAGATTTTAATGAATATACAATATCTCATGAAATATCAAATTAGGATGAGGATAAAATACAATTAAAATAATGATTTAATTTGTATACTCAGATAGTGTAAAAAAATTTTACACTGTCAACCAATCAGAAATTGACACATAATTATAAATCTTTGATTCTTATCCTAAACACCTTAAAAGAGTTATCAATTCCATGATTTCTGATTGGTTGTCAGTGTAAAAATCTTTACACTAACAGTGTATATAAATTAACCTCTTAAAATAAAATAACTTGAAAAGAAGACATATGAGATGAAATAATTAACGGCGCCTTTGCAACTTGAACTAATTCCAAGATATAGTTATGGTTTTCTCAAAAAAAAAAAAAAAAAGAAGGATATATTATGGTCTCTCAAGTCATTTTTATTTTATTTTCATTTGTAAACTTGATATTGTTAGACTTTTGAGTACGTAGGCTTATTCTCTCATAAATTAGAATAGTAACGTGATCAATATTCTTTAACATTTCCTTCAGTTATTATAGAAAAGTGAATTTCTAAAGAAACAATGGAAAGATGAATTTGTATTTTGATCCCTTAGTAAGTTATATTTATTTAAATACAATAAATAAATACTAAATTTGTAAGTTATTATTAATGTTTACTAAAGATATCAATAAAAAGATTTGATTCAACAGGACGATACAATTAGATTACTTCAAAATATTGGTGATCACGGTATTTTTTTTAATAATAAAAATGTATAATTATATAAGAACTAAAAATACATCACAAAATATGAATGTATAGGATCACCGAGACACATTTTTTGGACAGTAGGTTTGTATCCCACATGGTGATCATAGTAATATGTAATATAGCTTTCAAACTTGACAACGTGATCACCATATTCGTTGTTTGGGGGAGTTGATTTGGTTCAACGGCGCAATGCCAACTAGTAGTCTAGTACAATTAGTCAACTATACAAGACCAGTCAAAGAAAGTTTTTTTTTGTTGACAAAATCAAAGAAAGTTTTAGTTCTCTGCAGTCAGCGCAGCAGTCTTTTTTTCCCCATCAAGGGTATATCCCTTCGAGTCAACACAGCAGCCTAAAACATTTTTATGCGGTCATAAATTCAACTACACCGTAGAGATATCATTTGAACTCTGTTATTTTTAATATTACATTATACTATTTGATATTTTATTTTTCATTTTTTTATATATACATTTTAAAAGCACATCAAATAGTGTCTCTTTTGATTTTCATAAAAAAATATCCCTTTCTTTTGAGCCACGAAATAATGGTCAAATAATTGTTGTACTAATTGGCTGTTGGTCTAGTGGAAGCAACTAGCCTCATAGGGAGGAGAACCTGGAGAACTCGGGTTCAAATCCTTGTGGAGTCACCCCTACTGGAAGGCTGAGAACCAATGGGTAAAATTCTGCCCAATCAGCCGAACCGGATATTAATCTCATAGCGGGTCCGAAGGGCTCAAGCCGTGGGATACTCTGGTGGACCCACTCGGCCCTTGTGGAGTCTCTTCCATTGGGAGGCTCAGAACCAAGGGGCAAAATCCTGCTCAATTAGTCGAACCAGATATTAGTCCCATAAGCCGTGGGATGCTCTGGTGGACCCACTTGGTCCAAAAGGTTAATTAGGGTGGGTTCCGAAACCAAAAATAATAATAAAAAATACTGTTGTAATGTCTATATTAATATTGAAATATTTTTTAGTTATCCTAAATTAAATAGTTACCAGGATAGATTATTTCTTACCTTAATTTTTAATTATATTTTAGGTAAGAATTTAGTTTAGACAGATTCATTACTATCCGTCTATATAATATCGGCATTAAATTTAAATATCTTGTAATTACTATTAATCCTATAATTATTAGGAAAAATTCAAGTACCATCAATTAATTTAGTTATGATAATATTTAGCCTTTTGGATTCAAGTAATACCTTTAAAATTTATTAACTTTACTTATTAAAGTTTATTTATAACATTGAATGAGTTTTTCTAGGTATTAGTTTTTTTTTTTTTTATTTATAAAATCTTAAGGTATTAGTTAAGTAATACCTTTTAAATGTTTACTGATTTAAATACACCACTTTACGATATAAGTTTTCTAAGGTTGGATTCCTCAACTAATGCTGCATTTGCTTTAAAATTTAATTTTCAAACTTCAAATTTTTTCCTCTCATAATTAAGCTTAGTTTTGCATGTCAGCAGCTAGCCCCGTTTGCGGAGAAGAAACACAATTTCACTGAAAGAAGCCAAATAAAATATAACACAGAAACCAGAGTAGGTTTGCGTTTGGATTTTAGCTCTGCCAAAATCTTTTCCAAGCAGACACTTCACCTGCAAATTCAAGACAAGTTAATTATCTGATCTATCTTAATTCTTCCGAGCAGTTAAAACTGATAGCCTCATGTTCGAGTCAGAGGCAGAAACTCCACAAATGAATAGCCTCTTATCTGATAGCCTCTCTAGCGTCGAACATTCTTTAAGAAACCAAAGATAAAAAATTTACCTGAGAAAGTAGAAAATTTCTGCATCTGAATTTATTAACGAATGCTTTTAGAATACTGGTTAGTAAGACTTTTAAATTATGTTTTGGAGTTTTTGGAGATGATGGAGTGGAGTGGTTAATAATGGAGTAATTTAGGGTGGAGTGGGATGGAGTAGTAAAAATATATCACTCCATTGTTTGGAAGTTTGAGGGGAAATCCCAAACCCCTAATTTGGGCTATAAAAATTGGGGGTTTGGATGGGATGAAGTGGTTTGGATTACCATCCTAAACCATTCCACTCCATTAATGAATAAACTCCGAAACAATGGGTCAAGTCTTCTATACCACCCCACTCCATTACTAACCACCCCACCCCATCCTCCCAAACATACCCTTAGGTTATGTTTGGGAGTTTTAGAAAGGATGGAGTAAAATGATTATAGTAATAGAGTGGTTTAATTTAGAGTGGAGTGGGATGAAGTGGTAAAAGCATGTCACTCCATTGTTTGGGAGTTTTAATGTTCCCTCTCAAACCCCCAAATTGGAGGCTATGAAAAATAGAGCTTTTGATGGTTTGGAGTGCTTTGACTTCCCATCCCCAACTATTCCACTCCATTGTTTAAAAAAACTCCCAAACAATAGGTCGAGGAATTTGTACCATTCCACTTCATTACTAACCATCACACCCCGTCCTCCAAAAAACATACGTAGTATTTACAAACTCATCGTATCAGTTTTTACACTTCAGCACTGGTATTTATTTATACAAGTTGTTTAATTAGTCGCACGTGTATGTATGCACATGACGTTGATAACCACCCATGCCAACTCACCACTTGGTTACAACTGTAATCCCTCACATGCCCAGCTTGAGGCTCCTCCGATTCTTCTCTGCCCGCGTTTTCTGAGGATAAGTTATATCATTTCAATAATTAAAATATGATATTTAGATAAAGGGAGCTGCTATGGGACCATTGAAAAATGGAGGGGTTTGAAACCCCCTTCATTATTTTCTCTCTCCTCCTTTTTTTTAAAAAAAAAATCTTTAGAATATTTCTCATTATTCTATCCATGATTCTATTTTAATAATTATTACTTTTATTAATACTATTTCTCTATCAGATTCTTTACAATCACAATATTCATAATGATATTTCATATATCAATTACATACTTCTGTAGCTTCATCTTTTAATTCTTGTACTAAATCTCTTGAATAATTTTGATTAGTTAAATCTAACATACTTAATTTACATAAAAAAAAAATCTATACTATGATAGTTATTCATTATATTACTTTATTTACTTAGCGCTGATACCAAATCGGTACCACCCTAATAATTTCAAATATTTTTAATTTATTCATTTTTTAGGGTAGTATTTTATTCATCAATAAAGGCCAAATCATCATCATCACCATTAAAATCTACATAATAATCAGGATCACAGTAGAATTTAAAATCAAATAAATAATATTTATGATCGGTATATATCTCAAGATAATATTCAAGATCGTTATTTAGGATCACTTTTTCCAACATTCGGTTAATGCTAGAGTTTCTTTTTCATATGTTGGATAATTAATTTCCCTAGAGTTTCTAAAAGATTTTCTAATTGTTCAAGAACTTTTCTAATTTTTTCAATATCTCTATTTTCATCTATTTCTTTACCTTTACTTATATTATTTAGTTTATCTCTTATATTATTTATTTCACTTTGTCCTTTCTGAATCCTATTATAAGTGTAATTTAAAATTTTATTTTTATTTTCTATTAGTTGAATAATATTTTTATTAGTCTCTTCCATTATTTTTTCTATACCTTTGAATTTTATTACTATTTCTTCAGATAAACTCATTATTTTATCGTTTTATATTATAATTTTATCTTATGTGAAAACCATAGGGTTTTGAAACCATATGATTTAAGAAGGCTTCGTAGAAATATATATATATATATATATATATATATATTTGCTTAGTAATTTAGATAATATTTTATTTACATTTATATGCAATATATTTATTATAGTTTTATACATACAATATTTAATTAGTTTTGTTCATATAAATATGTTGTGTTTCATTAAGTGTGTATAAAAAAAGTAAATGCATGATAAATGATAATTGCAAATGAGCGGTGGAATAGAAAATTGATTGAATAGGTAGGTGGGTGCCAATGTGCATGCTTAGTAACATAAACATGTGTTATTTATTCAATTATTTTCCTTCGATTTGACCGTAAAATGCATGCATGTTCATTGTTCAGGGGTACGGGATGACAGAGGCAGGGCCGGTGCTGTCCATGTGCTTAGGCTTTGCAAAGCAGCCGTTCCCAACAAAGTCAGGCTCATGTGGCACTGTTGTAAGAAATGCAGAGCTCAAGGTTGTCGACCCTGAAACTGGTGTTTCTCTTGGCTATAATCAACCAGGTGAAATTTTCATCCGAGGGCAACAGATCATGAAAGGTACTACATCCTAATTAATATTCGTGATATACATAAATCTTGAGGGAGAAAGGAAAGAGAGAGAATTCATAATTCAATTTGTTATTCTAATTATACTTAATTTGATGATAATTATAGTTTTCCCGTCCAATTAATTTATGCCTAATGGATATATACTTATGTCATACATTTAAACTTGTTAGGATACTTGAATGATGAGAAGGCCACAGCAGCAACAATCGATGAAGAGGGTTGGCTTCATACCGGTGATGTTGGCTACATAGATGACGATGAAGAGATTTTCATAGTTGACAGGGTGAAGGAACTCATTAAATTTAAAGGCTTCCAAGTATGTATTCTTATATGCTTACATTCTAATTCGCATCATAAAAGTTTTGTAGATGAAAAGAAAAACTGGCAAAGGCAACAACCAATTAATTAATCATACGTATTTGTTCTGTTCTGCTAGGTGCCCCCGGCAGAACTGGAAGACCTTCTTGTAAGCCACCCCTCCATTGCAGACGCAGCTGTTGTCCCGTAAGTTTCTTTGAATCTTGATGGTTAAATTAATGAACATATATAGCGCAACGAGTTACAAATCATAATTATATTTGACTAATGATGTTATCAACGACCAAACATATTAACAGGCAAAAGGATGTAGCTGCTGGTGAACTTCCTGTTGCTTTCGTGGTGAGGTCAAACGCCTTTGATCTAACTGAAGAGGCTGTGAAGGAGTTTATTGCTAAACAGGTATATATGCACATAGAAAATAATTTCATATGTGATATGGCAATTAAAGGGTATTCATATTTTAGTACATAAAAACATGAATGGGTTTATATTAGCATTTGTAAATGCTATGTAAATTTAATGGAAATAAGTTTAATCTTCCAAAGCCTTTTAGTTAATTGATTGGTATGTGGTTTTGTTGTGAACAGGTTGTGTTTTATAAAAGATTACACAAAGTGTACTTTATTCATGCAATTCCGAAGTCTCCATCAGGGAAGATATTAAGGAAAGAACTCAGAGCAAAGCTAGAAACCGCCCCCCAGACGCCCTAGAGTCAAGAACCTGATTTTTTTTTATCCCGCAATATCTTCTGTATTTATTTTATTTATTCTAGGTTTCAACGCACAAAACCAATCGGTTGCACTGGTACATATAATTCATTGTATTCTTGTGACCATTCCCTGAGCTTCTCTGCTGTCCATTGCACATGTTATGTGATTTGAGATGACAAATTTTCGAAACTTTATTGTTATTATTGTTATTGTCAAATCCATGTGGTAATAAAATGTATTTGCTGTGATAAAGATGAGCAATGATATTTGGACACGGATTTGTTGTTGGACACTGTATATATATACGGATTTTTATCGGGTTTGATAACATGTGAGAGATAAAAACATACGGTGTCTCATATTGTTGTCGGGATCAAAAAATCATTTTCGCATAAAGATCACTAATGGTGTATTTTTTTTTAGGTGAACATTTAATGGTGTATTTTAGTTTGACCTTTGAAAGGTCTCAAATGTCTTGTTCTTGCCGAATTTGGTAAAGGCCCAACTGACCTAGGAATCCAAGCTCTTGGCTAAACATCTCGGCCTCAGGTGATACCCTCTAGGTCTAAGACATCGGTCTCGAGTTCATAACCAACACACCTCAGTCAATCATATAGAAATAGATCCGACGACATCCTAACCAACACGGCTCGGTTAGTCATATAGAGATAGGTAGGCATGCATCACATGAGGGGGAGAGAGAATCTACAGCGGAAACGTCCCGCCCACAAAAATCGCTAACGATCTAAGGAAACCCATGTAACGTAATCGAATTACTCTCTTCGTGCATACTAAGAGTCTATATAACGAAAGAGGCCATCATCAACAAAAGGGGATGATCATCCACTCTAGCTCACACATACCATTAGTCTTAGTACATACTTGTATTCTAGGCTATAAGCAACATCTTGTTCATGTAACCCCATTCTAACATATAATAATATATCTCTCCGCCTTAAAATATTTTGAATAGCCTAAAACATCCTCAATTATATGTTCTGAATTCTAAATTTATAAGGGTTTTAGAGTAAATTAATTTTAAAATCATTTCACTCCCCTCTTGAACTAAACATAAAAATTGTTATTTCCCCTCCCCTCCGTTAAAATTTCTATCATCCGCTCCTCTCAACCAAACACAATATCTAATTAAAATGTCTCCTTTCCCTTCCCCTTCCCTCCCTCCATTACAATACTTCCCCTCCCCTCAGTTAACCAAACACACCCTTACATAGTGTTTGGTTGGGGGAATTGGGGAGGAGGGGATATATTTTTTTAAATCTTTCATGATTGTTCAACTTTTTGGAGGGAGGGGAGGGGAGCAACAATTGAGTTAGGAGGGATTTTGCTCCCCTCCAATATTGGGGGATCTGAAAGGGAGATAAGGGATTTTAAAACATTTTACATACATTGACTAAAATATCCCTATTTGTGTATTTTGAAATAAAATAATTATAAGGGTTTAAAAGTAAATTTGTTTTAAAATCCCTCGCATCCCCTTCTGAACCAAAAATGAAAGTGCTATCCCCTTCTCCTCTCAAACAATCACAATGTCTAATTAGAATCATTCCCCTCCCATCCTTTCCCTCCCATTCTCTCCATTAAAATTCCTACCCTCTTCTGAACCAATCACACCATTATGCTTTGTTTGGTTGTGAGAAGAAAAAGAGAAGAGAGAAAGTGGTGAGAAAAGGTATGAGAAGTGAGAAAAGAGGTGAAAAATAGAATAGATTTGATGTGTTATTTGATATAAGAGAAATATGAGATAAAGAAGTGTGTTCTCTCTCTCATTTGTTTGGTTGGATAAAAAGTGAGAAAAAAGAAATGTAATTGTTTTTGAAAACACAAAAATACCCTTAACTAAAAAATCAATATACAAATATTCTAATTTTATTAATTAAGTTAATTTAAATAATTAAATAATTTAAATTAATATAAATGATTTAAGTTATTTTAACTAATAAAATTTATTAGTTTAATATAATTATTTTATTAATTTAAATTTAATTTAACTAAATAAATTATTAATTTATTTCAATTTATTTAAATTTATTAAATAATTGAATGAGAATCCAAAAAGAAGTGTACAAAAATCATTTTAGATAAAACACTCATTCCCTCTTTCATTTTCTTCTCACTTGGGGAGAAGAAAAAAATTGAGGTGACTCCCACCAATTTTGTCCTCTCTTCCTATTTCTCTCCTCTATCAAACAAGAGAAAAAAAATAATTTTTTCCTCTTTTTCTCTTTTCTTAAAAAATTTGAGTTGATTCCCACCAATTTTATTCTCTCTTTCCATCTCTCTCTTCTACCAAACAAAAGAAAAAATCATTTTCTCATCTTTTTCTCCCATTTATTTTCTCTCTTCTCATTTACTAATTTAACAAGCCAACCATCAGTTACAGTTATAGTGTACTGTTTCTGTTCTGTGCTTCACTTCCACCGTATAGGGTTCCAAACACTTCACTTCACCATTTTTGTCCTTCGACCTCTCTCACCTCTGCCTTCCACTCCGCCGGTTCGCCCAGTCCCCTCCGTTCACGCTGAGTCACCGACCGCCAAGTAATTCAGCTCCGTTCACGGTGTCATGGTGAGTGCTTGTCCTGTTCTTCATTCTTTTATTTCCCCTTCACCTTGCTTCAATCTTCATCTCTGCTTCACCTTGCTGTTGTGATTGACTGATTTTTGTGGTTATTATTTTGATTCACTTTGCTTCAATCTTCATTTTTGTTCTTCACTTTGCTGTTGCTTCACTTGTTTTTTCTTCACTTTTTGATTTGGTTTTCTGATAACGTGAGCAAGCCTTGCTAGTTCTGATTTGTGATTCGGTTTTCTGATTTGGGTCTGCTTCAATCTTCATCTTTCTTCACTTTACCGTTGCTTCATTTTTCTCTTCACATTTCTGATTTGGTTTTCTGATAACGTATATGGAAGGAAGGGTTTGGGTAGGAAGCGAATAAGGGCAATGGATAGTTATTGTCTAAGAATTAGGTGATTATTGATTGAATGTCCCGTGTTCTTTCAGTTTGCAGTGTGACTATGGATTTGTCTGCTTGAGAATTGTGAACTGTCTCAAACTTCACATGGCAGCTCCGCGACAAATTTCCACCACACTTCTATCTCCCGCAAAATCCCATCATTTTCTCTCTCAATTTCTCTTCCTCCGAACAATGTCTTCCAAGATTTTTGTTAAAGGTAACACTTCTTTTATTATTATTATTATTATTATTATTATTTTTGGTCTCTCTCATGTTCCTCTTTGGTGTCAGATTTCTAGTATTTTTGAATCTGGTCTGGTGACAATTCAAGTTTGATTATTCAAGTTTGATTTTTTACAGTTTCTTTCTCATTACCTTCAATTCTGTACTAGAAATTGTTTCCATATGAAAAACATTGAACAATATTACATTTTATGGCGTCCCATTTGTTTTAGCATATGAATCAAATTAATCGATGGCTTAATTGAACATCTGGTCTACAATCTCTGTGGCACATGATTTCTGTTATTTGTTTTTGACCACTGTCGTGAATATTTTGGTATTATTTGAACATTTGGATAGCAATCTCTATTTGCTCTTGGTTCAATGATTTTTTGGGTGAAAGAATTCACCAAGAAAGAGAGGGAATGAAGAAAAGAAATAGCACAACAGCTCATAAAAGCTCTCTCATCTATCTCTATACGTGCAACCTCAATAAACCATGTAATGACACCCCTATTGTAAGCAAAGAAAACAACTCTATCCCACGAAAGAGGGAAGAAACTTTTGATTGAACAATCTGGCAGCATTACACTCCATCCATAAAAACAACAACTGCCCTGTGAATAAGGATGATCCGCCAAAGATTTTTACTCTCCTCCTTCTTGATTAAATGAAACCCAGGACACCAGAATGATCTTTAAGGGATTTTATTTTATTTAGAAAAATGACAGGTTATAATTGTGATGTTGGCTGGTTATTTGAAATCATTTCCAATTTTATTTGATTTCAAACACATCGCCTTGCTGTTTCCTATGATGAATTTTAGTCCTTAGAATGCTTTCTTCCAATATACTCAGCAAAATAGTTAGCCTATTGCGAGAACAGCTGAATGATACCCACTGCACCTACAAACCAAAGAATGCAGTCAAGGTTCTTTGTATCCTTGAGTTGTGTTTAGTTGAGAAGGGCACTTGAACTATTTGATTTCACGCTTTTATTTTTGCTCCCAATGGGCTCTTTTAGCATGTTTCCTGCTGCATGACACTCAATAATGAATGGCTTAATGTTGTATAGCATATCTAATTTTTATTGCAGTTGTATATATATTTCTTTAGTTACACCAAACTTCAAACTCTCTTGATGTAGCCATGGCCCATAAATCTTGAATACTTGATGCAGGTTTAGCATTTTCTACTACAGAAGAAAATTTGGCCGAAGCCTTTTCACAATATGGCAGTGTCCTGAAAGGTATGTGCCTCTGTTGTCATTACAAGCTTAAAACCTCCCAGATTAAAATTGTCATGCATCTATCATTTCTCTTTTCCAGCTAATATAGTACTGAATAAAGCCAAGACTAGATCCAAGGGTTTTGGATATGTGACCTTTGCTAAGGAGGAAGAAGCCCGCAGGGCACAACTAAGCATGGATAGAAAGGCTAGAATCTACTGAATACTAACTTTATTTTTCTTTTAATGAAATACCAAAATACATTAAATGAATCAACTCTTTCTTTTTTTGCAGATATTACATGGACGTGTTTTATATGTGGACATGCAACCTCCTAATAAGCAAAACATGATAAAGGGTAGACCCATGTGCGACCCACAAATTAAAGAGTAGATCCATGTGGTTTAGTGAGTTTCTCGTGAATTTCACCCAATAATAAAGAGCGTGTTGAAGAAAATGTGCAAAAGGGTGTATTGGTGGCATTTTTTGTTTCATTTAATTTGACCTCATGACTTTAGAGAGCCATTTGTCTTTTAGAAATAGAGAAAGGATAACATGGGGGTAAAGAAAACTTGCATTAAAAGAAAGCCTCTTAAAACTTTGCTGGAAAATCTACAAAATATTGCAGGAATCTGGCCAGAAAATGATGAAGAACTTGATCCACCACCAAGTAAATGAGAAGGAATTTCCCTGACTGCAACAAGGGAAAATATCTTTTCTTCACTTTTCAGTGGCGAGCTTGTTTTAATGTATGTAACTATAGACATTATTAAAATATTTTAACTGTGATTATTGGAGTAGATGTTATGATAGCCTTCGTGTCTCTTATTTCAATTCTGCAATGGATACCAGAGGACATGGTACTCACGTTGCATCAGTTGCAGCTGGCAGAAAGGTTGTGGGAGGCAATGTCTTAGGTCTGGCTAAAGGGATTGCAAGGGGTGAGCCCCAAATGCAAAAAAATGCTGTTTGCAAAATCTGTTGGCAATTATGTTACAGTGTAGATATGTTTGCTGCTTTTGATGATGCAATTACCGAATGGGTTGATATTTTAGTAGTTTCCATTGTCGGATATGACAAGCCTTGCCCCTTCCAAATATCTCGCATTAATGACAAAGAGACTCAAGTATTAAAATATAAAATACATCAAATCTTCAAAGTAGAATCGTTTTACTTCATTTCTGTGCATAATTTAGCAGAGCTTAGTTTTTCAGTAACCAAAAGGCTACCATTATGTTTAGTGACACCAGGGAGGACATGCAAGCTCCTTATACTTCGCTAGTTTCTCAAGTAGAGGCCCCAACTTGATTAGTCCTGATATTCTTAAGGTATAAACCCTATTGCAGTAACACTAGTGTAAAAATTAAATTCAGCAACACAGTTGATAGTGGAAAAATTCTTTACACTAATAGTCCATGCAAATTAAATCCTATTACTTATTATAAGATAAATGTTATTTAGTGTCCTAAGGATATTGATTAAGGAAACATGGATAGAAATAATGTTTTGGAAAATGGTGAATTCATTTTTTTTCAAAGTTTAAAAATTACAATTTTCGGTGTAAACTTTCTATTTTTGATTTCTTAACCAGTGTAGGTTAGCAAGACCCTTACTCTAATAGGTAAATGAGATATATCACTCACTCGCATATATCTGAATAAGTATAATTGATAAATGAATCAGTTTAAAATTTATTGGAAACAAAATATTAATTGGTGGTTTCTAAGGTGAGGGAGCAATTAAATCCCTTACCATGAACCACCAGTTAGCAGGTTAAGCAATTAGTTTTTCTTTTCTTTTTTAAATTTCGAAAACCCATCTTTACCCTTCCCTCTACCACCCCACCCCACCCCATCGTCAACCCCATCCCATCTATCACCACCGCCACCCCTCACTGGCGTTTCAGATCCGGCCTCAGCTTTAACGCAAGGGGAGAGTAACCCATCGGTGTGCGGCACGGTGCGACAGATCCAGTAAGCACGGTGGTCGGTGGGATTGAGGCTTGCTTTACAGCCCAGATCTGGCCATCCTCCTCCTCTCCCACAGCAGACCTTTGCCATGTCAAGCTCGTCCGGTGGCGTGGTGGCCCTAGTTTTCAGATTCGCCATTTTCAAGTGAACAGAAGAGTCTTGGCACGGGAAAGCATCGTTCACAACACATCACTGGCGGTTTCGACTTGTTTTTTGACCTCGGAGGGCGGCCTCGGGGTGGCGACTACTTCCGCCGCCTTGATCTGCAGCGTCATCGCTGTCGTCGTGGTTGTCAGTTTCGCGGCCATTGTTGTTGTCTCGGCTGTCATCGTTGGTGGCATTGATTATTGTTGCGAGTGTTGTTGATTTAATATTGATAAGAGGGATAAGAGATAGGGCCAGATTTGTTGGGATATTATTCATGTAATTGATTTAGTTTTATTTAAACACAGTTTGTTCATAGTTTGTAATTGTTGTTCATGAACTCGTGCTCTTGTCTTGGCTTCACTCAAATCAGCTCATCCCGTTCTTCTTCAATTGACATCATCACCCATGCATTCAAGCTTCTTTCATTTTCTTTTATTCTAATTAAATAATTTAAAATCTTTCGTCTCTTTTTTTTGTTCATCGATTTTCAGACAAGGTTTGTATCTTTGGATTTGGGTTTGGTTCAGTGAAACTTGATCATTAGTTACATTGATGAATTTTGTTGATTGAAATTTATGGAATTTTGGTAGAGGCAAAACTTAACCTGGGTTTCCAGTGGGTGAGATAGGATAAAGAGTAGGGTTAAAAGTGTCATTTCATTTTTTTTTTATGACCTGTTAAACCAGTATCAAGTTTCAATCTTAACCATTCAATTATTTTATTAATATCTCATAGGGTTGAAAAGAAAGGGTTCACCATGAGAGACTTACTTGCTCCTTCATAGTAGAAGCCACCATATTAATTTATTAAAGTTGTTAAATAAATATAATTAGCATTTGAAATAATTTTCTGAGCAGTGATTAGTTGAAGTGGAAGTGAATTGATAGTTGGCAAATCATTTAAAACAAGGTTGATAAATAAATAAAATAAGAAAAATCATTTTTATCTTAAAATATTTTTTTTCTAATTTAATCAAATTTGCCGAATATATCAAATTAAATTCGAAATATTTTTTTTTGACCAGAATTCAGTTCGAAAAAAGTTGTTTCCTTGACATATAAAAGGCCAAGTCTTTGGAATGTGAGTGTGTAGAGTTGCTTCGCTTATTTTTGGAGGGCTGTTCATCCAACGCGTATATGAGCAGAGCATTGGCAATTTACTTCAAAACTTGTTTTTGCAGAACAAACAAAATGGAAAAGAGACATGACTTGAGATCCATTCTGCCATATCTACCATTGGTGATGCGTTCTTCCACTCTGTTCTGGCCTTCTCAAGTGGTCGAAACTCTCAGAGAACTCGCAAGAGGCCCTCTTCATAGCCACGTTGACTCTGGCCATCTCTTCTTCCTCGCCATTTCTCACCTCAGGAACTCGCTTTCTTTCTCTTCCCAACGACCTTTATCCCCTTCCGCTTCGCACGGATTCGCCCTCTTCTTCGACGAGGTAATAATACACAGGTAACTGGGGACCGAAATTCGGTTTCTTCTTCAAGTTCTCAATTTCCAATTTTGAATTGTGGGTTTTGCTAGTTAGGAGTTTTGGGTACATGGGTCTTGCTTCTTTCAGCTGATTAGTTCGTATTTGATAACATTGCTCTCATTGTTTCAGCTGTTGTCTAGAGAGGAATCAAGGAAGTGGTTTGAGGAGGTAGTTCCAGCATTGGGGAATTTGCTTTTGAGGTTGCCCTCTTTGTTGGAAGCACACTATGAAAATGCTGATATGCTTATAGATGGAGGGGGAACTGGTCTTCGCTTACTGGATTCACAGCAAGCAGGGATAGTGTTCCTTAGCCAGGTTTGCTTGTATTAGAGGACTTATTACATCGTATTTGTCATTGTCGCAGTCAAGTTGTAATTGTATGATATATTATAATGGTGATTTACATGCTGAGGATGGTTATAATTTACATTAGCAATTGTTTACTTTTCAGGAGTTGATTGCTGCTCTTCTTGGGTGCTCGCTTTTTTGTCTGTTCCCGGACAATCACAGATCTATGGAAAATCTTCCAATGATCAACTTTGATGAATTGTTTGCGTATGCAATCTTTAGCTATTCTTTTTGGGATGTCTAAGTAGTCTTCTACTCTTGTACACTTGCTCATTTTAGTTTTCATTTTTATCATTCTGTTGCTCGTAATGGTGTCAAGATGCTGCAGTCAATGGCATATGTATGTTTTGTGACTGTGTGTGAGAATGTGCCTGAATGGGAGGGGAGGAGGGGGGGGGGGAGGGGGGGGGGGAAGGGGAAGAAGATTCATATTGGTCTACCCGTCTAGGTCCATATTGTTGTAGCCATATTGTTCCAATGTTCTTTATTACAAAATTATGTCTATTATGGACTGTCTTACTTTGTACATTATAAAAAAAAATTCTTCTATATTTTCAGATGTCTGTACGAAGATTACAGTCAAAAGCAGGAAAGTAAGATTCGGTGCATTGTTCACTATTTTCAAAGGATAAGTCATGATATGCCTAAGGGTGTTGTCTCATTTGAGCGAAAAGTACTTCCCTTTGAAGGCGATCCTGTACACATTTCTTACCCAAATGCTAACTTTTGGAGCACTTCTGTTATACCTCTATGCAAATTTGAGGTAACTGCTAGAAATTTATATAGAATTGATAGCAAAAATAATTTCTTTTAATTATTTTTAAATGCTGCTTTTGGTTTGTAATAGGTAATACTTGGTATTTTAATAGGTTCACAGTTCAGGCCTCATAGAAGATCAGTCAAGTGGAGCTGTTGAAGTGGATTTTGCAAATGAGTATCTTGGGGGTGGTGCTCTTCGTAGGGGCTGTGTACAGGTACAATATGTTTATATTTCCATGTATGTCCTTTTGTTGGGATAGCGTTTTATACCATAGTTCTGAATATATTTTATAATTGGATGCATGTTGTCTAGTATACATTTTGTATTAGCACTGTTCGTCTTTTTGTAGATTTTGTATGTTGAGGTTATGTTTCTTTCTCACCTGAACTTTTGGCCTACTGATGTTTAATAAATTTGCTTCTAATCATCTGATATAGGAAGAAATCCGCTTTATGGTCAGTCCAGAATTAATTGCTGGCATGCTCTTCTTGCCATCCATGGCCGATAATGAGGCTATAGATATTGTTGGTGTGGAAAGGTTCTCAAGTTATACAGGGTGAGCATTACTCAGTGGATCTCAATTCTAATTCAAAAATAAAATTATTAATGCTTACTGCTTGCTTTATTTACTTCAAATGTGGTGGGAGGTTTTTTGTTCCTTTCTGTTCGAGTAAGGGGCAGAAAAGCATGTTTCTTAGTTGTTATACTTAGTATAATGAATTCTTCTTTTGCCTGTGGACAAATGCCTATACATTACTGTAGGTGAAACCATGTTAAATTCTGTGTTTATTTATAATAAACTTACTGTTATTGTAAATGCTGAGCACTTCCATCTTAACCTAATGATGATAATATCTCCTGATTTGATTAGGTATGCATCGTCATTTCGATTTTCTGGTGATTATGTGGACAAAAAGGATATAGACACCCATGGAAGACGTAAAACCAGGATTGTTGCAATCGATGCATTGTGTAGCCCAGGGACCAGACAATACAGGGAAAATTTAATCATTCGGTTTGTAGATCTCTGTTTACGTGACTACTGCTTTATAGGATGTATACAGAGCCACCATTATTCTAGGAGTAAAAGAATATACAATGATAAAATTTATAATCTAAAATCCTTTGTGTTTGGTGCCTCTCCTTTGATATTTGTAATTGTTTATAGAAGGTGTGTTTTATATACTTTCCATGGATAGTGGAAACACTTTTCAGAATTGCTTTTGGTTTCTTTATCTCAATCCTTTTGAGGAATATGTCTGATTTACACTAAGGAGTTGTGAATAGTAACCATAATCTCTTTCTTAACCATTTTTCTTCTTTCACAAAAGAATATTTTCTTTGTATTTGGTCTGTTTTTATACCTATAAAATACAGAAAATTTAAAAAGTTTTTTTGGTAGAGATATTTCTATTTTAGGAACTAGTAACCACTCAACTAGTTAACAATGTTGATAGAGTGGCTAATTAATAACCACTTGTTGAATCAATTAATTATTTGAGTGATATTTGTTCGGAAATGATATTGCAAAGAATACATTTGCTGTAAAGATAAATGGGCGACCACCCAATTTCCTCTGAATGGGAATAAAAGCAATCCATAAGATTGTATTGATTATCTTTAGTGGGATTTTACTGTTGTATGCAGTATTTTTTTATTTTAAATTTCTTTACCTTCTTTTAATAAAATATAACATAGTCTGAACTCAGCTTGTTCATTCTTGCAGTGAGATCAATAAGGCATTCTGTGGTTTTCTGTACCAATCTACTCATCAGTGGTATCATAAAATGTTGTGCGAGAATGGATGCTCATCTGCTCTGGTTGGTTTTTGCCATGCCTTTCTCTAAACAACATTAGGTTGAGCAAATATGTTTTAATGTGGAATTCTTGCGAAGTTTTTTTTTTGTTGCTTTTTTTTTTTTTTATTTTTTTTGGGTTTTGGTTGGAATCTAAGTATGTAACTACGTCTACCATCTTCACTGATCTTTGTTCGTTTGTCTTTTTTGAACATCTTTTGCTTCTTCACAGTTTGATGCTGCTGCCTCAACATCTATGGAAACAAATGAGGAAAATATTTCAAATAATGAATTCAGGAATGCTCAAAGTGATTACCATAGCATGGTGCAGGAAAATAATATTGGGGTTGCAACTGGAAACTGGGGATGTGGTGCCTTTGGAGGAGATCCTGAAGTGAAGACCATAATTCAGTGGCTTGCAGCTTCTCAGGTAATTTTATATTTTCAGCTATCAATGTATGAATGTGGCATGTGTCATCGTGTAGTTATCTGAATGAATTAGAAATGTTTACGTTCACCCGTAAATTAGGAAAAGCCCATTTATATTCCTGATCGTATGTGCAATTTTAATTATTTTCAATGAGATTTGGATATTTGATATGGTAAAGTGGACATGTAGGGCATCCGACTCACACTAATTACAAGGTAAAACAAGAGAAAGCAGTCAAACAATCTGCGTAGTTATCTATGTCTATGTTCAAATATTTACCACCATTTGGTCCTTTTCTATGGTGGGCTTGTTTTATGTCATTCTTGTGAATACTGAATACTGAGGTCATACGGATTTTTAATATATATATATATATATATATATATATATATATATATATATATATATATTTATATTTATATTTTCCAACTTAGACTCTTTTTTTAAATGAATGAGCAACGATGCGATTGAAAGTTGTTGAAATTTTGATTGCTGGAGGACCACAAAAATCAGCATATGAATAAAAGGTGGATGAAAATAAAATATTCAAGATTGACTCACAAGCTTAAATTGTTTAGAGAAGGTGATTATAGATACTAGGTAACTGCAATACGAGACAAGGAAACTTTTGGCTTTGTTGACGGCAGCAACTCAGTACTAGACTGTCATACTGCTTACTTTAGACCTGTCATGGTTGAAGACCTTAAATTTTGTCTTGGTTCATGTACTACAGGCTCTAAGACCTTTCATCGCATACTACACATTTGGCTTGAGGGCATTGCAGAACTTAGATGAGGTAACTTGACCTCTCCTATGCAGAAGCAAAATCTTGTAATCAATGTTTTTCCTGATAAGCACCTGCACTTAAACTAGTATTATTGGTTTTGTTTATTTCACATTCGAATATTGAACATTTTTTGGTAAGAACATAAAATGCTGTATAACTGTACCTATTTAATCCCACTTTTGCATTCAGATTCAATTGTGTCAATAGCCAACAGAACTGAATATCCTCATTATCTAAGATAAATGAATATCCTCATTATCTACTGTGCTTCCTTCCTAACTCATTTCACTGTAATTAGTTGTAATAATGCCGATCGTGAATCAATTAACTCCATTTAGCCAAGTGCTAACTCCCTATAACATTTCCACTCAAGTTTGATTTTTGTTGCTATGAAAATTTCTTACTAGGGACCTTGGGTTGATGTTGTGGCAGGTCACTAATTGGATTTTGTCACAAAGATGGACAGTTGGGGACCTATGGAATATACTAATTGAGTACTCAACACGTAGATCAAAAGGAGAAACTAACGTCGGCTTCCTCCAGTGGCTCCTGCCATCAGCATATGGTCGTGATGCCGGGATAGACTTGCCAAATACGCCTTAATCTATGTTTGGTTGTCTTACTCTTTTGTCGATGTCTGTTTCTCTCTTTGAAGAAAACTTGGTAATTAAAAAAGAACTGAAAAAATGAATGTTCTCTTGAACCTGTATATTCATGTATAATTTGATTTAGGGACAAGTCTGATCATTCTTGCACACATGTTACTACAGAAAGTTAATTTGGGTTTGTTTACATGTTAGGACTTGGAAGGTAAAACCTAGTGTGAAAAGGATTTCATGACTTATTTTCCTTAATAAATGCATTTATTTAGCAAAGTGCAAGTGCTACTAGCCACTCCTTCCTTTTGATGAAGTTATTGAACTTGAAGGGTTCCAAAGTTATCCTTTCAAAGTAGTACATCCATATTTTGTTGAAGTTACTGACATAGCTCTGCTATTCTAGTTGTTGTGAAAAGACTGCCCGTTCCAATTTATTATGGGCATGCTGTTGCTATTCATTGTCCCCAATTGAGGGGAGGAGTTTTTGGTATTCATATTATGGTTAGATTCCATTTACTGATATTAATTAGTTTTCAGTAACCATAATCATATATCATATATATAATAAACAGCGTGAGCTTGGGAAGTAGTTATCCCGTAATTTTTGTGCAGGTTATCTGGCTGGCCAAATGGCCAGGTCAAACACAACCAGTATTCCTTCGTAGTTAGCTTTTGTGCTCCTTATATACAATTACAATATGCATGAGTTATGTTATTTGAACATCAAATTTTGGATACCTTATGTGACATCGTATATGTTTATATCTATTTTTCATTTATTTTTTATCTTCTTTGTATACATGCTTCTCGAAAATACACTTAAAAAACAAAGGGACATCATATGGTGCCCCCAAATTTGTTGTACAAAAATCATTCCTGTATACATATATATGTTTAGCTCTCTTTGAATTCTGTCTCCCTTTGACTGCGGACCATGAATTCAAGCACCTTTTAGTGTGTGTTTGGATGAGTGTTTGACAAACGCGATTTTAGAAAGAATTGATTTTGGTTATAAGTGAGTTTAAAGAGAAGTGATTTATATTTGGATGCCTTCGTGATAAAAGTGATTCTTATCAATTCTTGTTGTTTGGATATTTGGATCAAAATTGCTTTTGGATGTGAAATTACCATTATGGGTTATATATATATCTCAACAAGTAAGATTAATATGTTAAAATAATTTTTTTTAATTTGTGTTAAATTATGAAAATATTATAAATTTTCAATTATATATACATATCAAATAAGTAATCTAACATTATAAGCTTAATTTTTTACTACTGGATAAATGACACACATATATTTTATATGGTTGATATTCAACTGATCTTAATAAAATATACATTTTGTTATTGTTGAACCAAACAAAAACATGTACTTAATTGTTATAATGAAATTCAAACTGTAAGAAAAATCTATGATTGGACTTCTTTTGTAGTGGGTGGTGGCCCATTTTTGTGCTTGAGACAAGTAAGCACACATTTGTCTACTTGCATGTGTCGATGGCATCCAGCAAGATAATATTCCTCATAGTTAATTTGTCATTATTTCTCAACATGTTGCGATCGATGGAATTAACTAACCAAGCTTTATTTAGCCATCTTCCTCTTCATTCTTGCTATTGGCTTATGCGCAAGTTTAGGTCTGGCCATAGAAGAAGAATCAGAGGTAGAACCAGAGTTAACAACATGCAAACACCAGTACAAGCAGTAGCAACAATTTACCGCCGGTGACTCGCAGGCATACATGCAACGAGAGAGAACCAAAATATTGAAGAAACAACGAGAGAGAGAGAAATAGAAGTGGTGGGCATAAATTATTGACTCAAGCAGAATCAATTTTAGTATCAACGTGGAAGCTATAAAACTCAGCTTCAAGCCAGACATGATTTTGGGTGTTAGAATCACTTTCCAACCTGAGAGCCAAACATCATTAATATTTGGTCAAACCAAGTTTGTCATGGTCAAACGTACGTTCAAGGATGCAAACCATCAATAAAATATGTTAGCTTTTGGCCAGGTCAAACACAACCAGTATTCCTTCGTAGTTAGCTTTTGTACTCCTTATATACAATTACAATATGTTATGTTATTTGAACATCAAATTTTGGAAACCTTAATTGACATCGTATATGTTTATATCTATTTATCACTTATTTTTTATCTTCTTTGTATACATATTTCTTGAAAATACACTAAAAAAACAAAGGGATATTATATGGTACCCCAAATTTGTTGTACAAAAATCATTCCTGTATACATATATATGTTTAGCTCTCTTTGAATTCTCTCTCCCTTTGACTGCGGACCATGAATTCAAGCACCCTTTACTACAGGTTCCCCCCTTTTTTTTTAAATTCACGTCTGTAGACAGACTGTCATTCAAATCGATAGATACTTTACCTTAGACATTCCAATCCACTAAATTTAAGTCCTTTTACTTGAGATTAATTAATTTTCTATTCAAATCTCTTTAAAAAAAAAAGACACATCATTTTTAACTTTTATTTCTAAAATTCCGAGCTCTTTCGATCAAATCCAGAGCATGAGCTCGCATAACTTCCAAGAGGTGCAAATACACGTTAAGTACCTAGGACTATACGCATTATTATCCATGCTGTTGAGGAGTATAATGAAAACTCTGTTGTATAACGTAAGTAAAACAAAATGAACAAAAAAGCCGAGACGTAGATGTTCTTCTGAAAAAGTCAATCCCAAACCGTATATATTGCATAACTGAATATTGCAAGTAAAAGCAGAAGACTTGTCAATCATCGGAAGCAAGCAACGAATGTTGTCCAACTTCTTCCTCTAGACTATGTTTGGAAGTTTTTATGAGGATGAAGTGAAGTGGTTAATAATGGAGTGGAGTGGAAAGGCAAAAGTATCTCACTCCATTGTTTAGAAGTTTAATGAGGGACATAGAAGAAAATCCCAAACACCCTAATTTGAAGGGTATAAAAATGAGGGTTTGGAATGGAGTGGAGTGGCTTGAGTTACCATCCTAAACCATCACACTTTATTAATGAAAAAACTTCCATGGGTTAAAAGATTTACACCACTCTAATCCATTACTAACGAATGGCAATTTTATTCCCCTGGAATTCTGTTAAATGCAAGACATACTACAATGTAAATTCTAAATGTAACAAGTAGAATTGGAGATCGAGATATCCGATTGATGAGTATTGAAAAACTTTTCCTATTGTAGTAACAGCTCTGAATGATTCCAGTTTAAATCAAAACAACAGTGATTGACTTTGCCGTGTAACCTTTTCTTTGTTGTTGCTCACTGCCTCTGTGATCTAGAATCAATTGCAAGAAAAGCTGTTCCAACTATCACAACCACATGATGAGCACGATTAAGATCTTTCTGTGTTTCACCAAAAGTTCATGGACTGTTTTTTTTTTTTTTTATAATTTTATTAAAGAAAGAATGAATCAACTTTAAAAGTGGTAGCAGGAAAGGGTGTGAACTAGTAGTGGATACCGTATGTGACTTATATGAATTTTATATACAAGCATCTCAAAAATATATGCAAAAGCAAAGGAAACACCCATTGTCCTCAATTTTTTGTTCAAAAACATTCCTCCAGGGAAGATGATGTATTTTTCGTAACTGCATCCATGAACATATACTCCCTCCGGTCTCTATTATAAGCAAAAATTAAATGGGACACACATATTAAGATAGTTAGTTGATCTCATTTAAAAGAGTCATTGGGAATAAAAAATTAAGTTTGTTACCTAAATTACCCTTCCTCTTATTTATTAAGCTTGTGTTATTGAGAATAAAAGAAATCATTGGAAAACAAAATTTGTATTAAATGAAGGGTATTTTGAGAATAACTTCATTAAATGAGAAGAAAGTAGTTGAAATTTGCTTATATTTTGGACCAAAAAATTGGGAAATTTTTGCTTACATTGTGGACCGGAGGGAGTATAAGATTAAGCAAATATCCATTCTCTTACATATATAGTCAATTTCAATGTACCCAAACAAACTTATTCCTTTAATAATTGCCTCCCATGATATTTGGTTGGCTCATTTTTGTGTCAGGCATGTTATATAGAACTGAATATAACATAATCAATTATTAAGTTACTTAAAATAGAAGGAAAATATTTCCGGATGAACAAAAATACACTTATGTTTTTTGTACACATGGATTTGGATAATATAGATACTATGAGTGTGGGTGGGATGAAAATGTATTATCTTTTGAGATAGAGTAATGAATAATACTCAATTGTGAATATGAATGTCACTCAGGTGTCCACAAAAGTAGTACAGATAATATAGCTCCAAAGATAAATGTTCAACAACAACAAAAA
Organism: Echinosophora koreensis; assembly: GCA_035048595.1. Lineage (NCBI taxonomy): Eukaryota > Viridiplantae > Streptophyta > Magnoliopsida > Fabales > Fabaceae > Echinosophora > Echinosophora koreensis. The sequence continues at coordinate 14,108,957 of JAPCYP010000003.1, read as the reverse complement.
GGAAGCCTTTTCCCACTGGGTCGGTCGGCTACATGGGTGAAAACGTTATAACGTACAAAAATAAATGTTCAATCTCATAAAATGAAGACAATCTGATTTTTATAAGTTATATTAATCAGATCTACCAATATGGAAGCAATTTAAACAATTTGAGGATATATCAGAATAAAATATTCATACGCAGGGAAGACAATATATACAAATACGTTAAAAAGGAATGGCCCAAGCTGATGACAGTTCTCACTTTAGAGTCCTATGCTAAAGAACACAGGAAAGCATCAATATAAAGACAAATCAAAGAATGAAATAATTTCACCTCATCATACCTTTGTGTTCCAACATTGAGTGGTAGATCAGAAAAGGTCTGCCACTCCACTGAATGCGATGACACAAGAGGGAACCACATGTGCATGCTTCTAACCTATTAGCGGATGCTTTTTGCAAAGAGAAAATGATTATGAAGGCCAGAAGCATAATGGGTTACATGGTTCAAATGATATGGAGAGAAACCTGATTTTGTTTTTATTATCTTGAATAGAGGATTAGTGATATTTCTTACATATGAACCAGAAATCCATCATACTTCGAAACTCAATAACCAACTTCCCTCTTTGCAAAAAAGCATCCGTTAAAACGATTGAGAGTCTGCGCTTCAGTCCTTTCGTTGTCATCTCATTCAGTAGATCGGTGGCCTCTTCCTTCTACCGCATACTGACATAGATCGATCCATCTACGTACGTCATCAAATATATAAGAAGAACGAGAGAGAGAGAGAGAGAGAGAGAGGCGACATTAGATGGCGGCTGAGTTCACAGCTTAGGTTTTGTGTACTGTTTCTTTTAGTTTTCGTTTCCTTAAATAGCTGTCTCTCTGACCCTGCCTCTAGGTTTGCCGTGGACACCGAATCTCTCAATAGAATTATGGCTTAATTACACTTTGTATGTGTAATTTTGATTCTTATAAATTTTTGTGCACATTTCAATCATATTTTTTTGGTTTCGTCTTCCGTACATCAACCTCCTAGGTGGAACAGTGATACACCACTCAGCTGTCTTGCTTTCAGCTAATGATTATGCCAACCGTAAAGTACCTACTCCCTCCGATCTACAATGTAAATAAAAAATTTCAAATTTTTTGTCCAAAATATAAGCAAATTTCAACTACTTTCTTCTCATTTAATGAAGTTATTCTCAAAATACCCTTCATTTAATATAAATTTTGTTTTCCAATGACTCTTTTTATTCCCAATAACACAAGCTTAATAAATAAGAGGAAGGGTAATTTAGGTAATAAACTTAATTTTTTATTCCCAATGATTCTTTTAAATGAGATCAACTAACTATCTTAATATGTATGTCCCATTTAATTTTTACTTATAATAGAGACCGGAGGGAGTATGAGTTTGAATATTCAAAGTATTTTGTAGTCAAACTTGTATATTAACAGTATATTGTGATGGAAAACCTATATATAAGATGTATTTATATTTTCAAATTTCATTTTAATTTTAATTAGAATAAAAATTAATCTTTTGTTTTACCCAGATCTAATTTTCACATCTAATTTCTGCAACAACAAAAAAAAATCTCTCTTTCTTTATTTCTTTCTTTCACAAATTTCAATCAAGAATAATAGGAAGTGCAGCAATGGACGACGAAAAGGAACGACAGCTTGGATGGTGCTAAGGCGAAAAGGAGTGGCAGCTCGGACCAGATCTGGTCTCGTCTAGTGTAATGCGCGGAGGAGTGGCACCACTGCGACCTTGGTTGCGCGGACGACGGAAATGCGAACGGGGGACGTGGTGGCTGCGGTGATGATGAGAACCATGACGGCTGGCCGACGAGTCTGCGATGGAGGAGGAGGCTGGGCGCAATTGTCTCATAAGGGGAGAAAAGATCTGAAAGAGATGGAGGAAATAAACTGAAGAAAGAAAGAGAGCGGTTGTTGTTGTGAGTTGGAGTGTTCGCGGATTGGATTGGATCGGTTTTGAGCTAAAAAGTCATCCGATCCAATGATGAAAATAACGTACGGATTGGATTGGATCGATTTGCTTCCTTAAAAATATCCGAACCGATCTAATCCAATTAAATGCGGATTGGATTGGATTGGATTGGATAATTTGTTTTTGTCATACTTTATTTTTTTCTTATTCAAGTGTCCTTGCTACTTATATTTAATAGTGGACAAAGGGTAATCTTAATTTAAGAGTTTGAGAAAAAATAATTATTGATATTTTTAACACGTTCTTTTATATTAATTCTTTATATCTACTCTCACTTATCCTATTTTTTTTTCCTTGAATCGACTACAGATAAATTGTAACTAATTATTTTTCAAACTTACTTAATTGATTTCATATTTTTCATGTCTACCCAATCAATTAAATCCTTATATATATGTTATGCATCAAAACTTTTAGCATTATATAACTTCAAGACATTAATACTTATTCTAAATAGTATCATATATGTCATTCTGACAAAAATATTAAAGAGAATGAGGAACATAAAAGTATGAAAAACAATGTTTAAGTATGAGCAATACTATAATTTAAAAAATAATAGTACATATATATATATATAATAGATCGGTTTGGATTGGATTGGACTAGAGGATCCAAAATCCTATCCAATCCAATAAAAAAATTGTGGTTTTTTTGGTTGTCGATTTTTTGGTCTTCAGTTTATTCAGTTTTCGGTTTTCGCGGTTTGAATCGGTTTGGATTGGTTGATGAACATCCCTAGTAGTGAGTGGTCAACACCTATGCATTTGGGAAGTAAAGTGTTTTTTACTTTTTAACCATAGTCAATGTATTTGGGAAATATGGAATATGAAACTAAATGATTGAAATACGGTATGCCTTTGACCAGCTCAATGGTATAATACTAGTTGAAAAGTCAAGACTGACACCATGGCATAATAATTGGCTAGGAGAATGCCATACGAGTGGTGCACCACTGCTCCATTTGGAGGGTGGTGCACCATAGAAGGCACCATTTTTTTAATGTTATAAATTCGGTCATTTTATTTAATGTTTTTCAATTTTTTTAATGAAGCGCACAGAACTTTTGGTTGATGTTTATTCTTTTCTACTGCTCTAATTCAACATGATTCAATGATTTTTTTGCTATTTATTGGTTTTGTCTCATTTTTCCGGGACCTTTGTTTATTTCATCACATGGCCTTTTATCACAGAATGCCAACTAGAGATCTTATGGGCTTAGAACATTTGTTCCACTCTAGTAATCATTGAAAAATTGAGGGACATAAGATGGAAAGATTGAATTTGCAACATTGAAAAAAATAGGAGAATCAAATGTGATAAAAAAAATTAGGGACCAAAATCGCAAATGACTAATAATAGGAGGACCAAAAGTGCAATTAAGGCTAGAATTATATTTTTTCTGTACAAAATTTATTGAATTACTAGTAGAATTCTAGGCATTACATTGGTATTTTTAAATTTTTAAAAAAAATATAGGATATATTTTTAAAAATAAATAAATGGCATATATATTTAATTCAAATAAAATTTTAAAATTATACATTAAAAGACAAAATATTTTAATTTAAAAATAAGGAATGCATAATTAATTTTAAAAAAAAATAAATATTAAAAGAAGAGAAACTAATAGTTACATGTGCCATTAAATATTAGAGTAGCCTAAAAAATTTAACAATGTTAATAGAGTATACTCTAATTTGATATATGGATATGGATGGTATACAATTAAATAAAATGGTAATAAATGAAAATAAGCAAAATATATGATACTTTTAAATAAAAAGTAAAAGATATGATAAATAACTAGAGTGATAATTATTAAGAATCACTTAAAAAGATATGAAATTATTCTATAACATTTGTTTAGAAAGCTTTATCCAAAAAAGGAAAAGGATTCAATGGAAATAAATAAATGGTATAGTAAATAATTAAGATAATTTATGTTTAAAATCATTGCAAATCATTATTCCACAAATTTTTTTAGACATTTTTTTTAAATTAAAATAATTAAACACAAATTAATAAATGATAATGCATTTGATATTTATGCCACTTAATTGGAAAATTCAAAAGTACATTTAAAAAATAAAACATTAAAAATTTGCTTCATATAGGTGAAGCCAATGACTCACTAAAAAAAATTATTTTAGGAGGATGTCCCACACTCAAGAATAAGTATTTTTATGTAATATATAGAAATTAATATAATACAATATTATTGGTTTTAATGATCAGTGTTTGAAAGAATCAAAAGAAAGAAATTTTTTATTAAATTATACAGCTTTTGAATTTTTAATTTATCAGATACATCACTTTTTAATATAAATTTCTATCTTTTATTACTTAAAAAAAATATATCGACACTTGTTAGCATTTGTCTAATGTTAATAATATTATAAAATAAAATTCAAATTTACATTATGTAAATAGGGTATGGGAAAATCTAAAATTTAAACCTTGAAATCATGAAATAATATAGTAGTTATTCTTGAATATAACTAAGAAACTTTTTACACACTCGATTTGAACAACCAGCTTAGGTCACCTTGACAACTAAGAATTTCTCTTTAATAAAACATTTCACATTTTTAATTAGCTGTATATGAAATGTAAATTTAGCAAAAGACAAACTACTTCTATGTTAGAGCTAAAAATTGAAGAATATACCATACGACAAGGCACATGTTTTAAGTATCTTGGGTTCATCATTCAAAATAACGAGGAAATGAAGTGAGATGTAAACTATAAGATTCAAGCAAGATAAATGAAACGAAGGGGTATTTTGTATGTTTTTTGTGATAGAAAAATATCAAGCTTAAGGAAAAAGTTTATCACATAGCTATAAAACTTGCGATATTGCATGTGACTTAATATTGAATAGTAAAAAGCCAACAAGAGAACAAGCTCAATGTAGTAGATATAAAAAAAACTACGTTGGATAAGTGGACACACAAGACAAGATAGTATTAGAAATGAATGCTTAGAAAGTTGAGATAACACTTATCATTCAAAAGATGGTAAACTATAATTGCTGGAGAGTTTGAGGATTTTAGCGTGATCAAGGAATTAAGGCATTATCTTGAATTACAAACAACATTTCACTTTTCCCGTGAAACTAATTTTAATTTCTATTTCTCCCTTCTGTTGTTTCATAATAGACCGTTTAGGAAGTGAATGAACATTTGATCATAAACTTGTACTGTAAAAGAAATAAGGAAATTATTCTGTTGATAGCCTTCCAAAAGAATAGTGCATATAACATTTGCTTAAATACTCTCCTCAGTAAATACTTTACACTAAAATCAGTGAATTCTGAAATTAATCCTTTGTTATTGTATATCATTCCATGATCTCAATGGACTAGTACAGACCAGTTTCTCTATTGTAACTACACAGACACGAAAAGCAAAGAATCTGCCAAATCAACCCAGAAGTATATAGAGAAAGAGAAGCAAGCAGACCGACCTGCTTCTAACCTACAGATTGACTTGGCTGTACTGATTAACCTATAAATTGGCGGGTACTTTACAAAATATACAAACATACTTAAAAAGGGGACGACAATATGACAAAATTGCAGATCAATGCTCATTCTTAACTCTTGCCTTTAATATTCCAGGGAGCGGTGGTGATGAGGGAGGCCTAACTGGTGGGTTCAAAACTAAATTAGGAGCCTGTGCATCATACAAGTCTGACATGCTAGAACCTTCACCTCCATCTGGAAGATTATGTGTTATATTATCATTCTGAGGTGTCTCACAAAATTTCATTGCCTTGAGAACATAGTTGTCGTCATGCAGCTCGAAAGGTGTGCTGCAGAGATTGAGAGGAGAGGAGAAAGTAAGCAAAAATTGAAAAAGATTTTGAACAATAGAAAGTTCTAAACTTCTAATAGAGAAGATGCTACGGAAGTAGCAGATTCATTTTTAAACAAAACCGCTGTTTGACCATAATAGAATTCACTAGTGCTTGACTATATGACACTCCAAAGTTGGGAGATCTTCAGATATAGACAGCATACAGATAATAACAATGCCACTCTTTCAGAAAGAATGTCAAGTAAAGTAAATGAAGCCTTTTTACCTATTGAAATCAAAATGCACAAGCTGCATATCTTCTGATATTTCCACTTCAACAGTTGCATGAGGGCGTGTCTACAGTTTCCAAAAGCCAAAAATAAAATACGATTAAGAGCAACATCACAGCAATTTACAAATTGCAATAGTGCTTTATATATTATATTTCTTCCTTTCGTTGGTTAGGGTAGGCTGTAGGCAGATTCTTTCTTAAAATTAACAAGCTCACAACTTTCTTAGAACTATCACCATGACTCTTCCACAAGAAAGGTGAAAAAAAAATTCTAGTGAATAATAATAGATTGTAGGTAATCTAAATTTCAACCAACTGATTAAGTTAATGCTGACTAATTGGAGTTGAACCAACAAAATATAATTATCATACAAATTGAAGATCCAAGGCAAAACTGAGCAATAATATTGTAGTGGACGAAGTCACCAAAAACATGAGATAATGAGATGATAGCGCACCTGCACCAGAATAAATGGCAAAGATACACCTCCATTGGGAGCGTTTCCTGAGCTATATAATTGCTCATTTCGTTGTATGAGGTTCTGAAGACCTATGTACTTGATAAAATAATAGAAGTAGTTAGAAAACAAAAAACTAATCATTATAGAACAAAAATAGTTTGTGAGAGCCTTCTTATTACAAAGTATAAATATCAAACGAAAAAATACAAAATGAATTCCTTGGGCTTGCAAACCAGGTCCAGGAGTTCATTCCCAGATTAAATCCACTGGAGAGTGAGCAGTCCTTACTTGCTCCTCCAGCTCTTGCAAATAGGCCACTTTCTTTTCAATTCTATTCCTCAGCACAAGACGTTCTGCCTGTTGAATCAGTTATATTTAAGGAGTTAAAATGGTCTTTATTTGTATTTCTGGATTTGCTGAGAACATCATTTTAGAGAAATAATAAGCCACTGAGCAAAAGAAATTAAAACTAAAGACTGTTTCCAAACCTTTAGTTCTTCAATATCGTTCAGACTAGTACGAGGAAGACCCTTCCATTGTATTTCCTTTTTATCCTTAGAAATAATATCCATTGCCATGAGAACATTCAAAGCATCATAGACCCTTCGACGGATATTTTTCTCATCATACTGTTGCTGTCAAATGTCCAACCCAAAAAAATTACCCAACAATATTTATCTTACACCCTCAATGTGTGGGTAGCAGATAGAACAGAAATTATTTATACAAAGAAGAACAAACCTGATCAGGGGATGAAACACTACTGCTTGGATCAGCAAATTCAGCCACAAGTTCATCTGCCACCTATAATATATCCACAGTCCACATTAAATTTTAAAAATAAATTAGGAATATGTACGCAGTCCAAAGAGGAAGACTATATTTGCAGAATCCAAGCCAGAATTCGTGTAACAAGTTAGATTACAAAGAATTCAAACCAAAATTCTCACCAGTTTATTGTAGGTTTATAGTGTCTGTCTTTAGACACATCTCCTTACAATACACTGACAAGTGACAACCATTTTGCTATAACAGGTAACGTTCTTTTGCTATAGACTAGAAGAAATATATAAAAATGAAACCATGTATGACATGATTGTTAATTAATGCAACCTCAGTTCCTAACCTACATAGTACAAACTTCTAACTAGCTCAGCTCCCGTGCCATATCTTTCATCCAAACTAATGAATCTATAACAAATCAGGCTGGATGCTTATCCTAGAGTAGCATCAATACGGCTTTGTAATTTGTCAGTAATGAAAGTACCAAAAGGTAAGGATCTACCAATATAAAAACAGTCATGAGAAGATAACTTTTCCCTGAAATTATATTACATCCTCAACACCGTCAGTGATAGGCTTGAAAGTTGAGAGAGAAGCAGGGAGGAAAATGTATTCACACATACAGGTTTCCCTTTTACACAAGAAACTGAAGAAAAAAAAAGAAAGCAGGGGCAAAGTCAAGTTTGTAGTTCTTGAAGAATTCTCAACAAAAGCATCTTATAAATATAGGTATCTAACAAGTCAAGGCTGCAACTCATATGGATAATGGTTGTGCTTGATAAAAAAGAAAACATGAAGAATAAAGTGAACTGAATACTAACTCGGGGAATTTTGATTCGCTTCTTTTTAAAATCTTAAAGTAATGTTCTTCAGCATACACAATTTTAGCTTTTGTAATGTACACTACATGCTTCAAACATACACAGGCACATGCAAACACATTGAAAAACACAAAAGTTATATCATACAGATTCAGATTCATATTTATGTGCATATGCTCTTAATATATAAAACTGAAACCAAAGTTTAATTTTCAAGAAACAACTGACTTAAAGTAAATGCCTAACCTCATTGTAAGTTGTTCTTCCCTTGCTTTCCACCTTCTCACACACTGGAGACAACCAACAATAAATGAGAAACAAAACCAGTAAGATAAGTGTCAGCATGACCTCCACGAAAATAATGTCTTTCTGAGGAGGATAAGGATCTAAACACCAGTGCGGCAAATTTTGCAGCTAGCTTCTCATATTCTGCTCGGTAAGATATATGCAACTTTGAAAGGTTTGCTAATAACTGTAACAGGTCAATGAACCTTTTTTTAAAGACTGAATCTGTCAAATTGAGATAGATTAAAGACCTTTCATACTAAATTGGCGGAGCCCTCTTCCACTCTTATCACCTCCAACAGCACGTTGACCTCTCTTTTTCTTCTTGCTACTGTTTAGAAACTCACAATGGGTAAGAATCAATTGGACAAAAAAAAAAATCAAAGACAAGCATTGAAAGGAATTGTGAAATCACAAGCAGATAATTGACACTTTCAAGTAACAAATAGCATTTGATGCCCAATATCTCATCCAAAACTAGGTAATTAAAAAAATAATATAAGGAAGTTTTTAGTAGAAAATAAATGAAAAACAAGTACACAAAAAATGACTAACATTTCCCCCTAAAATCTAAAACGGAAAAGAAAATTATAACCTGTGCATAAAAGTGCTGCCAAGTCCCTCTATATAACTAATAAAGATGCCTCTCAGAAGATTTCACAAGAATATTCAAGATATATGACAAGACAATAAGCAACCAAAAAACTTCCTATCAAGAGAAAGATGCAAAGACAACTAACAATCTTTCAAACCCAGGATCATTTTCCAACAATATACACTAAACAACTGCACAAATGCAGAAAATCTAAGAACTTTCTCTTGCAATTTTGCCACAAATTTTGAACTACATCAATCATACAAATCCTCCACCACTTTGGGTGAACCCAAAGCATGTCTACTCTGATTTGGCAAACTACTGACAAGAGAATAAAAAAGATGGCAATCTAACCATTTGTCTCAAATCCACAGACCCATACCACAGAAATTAGGACTTACTACATCAGTACATTTTTTCACATTTTCAACTTAAAAAATATGAAGCATCAAAGACTATTGCAACAGCCTTAATCTCAGAGAGAATTTGGCCTTCAAAATGCAATCGGAGAGGAATACACGTCTTTAAATGGGTTTACAGATACAAAGGGAAGAACACAAATTACATCAGAATGCTCTCATAACACAGAATGCTCTCATAACATCAAGGGTCTAATTCTACCATCTAAACCTCTTTAAAAAATAAAAATCCAAACAAACAAACAAACAAAAGAAAAACCCTCATATATTCGTAGGAAAATATCAAACTGCCACAAAGACAACTAAAAAGAAAACCCACAAGTTAAATAGCATTGTGCATCAGACAGACTATACATTTACTACAAGCTCAAAGGATAATGGAGGACTCACGCAACTGCTCCCTGTGACCCAGCATCATCTCCATGTATGTCAAGTTGGTTTAATCTAAGAAAAGTGTTATCACTAGCTGGTGTTGTCATTGTTTGCTCACTACGGCTGGATGGTGACCCGACGCTTCGGCTCGTTGACATGGATTGACCCGAAATGGTTGTTCCGTGACCTAGCAGCTCCTCCTCGTCTTCGTCTCGACATGGTTGCCGAGGTCGAGTTCCCATCTTGGTAAATTATTTACCTATAGGCTTGATAATAAAACCTAATGATTGAAACCGACTTCAAGAGAATAGGAGTTTTAAGGTAAAATCTGAAGATTCCCTGTTTGACATTGAGTAAAATGAATAAATCAATAGTGGGTAAATCACCACCCTCACAAATCAACAGAAGATAATATGTAATAATAACAAAAAGTACGATATACATAATAGAACTTCTACCAAATTCTAAACCAAAAACACATACATAATCCTTCCATCAACTGGCATCTTCCCCAGGTTACATCAAAATCCATAGACATTCATGACGAATACTAAAATAGGATAAATAAACATTACTGTAAAAAATTATCTAGTCCAAGCGGAATACACAAGACCTATTCTGTCAATCCTGCAATGAATTCAAACCTGTGGATATAATGATGATGATGATGATGATGATGATGATTTAATTATTTATTTAAAAATCTATTTATCAGTGTTATGACTTATGATGCGTGAAATGGGAAGAAAAGGAATTGGAGCATTTTTAAGAAGACATATAAAGTTAAACAAATCGATGGATGGGAAAGCATTAGCATATGGACGGATGAGCATTTTTAAGAAGACATATAAAACAAATTGATTAAATGAAAGGAACGAATAGTACTCACCAAATTAGACGTTCTCAGAGGCAGAGATTAGAGAAGAGAAGACGGAAGACCAACAACCTTCGACAGTAACTACCACAGACCACCATCATCACCCTCCGCCTAGGTTTTACTTACATGCCATGCCGTGGGATGGTCATTGAAAACCGGGTCCAATAACCGGTTCAACTGAAAAACCGATGAAACTGTCATTCATGTGCCCACTCTCTGGGCCTACGGCCTGATCCATTTAACTAACCATATTTTAAGAAATTGGTAAGGGAAAAAAAAAAAAAGATTATTTTAAGAAATTAATAAAGATTAAAGATATACGCATTATTCTGTAACCAAAAAATAAAAAATAAATAGATATACGCATTATTCAAATCCGTAAAATAGCAAATAAAATACCCCAAATAAAATGTACACAACGAAAAAAAATGTGGATAGTATTGTCGTAAAGCAATTAAATTTTAAATAGTTGAAAATTCGATATACGATTAATTGATATGTATTGTTAGTGCAAATTATTTTTATGCTGACCAATTAAAAGTCATGTTATGTGTGACTTTTAAGGTAATTATAATAAGAATCTAATATTGTTAATAATATGGTAAATTATGATTGGTTAATATTTAGCAATAAACAAAACACAATTTTTTTTATACAACAATCATATATTATATGATAATAATGTATTTGGTGAAACTGAGCTCGGATCCCTTAAGCAATGTCTCGGGTTCCAACCTTGTCGATGGAAAAAAAAGTGGTTGGAAGGGGAGACCTCACTAAAGGTGGCCGGTCAGGTCCTCTGCGGAGATTAGTCAATGGCGAAGTCGATAGATACTTCGCACTTATAACATTGTAACGAGGGGGGGAAACAATTGATAATTGAATACGATGGTTGGGTAGTTTGATTAAATAAAAGCTACGAATAATAATTTCATGTGAAAGTACTTCTGTGGCATCCACATGGACCATTTTGTCCCTATAATCTCTACTTTATTGCTTGGAATATTTAGAAAGTAATCGAGTCGAATATTGATTACTTTTGCAATTTTTAACTGAAATTACGGACTTTACTGTTATTGGACTTTATGGTCCCCTGCTATGTAATTTTTTTTACTGTATGTATTGTTTGTTCTTTTTATTCACATTATTTCATTTCTTATTATTCTTTAAGTTCGAGTCTTGTATTGTATTGTATATCTTTCCAATACACTCCCTCCTAATGATTAAATTTTATGTGGGTCCCATTATTTTGGAAATGAGTCCCATTAATATATGTGGTCCCACTTGAATTTTGTAAGACCAGCATGAATTTCAATTAATAGAAGGGAGTATATTGGAAAGAGTGCGATAGAGAACGTGTTGCTAACACTCCTCATTATATGTGTACATGCCTTTGTTTGACGTGTAAGTCAGCAGGAACGCTACCACCCTTTTCCATGGTATAATGTCTGAAGAAACTAGAAGGATATCTGCTGAAGGTATCATTCTTCTTCACACCCGGGTACTCCCCATGGTATCTCCTTATACTATAGACAGTAGGATTTCCACTTTTATTTATCTATTTGTATTGCAACGCTAGATAGCCTGAATTGACTAATCAACTTATGGACAGTAACTCTCTAAGCAGAGAATACACACACATATAACCATATGAACACTTGCTTAAGCTCAGTCCGTTACCACTCGGATCAACCATACATTGTTTATATTTTTCAAGTTTAAACAAGATGGATTCTCAATCTAATTACCCCCACCAACAATATACATACAGTTGTAAAGATAAGAGATCGGGCAAAAGGTTATTGTAGATAAGAGCAAATCCTTATACGACGTCAAACACATGGAGATTGGTGACAGTATATTGGAAACATTTCAAGTTTCATAGTGAATTTGTCAGCTGTTACAGCTAATAATTCGTTTTATTGTTAAGAACAATAAACTGCTTTTCACTTCATGAAATGAATGCAGCACATTTTTTTCAGGAGGAAATAAACAAACATCCAGAACATCCGCAACTCAAAGCTGCACTCATGGTTCAGGCTTGGACTGCCATGGTTGGTACCTGGTCCAGTTTCTCTGCCCTGGATTAAGTGCATGTCCCTTGGAATGATAGATATACTGCTCACCTTCTCCAGACAAATTTTCTTTGTGTTCAACACCATACCTTTTCGGTTTCAGTAAAAGAAGCTGCAACAAATTCATTGCATCATTATCTCGGGCTACAAACTTCCTCACCATATGGCACTAACAAGGGAGGAATTAAGAAAGAAACGAACTTACCTCATCTCCTGTGTGATCAGTAATGAAGTGGAGCCAACCATGCCATTCAGGTGGAACCTGAGAAGCATTATATCTACCTTTCTCTGCATATTCAACCCACCTGTGTCTTCCTGCCAGATTTAAGCAAGCCACGACATTTATAAATTTGTCATTTTGTCAAACTTGGGAGACCTAGACTTTAGTATCAACCAATGGCGCACCTTAGAGTATCATGAGGGAGCAACGGCTCCTCTCAAAAAAAAAATTTACATTTTTTTAAAGCAAAAATAAATGCTTTGCTCCCCCCATTTTAAAGAAAAAAATTAATGACATCCTCATCTTATTAGCAAAGATAAGTGTTGTGATTTCATGATGTAGTCTAAGATACTCTCCAACAAAAACTTTATGGGGGCTTTCGTAAGTTTCTTTTGTAATCGATTAAAGATAAAATCTCTATTTTTATCTTTTAATTGATTATCAGTGTAAAAAAATTTACACTAAAAATACATATCAATTAAATTCTTTTTCAAAAGGGAAAATGCAAAGCAAGATGAAAATTATATAACTTCAACATCTTCTTTTTAAAACCATCGTTCTAGTGATCAAATAGTTTAATAGGATGAGCAACATTTGATAAAATTATATATGATTCATATGAATTTTAATTATATTATTTGAGTTAGTAATCATTGGCTCCCCCAAGAATTTCAATCAAGATCCGCCACTGGTATCAACCGAAGTAAGTTTGAGTCTTGACTTATTTACAAGTTTATATACTACAGATGATCACTGATAAAAAAACAAACTATGAAGGATCATTACATTAAACAATATTATAGCATAACCTAAATTTGTATCAATAATTATGGCAGATAGCTCAAATCAAGTACCATATCCATAATGGCATAATTTTGCAAAAGCCATACGCAGCATTACAAATATTAAAATTTAAAACAAATGGGGAAAAAAGAAAAGAAAAGATATGAATTGGTTTATTTTTTTGTTTCAAACATTTGAAGGGTAAAATACATTTTACACCCAAGAAGTTTGGCTCATCTTCACATTTTGTGCACGAATTTTGTTTTATAACAGCCTTCTTGAACTTTGGTAAAATATGAATCTGGCAAATCAAGATATAGAATTAACTACCATAAAAGCTTATGAATGAATCCCCTTGAAGTTTAGCTAATTTTCACATTTAGTGCATAAAGTTCCATATTTGGCATATTAGCCACTCCACGTGACACACATGTGGGCAGCTCTCCATTATATTAACATTCCAAGCTAACAGTCTCGCAGTTTACCAAAGTTTAAGGGGGCTATATATCACAAAACAAACTTTCTGCACTAAATGTGAATTGTGAAGATAGACCAAACTTCAGGGTTGTAATCAATATTTTACACTATTTTAAAATTGGTTAAGTCACCAAACAGACTTGAGTATTATATACCCAACATAAACTCTTCAATTTTATGATTAACTACCCAAACATGATTCAATTTTATAATAAAATGTCCATATCTTATGATGATAACCACCACTTACTATCATAATGATTTGCTTAATGTTACTCTTCTATTTAAACTTCTCAAATCTGTCACTGAATCGCAACTTCCTACAACTTCATAGCTCAAATATCAGAATGATATTATCTTAAACACAAACATTTATTTCACTTGAATAATTACACCCACAATATTGATTTCCACCATCACTCATCAGACCCCACAAGCAGCTTTGAGTAAAAAGGTTCATTATCTTTCTCCATTTTCAAAGACTGTCCCTCCTCCACACTAAGTGCACACACATTCCTCTCAAATTGACTGCGGTTCAGTTTTTTATGTTTTGTTTATTGATATTTTGGCTTCTGTTATCATTACAATTTAGCTATTTGCACAGATAGAGATATGGAGCTACTGTTTACATCAGTCTTTCTATACTGTTTGTTGGTATCGTCTTCTAATTGTTTACTTGGAAGGTCTGTAGCAACTCCAAGACATGCATATCATCCTTTAGTAGCATTTCTACTCTGGACATAAACTGTTTTTCAGGCAGCATTTAAAAGCCATAGCATTTCACCATATCGTTTTCTTGTTCATTATGTATATAGTCAGTTACAGTTAGCCATATGCAATAATCAGAATGCTTGATGTTGATGGCTGCTGCCCAAGTGCGTGGTAAACACCTTAACCATGTGTAATTTATTAGACTAAACCACACACACATGCACATACACAGATCGAAACACAGACAGCGGGATACTAACCATATATCGTATCTTCAAGTTTCTCGTAATACTTGTTACCAAATTTATCAACACCAACAAGCCTTGCACCAATATTATGGATCTTGGTTTGCCTACACAAATTCAGAAATGAATTAGACTTGAAGAGAAAAAAATATGGTATCATGATAGAGTTCAAATCTCACTGTAAAATACCAATAAACAGTGAAGATATATGATTATATAAAAATGAGACCTTCACCAACTTCATAGAAACTTGATCTCTATTCCAACAGCCTGGGCCAGCTACAAGAAATCTTATCTAAATCTAATTGCATTCAACTCAACCTAGAGAAGAACATTCTATCTGTTGCAACCTTCGATTAAAACCTCTAAAAGCTATTCCCCTTTTTCCCTCCAAGAGGGTCATTTAAAGTGGCAAAGCAAATGCCATATATAATTTTCAAGCATTGTTGTTCTTCTCATGCTCCTATTTGAATAGTTGGAAAGGCTCCTTCAAATGCATCTATTATGCATCTATACAACCTATCTTTTCACTTTCATCAAGCATATAAAAACAACAGCTAGGAAAGCCCTTAATAAGATAAAACACAGTGACAGATATCCAATCAATGAGAGTAATCTTTTGGGTTTCAAAGGATAGATACAACGAAATGGCATGAAAATGGAAAAATTCAAGCAAAGTGATTGACTTACAAGAGGTTTCCATCCGCAAGGCACTTCCTGAAATTTCAAACCATAATTAAAAAGATATCAGCACATCAAATCTCTCAAAAGATAAGTATACTTATTCATCAAATCAAGGAACCCTCGATAATTTCAATTGACATTTCTCTGAAAAAAAATAACCACAAAATTCCTTCCAAACATTAAATTAACAAGGAGCAACAAATCAAATAAAATTTGAGTTTTTTGAACTAAATAATCAGACTTCATCCCTAAAACAAAAGCCCATAAGATTCGTGAAATTCAATAATTTGTTTTTATTTTATTTGTTATTATTTTCAAGCGAATAAGAGGTAGAAATAGGAAAATGAAATGGGGGAATGAGGAAGAGAAGGAGAGGGACAAACAGGTAGCCTTCATCCTTGAGCTCTCTGAAAAAGGCGCCAAAACCTTTCTCTCTGATGGATTTCACAATGTTCTTCACCACCGACGCCATTTCTCCTCGGCTCGACCCTCGCCGCTCCCTTCTCTTTTATACACGCTGGACTTGTAAATACAATACAATGGTATAATAATCCAGTATCACCAAAATAAATAAAATTAATAAGGCTTGATTAGTGATTTGTTCCCTTATCTTTATTTTAACCATTTTAGTTCCTTATCTTTTTTTTTTATTTCATTTTGGTCCCCTATCTTTATACCGTTAGCTTATTTTAGTCCATTCCGTCAGTTTTGCACTGATGGTATTAGGTATTTGCCGTCAGTCGCCGGAAACTGTCGCCGTCATCAAAAATCGCCACCGGAATCTGTGTTTAGAGAGAGAGAAAACCCCATTTTCCTTTCTCTCTCTTCTTCCTTCCCTTCCTCCCTTCCTTCTTCCTCCTTCTTCCTTCTTCCCTCTTTTACTTTCTCTCTCTAACTCCGAGCTTCTTCCATGCTCGCCTAAGGTTTTCTTCCTCCTTCTTCCTTCTTCTCTCTTTTACTCGCTCTCTCTAACTCCGAGCTTCTTCCATCCTCGCCCAGGGTTTTCTTTCTTTCTCTATATTCTTCACCTTTTTTGGTGTTGAAGCAGGAAGAAGGAAGAAGAAATGGGAGGAAGAAGGAAGTGAGGAATATAAGGAAGAAGAGAGAGAAAGGAAAATGGGGTTTTATCTCTCTAAACCCAGATTCCGGCAGCTGTTTCCGGCGACGGCGGCGGTTTCCGGCGATTGGCGGCGGATACTTAATGCCGTCAGTGCAAAACTAACGGAAATAACCAAAACAGGCTAACGGTTGAAAGATAGGGGACCAAAACGGAACAAAAAAAGACAAGGGACCAAAATGAAACCTAAAATAAAGATAATGGACCAAAACACTAATTTAGCCAATTAATAATGACTAAAATATACTTTTTTTTTATCTTTTATAGTTTTATCTAAATTTATAGTAGTTTTGATTTGTTCCTGTATCTTTTATATCTTTTATAAAAAAATCATGTTAATCATCATAGTCTTAATCTTTTCCCAGTTCTACCCTTTCATCACTTATGCCAGTATCACCATTAGTTTTAACGTATGTCAAAGTCAATGTGATGATTTAGACGATGAGTTGACATGTCCTCCAAATGATACGTGAGAGTATATGTTGAATCACATGGGATGACCAAATCGAAACTAAAAAATAGAATTAAGGACCAAAACGAAACCCTAAACCATATGACAATCTTTTTCCTTAATGGGTCTTTTTCCCCAAGTATTGCATTATTATATGGAGTATAGACAACCATGGATGACCTTGATGCTTCTTCCTATTGATTCCATCTGCAATTGTTAAAACCAGGAAAAAAAAAAGAAAAAAAAAACCAAAGGGAAGATATTCGATATTTAAGAATTTGTAAATTAAAAAAAAAAACTACCCTTTTTTTTTGTGATTTGCAAAATTTATCTTCATCTCCAAACATTAGGGTTGGAACACAACAATCATGGTAAGAACTTTTTTTTTTTTATTTCTATTTTTGTTCTTCCTCTTTAAGTTCATGCATATATTGTTCTGGATTTTCACTGAAACCCGCAACCCCACCTCCATTCCACTCTCCTAGAAGTCTATTTTTTATCTCATGCTTCTCATCTCCTTTCCATTCAATGGTTTTCATTTAACTCCAGTTTCTTCATCTCAAACCATGATGAAATTGGTTGTTTTAGCCTCCTAGTTAGAAAACCACCTAGAAATAAATTAGAAAACAATTTGCAAATTACACTGAAAAAAGCTCACATTCCCATAGATAGAGCATAAGTGGATCAACCATTAATGGCGGGTGAACAAGCTCCATGAACAACGAATTAACCCATCTTAACCCTAGTAAAAATCAACCCACTGTCCACACTTCACTTTGACTACAAATCACATTTTTCTCCTCCTCTTCCTCCTCGTTATTAGATCTCTAGGGTTCTTAGGGTATTATACATGGTTTAGATATATATGTACATAGTTTGAAGAAAATAATGAAAAAGATGTCAAATTTTTATTGGGTTGATTTTTTTATGCTTTTAACAGCTGCGGGCGAAATGAATAGGAAGATGCATTAGGGTCGTCCATGATCGTATCTACGATGCAACACTTGGAGAAGTAGACCAATTTGTAGAAGAAAACTGGCACATGGCTCAGGGATTCATTTTGATTTTTTATCTCTTGTTTTTTTTGTTTCGATGTGGTCCTCCCACGTGGTTCCAACCTATACTGTCACATGGGGAATCTGTCAACTTTGTTGCTCATATCATCATGTTAACTGCCATGTACACTAAAATTAAGGACATTACTAACAGAGATAATGGAAACAGTAAAATTGGCAAACACTTGAGGCTTAAGGGACTAAAATGAAACTTTTTAAAGATAAGAGACCAACTTGAAACCAAAAATTAAGATAAAGGACGAAAAATATATTTTAGGCCATAAGTAAAATACCAATCATTTCTCTTTATCTTTTTCATTTAACCACTTTTATATTTAGGCAAAGATGTTAGAATAATCCAATCCAAAATACACAAATGCCCCCTTATTTCTCAAATTACACATCTTTCATATCATTGGAAAGTTCACACTTTCCAAATTGGCCTCCCTTCAATACCTTTTTTTCTTTTATAATCAACATAAACGATAAGATTTCCTTACTTAAATAAGAATTTATTTTATAACATGATAATATATTTGTATTAATATTATTTGTTTTTAAATTTATATAATAAAATATATCTCAGTGCTAGCTTCTTCCTTTAATTATATTGCTTGATTACACATAATATTCAAATTTATACATTATACCAACATGTAATTTCAGCTCAATTCTAACTCTATTGTTATTAAGTAATGACCATGTCACGTTTGAATTCAAATAATTTTGAATTAGGTGCACTGCTCTCGTTTTTGCCATCTCATGAACACTTATATTTGAAAGAATAATGTTTACTTTTGTATTCAAACTAAAAGAATATTGATGTATTTTTTGATACTTGTGAAGTAAGAGGGTTTTAAAAGCCTTTCCATTATGTAATACGATGAAACCTATTCAAAATTTATATACATCATATTTAAACGCGACAGGCATCATATACAACAATGCCTTCAATCCTTCATAAAAATGTTTAAGGATCCGTCCACAATGATTAGGAGCCATAGATTTATTAATATACTAAAGGAATGGATGAGATTAAAGGTGTACAACGGGATAAACCGACAACACTTTTGCAATGTAACACTATTGCCTTGAGAGATGGTATTAGAACAAGAGACCTTGCGACCGTTCAGGTTACCAAGCTTGCGATGTAGATTTATGGCATCAACGAGACGTATGACGTGTTCAAATATGCTTTTCTATTTTGGGGTGGCGTCCGTTTTCTATTTCAAATATGCTTTTTCGTGGTCAAAGAAATGGATAGACAGTTGTAGGATCACATGTAGGAAAAATGGGACCAGCTCTGAACTTTAAAGTCTTTCGCATTTTCACTTTTCAGTCCGCTCGTAATATAGCAACAACTTGAGAACATAAGCATTCGCTTTTGGAAGATATCAACAACAAAAAGTAAGTCAGTAAGACAATAAATTATCTTGAGATAAGCTCAACTAACCAGTTCCTCTATACTAAGCTATAGGTCAACTAATTTGTTCCTTTATGTCTTCATCCATCTCACTGCATAAATTATCTTGAGATATGCTCAACTAACCAATTCCTCTATACTAAGTTGTAGGTCAACTAATTTGTTCCTTTATGTCTTCATCCATCTCTTACTGCAGACAATGGCAATGCTAGATCCAAAACCTTCAACCATACGATTTCATCACTAGCTACAAACACAGAATCCTTCATGCAGTGAGAGTTGTTCAAAAATGGGTCAATCAAGCTTTGATCTACAACTAAGTCACCATGCCCTACATCTATGTCACCTTTTTGCATCACTCAACTACCCTTTGAATATCTTAGCTCAAAATTGGTTTCTCCCAGCTATAGTTCTCCAGATGCTAAGCTTGAGACGCGCCTTCTCGCGGGTGCCACGTTTTCCTTTTCATTGAAGTAGTTGCTTGATTCTCTCAAAGGAAAAAAAAAAAAAAAAGATATCGTTTGTCTTAACTATGGTCTTAATGAGCTAACACCTTATTTGCGAAAGCTCTTATGACTAATTACACAACATAAAATTAAACAAAGAATTAAATAAATATACAACATACCAACAAAGTCCACCATAACCGATAAAGAATTAGATTCCTCAAACACGCTATCAGAGCTCGTACTATATGTATGAGAAATGCTTTACAGAGAAAACAAACCTACTTTGATTAACTTTACGCCTCACAAGGGGTTAGTATTTAACTATCTTGATTAGGATATGATAAAAACACTTGTCTACACCTTCTCCATCCTCCTTGCTTAAGCTTCATCCAATTTCTCATAAAAGTCGTAGCTTTCTTTATCCCACTTATCTTGCACCTTCTTCTCATTCGTCTTCTTTACACCACCTTCGGATCAACCTTCAGCTTGTTTTTGGAGAGCTGCTTCAGATGGCAACGAAGAGAGGCTGTGATTTGAGGTCTATTTACTGCCATATCTGTTCGCGTCAAAGCCATCGGCAGGGAGGGGGTCCGGTTCAGTGGCGATCTCTGGAAGTATAGCCGAGGGTATTTCGATCTTTTTAACCTAGATCCATGTTTTCCTTCTCATTTTCCTTCCGATTAGCACAGAAAGCATTTTTGACGTGGGGCCCACGATTTCATATCTTTCCTCTCCTTTTCAGTTGAGAACCAAATGAAGGAAAATAACCTTTTCCTCTTCTTTTCCTTCCTCTTATTTTCTTTCCTTCTGTTTTCCTCAAAACCAAACATAGAGCAAATGTTTACTTTCTGATTGGCCTGTCCACGTAACAGCGTACGTGGCGATATCTCGTTGGATAAACATACATCATTATTTTTTTGAAAAAAAAAATTATTACAATTTTGATATTTAGAATAAGACGAAAAGCTGGAAATTCACGGTGAGACCGAGAGGCAGAAGAGTAGGTTCCGAAGTTGGTGACACCGACGTTTGTTTTTTCCGTTCCAAATCCAAGAAACGAAGTGAGAGACCTTTCAATTCCAATTGGTACCTTCTACTACTTCATTCAACCAAAGTTTTCATTTCCTTTTCAAAATTTTATTTCTCTCAATCTTCTTTAACTCCATGTGGATCTGATTCCAAGTTAGGGCTCATCTTGTTGGTGGTTTTATCCGCATAAATTGGTCCTTTCAATTTGACATTTCAGATAATGATATAGTAATTCAATTTTTTTGCTCTAATTTGAATAAGTTGATTGCAATTTCTAGGTAATTTCTAATGCCAAATAGTTAATGACTAGCTCAACATTTTACAGAGTTCCTATAGCACCTTTATTATTCGTTTTAATTTTCGTTTTATCGATATTTTGGTTGCTTAGCTACCAATAGTTTTTAGGAGGGAAAAATAGAGGATCATTTATATTTATTTTGTGTATGTGTAGTTCATTTCATTCTTCGTGGAACAAGGAACATCTAAATGCATATATTATATAGGACAGGTTATAGGTCTAATTGGGTTTTCAGATATTGATTAAATGTTTGCTGTGCCTTTGTGTAGAGCAAAATGATGAGGCTGCAAACATATGCTGGTCTTAGTTTGATTGCAACCCTAGCTATTACATATCATGCATTTAACAGTAGGGGCCAGTTTTATCCAGCAATGGTGTATCTGTCAACTTCCAAGATCAGTTTGTTGCTACTTCTCAACATGGGTTTGGTCATTATGTGTAGTCTGTGGCAATTAACAAAAAAGGTATTCCTCGGTTCCCTCCGAGAGGCGGAGGTCGAAAGGCTTAATGAGCAATCGTGGAGGGAAGTTATGGAAATCCTCTTTGCAATTACTATTTTTAGGCAGGACTTCTCTGTTACATTCCTTGCCATGGTCACAGCACTATTGGCAATTAAGGCCTTGCATTGGTTGGCTCAGAAAAGAGTCGAGTACATCGAGACCACTCCTTCAGTGCCCATGTTGTCCCACATTCGAATTGTATCATTCATGGGCTTCCTCCTTCTTCTGGATAGCCTTTTTCTATACAGTTCTATGAGGCATTTGATACAAACGTGGCAGGCTTCAGTTTCAATATTCTTTTGTTTTGAGTAAGCCTTCTTCTTCCTTTTCCTCCTATTGTTCTAAAACGAGTTGTAATAATTGTAAATTGAAAACTATAAATAGTACTACTATATGGGAACTTTTGGATAAATGTGAATACCCTTTACTTTTTTCCAAAAAATAAAATAAAATAAAATTTGTTTCTACTTTGATTTAGTCGTGCCTAACCTAACTAGGCCATGTTGATCAATGAAATTTCACATTATTGTTGAACTCTTGAATTTTATTTATATTTATATTTTAAAATTTTAATGAATAATTAAATTAAATCATATAGTATCAATGAGTTATGGATTGATAGAATTGAGTAGAGAGAGAAGAGAAAGATAAATTTCATGAAATTCTGATTATGATTTCATTACCTCAACTCAGTACTACAGATCAGACTTATATAGCCTGTGATTACAGCTAGATTACAGTTGTACATAACTGAACCAACTGTCATAACTGAATGTGCTTAGTCAGCACACATCAGTTATGCAGGGTAGTACATAAGCTAGGCTAGACTATCTAAGCTATACTTAGACTATTCTCTACTATCCTCCCCTCAAACTCAAGGTGGTTGCTGAGAGGGAACCACATTGAGTTTGGTCCTAAGTAGGTGGAATTTGGAAGAGGACAGAGGCTTAGTCAAGGAGTCTGCCAATTGGTCTACGCTAGGAACATGAACCATATTGAGTGCCTTGGAAAGAACTTCCTCCCGAACAAAGTGAATATCCAGATCCATGTGCTAGGTTCGGGCATGAAGAACAGGGTTGTGTGCCAAGGAAACTGACTTAAGCTGTCACAGTACAACTGAGGAGTGGAAAATGGGACTTTTAACTCCCTTAGGAGAGACTGAATCCACAGAGTTTTTGCTGTGGTGTTGGCCATACTTCTGTATTCGGCCTCAGTGCTAGATCTGGCCACAAGTTGTTGCTTCTTAGAGCACCAAGATACCAAGTTTGGTCCTAGAAAAATGCAAGAGCCCGAGGTAGACCTTCTGTCATCAGGGTCACTGGCCCAGTCAGCATCACATTATGCTTGCATAGGAAAAGCAGAGGCTTGAGCAGCAGGCCTGAGTAGTAAACCATAGTGCATAGAGCCCTTTAGATACCTTAGGATCCTCTTCACTGCTTGCCAGTGAGAGTCAAGAGGAGCTGACATGAATTGACACACTTTATTGACACTAGGCAATGTCTGGTCTAGTTAAAGTAGCATACTGAAGTGCCCCAACAATAGACCTATACATGTGAGGATCAAAAATCGAGTCAGTGCCAAAGTTGGTGAGTTTGTAGTTGCTCACTATGGGTGAAGAGATGCCTTTTGCATTAGTCATGTGAGCTTTAGCTAGAAGGTCCCTGATATATCTTGTTTGGATTAGAAGCAACTCCCCACTAGGCAAATGTTTAACTTCAACCCCCCAAAAAGTAGTCAAGATCACCAAGCTCTTTAAGAGCAAACTTCACATTCAGCTTTTGGATGAGATCCTGGATCATGGCAGCAGATGATTCTGTGATGATTATGTCATCAACATAAACTAGGACATATAGGGAAGTAGAGCCTTGAGAATAGAGGAACAAGGAGGGGTCACACTTGCTTGTGCTGAACCCAAATTGAACAAGAACAGTAGCTAGCCTCTCATACCAGGCTCTGGGAGCCTGTTTTAGTCTATACAGGGCCTGGTGTAGCTTGCAAAAAAGGGACTTGCCACTGTGTTCAAAACCAGGAGGTTGCACCATGTAAACCTCTTCACTCAATATGCCATTGAGGAAGGCATTATTCACATCAATTTGCTTGATGGGCCACTTGTTGGTGAGTGCCAAAGTGAGAATGACCCGAATGGTCACTGGTTTGACAACTGGTGAGAATGTTTCATGAAAATCAAATCCCTCTTGTTGATGGAACCCTTTGGCCACAAGTATGGCCTTGTATTTATTAATGGTTCCATCAGGGTTTTCTTTAACCCGGAACACCCATTTACAGCCAATAGCTTTCCTATTGGAAGGAAGAGGAACAAGAGACCAAGTCTGATTCTTGAGGAGGGTAGTGTGCTCATCCTCCATAGCTACCAACCATGGTAGGCTGGCCAAGGCCTATTTGACAAGGGGCAGGCTCCACATAACTGAGATAAATCCTAGGAGGCAAATTGCCAGTTTTGGGTCTAGTTAACATGGAATGAGTGTTGGTGGGTGGAGGAGGGTCAGGCTGAGATAAAGATGAAGAAGAAGAGGTGGACTGGACAGACTGAACAAGAGACTCGGGTTGAGCAGAACTGGTCCGAGCAGAATCATGCTGAGCAGACTCTGAGGACTGAGATGACTGAGAGACAGAAGCAGGAAGAGGAGGTTCCTGAGCAGAATGGGAAGAGGCAGAAGAGACTGTGTGCTCATGACTAGAGTTGGTAGGAGACAAAATAGGAGAAACATGGGAAAGAGGGGGAGAAGGTGCAGGAGAGTGTTGATTTAGAGGAGTGACATGAAGTGGGGGATACTGTGGGACAAGAATAGAAGCAGGGTAAGTAGAGAGGGAAGGTAAAGAAGACAGGTTGGGGTAGGGAAATAAATTTTCATTGAATAGCACATCTTTGGAAATAAAAATTCTTCCACTAGGGGCAAGGCACTTGTGGCCTTTATGTTGTGGGGAAAGGCCAAGATAGACACACTCTGAGGATCTAAATTGGAGCTTGTGTTGGTTATAGGGCCTGGGAAAGGGAAAGCAAACACACCCAAAGACTAAGTGTTGAATAGTCAGGTGTTAGGCCAAAAAGAGAATGAAAGGGAGATGAGTGTGTTTTGAGGGTTGCTGTAGGAAGCCTATTGATGAGATACACAGCTTGTGTAAAGCTGTGGTCCCAAAATTTTAATGGGAGGGAAGCATGGGCTAGAAGGGTGAGTCCTATCTCAACAATCTGTCTGTGCTTCCTCTCAACTGTCCCATTTTGATGAGGTATGGGGACGGGTGAGCCTGTGAGTTATCCCTAACTCAGATAGGTACTTAGAGAAAGGTCTAAATTCCCCACCCCAATCTGATTGTACAACTTTTATAGTGGCTGAGAACTGAGTTGTTAGTAAGGCTGAAAATTGTTTAAAGGCCTGCAAGGCATCTGACTTTTGTTTTAGAAAGTAGATCCATGTAAATCTAGTATGTGCATCTCCAAAGGTTATGTAGTAAGTATAGCCCCCAAAGGATTGAATAGGGGCTGGGCCCCATAGGTCACTATGAATTAATTCAAAGGGGACAGGGTGAACAGTGGTTGATGGGGGGCATGAAGTCTATGAGATTTGCCCATACAACAAGCATTGCAGAAATCAACATTTTTATTCAAAGTGGGAATATTACAAAGTTGGAGGACAGCTCTTACAGCATTGTTATGAGCATGCCCTAACCTATGATGCCATATGGCAAAAGAACTAGGTACAGTAAGAGAATTATAGAAGGAAGACTTAGCTGATTGCTCACTAGGAGCTGAAGTACAAAGAATATGATGAAGACATGAAGATGAAGGCTCTTTGATGATGTTGATGTTCTCAAAACTGTAGAGTCCATCACTTCCAAGAGAGCCTTTTAGAAGAATCCGACTAGAGCCCTGAGATTTAACATAACAGGAAAAGGGGTGAAACTCAAAGTACACATTATTATCCCTAGCAAACTTAGAGACAGAAACAAGATTCTTAGTAATGTTAGGGACAAGGGGTAAATGATTTCGTTTAAACATAATATCAGGTTGAGTAGGTGAAAAGAATTTAGATGAACCTATTGAGTTTATGGAGAGACCTTGACCATTACCCATGAGAACTTGGTCTTGTCCTCCAAAAGGATTACTATGGCTGAGATTATTAGAGTCAGCTGTTATATGATGGGAAGCTCCTGAATCAGGGAACCAGGCTTGAGCATCAAAAGGTCTTTGCAACACTTCCTGTGTGTTTGGCACAAACTGAGGCTGCTGCATCACCATATTGACACTAGGCTGATACTGAGCAGAGGGCCTCCCAAAGGAATTTTGATGATGTTGCCCATAGCCTTAAGTTTGTTGCCCAACATTCTGAGGTGGAAATCCCTGATTGCTGAAACTGAGTCCGACTAGGTTGATCCATCTGACTTGGAGGTCTCTGAGGCTGCACAAAGGCTTGGTCAAACCGGTACCAACAGTCAAAGGCTTCATGGCCGTATTTGTGACACAGCTGGCAAGTCGGTTTTGGACCTCCACGACCACGACTGCGGCCACCACCACCGCGGCCACGGCCACGATTTCCTCTGCCACGATTTCCTCTGTGATTCTGATGAAAATTCTGAGAAGAGGAGGAATCTTGAAGCGACGATGCTTGAGCCACGTTCACTGTGACCGAAGGAGATGGCAATTCCTCACGAAACTTCTCGAATTGTGCATCTTGCATGAGAAGCAGAGCTTCGATATCATCAACAAAGGGTGGCTCAGCCCTAGCATAAATCGTCATGACCAGAGAATTGTATTCATTCGGAAGCCCTTCGAGAATTGTGTCGACGTGATCTTGATTAGTGACTGGATCTCCTATAGCCTGAAGCGATTCAATTAGGGCTCGAATTCGTAGGAGATACTCACCGATCGTGCGATTCCCTTTCTTCGTGTTCTTGAGCTCGGAGCAAAATTGACGAATCTTCGTGCGAAGATGAGCATGAAACTATTTGTGGATCTTCTCTCACACTTGCCATGAGTGTTTACAGCCAAGGAATCGAGGCAAAATCGAAGGGGACAAGGAACCGAGGAGCCAGGTGAATAGCATCTGATCTTGTACAATCCATAGCTCATAAGCTTCTGACTCGATTCCTAGGGCACGAGTTGCTTCGGTCGTGAATTGAGGAGGGATCGTAGGATTCACGACATATCTATGAAGCTTGTGTGATATAATCACAGCTTCGACTTGTTGCTTCCAGAGCAAGTAATTGTGATCATCTAGCTTAATCGATAGGGAGGGATTGAAGTTTCCCGGTGCCGGCATAGCCACCGGAGTTGCAGAAGCGGTGTCGAAGGGATTAACAGTTTCCGCCATGGAAACGAAGAAGAAGAGAAGAAGGCTAGGTCCAGAAAAGTAGCTCACGATACCATGATAGAATTGAGTAGAGAGAAAAGAGAAAGATAAATTTCATGAAATTCTGATTGTGATTTCATTACTTCAACTCAGTATTACAGATCAGACTTATATAGCCTGTGATTACAGCTAGATTACAGTTGTACATAACTGAACCAACTGTCATGACTGAATGTGCTTAGTCAGCACATATCAGTTATGCAGTGTAGTACATAAGCTAGGCTAGACCATCTAAGCTATACTTAGACTATACTCTATTATGGATCATACACTAAGTACTCGTATTAAGCACACTAACTAGGAATTATTCGTAATTATATATAGTTGTAGTTTCACATACATCTGCTATTTGTTGTATTACAATTTTTTTGGAGTGATGGTTTTCAAATAATATATACTTGGGTGTTGTCTTTAACGATCATCTGTTTGTATCTCAGGTACATGATACTCGCAACTACAACAGTGTCAATTTTTGTAAAATATCTTTTCTATGTCAGTGACATGCTTATGGAGGGACAATGGGAAAGGAAACCAGTCTTCACATTTTACTTGGAACTTATCAGGGATTTGCTTCACTTGTCTATGTATCTGTGCTTCTTTCTTGTGATTTTTGTGTAAGTGATCACTTGACTTTTCTTTTGTGTATGCATGGAAGCCCTCATATGAATGCACTACAGAAATCCTAGTCTCCACTCTCCATTTCTGTGTGTGTGTGTGTGTGTCTCATTGACGCTTACTCATTTAGCCACTGGACTGCACTTAGAACTAGACTTACTGTCACGGTTGACAATGCTACAAATAATAATATGGGTTAAAGTAATGTATTTACAATTTGGTTTACTTGTTTTTCGTGCTTATTTTACTATTGACCTACTAACTTTAAGTCAATTTACTAGAAACTATGGTGTTCCTTTGCACTTAATACGGGAGTTGTACGAGACATTTAGGAACTTCAAAATTCGTGTTGCGGATTACATACGATATCGTAAGATCACCTCCAATATGAATGATCGGTTTCCAGATGCAACCCCTGAAGAGCTTGATGCGTGAGTTCCAAACTTGGCATAGCATCTTTTCTTATTATTTTTAATATTTATGCATATACAGTAATATATATTTTTAAAATGGCTATGCAGAAGTGACGCAACCTGCATTATTTGTCGTGAAGAAATGACTACTGCCAAGAAACTTATATGTGGACATCTTTTTCATGTTCACTGCCTCCGATCATGGCTAGAGCGGCAGCATACTTGCCCTACCTGCAGAGCCCTGGTTGTTCCTGCAGAAAATGGTACAACGGCTGCTGGAGGGCAGCAAGGATCACAGTCAGATGCTCATCGACAAGGTAATCATATGATAATCAAGCACTGTTGGTAAACATTGCTCATAAAACATGTTAGTAACGGGCAAAATGCAGTATTGAGCTGATATTGTTTCCTGGTATATGGTGTCTCTAGAGTCAAAAATGAAAAATAGAGTTGAGTTCGTGATCCCTGCAAATAAATGCACTTGCAGTCCGCATCTTCAAAACAGTTGCTACATATTCATTTTTTAAATCTTCTTCATTTTACAATTTTTTTATCATACATAATCTCTTTGCTACACTTGCAAAAAAATTCTCGTTCATTTTCTTTTTCAGTTTCATGTTAAGCTCCCAAAAATACTATTTTATATGAAACCTTTTTTATTTTAATTTTGATACTTGGGTGATTATGGTGCCTGCCTGGGTCCAACACAATTAATACTCTTTAAAATGTTTTGAATGTAATATCTGTAATATTAAATAAGAATATTGCTTACTTTATCATTTCAAACATTGTGGCTTTACATATTTGTTTATTCAGTATATTACTTGATATTGATTATTTTAACCTGGAACAGGGACAGGCACTGGAAGCACAGCTCAATCTGAGGTTGGCAATGAGGTGGCAACTGATAATTTGAGTGGGCATCAAGCCAGACTCCAAGCTGCTGCCGCCGCTGCTTCAATATATGAGAAGTCCTATGTTTACCCCTCTGCAACTTCTTTAGTATGGTATGGGTTTTCTACTTTGACAGCATCCCTCTCTTTCTACAACTGCTCAAGAAATCATTTGTATGCTGTGAATCTTACTGGGAATTGATATTGCATACTTATCTCCTAAAACAGGAAAAGGTGGATAAACTATGGATTTACTGACATTAAAATGAGATAATAAAGTTAGGATATGGTTGTACATTGCAAATATAATTAATTTTAAGTGTTAAGAATGATGAGTCAATGTCATTGAGGCAATTTCTAAAGTTTGGCACCTGCTTGGGGGAAGGTGCCTTCTCTTGTATAAAATTGGAGAATGGAAGTTTCTAAAGCATTTTTGGTGATATAAAATAGACACTAGAAGAGAGTGGGAGAAATAGAAAGATAAATCAGTCCCACTTTGAATGATTGATGGGTTTTACGGCCTGAATTTTTTCAGAAGCAGTCCACTTAGTCTTGTATTTCAAAAAGATGTTGGGAAACTGTTTTGCATCTTAAAACAGGCCACCCCGTCAGAAATATGTTTCTACTTTCCTTCCCACAGCAACTGGTTTGATTTCAGCTGCTCGTTATTTAGTAGATTTCATTGAATATCAAAGATGTCTTTGTATTTCCTAAACCCTAAAAAAAACTTGAAGCTTTTTAATTTCAATACTTCATTGGCATTTTATGAGCTCTTGAAATTGAAAGAGTGTTTTTAAAATCTTTACTGGTGAATTTGTGCTTGAATCCTATTCAGTAAAGTTGATCTGATTTATATCATATAGAACCTTCAAATTATGAACTGCTGCTTTGGTGAAGAACTAAGGTTCTGTACAATTAATTGACTAAATCTGGTTGCATACATTGTTGCATCAATTGTATCGTGAACTTATAGTGCCAGATCTGATTTGTTTAATAATCTAATCATACTGTGTAACTACGAACTTCACTACATTAAATTTTCACTGTTCTTCTTAGTTCACCTGTTTGAATAGATGAGTAGTTAACAAGGCAAAGGACCAATTTAGTGGCCCTACTCTTATATTTAGGTGTCACTCAAAAAGCTGATAATACTTAATTAGTCTATAAAGTATGTGCTTAAGTAGGAGTCTTCTCGAACTCACAGCTCTCCTGGGTACACTCTTTATCCCTCGGTTCAAATATCTACGGGTGAATCTACTATTACCGAGCTTAATGGAGAACAAGCTTCTAGAGAACAAGTACAAAAGCAGTTTGTTATCCCTGGTGGACCAACAAATGTATCCTTTCCTCCAATGGGACACTTCCATTTTCTGCCTTCTCAGACACATGCAGCACCTGTGAATTATGGAGAGGGGTTTGGAAATGATCCAAGTATGGAAGCTCAAAGAAAACTTCTTCAATCCCAGATTGAGGTACAACTGCACTTTCTTTTTTCTTTACCACATCAAAGTATAAAAGGTCATGTTTGATGATTATGATGGCCATCAAATGAATATTCCCTTCTCACTGTGTTCTCATTTAAGGGACATTTATAGATACAACCTTTACTGATATTATTATAACTACTATTCACAATTATGCTTCTATAAAAGAACGCATCATACCTGGATATTTGATTCTGGCATTCTAAAATTTATGCACAACTCTGGATGGCATATATACCAGTGTCTATATTAATTCATTTGGGTATAGTGAGAAGTGTGTGGAAATTGATGTCCATGATTATAATAGTTGAAAGTACAGAGGTGGATCGATTCTGTTACACTTTATGGTATTAACATTGTGTCCCTAGCATCAAAATTTTAGCTGCTTTGCACCGCAACAATGTGTTTGGTGCATGGACTCTTTCTCTGCGTAAATAATTTGTAATATAGACTGAATTGCATAATTTTGAATGAAGATGAAATTAATCATTTTAACTCGCGATAATTTTTTTCGCCCTAACTTTTAAACAGATTCTGCAAAATCAGCTCCAGCTTCTACAGAGGACAAATGTGGAAAAAGGTGGAGATGACAGTGCATCATCATCAGATAGCAGAGGTAAGGGTATCAATTCATCGTCGTCTGTATCGGATCATGTTTATCATGACGAGATTCAAGATGGAAAAGCATGAAGTTTAGTCAGCTGCTTATTTCTGGTTTATACCAAGAGGAGACTCCCAAATGTAGATATAGGAAAAGGAAAATACAGAAATCACAGCATTGCTACAGTGGACATGAACTTGAATGATATATGCTGTTCTTCGTGATACTAATCTTGTGAATGCATAGGGCCCGTATAAATGATTTATTTTGGCTTTTTTTATGTGGAATGCTTGCTCATATCAGCTTTTAAAAAATTATTCACCCTTTGGCCATGAATATAACCTACGCGGCTCTTTTGGAAACTTCATAAAACAAGAATATAAAGGACGAAAAGAACTTTTAGCATCAAATTGAAACTTTTGGAACGTGAGATATATATAAATAAGATTGGGTTAAATATATTTTTAGTCCTTAGAAAATGAGTTTTTTTTTTTTTTTGATCCTTGTAAAAATATTTCTTTGGTTTTCATCCCTCTAAAATATGAAATAATTAATTTTAGTCCATATAAAATGAGCAAATTCTGGTTTTGATCAATATCAAAATTCGCTTATTTTGCGGGGATTAAAAATATATCTAGCTTAATAAGATTTGAACTTTATGAAACTATAAACGTCAATTGTCAAGTTATGGGTTGCAGATATTGGTCTCATGCTCCAAATATCTGCAACCCCTATTTGGAACAACTTGGGTTTTAAGTTTTGGCATTATTTCAGCCTATAATCTGTCTGCAAATGGGGCTTGTCTCATCTTGTTTGAATTTGGGTTATCATGTCACTGTAGTCATCAGATTGCTCGGAGAGTTACAAAATAGAAGCTCGGAGAGTTACAAAATAGAAAAAAACTGGTTTGAAAGTTGCAACTATTTGTGTCATGTGAGATGGGTGTGTTTATTTTTCCATTATTTTAACATTCAATTTGATATCTCGTTAACATATTTATTACATATATATATTATATATCAATCTTAACTAGAATGCGTTGTTAATGTAATTGACAACCAATCATGTATTAAGAGTGCTTAAAAAAAGAGAGTGCTTGTAAAAAAAAGTATTGTCATTAAGGTACAGTAAGTTTGCATTAACGAACATTTAGTGTGCAGGTGGAATAAGGGTGATAATATTGGGACACCAAAAGTTGACACCAACTTTTGACATCATGGTTAATTCAGTATATTGGTTGGTTAATTTACTTTTAACACTATTGGTTGATTAACCAAACAATATACTGAATTAACCATGGTGTCAAAAGTTGGTGTCAACTTTTGGTGTCATAATATCATTTCTGTGGAATAATGACAATACAGTAGGGATAATAATGGGTAGGGTCTGGGTAGGGTATTATAGTACCCGTTCTCATACCCGCGTTTGAAAAAATTATCCATACCCGTGTGGATAGCAACTTTAGTATCCTTACCCGTACCCTTTGGGTACTTAGGTACCCACACTCGTTACCCGCAGTTTAACTGTGAAAAAGCAATAAACAAAAGAAAAGTTGCAACAATTATTATAGTTAAAATTATATATATTAGTAATATAAATAAATAATTATATATACATATACATATGTGCGGGTGCGGGACAGGGTAGATACTATAGTACTCGTACCCGAACCTATACCCGTTCCAATGGATAGAGTACAAATTGGCATCCTGCAATACAGTGCACCCTAAATGAAAGGGATATCTTTGGAATTAACAAAATTGCCTAACGGATTCTAACAGTGTTAACTTCTGAAGTTGTGTAGGAATGCAAGCCAGAGAGAAAATAAATGTATTTTGGACTAGCAAAAAATATATTTCGGACTAACATCGACATCGTCATTAAGGCGTTGTAATCAGGGGCGAAGCCAGGAATTTCCTGAGAGAGGGGCCAAGACTAAATGTAAATAACATAAATAACAATAAATATTAGTATATAAAAGCGAACTAAATAGAAAATTTTAATATATGATTAATAATTTAATATAATATAAATTACTCAAACAGATTTTAGTTAACCTAAGTACATATATAAAATCTTCACTTCTTTACTGCACGATGATTCTTTAATGGATCATGCAAATGAGTGCCCTTAGGGCACTCTTTAAGAAACCAAGAAGAGCAAATTTTTATTGAAAAACTAAGCATTTCACATTTTTAAATATTAAATACACCAATTTTCTACGTAAATTTTCTTTTCTTGATTCCTTAACAAGTGTCCTACCAATGAAAACTTTTAAATCAATGAGCTTGAAATCGATGAGGATGATCTTCTTGGCCATAAAGTGAATACACATCCATAGTAAATTGATATGATCCATACTTTATATATGTCATACAAATTTCATCTTGTTGATTAATAGGATAATCCAAATTTGTGGATATTTTTTGGGATCACATATTAAAATATCGATATTAATTTTTCTTTCTTCAATTCTTATAGCTTTTGAGTGACTCAATAGGTTGTTCAACAACATTTTCCACATTACTCTCTGAGTTAAAAATTGGTGCAGTAGGTTATATTTTATCATTTATTCTCTATTTCTTTTTGAAAAATCAGTCAATATTTTTGTTTAAATTTGAAACATCACATTGACTCTATTAGTGTACCTGAAAAATAAAATTTGTAAGGAAAATTTTGTAACTGAAAAATGTTAAATAATTGAATAAGGACAAAACATAAGTAAACAATCAAAAAAAAAAAATTATGAAAAGATCACCTCACCTAAAGTTACGTGTCTTTTTAGTGTCTTATACTTGGAAGGTCAGGAAAAAGAATTGAAATAGAAAAAAGGAACCAAAGTTGGAGTTCCTGCACTTACACCCTCGCACGGTTCTCTATCTCGTAAGTCTTAATATATATATATAAGTATACATTAAAGAATTTTGAAAACTTGGGGCAGGCCATGGCAACCATCGGCCTCCCCTCCCTCCGCCCTTATTGTAATTAAATTCTCAAATTAGATAATACAATATCTTACACTATTAATCAATAATATATTATTTTTATGTTATTTTAAGATATTTATTATATAAAAAATATTTTTAATAATGTAATAATATATAATTGATTGTTGATATAAATATTCTTTTTACTGATGGTATATTATAATAAATACTTAACAAAAAAAAATTAATATTGATACTAATAATATAAAAAAAATTACAATATTAATCAATCCCATACTATCTCATCATATGTGACTTTGGATCTCATACTCAAAAAAATGACAGCCTCAACGAATATCAAATCTAATAATAAAAAAACATGATAACAGCGTAAACAACTACACATGCTGGTTTTTGGAATGACATGGGGAGGCGGCGCTACACTACTCTGACCATTCAGCCTCTACTCACTGAAAATATTAAAATAATCACTCAGTGCTCGACCTGAGAACCGGGTACCCGGTAATGAGCTACTTAATTAGTTAATTGTATATTTCATCCGCATTAAATAAAATTTCGGCCGTCCATATTATTTAACAACAATATTATTTGTCTGTTCAAAAAAAAAAATTTATTTATATATCTTTATACAATTGTACCTTCTATTATTTTATTTTCATAATTCTTATTTTCTTAATATTTAATTTTATTTGAGTTTTAATTTATTTTTTTAACCTTTATACTTTAATTTTACTAGATAAGTAAATAAACAATGGAAAATAAATTTTTAAAGTTAATATATCAATCATCAGTATCAATACACTTACACTAATGATATTTGAACACTCATTTGAGATATCTTTTCTGGACACCCTAGATACAATGACAATTGTATAAATTGACACAATGGTAATTGTATAAATATAAGTGCACTATTAACACACGTATTCTTGGGTGTCTATCTTGGGTGTCCATTTTGGATGTTCATATAACACACCTCATATACTTAACAATTGTGAACTTTTTTTTCTATTGTTGATATAACAGTAATATGATGTGTCTTCTTGTGATGGTTTTATGACAATTTTTTTATTTTTTATTTTAATAAAAAAGGTGGGTTACTCCATACTCTTTAATAAATGAATATCCTATTTGCTATTCATATGGCCTGTTCTTCATGGATTCATTTTTTATTCACTGTTCATATTACCTTTTTTTATTTTAAAATTTTACCTTTTTATTTTTAAACTTTTATTGTCATGATTGTACTATCAATGTAATAGGTCAGCAACCCTTATAGTCTTATATTATTATTATTATTATTATTATTATTATGATGATGATGATGATGAGTTTAATTTCTATATATCGTCGATGTAAAATATTTTTACATAGACATCCAATAATATCTTGATAAATCAATAATATTGTTATTTTTCTCTCACAGTTATTAAAACAAAAACACATATGTCAAAATATGACTGGATGTCAGTGTAAAACTTTTACACTGACAGTATGTATTTTTTTTTTTTTGATGAATACAGTACATACTACTTTAATCCTATTATTATTATATATTTAAATATCTAATCACTTTAGACCCATGATTTTTTTTTTTTATTAAAATAGCTTTACACTCATGATTTTGAGTCTGTTTATTACACATTAATATATGAAAAAAAACCACTTATCTAAAAAAAATCACATGAGGTTTTGTCATGCATATGTTTATTTTCGACTTTTGGATATGTAATCAAAATCTGAAAATTGATTAATATGGAAAAAATTAAAAGTTGTTTTGATTAGATTCTGATTAAAATCTGATTTTGCAGATGAGAGATAGGACCCGTTTGTTACAAGTTAAAAAAGATGTGATTTTCATGTAAAATATTATAAGAGATTATGTTTTTAGATATTTTTAAGTGAAGCAAAAAATTTAAGATAATTGTAAAGGTTCTTTCGTTTGAACATTGACCATAAAATAATTTGGAAGGGATTGCAAGTGAAGCATGCTCACTTGCTGGTCACTTGGCTTGTGACTGTGGAAGCTAATAGCATTTTATGTTACCAATTTGTTTTTCTTTACTTAAAGTCCGATTTGTACTTCTTCGAGAATGTTTTTTGCTAAAGTTTTGCCCCATGATCTCAGTATTAATGTGAATGTTTAACACATTTGGCTATTTAATCTCATAATGTTTTCTACTTAAAGTCCGATTTGTACTGCCTTTATGAATGGTTTTCCTTGATAATAACTTGATATAGATCACCATCTAGGTATCACTACCTCTCAATTTATTCTTTTGAATCAATGGCTAATGTTTATGGGGAATCAATGGCTAATGTTTCTTGGTATTGGATGATTAACATTTTTTTTTTCCGGATGATTAACATTTTAATGTTCACCTCTTGTGTTCATATATTGTCAATTGATATTTTTGTAACTATACATGTATTATGTATGTTTAATTGAGCAAACTCCACTTGCTATTTATCTTAATTAGCATAGTATAATTATGGTATCAATAATTTCTATATTTTTGTTACAATTAATAAAATATAATGTAAATATATTTCAAAATGTAAATAATAATTTCAATTAGGATCTAATTGGTATATATACACTGTTAGTATAACGATTTTTTACACTATCAATTAATCAAAATTTGATACATCATAAAAAAACGCTTGACTTTTATCGTAAGTATCTTAATTGTCATACAAACCATGATTTTTACTTGGTTTAACTATTGAGTAGGTCCTTGAACTATTCAAATAGGTCCCTATAATAAAAAAAATTGTAATTGAGTCCTCAAACTTTTATAAAGTTTTCAATTGGATCCCTGAACTAAAAAAGTTTTTAATTGGGTCCCTGAACTTATATAAAATTTTCAATGGGGTCCCTAAATTATAAAATTCGTTAGTGATATGTTGAATTAGACGGAATATAATTGATTTCATCCAAGCTGGCCATTTATGAGTAGTTTGGGTGGAAGATGAACCTTGAGACATTGTCACAATAAAATATAGCAAGATGTAACAAGATGAAATGAGATGTACTAAGTTACAAGTGAGGGAACTATTTTGGACGAAATTATTTCAAGGAAGGGATATACAACCGTAAAACATTAATTGGAGAAGGAATGAACTATTTGTTTAGATGGAGGAAAAGCAATCACAGGTCATGTTTTGGTTTTCTGGCTCAACATTTTAGTCTCTTGCAACCCTAAATACAAATTTGGGGGAATTCCAGGTTACGTTTCACATCAGCAGACTTAAAGACCTCTTCACGGAACCCTACCCCGGGGACTCCATTGAAAATTTTATATAAGTTCATGGACCCAATTAGAAACTTTTTTAGTATAGGACCCAATTGAAAAATTTAAAAAAGTTCGAGGTCCCAATTACAAATTTTTTTAGTATAGGGACCTATTTGAAAATTCTCAAATAGTTCGGGAACCTACTCAATAATTAAACCTTTTTAATTAGACAATATTAAAAATTGTATATTGTTAATACATATTATTATTATTATTATTATTTTGGTGATATCAATACATATTATTTAAACTCTTACAATTAATAGTTAAATTATATATCATAACAATCCATTTTGAAGAAAAATCTACCCGTGCGTAAGGTACACTACCCTAGTTTATAGTATTTATCATTATTAATTTTAACATGTTACTAGCACAACTGGACAAGTGGCCCCAGCCCCAGCCTTGATTTTTAGGGCCTGTTTGATTTATTTTCTATTTTTCATTTTCTATTTTCATTTTCAAATTTTAAGAATAATTATAATAAAAATAATTAAAAAAGTATTACTTTGTTTTTTTTATGTTTTCTATTTTCAAAGATTTGTATAGGAAATAATAAAAACAAATAAAAAGTTGTTTTCAGTGTTTCCTGTACAAACTTTTGGAAACAGGAAACAGAATGAAAACAAAGTAATAATTTTGTATTTATTTTTGTTGTAATAGTTCTTCAAATCAGGAAATGAAAACAGGAAATGACTAAACAGGCCCTTAGGTTCTTAAGTTGTTGATTTTCCAATTTCTCCCTGAAAAGAGAGAATGACCGTTGAAACTGAAATAAAAGAAATAAAATGGCATAGAAATATAATAGCTGGTGTGAATTACGATTGCAAGATTCAAAATTAAATTAGTTGATGATATAAAATATAAATATAAGTTGCATACAATTATTTTATATTATATGAATTGAATTTACCGTGTGCATAAATTTAATGTAAGTAAAAAATATTTATGAATTTATGAAAACATTCTGCTTATAACGTAGTGTAAAATATTTACAAATATTTTTTTTTCTATAAAAAAAAAAAAAACAAAACAAAACTCGACGATATTTTAATACGAGCCGATGACAATGATCTGCTAAAAAAGTAACTAACTAATGGCAGATTATAAGCAATATAAATATTAAATTACAAAAATATGTACAAAAAGTGATAAAACTATGGGTTTTTTTTTTTAAGTAAAGATGATATGCAAAAGCATTACTATAAAATCTAACATCCCAACTATGTTAACATCCTAGATTTTATCAATCATTTGCAGCATATCATCAAAATTTTATTAAAAAAAAAGAAAAAACAAATAAAACACAAAAGGGGGACATGAAGCTTGAACCCATGAAAATACAAGAGCTACTTAAATCTATAGAAAGGAAGACCCAATCTATTTCTAAAAAAATCATCAAAAATAAAATTTGGGATAGAATCCCACTAAGTAAAACCCAGATGACTAATAACATAACTTGCTAACTTATTCGCGTAACTATTTCCTTCTCTATGAATATGAGAGACAACAAACTGCATTTCTTTTGTGATATTGATACAATTAGCACAATGATTTCGAAGCTTCCAAGGCACAAAATCTTGATTGTTGAAAGCTGTTACCATAAGAAGTGAATCACATTCTAACCATAGCCGGCTCCAACCTTTAGACTTAGCTATTTCAATTGCCATCATAGCTCCTTTCAATTCTACAAATAATGAAGTTCTAATCCCTAAATTTGTTGCAAAACAACCTGCCACAGCTGTCCGATAACCCCTAAAAATGCCACCACATGAAGTAATTTCTGGAGAACCATGAGCAACCCCATCCGTATTACACTTCATCCAGTTGCACATTGGGGGTTTCCATTGAATCTCCTTTATTGATGTTGCTGGCCGAGCATGACATGTAATGGAGAGGAACTTCAAAACTGAGAATTCCTCTATTGTAGATCGCATATGCCTATGAGATAGATTCCCAGAGGCTTTAACAACTGACTTTATAAAGGTGATTGAGCTACCAATAGACCTGAACCTGTTCTCAAACCTGCACAAGTTTCTATTGCTCCAAACAGCCCACAAAATGTGAATCACAGCAAAGTGTAAATTTTTTTACACTGTCAACCAATCAGAAATTGATATACCATCATAAATACTTGATTCTTATCCTAACCACCTTAAAAGCCATCAATTCTATTATTTCTGATTGGTTGTCAGTATAAAAATCTTAACACTGATAGTGCATACAAATGAAACTCTAAAACTATTGAAACTAAATATCCATTTAGACCTAACTTTTTGTTACAATCCCAATTACCATGAATCAGGGAAATTTTTTTTTTTTTTTGGTGTGCTGCCATGAATCCAGAATTAGAACAAGTAGCACCACTCATCTGCACCCACGTCAACCGCTCCGGCTCCGTCTTCAATACTCCAGGGCGAACTCGGAGTTTCGGTCCTCCGTGACACAGGACCGTTGATATAATATTAATTATATTGGACGGATGTGATAAGCAGGGACGTAACTGGTTGGAAATGGCGCATAAATTACTGGCTACCTGTTGGAAGGGTTATCTTTTAATGTTTGGCTAGGTGCAACGTGTCAATGAGAGAGAAAGACTGTGACCAAAGGTCAAGTTCATGTGGGTTCAGTCATGGAGGTTTGTCCACACTAGGTCCAAGCGACACCGTCGATGGCGGGGCGGTACGGCTGGTTCATCATTGTGCAGTTGTTAATGGCGGAAGGAATGATAGTATAGTGGTTAAAATTTGTTTGGAGCGATCGTTTGGGTTTGCAGTGAATGCATATGAAGAAATACCATATAAGGAGGTTATACAATTTCGGTGTTGATGAATAATGAACATGGCAATTGAGTGTTGAAAGTGTAAGATGTGTTATATGCTTTGGGTTGAGGATCTGATTGCTCATTTGGTTACAGAGTTGTTGCATGTAAATCCCTCTTTCTGTTCGGTTGCCTTAAATTGAATGTCTGTTAGTATGTTGTTGACTGTGATATATAGAACAGGATAAGATTCTTGATCTGGATGAGCCCAACCGAACAAGGGAATGAAGTAGCTGATTGTTTTTGAGGGGGTAGTCTTGGTTTGATAGTGTTAATGGTGGTATGTTAAGGTTGAGTCGTTCTAGTTCGAGATTGATAATAATATCGATTTCTGATGGCAAAGCAAGTTGGTGCAAAAAAAAAAATATATCTTTGATGAGTAAAAGAAAAAAATAGTTGTATAAATTAGTGAAGTATAACTACTTATATATGTCTAATGAGAAATTTTTACCACAAAAAAGAAAGTGCTTTATGGGGTTTCTCAATAATGGTCAAAACAAAACGAGATGGTAATGGATAGGGTCTGTGTATGATATCATAGTACTCGTCCTTATACATGCGTTTGTAAAAATCATCCGTACCCGGACCTGTACCTCCGTCGATAACAACTTTAGTATCATTACCCGTACTCTCTGGATATTGAAATACCCGTACCCGTTACCCCCACTTTAATAGTGAAAAAGCAATAAATAACAAAAGAAAGTTATAACAATTAAAAAAATGATTCAAAAATATTTTAGATCTGCTAATAAATATTACAAATAAAATTATTTAAATAAATAAAAATATTCAAAAAGGAAATATAGATGTAACTAGGTTTAGAAAGTTAAGAATGTTTATATTAATTTTGGTTTTAAAATTTGTGTTATAGTTAAAATTATATATATTAATAATTAGTAATATAAATAAATAAATAATTATATATATATATATATGTGCAAGTATGGGGCAGGGTGGGTATCATAGTATCCATACCCACACCCGTACACATTCAAATTTGTGGGTAATTACTTGTATCCGGATCCTTACCTACCGTGTCGGTAATTACCCTACCTATCATGAATAATTTTTATAGATACCTAACAGATAAGATACAAATTGTCATCCCTAAACAAAACCCAGCCAACAAATACAATAAATATGTTTTTTCTTTTTTAATTATTTATTCCCTAACATTACCGGTTGGCAGCCCGGGAAACCGGATTACAACTTTCAAAGTTTTATTCAATTTAACCGAGGACCGCCTGCACCAGTCAAAAAAATAAGTGAGTATCGATCCATAACTCTTATAATGGAGTATTAAAGAATTGCCCGCGTCAACCCCATGTTTGGTTAATGAGAGAAGCTATTCAATATCCAGGTTGTGAATTGTGATGCACGTTCCTCACAGTATCCCCTAAATATAAATGCATTAAATATAGCCCATAATATTGGGGTAGAGATGGTCTCGGAAGTCATGCGCACATTAGAATAGCCACCAAACTCTAAGTTCAAAGACTCACATAGCCAGTCAGAATAAGAATACAATAGTTGGTTGTTGAATATTGAAAATTATTATACATTGGAAAATTTGTAAGACGTATTAGTCAAGCACGTGAAGTTCAGCTACCTTCCCATCCACCCTTACATACATATAAAAGACCCTCAGCCCCTAACATGTATTCAACTCACTCTCTAGCAAGTGCTGCAACTAGTTGCCAATTGAGTTCAAATTGCAGTACTTGACTACCCCAAAATCTTTGTTTAGAATCTTCATTTGAGAGAAGCAGAAAAGATGGTGAGTGTATCTGAGATCCGCAAGGCTCAAAGGGCAGAAGGCCCTGCCACCATCTTGGCCATTGGCACTGCCACCCCACCAAACTGTGTTGACCAAAGCACCTATCCGGATTACTACTTCAGGATCACAAACAGCGAGCACAAAGCTGAGCTTAAAGAGAAATTTCAGCGCATGTGTGAGTATTCTTTTTCATCTACCTCGATCTTAAATTTTTAGTTTGGTCCTCTAGTGAAGTTTGAACCAGCAATGTGTTTTTTTTTTTTTGGTGGGGGGGGTATAAGATTAATATTTACAACAAATCCTAGAGAAATATCAAAATAAATTACCATATATGTATGTGAATAGGTTATGGTTTTATGTTAATTTGGATCATAAAAGAATAGAATCCATTACGATGCGAACATTAAAAAGAATTATTATTTGTAGAAGTCACTCACAAAATACAAAGCGCAATAATTAGCTAGTTGGTGCATATATTTAAAAGAAATCAATAAGAATTATCATATGATTCATTCCGGTGTTGTCTTAAAATTATGGTATTAATGTTATTTCTTTGAAACTAATTTCAGGTGACAAGTCCATGATCAAGAAGCGATACATGTACTTAACAGAAGAGATCTTGAAAGAGAACCCCAACATTTGTGCTTATATGGCACCTTCCTTGGATGCTAGGCAAGACATGGTGGTGGTAGAGGTACCAAGACTAGGGAAAGAGGCTGCAACCAAGGCCATAAAAGAATGGGGCCAACCAAAGTCCAAGATCACCCACTTGATCTTTTGCACCACCAGTGGTGTAGACATGCCTGGTGCTGATTACCAACTCACCAAACTATTGGGCCTTCGCCCATATGTGAAGAGGTACATGATGTACCAACAAGGGTGCTTTGCAGGTGGGACGGTGCTTCGTTTGGCCAAAGATTTGGCTGAGAATAACAAAGGTGCACGTGTGCTAGTTGTTTGCTCTGAGATTACTGCAGTCACATTCCGTGGCCCAAGTGACACTCACCTAGATAGCCTTGTCGGTCAAGCACTGTTTGGAGATGGAGCAGCTGCACTCATTGTTGGTTCTGACCCAGTGCCAGAGATTGAGAAGCCTATATTTGAGTTAGTTTGGACTGCACAAACTATTGCCCCGGACAGTGATGGAGCAATTGATGG
This sequence comes from Echinosophora koreensis, assembly GCA_035048595.1. Lineage (NCBI taxonomy): Eukaryota > Viridiplantae > Streptophyta > Magnoliopsida > Fabales > Fabaceae > Echinosophora > Echinosophora koreensis. Next base: position 14,065,358 of record JAPCYP010000003.1, on the reverse strand, counting down.
TCACCTTCGTGAAGTTGGGCTAACATTTCACCTTCTTAAAGATGTTCCCGGGATTGTCTCAAAGAATATTGACAAGGCATTGGCTGAAGCCTTCAACCCATTAAACATATCTGATTACAACTCAATCTTTTGGATTGCACACCCAGGTGGGCCAGCAATTCTAGACCAGGTTGAGGCGAAGTTGGGGTTGAAAGAAGAAAAGATGAGGGCCACTAGACAAGTTCTTAGTGACTATGGTAACATGTCAAGTGCATGTGTGCTGTTTATCTTGGATGAGATGAGGCGTAAGTCAGCTCAAGATGGACTCAAGACCACAGGTGAAGGACTTGAATGGGGTGTGCTCTTTGGCTTTGGACCTGGACTCACTATTGAAACCGTTGTTCTTCATAGTGTGGCTATATGAGGACCCAAAAAGAGAGCAAGTGTGGCTATACAATATGACCGATTTTTTTCTTTATTGATATTGTTATGTTTCACTTTTCAAACTCGTTATGAGTTTGCTTATGCACGTTCTTGTTATAATAATAATATATGGCTAATAGCTTTATTGCCTCATAACACTTATCTGAGTCGAATATTATATCCTGTATAACTGGAAAAAAAAATTGTCAACATATAAATGATGATTCATATAATTGTAACTTCTTGTATTTTTTTTTCCTCCAAAATATAAGCAAATTTCAACTACTTTCATCTTATTTAATAAAGTTATTCTCATACCCTTCATTTAATATTTATTTTTTCAATGACTACTTTTATTCTCAACAACACAAGCTTAATAAATAAGATGAAGGATAATTTAGTTAACAAACTTAATTTTTTATTCCCAATGGTTCTTTTAAATGAGATTAACTAATCACCTTAATATGTGTGTTCCATTAAATTTTTGCTTATAATATGGACTGGAGGGAGTAAGCTTATTTACCAAACACCTTTATTTCAGTCAAATAAACTTATAAACTAGTCAAATAAGATATAAGCTAACTTGTTAGACTTGCCAAAAGATAGCCAAAGCCCCTTGGACACCATTTCATATCCTAATTTATAATTAATATATATATATATATAATTAAAAAAAATAAAGGATAAAAAAAAAAAAAACATGATAGCCGCCTAAACATGCTGGTATGGAATTTGGAATGACATGGGTAGGTGGCGCTACACTACTTAGACCATTCAGCCTCTCTACTCACTGAAAATATTAAAATATTCACTCAGTAGTGACGACTCACCATTTTCTATTTTTCTTGGTGGTTAGTGCACGACCCGACAACCGGGGTACCCGGTGATGTGCTACAACGTTAATTGTATATTTCATCCGCATTTAATAAAATTTCGGCCGTCCGTATTATTTAACGACAATATTATTTATATATCTGTATACTTTTATTATTTTATTTTCATATTTTTGTTTTCTTATATTTAATTTTATTTATTTATTTATTTATTTATTTAACCTATATACTTTATACGTTAATTTTACTTAATGAATAAATAAACATGAAAAATAAATTTTGAAAAATAATATATAATATATTTATAGTATTTTTCATTATTAATTTTAACAGGTTACCAGTACAATTGGACAAGTAGCCCGATCCTTAATATAAAAAACAATGCTAATACACACAGATCAAGAAAATGCATTGAAATGAAATAATGATAATTAATATTCATATAAATTTTCAAAAATACCCCTTCTAATTAATGAACAAATCCACTTGTATGAAAAATTGATATATCTCATAAATATAAATATTATTATAAATGAGGGTAATATTGGAAATTAACATTTAATATGTGTGAAAATTGGTACATATTTTTTATATTTTGGATAAAAAAAATCAATTTATTTATTATATTAAGGATAAGAGTAAGTATTAAGTAGTTGATTTTCCAATTTTTGCCTAAAAAAGAAAATGACTATTGAAACTGAAATAAAAGTGATAAAATGTCATAGAAATATAATAGCTGGAGAAAATTGCAATTGCAAGATCCAAAATTAAATTAGTTGATGATATAAGTATGAGTTGCATAAAATTATTTTATATTATACGTATTAAATTTAACGTGTACGTGTAATAAAAAAAAATTAAGTGTACATAAAATTATTGTAAGTAAAAAATATTTATTAATTTATGAAAGTATTCTGCTTATAACGTAGTACAAGCAGAATCTAATGTATATGCATTGGTAGCGTAATTTTTTTTTACACAGTTATTCAATCATATCTCACCATATAGATATTTGTCAAAAAGTTTTAGGAACTAATATAAAAAAGTGGCATTATGATGAAATATGTTTGGACGTCGGTAAAACAATTTTATAAAACTGAAAACAAATTTTTTCTTGTTTTCACTGTTTCTTGTATAATCTTTGAAAATGAGAAACATAATAAAAACAAAATGATAGTTTTATAATTATTTTTAAAAATAAAAAATAGAAATCGAAAATTGAAAATAAAGCAGACTGATCCTAAATATTTAATTAGACCTAATTTTTTTGTTACAATCCCAATTGCCATGAATCCCCATTTTTTTTTTAGTGTGCTGCCATGAATCCGAAATTCGAACAAGTAGCACCACTCATTTGCAAGCACGTCAACCTCATGTTTGGTTAATGAGAGAAGGTATTCAATACCCAAGTTGTGATACACCTACCTTGCAAATGTGTGTTTGGTTTCATGATTAAAAGCTAAAACTTTATTTTTGGCTCATGTCAAATGAAGTGTTTGATTACTTTAGATAAAATTGATTTTATTTTTAGAAGTGATTTTGACTAGAAACTATAAAAAGTAGTATTTTATATTAAGTTAAAAATTTTATACAAATTTTTACATCAAACTTGTTTTCAAAATGAAAACATCCAAATATAAATCAATTCACTTCAAATTCGGTTGCAACTAAATTTATTAAAAATCATTTCTATCAAAAACAATATCCCCTGAATATAAAAGCATTAAATATAGCCCATTATTGTTTGGTAAGCATAAACTAAAATAATAGGGGTAGAGATATATTTTTATTCATTAAAAAAAAAAATTAATTAAGGGTAGAGATGGTCTCGGAAGTCATGCGCACTTTAGCCACCAAACTCTTAGTTCAGAGACTCACATAGCCAGTCAAAATACAATGGCTGGCTGGTTGTTGAATAATGAATATTGAAAATTATTATACATTGGAAATTTTGTAAGATGTATTGGTCAAGCACGTGATGGTCGGGTTCAGCTACCTTCCCATCCATCCACCCTTACATGCATATAAAAACCCCTCTCCCCCTAACAACATGTATTCAACTCACCCTTCAGCTCTCTAAAGTACTGCAACTAGAACTACCCCAAAATCTTTGTTTGAGAGAAGAGAAGAAAAGATGGTGAGTGTATCTGAGATCCGCAAGGCTCAAAGGGCAGAAGGTCCTGCTACCATCTTCGCCATTGGCACTGCCACCCCACCAAACTGTGTTGATCAAAGCACCTATCCGGATTACTACTTCAGGATCACAAACAGCGAGCACAAAGCTGAGCTTAAAGAGAAATTTCAGCGCATGTGTGAGTATTCTTTTTCATCTACCTCGATCTTAAATTTTTAGTTGAATCATCCAGTGAAGATTGAACCAGCAATGTCTTGTTTTTTTTTGGTGGGGGGTATAAGATTGATATTTACAACAAATCCTAGAGAAATATCAAAATAAATTACCATATATGTATGTGAATAGGTTATGGTTTTATGGATCATAAGGGAATAGAATCCATTACGATGCGAACATTAAAAAGAATTATTATTTGTAGAAGTCACTCACAAAATACAAAGTGCAATAATTTGCTTGGTGGTGCATGTATTTAAAAGAAATCAATAAGAAATATGTTTTATGATTCATTCCTATGTTGTCTTAAAATTATGGTATTAATGTTATTTCTTTACAACTAATTTCAGGTGACAAGTCCATGATCAAGAAGCGATACATGTACCTAACAGAAGAGATCTTGAAAGAGAAACCCCAACATTTGTGCTTATATGGCACCTTCCTTGGATGCTAGGCAAGACATGGTGGTGGTAGAGGTACCAAGACTAGGGAAAGAGGCTGCAACCAAGGCCATAAAAGAATGGGGCCAACCAAAGTCCAAGATCACCCACTTAATCTTTTGCACCACTAGTGGTGTAGACATGCCTGGTGCTGATTACCAACTCACCAAACTCTTGGGCCTTCGCCCATATGTGAAGAGGTACATGATGTACCAACAAGGGTGCTTTGCAGGTGGTACGGTGCTTCGTTTGGCCAAAGATTTGGCTGAGAATAACAAAGGTGCACGTGTGCTTGTTGTTTGCTCTGAGATTACTGCCGTCACATTCCGTGGCCCAAGTGACACTCACCTAGATAGCCTTGTGGGTCAAGCACTGTTTGGAGATGGAGCAGCTGCACTCATTGTTGGTTCTGACCCACTGCCAGAGATTGAGAAGCCTATATTTGAGTTAGTTTGGACTGCACAAACTATTGCCCCAGACAGTGATGGAGCAATAGATGGTCACCTTCGTGAAGTTGGGCTAACATTTCACCTCCTTAAAGATGTTCCCGGGATTGTCTCAAAGAACATTGACAAGGCATTGGCTGAAGCCTTCAACCCATTAAACATATCTGATTACAACTCAATCTTTTGGATTGCACACCCAGGTGGCCCAGCAATTCTAGACCAGGTTGAGGCGAAGTTGGGGTTGAAAGAAGAAAAGATGAGGGCCACTAGACAAGTTCTTAGTGACTATGGTAACATGTCAAGTGCATGTGTGCTGTTTATCTTGGATGAGATGAGGCGCAAGTCAGCTCAAGATGGACTCAAAACCACAGGTGAAGGACTTGAATGGGGTGTGCTCTTTGGCTTTGGACCTGGACTCACTATTGAAACTGTTGTTCTTCATAGTGTCGCTATATAAGGACCCAAAAATAGAACAAGTGTGGCTATTCAATATGGCCGATTTTTTTCTTTATTGATATTGTTGTGTTTCACTTTTCAAACTCGTTATGAGTTTGCTTATGTACGTTCTTGTTAAAATAATAATAATAATATATGGCTAGTAGCTTTATTGCCTAATAACACTTATCTGAATCGAATATTATATCCAGTATAACTAAAAAAAAGGTCAACATATAAATGATCATTCATATAATTGTAACTTCTTGTTTTTTTTTTTTTTTTTTTGGTATAGTTATGTAGCAAGCTCAAGCTTCTAACTTTTTATATTTATATATACCATTTTAAAGTAAATGTATTATATCAATCAGTAATGACCCAAAATATGGCAGTAGGCCCAACTTCCCCAAGCATTAAGCCCAAGTATTATTAGTTTTCTTAGGTATAATAGAAGGATCTAAAAGATGTTTAGCTATGAGGTGTATTGGTGAGTCACCAAGTTTGTTAGTAGATTCCTTAATAGATTACTATATATAAGCATGGAAATGAATGAGAAAGGTAACCAAAAAAGAATTATGCGAATGGACTTAGTATTTTTCGGTAGCTTAACTCTTAAATTTTCTTTAGCTTAGCTTATAGTTATTTCTTCCCATTACACAATCCATAAATGTAAGTCAAAAGTAAAAAAAAAAAAAAACATTATTTTTGTTCTGCATATAAAAAAACAAACAAACATTATTTTAGTTCTAAATAGGCTTTTGAGTGAGAACAAGCTTTTATGTTTCATAAAAACAAAAAACAAAAAACAAACACACACACACACAAACCCCCTCCAAAGAAAAGCCTATTACAAGTAACAAAACAATCTCGGGCCAAGATATTATAAAATAGGTCTAAGTCTATTTGGGCAACCTAACCCAGTCCAACCCATTTTCCATTTTCATCCCTACCTAAGATTCAAAATAAGTCATTTAGGCGTTGAATTAAATGTTGCACCATAAAATTATGACGTATAATTAGGTGTGATATCACTTGTTACAACTTTGACATTGTTGATATTAAAAGTTTTTATTATGTGTGTTCTATTATATTTAGATTAACGGTGTTCTGTTGTATTTAGATTATACCCCAGATGAACTTTACTTGTATGGTTAGAGATTTGTATTTTGAGGTCGTCACTTTAAAAATGATTTTATCTAACCACCACTTTAGACCCGAGCTCGGTATTACAACTATGATCGGGAGGATACCTGATCAAAGATAAATATATATATATATATATATATATAGTGATTATCGAAAGAAAAAAATATCCTAGATGGAACATGTGAGTCATCAAATCACAATACACGTGCAAGAATAACATTTAACGGGAGGGAGTATGATCTGTCGAAATAAAAAAGGGAAAAGTAGCGGCCCAAAATTCAGCCCGTTTGTTTCACATACATCCAGCCCAATAAATAGTGATGGTTTTGTCTTTGCTCCATCTATCAAAACGACGCAACAAACAGAGGCATCTTCTCTGGGGAAATACCACGAGCAACTGGGTCCCAAACCAAATTGCAGAAGTTCCACGGAGCACAAAAGGTGTGAGATGCGGTCGATAGTTGAGGGAGAAGGGGTCTGAGATTGGGGCACACATAGGGATGACAATTTGTATTCTACCGGTTGGGTATCCACAAGAATTACCCACGATGGATAGGGTAATTACGCATATAATAAGCAAGGGTCTAGGTCCGAGTAATTATCCGCAAATTTGAAAGGATATGGATACGAATACTATAATACCCACCAAACACCCGCACGTATATATATGTATATATATTTATTTATTTATTTATAGTACTAATATATATAATCTTAACTATAATACAAATTTAGCTCAAGGACATTTCCTCATGCCCCTTCTTTCTCTCCATAGTGAAACGTTTTAGGGTTTCTCTCCATAGTGAGAAGGCTACCGTTTTCAGTGTGCCTGAGTGACTGTTTGCCAAACGTTTTTTATCTGTGTTCTTTCGCTCTGTCTTCTTGATGGAGTTTGGTATGGAGAGGCTGAGGATAGTAGAGGAGGAGGGCGATGGGTTTGAGTATGATGCAGAACAGAACCAGGGGGAGGGTATAGACTACAAACTCTGTCTTGTGGGTCGTTTTCTCACAGACAAAACCATAAGGGTGAATATGATGCAGAATAGGATGGCGGAGGTGTGGCGGCCAGTAAGGGGAGTCGCGATCACGGAGGCTGAGCCAGGCTTGTTTTTGTTTCAGTTCAACCACACTATGGATATGGAAAGGATATATGAGGGTGGTCCTTGGTCTTTTGATAACTACCTGCTAATCTTGGGAAGGATGATGGCAGGAGACATCCTTGCTCAGATCCCTTTGTTTCATGTATCCTTCTGGATTCAGATCCATGATCTTCCGGTTGGTTTCATGACTCCGGTAATTGGGAAGCATCTCGAAAACTTCATCGGGGTGTTCGAGGAGTATGACAAGAACAATGCTACTGGAATTTGGAGGTCCTATATGCGTGTTAGAGTGCGGGTGGACGTGAGACAGCCATTGAAGAAGGAGCAGAAGGTAAGAAAACCAGGTGGGGAATGGAGGACTGTGAAGTTCATATACGAAAAGCTCGGTGTGTTCTGCTTCTACTGTGGCCGGATTGGGCACACGGAGAAGTGGTGCGAAGAGCTGTTTGAGGCAGGTCAGGACGATGGGAGCAGGGGTTGGAGTGCCAAGCTGCGTGTAGAGCCTAGGAGGGGCGGAGGAAGCGGAGGCAGCATGTACCTTCGTGACCCAAGGGGTAGAGCCCGTGAAAGTAGGGACACAGGTGAGGAAAATCAGGATTCTGGTATGCCTGATATCTCGGCTGGTGTTAACAGTGAAGGATTGCGTGATCCTTGCTTTGAGATTTCAAAAAATCACGGTGTGCATGGCATAGAGCATGGGCCAGTTATGGTATGTAATCCGCAAGCAGTTATTGGGCCTGTCATTACGGGTCAACATCTTGGTCAACCCTCCAATCAAAATTTTAGGGGGGATGCTAATCCAAGGGACATAAAACGAAGAAGGGATTTGTTGGAGGATTTTTGTCAGATTGAACCACCAGCTATTTCCATTTCGGGATATGACAATCAGCATTTTTTATCGGCAGGTTCTGGTTCCCAGGCCAGCCGGGAGCCATGAATATCCTCAGTTGGAACTGCCGAGGCCTGGGCAATCTGCGTGCAGTTCCTAATCTTAGAGACCTTATCCGGTCAAATAATCTGGATATTATTTTTTTTGTTTGAAACTTTAGTTCAAGCTAGTAGGATTGAGGAGATTCATGTCAATATTGGTTTTGATTTTTCTTTTTCAGTTGATAGATTAGGTAGAGGTGGTGGGGTGGCTATGTTTTGGAAAGCTTCTATTCAATGCAATATTGTTAACTACTCTCAAAATTTCATAAATGCCATTATTTCTGATCCTGTTAGGGGTGACTGGAGGATAACCGGGTTTTATGGTTTACCAGAGAGGGCTAGGAGGAAGTAGGAATGGCAACGGGCACGGGCGGGCACGGGTAGCATCCTACCCGCCCCCGCCCGCGATGGACAAATCCAAGCCCGTCCCCGCCCGCCACCCGTGCGGGTACCCACTGAGCGGGTATTTGACGGGTTTCACGGGTATCTGTGGGTACGGCGGGTACCCATGGGGATTAACTCCTTTCCTAATCTCAGATTCATTCCTTACAGATCTCTACAATTCTTAATATCATACTAGAAGATTACTTTCACATAGATTAATTACTATTTATATGCCCAAATCATTAAAATAATATCACATAGATTAATTTCTTAACCCTGTATATGTTCTCAAACAGATCTAAACACACATAGCATGATAGGTTTTGACATATCATTGAACAATTTGAGCTTAAAAAAAATCATGTTATAACATTCTGTTATGAAAAAACGCATGTAAGAACAACACTCATGAGCAAAAATTACAGAAGGGGAAAAACACTCATGCTCAAAATTCCTTTGTTACACAGGTCCGAAAATTACAAAAGGGGAAAAAATAAAACCCTAAATTACAGTAACTATGAGCAAAAAGATGAAGATTTTTAGCTTTTTCAGACTCAAATTACAAAAAATTAAAAAATTAGAGAGGAATTTCGAAACCCCTATCAAATCTCAGAATCTCATATGTGAGGAAAGAGGAAATCCTACCCTTCTCTGGAATTTTTCGCACCCCTCAAATATGGAAAACTAGGACCCAACCAAAATCTTCCTTCGCTAGTGGAAACGCCTGAAGTGAAAAGAGGCATGACGGCGGCAACGTGAAGAAGGGAAGGCAGGCGGAGGCGCGACGGCGGTAACGTGAGGAAGGAGAGGAGTTAGGGTAGAGAGGGACGGCGAGTTGTCGCTGCGAGTTGGCGATCGGCGACAGGGACAGACGGGGAGTTGGCGATCGGCGGCGACCACTGGTTCTCGCTGCGAGCTGGCGGCCTGACAGGGACAGATATGGCGTTGAAGCTTGAAGGAGAGGAGTTAGGGTAGAGAGGAGAAACGAACGGCGCAATAGTGTGGAAAATTTGATATGATTTCTGTCATCACATGAATAAGCTAGGGTTAGTAAGGGTATTTAGGTAACTTTGGCGGGTACGGGTATCCGCGGGCACGGATACCATAGTACCCGCCCCCGCCCGCGAATAAACGGATACTGTGAAAAATCCGTTTAGTAAACCCGCGGATACCCGTTTATCCTCCCCGTCCGTGCCCGTTACGGGTTTTACCCGCGGGTACCCGTGGGTGCGGGTAAAATTGCCATCCCTAGGAGGAAGGAGTCGTGGAAAATGATTAGGGACTTGGCTGATATGTCCTCTCTTCCTTGGTGCATCATTGGTGACTTTAATGACATCATTTCGGCTGAGGACAAGTGTGGTAGGGTCGATCATCCGTCTTGACTCTTGAATGGTTTTCGTGATACTGTGAGCGAATGTAACTTGGTTGATATCTCTCTTGAAGGCTACCCTTTCACTTGGATTAGGCGCAGAGGGTACGAGGTTATTGTGGAGGAAAGACTGGATAGGGCAATGGTGTCTGGTGCTTGGTTGGATATCTTTCCTCATGCTCGGTTACTCAATCTTTTGTCGGGATTGTTAGACCATAATCCTATTTGTTTAGTGTTGGAGGAGCAGCATAGATTATTTTTTCCCAAGAAATTCAAATTCGAAAATTCTTGGTTGAAGGAAGATGAGCTTCATGATATAGTTTCGACTAGCTGGAACGCATCAGGCGGTGCTTCTATCATGGACAAGCTGACTCATGTTGCTGATGACTTGTTTGTTTGGGGAAAGAATCTAAAGTCCAAATTTAGAGATGAGATCCGTAGATGCAAACATCATATGGAGAGGTTGAGGGAGCGTCACGATACCGAGTCGGTGGAGCAGTTTTTTCCTTTAAAGCAGCGCCTATCTTCTCTTCTTGTCCAGGAAGAAATGTTTTGGAAGCAGAGATCTAAGGTGGTTTGGTTGAAAGAAGGTGATCAAAACACAAAGTTTTTTCACTCTGTTGCTTCAGCAAGAAAGAGAAGGAACATGATCAAGAAGTTGAAAGATGGTGAGGGTGTGGAGGTTGAAGCCCATGCTGGTTTATGCGATATTTCGAAAGAATATTTTGATAAGCTCTTTGAAAGGAGGCAGGGGCAGTATTCTTTAGTTACGGATTTGATTGAGTCTAGAGTGACGGACCAGGATAATTCTATTCTCCTAGCCCCCTTCGTCCAAGAAGAATTTCGTGTGGCTCTCTTTAGTATGCACTCAGACAAGGCTCCGGGTCCTGATGGTCTCAATCCGGCTTTTTATAAGAGGTTCTGGGACATGTGTGGAGGTGATATTTTCCAAGCTTGTTGTTACTGGCTTGAAGAAGGAGCTCTCCCAACAGGTATTAATCACACAAACATTGTGGTAATTCCAAAATGTGAGAATCCAAGTTCTATGGGAGATTGGAGACCTATTTCTTTATGCAATGTGCTTTACAAAATTCTCTCTAAGGTCCTTGCTAATCTGCTGAAGTTGGTGTTGGATAAATACATCTCTATTGAGCAATCTGCTTTTATTTCGGGAAGATCCATTCTAGATAATGTCTTGGTTGCCAATGAAGTTATTCACTATCTAAAATGTAAGACTAAAGGTGGGAGGGGGGAGATGGCTCTAAAGATTGATATCAGTAAAGCCTATGACAGGGTTGATTGGGGTTACTTATAGGCTATGCTAGTAAAGCTAGGCTTTGCTCCCCGCTGGATTAATTGGATTATGATGTGCATTAACTCTGTTACCTATTCTGTTAGTATCAATCAGGATTCAGTAGGGCCCATTTTTCCAGGTAGGGGTCTTCGACAGGGTGACCCTTTGTCTCCGTATCTGTTCATTATTGGTGCAGAGGGTCTTTCGGCTCTTATTAAAAGAGAGGAGAGCAAAGGGGATTTGCATGGTGTTAAGATTTGTAGGCGGGCCCCTATTGTGTCTCATCTTCTATTTGCGGATGATAGTCTTTTCTTCTTCCGTGCAAATGAAAGGGAAGTCTCTACTATGAAGAAAATCCTCCATGATTATGAGCTAGCATCAGGGCAATCTATAAACCTGCAGAAGTCAGAGGTCTTTTGTAGCAGTTATGTGTCTTTGGAGGCTAGGGACAATCTTATGTCTCTTCTTGAGGTCCGGACGAATTTAGGATCATGAAAGTATTTGGGTCTACCTTCGGTGATCGGTAGAAAGAAGAAATCCACCTTTAATTATTTGAAGGATAGGGTGTGGCAAAAAATAAATTCATGGTCTGGAAGGTCTCTTTCTAAAGGGGGTCGTGAGGTTCTTATCAAAGCAGTTCTTCAGGCGATCCCAGCCTATTGCATGAGCATTTATTTAATTGCTCCTTCTCTTTGCGATGAGATTTAGAAGATGATGAATTCTTTTTGGTGGGGAAAAAGTAGTAATGGTAATAGAGGTATTAATTGGTTATCGTGGGATAAAATGGTGGTTAGTAAGGAGCATGGAGGTATGGGCTTTCGGAGCCTTCAAGCTTTCAACTTAGCCATGCTAGGGAAACAAGGCTGGAAATTTATTTCCAACCCAGATGCTATGGTTACTCGTCTTTTCAAAGCTAAATATTTCTCAAATGGGGATTTTTTGGAGTCTTCTCTTGGTCATAATCCAAGTTACTCATGGCGTAGTATCTAGAGTTCCCGGGTTCTGGTTAAAGATGGTTTGAGATGGAGCGTCGGAGATTGCTCAAATATCCGTGTTTTCAGTGATTCTTGGTTAAGAGGAAATTTGAATCCTAGACTTATGGGTCCAACTCCTCTTCACTTGTTGGACTTAAAAGTTAAGGACTTGCTATTACCAGGAGTTAAGAGGTGGAATATTCAAGCGCTTCAGCAATGCTTCTTGCCCCATGAGGTTGAGTCCATTCTTCGTGTCCCTTTGTTTGCTTCAACGGTGAGGGATAGTCGCGTGTGGGGTGCAAGTGATGATGGAGAATTCACGGTCAAATCGGCCTATGAGTTCTGTATGAACAATCTTGTTGATTCTTCTATATATTTTGTTGATGGGGATTGGAAGATGATTTGGGAGCTGAAGGTCCCTCACAAAGTTAAAGTCTTTGCTTGGCAAGCTTGCAGAGACTGCCTTCCAATCCGGTCTAGGCTTCAGTCCAAAGGAGTGGATTGTCCATTGAGTTGCTTATTCTGTGCAACGGGCCTTGAGAATGCATGGCACTCGTTCCTTTCATGTCCGAGTGTTTTAGGTTGCTGGGAAGAAGCACATCTATGGCAGCGCATCGAACCTTTGTTGATGGAGGTTGAGAGTTTTTCTGAGTTCTTTTTCAAGCTAGGTAGCTCGCTAAGCAGGGAGGAGAGGGCGCGGTTTGTTATGTTGCTCTGGAGTCTATGGAGAAAGCGCAACCTAAAGCTCTGGGAGGACAAAGATGAAGAAGTTTCTCAGGTGGTGTTTAGAGCAGCGAATGTGTTAGATGAGTGGATAGCTGCGAGATCTACTCAGGAGGTAGCGGTTCCTACGCCTATTATAAACATAGGGTGGGTTCCTCCACCTCATGGATGGCTAAAGTGCAATATTGATGCTGCCTTCTTTAAAGACAAGAGCCTAACCTCTTTTGGGTGCTGCTTGCGCGATTAGCAAGGTACCTTTGTGCTTATCAGGGTGGATGAATGCTTTGTTGCAGGTTAGGGAGGGGGAAGCGATTGCTCTCCTAGCTGGTATGGAATGGGTTAAGGACATGGGTATGGACAAAGTTATTTTTGAAGTTGATAGCAAGAGTATGGCTGTTGCGGTGACATCTACAAATCACTATGCTGCGGAATTTGGTGATATAATCGTGAGTTGTAGGGAGATTCTTAGCTCTAGTTTAAATCTCAAGGTTGGGTTTGTTAGGAGACAAGGTAATGTTGTTGCTCATAGCCTCGCTATGGCGGTCTCTAGATATCCTAGTTTTCATGTTTTTGATGGAATACCTACTTGTATTGCTGCTACTATTGCTTGTGAAATGATATAAGTTTTTTTCAGTAAAAAAAAAACTATAATACAAATTTTAAAATCAAAATTAATCTCAAAATTCTTAACTTTCTAGACCTAATTGCATTTATAATTCATTTTTTGATGTTTTATTTATTTAAATATTTTGATTTGTAATGTGTTATGAGTAAATTTATAAGACATTTGAATTATTTTTTTATTGTTATAAGATTTCTTTTGTCATTTATTGTTTTTTCATGGTTAAAGTGTGAATAACAGGTATAAGTACCGGATACTAAAGTCACTGTCCAAGTGGGTCCGAGTCCGGGTAATTTTTTCTAACACGAGGATATGTACGATACCCATTGTCATCCCTTTGGCACACAGGATTTAGATTTTCAGGGTCGCAGAAATCGACCACTTCACGAGTTTTGGCTGCGACCAGCAATTTACGATTCTGCTCCGGCACGAACTCGCTCAGGTTTACGTTCCATATCGCGAGTTTGACAACAAGGGTGTGTTGCTACAATTTTAGAATCCAATTACGGGTTTGGCCATCAATGGCCCAGTTCAGACTATGCCGTCCTATGAGCTGAACCTTCAGGTAAGGAATAACACCACATTCTTTTCTCCTTCTCCTTCTTATTTTTAATAAATAATAGTTTCATTTGTTATCTGAATTGCATTTTTGGTATTCGCTGGTTTGGATAAAGTGTGGGATCTTATGTTTTAGATGTTGAATCTAGGTACAAACTTATTTGTTCTGTTATAACCTGTTTCTGTGACTGATAGTTATGATAAAATAATTTCGTTTTGCTTTGATGTCTAAATAAACAGGGAAGGACATAAATTATAAGTGCTATGTCTACTGGCACATATAAGATATACATCCATGACTTCCACATAAATTTTGAGCAATGAAATTTGGTGGATTGAAGGTGCTGAACCAAATTGAACCCTTCCCAGTGCTGGGTGTCCTAGATGGCTTTTCGGTCACTCTTCTCTAAGTATAAAATTTTACCCTCTTTCTTTCTCCCTCTTATCCAACACAAGCCCCATTGTCATCACCTTCACTCCTTCCCAACACCACAAGTCTCTGGACTATTATTACCAGACCTTGTGAATGAGATATCTCGTGCACTCAGCGACCATCGAGACCCTCACCATGATCTAGAACTCGTTCTCAATCCGTTTTCGACACAAATATCCACTGATTTGGTTGAGCAGGTCCTGAAGAGGTGCAAGAATCTTGGCTTCTCAGCTCACAGATTCTTTCTTTGGGCTAAATCAATTCCGGGTTTTCAACATACTGTTCAGAGCTTCCACATTTTGGTGGAAATCTTAGGAAGCTGTAAGCAATTTGCCATACTCTGGGATTTCCTCATAGAAATGAGAGACTCTTGTTGTTGTGAAATCACAAGTGAAATTTTCTGGCTCATTTTCAAGGCATATAGTCAGGCTAATTTGCCAGAAGGTGCAATTCGGTCTTTCACCAGAATGGATGAATTTGGAATCAAGCCAACTACTCGTGATTTTGATAAGCTTTTGTACTTTTTATGCAAAAGGAAGCATGTCAAGCAGGCTCAACAGTTTTTTGATCAAGCTAAGAGTCGGTTCGTGTTGACTGCTAAATCTTACAGCATTTTGATAAGTGGGTGGGGTGAGATTGGTGATTCAGGGAAGGCCAGTGAGCTGTTTCATGCCATGATTGAGCATGGATGTCAAGTGGATTTAATTGCATACAATAATTTGCTACAGGCCCTTTGCAAAGGAGGTCATATGGACAAAGCTTCAGATATTTTTCATGACATGGTGTCAAAAGGAGTTGAGCCAGATGCTTTTACTTACTCAATATTCATTCGTGCATATTGTGATGCAAATGATTTGCATTCAGCTTCCAGGGTTCTCGTTAAAATGACAAGATATAACCTATTGCCAAATGTGTTTACCTACAATTGTATTATCAGGCGACTTTGTAAGAACGAGAATGTGGAAGAGGCTTATCAATTGTTAGATGAAATGATTTCAAGAGGTGTACAACCAGATACTTGGAGTTACAATGCCATACAAGCTTACCATTGTGATCATTGTGAGGTCAATAGGGCTCTAAGGTTAATGTCTAGAATGGAAAAAGATAACTGTCTTCCTGATCGGCATACCTATAACATGGTACTCAAATTGCTGATTAGGATAGGAAGGTTTGATAGGGCAACTGAAGTTTGGGAGAACATGGGGAACAAAAAATTTTACCCTTCTGTCTCAACATTTTCTGTCATGATTCATGGTTTATGTAAGAAGAAAGGAAAGCTAGAGGAGGCATGTAAGTACTTTGAGACAATGATTGATGAAGGAATACCACCTTATGAAACTACGGTTCAGATGCTGAGGAATCGGCTCTTGGGTTTAGGGCTTTTGGATCAAATTGAAATACTTGCTGATAAGATGAGGCAGAGTACTTCCTGTTCAATCCAAGAATTGGCAAATGTTATGATTGGTGAAAGAGCAGCTCATAATACTTTGAGACATGATGAGACGGACATAGAAAGTGACTGAAGACGTGGATGAAATGCTTTATGCTATTTTCACAAATATGTGGAGGTAACCCATTCTATTACAGCTGAGCGCATAGTGAAAGTTCTATTTCTCTTTGAGCAATGGTAAACGGACGCATTTGAAGGTGCTAAATATATCTATGATTCTTCTCATAACGTGCTGATAATGTTTCTAGGTATGAAGTGTTGCTGAAGCAACTAATAATGGACACATAGTGTATATTGATAACTCATTGAGTTATATGTATTTAATTTATATGTATTGTCAGTGTAAAGATTTTTTATGTTGTTAACTAATTATAAATTATCATATCATTAAAAATTTGACTTTTACCACCATAACTACCTAAAAGTCACATATAAAATGTTTTTTGATTGATTATTAATGTTAAAAGTTTTATAGTATCGATGTATCAAAATTAAACTCTATTTATCTTCCTATCTTCTCTTGCGGCATTACATATCTCATCCTCTTGTCAATGTTCCTTTATTGGCATTTACGTTCTTGATTAATAAAGGAAAATATTATTAAAAAATTTAATTTTGATATGTTGTTGGTGTAACACTTTTTATATCGTAAACCAATCACAAATCATAACATGTATGACTTTTATGATAGATAATTATAATAAACGTCAGATATCTTTAATGTGACAATTTATGATTAGTTGATAATGTAAACAATCTTTACTTTGACAGTGTATGTAAATTGAATACTATAATAAATATGCATAAATAATAAAGAAAGGATATAAAATACACAACATATAGTGTGATTCGGTTTCAATGTGAACTATATATGTGAGAAATAATTCACTAAGCAAAAGAGAGATTACAAAAGTAAGATGAACGATGGCAGACCGCAATTAAGACGAATTACCAACACATGGCGTATATCTTCAATCAAATTAGAAATAGAGTAATGTTATTTGCACAATTGAAATCAACACCAACATAATATAAATAAATATACTCTCCACATTTCTTTTTATTTTCTCTCTTAATTTTTTCCCCTAAACCCGATACAAAGTAGGCTTTCATAACTACGACGTCTATGAAGTGTCTGATATTAAGATGTCCAAATAATTTTTCTGTTATAAATATAACAAGTTCGATGCTCCCATGTCTGATGAAAATTTCCTCAAAAAGCTACAAGTTATGCCATTGGAACCTTAATTAGGCATGTTGTAAGCATAGACTCTGTTTGGTAAAGAGCGGATAACAGATAAGTTAATTGATATTGGTTGGGCTTATAGCGAATAACGGATGAGGTAGCTGATAATGGATAATAGATAATCTAGCCGATTGTATTTGAAGTGTTTGGTAAAACTAACGGATGAACTAGCTGGTAAATATAAAATGACATAAAAGGACATGTTTATATATATATATATATATGTTATTTATTTTAAAATAATTATCTCTTTTAATACTTTTATTTATTCTTAATTATTTATCATTAAAAAACTAAAAAAATAAAATTATTTTTATTTTAAATTATTATTTATACCTAGCGGTTTGACGTTGCCAGGCAAAACCTACACTCTCATGCACTTTGTCAAACCTAGGTTGACAGGGATGAAAGATGGGCAATGGGAAAAAAATTTGATAAAAATTACGATTAATATAATTATTACAGTAATCTACAAAATTATAAAAGGATTAATGATTAGGATTCACATGTTTAAGGTTAAAACTTAAAAGAACATATGAAAAAAATTAAAGAAATTAAAAAAAAAGGTTGGACAACAAAAAAGATATATTTTTACTCAAATTATTTCATCCGAGTTCTATGCACCCGTATTGTAGCCCATATCTTTCTTCCTCGTTGGACAATCCATTTTTATTTATTTATTTATTTATCAATGGACAATCCATTCTTATGTACATACTTCCTCTAAAAGATTAAAACAAACCATATCATCAAATAAATAAGCTCACACTCGTTTTGTTTCAAGGCTATTAATTTTCCCACCTCCCATATTAATCTTCCACCTCTCGTTTTTTAATCCCCCCCCCCCCCCCACCACCCCACCACCACCACCACCACCACCACCACAAATACCCCTCCCCTCTCGTATTCTTCTTCCCCAGCCCTCCCTTTCTTCCCCCCACCAGTACAACATGGCAGTGAGGAGAGGTAAAGGCGAATGGATGTCAACACTAGGCATAAAAAAAACTTAACGTACACTAGTTTTTGTGTGGTTAAAAAATTTAACACACCGAAACAATGTGCTATTTTTTAACACACAGAAACTATTATTTTTTTTTTTGGTACAAAAAAGTTTAGGTGAGTTGGGTTCCGGGGGCTCACCAGGATCAGGGCAAGCCTCATGGCTCAAAGAGCGCTTATGGAGGTACTTACAGATTATCCACCAACGAGATCCTCACAGAAACTATTTTTAGCGCGCACACACACAGCCCCAAACTATTATTGAACACACATGAAAACTATTTATCATCAGTCGGAAACTATAGCTTCACAAAAGCTATGAAAAACAACCCTTTTCCCAGAAGCTATTTATCATCAGGTTGCAAGTTTTTCACAGCTTTTTGATCGTACTTGCCCCATCTATACCCATTGTCTAGGTTATCAAACTGGCTCGTTGTCTTGAATGCATATCTCGGTTCTTTTTGCTTCTTCCTTGGTTTCACTCGTTTCTCAATCTTGTCTTCATCTTCTTTGTCATATCCTTTGCCACCGTCACCACCTTCGACCCTTGCTTCTTCTTCAACCTTGCCACTATGTTGTTCGTTCTTGTTGTTGGTGGTGGCCTCATTCAACGATGAGGAAATCGAATACAAATGGGTGATGCCAGAGTGTTATATACTTCGGAGTACGAGATTTTGATGCAACCAAACACATACTCTTCCTTTTCTTTCTTAGTTTGGGTGGGTTTGACAAGGGTAAGGATGGAGAAGAAAAGGAAGAAGGGAAGGGGGAGGGGAAGAAGAATTAGAATGTGGGGTGGGGTGGGGTGGGGTGGGGTGGGGGTATTTAAGGCAAAAAAGGGGCAAAAAAAAAAAAAACAGAGGTGGGGAGATTAATATATGAGGTGGGACAATTATCAGTCTTGTTTCAAGCTTTCAATCCCTCAAGGCTCAATGGGTGACCCAATAAAATAAAATAAACAAATAAATAAATAATACTGAAAATTCCAACTCTGCTTCAAATTGAAGCTGTCCCATTGTCTCTCTCTCTATATATAACCAGACAAAGTCCAAAGCTTTCTCCCTCGCTCCCCTCCCACCCTCAAATCTGTAGAACTAGAATCTCTTCTTCCCTCTCATTTCTTTCGGGATTTTGCTCTCACTACAGTTTCTAGGGTTTATCACACTCTCTCTCTCTGTCTCTCTTCGATATGGCGGCAGAGAAGCTGAGAGATTTGAGCCAGCCAATTGATGTACCGTTACTCGATGCCACTGTCGCTGCCTTCTATGGCACCGGATCTAAGCAACAGGTCATTCCTCTTTCCCTTTCTACTCTTCTCTCTTATTTTCTCCCCTATCGCTCTCTTCTGCTACACTCAGCATTTGTTCGTGGAGACTTCTAGTCCTTCATCACTGTTTGGTATCCCTGAAATGTGTCAACACAGTCAAAACCATATACCGAACGAACGAACTTCCAGAGTTAGGGTTTCATACTCCGTACTCGTAACGCAACCTTTTATTTTTCTGGTCTTCTTATATAATCATAATTTCTGGTGATGATAGTATTGTTTTGAGGCACTAAGCACGTACTTGGTTTATTAACAAATACTTGGGAAATAAAGTTAGGGAAGTATCGTTGATATAGAAATTGTGCTTCTGTTTATGTTTATATGATTATTTGTCTTTTCAATCCTAGCAATTTATTATAACGATTCTTTATGTTTTAATAATCATGCAGAGATCTGCTGCTGACCAGATTTTGCGCGAATTGCAAAATAATCCAGATATGTGGCTTCAAGTCATGCATATTTTACAAAACACTCAAAATCTAAATACTAAGTTTTTCGCCTTGCAGGTTAGTTTGTTTGATGATCTGTTATGTGAGTAAATAGCTAATATCAGGGGTTTTTCATATATAATATAAGTATATAACTCATAACGCTCTGTCCTGCCCTGAAAATTGATGAAACTTTTGAATTTTACCAATTATTATACCATGCATTCGGTCTAGTCAACAAATTTATTGTGCAATCAAAATGTTGGGTGTCTAGGAATATAGTAGATAGTACACTAGATTATATGGTAATTCCCAAATGAATATTCAAGCCTGACTACATTTGTTTTATAGAGGAACAGGATACATTGACGTACAGCACAAGCCACTTCGGCGACCCTGTAAAAAACCACAAGCAATACTATCCTTAAGTTTTTTTTTTTTTTTTTAACCATTCATGGTACTTGTATTTTTCTCCCTGATATGGACATACTATATGAAAATATGAGCTTGTACTGGTTCCTTTTTCTTGTCTCCAGTTTTTGGTTGTTTCATGTTTTGGTTATTATCTAAGCATCTTGCTCAGGTTCTTTGAGATCGAAGTCCTCTTAGATTTCATATTCAATCTCTTTTTCTCCTTATTAAGATCACAAGGAATTGTATTTGAATGTTGAATTTACACTTTCACAGTTGCTTTACTGCTTATTATTAGCATGCAACTGTATCAGGTACACAGTATAATATAAGAAATTTCATGAGAGGGTAGGGTAGGTTGCACATCTTTTAATATATAGAGTATACTAATAGCTATTCCTTGGCAAATTGGTATCAATTATAGAGTATACTAAAGATAATGATTTCTGGCATGGGTCAAGATATATTTATAGAACTGGACCATGAATCGAGAAAAAATATTTAGAACAATAGTGATTTTATTCAGAAATGGTTCCGTATCCATGTGATAACAGAACAGAGATACAAAGATAGAACCTATAGGATAATCGAGAAATTCTATTCCTCTCCAGTCTCCTCCCTCTTATACATATTGGACTATAACTATGCACACTTTGTAATTAATATTCAGTTAACTATCAGTCAGACAGTAATGAATAACAGTTGCTCTAGTTGATTGTGCTAGCAGATGCTCAGGTATCTAACAATACCCCCCCTTAACATTCACGTTGTCCTCAAGGTGAACAGTTTGTGTTAGCTGAAAACAAATTCCCACCGGGAACCCACAATTTGAACCCTATTAACCAAGTGGCGGATCAAATATACAAACATCCACCTGGGTCCCATCGGCCCTCTTCCATGCCAACTCCTGAGTTGTCTTGTTTAACAGTTCACTTCCACTTTTTAAAGAGATGGGCTTGACCCATGAGGTCATAAATTGAGCTCATTTCTTGTTTAACTGCCCACTTCCCTTTTTCAAAGAGAGATGGGTTTGGCACATGAGGTCCGATAGAGCCTAGGTAGTCAATAGTGCATGATAGCGCTGCTATCATGACATGTGGTCGCTATCCTGGAGTCGTCACGTTTCAGCATAGCAGTGGTCGCGACCGCTATAGTGGTGGAAGTCGCGATTTTTCACGCGCTCCTTGACTGCAACTTGGAAATGCCCAGTTGTTCCCTTCATAGAGCCTCCCGACCACACCCTACCATCAGCGCAGCAGTTCGACTCCTCACATGATGTGCTGAGTCTTCCTCTCCGGTAGCGGCTGTGTTTCTTCTCCATCTTCTGAAATCTGAAACAGAGGGTCCTAACTCTAAGCCCAAGGAAAAAACAAAAAAAATCTTCTCCATCTTTTGAAACAAAAGGGGTCTAACCCTTAGGTCAAAGAAAGGAAAAATAACCTTGTCTTTAAAAAGCCTTAATAGTAATAGTCTAGATAATAGAAAACATAAATTGGATACCTAAAAAGTAAAATCATAATGAATGATTTTAAAGCTTTAAATAATTATCCACTAATAAAAAAATATTATTATTCATTAATATTTAAATTTAAAATAGTTAATATTTAAAAACACAAGTTTTGTTTTTATAATATAAACTCATATTATGTTAAAATTTTACATATTTTATATATTCTTTAACAATTACATTTTCATATAACCAACTCCACAAGAACCCCAATCACCTCATTATAGCGGCCATCCTGCTTTAGCGGTTTTGGAGTCGGCTGATACACATCGCTATCCGCGATTGACTACCTAGGTATCTAATATATACTCACATGATTGAATCTATTTGTAATAAGGAAAATACAAACCACCCCATTAATTTTTTTTTTGGCCAGAATGACTTGTCGTTGTTACTAACTCTTGGATTGATGAGTGGTCCCCCCACCTTGACTTAACCAACAACCACCCTTGCATCTTGGCAAATTCTGGTTGAATACTGTCAAATTTTTTCTAGCTGTGTAGCGTTACTTTGACTTAATCAACAACCACCCTTGAATCAGACTTGGAAACATGCTTACTTTAAAGGACAAATAATTAGGTCTTTCAGTTGTAATTATGCAAGATTTGAGTTATCGTACTTGGCTACTTGCAGCTGAAGTTTCATTGCAAAAGAACACTTGATTATACTCTATATTCAGTGAAATCTTAACCTGCATTGTTTTGTTGGATAGAACGATTGACTCATTCACTTGTTTTATATTATGGTTTCTTTCGAGTGTTGTGCTGTTAGTTTTTTGTTTTGACCTCTACATCCTACTGCCTTTAGTGCAGTGTCTTTGGAAGCAGCAATTATTAGGTGTCAAACAAGTTTTCCACTTATTTACTATAATCTTATTTTAGCTTCTTAGTATTTGTTTTCTCTGTGCTTGGGTATACAGGTTCTAGAAGGTGTGATTAAATATAGATGGAATGCATTACCTGTTGAACAACGAGATGGAATGAAAAATTTCATCTCTGATGTTATTGTACAGGTATAAGCCACATTTGGAGAAACCAGAAATCTGATCTAGTCAGACTTTGTGTCTATATCAAGTCTTTCTTCACCCTTATCTCATTATTGACCTGTCCTGCACAGGTTTCTAGCAACGAGGCCTCATATCGAATGGAACGGTTGTATGTCAACAAACTCAATATTATATTGGTTCAGGTAAACATAATACCGCAGTTCCCTAATATTATTACTTCATTCTATTAATTCCGGTTATTGTCAACCAGTTATTTAGTGCATATGTTTTATTTATCAAGATGAAAGGGATATCTGTTCCGCAGTTTTCTTCTGTTTTCCTTTTGGAGATGTAGATTTCTTTTGCACTCCCTGTTTATAAATGTGGATTTGCTAGCTTTCATTGCATTCTTTTGGTATTTTGATAACTATATACGCAATTTGTGCTCAGATAAAACATGTATATAATAGTGAATATATCATATATGCAGATTTTGAAGCATGAGTGGCCAGCAAGATGGCGAAGCTTTATTCCTGACCTTGTTTCTGCAGCTAAAGCTAGTGAAACGATTTGTGAGAATTGTATGGCTATATTGAAAGTAAGTTTATCCTACTTTTTGTGAGATTTTGTTCCTTTTATCAATGAGTAACATTAAAAAAATGTTCTGTCAGCTCTTGAGTGAAGAGGTTTTTGATTTTTCAAGAGGTGAGATGACTCAGCAGAAGATAAAAGAGCTTAAACAATCATTGAATAGGTAAACAGTTGATGGCATTGTTCATATAGAAATTTCATCTTACTGATATTATTGGATGCTATTTCATCTCTCTTTCTTTTAACTTGGAGATTTGGAAAAAAATTGAGTTTTAATCATTCGTTCTGTAGTGATAGATTTGTAAGGTTGCTGTTTTTTTTATAGCTGAAACTGATATCCAAATGTTGGATATAATAACAGTTTTTGATTCTCTTACTGCTCCTGATCTTACATGCCGTAGCTACTTAGGTGTACACTTATTTACTTTCTACATTTACTTTCAATGTAGTGTGTATTTATTGCTAAAAATTTTACTTGGTGGTTTGCAGTGAATTTCAGCTCATACATGAGTTATGCTTATATGTGTTATCAGCATCCCAACGGACTGAGCTTGTGCGTGCAACACTTTCTACATTGCATGCCTTCCTAACATGGATTCCCTTCGGTTATATATTTGAATCACCATTGGTAGGTGTAGTTTTTCTGCTTAGATAACACTTGCATGTAGGAATGCTGAAATCTTTTTGTATATTTGTACATCACAGCTCGAGACACTCCTGAAGTTTTTCCCACTTCCAGCATATCGGAACCTGACATTGCAATGCCTAACAGAGGTGTGTTCCATCTTCCAAGCGCTTGTGCTTTTAGTTGAAAGTTTCAAGATCATTATTCATTTTTTATGTTCACAGGTGGCAGTCCTTCAATTTGGGAATTACTATGATGCACAGTATATTAAGATGTATAATATATTCATGGTTCAGTTGCAGGTGTGTTTGGATTGCTTTCCATTCTGTTCCACATCCTGCATTTTGTTTATTATTATTAATTAATATATATATATATATATATATATATATATATATATATATATATATATATATATATATATATATATACATATACATATACATATATATATATATTTTTTATGTTCTTGCTTCATCAGCCTTATGTCCATTTTGTTCTATTTTTATATTTAAAACAATTTTTGTGGTTGATTTTCGGATGATGTTATGTTTAATGCAGAGTATACTCCCACCTACTACTAATATACCCGAAGCATATTCACATGGTGCAAGTGAGGAACAAGTGAGTCTTTGTAATTTTCTCAAACAAGAAGCCTGATTTAATAAATTACTTGTGAAGTATCTTTCTGACACTGGCTTTGTTGTTCTATGTTTAGGCCTTTATACTGAATTTGGCGCTGTTCTTCACCTCATTTTACAAGGCAGGGTTTCTTTTCACAATTTTCTGTCTATTTGTGATTTTATATTGTAACTACATAATCATACAACGTAATGGAATTGGGTTAAGAATTTAGCCTTGCTTTTTGGGTAATTTTCTTTTCATAGCGGACTATATCATGCATGTGGCATATTTAAGAATATACCGACTTTTACTTAACTTGAATTATGATGTCTAAATTTCCTTTTCTATATCTGTGTAGTACCCTTTCCTCCTCTCGTTTTCTCCCATATTGTTTTTTTGGTTTGCTTGATGGGTGTTTGGCTCTCTATTAACTGCAATGCTGGTATGGTGGTACCCCTGTGTATGCAGGTTCATATTCGAATCCTGGAATCCACTCAAGAGAATATATCTGCTTTGCTATTGGGTCTTGAATATCTTATCAACATCTCATATGTGGATGATACCGAGGTTTTTAAGGTTTGTTGATGTTGACATATGTTTTTTGTTTTTGGGTTTTCGTGATAGACATCTCTTCCCCCAGTGTCCTGACAAAGACAATGTGTTTGTAGCCTGCATGTGTATAAGTATGCTCGTCTCTTCCTCCTGTTCTGAATATACAAGATTCATATTCCTATTGTGCTTGATTTGTCAAAAATACCAGGTCTGTCTGGATTACTGGAATATCTTGGTTTCAGAATTGTTTGATCCACACCGTAGCTTGGAGAACCCTACAGCAGCTGCTGGAAACATGATAGGACTTCAGGTGCTGTCTCTTTAATGATGTGCTCATAACCTTTCCCCTTGGTTGTTTAAATCAAGCATGGCATTTCTCTTTTCACTCACTAAAGCACTTTCCTTAAGGAAAATGGGATACCTTTTGTGTACTTGGTATTGCTACGGATCCTGTTGTTTTGTTGCTGTTACAGTATTATTTTCTTGAAACTTGGTACATATTTCTACCATTAATTAAGAGAAGCATTGCAATTTTCCATACTTCACCTTTTGTACAAAATCACAAAATGTTTTTAATATATTAGCATATTTGTTATTGAATTAATGAAAGATAGGATGCTGTAAATGTACTTAAGCAAATTAAATCAAATGAAATTAGCTGTGATAACTATGGGCTTCCTCCCTCCACATTTCCTTATTTTATTCTCATTTTCTTTCTCTTCAGCTATTGTTTATTTGGATTTGCACACACATTAGGGTGTTCCTACTGCCTGTCTTCATGTTATGAGACGGGCCTGTTTTTAAATCTCTCTGTGCGTTGCATGATAGAGTTTAGAACTTTGCATCTGTATGTCTTAAACCAGGACTATTATATTGGGGTAAACATTGTCCGAAAATGATCTTAAATTAGTAATTAACATAAATATAATATGAACTCTGATAGAAACTGGAAAATACTGAATGATATTAAACCAGAAACTGGAGCTCAGCTCCTTACAGAAAAGGAAGATTTCTCTGTTAACCCAAAAAACAACACTGAGCAGGAAAAATGGTAAAACTACCCAGAATAGGTGCTGAAATCAATACTGAAAAGAGAATAACAGCTGGAAAAACTAGCAAATGGAATGCAGGAAGGGTCCCTAGATTAATGAACTTTCCTCCCTTAGGCCATGGCCTTTCCTCACTCCAATTCTCCAAATGTCAGATCATCCCCTCAGGTTCCAGCCCCTCTCCCATATATTCCCCTCATCCTTGCATTCATCATTTCCCACTTCCTCCCCGCTCCCCTCTTCTCAGCTGGCTGTTCTGTTATCGTTTTCCCTCCCTTCTCCAACCGCTTGCTCCTAACGTTCACACCCTTCCTTAGTGATATTCCCTCTTTATCCTTCTCTTCTCTTTCTCTCATGCACCAACAAGCCTTTGTTGTTGTTAGGCCCATTTCCCTCTTTCTTTCCCTTCCTCTTGTATACGTGTGCCGCTTGCCCATCAAACTCAAATTTGTACAGCATATTCACAGGATTGGATTTTTTTTAAAAAAAAAAAAAAAAAATTCTATTAGGTTCACTATATGTTTTGCAGTATCATTTTTTTCTTATGCTGTAAATGGAGATATTTTAATCTCAGTATGTGTCATGTGTTTCTGATGCATTATTGTCATCTTTTTTAGAATGATTTCTGTGTACTTTGCATAAAAATGATACGGGCTGTGTTTCTCAATGGAATAAACAGGTGCCGGGGATGCTTCCTGGTATGGTTGATGGCCTTGGTTCACAGCTACTTCAGCGCCGACAGCTTTATGCTGGTCCCATGTCAAAGTTGAGAATGCTTATGATCTCTCGTATGGCTAAACCAGAAGAGGTTCTCATTGTTGAAGATGAAAATGGGAATATTGTCCGTGAAACCATGAAGGACAATGATGTTCTTGTTCAATATAAGGTAATAACTTCTAGCAGAGTTTGTATGTAATGTTCATATGTATATGGGAAAAAATTTGTCTTGAAACCATTTTCTTCTGAATATTGTATCTTAGTAGATGGTTTATTCAAAATATTAAATTTGAGAGATTTTGTTGACTACATTCTGAGGTTAATCAATGTCCAATCAATTATACAGATTATGAGGGAGACTCTTATTTACTTGTCACATCTAGACCATGATGACACTGAAAAGCAGGTATGTTAATCAGAAAGCAATGGTCCTTTTCTTGTTATGAAGGCAAATAAAAAGTTATTCTGCGGCTCCTTTCTTATCCATTTTAAATTTTTTCATAGGGAAGTTCATATTGTTTTCAAGTATGAGCTGGTTTTCTTTTCATCCAATGGTAAAATCAGGACAATAATTTATGTTAGGTGTCTTTTGAAAGCCAAGATTAATAAGCTGAACTCCATTTGAATAAACTAAAGATATACCAATGTTGTGTATGAATATGTTGTTTTTATTTAGAGTGATGTGATATGCTGGCTATCTATTGTGAAATTGGTCCATTGAATTTTTGTGCCTATGTATGTCAATGACACCTTGATGCGGTGGATTCCTATATTTTAATATGCAGATGCTGAGGAAATTAAGTAAACAACTTAGTGGTGAGGATTGGACATGGAACAATCTGAACACACTGTGCTGGGCTATAGGATCTATATCTGGTTCCATGATGGAAGAACAGGTAAAGTGAACTTCGTGGCTCAGGTTTAAAATTTACATTATAACCCAATATCTTGTTCAGCCAACTCTCACTTTCCATTATTTATATTACACTGTTGGTTTGGTCAAAATATTATGAGGAATTATCTTAAATTTCTAATCCATTAGCCTTTTCCCAGCCCCACTTATCTAGTACTAGTTGTACGGATCCAAACAATGTTTCATATAAATCTAAGACTTGGAACATGTATTGTGTGCTTTCTTAGAATTTGACAAAAGCCATTTTCTCGATTCTACCTTTTATCCCCAACAGTATAGTTGCAGGTGATACAGAAGCAGTCAGGCTCAATTTCGTCCCAGAGAGTTTGCATCTTTGCCAATTTCTAAGTTTTTTTGTTTAGGAACTTGGTTCAATTAATTAGTTACTGGATTTATCAAAATAAAAAAAAAATTAGGTATTTCTGTTATCGTGGTATCTTGTTGGTGGCTTTAGGATTGTGTTTCTGGCTAGTGAGGACTGCCATGTTGACTTTGCCCCTGATATCACAAAAGGGGTCAAGGTTTACTTTGACTTGCATCCAGCATCTTAATTATTAGCACGTATCAATTTTGACTTTTAACATGGACTCCCTCTGTGTGTGTGTACTACTCAACATTGGTTTATTCTGTCTTTTCAAGGATTGATGCATCCATAACATCATTTCCTATCTGACTAAATTTGATAATCATCTGTGTTTTTATTTGCCATTCTTTTATTGGCTGTCATATCTTTTTCTTCTTCTTTTTTATCATTTAAAGCTTAATTCTTGGTTTTGTGGCAGGAAAACAGATTCGTGGTTATGGTCATTCGTGATTTATTAAATCTATGTGAAATCACCAAGGGAAAAGATAACAAAGCTGTTATTGCAAGTAATATCATGTAAGGGTTGTTTATGCATTCTTTTTGCTCCATGTTTAAGATTACTTTTCTTTTTTTGTTGAATATAATTGCTTCTGTTGGCAGGTATGTTGTGGGGCAGTATCCGCGGTTTCTAAGAGCTCACTGGAAGTTTCTAAAAAACTGTTGTGAATAAGTTGTTTGAGTTTATGCATGAGACACATCCTGGAGTTCAGGTTGAATCCCCCCCTCTCTTTTCTCTTTTCTCCTAAAGTTTTCTGTCAGTTTCCACATGTCTGTTGCCTCTATCATAGGCATAACTTTTAAACAAATCCAGGCTGCACTAACTTTCCTTATATCAGCAGCTTTGTTTATGTCAAACAATTCAAAGTTTAGCATAAAATTCTGCTGTTATTTTAATGTTTGTTGCTTAAGTATTACAGCATTTCTGTAGGCATGGTTTACCGAAGAGACACATCGGCCTCATTTTACCCTTGTAGTCTATCCCACATAGCCGGAAAAACGGCTTTATTGTTGCTGCTGCTGCTTAAGTATTACTGTGTGTATGTGTTTATGAATATTTTTCTTTTTTCCTCCTGAATTTTTTATTCCTTATGCCTTACAACTTTTGAACTACTTTTTCTTGAAAATAAAGTAATTTTGATAGGATACCTCATTTTCCTCATTGTATCATTGTAACCATATAAGCTATCTTCAAGAAACAATTTATAAATGTGCTAAATAATTAGAATTGGGTTCTTTTGTTTTAATATTTCCCTTTAGTCTTCAATTTTCTTTTATTTTTACAAATTGATTATTATGTGTGGTGTGTAGATATTTTACCTTTTGGTGTGGTACTGCATTTTGGTATTCTAATCTATATATGCCTTATAGTACTTGTGATTTTCTTTCATCCAGTTTAATCCATTTAAATGATGAGAAATTCTTTGGTGGTCAAAACATTTTATTACTGTGGAATATATTTGCTGCTGGGAATGCTTTGACGTCTAATTTTGTTCATGTTTCATGTATTTCAGGATATGGCCTGTGATACATTCCTGAAAATAGTCCAGAAGTGCAAGCGTAAATTTGTAATCACCCAGGTAACATGGGCTATTATTCCTTCCTCTTCCATCCTTCCAAATAAGAGTTTAGTCTGTCTCAGAGATCTTCCATACATGATAAAAATACAGAACAATAACCGAGATCATTATTTCAGGTTGGGGAAAATGAGCCATTTGTATCTGAACTGCTGCCTGTCCTTCCAACAACAATTGCAGATCTCGAACCACATCAAATACACACATTCTATGAATCTGTATCCATTTTATATCTCTTTGATCTTTGAATTCATTTGATTATTTTTTTTGTCCTATGTTATATTTTTATATTTGTGTGTGTATGTGCATATTTAAGTGATAAGTGATATTATCCTATTATAGGTTGGTAGCATGGTTCAAGCAGAGTCCGATGCACAGAAGAGAGATGAATATCTGCAGCGGTTGATGGAGCTCCCAAATCAGGTTCTTTGCTTGCTTGTCTTTGAGCAGCCATAATATTTGCTAAATCTCTTGATGTTATGCTCATGGAATAATCTCGTTATAATATCTGGGAGCCAAGTGTTATAATGCGAGAAATTTTACCCCTTTTCTTCTTCAGAAATGGCTGGAAATTATAGGGCAGGCTCGTCAAAATGTTGATTTTCTGAAGGATCAAGATGTAATCCGAACTGTGCTTAATATATTGCAGGTATAGCTTGTTGGCATTCATGAAATTTTAGCATGAGCATGATTTTGCTGTATGTTTTTTAGTATTTCAATCTGCATGCTTGGAGGTCATTTGAATTAGAAATCACACACTTCTTTTGGCATCTGTATTAAGTTATTCGATTAATTTGTTACTTGATCATCACTATACAAAATTCCAAATTTTCTCCTGATTTTTCTTGTCCAGGGATGAAATGTATCTTTTTGTTCTTCCTTCAAGTATTATTAGTAATTTAGTACATGAACAGATTAGAATTGGTCTTGTGCACTTTTTTCCTGTGACTTGATTGGCATTTCAATATAAGGTCTTGGGTTCAATTCCTGCTAGTGGACCTTCATTGGTAGGTTATTATAAGTACCGCTGCAGCCCTAATTTGGATTTTGGCATGCCCTGACCTTGGAATTATGCAACCACCCCTCCCCATAAACCTTTTACTTGCATAAAAATTATATATGTTATGACTTTGGTACTGAAATTTATAATTGTCAACAGTATTAGAAGGTTTTACCATGCTAGTTGCTTGATCATTGGTCATGGTTTGAACCACCTTTGCTTTTGCTAGGTTTAGGCTTTATGCTAAGTTTTGTTGTGCAATTGTTATGATCTGTAGTCAATTCCAAGCTCTGTAATTTTTCTTTTTCTTTTTGCCCTCTAATTTATGATTATAAGTTTGTGATGTATGTTGCTCTTAAATTGCAGACGAATACAAGCGTTGCAACTTCTCTAGGAACATATTTCCTGCCCCAAATCTCATTGATCTTTTTGGACATGTTGAATGTCTACAGGTATCTACTATATACTGTTAACTGATAAGTTTTTTGGTTGTGGAATTCTAATACCATGGATACTTATCTTAATGGTAAATAGTTTGATTTGATGTTTTTTTGCCAGTAAATTTCAAATCATTTTTTCCATTCAACAGAATGTACAGTGAGCTTATATCAAAAAGTATTGCAGAAGGGGGACCTTTTGCATCTAAAACATCCTATGTGAAACTTCTACGGTAAGACTACTTAATATTATGTTGATTTTGTACTAACCATATCACCATTTAGTACCTTTTCTATAAGTATTCTTCATGATGCAGTTCAGTTAAGAGGGAGACGCTCAAACTGATCGAGACATTCTTGGATAAGGCTGAAGGTCAACCACAAATTGGAAAACAATTTGTGCCACCAATGTTGGATCCTGTTCTGGGAGATTATGCCAGGAATGTTCCTGATGCAAGGGAATCAGAGGTTTTGTCACTCTTTGCCACTATTGTAAACAAGTACGGCTGTCTTCATTTTTTTCCTCAGTTTCCTTTATTTTTATTTAATTGATGTATGGAGCTTTGGCATCCAAATTCTACATATGTATTTCCTTTACTTCCTGATGCCCATCCCTTGGTCAAGAATAGGTTGTGGTATGAGTATCCTAAATGCTTGCTATTTTGATCACCAACACGTGTCATTCTCTCTCTCTCTCTCTCTCTCTCTCTCTCTCTCATGCAGATATAAAGTTGCAATGATTGAAGACGTCCCTCGCATTTTTGAAGCTGTTTTCCAGTGCACACTAGAGGTAATTGTGTAGGTCATTTGGCTATGGTGTGAATTCTCTATTTGACCATCATTCTGATAATGAACTTTATGTTGATTTCTAGCTTTGCCACCCAGTATCCAGTGACCTTGTTTTTCTTAAAGGAATTTAGATTAACTCCGTTTATTGTTACTTGAGTATTAAATTGAGAATCATCATTTAGAAATTCAGCTTATGATTCGTCATGCAAGTTGTGATTTAAATTTATAGTTGACCATCATTCTGATAATGACCCTTATGTTAGCTTTACCACCAAGTCTTCACTTTCTTTTCTCTTTTAATATTTCTTTTACAGTAGAATGTTGTGACCCTGTTACCATTATTATTATTATTATTATTATTATTAGAATTTAGATTATTATTAGAATTTAGATTAACTTTGTTGTTCATTATTACTTCAGATTTTTTTTTTTATCAACTGTGATGGTGTATAGTTATAGATATTTGCAACGAAAATCAACTGAAATCCTTTTATTCTGTTCCAACAGATGATTACAAAAAATTTTGAAGATTACCCAGAGCATCGGCTCAAGTTCTTCTCTTTACTGCGTGCCATAGCTACTCATTGTTTTCCTGCGTTAATCTGCTTGTCAAGTCAGGTATTTCTTGCTCCAAATCTGCCCATGCTATACCAATAGCATATCAGCTTATTTGACTTCATCTGATGACTTTGACTATTTTTTAAAATCTGTAATTATGTAGTCTGCCTGATGTTTTTTGTAACCCGTATCAGCAACTGAAGCTTGTTATAGATTCAATCATATGGGCATTTCGGCATACAGAAAGGAATATTGCTGAAACCGGGCTGAACCTATTGTTGGAGATGCTGAAGAAGTTTGAGGTGTGGTTTTAGTATTTATAGCTCTTAAACCTTGCCTTCAAAAGTTCTTTCTGCATTCTTATTTTTTCCTGTTTTAGAGGATTCATTATCCTCCCCGTAGTTGTACTTTCCACTTTGATACCTAATAGAATTTCTTTTTTCTTCTCTTTTTATTTGTTGACTGGATTTCTATCTGTTTATATTAAACAGGCATCCGAGTTCTGTAATCAGTTTTACCAGACATACTTTTTGACAATTGAGCAAGAGATATTTGCTGTCTTGACGGACACTTTTCATAAGCCTGGATTCAAATTACATGTCTTGGTGCTTCAGCATTTGTTCTGTCTGGTAGTGTCAAAAGCCAACCATGCTTTTATTTTGTTTTACTAGCTAGTGAAAAATTGCTGTAATGAAGAGTTTGACGTTTTTCAGGCAGAAACCGGTGCCCTAACAGAGCCTCTTTGGGATGTTGCTTCAAACCCTTATCCATACCCAAGTAATGCAGCTTTTGTACGTGAGTTCACAATAAAACTTTTAAGCACTTCATTTCCCAACATGACTGCAGCAGAGGTAATTGTAGAGAAACTACTAATATTTAATCCCCTCTGTTGCAGAATAGATGACTAATTTCAAGAAATTTGCAGGTTACCCAATTTGTTAATGGACTCTTTGAGTCCACAAATGACCTCTCCTCATTTAAAACTCATATACGAGATTTTCTTGTGCAGTCAAAAGAATTTTCAGCTCAGGTAATGCTTTATGTAACACTGTTTCTTTTGCCAATAATTGGGGAAGTTTGGACTTGTGCCCATAGACTGTTGATTGGTGCATCATGTTCTTACTAGTTAAGCTGGCAGTGGCACATATAATAACTTTGTTTGGGTAAAAAAAATTTCATTTTTTTTTCCAGAAGCAAAATTTTTACCGTTCTTTAGAACCTTATGCCTGTTTGAATTTGCTGTTGATTTTTTTCTTTTTCATTAATTGCTTCTCTGAAAAACACTTGTACAGAAAGAAAACTAAAAAGAAATTATTGTCTAAATTTTTTTTCCTGCTTCTCACATAAAAACACTACTTTGGCCAAACGACCCAAAAAGTAAAAAAGTGTTTTCAAAGCTAAGGAGTAGTGTTTGTTGATTCCACATCATGGCTGGCTTGAGGTTTTCAAATTCTTGAATGTAATCTTGTATGCATGGCTGAAATTTTGTGTCTTTTGAAACTTTTCAGCTGTTGAAATTCCTGACAATATCTTCTGGTTACTTTGGTTTGCTTACAATCACTTTGTAGATTATTTGACCATACAATGCAGCATGATGTTGGAACTTCTTATATTTGTACTGCATTTCAGCGTCCAACCATTTTTAATTGATCCCTCTCTACTGCAGGATAACAAAGATCTTTATGCTGAAGAGGCTGCAGCTCAAAGAGAGAGAGAACGACAAAGAATGCTTTCTATTCCCGGGCTTATTGCCCCAAGTGAGTTGCAAGATGAAATGGTGGACTCATAGATAGACTAAACAGCACGAGAGTTAATACCATGGGTGTTTTGACTTGTATCACAGGTGCCTCAGTTCAATCAAATACTAAATGTTTTGATAACAGATGCAGCATTTTCTTAGTTTTTTCGATCTTCCCAATATTTCATGTTGGGACTGATTTGGCATAGGCTCCTGTTTTCAGAGGTTTGGCTGGCTGGTGATACTGCCTCGTTGATTGGGTGAGTGTACATTATTCAGTTGCTATTTTGGGATGATAACAGTCATTTGTAAGAGGATTCAACAGGGCAGCTTTCCATAAAATCACAGGATGGATGACTCAATTCCTAGTATTGATGACTCCTTAGGTCTGACCTAACCTCTTGCGGTTTGTGCAGAAACTCGTGTTTGATATTTTGTATTTTTTTCACCAATTAATTTTAGGGTAACTGATGTACCATGATTGCATTTAATATATGGGTTTCATGGTATTAGTGTGTTCCCCCTGACCAAATGGAAAGAAAAACGTTTATTTTACTATCAATATCTTTCCAGCTATAAATCGCTGGCAAGTGTTCTATGCATTATTGAAATCAAAGGGAAAATCTGTAGGTGAAAAGAGTATGTTTTGATGTAACTTTCTATTTGGGCATCTTAGTGGTTGGGGTAAATATTTGTGTCTTCTGGAACAATGTTAGCGGGAGGCGTTATTTAATGGCTTGCATTGGAGTATTTGTGTAGGTATCATTTTCAGTATGTCGTGGGTTTTACTTCTACATAATTGTGCAAGGATTGTATTTAATCTGTGGTGGGTATTATTTTCCACAAATGTCAATGTGGTTAGGAATCAGGACATTTGATTAACTCATTCTTATTCACTGGATTTTTTTTTCTCCTATACACGTTTAGAGGAGATTGTCCCCATTTCTGCCTAAGGAATTGAATGTTTAGTAATCAAGATCAATCCCCCTATATCATTTTCAGTATGTCGTGGGTTTTACTTCTACATAATTGTGCAAGGATTGTATTTAATCTGTGGTGGGTATTATTTTCCACAAATGTCAATGTGGTTAGGAATCAGGACATTTGATTAACTTATTCTTATTCACTAGATTTTTTTCTCTCTTTTACTTAGAGGAGATTGTCCCCATTTCTGCCTAAGGAATTGAATGTTTAGTAATCAAGATCAATGCCCCTATTTCACTATGAAGAAATCTAACTGGGATGTGAAACCAAAACTTCTTTGTTAGTGGTGTTTAATCTTACTAATAATGGAATCTACCTCTATTGGCGTATATTTTTTTATTTTTTTATTTTTGATAATCTACCTTTATTGGCATGTGAATTGCAAGTGAGGTCGAATGTCTCTTGGCAGCTTTGGAGTGACCCTCCTCCCGGCCTAGGGTCTCTGTTGTTGAAGGACGTGCTTGTATGCATGCCTCCTCAGTTTGTTCGTTCTTTGTTGTGTTTCTGATTTTGGTTTATTTTTTCCTTTCCTTTACCAAAAAGTTTGCATTTTAATGGGATTGTTGAGAAAGGTTAAAAAAAAAAAAAAAAAAAAAGGATATTTCATTGAGACCTAAAACCGTATTCGTTTATTTGGGTGGGGATGAATCTTGATAAATGTCCTAAAAAATCTGTCCAAATGAGTACAGGAAGCAGGATTAAGTGCTATACTTCATTCTGCCTCAAATCTGTACATCTAATTAATCTTTTTCTTTTTTCAGTTATTATCATGTAAACTTGCGGTAGATGTTATTATTTGTTATGTTTTATAATTTGAAAGATCTTTGAAATTTTTTCTTAATGCATTAAATATTGTATTTTTAATTAAAGTTTTTTATTTTATTGTTTTTATAATTAACTTATTATTAACATAAGATTGTTATTGTACTATTTTGTTTAAAGAAAGACACATTAATGGAAGGATGTATTCTATTTAATTAAAACGTGGGTAATGAGTGAGTTTGGGTATATATGTATCCAAAGGGTTACTTTCTAGGCGGTTATTACCAAAGGGTATATTATGTATACCCAATCAAAATCCTACTCATTATGAGAATAAAAATAATAATCCTACTCTTTACCATTCCTATTTGTTTTTCGTTGTTATTTTAACCAAAGCGAAAGGACACATATGCTACTATTGAACGTTGTGGAAAAAAAAAACCTAAAGAAGCATAACGCTGACCGCATTCAGCTATTAGCCTATTATGTCGCAATGAATAATTTCGGTGAAGTTCGTACATTATTTATCAAGAAATTTAAAAAAAAATCTAACTGATAAAATAAAAACATCTAACATTTGTTTAAAGACTTATTAAGTAGGCTAAATTAATAAATTTAATGAGAATATTAAATTTATTATTATAAACATGTAATTATTACCATTTAAAAAAATTATTATTAAGATAAAAAATGTTTATTTTCATCAAATACCTTTTTTTCTCTTTTCATTTCAGTCGATTTTTTATATCTCTTTTCACTAATGATCATAATTTTAAACCATTTGATCATCTTTACATCAGTGATCAAAAATAAATTTAGGACTTAAACCAGTATGATCTGTCTATAAGTTTTTAATGTAAAATTTTTAAGGTTTGAGTTTGCATCATATATATAATTGAGGTTCAGATAAACTTGTAGTTATTTATTTAGCTAATGAAACCAACTTGATCAAACATTTTATATAATTCAAAAGGTATTTTAAGAATAACTCAACTCATTCACATCCCCACAACTAAAAATCAATAATCAATAGTAATAGCTAATCTCCCAAAAATTATCTTATATATGCATAATTAAGCTACAAACTCACTGGAATATTATTATTATTATTATTATTATTATTATTAGGGTCATGCTAATGAGTGTCTTTAGGACACTCTTTAAGGAATCAAGAAAGATAAGTTTTTATTGGAAAACTAAGTACATAACTTCTTCAAATGTTAGATACACTAATTCCCTATGTAATATTTCTTTTCTTGGTTCCTTATCGAGTGCCCCGCGTTTTCATCATTATTATTATTATTAGTGTAAGCATTTGAAAAGAAAAAAAAAAAGAATTTGTTCTTGGAAGCTTCCATGGTGGAAAGAAAGTTGATAGAAAGGAAAGGTGTTGATTGTTCAAATTGAAAGTTCAAACTCGTTCTCCCTGTGTTTCAGATTCTCAGTAGAAATTGCAAAATCGAGAAAGAATCAAAATTGTTGATCAGATGGGTCAAGTGTTTCGGAAGCTGTTTGATACTTTCTTCGGGAACTCGGAGATGAGGGTTGTGATGCTTGGTCTTGATGCTGCTGGCAAAACAACCATACTCTACAAGCTCCACATTGGAGAAGTTTTGTCTACTGTTCCTACAATTGGTGGGTCCCTTCTCTCTAATTCTCTGTGATCATGTTAAGGTTATCCTTCTTAGTTATCTATTAGTATAGTTGCTTCTTTTACTGTGTTGTAAGGACATGTGAAGCTTCTTGAAAATGAAGAAAAAAATAATTTGGGAAAATATATGAATTTATATATTGCCTTGCAGGTTTCAATGTGGAGAAGGTTCAGTATAAGAATGTTATATTCACGGTTTGGGATGTTGGAGGACAAGAGAAATTAAGGCCACTTTGGAGGCACTATTTTAACAACACTGATGGTCTTGTAAGAATTAATTTCATTTCCATGTTTTTATTGTGCTATGCTGGTTCGTATTTATATGCTGATCTGGTGTCCATTTATGCAGATTTATGTTGTTGATAGCCTAGACCGTGAGAGAATTGGTACGGCGAAGCAGGAATTTCAGGTGATAAAATCAAAATTCAATATCATATTGTAAACAAGCTTTGGATTGATTAATGGGTTACTTGCAGACAATCATAAATGACCCATTTATGCTCAATAGTGTCATCTTGGTGTTTGCCAACAAACAGGACCTGGTATGTCTTTGTTACTTCTTTTATCTGTGTGATTTCAGCTAAATGACCTGAAACTGAGGTTATCTCATTGACTGGAGATAAAATAGGAGCCTAAACATGTAAATTGATTGACATAATGACATTGTTTACAGAATATACTAAGAGTATAGGGGATTATGCTATTTTAACAGGTATAGAATGTAATAGTGCATATTATGATTAGGTTTTATATTAATGAGTTCATTGAAATGATTAAAATCATATGAAACTAATTAGAAGATCTCTGAATTGTTATTACTTCTATATTGAATTTTATGTGTTAGATGTAAAACTCACCATAGGCTAGCTTGAACCTAACAGTTTAAGATTTTAGGATGGTTTAACTGTTGGGATGGTATCAAAGCCTTTTTTAACTAGTGGTCAGAAGTTTGCTCCATGCTGTTTCCATTCTCCATAATTAAATTCTTGCTTGAGGTAAAGGTTGGCCTATGTTTTGTGCCCGCTTCAAGTCCAAAAGGCTTTTGCTAAGGGTCGTGTTAGAGATATAAAACCATTCATAGGCATTCAACTAACAGCCCTGAAAGATGACCTCTTGATCTTTAAGGATATCCCAACAGCCCTTAATTCTTAAAACCACAAGGGTCCTGGAGCCATCTCTTTATCCATACATCAAATAGCCCTCCTCATCACCTCGGTTTCAAAGGGTCTGACTCTCTCCAGGCAACTTGCCTTCTCCTGAGTAACAGCACACCAATCCAAATTATAAATGGAAGGTTTAGACAATTTCCGTCGTTCAAATATCACCTGAACTTTTTGTTTTGTCTTGTACAATGATAGAAATTTCCTATATCTAATTTTGGATGATCATAAGGAGTCCTTTGTGTGGCCTTCCTTTGTCTCCCTTTATTTTGTGCAGATAATGATAGTTGGATATAATACTGTCCCGTAGCTATTGTAGGCTTGAGTTTGTGCCTGCTTGGTCCTGGAGAAAGATACCTGGATGGATTGATTGATTAATGGAGATACGAACATGTTTAATAAATTCTGCAAGAATGTACCAAGCTGATGGCTGAAATGAAGTTCTGGAATCGTTTATAAAAAAAATTGCAAGATATATACCAAGCAGATGGTTGAAATGAACTTCTGGAACTGTTTTAATCCTTGCTGGTTTATTGTGTGCTGTATACAACTATTAATATCCTGTAATGCTTGCACAATTTTCCTCATCTTGAACAAACTGTTCTCCTCAAACAATTGAGCTCTGCCTTGTGCTCAAGTCTGGTTATGATTGTTAATATTTTCTTTTACTTTTCCAGAGAGGGGCCATGACACCAACGGAAGTATGCGAAGGACTGGGCCTCTTTGATCTAAATAATAGAAAATGGCACATACAAGGCACAAATGCGCTTAAGGGAGATGGCCTTTATGAGGGCTTAGACTGGTTGGCTGCAACTCTGAAGGAGAGACAAGCTGCTGGATACTCTTCAGTAGGAACGTCATCCTTCTAATTGTCCAGGTTTGAACTATCTTCTTACTTTTTTATTCGCCGAGTTTCCTTCCTGTCTATCATTCCCTTACATTATGTGTTCTGTATACTGCAGGTTTTTGGCCTTTGTCATTGACGAATGTGTAGAGTTTAGCCAGTTTCATTCAAGGAAGCTGCAAAATTGTAATCAAATTTAGGTTGCATCAGGTTACATCTGAAATTGATGAAGTATATAGATGCTCTAACTTTTCAGGGTACTTAGATATGTTACTTTGCTATGATGCATAGAAGTTTGGGCATGACAAATGATAATTAATTTGAGACTCAAGAATTCTATTGGCATATTGATGCCCCTCATTACGTGCATGAATACCGCATAGTTGGTGGTGGATACTAGATCTTTGGTTCATCCTCCATTGATTTCTCCCATTCTCCTCTTTTTCCTTTCAATTGTGTTATTTGAACGTTTTGACAACAAAATTCGACAACAATTTTCATGTTAATGCAGTTCAAAAACATGGTTAATGAAGTGTTGAGTTTGGTTAATAATATATCAGGGTGTTGCAACTCATTAATCATCAACACTGAACTTTATTAACCACGATTTTGAATGTCATTAACCACGATTCACAGGTGTTAAAATATAATTTACATGCATATTTAAACATTTGAACATCGTGGTTAATGATGTTTAAAATCGTGGTTAATAATATTAGGTGGATGGTTAATAAGTTGTGACACTTTGGTATATCCATTAATCAAACTCAACACTTTATTAAACACATTTTTTTACTGCATTAACCATGAAAATTATTACCCAATTTTGTTGTCTCATCTAATGTTGAAATAACATTTTTCTTTTCCTTTCTGTGGCTGGTGTCCAAAACTATGGGGTTACTTTATACCACAAAAATAATATAATCCTGACCAAAACATGGGGAGCTTTGTTTATTATGACATTAAATTTCCCCACTGCAATTTCAGTTCAGTAGTTGCAACTAGTTGACACCTTTTCATTTGCTTATAATAATATACCATTACCGTCCATCGGAATATTTTTTGCATTTTAGAAAAAGTAAATACCCTATTTGGTCTTCTAAATTAAACAAGTGTTATTTGTTTGATTCTCCTATAACAAACACGTTAAAATGTTTCTTCGATGTCTAATTTTGACACTAATTTGATGTATTTGTTATTGAATGACGAAAACAATAATAATTGTATTTTTGAAGGACCAAAACAGGCATTTGTTTATTTTAAAAATTCCTGCGTATAGAGTATAGACTACTTCTACGTGTAATGTAATGTTACGTTGGCAGCGTTGTTATTTTACGGAAATAAGATAAAATTGAATTTGGCTCGGAAACACAACAAGTAGCTCTCGTAGCTCAGTTGGTTAGAGCACCCGTTTAGTAAGCGGGAGGTCTTGAGTTCGACTCTCAACGAGAGCAAGTTTTGCAATGTTTCTTTTTGTAAAATACATCCCCATGCTACATTATAGTGTGGAATATACAAGATGACCAAAACTTTCGTTCTCGTTACACTCGTTGAATCCAACGGCAATATATTTGCAAAGTATATATATAATAATGATCAAATCATTACCCATATAACAAAATTCTACTTCTGTTTTTCCTTCCTTCCTCCAAACCCAACAATAGATTATACAAGCATCACACAATACTACTAGTAGTATTACATAACTTTATCTCTCTGTATATTTACACACCTGCACACAAAATTACACCATGACTGGCCTAGAATTTGCTGATTTGAGCAATCCGTGTTATATGAACATTAAATAAATTCACCATCTTTCATCTCCTATCCAGTTATTTTTCTCTTTCGGCCCTGTAGGACCTTCCTCGCCATACAGCTCCACCGGAAGCTTTTTAAATATGTTCTCGAATGAATTTCGAAGCCTGAGAGGAAGAGCATTGATTATCTTATCCAGCTCAGTTTTTGAATCATAAACAATTTTAGGACCCCATTCTCTCATAAACTGCAACCATTGAGGCTCTTTGACAACATCTCCTAGATACTCAGCAGCAACAACCTCGTAGTGAATACTTGAATCTACATGCAAATTACTGCCACTAGCATCATTCCTAATGCCTATCCCAAGCTTTGAAGACCCTTGGATATAGGTTCCTGGATGGGGGAAACTTGCATGTCCACTTTTTGATGAGTAAACAACAGCTTTGTTTCCATCATTATACTCCAAGTCACAGGCATCTACCCATTTACCACCACTGTGTTGTGAGAAATATATACTCCAGAGTTCACCAGTGAAGTTGCATATACGAAGTGTAAAATGCTCCCAGTCACTCACATGTTCTCCAATCTTGCTAAAAGCTATACTCATGATTCCAAATTTCAGAGTGGATGGTCCATTGAAGGGGCAAAAAACCCACATTGCAATGTCTGTAAAAGTCCCACCAAGAGCTGGCTTCACATGAACATAAAGTTTTGCACTTTTCAAGTCCCCATGTTTGACAAAATCCCTTTGTTCATCATCACTTGGCAAATCTATCCAAAACTCCCCATCATTTGTTCCCCCACCTGGCAAATTTGAGCCAGTTGCATCAATGGCCTCTGCTGTGGACATGCCCTTTCTGTACAAAAGAGCTCCATTGTTGAAAAACCAGTCAACAGAAGATGGCAAGTAAACTTCCTCAGGATGGAAGAAAACAGTAGGGCCATAATGCTCCATAAGTGCATGTATTTGGCGGAGGTTTGGCATTGCTGGTAGCAGGGGATTTAAGTTCTTCAAGCACGCAACGGGTAGCTCTTCTCCCATGTTCCAATAACTACTGCAGAAAAAAGTCCCTACAGAAACACCTTTCCCCAGCATGCCGCGGTCCAAAGGTCTCAAACTCCACACCCGAAATGGCAACTCTGGAATTACAGAACCAGCATCATCAAATATTATGCGGTAAGGTTCACATTTATCAGTGAGATCTTCACGAACACAAGTCATTTCATCCAAACCCGGCTTGCTAGGATCATTAGTAACCAAGTAGCCAAGGGCCTTGTAACCTTCAGGAGGCTGGGGTAGCCAAAAGTAACCAGAATCAGATGACATTTCCTTACTTCCTGCATCGGAACACCATACTAGCATATAATCAACGGGATTCCTCAGAGCTGGTAACTTGCTGCAAATGGAGTTAGTTTGGGATGAGCAAGTTTCCACTTCCCTAGCTACAAGTAGAAAACCCCGAAAAGGCTTGTTGTTGTAGCAAGGTTGACAATAATGACCAAGGACATGGAAGCTATTAGGTATTCCCACGGGCTTAAAGAACGCAACAGCTTTTCCCATGTTGCTGCCCCAAACAAACTCAAAAGTAGTGACCTTGCACACTTCTATTTCACCTAGGTTTATAACCCCAGAAGCAAAACCTTGTTGTCCTTGTCCTGTAATGTAATGAGATATGCAATTACAGAATACATGAATATTTTTAGATAACTTGGTTGGTAAAACTTAAAAGAAATTGGATAAGACTTCTTTAAAGTGAGTAAAAATGTAAATTGAGATAGTAAGAGTGTATCACTTGAGATCTCAACCCACCTTAGCTGATCAAGGTCGATAGATCCTTACTTAATATTTTTTCTTTTATTTTTCTTAGAGGGGACTAATATAATATATGATGAATGGTAATTGCAAATCATGGTATTACTAAAATGACAAGGGATCAAATTACAAAATTGAGTGAAAAGAAAAGACAAGTGTGATCAAAGGATATGAATGAAAATAGGTGTATGTATGTATGTATACCTTGATCTAGAGGGCGAGGCCATTGGGGAAGCGGAGCGGGAAGAGAAAAGGTTTGAGTGGGAGTGATGTCGTTGTAATTCTTCTTCGTATTGACATTCCTATTCCAAGGGAAGAAGGTGCAGTTGCAGCGAAACATGTGGAGCAAGCGCAAGAGTTGCGGAGGAGACACGGTTACACAATAATACAATACCCTCGACACTTGCTGCTTCACATTCATATTCATATTCAGATTTCAGACTTGATGATCGCTCCTCAACCCTTGTCGTCATCATGAATTCTCCTC
The DNA here is from genome assembly GCA_035048595.1 of Echinosophora koreensis. NCBI lineage: Eukaryota > Viridiplantae > Streptophyta > Magnoliopsida > Fabales > Fabaceae > Echinosophora > Echinosophora koreensis. Next base: position 14,021,576 of record JAPCYP010000003.1, on the reverse strand, counting down.
AGCCTCACGGGCTCCTTTCAGTTTTAAACAACATCATTGAATTTGCGGGACCCTCTTTCTCATCTCAATTATTGATTTGATTGCTTGTTCCCTTCACTTGTTTGATTCCATTCGATGCTTCTCCATTACCTACCTTCTTGTCCTTCTATTTCTAAGCAACCACTGTCCCTTCTGCTTTTCTTCTTTTTCTTTCTTTCTTTTATTTACTTATTTTTTATTTATATATATATATAAAAATTAGTTATGCTATCTTGTGCATCAAATGTTTGAGATTTTCTTAATTTTATTGGTTTCATGAGTTAAATTTGTAGTTTTTTTACGGGGAGTTAAATTTAAATTTAGGCTTAATTATACTTTTAGTCCTCCTGTTATTTGTCAAGTGTGATTTTTGTCTCTAAAGTTTTTTTCGTGTATATTTGATCCCCCTATTTTTCCATATTGCAAATTCGGTCCGTCCGTCCAATATCTTTCAATTTTTCAATGATTAATATAGAGGATTTGTCAAATTTTCAATTATTAATATACATGAATCACTGCTCTAAACGTGTGTATAGAGCTCTGGTTGAGGGTTCTCCCGCCTCTACCTCTCTGATTTTACATGATTCGGTGGTTCATCATTGCTTTTTATTGGTTTGTCCCTCATTTTCGAGACCTTTCTTTGGTTTCACTACATGGTCTTTTACAACAAAACCATCAACTTCCTTATCACTTCACTCCTTAACTCCCCCACCCCAACCACCAAACCAACCTTATAACCCAGCAAAAAAAGGTTAGTGATCAGAGGAATTGGACGAAAAAACTATTGGTTCCATCCAAATTAAACACCTATATTAGCCATCTATGAGTGGTTTGGGTGGAGGATGAACCTTGAGAAACCGTCACAGCAGGATGCAACAAGATAAAAAGAGATGTAGTAAGTTGCAAGCGAGAGAGCTACTTTGTATGAAGTTATTTCGAGGTGGGACATGCAACTATGAAACAGTTATTAGGGAATGAAGGAGTTGTTTGTTTAGATGGGGGGAAGCGGCCATAGATCACATTTAGGGTTTATGGCTCTATATTTTGGTCTCTTACAGCTCTAAATACAAATTCGGTTAAAAAAATTCAGGCCACGTTCCATATCAGCAAACTTAACGACCTCTTCACGAAACTCTATCTCAAGGGCCTAATTGAAAATTTTATATAAGTTCAGGGATCTAATTATAAACCTTTTTAATTCAGGGACCAAATCAGAATCCTTTTTAATTTAGGGACTCAATCGAAAATCTTATATAAATTCAAGGACCCAATTAATTATATTTTTTTAGTTTGGGGACCTATTTGAAAATTCTCAAATAATTTTGGGGCCAACTCAATAATTAAACCTTTATAAAATTAATACTTCTCGTAATTCAGTTTTTTTTTAAAGAAAATTGCTAAAATTTAATTAAAATATCTTCCTGGCTACTTATTATTTATGTACTATCGCAATGATTGGTAAGCTTTTTTTAAATTTCAAGACTAAAGATTCATTTTAGTCTCTGACAATCTTGAAGGTACCACCTTTTGTCCCTAAGAAAAAAAAAACTCATCAAATAGTCTTCGAGAATGACAAAAGAGGGATAATTTAATCCTTCGTCTGTTTATATATAGAAAACATCGTTAGAGTGCTGATGTATACTGTTAATACGCCCAAATGTCCATTAAACAAGTCCATGTGACCTGTGTTGGTGTATCTGGTATGATATATCTAGTGCATGTGGCCTCTTGCCTGTAGCATATAGGGATTAATTTGTCCCACGATAGAAATTGTCAAGGAATAAATTATGTTACTTAAATAATAGTTAGAGACTTTATTGGGTTAATGCATAATTGTTTTCATGGTCTATTCTGCATGTATAGACTGTTGCTTGGACACCTAGATACATAATGATATTATCAACACTCTAATGGTGTGTTCAAGATGGATATCAGTGGAGGGACCAGAGTATCTATCTTTTGTCATTCTCGGGGACTATTTGGTAAGTTATCTTTTCTCGACGAAAAGAAGAACCTCAAAAATTGTCAGGACTAAAATGGATATTTACTTCTATTTCAATTTTCTTACTCATGTTCTCACTTTAGCTAATTTAAACTTGGGCAAATTCTAGGGTGGGAGACTTGGCATGTCTCCCACCATGAGCAATTCCTTTTATGTAAATTTTTTATTATTTTAAAATCCCTTACTTTTTCAAATTTAAAAATTTGACTCCATTTTATTTCACTCATCTCTCTCCTCATCTTCTTCCCAACCCCATCCAACTCCAGAAACAGATCACAACCCCACCGTCGCCGCCGCCGCCGCCGCCCTCTTCTTCCTCCACTACTACTGCCTCCTCCCATTGCTGTCACGTTCTTTTCTCCTCTTCCTTAATTCTCATTCCATAATAAACAAACAAAGACCAGACCACACCAATGGCACTTTTGTCTTCCTCCTCCATCACCACCACCACCCCTTCCACTCCTCCAAACGTTGCAGATCCGCCCAGTCGCCGAGTCTCCACTGCAGTTTCGATGGCTGCCGCCACGCTGAACCGGACTCGCCACCGCGAGTTGGTCTCCTTCGCTTTCGCCCACTCCCTGATTGTCTTCTCCGTTTTCATTCTGCAAGTCAAGGTTCAAGGGTTCCAACTTGGTGGCTGAGGCAGTGGAAGGGGACGACTATTGGAATGGAGAGAGGGGGGAAGTGGGTAAAGTTGCAAATTTGGGTTGCAGAAGGGAGACCGGCGCCGAAGAGGGGACGACGGTGGTGTGTGGCATGGCTGGCGGAGACCGACGACGGAGAACGGAAAAACTGGCAGCGCCGCTGTGATTGAGAGGGACCGGGTGAGGTGTGGAGGGATCTTCGTGCTTCGGTTTCTCTTACAAGCCATCAAACCAGATCTGCCATGGAAGAAGGAGCTATGGTGGTGGTGGTGAGGGTGGGGGGAAGCTTCGGTGGTGGTGGTTTTGGGACTGAGATGATGGTGAGAGAGAGACAAGGAAGTGAGAGAATTAAATGGGACCAGATTGGTAAATTTGAAAAACTTAAGGACTTTAAAATAATAATTTTTTTTTGCAAATAAAGGGTTGCTCGTGGTGAGAGACATGTTGAGTCTCTCACCCTAGCCTTCGCCTTTAAACTTATGGATTGTCCTAAACAAACTTTTAGTGCAAGATTAAAAGTTTGAATCTTTGAATTATCAGTTTGGTGACGACTTCACTTAACTATAACTTTCAATCCGAAATTAATTTCACAGTTTTGAAAATGAAATATCCTATCAAAAGAGGGAAGAAAAAAAAAAAACCTTATTTATGAACTACACTCTAATTTTTTTTTTTAATAAATTTTTTTTGTATAACTTTTGACGATAGCTCTTGCTCTTGTATCCACTGAAAAGGGACTGTTGAAAACCAATGAAGGCACTAAAAGACAAAAAAAGAGAGATGTCAATGATGAAAAGCACCAGCCACCATGGAATCCCATCCATTCCTAGCAACCACTCATTCTCTTTCTATCTCACATTTTCCCGGGAAAATAACCGCCATCTTCACTTCACTTGCTCAGTATTAACTACCTATGAGCATGAGCATGAGCATGAGCATGCTCTCATGCCAACGCTCTACAATGTTAGCAGCAGCAGCTCAAAACACTTGTCCTTTTCTTCACAGATTCAAATCTCACCGTTCCAGATTTCGCTGTTTGCTCGACCAAATCGCTGTCTCACCTTCCTTCACCTCTGTTCTCGCCTCCGATAACGTAATCGCCGCTGCTGCCAAGGCCGCCACCACCTCCGCCTCCCTCCACGGCGCCGTCTCCTCTGCGATCACTCAGGTCGCCGTCACCGCTGTCGCTATTGCTTCCGGTGCCTGTCTTTCCACCAAGGTTGATTTCTTATGGCCCAAATTGGACGAACAACCAGGTTATGCATCTTATTCTATTATTATGCTTTCTTCTCTTTTTTGTGATTTGTGATGCCGAATATATAAAAGAGTCGCTTATGTTTTTTTCCCCTCCCTTCAAGTGTTTCCGGATTGAGGACTTTGGTTTGTGATGTATTTGTTTTTGTGTTTTGGATTGAGTGGGAGAGTCAAGTCAAGACAAGAGTATAAAAACTCTCAAGTAACATTAAATAATGCTGAGATTGAATGTAACATATTACAGACCTCAGCTCAATCGGAAGGAAATTATGCGGAACTTTTACTGAATTATTATGAGGCTACGCGACTGGAAATTGAAATTGATCCCAAAGATCGAAGTTATATACTTTATAACATAGGCCTTATCCACACAAGTAAAGGAGAACATACAAAAGCTTTGGAATATTATTTTCGGGCACTCTGAATGAAACCCCTTCTCACCTCAAGCTTTTAATAATATGGCCGTGATCCGTAGGCGGGGCGAATTATAGTAATTTTTTCCAACCCAAGACATAAACAAAGACAAGGATAATGTTTCCACAAAGAAGGCCCTTGCTTTTAACCCAACCCAAGCTGAAGGAACTTATTCGATGGTCACCGCTAACCGCTTTTGGTTTTGCTTTTTCCAATAAACGTTAGTTACATTTCTTTATGTTATTTGTACCTGTCTTTGCATGTGTTAGTAAATTTCTACTGCCTGGTTCTATCATGGTGCTAATAATTTTTCTTATTAGAAAAAATATTAATTATCATTATCCTCCATATGTTCTTCTTAATATAAATGCAGGTACCATTATGCTGGATGGAGTAGATGTTACTGGCTACCCTATATTTAATGATGCAAAGGTTTAATATCTCTACTTGCGGGTATGACTTGTATGTTCTCGTGGTACATCATTAAAATACCTAGTGTGTGAAGGCAGGTACAGAAGGCTGTAGCTTTTGCAAGAAAAGCACACCGTGGCCAAATGCGAAAGACAGGAGACCCTTATTTAACACACTGTATACATACCGGAAGAATATTGGCAATGTTGGTTCCATCAAGTGGTAAACGAGTATGAATCCCTCTGATTACTTATAAAAGTTCAAGCTTCAAAGTGACAAATTTGTTATGTGTATTATATATTTAATTTACGTTCTGGAAAACAAGAAGGCATTGGTTGACTCCCATTTCCTACTGCATTGGATATCGAAACATGTTTCTACTTCTTTTTTGTTTCCCATAGTGTCCCCACCCGACAGTATGGTAAGGTGCCTAAGCGGGAAACCTTTGCATGGTGTTTTTCCATACACATAAATCCCGAGATTAAACAAAACTTATTTCCATTTATCTGTTCCTTTGTTTGAGACCTTGACACTCTTTGTTTCAGGCTATTGATACAGTCGTGGCTGGTATTTTACATGACGTGGTTGATGACACTTGCCAAAGTCTGCAGGAGATTGAGGCAGAGTTTGGTGATGAAGTGGTCAAGTTGGTAGCCGGTGTTTCAAGGTTGAGTTATATAAATCAGGTATCTTAAAGAAGAAAGAATGTCTTTCTAATTCATTTTTATCTTGAAGGAGGTGGCGCATTATGGTTTGCCATCTTTAGCTTATTGTTAGATTTCAATTTGCTGCACTCTTGATAGAGGATGAAATAAAGATATTAGTTTTATATGTTGCTATAGACAAAGCATTTGTATGCCTTCACCTAACAACTGAATCTTAAGCTTTTGGGTTATATTGGTCCTTGTGGTATTAGAACATCTATTACCTAGTTGTCTGAAGTTGGATTCTTGTTGCTCCTTTCTTCATAATTAAAGTAAATTTCAGTACAAGGTGCAGTGAACCTGCAAACCATTTCCAAGTTTGTGCCTAATAGCTTAAAATTTTAGGGGAGTTATACATTTATCGCATAACTATGATGTAACACCTTAATAATTTGTTGCTACGCGGTAGATTATAGTGATGGCATGTATTCTGCTGTTTCGCCATTTTTGCATATTAGATGCTTTAACTCAGTTCTTCTAACAACTCTGGTTAGTGTCCACTGTTTTCTTTTATTACCCTATTATATAATAAGTACATCATCCTTTGCAGCTGTTACGCAGACATCGAAGGGTAAATGTGAACCAGGGTGTCCTTGGCCAAGAAGAGGTATACGTAGAATGTGTATTGATGTTAGTAATCAGTAACCAAGTATAAAGGAACGAATGCATGCCTAACATAGGTTTTAACAATGCAAAGATCAATATGTGAAATGAAGAATGTATCATATTCTCTCCTCTTGCCGTATTATGGATATTTGATACCTCTCCTTGTAGAAGCTTGAAGTTGGTTCAATTTTATATAGTATCTTTTAATTTTATGACACTAATCTTACACGAGAGGTTGATGTGATAATATTGAAACTATATGCCTTTTGAGATTTGTAAAATATATAATATATTGGGCAGTGGAATTAGCAGGGGATTATTTTCTGATGCGTTGCATTCTTAATCTACCAGGCAAGTAATTTACGAGTGATGCTTTTGGGAATGGTTGATGATCCACGTGTTGTGCTTATCAAGCTTGCTGATCGTCTTCACAACATGAGAACTATGTACTGGCTCTGATATTCTTTATTTTTTTGCGTTTATGACTAATTAATGATGGTCTTCATTATTTTGCCTTTATCGTCCTTCACTTCAGACCCGTTAGTCTTTCAAGATGAAGGAAATATTATTTTACTCTTATAGGCTTTCTCGATCCTTTATCATTATTAGTTGTGAGTTTACTTCCTTGGTATAGCAGTCATCTTTAACCAATAACCTGTAAGCCATACAGTGCTTTTAACTTTTTGGCTAAACAGTTTACAATTTTAGGTATGTTGCATTAGTCATTTTATTGGGTGACAATCTCTGCTTTGCAGTTATGCTCTGCCATTGCAAAAAGCTCAAGCTGTTGCAGAGGAGACCTTAATTATTTGGTGTTCACTTGCTTCAAGATTGGGCCTATGGGCGTTGAAAGCAGAACTGGAAGATCTATGCTTTGCTGTTCTTCAGGTCTTCTAATAGTTTCTATGTTTCTTTTGCTTTGAGAGTCATCAATTATATTGATGTAATGATGTGAGAAATTGAGAAACATAGAACAGACAGACAAACATATCAAAACAGTAAAGGCCTCCACTCCATTTGCATATCTGCCCACCCCCTTAAAGCGATTGTATGCTGCATACCAAAGAGAGGCCCAAAAGGCTATCTTGTCCCAAAGTAATTAAAAGCTTTTTGTGCATAACTTAAACATTTAAGTGTTTATGAAACATTTGAGTGAGTTCAAACTGTTGAATATTTTAAACTATTTGCTGGACCTGAATATTTTATATTCTTTTTTTACCATGAAAGTCCATGATCATTAGAAGTTACAGTATTACATTCCTGCTTCTGGATATAATCTGCAAAAGAATTAGTACTATCATGATGCCATGACTTTGGTATTATTACAATTCATTGACACTTATACACCTGTGTTTGTATTTGTACCTTGTTACCAGCCTCAAATATTTCAAAAGATGCGAGCTGATCTTGCTTCCATGTGGAGCCCTACTTGCAGAACAGGAAACCCGAGAAGATTCTCTGTAAAAGGAAGCCTGATACCTTTGGATGAGAACAGTTCAACTTCTTTCTGCAATGAATCCTTGACATTCAATGAGGATGTCTCAAGTATGAAGGTAAGAATTAGTGCTAAGGTTCATTCTACTTGTTTGTATATAGGGTCATGAGATTTGATTGAATGCTGTTTTATGTTTTCCTTTGATAGTTGCTTTCCGTATTATGCTGGTTCATATTACAACAAATCTAATAATTCATGCCAAAATGCTTGTTTTGAGCCTGAATACACAACATCAAGGAGGTTTATTTTATAGCATTTTTGTCTTATTTACACATGAAGTTTGGAATATGCTGAGCTAAATCCTTTAAGCTGGAGGTGAAATGATGCTACTTTTACTTGCTCTTATTGTTCCCGATGCAACTTTTTAAAGATTGAATAAATTTTAAGTTAGACAGAAGACTGATCAATTTTAGTCCTTATGATTAACCACATTCTGTTCCAAGTATCTTATGGTTAAAAGATGCCAAAGATAAATCTTAGGTGGCTATCTGAAGTGACTCTTTGATAAGCTTTTTTTTCTGATGTCTGAGTTCATGATTGATAGTTGGTAAGTAATCACTGAGGCAATATTCCATCTTCATTGCTTCACCATGTCCAGGGGAAGGGTTAGAGAACTGAATTTTCCTTCTTACATCACTAAATTTTATTTACTTCCAGGATCTTTTGGAAGCTGTGGTCCCATTTGATATATTGTTAGATCGAAGGAAACGGGCTAACTTTCTCAGTAATATTGAGAATAATCTGGAGACATGCATGAAACCGAAGGTAGTTCAGGATGCTGGGTTGGCTTTGTCATCTTTGGTAATTTGTGAGGAAGCACTTGAGCGAGAATTGATTATATCAGCTTCGTATGTTCTTCTTGTCCATTATCATTTGCTGCTTTTACATTCTATAGTCATGGACACGTGCATGCTTTTCTTTATGTTTCTGTTTGATGAACCATTGAGGGCGAGCCGTGGCGCACCCGTAAGGTTGTTGCCTTGTGACCTGGAGGTCAAGGGTTTAAATCTTGGAAACAGCCTCTCCGCTTGCGGGGGTAAGGCTGTGTATATCTACTCTCCCTAAACCCCTCCAGGTGGGAGCCTCGTGCACTAGGTCGCCTTTTTCTGTTTGATGAAGCATTGTATATGTGTGAACTGCTATGATATAAATCAATTTTGTAGTTCTTAAAAGTTTTCTTCTGTTTTTCAGTTACGTTCCGGGGATGGAAGTAACATTATCAAGCAGATTAAAAAGCATGTATAGTTTATATAGTAAGGTATTGGCAAATTCATGTCTTGACTTTAGACATAAGAATGTGCATCCATGTGTTTTAGCTATGGTCGCTCTAGAATTGTGTAGAAATGTGGCATTATTTAAAGTGATTATAGGTTATCCAGGTAAAAGTAGTTGAATAGAGCATAATGCAAGTGAATAATGAATTATTCATGTGTGGAAAGTTTAAGAAATCTGTAAGTTAAAAAAAAAAAAAATCCTGCAAGTTCCATGGTCCCTTTAAATTTTTTGTGGTTGCAAATTTGTGTCAGCTTAATTTAATCACACCGACAATTTCTTTACTATGCAAGCAACAAGTATCGTTAGAAGGATTGTAGATTTGCTAACAAGTTAGGGGCCAGTGTCCATCCATGGATCCCCCCTTCCAACCCCCACAAACAGTAGCATCTGGGTTTTTGTTTTTGCATTCATTTATTTCTTTATTGTGTTTGTGAATATGAACAAAAATATTGAATCACATTCTCTTTGGCATAGATTTTGCATCACATAATGCAATTTCTTGGTCCATCTACTTTTAGAATATTCCATCTCAACTAACAATTGAAATGCTAAAGGAAAGCAAAACCAGGGGTTTTCTAACGATTAGTTTTAATGTTCCTTTTATTTTTACTACATTCTTCATTCATCTTAATAGCATAGTTTTATACAGCTAACCTTAAACGCTTTTATTTCCATTGAGCAATGGTAGCACTAGTGAGCTTAAATTCTTGCTCAATAATTATATGGAGGTCATTTTGTATCAATTAATTTAATGGTCAAAGTCATGATTGGATGTGTTCAGATGAAACGAAAGGATATAAGCATTGATAAGGTCTATGATGCACGTGCATTAAGAGTAGTTGTGGGAGATAAGAACGGAACTTTACATGGACCTGCAGTTCAGTGTTGTTACAGTCTTCTCGACATTGTACACAGGTAAATAAAGGTCAAATCTCAGTCTTCTTGCAATCATATAACCTTAACCATTTGTATGAACTTGAAGATGCCTAGATATAAGTTTACAATGCATATCTTGTTCTTGAATAAAATAATGACCTATTCCACAGTGCTATGTATTGGAGTTAAATAAGGAAAAAAATAATTAAAGAAGAGAAAGAAAGAAGTACAGGAGCAGAGGAGGATAAGATATATTCCTAAAGGGGAAACAATGATAAAAAACACATCAATTGAAAATATCCTTTTATATTTTCCATTCCTCTTTCCTTTTAAGTTATTTTTAACTGTCTCTGAGGTGGGTATAGACTTAAGTGTCATTGTCTTCATTCTTTAAGAGTGGAAGGTTAGACCTATAATCATAGGCATCTGTGTTACTTCACTAACTCTGTTGGCCCAGATAATGACTCTCAATTGTTACGTATATTTTACGTGTATACAGGCTTTGGACTCCCATTGATGGTGAATTTGATGACTACATCATTAATCCAAAGCCTAGTGGCTATCAGGTTAGGCTTTCCTGTGTTCACATTTTCATGAAATAAAATCAAAGTGATCTTGTTCTTCAAATCGCAATAATTGTGCTCACATTTGTATTAATTTATTAAAATTGCAGTCCTTGCACACTGCGGTACAAGGCCCTGACAACTCTCCTTTAGAAGTACAAATAAGAACCCAGGTGCCAAATTATTTTCAGACGTTGTTGAGGTTACTTGTTTATACTTTAGTTCTTGATGTTTTCAGTTATCATTTTGCTTACTAGAGGATGCATGAGTATGCTGAACATGGACTTGCTGCACATTGGCTTTATAAGGAAACTGGAAATCCTTTTTCATCCATAGACAACATGGACGAACCTGAAACAGAAGAATCGTCCTATTTCTCCAGAGATATAGAAGAGGGAAATTCTTCAGATATTTTATTAAGTAAATATAAGTCATTGAAGGTTGGACATCCAGTCCTCAGAGTAGAAGGAAGTCACTTACTTGCTGCTGTTATCATCAGGTACGTAACACTTTTTTATATCTAATGGATCTTGTATTATTAAGCTGTCAATATCGATTTTATTCATGCAAATATTTTCACTACCTGTTCAGTGTGGAAAAGGATGAAACAGAATTGCTAGTTGCTGTCAGTTTTGGGCTAGCAGCTTCCGAAGCTGTAGCTGACAGAAGATCGTTCCACATTAAGCGATGGGAAGCTTATGCACGACTATACAAAAAGGTTTGCTGCTTAACATATTGATGTATAATTTGAGTATATATGCCTTTTGATGAGTGGTCTGTGGAATGGAAATGAATTGACTGGTTACCCTTACTAAGAAGGCACTGCCTGCATTGATCACTGTATGGCAGTTAAGCTTACCAACTAGCTTCCTATAAACATTGTCGCATTTCCCTCTCCGCCAGCGCTCTCTGCTGTTGTGTCATTTTTCCCTTTGTATTTTATTTTAAATTACTTAATCAGGTCGCTGAGGGTGAGCCTTGGCGCAACAATAAGGTTGTTGCCTTGTGACCTGGGGGTCACTGGTTCAAATCCTAGAAACGGCCTCTCCGCTTGTGGGGATAAGGCTGCGTACATCTATGCTCCCTAGACCCCACTAGGTGGGAGCCTCGTGCACTGGACCACCCTTTTACCTAATCAGTTTGCTCACTGTGGGCCTTCTTCAGGTCTCTGATGAATGGTGGTTTGAACCAGGACATGGGGATTGGTGTACTTGTCTAGAGAAGTACACACTATGTCGAGATGGTATGTATCATAAGGTATGTTTTTCTAAGCAGTTGAGAATATAAAATTCTATACTTCCCTGTTAGTGTTCATTCATTTTGTGTATCAGCGATGCAGAGACAATGACATACATAAGCCCGAATTTTTTCCATTTTATATTTTCTTTTTCATGTAGCTTATTTTTCCTCTGCACACTAACTGTATTCTAGTTCTTAATGACGGACATTGTGTTGGAAATGTATGTGCTGTTGGTAATTACTATACAGAAACTATATACATAACTGATACATTTTGGTTGTTCAAATAACATAACTGATACATTTTGGACAATCTTATGCTGAGACAAATTTTGAAGGCTTAACATTGACTATAAGTAATCTTAGTTCCAAAAAAAAAAAAACAACATTGACTATAAGTAATCCAGGTAATTAGTGTAACTGTGTAAGAATATATTCTTTTATATTGTTGAGCAGATAATATATAAGGATTGGAAACTTCAATTTAGAAAAAAATTATTCATGTCCTCCGACAGTCAAGAAAAATCAAATTTCAATCACATGAAGAGTGTGGACATTTTATAATTAAAAGTAAAATTATCTTCCTGTACTAACTAATAGGATACTGGCATGAATACATCTAGGTACTTCTCTGTATCTATATTCTCTCAGTTTTGGAAATTTTCATCAGTTATGTCATCCTTCATCTGTTTTATTTGTTACCCTATCGAACGAGACATCTCTTGCTTTTAAGGATAATGGTTCATGTCAGTTAGTCTGCATGATGATAAATGCTACAAGATGGATAAAATGATTGTTTTGAAACATGGAAATGTATTGGCATATTTTAAAGTTCGAACATCTAAATGAAGTGCACGGGCATATTTAATGCTAATAAATCATGCTGAATGCTTTCAATTCCTGGTTTTCTTAGGCCTTTAGTGTGGTTGCAAATTATCAGACTGCTTTATTGAAGAACTTTATACAATTATTTGCTTCAATTGCAGCAAGACCAATTTGGGCGCCTACTGCCAACATTCATCCAGGTTATCAATTTTACTGAGCAAGAAGAATCAGAATATTGGGCTGTTGTGTCTGCTGTGTTTGAAGGCAGGCAGGTGGATTGTATTACATCACGGTCAAAAATTGGTTTGGTTGCATCAACTTCTATGGAAGCTGGCATCAATAACAAGGTTTAGCAACCAACTTGCCCCTCATGAAATTTGTGTAGGAAATTGATTATCATTGTTCACTTCTGTTTCTATTCTTGGCAAAAATAATTTCCAAAGCTTAAGCTACTGAAATAATATATAAGAATTATCCTATTTTTTTCCCCTTTATTCCATGCTATGCAACTGGTTATGGTGGCTTCATGAGAATAATCTTTATTTTAATTCTTCTTGTCTGATAAATTTGTCACTGTTATTGACCATTCACATTCTGAAAAATTTTACCCACTGATCTGAAATTTGCTCTGCCCGGATTTCAATCCTCTCATGTGAACTTTTCATATGACTGTGTCATGTTAAGAGAGAAAAAAATACAAAAGCAAAACTAATGAACTCTACATGAATTGGCAGCCGACGTAGGAATTTGAGAAGTTCATAGGAGAGGATTCAAATCCGCTCTGCCCTGATCAAAATATCTATTTTGTTGCAGATCATTATTATATTTTTCTAATGATTGTAATTGCAAATTTAAAATTTTAATGCTGTTAAATTATGATGGTACAAATCAGCTTGTCTAACATGCATAGTTGGCCTAAATGTACGTATGAAAGTATTAAGTTTGTCTGCCACCATGCAAATTGAATGTTGATATTTTATTTCAGTCTTGCCCCGTTATTCTAGTAGATTTAGGAATGTCTCTGTATATGTTCATCTTTTAGGTGCATTTTTTGAGAACCATGCTTTCCTGGGAAGAGCAATTGCGCTCTGAAGTAAGTGTCAAGCAAACAAAGCATGATGCAAAGCTTTATGATCTTCCTGGCTCTCTAAACCTTAGAGAAGTGATAATTATATGTTGGCCTCATGGTGAAATTATGAGGTTAAAAGCTGGTAGCACTGCTGCTGATGCTGCCCAAAGAGTTGGTTTGGAGGGAAAGCTGGTTTTGATTAACGGCCAGTTAGTACTGCCCAATACGGAGCTCAAAGATGGCGATGTTCTTGAAGTAAGAATCTAAATCATTCGTTCGCAACATTATTGTCAAAAAAAAATGTAAATAATTCTTCATGGGTTGTATGTAATTAAGCTAGATGGGGTAGAAAATGATTTAATTTTTTTTTTTATGTAAATAATATGGCACGTTCTTCCTTCAGCAGTATCCCATCATAATCATGCTCCAATATTGTAATAATCAATTTTTTTTTTATCAAAAAAAAAAATGTCAATTAAAATAATTTCAAAAACGTTACTTTTTTTTAACTGTCTCTTAATATCTATATTAGACGGAGAAAAATCTAATGAAATAAGAAACTTAGTCAAATATAGTTATATTCTTCTAAAATTAAAAGTATTCAATACATTTCTTAATTCTTGTAAAAAAAAATCTTAAACAATATTATTCATGAAAACAAGGGGAGTATTATGAAAACAATATCTTTTTTTGCTTCGGTTACATACTATTCCACCATTCGAGAAAAAACCTCCAAATTTTGAATGCAGTACACACTTCACAGAGTCTAAGATTATTCTTTCATAATTTTTTTATTAGAAAACTGAGCATTTATATGCATTTGTTCTGATTTAAATGTCAGAAATAAAGTAATTGGGAGTGGGGTAGTGGTGAGAGGCTTAGGTAGTTCGCACTGAGGTGATGAGTTCCAACCTCAAATCACACTATTTTTTTTTTGGTAGATAACCTCAATCACACTATGGTACCCCAAAAAAAAGTAATGAAAAATAAATGCTTCGCCAATAATCAAACCACAATTACAGCACTATTCAATAGTGAAGGTTCGTGTTGTGCTCACAGCATTTGGGGATCAACAGTGCCAACCCCCCTTAGAAAACATCTGATCTATGAGCTCAACTGAGTTAATGGATTTGATACAGACAATAACAACTAAGGCTATGCAATAGCAATTGGCTCAGAATTTGTTTCTGATTATTTGACTACATCTTTGAAACCATGTCATCCTTGTCAGCTACTAGAGGCGCAATTCCATTTTCTTGACTATTTGATTGCTGCTGCTTTTCACTTGTTTTCTCTCGGTCATCTGGCTCTTGCGCTGTTGTTTGTTGGTTTGGATTTGAGCAGATTGTCAATGTAGAGGTAACCAATAAGTTCTACAGAGGAAAACACCAGATAAAGTCGAGAGAATAAGATTACCATAGAAGAAATATTTAGTCAAAATATCTTTAATACATGTGCACTGATGAGTCCTTACTCCTTAACCACTTTCAGGTACAGGATTTTTTTATAGGTCTTTAAAATAACAAATTCGAACAAAATTTGGCATACCAAATTATAAGCGTACCTTTTCAAGAGCTAAAGCAAGCTTGGAAAGATTCGGATAAATGCTTTTTGCATCCAATAGAATCTGTTCCACACAATATCAGACAAAGCAATAATATTCTTAAAATGATAAGGGAAATGGCACACAAACAGTGGAAAATTAATGCCACAATCACTCTCCTGTACCACCGCCAGAAAGGAATATCAAAAAGGTAATAGTGGAAGATGTACAATGAAGCAAAATTGAGACTCTACGGAAGCACACCTGGTGCATAACAGCATAAGCAGTATTGTTCACATTTTCTTTTAGTTTCTCATGACAGAAATGGACGTTAATGCTGGAATATAATAATGCACAATCAACAAAAGAAACAGATTTACCTCACATATTCTTTGCAAGGTAAATGGAGGGCCTTCGATGAAGCAAGAAAGTGCTGCAATTCAGTAAAGCATGCCAGCACAATTTAGTGGAGCTAGAAAATGAAAAACGGATTCAAATAAATAAGGAATCCAAGTAACATGCAATATAGTATTTGAAATGTGAAAAGAGATGATCTTGTCATTTGGGGGATTCTTGTAGGCCTCATAATAAAGGGGCATTGGGTTGGGTGTTTGGAGTTTGGTGTCTGAAAACATTGCGCTAGTGGCTAAAAGGCTATGTAACACTTTCTGTTGGAGCCTAATTCATTATGGCACCAACATAACAACCAAGCTTCATCCCTGCAAGTAGGGTCGGTTACATGAATCAATTGATGCCATTATGGCTCTAAGTAATTTAGAGCAATTTTGACTTAAATGCATAATGAGCGGGATGCCAGCCCAACAATCATTGTACAATAATGACTGCAGATATACATGAATTTTACATACTTGTAACTATGACAATGACAGGTGATATCTGAAACTTGAATATCCCAGGTGCTTCACGATCCATGTTAATGTTCTAAATTCATATAATAGGATAGGATCCATGAAACTAATCTATAATACTAACAGTAGGACACCATACCTTGATCCAATCTATTGAGCAGCTCAGAGTAGGATTCTCCTAATGCTAAGGAAGCATCTTGCCTCTCACTTGTCAATTTTGCCTCAGGATACTCTGACAACAAGTACGATTTAAGAATACTAAAATTACAATAAATCAAAACCTAAAAAGAACCAAGACAAAATAGTAGCAAACTTTTCATATAAGAACATAGAAGCAACACAAGAATGCATACCTCCCCATACCTGCTTCAGCTGAAAAGACAGAATGCTCTTCAACTTATCCCAGTCAAGCCTATTATTCAAAAAAATAAAGCAAATTATTACATAAGCATTTCAAATACAAATGACGCAAGAAAAGAAGTAATGGTGAAATTGAAATGCAAACCAGAATCTTCCAGTGGATGCAATATCTTGTAGTATCCGTAACATTTGTTCCTTGGAGATATCTTCGGTGTCTCTAAGTGCAAAAGTGATTTACAAGTGCAGGTAATGTATAATTGCATTAGTATTACTAGTTAGTTTCCAAGAAAACCAAACCCTATATCTATCTATTCAATGTACCTGTGAGTGTGATTTAAGAAATCAGCATCAGCAGCAGCAACGGGGGAGTGCTGTAAATTTTCAATTGATTGCATATTCTCCATATTTGGAACTCGATGATTGATATCTTAGTTACAAGTTGGAAGCTGTGTGCGTGCGCTGTGTTAGTGTTACTTCACAGTTCACAATTCATTCTGCTTTTCCTTCGCTCCCTCTTCTCGCAAGTCACAAGAAACTGGATCACTTCCGGATGGCAGCGCACCCAGTTTTTCTCTTAGTGGGTTGGACTTGTGCCCAAATCGACTTACTTTATTAAATTAATTAATTATTGAAATACTTAAAACAAATTTCGTTATTATTATTTTTTTGACAAGAATTTTCATTATTATTTATAATTACTACTTCTATCCTATTTTATATATTTTATAAAAAAAAAAATTGCATTTTTATTTATTGTTTTAAAATACAATGAAGCATTAGTCATAATAGTTAATGTACCCAATAGCGCTTGGATGAGATGGCACGGATCTCTTACAGCTTAACCAGAGGTCTTGAGTTCGAATCATGGCCCTGGGAATACAGCAGCGTTAAAACTCTTGAGGGAGAGCTTTGCCGCTCTTGTGATCCTACCCGGCTCGAGGGATTAGTCTCCGCAGTTGCGAGCGGAGGATATCGTGGGAAATAAAAAAAAAAAGTCATAATATTTAGTGTGAAAAAATAAAAATGATAACAATATTTTAATAATTTCAATAGATTAATTTAAATAAATATGATTACTTTGGTTTCTAATCAAGCTAAGTTAATGCCTTTCTTATTCTTTTACAAAAACATTAAATTACCAAATAAAAAAGGAATTATCATTATTATTATTATTATAAATATAAAAATATCTCCCATGTTCAATTCTTACCTACCGGTTAGTAATTCCCCTTGTTTTGATTCTGACACGTCTACCCTCCTCCTCAACTGAATAAGTTCAATTTGGCTATCTACGGTTTGGTCCTTTGCATTTGCAGTAAAATTGAACAATGAACTAACCAATGGAAAATCTTGTATACGGCCGAAACGTGAGTCAACATCTAGTCCATTGTGGTGAAATATGATACAATATTAATTTTCTCCCATCTTTTTTAAAAATAAAGTTTAACAACTGTTTAAAAAGACTTTGATAGTAATTAAAATATATATTTTGATTGTGAAATAATTCTTGGAATTGGCTTTCCATAAATAATTTCATCTCTATTTTAATTATTATTTATTCACTCTATTAAAAGCTGGGGGGGGGATGATCATTAACCGGATCCAAATCCAATTTGTTTTCATAAATTATTGCATAAAAAAATTAATCAATATCATTTACCAAAGCCCAAAGGGAGTTCAGTCAAAAAGGCCCAAAGGGAGTCTGATTAACCCGATTCCTTTAGGTCATCGAAATTCAAAATTCAAATGAAGGCTCCAACGGTCACATTCCTCTAGGGTTTACGCACTGCAGTGTATAACAAGTACAAATACCCACACCCTTTTCCTTCAATCCATCACACACAGTTTCAATTGTATTAGCTCATCAAACAAAAACTCCAAATCAATGGATATCTACAGTCTCTCAAGGAAGGAGCTGCAGGCCCTCTGCAAGAAGAACAAAATCCCCGCCAATATCACCAACGTGGCCATGGCTGACGCTCTCGCAGCTCTTCCCCAAGTAATACTTTTTTTCTTGTTTTTCTCGCTTTTGTGATGATCGTATTCATATTTAGCTTATTGGGTCATCTTAGAATCTTGAAAGAAAAAGTGGGTCCTCTTTCTTTCTCAATGTGTTGTGTTCATTCTATCTGAATTGATGCATTCTTCTTATCTCTTCTTTCAATTGTTGTAGGTTGAAGGATTGGATGAAATTTTGAATCCAGTGGAAGCTGATGCCAAGCAATTTGGAGAGGAAAAGGTGGTGGCAACCCCAGATATTCATCATTCCAGAACCTCAACTCGAAGGAAAGATGTGAATGTTGCAGTGGTAACTCCAGCTATGCGTTCAATTTCTACTCGCAGAATGAAGAAGGAAGCCCCAGTGGCAGATGATGAAAAGCCAATTGACCATGTGCCTAAAACTCCTGCAGCAGCTCCAACCACTGTGACAAGAGCATACAACACGAGGAGGTCGGTGAGATTGTTGGAGGAGAACTTGTCTAAGATGAGCTTAGTGGACTCTGAAGACATAGGACTTGTGAAGTTTGATGATGTTAATGCCTCTGGGAAAACACAAGACTCAGTGGAGGCTGAACCACATTATTCAAAGTTGAAATTGGAAGGAAGTTCTGAGACATGTAATGATTCAATTGAAGTTTGTGATGGATCAGACTTGGAGTTTAACAAACCAATAGGGAAGGAAGTGGATGCGGACAATGAAGCAGGTCTGTTTTCCCTTGGCAATTGTTACTTATCACAAATTTGTGGTTAATTCTTGTACAATGCTCCCCTGCATTCATGATGATGAGCTTTAGTAAAGTTTTCTGATTTTCATTTTTATCACTTTGCAGAAACCAAGTTGTTTTTTGAACTTCAGCATTCTTGTGATTTTACAGAACCAGAAAATAAAAAATGCATGGGGACCATGCAAGATGATGCACCTATTGAAGCGTCTGAAGATGCTTCTATGGAGGTTCCTAATCAAGATATTGCTGCTTTCAGTTCGTCTGTTGAGGTACCTGATGATGCTTCTATGGAGGTTACTGGCCAAGATATTGTTAGCTCGCTTCCTATGTCATCTGTCAGCAAGACTGATAACCAAGGTGGCAATGACTCTGCTGAGATATCTGCTTTGTCTAGTGAGGTATCTGAAGTAGCTTGTATGGAGGTTACTACTGATCTTGATGTTGCTGCCTTAACTGTTGAGGTTACCGATCAAGATGTTACTGCTTTGTCTGCTGAGATACCTAATGATGCTTCTATGGAGGCTACTGATCAAGCTATTGCTGCTGACTCGCTTTCTATGTCATCTGTGTGCGATGATTCAGTGACCCTAAAGGAATTAGTTGCTTGCAACACTGATAACCATACAGCGATATATGATGCCTCAGTGTTAATTAACACACTGGTTGGCAGTGATGTTATTCCTGAAGAAATTGCCATCCCAAAACAGGAGTCTAGTATCTCAGTGGAGACTATGAAGCAAAACAAGAATCCAAGTAAAGTCCTTGTCGATAACATAGATGAAGTTAGCTTGTCAACTATGACAGTTGCTACAATATATGAGCAGAAGACTAATGAGACTCAAATCCAATCAATAGTTGCTAACCAATTAAAGGGAGAACCCTATTCACCAGCTCAATCAGAACCAAAGAGCGTTGCAGATGAACACATTCAGGAGGATGATAAGAAGAAATTTGATGTTATGAAGGAAAACCCGCTACAGAATATGAGTACGGGAGAGCCCAGGAAGATGCTGAAGAAATTAACACTTGATGGTAAATCAAACACCAAGAGTAGTAATGTTGCAAAGGTGACGCTGAATTTATTTTACTTCTCAGTTGCAATTTTCTGTTAACTGCATTTTAGTAACATTCTTTGCTGTCAACTTGTGCAGGAAATGGATAGGAAATTTGATGTTATGAAGGAAAACCCGCTAGAGAATATGAGTATAGGAGAGCTCAGGAAGATGCTGAAGAAATTAACACTTAATGGTAAATCAAACACCAAGAGTAGTAATGTTGCAAAGGTGAAGCTGAATTTATTTTACTCTCAGTTGCAATTTTCTGTTAACTGCATTTTAGTAACATTCTTTGCTGTCAACTTGTGCAGGAAATGGATAGGAAAAGAACTGCACTGCAGGCCCTGCCAGAGAACCAGATGACAGCTGGTGAAACTCGGAGTGCTGAATAAACTGTAGCAACAGATTACATTTTTGTTAACCACTTGGGATGTGGTATACTCACAAGTAATTTGTGGTTTTTGTTGTTGGGGGGTCCAAACCTTGGTTTGTCCCTATTTACTTTCTTCAGTTGACTGCATGTAACTTTCCAAATTTTGACGAGTTTAGTTTTGATTGTAATCTCAGTTGTTGCGAAACTTCAATTTTGTTTTCATAATTTTGATAGATCAATTTCACTTGTACTAGACTCAAATTTTCAACAAGTGTTGGGTTGCCCTTATCTTTTGGGCAAATAACCAAGCTGAAGTAGAAAACCCAGCAGATAATGTGAATACACAATTATTTTAAGGACTCCATTGAGAAAAAATCATGTAAGGTCCTAGGATTTATAGGAGCAATATCATAGGAGCAGTATCATAGCATCTTTTGCAGCACAGCCAAACAGATATGAATATGATATGATTGTTTAGACCTGAGACTATCACCAAACGGGTGGCAAGCTATAAGAGCAAATTTTCTTTTCACATGAAGGCACTAGAAAACTCTTCCTAATGATGATCCTATATGAAAATTTTATGGGGATTGAAGGAGAACCCCTGACCTGGGAATAACATACATCGCTGATTCTTGCTGATGGCAGCCAACAAAGGATAAGCAACTAGTGTAGTGGCCAAACGATGAAGGGTGAACTAAAGGGGAAGAGGCAACACAATGTAGATGTCGGCTGACCCGCAAAGGAGGAGGATGCAGTGAGGCACATGATCCGCAGAGGAGAAAGGCGAAAAAATTATGAGGCTGGAGACACTGCAACCCGCGAATTGTGAGTAGCAGAGAAACACAAATAAATCCAACTCGTGGGACACAAAATTCTTTATGTTTTGTACAAATAATGCTTCGCATCAACCAGCATTTCCAAGAGAAGACAGTACTGTATTCATTTCCAATCAAAAATTGAAAGCTACAAACAGATTAAAAGTAGTTGATAAGGTCAGAAAAGCCTGAGCTTGTAACATTCTAATTTGTTGACTCTCGTGATCAAAGGTAAGATCAGACCAACGATTAAAATCCGGAACCCCATATGCGAATGGAAACTGAAATGATGCAATAGATCCCTTGTCAGGTATCAATAAAATTAACTACTAAGCCATGGTGTTCGATATGTTTTCTCCCTTTTGGAGAACAAAATTACCTACCAAGAGAACAAAAATTAACTTGTAAAGAGGCAAAGCTAATAACAAAATATAAACTACCCTTTTGGAGCGAAGGGTATAAGACTATAAGTTGTAACAAAGCAAAATTAAGACTATTGGGAAACGGGACTATTAGCAACAGAAGATACAGAAATTCTCCTCGCAGGACGAGACAACTTCTTCACATAAGAGGAGTTCCAGTCGCCACCATCTTGAGCATAGTAGTCCATTGGATAATCTCCACCAAAATCTTTCGTTCCCTTTGCATCTCTACAACTACACTCACAGCATGAATCACTCTTGTTGCAACCTTTACCATCTTCACAACCCTGCTTTGGCACATGAGACACAGTTTTCTCCCACCATCCAGGTATTATTCCAACCGCAATCTCTGCCTCAAAAGGAGTAAGCACTGGTTTCACAAAAGCATCCCCCCAATCAATTGATAATCGAGGACAAGCAATCTGAATCCATGCATCTATAGAGTCTTCAAACAGAGCAATCCTCCCTGGGCTGATCTCAGACATTAAAACCACAGTATAATCAAACCCCTTTTCCCTCATCTTCTTCTCCAACCTCTCCAAAATCTTTGGATTCCCTTGCCTACCCAAAGTCCCCAAAACAACACCCCAATTCCGAGCTTCCCTAGCTTTCAAGATCGCATTTTTCCTGGAATTTTTCATACCCACATGATCATATTCCTCCAAGAACAACTTCCCCATATATGGGTCATACCTGAAGGCCTTAATTCCTGGATTTGCTATCATGATCGCCTCAAGGTGAAACCTTCCATCCGCTACAAACACCAAAACAGTTTCGTTTTCAGTTTCACCCTTATCATCAAACAAATTTGACGGAACCTTGGGTGCAGTGCAACCAAGAACTTCACCGGCCGAAAGCGGCTTCGATTGCGGGATCAAAACCCTAAACCCTAATTTCTCCAATTCAGGTTTCGCCACCCTGATGGCAGAGGCAAATTGTATCGTACCTGCAAGTACGAGGTTTTTAGCCGAGGATTGAAGGTTTAACCTAACGGAATCAACGAAATGGTGAACGTTGATTTTGATATCGACGAAGACGTAAAGGCAAGGGATGGTGGTGGAATCAATGGGGACGAGGCAGCTGTGGCCGTAGTGAATGAGGAGATCGGCGCCGAGCGCGACGGCGGAGAAGTCGTCGACGCAACAGGCGCCGTAGGTGACGTCGCCGAGGATGAAGCAGTGGGAGACGTTGGCGAAGGTGGTTAAGATGTCGGAGAGTACAAGGGAATACATGAGGAGGCCCTCGGGGAATTGGAGGGCGACGCGCTTGGCGGAGGTGGAGAGGACGCGCCAGACAGATTTGTGGACCTCGAAGTTGTAGTTGGAAGGGAGAATGGAGATGGCGGCATTGAGAGAAGGGTCGTTGAGGATTGAATCGGGGATTTGGCTCTTCACAAAACGCTTCGGTTTTCTGTTACTGCTACTGCTACTTGTGGTCGTGTTTTTGAACTCATGATGCCCAACGAGGACAGCCTCTGTTCCTTCCTTGCGTTGCTCCAATTCCATTCGGCTTTTGTTTCTGTGCCTTTGAAACCGTTCACGTTCTTATTTTCTCCTTCTGCTTGTGTCGCCCTAAGCTGAACAAGAATGGGTCTCTGACTCTGCAGTTCCTTTCACGAAGCCTCTGTTCACCAGAAAATCTGGGAGTAGCACCATCTGTGTTTTTCAGTGTGTATTTGTTGTTGTAAAAACGGAGAGTCCTGATAATTATTTATCTTTTAAAAACTGCATAGATTATGTTTGAATATTTTTTATTTTGAAAGCAAGTTTGATATAAAAGATTTAACCTAACGCAAAAACTACTTTCTATAGCTTCTAGTCGAAATCACTTTTAAAGGCAAAATTTTTTAATTTTGTCCAACAATAATCAAACATTTCATTTTTACTAAAATTAAGTTTAAAAGGAGACAAAATCAATAATGCAACTTTCCAGGGAAACAAAAACACACTAAACAATGCCATTTTCGTATCATTCTTTTAACTAAAATACAAAGGATATTGTTTAAAGCATAGTTTGTCACATAAGCATCACATTAACAACTAGCATGCCACATGAATGTTGGTATAACAGTTATCAAAGTTAGGGTCTATTTTTTGTTTTTTGTAAAATCAAGGACTAATATAATCGATCATGACAATTTCAAAGACTAAATTGATGTTCCAACATATATTACTTCAAGTGTGGTTTGTCATATAGACATCAAGTCGTGCTTAATGTGCCACAAGACATTACATTTAGTTTAACTAATACGCACTAACATCAGATACACTCAACTAATCGACAATTGCAAACATTAGGAACTAATTTTCTTTTTAATAAAGGCAAAGAGGTCCGTTTGTTTTAGATTTTGATAGAATTAATTTTGAAAAATTGATTCTACAAGAATTGATTTTAAATTAAAGTTAAAAAATTTGATTTGTGATTGATAATGATATTTTAAAAGTGAATTTGGAAAATTTGATTCTGTTTGAATGATAAAATAAAATCACTTTTGAAATATAAATATAAAGAATTTTGTGAGTCCCATACCTAAAACCAATTATATTTAATGGGGAAAAAAAATTAGAAATTCTTGCTCCTCTTAAAATCATTTATCCCTAACCCAAAACCATTTTTTTCCACAGAATTTTATTAACAAACACCCTCAAATTCTCAAAATCAATTTTACTTCGCCCAAATTAAAGTTTGGATTATTACTCAAAATGTCCAACAAGCACTAATTATGACATGTCAGGACTAAATTGATGTTTTACTTTGATTTATAGAAGCAAAAGACAGTATGTCTTTGAAGACAAAGCATTAACCTGGACTACAGCTGACTCTTATATGCTATAAAAAGAAGGAAAAATCAGCACAATTGCACAAAACTAAGTACACTATTCTATTAGCTATGATAGGAAGTTGCGTTTAGTGTCAGATAGTAATGCTTTCTTCGTTGCCTTAGGCCCTCACGAAACCAAGATCTGGGAAATGTACACTTACAAAGCAGCAGAACAAATTCACGTACCTTCTATTTATCTGGGGACAGGATGAATTGGGGTCTGTACTTATTCATCCTTAAAATACTAACAACAAATTGAATAAGACTTCTCTTTCGTTGAAAACATGACAAATCCTACCAACGTAACATTATTGTTCTCATATAACAATGTACATGTAACCTAAGAATTTCTCTCCACACCAGTATTCGACAAAGCCGCATTACTAGCTGCTTTTAGCGGTGGCCTATTGATCTTCTCAAGTAATCTACTAAAGACTAATTTGACTGGTATGCAAGCTACAGTAGTGAGCCCAGAGACCTCTGGTTTAATCAACCTATCTGTCAGATAAAAACTGCTATCAAGTAATGGCTTTTTACCAAGATTATGTTCAATCGATAATGAGGACAGAGTTCTAGTTTTCTGGCTAGATGACAAGCTCACTTTCTTTGGCACCTTTTTCAAGGACTTCTTGTCAATTGATAGTGCAGGACTGTTCAGGCCACTCTTCCTTGAAAGGCTTGCCTTATGACTGGAACTCCCAGATTTTAATTTCTTATATTCAAATTTTCTTTCTTCATCTAATGAAAAATCTGCATCAGCTTCAGCACCATTTGATGACAATATATGGGGACGAGGCACACGAAAATTTGCTGTTCTCCTTGCTGTCCTCCAAGCTGGTGGAAGCACACTACTTCCCTCAAAGCCAATCCCATCATTACTGAAGTCATCAATTGCGGAAAATAGAATATCAGATGAACCATCCTTAAGGGCTTCAATTTGGATTGGGTGTCCTATTATTGCCTTCCCATCTAACTTGCTCATGAGAGAAACAATGGGGACAGGCTCTTTTCGATAGCTTGCTTGAACTTGCAAGTCTACATCTACCAGCATCGACCTCATCCTCCCATCAAAATGATAACGATCACCATATACTGGAGCAAACCCTTTGATATCCCAATATCCTCTCAAAGCAGGCTGATCCTCCCAAGGCCAATCATCCCAATCAGCACCATGATGAATTTTATTTTGAACTTTTGATACTGCTCTAGAAGTTAGGTATTCATCATCCAATCCAAACATTTGGTCGGTGTCATCAAGAACATCACTAACATCATTTCTGTAGTAATGCAAATTAGGCCCCAATCTCTTGTGGCTTAAATGACTTCTTTGTCCTTCAACATCTGCTCCATATAAAACACCTTTCCCATCAGAAGCACCAACAGACCTCTTTACGAGATTACGATTATTCCTTTTTCCTTTTAATTGCCATTTGGATACAGTTTCATTACATGTTATACGTTCACGAGGATAAAGGTGAGGCATGTCACTGGAAACTGCCAACTCATCAGGCTCCTCACTGCTAGTGCTTTCTTGTTCTTCAGCATCCTGACCACTTTCTGCAGTTTCAGCAACATCAGACAAGATAAAAACAATGATGTGGAATAGAACTAAAATTAAAAGTCTGAGACAACTCAAAGAACAAGTTCAAATACATAGACTCAATAGTAGCAAAAGAATAATGTCAGTTTTATGTTAATTAAGTGTTTAAGTGTTGTATTTGTAAGGACCAAAGACTCCTAATAGACTTGGGTTAGTATTAACTACTAAGAATGTTTTGTTTCAAGGAATACAAAGTTATTTCTGGGAAAGTAAACCTGGGAATGTACCATTGGCATGTTTGTTACAAGTTTTGAGAAAACATTCCCAGACGCTATTGATTCTCAGGAATGTTAATTCCCACATTTTGCCTTATTTTTATTCCAATGATGAAGGTTGGGTATACCTTTTCCCATGGCACGGGAATGGAAGTTACCTTGTTACACAACCATTAACTTCCACTCCCAATTCTGTCTTCCACCATCATTTGAAATATTTTTTTTTCGAGACAAATGAATTACAAAACACTTCTAGGAATTAAATGTGAACCAAACATGTTTTCCAAAATACTCAACAATAACATTCTTGACAATAGCATTCCGAGGAATGACTTTTCATAACTTGAAACAAACACACCCTAAGTGTCAAAGTGACAGATTATAGTTTGGGAGTTGTTTTCCTGTAACTTGCTTTCTAGTAAGTTATAGTCTAATAATTACAATTTGGAATTCCTAAGAGACTAGGCTGAAAGGCTATGAAGTCTGGAGGTCTTAACTTGTATTATAAAAGAAAGTCCTCAACCTTGGCATGGAAGATCCTTTTATTTGAATAATGAACCCAGAATTATCAATAAGAACTTTCTTCTATCTTGGTCTATTATACCAGAAGAACCAGCCATTGGCCATGTCGAATTGTCGATTCAGTTTTCTCTCAATCTCACTCTACTCAAACACCTTCCCCTACATCACCACACATATAATTGGGTGAGGCATAATCCAAAGTAAAAAAATGTCATGGCCTTTTCAAGACAGTGTCCTTGTCTGATATTTAAATCGGCTGGATTGTTTGTTTAAGCTAATGTTATTTTTCTTTGTTGTGTTCTCTTTTGTAGGAGCAGTCCAGACCCTCCAGCACTATACTTTTTCTCTTTGAATCCTTCTCAGCTCAAAAAAAAAAAAAAAAAGAATGGAATAAGCGCAGCCATCTTCCTTCTAGAAATCTTAAGAAAAACATGGCATATTCAGTACTTACCCAAAAATTTTCATTGCACAAAATTTGTCCTTATTTTTACCTCTAATACATTTACAAGAACCAGATCACTACACAATGTAACAAGAAGCACACAATCATCATCCACAAGTCCACATGTCACATTTGAAAGATTGGATCAGCAGATTTTCTCTCAAATCCACATGTCAGATTTGCCAATTATTTCATTAAAACTGAAAACATACATCAAACATCAAGAAATAATCTTATCTTAAAAGCTTTTTGACATACACGCGATATCATGCGATCTAAACTTAAAGATAAATGATGGTGACAATTCCTTCTCTACCCCTTCATTACCCTTGATCTCAGTTTAATGTCCTAGTCCATAGCAAAGCATGTTGCTCAAACGGTACAATTGATCTGTCATGACATTTTTTTCCCGTTTTTCAGCACTTATACATATATCATAAACAGAAGTTTCCCACGGAGAAAGGATCTAAAATTTTATGATTATATTCTCTGGGTACATTGGGCAACCTATGGTCGGGACTCGGTTCTGACTTATAAAACCTTGGAAATAAATATAGACCAGACAAATCTTTTGTTGATTTCATTAGAAGAGATGAAAAAGAGAAAGGAGGGGTTCGTGGGTGTTTTGGGTTGGGTGGGGGGGGGGGGGGTCACCATATCGTTCAGCTAATTCTAAGCCATTTGTCAGGATATAGTCACTAGTCAAAGTTATAAATTATTTTAATAAAAAAAAAAAGAAGTAAGGAAAGATGCAACAATGTAGAAGGAAGAATGACAACTTCGACATACAGAATTATTCAATATCCACACAATCACGCTACAGAGGGGAAAAAAAGAAAAAACTAATATTACTTTCAGTGCAAGAGATATAATTAACTGTAACAGAAGTAAATTCCCTCAAATAAACATACATTGGCAGAATATAGAGCACTGAAATCAACAATCATATGCTTTAATTTCTCCTTTTTAAAGTTGTGGCATAAAATAAGAAAGGCAGAACCTAAACCTGAAAGTATGGTCATCTCTTCATCCTTGTCTAATTCTGTCTCAGAAGAATCGGTTTTGGAATTAGCAGAAATTGTTTCAGAAGAATCAGATTCAACATCATCCATAAAAGCAGATTCACTCTCTTCAGCCAAAGTACTGCGATAAGGATACTCCCGTCCAAGTTGGGAAGATGACATCTCAACAAGGGCTAGAGTATCTTTGTAATCCAGAGAATCGCTAGACTCTGCTGGCAAATACACACATCTGCTCCTCTTTGCTCGGCAAGCTACGTCTATTTTCTCTGCTTCTGAAAACAGAACCGGAGTCAGGTTAGGATCCAAATTTTTCATTGGTTTAATGAATACAAATTAATTAATTTTTAAGCCACTTATTAAATATTCCTCACTAAACCCCTTATCTAGTATTTCTTTAGTCTAACAGAATTTTACCATTGGCTTCAATCATAATTCCTATGCAAAGGCCATCAATTGCAAGTGCCTAGTCACTATCAACTATAAGATTGTAAGAAACATTTGGATGAACAGGAGATGAGAGCTCCTCTCTAATCTTAAGAGGACAATTTTGGGCCCAAAATCCTGCAAGATTCTTGCATAAGGTGTTGATGTGATTTTGATTTTTAATTATCTTTTCCACCTGTTTATGTAGATGTAACAATGCCTTTCTTAACATATGATCTAAAATTGATTCAATCAGAAGCAATACCTAATTTTTCTTGCTTCTTCAACATTTGCCTCTCAAGCTCAAGAGCATGAAGAATAGCATCTTCTCGGCGTGCATATTTCTCTCTTTTCTTTAACGGCATACCCTGGGTGGACTCCACCCTCTCAATGCATCCATCAAACTCACCACATCGGAATGGCTTCACACGCTTGGATTTCTCCAAATTGTACCAATCCCTATGGAGAAATAACAATGCATATGACGTAAATCAATAGAGATACTAATAACTGTTAAGAATATCGATACAACAGCATCTCACAAGCACAACAAGAATGAGATTTCATAATATCCAGACTCAGAAGTTGATGCCTTTCCACAAATATCAACATATATTTTTTTCTGAAACAAACAATTCAACAGATCAGTTCTATATCTATTCAACTGATGTTAAATTAAGTCGGTTGCCAAACTAAGCACTATAATTTTATTTTTTATTTTATTTTATTAAAAAAGGTGAACTATGGACTTGTTTTTGCATTAAAAAACAATATTAGCACATATTTGACATTGGCACGGATATCAACTGAATTGAAACCAGATATGAATTATTGAAATTTAAATTATCAAAAGAAAAAAAAGAAAAAAAGGAAAAAAAAAGAAGGGGAAGGCACTTACACGCTGGCATCTTCCCTACCGAGAAGCTTAACGGGAGTTCCAGAGCGAGGAGATGTGAGGTGAGAAGCGGAGAGCTCATCGGAGGCGAGTATTTGACCCGGCCACCACGAACCGTTCCTTCTTCGAACCCATACAATCGATCCCACACCGCAATCGAGTGCACCTGACCCCGAAGGTGAACTCCCCATCTTCTTCTCTTTCACTCTCCCTTTTCCTTTCTTTCGCTTCCCCAGTTTCTCTCTCTCTCTTTCTTTCTCTCTGAAGATGATGATGAAAGGGCTCAACCACCGCCGGTGAAGAGAAACGATGAACGGAGGATCCTGTAACCGTCAAAAGTGGATAGTCCGATAAGTGGAAAATGGGTTAGGGTGCGATATTCCATTCAGATTTGGGGAAATTTCATTTTTAGGGTTTCCAATTCAATTTTGACTTTGAATCATTAAAATTCCAAATCCAACACATGAGAGTTTGATGATCTTCTAGAAGTATCGAATTGGTTTGGTGGCAAATATTGTAGCCACGGTAGTAGTTGTCGCCGGCTTTGCACGATTGTTAGATTTACACACGTATAAAGCATGATTTGGGGTTAACCCTGATTAAAACCTCAAAACACACATTTTTTTTATTTTTTTAAGCAAAATAGGTAGATTGGGTCTTATACTTTTCCCCCCTTCACATCGGTCCTATAAGTTTTTCTTTCCAAATTGATCCTATACGTTACATTCTGCCCTACATTAGTCATTTCCATTAATTTCGACCTAATGTCGTCGAATCAAAAGCCATGTGTCAGACTAACGTGATGGCCACATCAGCTCAAAACTAATGGCGTTAGTTTGAAATTGACAGAAAAGACTACCATGGAAACAGAAAGTAACATATATGACCAATTTAAAAAAAAAAAAACTTATAAGACCGATATGAAAAATAAAAATAAAAATGTATAAGACCAATCTACCTATTTTGCTTTTTCAAGAAAAAAATGATTTTTCTTTGTTTTTCGTTTTCTCGTCAACCTATTCAATTTTTAGAGAGAGCTCATCATGCTATTCTTGTTTTTTATCCATAAATTATGAAATCAAATAGACATGGCCGACGGCCCAAGCCGCTTAAGTTAGGACTTTAGGCTTAAAAAAAATAGTTAATATTACTAATTCAATTTTAGTTTTAGAATTAAAATTTTTAAGAGAAATTATACAAGTATAAAATGTTACAGCAATTGACATACATAATTATATAAGAAGATTTGATTCTTTTCCAAATGCATATATTGCTTACAGAATAATATTAACGATTCTTGACTGTTGCTTCGACAGAAAGAAGTTTTTCAAAAATAAAATTAATAAAATTTTATCTAAGATCATCAATGTCTCGACAAAGTAAACGAAATCGATTACAATAATTTAATAAATGTTTTTCCATCTAAAAATCTTGAAAGATAAAGTTTAAATAAAAATATAATATCTTAATAAATATTATAATTAGCTTTAAAAATCTCTCGTCTCAAAATTTGCTTTAACCTCAATTGGTGGGACAATGTGTTATGTAGCAAGATGAGACAAGTCATATCTATAACTCTATCCCTCGAATATAATATCCACACCATCTGTCGTTCAAAAGGTTTTAGTAACCCATTTACAATATGTTTGGATCAAGTTGAATCACGGTAAAAATAGCAAAATGATAATAAAAAAGGCATCAAAACCCGAAGTAGCTCTTACTTGCTTATGCATCACTTCCAAATTGGACGTAATTCCGAACAAATTTTTAATTTAAGAACTATTTAAAATATTTTTACATAATAATTAATAGGATTTAATTGATATACACTGACAGTGTAAAGTTTTTTTACACTGTCGACCAATCAGAAATTGACACATTATTATAAATCTTTGATTCTTATCCTAACCACCTTAAAAGTCATCAATTTCATGATTTCTAATTGGTTGTCAGTGTAAAAATCTTTACACTGACAGTATATAGAAATTAAACTCTAATTAATAACATGAAAACCATCAGCTATTGTTATCAAGTAATCGGATAAGTATGATAGCTGTTACTATATGTACCTCGATCCGTAGTTGTTGTTTTTAATTAACAACAAAATAATAATAATAAAGCGCTCGTTATTATAACAATGAAAAACTAAATCATCCACAACTTTAACCAAATAAGCCAAATTTTTTTTCCGATATCAACACACTCTCTTTTTGACATACTCTTTTCTATTAGTTAGAATTCAAATAGGTTCTACTATTTTGGAATTGAGTCCCACTAATTTATGTGAGTCCTGCTTGAATTCTATATGATCCATGTGAATTTCAACTATAGAAAAGAGTGAGTTAGAAATAGAGTGTTAGAGAAAATGTTGCTAGCATTTCTTTTGTTTCTTTTCTTGTGTGTTATGGTCAGGTAATGTCTCGGCTAGCTTGTAATAATAACCTGAAAACCAACCAATCATTCTTGTCATGGAATATAATATCAAATTTATTTATTATTACAAGTACTCTCATTGACAATATATTAAGGTAAATTAGGGAATGGGGATAGAGAGCGCGAGGGTACTCCTCACTGTTGTCCCGCCGCACTATCATCACTGAATGAGACCAACAATGTTGAAACATACATAAATTTTTCAAAAGTAACTCTTATCCTATAGTATTTTTTCCAAAAAAAAATTATAATGCCCCTATTCTTAAAAATGGAAGAAAAAATGAAATGTTATACGCTATAAGCTCAAACGCTACTTCAAGTAGCGTTTGGGAAAAACGCTATACGTTAGTGGAAAAACGTTATACGCTAATTTTAAAAACGACTACCAAACGAGGCTACTTTTCCATCCGTTATACGTTATCCGCTAAACGCTAGCGGATTTGGCAAACGAAACAGTACCTTAATAGTTTATGATTCTTACCCCTGTTTCTCTCTTCACATGACATCTTAATCAATATAAGATGAGAGGATCTATCCTTGTCATGATTTTAAAATAACTAACATATCAAGATGAGAAACTATCCAATCATGCAAGTAGAGCTTTTTTGGTTTGGCACTGGCAGAGACAAAGGTACCCATTAGGTTGTTATTGAGTCAAACTCGAGGAGTGCTCTCCATTTTCTCGAGTCCGGCTGTGATAGCTCTCATCCTTATGTTCCTCTGGTGCGTGACCTATCCCACATGGTCACATGTTTTATAAAGGTGACATGACAGGATACCTTCAAGGAAGCTAATAGATGTGTTGATCTAATAGATGTGTTGATCTGACAACGAAGCATGGTCATTTGTTGGATTAGGATATTTGTTATTTTGATCAGGAGCATCGATTCCTTTCTCTAGCTTTTATTTCTGATATGTCGAGCATCTTTTTGATAGGGTTATTTAGTTTTCCTTGATTTTTGTTGGGGCTTTAGCCCTGATTATTCACCAAATAATTTAATATTAACATTTTCTTAGGCATTATTATAATTTATCATTTATCAGTTGACACCTTACCAAGCCCAAATAAAATATTATAACAAAAAAAATGCTAAAAAAATATATCTTGTAAGTCGTAAACATTCAAATTCAATTTTAAAAGATTTAATTGGTATATAATTGTTCGTGTAATTTTTTTTATAATATTAACTAATAATAAATTATCATATTATTAAAAATATTTAACTCTTATGATAATTATCTTAAAAATCATATATTAATACATTAGTCGATTTGTGATTCATGGAAAAATTAAGAAAAAAAACTTTAGGTGGAAATTGTATCAAAATTAATTAGAGGTTCTACAATAATGAAGATGTCAACAAAGAAAAATGAGTAAATATCCAATTTGATCCCTGAAATTATGAAGTAGTATCAAATTGATCCTTGCAATTATCGAAATTTCAAAAACGTCCCTGAATGATAAGTTAGTATCAATTTAGTCCCTCGTTTTACTCACTTAATATCAATTAAGTCCCTGACACTGCCAACTTAATATCAACTTAGTCCATATAATTTTTAACGGAGGGACTAAGTTGATCACCGTTTTACAATTTCAGGGACTAATTTAGAATTTCGATAAATTTAGAGACCAGATTGATATTATTTTACTATTTTAGGGATAAAATTGGGTGTTTACTCAAAGAAAAATTCGTAAAAAAAAAAATGTCAACAAAGGACAACGTAGTCAATACACGTTTAAACGGCTAATTCCATAAACAAAGAAAAATAGCCGTTGCCGCCCCTACAAACAACTCAAACATTTTGGCAAACCCTAATACCCATTTCTTCCACCACCGTCACCGCTCTATATAATCCCATCCCACTAAAATTCTCTCACCATTCTAACTACAAACTCACTATTATTCTCCGTTCCTCTCTCTCGCTCTTCTGCTTCTAATTCTAATCGTCCTGTAATTTTCGATAATAATTACTTTTATTGTCGTGTTTATAATTCTCTGTTTATCATTTTGCCTAACCCTCTGTCTTGCAGGCTTTGGTTCGTGATTCTTTGTTTCTTTTGCAGGCTTTGGTTTTGTGCTTTATTTTCTTTTCATCTATTCTGTTTTCTATTTTTGTTTTCCATTTTGGTTTTCTCTCTTAACAATGGATGCAGGATCTCTGAGTTCTTCTTCCACATCTATCAAAACACGATCTCGTTACCCTCTTCAGGAGCATTTTATTCAGAGAAAGAGTTCCCGGGAAAATGTAAGAAAATTATTCAAAAAACTTTCTCTCTGATTGTTATTCGTGTATAACTTTCATGTGATTTCTCTGCAAATTATTACAATGAGGGTTTCAACGTAAATTGAGATTTTGAGTTGTCAGTTTTGGTTTTATGTATAATTTCCAGTTTGATTATGCATAAATAAATGGTCTAGAAAAAAGGAATTTTTCTATTTTCCTAGATTGTTAATGAATTTCAAATTGTCCAAGTGTTTTTTTTTTTTTTTTTTTGAGCACAATCCATGATAAATTTTTATTTCTCTTCAAGTATTTGATCCTTTGATGATTGTGTTTTTTTGTAAATGCCACCAGTTGGACAGATTCATACCAAATCGTTCAGCAATGGATTTCGATTATGCTCACTATATGCTCACAGAGGGGGCAAAAGGTAAGGAAAACCCAGTTACGAGCTCCCCCTCCAGAGACGCCTACAGGAAGCAGCTTGCAGAATCCTTAAACATGAACAGGACTCGAATTCTTGCTTTCAAGAACAAGCCACCAGTGCCAGTTGACTTGATCCCTCATGATATGTCTTCCACTCTTCAACAGGATAAACCCACAAAGTCCCGGAGATTCATTCCTCAGGTTCACCACTAAGATCTAATTTGATATTTCATAGATTTTATTTCAATTTGTCTTCTGATTGCATAAACTCCAGCAGAAATGGCTCATTCATTTTTTGAACATTTTTTTTAGCAAGATTGGTTTGCAAAAGCATCCATTTTTTGAACATTTCAATTTAACTTGGGTTGTGATTTTCAAATGGGTCTGAGTTGTTTTCTTATTTTACAATTATGTGCTGATTTGTTTGTTGGTTATCAGACTTCTGAGAGGACATTGGATGCTCCGGACCTTGTGGATGACTATTACCTCAATTTACTGGATTGGGGAAGTGCTAATGTTCTTGCAATAGCACTCGGAAGCACAGTGTACTTGTGGGATGCATCAAATGGTTCTACTTCGGAGCTTGTCACAGTTGATGATGAAAATGGCCCTGTCACATCCGTTAGCTGGGCTCCTGATGGGCGGCATATTGCGGTTGGCTTAAACAACTCTGAAGTAGAACTATGGGATACAACTTCAAATAAAAAGGTTTGTAAACTTGCCATTGTAAATCATTCACTTTCCGGTTCCTTCTAGCTTGCTAATGTTATTCTTGTTTGGTTCTGCAGTTGAGAAGCTTGAAAGGTGGGCATAGGCAGCGAGTGGGGTCTTTGGCATGGAACAATCACATACTCACTACTGGAGGGATGGATGGTAGAATTGTCAACAACGACGTGAGAATCAGATCACACATTGTTGAAACCTACAGAGGTCACGAGCAAGAGGTTTGCGGGCTAAAATGGTCAGCCTCAGGTCAACAATTAGCCAGCGGGGGGAATGATAATCTACTTTATGTCTGGGACAGAGCTACAGCATCTTCTAATTCAGCAACACAGTGGCTTCACAGGCTTGAAGATCACACATCTGCAGTAAAAGCCCTTGCTTGGTGTCCTTTCCAAGGGAATTTGCTAGCTTCTGGTGGAGGCAGTGGTGATCGTTGCATTAAGTTTTGGAATACCCACACAGGTGCCTGCTTGAACTCAGTTGACACCGGGTCTCAGGTATGTTCCCTGCTGTGGAACAAGAACGAGAGAGAGTTGCTCAGCTCTCATGGTTTTACCCAGAATCAGCTAACACTATGGAAATACCCTTCAATGGTGAAGATGGCAGAGCTCACTGGCCATACTTCCAGAGTTCTTTTTATGGCTCAGGTATTTTATTTTATGTTTTGGTTTTTGTCAAGCACAAACCTTTTTTATAAGTATCATTTTGGGCATTTTCCTGACAAGTGTAATGTCAACTTCCTTCAGAGCCCAGATGGTTGCACAGTAGCATCAGCAGCAGCTGATGAAACATTGAGGTTCTGGAATGTGTTTGGAGCTCCAGAAGCAGCAACCAAGTCTGCACCAAAAGCGAGAGCTGAGCCATTTTCACATTTGAATCGCATTCGATGAACAGCAATGTTCTATTCTGGCGGAGTACCTCCACCATACCATCCCTGGCACTTGCAACAGTTTGCTGTATATTTAACTACAAACATTATAGGATCAATGCCCAGCAGGACCGAGTATTGTTGGTTTATGGGACCTCTGTGTACGTTGTTGTAACATACTATTACTGGCAGAGGAAAACATATTGAGGTTCTGGAATGTGTTTGGAGCTCCAGAAGTCACATTCGGCAATGTTCTATTCCAGTACCTCCACCATCCCTGGCATCTGCAACAGTTTGTTGTATATTTAATTACAAACATTATAGGATCAATGCCCAGTAGGACCTAGTATTGATGGTTTATGGGACTTCTGTGTACGTTGTTGTAACATACTATTACTGGCAATGGAAAACAACATTTTCTTCGCCCGTGGACGTAGTCACACACCCCTATGTGACGAACCACGTTATATCGTTCTTGCCTTTTTCCTGTTTCAGTTGTGCCACCATTATTTGAAAACAAATCACAATTAAAAAAATAATAATTATGAAATGACACCATGATCGTTGAGAAGTCGTCACAAAACTAAAAATCAGTGGCTTAGCCAATGCTCAACGCATTTAATTTCTATTTAGTTCCAGTTATTAATTTCTACGTCTTGTACAAAATTACACAATGATTAAGAACATGTAAATTCAAAGAGGAGGAGGGTTCAACATCAACTAAACCCAACATCAGGAGCATCACTTGATATATTAGGATAGAAGCAGAAATGAAGAGACCATGATCATCTCACTCACTATTCAAAATCTGCATGTATTATATTCGTTCTAGTCTGACATACTTGTCATATTCTCATAAAACATTTTTGTCCCTAAAGAGACCACCACATAAAGCCTGCCTTGGTTTACATTGTAATTCATAGTGTATTATTATTATTATTATTATTATTATTATTATTATTATTATTATTATTTATAATAACATGCAAATCCAAGAATTATGGGAACTGTATGTACAAAGACCGGATCTTGACTAATCTGGGGAATATGTGGTTGTCCCATGGCTATGCCCTCCTGATTAGGATTAGGATTTGAGGAATCACTACCATTCTTTCCTGCTGCTGTCAATGTAAGGTAATAAACAATTCCAAATACAGAATTTACAAGGGCCATAATTGCACCCGTTGCAAAAGCTCCAAGTCTCCAGCAGTTATAGCTGCCAAACAACACACCATTTAGAAAAGTCAGGACTGCACCGACAAATGTGGACCTGTTGAACAAAAATTTTAAACCAAAATAAATAACTGACCAATTTAGTATAATTTACCAACCTGTTTTCATGGACATAAAAAGATGGCCTTAAAAGAAGAACAAATCATGTATGTTTCTCTGATAATTAGATAAACAAGTTTTGACAAAAATTTGCAAACCTAATCTATAAACAAACCAAGCTCAACAATGTTAATGTTCCTCTCCAACTCCACAATAGATGGAACCATGATACGAAAGTAATAAGTCTGCAATATGGGAGAAAGTAGAAGGGAAGGAGGACAGTTAGGAAACAGAAAATGTACAACCTCTCAAGATGATTAGCAAGAAACGGTAATGCCTTCACAAGGCTGCCACAGAAAATATTGGCAAACTAATAATATCGTCATAAATAAATAGTAGGCAGTAGGCACGATGCCAATTCCACTCCATTATGAGCTTTCCTAATTTTCCTAGTTGTGCCTAATGATCCGAGGAATGATAATGACGGCTAGACGAGTTCGACGTATTAAATTATGATCTTTACATTACGATGAAGTTCATTGCATTTCCTATACCCTTCCTTCTTGCTATACGGGCTACTTCATTCCTTGCTTCACAACTACATCGTCAATATACACCACCTCGACGATGTTGACAATAATGGATGATGAGGTTCATTGCTCGCTGGTAGGTAACTATAGTGTGATTCAGCATAATAGTATTGTCATGTACATAAATAGTCCGTCTGTAACTTGTATTGTCATGTACATAAATTTTTTGCTGATTGACATTGCTATTAGCAACACTATCCATTCTAACATTTTTATGGATAAAGTAGCGCATACACACACACACACAAGATACATTTGTTAACACTGAAGTTTCTTGGTTAGGTCATTTATATTTATACAATAATGGTAATAACACCTCCCCATTGAAGGAGAGATCTAAACTTCAACTCCCTGCATGCATGTGTTGTATTGCTGTCTGTGTCTCTTTTAGAAGATTGCAACCAAAACCACAAATCTAAGCATGAATAAAACGAAGCTACAATTGAAAATAAATGGGAAGATTCCTTAAAAAGGGCAATGGTATATATGCCCATAGATTAAAGCCTCCTCTTTAGAAGAATGAAATTAAATTCACAAGCCCATACCTGCATGACTAAAGTTCAAACAAACATAAAATAAGTATAAACAGAAAATTACCAGGATGTAATGAAGCTCATCAGTGCCACTTCCCAAGTGGAATTTGAGAATCGAGGGCTATAAATGCAACAAATAAACCCAGCTGAAACATTCAAGACTATTTGTGATATCAAAAGAGCCAGCGCTGCAGCTAAACCAAGATGAAATGGTACAGGAGTTTGGGGATATGCGCAATGCTCACTAGAAACAAACCGAGAATGCTGTAGAAGATGCAGAGTAATAGTTTTTTTTGATAAACCAAATATATATTGAGACGAGTACAAGGGGTACTCGGAACCCAATTACATGATGCATCAAATGAAGTAATACAAAAGAAAAACCACCCTAGCCACCCACCAAACAGCCAATCATAGAAAAGATGCAGAGTAATAGTTATTACCTAGGAAAGCATGGGACGGGATAGTAGTGATATGATCATATGATATGATGCAGTCACAGGAATACAACAAATTTTAAGATTGTAGGACTAGACACAACTATGGTATAACATATAAACTTAGTATAAAATCAGGCATAAAAAGCACAAAATTTAAATTAAAAGAGAAAATCATTGATTTAAAGTTACCATGAGTCATTAAAAAATAACAAACACTGCTTTTTATGTAACTATATTCTAGTATTCTGATATGTACTATATGAATATTCAAAAAATAAAGAAAGAGAAAAAATTATAGGTGCTTCCTTGGTTGTTACCGAAGCTTTCATTCATTTTGAAAAGAAAATGCAGCCTGACAAACAACAGTAATATAGTTGGTGCAAAATCAATTAGAAAAGTATAGAAGGCTAAAATTCTTTGACAAACGAAACAAATGGAGAGTGTTC
Organism: Echinosophora koreensis; assembly: GCA_035048595.1. Classification (NCBI taxonomy): domain Eukaryota; kingdom Viridiplantae; phylum Streptophyta; class Magnoliopsida; order Fabales; family Fabaceae; genus Echinosophora; species Echinosophora koreensis. The sequence goes on along the minus strand of JAPCYP010000003.1, from coordinate 13,982,121 downwards.
AAAAAATAAGAATAATTAAACACAAAACAGAACACTGCTTGACTTCACTTGAGAGTTACCCTCATCCTTATTGTCTTTTCTGCAACAAAACCAAGAGCAGCGGATAATATCCCCAAGAAGACAACAACGCTGCACACCACCACAACCTTTCTCTCCATTCTCTTGTCTCTATTTCTGGCTATGTATGCATTTGTGTCTGTGGTGAAGTAAAGTTATCAGAGAGCAGGGAAGTGAAGAGTGATTGTGAAACGCCAATGGTTGGTGATGTTGCGTTGAATGATAGAGAATACAAGAATAAACACCTGCCCCACCAACCTGGCTTATAGCAATATTTAGGACAATGCCAAATACACTTGATTACTGAAGAGATGTGTAAATAATCATCATCTCATGCTATTACAATTTCTTTCTCACATTTTGTGTTTTTCATTTTCAATGATGTAATTCATACTTCTTTAATCAGATTAATGTATTATAGTAAAAAAAAATATTAATATAAAGAGTGGCATATGAATCTAGTACAGTCCACCGTGGGAAAAAGAAAAACTGCAACATTCTCCTCAATACATACCAATGATACCATTAAAAAAACACAAATCACAACCCATTGATGTTCATTTGCAATTTCTTTTTTTGTTTTTGTTTTGTAGAATGAAATATCTTTGAAGTTTGAACAGAGGCAGTCCATGCTCACAAAGACAGGGTAATAAGAGATGGATTGCACTCAAGTCGATGCCCCAAATGCATAAAAGACAACTATATAATTATAAACCCTATAAAAATCTGTTTCACCTGAAAAAAGCAAGCTATGTGTTTAATTATATTGATGATAACTTGGCATCAAACTTAACATAGGAAAATAGACGTCTACAAATAAACAAGTAGCTTTCCTTAAAATAAATAATGATGCATAAAACTTGGGCATCCTGGTCCGTGATATAGATTAAGACGAACTTCCATCCTGATGCATGTCCAATGGCCGCAATGTCCCTCTATTCACGGGCGTCTGGCAGGCAACATTAACCAAATTGAGAGATGGGGATAAAATACAAATAAAACCGTCTCATATGTGAAAACATCGCATTCCTTAGGTAAATACAAAACTCACTATCATCGTGACATCATACATTGTAGCATCTCATTCGCTATGCTGATCATCCCAAAATATTATATAGACACGAGTTTATTTTTAATATATTTTCAATGTAAGGTTTTTTATATTGGTAGTAAATCATATATCCTCATATGTAACTTTTAAGGTAGTTATTATAAAAGTCAAATATTTTTAATGATATAATAATATAGGATTATTAACGATACAAATTTTTTTCACACTAATAATCATAACTTTAATATGTCTCAATGTTGAGAATTACTGTTTGGCTGAGTTGGCAGCTAATCCGGAAATTAGGGAAAGAAATCAATTTTTTATTGGCCATTTATTGCTGATTTCTGATTTATTAAGTGATATGGGTTTCTTACTCAGGAAGATTTCCCTAGGATAAGATAGGATAGCTTGTCTAGCCTGTTAACCATTTGCTAAAAAGTTACGTTGTTTTATCTTATTTTAAACTAACATGGCTATGGCTATGGCTATGGCTATGGCTCTGGCTCTGCCTCCCCCTTCCCGTCGGTCAAACACAACAGCTGTATGAGTGAACATAAAGCTTATTAGAGCATAGATGATAGGGTAGGTTCTGCAATAGATGATAGAAACCGTTCGTTCTCCTCTATTCATCTCTCTTTCTCTCCTCCCATGGTTCCAACAAATAAAATGAAACTTCTCCCTCTTATTTCTTCTTCTTCTTCTTCGTCGGTATTGAGAGGTAGAGATGAAGGACGGTGGAGGCGGAGGACGGCGGCCGGCGGCGGCGGAGAGCACGGTGACTATGTCTCCTAGCTTCCTCGCTACTGGATGGTTTGCGCTCTCTCTCTCTTAAGTTTCAATCTGCCCATTCATCTTCCCCTCAAAATTTTATTTCTATATTTTATATCTAAATTTTATTTGGAGCCATTTTTGATCTACAGAATTGGGGGAGAGAAAGAGAGAGAGATAGATGAAGGGGAACTTTCTGAACAATATGAAGGGGGAAGATGAGGACTCTTAGGGGACGGTGTCGCCATTTAAGGTTGATAGGAAGCTTCTTCCGAAGCTCTTCTTCTTTTTGCTATGGAAGCCAGTGTAAATTTTCACAGCTCAGTAAGTATTAGACAGGAATTATGGCTCATTAGTGTTTCTTTTATCTTGATTTAGCATTTTTTGTTTTTATGACTCATACATGTTTATTTGTTTTGGGATGAGTTCTAAAGATGGACAGGAAAATCAGTGGGCTAAATCTGATTCCAAAATCATTTGTGTTTCTTTTATCAATTGAATGTGATTATCATTATCCTATTGATTGCTTTAAGTATAACTATAATATGTTAAAATTTGTGACTATCATTAACCTCTCTTCTGTCTATAAAAAATGAGGATTTAAAAATAGGGGTGTGGTCAAATTTGGGGACTGGAAGTGTTGCCTTGCTAGAGGCATTGGTGGATTTGGGAATTATAGGGAGGGTTATTTCCATGGATTAAACCCTGTGATAGTTGCTGTTACAACTTGCAATGTGCAAAGATACTACTTAGAGGTTAGAGATTTAAGCTTTATTCCATGATTTAAGTTCATTTGTTAAGCATTTATCTTCTGAAAAATTACAAGCAAGTAGATTGAAATAGATAGATTATGTTAAACTTTGCTTATTTATTATTGTGATTCTAATCCATGGTACTTAGTTCTACAACTTCTTGGTGGGTTTAATGACTTTGTCTTTGTTTTCAAACATGAATATGATGTAATACCTAACACATGATCATTATGCTTTATTGATGCTCTTGCAGATAAGATAATGCCAACAATGCTATTGATTGTAGTTGAAGATGACCCACATAAAGATGCTCAAGTGTTCATCAACCTCACCATCCACAAGGTAGTTCCAAATACTTGGCCTTGGCTATTTCACTCAAGGAAAATACATTGGTGACCAATAAGTACATTTGTTTTGGCCTGTGTTTAAAACTATCTGTTTTTATTTAGTGGTCTTTGTTGTTGCATGCTCAATTAAGTCATGTAAGTTAATGGAACTTTATCTGTATTGCTTTAAGCCATTAGACTCTCTTTAATAGGGATTCTTCATTAGAGATATAAAACCATTTTTGAGCTTCCACCTAACAACTTAAGCTTTTTAAAAAGTGTTGGTCCTTGACATGGTAATAGAGCTTTTTTGGCCAAATGGTAATAGACATGGTAATGAGAAGGTTAATTGAGTCATTCATCGAAATCCTTTGAAAATTTAAATTCGGAAAAAAAATATTCATTTAGATTCCAAGCTTTAGTTTCAATTGAATTATCATTTCAAATTAGATTGTCTGATACTGAAACTTGGTTTTTACCATTAATACCACAGTGTCATTAAAATGGCATTTGCTTCCTTATTTTTCCACATCTTTGATGAATTTAAAGAATTCCAATTCATTTGCTTATTTAATATTAATAAACTATATCAGAAGTTTAGTCCATAAAGAATTTGTTGTATCAATGCATAATAATTCATCAATAGTGATCTAGGATTCTAGCTTCATTCATAACCTACGTGTGGCACATTCAAGTATTTATTACTGAGCAGATTTTAGAATTAAGTTCACTACCACTGTTTTATTTGTCATAATACTCATATAGAAGGATATTATTGGTACTATTTTTAAGTTTCTCTCCTGCATGCAGGCCATCTAAGGAGCCAAAACCACTGGGACCTTCACAGGATGATGGTAAAAAATGGTTTTTTGTGGATCTGCTCTACCAATGATGGAATGATTAGCATGAATGTTGATTACCTGCCTTTATTAAGTCTTTCTGTTATCTTTATTATTTTGGCTCCTTTTCTTTATTCAAAAAAGTTGTCTTTGCTTTGTTTTTTATGAGTGACAAGTGCATGGAAATATAGCTAAGATGTGAGAATTTGACACTTGACATCAGCAATTGTTTTGATTTATTGGTTGAGGCTGAGAGATCAAACAGAAGGCTACTTTGCATGAAAGTTGTTGCACACAGAGCAACACTTCATAATAATGCAAGCCGTGTAAAACTCGTGTTAGTACTTGACCCACTACTAATGGCTAACGATTTGATTTTTCAGTACAACTCATCACTGCCTTGCAGAGTGCTGGTTTTATGCTGTACATTCTATTGAGTAGGATGGCTCCATTTTGCAAAGACCAAGTTGCATTTCTTAATCAGCTAAGGATTTGATCAGGGGTATGCTATGTATGGAAGCTTCTAAAAGGCTCACTGGCCAAGAGCTTCTAGGTAAGTTTGCGGTCTTTTGTTTCCCCTGTTAATACCTATCTACTGAAGGTATTTTCTCTAGATTCATCATTGGAGTTAGATAAGTTTGCTATCTGAATGCTCCCCCATTCTCAGATGATAGAGAGGAAATTTTTTTATCTTGCAAATAAAAAAATTAGTATATGATCTTTTCCAATTATGCAAGTGGATCTTTCTAATCAATTTACAGGTGTTACCTATATATTCTGTTGTTGCATAACTATTGTTTCTTCGTGTGCATAATACTTATTATTCCCATATATTTTTTTTAATTGAACATGATTCTGTTGGAAGACTATTTTGTAATGAATCAAAGTAAGAATTATATTTTTAATCTATTTTGTGGGCAATCTCTATCAGGAACTCACTAAAGTATGTGGTCATGCTAGAGCCAACTGATTTTGGTAAGCATACTTTGTCTGTGCCTCTGTTTTGTTTCCTATTATTTGTGTTGTTTCATTTGTGAAATTTGAAAGCTATGAAATGAAATAGAGGTGAGTGGGCTAAAATGTGTGTGCAAGTGGCTTTGTGGAAGCATATTTTACTGGTATTCTCTTAAACATAACTATACAGGTAGGAAATTTGTCTTTTTGGTTTGGGGTAAGAGGAGATGGGAGGAAGAGCAGTTTTCTCTTAATCACAACTATACACATAGTAATTATGGAGTTAGAAAATTCTTCCTTATTTCTATTTTTTAGTTTAATTTTGTTTTATTTATAGCAGGTACTGTAATTGAAATTATGGTGGCGGCTTGGGTAATCACATACATATTCAGTTGATTTTTTTCTTTGTGTATTTTCTGGCTTCTTTTTTCCTTGCAGTTGTTGTCAATGAATGATGTCATTTCCAGGATTTTTTTTTAGCTTAAATGGACTGTGAACTCTATCAACTCTATAGAGAAGTCCTCTTATTTGGATAACAGGTTTGTATACTATTATTTTCTTGGATCAATAATCATTTGATATGATGCTCATGGGTTTAAGGATAATAAGTGTGCACTGTTTTGATTTGAATTGGGAGAGATGTTTTTTATGCCATTGTGCTGAGTGGGATGCAAATTTATTTTTTGCCATTTTGAGCAAAAGCATATAAAAAAAATAGGAAACAAGCATTCAAGCTGCTCCAAATCACTCTACCCTTTTTTAGGTTCAATTTCCAATGATGTACCCACGTTATCTATATAATTCAGTATCATCTTTACCCTATCAACTCTTTAAAATGGAATGAAAATGGTGTTTATGCACATGATGAGATAATCACCTAAAAAAAGTAACTACCCTCTCTACAATGCCCCATAAATGGGCAGGGACTCTAGCAATATGCTTCCCAAGAAGAACCAAAACAAACAAAAGCTAGGAGGCAAAACAACAGGCACCCTTCTTTCCACCTGCATCCATGTCCTGGCTAAGAGCAATTATCCTTCTTCCCTTCATAGCCTATACATTCCCATTTGGACCTGCATCATTAGAAGTAAGAGTTTTCTTGCCATTTATTTGGTATATCTCAGTTAGAATAGTCAGAAAGCAAGTTTCAATATTAGTGGACTCAAGGCTGCTGATGTCTCCACAGAAAATAGGTTCTCTCTTTGTACAAATTGCTCTGCATCTTCTTTTGGCATTGCAGAGTTTAGAAGTTTATTATAATATGTTGTGTGAATTGGGTTGATTCTAAATAATGCACATGAGGTGTTTGACAAATTTTCTCTATGTGGGTAAAATATGCATATTTGTGCTGGACTGTTTTGATGGCAAACTTGATAGTTGAAACTATTTAGTGTTTGTTAGACTATCATTGTTTTATGGAGCTTGAGTATACCTAATTGAATATTATACTGGGTTTGATTTTGTTTGGAATCTTTGCTTGCATGAAGACAGTTTCTTTCTTATGGCCATCATTGATGGCATATCTCCTAATTCACTTTTGCACTCATTTTAAATAAGTGATTGTTTATGGAACATACTGGAGCCAAACAAGAATAAAATAAACATTTATTTTAGCTCTATTTCCATAAATTGTGCTTTAAGATAATCAACATAAGTGATTGTTTATGGAACATACTGGAGCCAAACAAGAATAAAATAAACATTTATTTTAGCTCTATTTCCATAAATTGTGCTTTAAGATAATCAACATATGTTATGTTAATATTACATTCTTTTCAGAAGGAAACCTTCATGGTGTTGAATGTTGTTGAAGACAAACTTGAAAGTTGATATTTTGTTATCTTTTAATAGTTTAATGGCTAGCTTTTCTTTGTGCTTCTTATTTCTAGGATTGACTTCTCATAACTGCATGTGTGCTGCTTTGAGGAAAAATATTAGAATAATTAAATAAAATCGAAACTTTTACGAAATATTTTACCACTTTCTTTCATATGGTTGTTTGTGAACTTTTATTTATTCTATGGAAAATTATGTCTTTTATTGATAGATTCTTTTTAAAGAATTTTTCTTTGTATTTTTTATTGCAAGTGGAGGAAAAAGTGCACTGTTTTATGTGAAAGGAACGAGCATTACATGAATGTGTGAGTGATGTAATGGTGAGAGTGCTGCAGCGAAGGTGCTAGGTGTGTGTTGTCATGAAAATGAGTGGGTATTTGATGGATAGAGTAATATAAATCTGATTTAGTTTCGTAGCTTTTATGAACCTATATACCTGGATGATGAATTTTTGGTGCCTGCAAGTGCTTTGGAGTTGTGATGTAAATGCTTTTGCTTACACTGAATCTTTGGAGCTTTGTTGTCGCCAACAAGACTGTTTGGTTCCGAGCCTGCCAGATCGTCTTCGAGGTAATGAATTTTTCAAACTTTGAATTGTTATCCTTCTTATTAGGGATTTAGGCATACCAGTTATTCTCTATATGATTACTACATTTATTTCTAGAATTAAATTGTTTTGGACTAAAAGTGGATATCTAGGATTAGGCATTAGTATTTAGATTGGATAAAAGCATGGTATTTCTATTCTAGCTTCTCTATCTTCTCGTGTATTTTAATATTATTTCATTAGTTAAATAAATTTATTAGTGATAGTACTTTTTTTTCTATGTAGAGAAATTCAATGATCTTATTTCACCAATGAATAGGTCAAGAAAATGTATTGAACACTGCTAATGTGCTGCATCAATGAATGCTATTATTGAATATAGGCTAAGAGCTAAACAGGAGTTGTTGAAACCTATGTTCTTATCATTTTAAATGCTATTATTGAATATAGGCTAAGAGCAAAACTGGAGTTGTTGGTCACAAGAATAATGATGGATGTTGTACTAAATCAACAAGCTTATTTATCACTCATTCTTATCATTTAAAATGCTATTATTGAATATAGGCTATAAGAGCAAAACTGGAGTTGTTGGTCACAAGGATAATGATGATGGATGTTGTACTAAATCAACAAGCTTATTTATATCTCATTCTTAAATTTCACCTTTATCAACATTGGAAATCTTTTCTTTGATTTATGTTATGCTGTAGGTGAACAAGGAAAAGGATGACAAGATGAGGAAGAATGCTGCAATTAAATGGTGAAGATTGTAACCTATTTTATATATATCTCATTCTTATCATTTAAAATGCTATTATTTATGACTGCTTTTATTTGTTGAAGATTGTAACCTATTTTATTTTGCTTTTCTTCTCCAGTAGGCTTCAGAAAAAGGCAGTGCTTACTCAGGACAGGGAATGGGCATTTCTTCTCCTGTTACCTATTTCATCTTTTGGCATTTGTCTTGGAGTTAGCAGTCAATCAATTATTTGAAAAACAATAGCCACTTCTCCATCTGTTGAATTTCTTCATATAAGCCTCAAAGTAAATTTTATTACCATGTTATTGCATTCTATTTATTGATTGATCGTTGATCATGATTAACACTCATTGTTCACGATCATAATGTGGCTTTGCTTTGTAGTTGCATACTGCATTTAATTCTTTTAGAATATTCAAAAAACCAAAGCTCTATACAGTTTTTGATTGTATTGTGTTTTATTTTTCATTCTGCTATATTTAGAATTCTCTTCTCAGGGTGCATAAGTGAAAGCCTGTATAGTTGACTGCAATTTAGGGGTACTTTATGCTTTGTTCTATGCTCTACATAAAATCACTTCTTCTTTCTTTGGTTCCTTGTGCATCTTGGTGGACTGCTACATTTTGGTTTCTTTTTTGTTGTTGTGTTGTCCTGCTATGCATTCTGGTTGGGTCTTTTGCTCATCTATTTCGGTTGTCTTTGTTTTTCAAGAGCTATGTAGCTTGGTCTCTTTTTGGCTTTTTTTCCTGGTTTGGGTTTTGCTGTTTTTTCTGCTCTATGTGCAGCCATTTTTATCTGTGTTGTGACTAACTCTAAGCATTTTTTATGCTTCAATTAGTCTTTTTTCAATGAAATTAGCTTATAAAAAATATTGTAAAAATGGGAATTTCTTTCTTTTAGCTTTATGTATTTTGTTTGACAAGTTGCCTCAAAGAACGGTGATGTGCACTTGGCAGATTTAGTGGAAAATGATTTTTCACGTGAACATGTAGATCTATACATTAATAAGATTTGGTAATTTAGTAGGTGTCTATTAATGATGAAGGTCGACGTATGTGGAAAGTATATCTTGACATGAAAGAATGTGCTACTGCTTTAGCAAATTGTCGTGCCCCTTATCAAAGGACCAAGTATATTTAGTGCAGGTACCGTTTATTTGCTTTCGTTGTGACTGATAAATGGGTCATGTCTTTAGTAGTTTGATATTTGATCTAAACTTATTTATCTCTTATTCTTTAGATTTTTTTCTTTCACTACATTTTGGTTATATATTCTTATCTTTGGTCATTTATACACAATCACAGGGAATAGGTGGTGTAGGACGTGTTGCTGCAAAGATGCTAAGTAGATGTGGCATAGGTTGACTTTTGCTTTATGATCATGACAAAGTGGAACTTGCAAACATGAATAGGGTCTTCTTTCGTCCTTATCAGGTGAGTACCCAAATCTTCATTTTCTTGTGTTTAGAGTTTATTATATATATATATATATATATATATAACATGTCTTTAAAATTCAAGTGGCTTCCCGCTTCCTCATAAGTAATTTTTAACATAGATAGAAGATAGCAATTTGAAAATTTGATGATGGTTGCCAACTTCCAGAGTTATGTACAGACCAGATGATTTATTTCACATATAGAAGCTTCCGGAAATTCATTTAACCCGTTTCATGAACTAATTTGTGTTTTGCCTTTTTAGGTTGGTATGACAAAGACAGATGCAGCGGTCCAATCTTTTTCAGATATAAACCGCGACGTTGTGCTCAAGGTAAGTTTTCTGTAGTGTTTGTAGCCTTTGCCTCTCATTACAGATACCGATCTTACTAAGATGGATCTACTTTTCTTTTTTTAAAACAATATTCTTTCCTTGCTGATATATTCTCTCAGCTTTTCATTTAGCACTACACACAGAATATCACAACAGGTGAAAAATGTATATTTGACGTTTCATTTCCTTATCCTTCTTGTGGTATGATTAGATCCCTTGTGTATGTATGTATATAAAAACAAAGGATCATGTCACCAATTATGTTAGAGGAAAGGAACATAGATGGATTAGTCTTGGATCAGCAGCAACATGGTTGGATTGACTAAAGGTGCCTGAAACATATGTAGAGCATTCTTTTCACATTTACACATTCATATATTATTTTTATTATCTGATTACAGTATTTTTTTTTTATCTTTTTTAATTAATCATACCACTTATAACTAATGTAACCTATATTTAATGTGAGGTGAGATACACTTAAAAATTGTGTAACCAACATTATTCATATCAGTATATATCATCACATATTAGTAAATCGAATAATGCATATTTGATGTTTCATTTCCTTATTCTTCTTGTGGTAACTTTTTTCGTTTTGTTTGTAGCTTGAGGTTATAGGAGAACTGGAATAGTTTCTATTGAGGTTATAGGAGAACTGGAATAGTGATCTGTGTCCATACATGTGTTTCCCAAACAAAATCCATCTTAGTAGGTGACATTTTAATCCATTTTGGTGTTCTTGCCTTTGTCATTATCATTTCTCCTTTTTTTATGGTGTCTGAAGCATCTATCCTATATGCAGTTTTGTCCATTTTCTTTTTTTCCCCAATATTCATGTCGATGATATGAGAGCTGCCAGATGTACCATTGCTTCCTCTTTGATGAATTTTTAAAAATGTATAATCTGGCTGCATTTTCTTCCTAATACCTACTATATTTTTTTCCCGTTTATGCTTTATTTATACTATTTGCTTGATTTTGAAAATGGGGTTTGATTTTGAGTTGCTTGTGTGAGATGGTTTTGTATATGTCTTAAAACATCTAGACAATTATACCTAATTCCTTCCCTAAGTTCCCTATTTATTTTTTCCATCTACAAAAGTCAATATTCATTTTTTAGTAAGAAAATAATGTTACCAAATTGAAACAAGTTACTGGAAATTTATGCAGAAATGTAGAGCAGTTGAGTGTTCCCATTATGAGATTGCGGTGTTTGGTTAGAACCTATAGTTGAAGACTTGGGATAGGAGTGAAGGGTAAATGTAGTATTGGGTTTTGTGATAAAAATTAATAATAAAATACTGTGAGAAATTGAATTGTGAAGTGGAATGTGCTGTGAGTATTGCAATTTTGGTTTCATATTGTGTGGATTTTGTAACCAGGATGATGTTTGTTAACCGTGATAATTGATAGATGAAATGTTGGGCCACTTTATTTTAAAAAATTATTTATGTGCTGTCTATTTGTGTTAAACATGTTATATGGTGTACCTACTCATTGGTTTAGACATGTTGAATATCTTGGATGAGATTTATGTGTACACCTTTTGTTGTTCACATGCAGGAAAATATTTGTAACTTGCTCATTTAATGTCTGGAAGATTGGTTTAAAAGCTGAATTCCAAAGTGGGTTTGATCATGCCACTTGACTTGGTGCTTAAAATATTGTGTTGTTTTGCTTATTTGAAATTCACCATGGTAATTTCTCTTGAAAGTCTTGATTTGTATAGTTCATGATCGATGGTCTTATTTAGCTTGTCTTATTTAGCTTGAACATATCTGAAGTACTTTAATTGTTTCTCTATTAGTTGCTCCATCAGGAATGCATCTAAAGTGGTTTAAGACATCTCAAGAGCTTTGTTTGAAATGAGTGATATAATAAATATTATATTTCATAATGTGGTAAAATATTTTTGCTAAATAGAATTCTATCTTTCTTGAAGCATCTGACCATAAAAATTTGGAGTTTTACTCTAATGCTTAGCTAAATTCTTATTTAGTATTTGAAAAAGGTAAGCAACTCATTGTGTGGTTGATTGCTATTTTGATTTTTTGACGTGACTGTTAAAACAGAGTCCAGGTGGGAAATGAGTGTATTTGGTAAGTACTAATTATTTGGAGTCATTGTTCTTTTTGGCCTATAAAATACAGGTGGTGGTAAAATAAGGTGGAAGGTGGAAGAGCTATGATGTTTTTTGAATAAGGGGACTTTAATTCCTGTCATAATTATTGGAAGAACTATGATGCTTTTTGAATAAGGGGATTTTATTTAAATTTGAATGAATTGTATATTAAAACGATAATTATGAATGAAAATTTAAAAAAAAAAACTGGTTATAGAAATTAATGTATTAATATGTGATAATGATATATATTTAGTCTTACTCCATTCGTTCTTCCTTTGTTTTGTTCTCACTGCTCGCCTCCTCAAGCTTTTGTTTGCTTATCATCTAAACCTATTCACCTTTCCAGTCATTTTCTTTGCATGTTTGGAGGTGAGTTCACCCTGTTACATTTGCGGTTTCAATTTTTCAACTATGTTTCGTTTCAGTTGCGGTTTCTCTTTGCTTATTAGGTGAGCTCCTCTCCTAAAATGTCTTTTATATTGTTTGAGGTTGTGGGTCTTTGCTTTTTGCTTCTCCTATTCAAATGGTTGTGGATTTCATTTGTTCCAAAGTCTCTATTCACTTCTACCACATTTCCTGGGTAGTAGCATTTTATTACGTAGTGACATGCACTGCATCTCCCTCGATTAGTATCTTATGACCAAGGGTAGATTCTAAAAATAAATAAATAACAAAAAAGAGAAATTTCCATCAGTGAATCATATTTATATTCATCATGTGTGATTTTAGAAGATCTCATTGATGGGTGACAATGGCTAACTTCAGATTTTTGCTTCTACTCATCTTCCATATTGTTCTACGTATGCTTTACGATGACTGCAATATCATGAAAGAAGTTTTACAATTTTTTAGGATGATGGCATGTTGCTCTTCATATTTTGGGGTGGGTCATGTTATCAATGTAAGAAAAGAAGCTATTTTGTGGATGCTGGGAAATCAAGATTCAAACTCAAACAGTTTAAGTTTCAAGAGTGTGTTGCAGGAGCTGCATTTCCAGTCTTTCGTAGGAACAAGTGCAAGTGCAGTAGATATGTGTCTATGCAAAAGAAAGAAACATTTTATATAATGTGTATGGCCCAACCGCTGGATGAATCACAATCTGCTGTAACCACAACAAAATTATCGGAAGAGAAAGAGAACTAACAACTGATATAATAACATGAAAAAAACATAATCAATCCACTTTATGTTGGGACTTAAAGTTAGAAAGAAAAAGAAGGGAAAAGGGAAATAAAATAAACATTTCATTATGTTGAGTATTATTTTATTCACTAAATTAAATTTCTCTAATTTGGGGTGTTTCCTAATTAACACATATATACTATTGAACTATTGAATATTGAAGAGGTGTGGTAACTCATTGAGTTTAATTGGTATGTACTGTATGTATAAAGGTTTTTTTACACTGTCAACTAATATAAATCGTCACCTCATTGAAAATCTTTGATTCTTATTCAAACTACCTTAAAAGTCATTCATAACATGATTTGTGATTGGTTGACAGTGTTAAAAACTTTACACTGACAATGTATACCGATTAAACTCTAACTCATTTTAAGTGACTTATTGTGAATTAGTGAAATTCATTGGATTTGTCTGATTTATGCTAAGTAAACTAATATTTATCTCTAACCAAAAAAAAATTGAAACCTAATATTATTTATAAAAGAAATTTATTGTACTTAAAAAAAAAAAAAACTGACCTGTGCGTTCAGCACGGGTTAACTACCCTAGTACATTATAATTGTCCTCAAAAAATACATTATAATTAAATCCATAACCTTTAGGTGCTAGGGAAATTAGTATAACACATACCAAAAGCCTCCATAAGAGAAATCTGCAGCTTAAATATGAGATTTTGAGTTCACTTCTTTGGTGGTTAAAAATATATTGCATACTTATTACAGGTATATTATCACGGATGGATACAAAATATGCATCTATCTTATTGTCTCAACCATTTTTTCTTTAACAGAAGAATTAAAGCAGCATTTCCACTTGACAACCAATCAAATCGCTCAAACGCCATATTATTAGTTTCTAGTCTGATATGTCGTGTCATATTCTCAGAAAACATTTTTGTCCCTAAAAAAATCACCACATAAAAGCCTGCCTGGTTTACATATACGCAGCATAATTCATAGTGTATTCTTTATAACATGCAAATCCAAGAATTAACAACTCCCTAACAAAGCATAAAGCATTTGATTAAAAGCAAGGAACCAGGTTTTGATTAAATTAAAGGGTGAGAGCAGCCAATCATGGGAACTGTCGCCTGTTATATGTGTCTTCATGTACAAAGACCGGATCTTGACCATTCTGGGGAATCTGTGGTTGTCCCATGGCTATGCCCTCCAGGGTAGGATTAGGATGTGAGGAATCACTACCATTCTTTCCTGATGCTGTCAAGGTAAGGTAATAAACAATTCCAAATGCAGAATTTGCAAGGGCTATTATTGCACCCCCTGCAAAAACTCCAATTCTCCAAACATGGCAGTTATAGTTGCCAAACAACACACCATTTAGAAAATTGACGACTGCAATCACAAATGTGAACCTGTTGAACAAAGATATTAAACCACATAAATAACTTACCAATATGAGTATAATATACCAACATGTTTTCATGGACATGAGAAAAGATGGCCTTAAAAGAAGAACAAATTTCATGCATGTTTCTTTGATAATAGGATAAAAGTTTCGACAAAAATAAGCTACAATGGAAAAGAAATGGGAAGATTCCTTAAAAGGGGCGATGGTAGTATAGAATCCATCTATGCTACCCGTTGATTAAGGCCTCTTCTTTAGAAGAATGAAATTAAATTCTCTAACTTAAGTTCAAACAAGCATATAATAAGTATAAACAGAAAATTACCAGGATAAAATGAAGCTGATCAGTGCCACTCCCCAATTGGAATCTGGGAATCGAGGGCTTTTTATGCAACAAATACACCCAGCTGAAACATTCAAGAATATTTGTGATATCAAAAGAGCCAGTCCTGCAGCTAAACCAAGAAGAAATGGTACAATAGTTGGGGAATATGCGCAATGAGTACTAGAAACAAACCGAGTATCCTGTAGAAGATGCAGAGTAATAGTTATTACCAAGGAAGCATGGTTACAACAAGGGATAGTGATATGATATGATGCGGTCACAGGAATACAACAAATTTTAAAATTGTAGGACTAGACATTAGACACAACTGTGGTACAACATATAAACTTAGTACAAAATCAGCATAACAACACAGGTTTTAAATTAAAAGAGAGAATCATTGATTTGAAGTTACCACGAGTCATCAAAAAATAACGAATGCTATTTTTTATCTAGCTATTCTAGTATTCTCGTATGTACTGTATGAAAATTCAAAAAATAAAAGTAAAAGAAAAATTATATATAGGTGTTTCCTTGGTTATGATCGAAGCTTTCATTCATTTTGAAAAGATGCAGCCTGACAAACAACTGTAATATAGTTGATAAGTGCAAAATCATTCAGAAAAGTACAGAAGGCTAAAATTCTATGACAACCATTGGAAAGAAAATATATTACTTGATACATTTTTTTAGAGAAATATATTACTTACAGTGTGTTTGGCAGAGCTTATAAAAGTAACTTATGCCATCTCATAAGGAGTTTTTGACTTATTTTCATAAGTCACTGGAATAAGCTTATGGAATTTTAACAAGTGCTTATGACCTCTCTGTGTTTTCCCCCTTCGAATCCTCTCCTGCCCCTTTCTTCATAAGCTGTTATGGCATAAGCTCTCATGCAATAAGGTCTTATGTGATAAGCTCTTAATTAAGTTGTTTACACAAACGCGGCCTTAATACTTAAAACCTATTACTTATATAATATACTATTCATTTTCCTTTGTTCTCTCCTCCTAAATATTCATGGTAGAACCCCTAACATCTAACTTGGTTTTCTTTTTTATGATCTTATCTACTCAAAATAATTTAAAAAGAAAAGGAGATGCAGCTAACTATAGATAACAAGTAAAATGGGAAGCAGTTTAATAAAAGTATAAAATGTAGTGTATGGTGTAAACTATCGGTAAAGCAAAACCTTCAAGATAAACAATGAAAGCAACCTACAGAAGAAAGAAGTAAGAACTAGATGGCTGAGGAAGGAAAGTATTACTAGCAAAACTCAGTAAAGCTACAAAATTTAAACTTTTTGCATTTGCTGTTAACTTATTAAAGCATACCTCAACTGTGCTAATCACAATTATTGGAGCCAACACTCACTGATCAATTAACCAAGAAAACAAAAGCAAAATACTCTTCAGGGCAACAAAAGGAATGGAAGCAGGTGAAACAAATGAAGAGTGTTCAAAAAATAAGAATCACTAAACACAAGTTGAGAGTTACCATAATCCTTATTGCCTCTGCAACAAAACCAAGTGCAGCAGATAATATCCCCAAGAAGCCCACAACGCTGCACACCATCTTAACCTTTCTCTCCATTCTCTTGTCTCTGTCTCTGGCTATGTATGCAGTTACGTATGTCTATGTGTATGTGTATCTGTGTCTGTGGTGAATAAGTAAAGTTATTAGAGAAAGCAGGGAAGTGAAGAGTGCTTGTGAAAATGCAATGGTGAATCGGTGTTGGTTCCTCAAATAAGAGAGAATACAAGAACAAGGACACTTGCCTCGCCAACCTGGCTTATAGCAAGATTTAGGACAATGCCAAATGGCAATTACACGTAATCTGCTTATCGTGTAAATGATCATCATCTCATGCTGTTACAATTTCTTTCTTAGATTTTGTCTTTTTCATTTTCATTATCTAATTCTTAATTATATAATATAGTTATTATAAATTATAAAATAATAAAAAAGAGTAGCATATGAGACTCAGTACAGTACACGGTGGGGAAAAAAGTCAATGGCTATATTTAAGACAAATTCTAAGATATTCTGAAAAGAGTAGAGTATTCTCTAAACAGTTGAAGTTTAACTTAAAACTTATTTAATATTATTTTACCTTTATTTTTAGTATTTGGCACCCCAGTGAGTCCACGAAGTATCCCTACGACTAAGATTCTTTGGACCCTTTATGAGACTAATCTTCGCTTGGGATTTGGTAGCAGCTTAAGGTTCAGCCCCCTCCCCAAGGATGCATTTGATGATAATTGATCCTGAGACCTTCTCCATCAACTCAGTGCTGCTTGCCAACTGAACCCATTGGGTTAAGTGTTAAACTTTGTATATTTAGATCTTTTTCTTGCAGCATTTAAAATAATTTTATGCTTGAGCTGGTTTTGTTTATGTATAAAAAAGCAATATAAACACTGATATTTTTTAATTTTTCTGTGACAGCATGGGATATTTTTGCAGGTGTGATTTATTTAAATTGTTTATAGGACTAATCCGCGAAACTTTATCTAATATTAATATTAAATAAAAAAGAGTATAAATAATGAATGAAAGAAAAAAAACTGCAACACCCTCCTCCTCCGTAGTCACTACATGGTATGCTATTGAAACACACACACACACAAATTACAATTCGTTGAGGTTCATTTGCAATTTCTTTTTTCTTTTTGTTTTGTAGAATGAAATATGTTTAAACAGAGGCAGCCCGTGGGTAATAAGACCAAGGGAACAGCTGATGAGCGGGAACTGCAATGCTCCCCAAATGCATAAAAGACAACTACATAATTATATAAACCGTATAAAAATCTGTTTCACCTTAAAAAAGCAAGCTATGTTCATATTGACGACTTTGATAACTTGACATCAAGCTTCTTAACATAGGAAAATACACTTTCCACACAAATAAAAGTAGCTTTCCTTCAAATAAATAAATAATAAATAATGATAAAACTTGGGTCTTGGGCAGCCTGGTCATTGATATAGACATTGGTATAGACTAGGACGAACATCCACCCTGATCCAATGGCCGCAGATTCCATCTATTCACGGGGTCTGGCAGGCAACAACAACCAAATTGAGATATGGAGAGAAAATACAAACAAAACCGTCGCATATTGCAAATCAATATCCGACAACATTGCATTCCTTAGGTAAATACAAAACTCACTATCATCGTGACATTATACATTGTAGTATCTCATACGCTATGCTGATTCTGACATAATCCAACATTATATCATGCCAAAATATTGGATACATACAAGAGTTTATATTCTATATATTTTCGGTATAAGATTTTTTACATCGTAAGCCAATCATATATCATCACATATGACTTTTAAGCTAGTTACTATAAAAGTCAAATATTTTCGTATATGTGATGATATAAAAAATCTTTACAATACATTATAATTAAATCCAAAAGTTTTTAGGTGCCGGGTAAATTACTATAACACATACCAAAAGCCTCCCATAAGAGAAATCTGTGACTAAAGTATGAGATTTTGAGGGTGTTGTCTAAGGTGCACCACCCACCAAAATGGTACAGTGATACACCACCCAAATGACACAATCTGAACCATCCAAATTGCCACGTGAGTTAGTTGAACTTTTACCATATAACCCAAGTGACAATCTGAATGGTTCAGATTGTGTCACTTTGGTGGTGCACCACTACACCACTTTGGTGGGTGGTGCACCATAGCCTTCACCGATTTTGAGTAGGCTTTATCTATGCCTATCTTACGATATCATGTTTAAATTATAGTACTAATATTGCCTTAAGGCCCTTAACCCATAGTACAAAAGTTCAAAAGCAACCGAAATTCCCAATAATGAGACTGAAACAACAAAGGATGATGCAAGTCCCCACAGTTTTTAAGTCTCAAAACAAGATTCCTATAAAGCGAGATTGTCTATGAGCAAGTAAGGATGTATTATTTACCATCAACTTTTAATGGGTTGAGATCACAATACACTTTAGATTAAATCATTCCTTACTCACTTCAAAGGAACTTTTTCCAACATTTATCTACATCAGTCTCAGACTCTCAAGACAAAGGAACTTATGTACTTAACAGCATATATAACCAAAAATCACTTCTTATTCCTACATAAATAAAAGGGCGGACCCAATAGGCTCCAAAATTATGGGGTCTGGAAACTATCAAATGTATGCAACCTTCTCCCTGCAAGTGGAGAGGTTGTTTCCACAACTAGAAACCATGAGTCCATGACTACCCACCAGGTCAACATAAATACTTACAACAGAGTCGAACATAGCTTTTAAATGTTTAGAGCCCAAGTTATTTCTCAGGCCCCTCTTATCTGCTGTTCTATGTTCTTATTGTCTCAACCATTTTTTCTTTAACAGTAGAAGTAAAGCAGCATTCCACACTAAAATTGCATACTTTTTAATATTTTTCTATCCAACTTTTTAATATCCAATAAAATCCAAGGGAAATCACATCATTACCATTTAGATCCTCAATATCATTTCCCTTATTTTCACAATTGCATACTCCACCTTTGTTCAATTTTCTAACTGAACCTCCAATCAACTTGTACATGTTATTACTAATTTTCTCTCCCTCCATAATCACAAAGGAACCTCAAGTAACTTTCAACACTCCACCTCTTGCACAATAGCCAAGACCTAAAGATTAAAGAATCCAATATACCTAATGGAAACAAATTCTAAGTGCTGGCACATACCTTATATCACCAAGGGTCTTCACCATCATGCAATTTTATTTTGACTCTACCCTTCCAAGAATATTGAATCCATCACCATTAGCAAGCTCCATGACTTCAACATCACAAGCCTCAAATGTCTCAGACAATTCAAATGTGATTGGAGCATGTGGAATTTAAGTAAACTGCTTACTCCCCAAGCAATCCTTATTATGTTCTTAATTTCCTATTGGAAACAAATCTACATATTCATAATTATTACATATCTCAATATTAAATTTAAGATATGAATCTAATAATAAAATAGGAAACTATCAATCACAATCTTCAAATTGTGAATTTGGGCCAAATCCAATTATATCTTTTTATAATTTTACGATATAAGTCAATATTCTCAGCACAAATCAGAGGGGCAGGGTGCCAGGAGGACAAGAAAAATATATAGAAAAGTAGCCAAGAGCAACTCAAGCTTAGCATGAGAGAAGTGACATAAACTTAGGAGAATGTACTTGATAGAGATAGCGTGTTTACTCCACAATCCATTTTTTCGCCTGGATATCTTTTTCCTGTTCAAAATTTTTAGTAGCAGCTTCCATTGCCAGTATGTCTTCCCTCTTAAAGACAGTATATTTTCTCCCACATGAGCACCTCTGTGATGCAATGTCTTAATCGCATAATAAACAATAGAGGCAGTAAACATATGTCAATAAGTTATAATGATGCTATGAAAATGAAGGCGTGTGAAACTGAATCACAGACTAATGAATAAGGCTCAAATCATCATGGATTTAATGGAGAATAACTTCACCTGCCAATAACTGAAAAGCAATTGAAATAAAAATTCTACAATTGAAGATATGATGCTTTCTTACCATGGTAAAGACAAATTGGATGGGAATAGCAGTGCTCACACAGCAAGTAAGCTACATAACAATCTCTATGGCAGTCACGGCATATCAGGGTATTTGAAGAAATTGAACACTCTTTTGAACCTTTCAGTTGCAAAAGGGTCTTCCCATAAAATTGCATAAGATGCACAAAAGACAGGATAGTAGCATGATAAGATGCCAAGCCCATTGGTTTTTTATTTGAACTTCTGAGTTTTGAGAATTTGTAAAGCTGCATTGCCTCTTTACAAAGAAGTTCCTCGTATGGAATTACAGGGAGCATTCTGAGATTTGCATAACGCTTGCTAGCTGCAGCCCCTAGTGGAAACCAATCACCAACAGCAAAATTCACTGCTTCTCCACAATTAAAACCTAAATCAACAAAAACAACAAAATAAGCAATAAATAACCATCTCTAGTGAGTTGTACCTCCCTCTATATTCAGAGACGGACACAGCGCACACACAATGATAGATGGATTACCATGACTAAATCCAGTATGATATGCTCTAGGAAAGGTGATGACAAACTCCCCTGGCTTCTGGACAGCCTTGTAAACTGCCACATTATGTTGTAGCAAGATATTTGGAGGGAACATGGTTGTTTTATGTGCAAGAAGTTGGAAAGCCCCATCCTCTCCAGGTTTTGATAAGATTTGTTTGCAATACACATGATGTAGGACAATATTTTCAAATTGAGAGGCTGCGTGGGCAGGCATGCCATACCAAATTTTATTTGCACCTGAATGATGATAGTTAATGCTGCAGGTACAACAGAAATATTATTAAAATGAAATAGTTGAGCAATGTAAAAAATGGTGGAGACAATGGAGAAGCAGATTAAATTCTGATAAATACCTGTACAAATAGTGATCTTCTACATGCCATGCAAACATACTGAACAGCATCCCAATATAAAGCATAGGATCAGTTATTCCCTAAAAAATTTCACGCGGTAATTAGAACAAAGGTTTAAATTCAACTTAAGTTTCAAAGTTTACTTTCTTACCGGAATTCCCTTGTCAACTAAACGCAATGTGGATTGCTGCAGTCGTGAGAAATTCTGACATCAATGAAATCAGATGTAAATTTATCAACCAAGGCACAGAAGAATGGTACTACCACAGACAGCATTTGATAGCTTAACTTTAACCAGCAAACTTAATAATAAAAGATTTCACGGAGCAATGGGTAGTGGACATGTAAAGAAATGAAGTGAGCATCAAATGTGAATTCAACCTTCAAATTCCATTTGCTTTTTCCAAGCTTGTCATGGGGGTCACATGAAAAGGCACTACCCTCAATATTGACTCCATACTCAACCGTTCCCTTCTGACCATACGCCATCTCACGCCAGAACTCCTTTTCCAAATATGAAGAAGGGAGACCCCCAGAAGTGTAATATCTAGTGAGAAAGGCCTCGTTTGCCAGAGCCTCAAATTCATGATAAGTGTACTTTCTGATAAGAATAATAAAAACCAGCAATTGATTATTTAAACTTTTACAAACTTAAAAGCATGATCATATTATTTTACCTTCCTCTCATAGAAAAGGCTATTTTATCTTTCTCATTCCATTCAGAAAGCCGAAGGGGCTGTATGTTAGTTTCAAACTTGAAGTCGTTTTT
This sequence comes from Echinosophora koreensis, assembly GCA_035048595.1. NCBI lineage: Eukaryota > Viridiplantae > Streptophyta > Magnoliopsida > Fabales > Fabaceae > Echinosophora > Echinosophora koreensis. The sequence goes on along the minus strand of JAPCYP010000003.1, from coordinate 13,960,248 downwards.
CTCTTTGGTTAAGACAGCAGCAGCAGGAACAGAGGCAATTATAGGAGAAACAATTTTGCATATGCCTGAGAAGTGAGAACACAGAGGAGAAATTTTTTTAATAAAAAGGAAATAGAAATGCATTTGTGAAATGAAATGGACATATTGCTGTGCTTCTAAATAATCATTTTTATAGTATTTGTCAAGGAAAGTAACACGTTGCATCAATTTGTGATGCACTAAAATTCTTTATGAACATTTGAAAAGAAAGTGAGACTAATACATAACCAAATCTTCAATAGCATACCAAATTTTGATGCATGTGGAGCAATCTTCTGTAGATAAAGGAAAGGATCCAGGAACTCCTGCTCTGAAGGGTGATATACTGGACACTCAAGAATCTTATCGGTCCATTCTACATCACTCAAATCAAATTTATCCAATTTGCATGACGACTTATGTTTGCCTGCTGACCCAGAAATTGAATTCTTAGCATTTGTTTTCCTTCTTCTTCCACATCTGGCAACACCCATTTTATTTGATTGTTTCTATATAATAACTATAACTACTATCATCTGCTGTTAGCCTGTTACATCATGTGCTGGCAATATATGGATGAGTGTGGAGGATTGAAGTGAGTGTCTGTGTTGTATGTTGTTCCCTGTCTGGTTTAACAGTGCAATATTTCTTGGTTTGGTTAGAATCCCCAACATAAGTAAAAAACACAACCATAATGAATGAATTGAGAAACAAACTCCCAACAATAACCGCTACGATTTCTTTCCGTTGATAGCAGTTAAATGAACTTCATTTTTTGGCGCCAGCAGTTAACGTTAGTTATTAAGTTAGTTAATGATGACATGTGCAAAAGAAGTTCTTTTATAAATTTCAATTTCAATTTCTTCAAAACCACCGACCTTTTAAAATGACAATAGACAGAAACGAAGACCCTGTTTGGAGAGAAAGATTAAATATTGGAATGGGTGAGAAGCAACGATGTGGCTCTTGACAGGTGATAAATTGATCCTTTAAGTTAATAAAAATAATAAATTAAAAGTCTAATTTATTGGTGCCTTTAACAAATTAAGTTTAATTTGTGTAAAAAAAAAAAAAAGATCAATTTAAACAAAACAAATAACTTTAAAAATCAAAAGTGCAATTTTACCTTTTTTTAATTAAAATGCTCGTGTTCAGTAATCTTGCGGAGTTCATTTTTATGCTCATTTTTATGCCGAGACAATTCACAGTTCAAGGTTTGTTCTGTTGGATACGTACTAAAAAGGTTAGCAAAAGCATTTTGCAAATCACACAAACTATATGTCGTTAATTTGCAATGGCCCCCTTATCCATGCGAATGGACATATATTCCTCAACCAGTCCATATTCCCTCCCCATATACCGTATGCAACTAAACATAAACAAAAATTTGAACCCGTTAAAGTTCAGTTATCATTTCCTTAAAACAGAAAGGCATTCCAGGGTTTCAAGCAATCAGGGTCAGAAATAAGGAACAATTGATGAGTGGAGGATATGCTGGATGTAACCCCAGATGCCCAACTCAAATGCATAACATACAATCACAACTTATAAAAATCTGTTTCAAATTATACTGACCATAACGAAGCATCCTAACACAGGAAAATACAAGTTATCGAATAAAGATGCAAGTTCCTTGAGCCATTTCCTTATAATCCATAATAACGAAATGCTTCAACTATATGAAACTTGGGCATGCTGGCCCCTTAGATAGACCCATGCGGACTTCCATCCCGTGGTGCATGTCCAATGGCCGCCACTCTGATTCACGGGGGTCTGCAGGCAACATCAGGGCAAATGAAATGGTGAGAAAGAAAGTATAAACAGCAACTTGGTAATGAGCCAAAGAAAGTATAAACAGCAACTTGGTAATGAGCCAACACAATTAGCAACAACAATACAAAGGCAAATCATGTTATTACCATTCAGATAATCCTCAAAACCAAAGTCGTCAAGACCTCCCGTGACAGCCTCCAAACCCAGCATCGAAGAAGGAATTGCTCCTGGAGGCCTCTGGAATCTACAAGGAAAAGTAAATGTACAAATCAAAATCCAGCGACTAACATAATGTACCACATAAAAGGGAGGGTGCCAGGAGGACAGAACAAAACTAACAGAAAATTAGCAGCCAAGCCCATGACATTACACAAAAAATGGCATGAGAAAAGTGAATCAAACCCCTTTCTCCCTATGTCTGTCGTCCTATATCCCTTGGTCATGTATATCCCAGTGCATTCAATCAATTTTTTTATGTTTATCCCAGTGCCTTGGATTCAAGTTTACTTTATTCAACAGCAGCAACTAGGAACTCTTTGTACTTAGGCAGGAGTCCAGTTCGGCAGCCATCCAATAGTACATTACCAAACCTATCAATTTAAATCTACTGAAAGTTGAAACATTGGATCTAGTTGGAGTAGGACCAGATTTTTGCATGGGTACATTGGTTGGCTTCAAGGACATGGACTGAGAACCAAAGTGAGGGAAGGACATAAAAACAATCCTTATCCCAGACTAAAAGAAACCAGAGAACATTGTACACTTTCAAGTTATTTATGCATTTTACCCTTTGTTAGATTGAGAATCTAACACAAGATCTCTGACAAAAGTCTAAGTCTGCCCACTTAACCACATGAACTAACCAAGGTGGCTACCTTAATTACTGTTATTCACATGTTAATAATTATCTTCATATTCATAATACATAGACATCTTTAGTATATTGTCCTATGCCCTATAGTCATGTATATCTGAGCCTGTGTCTCAAATTTCTACTATAAAAGTTAACTAGGTTAAGAAACACAAATACAGAATCGTATGTCATGGAGAAACCATACACCAATACCACTGCCACTAAAATAGTTTCAAAACATTTGGAAGAAACCAGATTATTCCAAACACACATGGGTGTTTCAGAAAAGAGAACAGTAACGAACATACCGAGACAGTATTTGCCTGTCAAGGTCATTCTTCAATGGAAAAGCAGCTCCATACAAATTGACCATACATTGCCTCTTCATCGCTTCATTTGTCCTGCTTGCCTAAACATAACAAACAAAAGCAAAATAATTGAAGAATAGACCACAGACCTGAATTTAATTTCAACACAATTTGAAACCCTAATGAAAGGGGGAAATAGCTAAATGATCAAGCTGTGGCTAGAAAGATTGAAACTTGAGATTTGATATACAAGAAATCCAACATAGGGAGTTTGAGAGAAAGTGATTGATTACAGATTGGGTGGCAGATTGGAGAGGGTGAGAGCCGACGATGTCGCTCTTCACTCCTTGCAGTCCAAATCGAAGGGCGTCGTTTTGGACGCCTCCGATTTGATGTGTTATGGCCTTTTGTGCTTCTTCCATATTCTTGGCTCTCCAACAAAGAAGGTAAACGGCGATCTATGACTCTGGTGAAGAAGAAATAGCATCAGCATACAAAGAGAATCGATATCAAGAATAGCATACAAAGTGAAGAAGAAGAATCGAGATAGATAGAAGAAGAAGATTCTTACCAGAGAGGAAGCACGGAGATTTTGGGACCGGCAGTGTCGTGGGAGGAGGCAGAGCAGGAGGGTTTCAAGCGTAAATGATCGAAGGTTTTTGGTGGTATGTTTTACAGGACGGTCATTCGAGTAACTTAACCTCCAAGACTTTCCAAATTCCTAATATTTATTTAAGCAAACACATATTTGCTCCCTGAAATTATAAAGTAGTATCAATTTGATTCTTGAAATTATCGAAATTCTAAAAACGTCCCTGGATGATAAGTTAATATCAATTTGTCCTTCATTTTGCTCACTTAATATCAATTAAGTTCCTGACACTACTAACTTAAAATCAACTTAGTCCATACGATTTTCAACGGAGGAACTAAGTTGATTACGTTTTTTACAATTTCAGGGACTAATTTGGAATATCGATAATTTCAGGGACCTGATTGATACTACTTTACAATTTCAGGGATCAAATTGAGTGTTTACTCATATTTATTTGGTTAAATCAATTACAATTATTTACTCCCATGCCACTAATTTTCAATATTATTTATTGGTGTTATAATGTTGTTGGTTAGAGTTAAAATATAGGGATCAAATTGAAAATATTGTCAAGCGTAGGAATTAAACTCAACAAAACAAATTGAATCAGTGCCTAATCCCTACATGTGACAATCATTTTCAATTTGGTCCATTCACATGATGATGTTATAACACAAATAAATAACGATTACCAAGTTAAAAATAATTATACATATAGATGATGATTTGAATTTTTTTACATATATGGACTAAACTAAAAGTTAGTGTCACATATAGAGAACTAAAGTATCAGTTTAATCTATTTATTTATTTACAGTAATATGTTGTTGGTCCCACTTGAGTTTTGTATGACTCACATGAATTTCAATCAATAAGAGAGCATGTTAGTAAGAGAGTATTAGAGAATATGTTGATAAAATTCATCTTATTTATTTGCAAAATGTCTCGAGACTAAGACCAAAATGTCTTTAAAATTCATCTTAAAAAATAATAATTTGACAAACTTTTGAAATTCTTGAGAATTAAATTGATGTTTATCATTTTCGACGATATCTAATATATGTATGTAATTTTTGTCATGTCCGATACTTTAGGCCTTTACTCTTAATAAAAATAGGTCTAGTTATTCAGTTTGTCTCTAAGCTATTAGAAAATTTTCAAGTAGGTCCATGAACTCAAAAGGTTTTCAATTGTATCCCTAAACTTACATAAAAATTTTAATTGAGTCCTTAAAGTAGAAAATTCATTAGTAATTCGTTAAATTAGACGAAAGATTACCAATTTCATCTAAACTGGACGTCCATATCAACCACCTATGTCATGTCATTGTTCAAGTAACACTCTACTCTCATTCAATGTTCGATGGAGGAGGATGCAACCATAAAACAAAGATCTAAAAAGGAATGACCTGTTGTTGGTTCAGATAGTGGAAAAATAGTTGAATGTCACGTTTTGATCATCTAGTTCAATATTTTGATCTCTAATAACCCTAAATACTAATTTGGTAAAAAAAAAAAATTAAAAGTTCACATCTGCAAGTTTAACGACCTCTTCACAAAACCCTATCTCGGAGACCCAATTCAAATTTTTTTAAAAGTTTAGGGGCCTAATTGAAAATTACTTATAGGTTCGGGGATCTAATTAATTTTTGTTTTTTTTAGTTGAGTGATGTACTTAAAAAATTCCAAAACCAACAGAATAATTAAATCTTAAAAATATTTAATTTTTATTTCAATAATCATAAATTCAGTAATAAAAAATTTATAACAAAAATTTATCAAAGCTGACGAAGACGTGCCCGAATTCTGAAGTGTGAAGTAAATTATTTCGTGAACTGGAGTTCCACGACAGTCACCGGCAGATGAATGGGTTTTTAAGGCCGTAAGGTGAGGGTGTTTGGTGTCTTCACCTCCACCACTAATTTAACATTATCTTTCTTTTGGAAAATAAAAATAAAAATAAAGTATTTTCTCTGAACACCAATGTCTGTCATCTGGCTCTGTGGTTTTGGGGAAAAAAAAAGACAGAATTTTTTGGTGGTGAATTTACAAGACCGGAAGCATGTCAGGTGTGGTTGCAGTAGGTTCCTCCTCTTCATGCTCCGCCACCTTCACCGCCAGGAGCGGGAGGAACCACTCTCACCTCACACATTCTTCCAACACACTCAATCCTCCTCAATGCCAGGTACCATTATTTTCTTTGCTCATCCCATCCCATATTAGAATTTAGAATCACTCTGTTCTTTACTTGTTTTGTATCTTCATTCATGCAGAAAACATGTTTACAAGGCCTCTCACTTCATGATGCCAAAAGGGGTGTCTCACATTCCTTCCTTGGTGTTAGTGGTGGCTCCTCCATTGCTAAAAGCAGGAGACTTGACATCACAGCAAAAACTGCTGGAGCTTCAAAGACAATCGAGGCCGAGGTTGACAAGCCACTTGGCCTCACCTTGGGCCAAAAGTCTGGTGGCGGTGTTGTCATCACTGTCAGTATTAATAAATTACTTCAATGCAATATTGTTAAGTTTGGGTAGAAGATTTCAATTGTTAAATGTTGATGGATTTACACTTATTAATGATGTTGTTTAGGCTGTTGAGGGTGGTGGGAATGCAGCAAAAGCAGGGTTAAAAGCAGGGGACCAAGTCCTTTACACTAGCAGCTTCTTTGGGGATGAATTGTGGCCTGCGGATAAGCTTGGATTTACTAAAACAGCAATCCAAGCAAAGCCAGACTCTGTCTACTTTGTTGTCAGCAGGTTCTCTTTTTTTTCCTTTTGCTCTTCACCTTTCTTCCAATTTCTTTAATTGCATCCATTCTAAAGTGCATTCCAATTTCTATTGCTCTTCACCCTAATGGAGGGGAGGGGAGGGGAGGGGAGGGGAGGGATTTTAATTAGACATTGTGTTTGATTGAAAGGAGGGAAAGGGAGGGGAGGGGAAATAACACTTTCATGTTTGGTTCAAGAGGGAATGAGAGAGATTTTAAAATAAATTTACTTTTACACTCTTATAATGATTTATTTAAAATAAATAAGTGAGGATGCTTTGGTCATTGTATGCAAAATATTTTAAAAACCCTCCCCTCCCCTCCAAATCCCCCCAATATTGGAGGGGAGCCAAAATTAAGTGAGGAGGGATTTTGCTCCCTTCCTCTCTCCTCCACTTAAAAAAGTTGAACCAAACATGCTAAATTTAAAAAAATCCCTCCCCTCCCTTCCATTCCCCTCCAACCAAACATTACCTTAGTTTGGAAATTAATGAAAAACAGTGATGTGTTGGTAGACTAGGAAATTATATATGAGAAATAAGTTGTCAAGTAAGTTCCTGATTATTCTTTTCCGTGGCCTTACCCTTTTCCTGGTAATTAAGACAATTGTTTTTAGGGGAAAAGCTTCTGTTACATAAACAACTGCTGAGCATTCATTCACTGCTCAACTTATACTGTTTTATTTTACCCGTTTTTCTTTTGTTTTTGTGGTTGTTGATTATCGGTAAAAGATGAAAAATTGATAGAAAGGTAAGTCACCCAGTAGTATGTTCCTCAAACAATAAGTTCTGCTAATTTCCTGAGTATTTGCATTTTACCAGTTACGAGTTCCTCTTTGTTTCAGTGATGTTATTATGAATAATCAAGTAAAACTTCAAACGTTCATGGTTGATATTTTTACTCCATCTTATACATCTGATTCATGATGCGTAAGATAAGCATGTTCCTCTAAATTGAGATTCATGCTCCATGTTAATCATGATTAAATGCTACTGCATAAGTATTTGCAAATAAAAAATGTATATGCTACATAATAAGGATAACTCAAGATGCTTGGGAGTGGTAGTGTTGCTCTATTGCCTAAATCAATGTTAAAGATATGATAGTTTAATTTGACAAAAGATTATCTTTGCATACAGGAGAGCAAATCATTGCTAATTACAGAAAGTATCACTGGTCTGTGTGGTATCTGGATTCTGGTACAACTAATTTTTTGAATCCAAGGGTAAAAAAAACAAAGATAAAAGTGAAAGCAACACTATCTAAGTTCAGTATGCAATTCAATGACTTGTTCTTTGAGAAAATTATTGCAGCACTTACAGTTTGTTTTGACGGTATAAAATACACAGAGGGAAGTCTCTAATGTTCATGCGATCATGTCGTTTATTCAATTATTTACTTAAAAGCAGAAATATCTTCATGTTTTTTTATGAAGAGGTGCTGAGGTAGATGTTAAAAGGCTCCCAAAGCGTCCTGCTCCACCTCGCTTTGGAAGAAAATTGACCGAGGCTCAAAAGGCAAGAATCATTCTGAAGTTACTTGCATTCCTGCATACCTTTAATTCCTTGTATTTATTTATATTCCACATTGTAGATGATATTTATGTCCGATTTACATTCAGTGGTTAATAAAGTGCTCCACCATGCAGGCTAGAGCTACTCACATTTGCCTTGATTGTGGATACATATACTTCTTACAGAAACCTTTTGATGAGCAGGTAAAGGCAGCATATAAATGTTTACTTCTTCCCTTGTCCTCTCTCCACTCCTCTCCCATTCTTTTCCTCTAGGTGCAGACGGTTTTTTAAAAGATGGGATGCCTTTTATTTTTAACTCATTATGATATTGTATCAGCAATTTTCTCATGAATCCTATGATTTTCATCGTTTCTTCAGTGTTGCTCTCTTACAGATTCAAATCATCATTTGCTTGATAGAGACTTCTATCATTCTATGTTATTTACTATCTTTCATGCTTGACAACTTGCCATTATACTGAGTGATTTATTGATTACCATAATAAGATCTGTGTTTCAAGTCTCCAACTAAAAAAGAAGATATATGTCTCAATTTCAAGTGCTAGGACACTTTTTCTTCCTGATAGATGATATTAGTTGAAGTTGAATTTATCGACGCGATGATCAATTGTCATTCTCGTTTTATTTATGTTTTGTAGCCGGACACATACAGTTGTCCCCAGTGCCAAGCACCTAAGAAGAGGTTCGCTCAGTATGATGTTAACACTGGAAAAGCTATTGGGGGAGGTTTGCCTCCAATTGGAGTTATTATTGGACTTGTGGCTGGTATAGGTGCAGTTGGAGCTTTGCTTGTTTATGGTCTTCAGTGACATTTTATCCTATCGCCTCACCTGCTTGTTTTATTTATTTTCTGTCATCCAAAGCTGTCTCAATCTCTGAGCTTGTACCTCAGAAAATCCTTCCATGTTCATTTGAAAGTTGAGCTACATTTGATTAGATAATGGCACTGTGATCACTTTCTGGTAATATATAAGTGGTTCCACCTCAAGAACATCAAATGAAGATTGTCGCTACATTCAACGTGCACTTGGACCCATCATCTGCTACTGGTCGCAAATTATATTAGTTTTGGCATGTTTTGAAACAATAGGTTGAAGCAACCTAAAAGGATGAGTGTAGTGGTATAGGATGTGTACTTTTGGTTTGCCCTGTTATTCGGACTCATAACATGGGTCAACATGCAGGGAATTAATTAAGTGCATGTTCATTTCTTTTAAATTATTTTTGCTTAAAAATCAATTACGAGCATAACTAATTTTTAAAATAATATTTCTATCACGATTAAAATTATAATTGCAAAAAGTGTTTGAGCCACTATTTTTTCAAATTTTAAAAAGAAGCCAAGTTTGAGCCAAATTAAGGATACATTTGAGTAAATAACTTAATTAATTGTTTATTCAATAAATTTATTGCAATAAGATATAAAAAAATGCTTATAAAAAACTATAATTTTTTTTTTTGCAAATTATTTTTTAAAATTTTATTTGTATAGATTTCCAAATCAGCTCTATATAAGCTCATAAAAAAAAGCTCTATATAAGTTTGGGCCTTGCTACCTACACTCCCCATAATTGGCATCCACCCCCACACGTCTTCTGGTATTTAAATACCGGATTCAGAAACTGCATCCACCCCAACACGCCTTCTAGCATTTAAATGCCGGATTCAAAAACTATGTTTTCGGCATCTAATTGCCGGAAATACATTTTTTTAAATTTCAAGAATTTCCCGACAATTAAATGCCGGAAACATAGTTTCTGAACCCAACATTTTAAATGTCGGAAGGCGTGTAGGGGTGGATACCAAATATAGGGTGCGTATGTAGCAAGGCCCTGTAAGTTTTTGTAAACACGTTGTTGGTTTATATTAATTATCATTGGGCCGTTTTGGTAATTGTTGGGCCCAACTAAGAATCTCTCCACTGTATTTAGTAATTTCAAAAGTGTGTTGTCGTTGGTTACATTGGTCGAGTATCCGTTCTTGTGTTTACTACTACTGCTGGTTTGAATTTGGCATCCCATCTTTGCATGCTCAATGATTCATTACAACTTTCAAGCCAATCCCTGTTGTTGCTACTACGATCCTTTTACTCGCCTCCTTCTTCTTCACCAATAAGGTAATGTATGTGCTTCTTCTTCTTCTTGATTAGGAAAGGTTTGAAAGGAGGGCTTCTGTGATTTTCTATTCGAAAGCTGAATCAGACAACAGTGCCTGAATGCTTTTGGTAAGCTCAAATTATTCAAATTTGTGAAGCATTAAATGTTATTATTTCATTTTACGTCTTTATCTTCTTTGTTTATGTTTTTTTTCTGTAATTTGCTTCAAAAAAATTCTGTAGTTTTTAGCTTATATATATAGAATATAATATCTTAATACTTTAATTTCTTGGATTGTGTATTATTATAAATTTAATATGAATTGTGTGTAGAATAGAGTTTTTAATATACGGATTAATGTATATGAATAAAATACCTGAATAAAATATAAAAATATTGTAATTGGTTGCATAACATATTTAACTCTTGTAATTTTTTAATTAACTTAATTCATAATATAAAAAAATGAATATGCAAACATTATTAGCGATGATTATTACTTGCATTTCATAAAATTTAAAAACATTCATTCACTTGATCGGCGTGGTCCAAAATGATATGTTAGGAGAAAGAGGCATAGGCATGCAGATGCAGATGCAGATGCAGATGCAGATATATAGTTGGTCAAATGTAGGAAATCATATAAAATGGGGTAATTGGTTTGAAGTAAAGTAGTCAAGACCAAAACAAACTTCACTTGATTTTCCACTTTCCAGTCACAAACACTGAATCTGAACTGAACCAACCAAACCAGCAGCCAGTGGAAACGCTCACACTACGAGTTTTTCTCCTTTGGATTCGGACCAGCACACCCCACCCACTCGTTCATCACACAGTCACAGGTAATGGCGAGTGAGTGAGGTTTTCTTTCGATTTCATCACTCTTACACACTCTGCCTTCACTATTTTGGCTCATCACCCCTTTTCGAACAAATTCCCAAGTGTAATATCTGGGCTCTATGTGTATGCTCGATTGGGATTTGTGATCCTTGGTCCTGGACTTATCGGGTTTCTGATTTTGTAATGTTTTAAATGATGTAACTCTATGGGTTCTTCAAATATGATTTACTTGGTTGACATCATTTTTCTTTCTTGCTGTATCTGCACCTTGATTTTAACCTTTTAGCTGCTTGCTGATTAGGAATAGATTGATGGTATTTTATACTCAATTAGTTAGAAAGTATTTATGAATAGTATAAAGTACACTATTAATGCCTTAATCATGGAAAATTAACGATATAAACCAAAATAGAATGTGTATAATAAAATAGTATGCCCATTTCCTCTTCAATTTCTTTTCCCTTCCCTTCTGATTGAGAAGCCCTACTTTGAGGTGGTTTAACTGGTTCATTTCGGGGATGCTTAGATCGTTGTCATTTTGAGGTGGTTTAACTAGTTCATTAATTTAGGAGATGCTTAGTTCATATATTTCTTTCTTTATTGAGTAAAATCCCATTTTGGTCCTCGGAAGATTTTTTGGAATATCACTTTGGTCCTGGAAAGATTATAATATTAATTTGGTTCTCAAATGATAATTTTTTTACATCAAAATAGTCCAAAAGTTGCTGTTTACTGGGATCAAATTTATGCATTCAATGACCAAAAGTTATCGTTTATGGACTAATTTGATGTTGCTAATCTTTCGATGACCAAATTGATGTTCCGAAAAATTTTCAAGCACTAAATCAATAGTTTACTCTTTCTCACATAAGTTTCTTGAAAACTTGTTACTAAAATAATTATCATTTTGTGGTAAATAAACATAAGAAATCTAGAGTTCAGCATTTATATATGGAATCAAGTCCATTAGATCAAAATCCTTTACTTCGTGATTCTACTATTGGTAAATATGGTGAAGCTGTGTTGAATAGAAAATGGATGCTTTACAAGGCTAAGAGAATTGCAATTTGATAACAAGATGAATTTTTTAGTTTAATTCCATTTTTTTTTTCATTTTGCATTTTGCAGGGTGTAAAAAGTTTGGTTGGGGTGTGTTGCTATTGCTGTTGATCTGAAACTTCTCTATATAATTCTATCCTTTGACCTTTTTGCCCTCTCTTTCCTAGTGGTGGGAGGCAGACATGCACATTGGAGTGATGGTGATGATGACTCAAACATTGAAAACAATTATGTCATCGTATCATGACCATGACAAGAATTCCCGCCTCTCTCCTTTGCCTCCTAGTCGACCTGGAAGCCGTCATTGGCGCCAAAGCCGCACTGGCACCTTGGCTGTTGCCATAGCAGCACTTCTCATGTCTACCACTGCTTGGCTTTCCCTTGTCTTCTCTGATGCAACTTCCTGTTGCTTTCATTTAATGGACTGGGAAAGTAGCTCCCATTTTTTCCCTTGGAAGAATTGCATTCCTCATCGCCTTTCAAAATTAACACCTCCACCTTCTCTCAAACATGGGACCAGGGGAGATCTTCTTCACAATGGTAGCAGTATTGTTGAACAGGAAGGCTTGTCACTTAAACATATTGTTTTTGGCATAGCAGGATCATCTCAGCTTTGGAAACAGCGGAAAGAATATATCAGACTGTGGTGGCGTCCCAATGACATGCGCGGCCATGTGTGGTTAGATGAACAAGTGATTCAAGAACATCGAGATGATTTATTGCCCCCTATCATGATTTCTGAAGGCATCTCACACTTCCACTATACGAATCCCCTTGGTCGCCCTTCTGGCCTTCGGATTTCTCGCATCGTCACAGAGAGCTTTCGCCTTGGCCTCTCAGATGTGCGCTGGTTTGTCCTCTGTGACGACGATACAATCTTCAACGTGGATAACCTTGTTGACGTTCTCAGCAAGTATAATTCCTCTGAAATGATTTACATAGGTAGCCCCTCGGAGAGCCATTCAGCAAACTCATATTTTAGTCACTCAATGGCCTTTGGTGGTGGTGGGATTGCTGTAAGCCATCCGCTTGCACAGGCACTCTCTGAGATTCTTGATGAATGCATTGAGAGGTATCCCAAACTTTATGGTAGTGATGATCGACTGCATGCCTGCATCACTGAACTTGGCATTCCTCTGACCAGGGAGCAAGGTTTTCACCAGGTATTTTGTTGATCTATTTCCATCTCCCTCCTTTTTTTTATTTTGCTTACATCTTTTTTTCTTTTTAACTTTTATTTTCTTATCATTTGAAAGTAAGGAAAATTTTGGTCAGATGTATTATATGACTATCATCCAGCCGATTCATTACATAGAAATGATAAATGATCAGGATTAATTTTTCTTCTTTTAATCTTTCAGTGGGATATAAGGGGCGATGCCCATGGTCTTCTATCCTCTCACCCAATAGCACCATTTGTGTCAATTCATCATGTTGAAGCTGTTAATCCCTTTTATCCTGGCTTGAGCTCTTTGGATAGCCTGAAACTTTTTACAAAGGCCATGAGAGCTGATCCCAGAAGCTTTTTGCAGCGTTCGATATGTTATGACCATGCTCAGCATCTAACATTTTCAGTGTCACTCGGTTATGCTGTTCAAGTCCTGCCTGACATTGTTTTTCCCCGTGAGCTGGAGCGCTCGGAACGTACCTACTCTGCTTGGAATGGTATTAGTCAAAGGGATGAATTTGATTTTGATGCTAGGGACCCATCTAGATCAGTTTGTAAAAAGCCTATTATCTTCTTCATGAAAGATGCTGGAAGAGAAACCAATGCTTCTTGGGGTTCATATGTTCGGAATAGAGATAAAGATGATTTCAAAAGGAGAATTTTATGCTTTCCTTACTTACCCCCTTTGCGTAATGTGCGAGAGATCCAGGTAGTGGTGCAGCCTTTGAGCAAGAATTGGCATCTGGTATGTTCATAGCTCTTAAAATAAAATATGATGTACTACCAGTTTTCAATCATAATGACATTTCTAGATTCTACTGTTTGGTTGTCCTAGGTACCACGTCGTCTCTGTTGTAGACAAAGCCAAGCAGGCAAAGAAATCTTCCAAATCTCAGTTGGACAGTGTGGGAAGGGAGCTTTCAGCTCTGTATACTAATGTGAATGTGAGTTTGTGGTATGGCATGTTAGGATTACTGTCTTATGGTTTGTACATGATTTGGACTTTAGTGAAGAGCTAATTCCATGCGGCATCTTTTTAGGTTTTACCTTGAATCGAGCTTTCTGAACTTCTAAATCTATATGGTGTACTTAGTATACACTTAAAAGGTTCCTAACACCGAAAGCTGAAGTATTCAAAAAAAAAAAACAACATTTTTTTCCCGTTTCTCCGTTATAGAAGTTTTTTTTCTTTTTCGTTTTTCTATAACTCAATTGTTTTCTTACCCAAGGAATATATTGAGGGCCGATTTCTTGGGGGCAACATTGGGTATTTATTTTAAATATGTGTATATCACATAAATCTAATGGTGGATATGTTGCCATGTATAGATTTCATCATGAACATGAGTCTAACACTACTATAAAAAGCACTAATTAAGTCACCATACCATTCTAAATCACAATAAGGATAACCATGCTCCGATTCCTTATGTCCAGGGTAATTGTGTGCATACTTGCGGGCACGCCTGAATTTTGTCTTATCATTCCTACTTGCATCTTTGAGGGAAGCCAAACCTTTAAATCCTCCCTCGACCATTCTATGTTGTTGATGCATTAATCCCCGTGGGCCATCACGAAAAGTTTCACATGGGATACTTTGTTAGTTCCCTTAGAAAATGAATTATGTGAATTCTGTAGTTGTTCAGTAGAAGGCCACTACAGCAGCAAGCTTCCTTGATCTTAATTTCTTCTTCCATCATGAATAGAGCATCTGCTCATTTTGTGGAATTTGCTTTCGATAGACACCATCTTGGTACAATCTCCTGCTAGGCTTACCTTATTCCCCTTATATGGGGCGATTCTTCAAATACTAGGGAAAATCTAATGGTTATAGATAGTTGAGAGGGTTAACTAACTGGATGCGAATCACCTGTCCCATTTTGGTGTATCACTCTTTGTCTCCACCAGTAACATATTGCCACGTATTCTATATTTTTAAAATTACATAAAATTTTAACTTATGTGGCAATATATTGCTGGTTGAGACAGTGAGTGAGACACTAAAATGTGACAGGTGATCTTATCCTACATGACTTACATCCTTTTTCTTTTTTCGACAAAAAAGGATTGAGATTTTAAATTAAGACATACTCATTTATGAGGTAAGATTGCAAATCCGAGAACACTACATGTTATTTTTATTATGCGAACCAACACAACATTTGAAATGCTGAATGAAGACTTTATATCTCCAGTGTTCTTCTTAACCCCAAACCCAAACTCACATTATAAATGTGACTATCTTAGCACTATAAATTATATTATTATATTATAAGAACTCTCTATTTACTGGTGCAATCAGTTGGCTTAAAGGAAACCGTCTTTCTGTCTAGATCAAATCCAATCAAAATGTTTGCTTGAGCAAAATTGCCAAATATATAGTCTCCATCATCTGTGCCAGCCATTGAAAAGCAAAATATCCCATCTTTTGGTGGAATGAATGTTTGTATTGGCGCCAATTGCACATCTGCTCCCTCAAAATGAGCAGTCAAAATTGGCCCATCAAGATTTGTGTCACTTCTATAACAAAGCTGTGTGCCCAAGTCTGGGTCATCCTCAATTGGTACCAGGCTACTCTGCACCTTCATTTCCTCTATCAAACGATCATAAAATTCTTGTGGTAAATATGTTGCTGGTGTACCTGAATCAATCATTATATTCCCCTTGGAAGGCATTTCTGAAGAACTGAAAGGGACAAATCTGTCTCCAACACTCATACCTTCCAGTGTGACTAAATAAGTGGTTTGACCTTCCTCAGAGACCAAAGGAGTTGTCACAACTCCTTCACCTGAAACATCACTGGCTTCACCAAAACTAATTGTGCCTGAAGTGTGAGGGTCTGTATGAAAAGGAACCAGGCACTGAGAGAACCTTCTGCCCCCATATAGGGTACCAATTTGTGTAACAAGTGACAAAGGTCCTCCACCTAATCCAATTATTCCCATGTCGTTTTCATTGAAAAGTCCTGTGTTTCTGTGCCCACACCCAAATATAATGTCTCCTATAACATCAGGCTCTCCATTTGTTGAACTAAAGGTGACTGCTTCCCTTGCAAGCACCCCATTTGTTACTGAACCATCCCCATAGCTATATGTATAAGCGCACAGCTTTTGATGAGAGCAGGAGTGACCAAAGAGGGAATTACACTGTTCTGAGTCACAAGGCATGGCACTGTATGTTTTGGACCTTAGTGGCTCAAACATGGGACTTTTCTGCTTATAACAGCCTTTGCAAGGTGTACATTGTGCCCACACAAGGTCACTTCCTGTGTCAAGCAAACCATATATGTCCACTGGTGGTGTTCCCAGTGTGAGCTTCATGAGATAGTCACCATTGTTGGATGTCACTCTAGTAAAGGGACTGTTTGGGGCAAATGATTTCTTATGAACTTGGTAAGATGAGGGAAGTCTATGTTTGTGAAGTGCATATGGTTTATAGAAGGGAGAATTGGGTGAGTTCTTGCGGATTAGCTGAACACTGAACCCGGGTTTGTAAGCTTCAATAGGTGTTTGACATAAGAACATATACAGAACAAAGAAGCACAAATGGAAGCAGAGAATGTTGGCCATGAAGTTTTTAGCAAGGCACAAACTTGTTGTGAAAGGTAGATGATAAGATGAATATGTCTCGTCTCATACTCTCATATATAAAAACTCAAAGATAATACTGTGATAGCAACATGTGATGTAAATGATTTTTGTGGAATGGAGTCACAAGGCGTAAACAAGAGCATCATGTGAATGGTTTCTGTTACAAGTGCTTCAGATCATGTTACGGCACCATACTATATCATCCCATCATAGTTTATTAATATATATTTTTCCTTTTTTCGAGGTAAGCAGAGGGTTTAATGACCCCAAAGACCATCCCAGAGATATGGAGAAAGTTACGCCAAGGATCATTATTCATCCAATAGCAGTTAGCCGGCCGAAAAGAGGTGCCTAATCATATCAACTCCTCATCTGACTTTGACACTATGATTCTTTAATGTATTGGAATTGAAATTGAAATTTTAAATGACACACAGTAGATCCACCAAACTCCATTGTGAGCCTTAAAGGTTACTGATTTTTCTGTCGAATATAAGCAATTTTTCTATATATAGTTTTTTTTTTATAGAAAATAAAACTGCCTAGTTTTTATGCATCATTAGGATTAGGATTAAAGGGGGAAACACAAAGGGGGTCTAAGAATCTGAAAAGATCAATCCACCGAAGCATGAAATAAGATGCTTTGACGTTTTATAACCCAACAAAGCATAAACAATATACATGATTCACGGGTAACTGATGTCCGTGAGTTAATCACAGCACAACGGCTCTGTTTACCAAACCAGCAAGATGGTTAAGTTGGTTAACTAACTTTTTCAGGCTGGTTTCTTTTGACTTTGTGTAATAGGCATACTATTTTTACTTTCAGGAATAGTATTGATTAGACGTGGATGCTTTTATTTTCATGTCATTGTTACTTGTATATGGGTTAGAGTACTCCTTATACTCTCAATCAATATATTTTTTGCTTAAGAAAAGCTAACTTTTTCTCTTTGACCAAAAAGAAGTAGAGTTGTTAGGGAAAAGAATTTTTCTAAGAAGAAAAACTCTTATCTAATAAGCTAGTAGAAATAGCTTATTTAGTAAATTATAGTAATTAAGTGATGAAGTTATTATAATTATTGTAATTATAGTGACTAAAAATATTTGTCTTAAAAAGAAAAAGAATTAAATTAAAAAATAAGTAAGCAAATTCGGAAATGTATTTAAAAAATGACATATGACACACCAAAGAAGATGGAGGTTCTAAAAAATAATCATGTTTTTGAGCTGTTATTATGACAAATGGCCTAGATCAATTGTCACGTGGCATTGAACAAAATCTACTCAAGACAAGGCTTCAATTCTTACTTCGTCTTACTTGGTTATTAATTATTAAATTATTAAATGATTGTCGAAAAAAAAATGTATGTTAAATTGTCCAAAATACCATGATGTTCAATCCTTCTTTCTTTCTCAATTAACTAACAATAGAGTTTAATTGGTATCTATTGATAGTTTAATTTTTTTTTATAATGTCAATCAATCACAAATCATGGTATGAGTGACTTTTGAGGTAGTTAGTATAAAAGTTAAGGGCTTTTTTGCTTTGTTTTCAGTTTCCTGTTTTTATTTCTTGTTTTCATAAATAATTACAAATTGTCGCCTTGTTTTCATTCTGTCTCCTGATTTTAGAAATTTGTACATGAAACACTGAAAACAAAACTGGCACATGGCTAAAAATGGTTGACTCTTATCCTAGTACCTTTAAAGTCATTCATACCATTATTTTTGATTAGCTGATAGTGTAAAATCTTTATACTGACACTATATAACAATTAAACTCTTAAATTAATATATAGTGAATTTAAACATGAATTGTAGCTTACAACAATATATAATGTGACATCAGGTATCTACCACCAAGTCAAAAACTATAATTGATGATAAGATTGTAATCGTACTCTTATCTAAAGTTTAAGTGTGTGTGTTTGGTTTAGATTTTGGAGGCTCCAAAATCACATTTGCTTCCGGTGTAAATGATTTTGAGATTTTAAAGGTATTTGTTCTAAGGAGAAGTCTAACCAGTACCTCTAGGACACTTGCTAAGGAACCAAGAATAGCAAATTTTCATAGGAAAAGTATATTTATTAATCTCAAGAGTTGTGTATTTAGTTTTCTCATAAATTCTTGCTAATTTGGGATTACTTAACCTAAGGGCACCGGTTAGCAAGACCCTTGTTTTAAATTTAGCGTTTAATAAAATCAATTCTGGGTTCACTATAATTGATTCTAAGGGAAGCAAGAATTTCTAACTTTTCCGTTGAGTAAAATTGATTCTTGGTATGGAACCCACAACATTCTTTATATTTACACCTCAAAAATTATTTTACTTTATCATCCAAACAAAATCAATTCTTCTAAACTCACTTTTGAAATATTATTACCAAACACAAATCAATTTTGTTAAACTCATTTTTTTTAAAATTAATTCTTTTAAAAGCAATTCTATCAACTTCTAAAACAACTGGAACCTCAATAAACTATAGTGGCGGACCTTTTTAGTGACGGCGGAGAGCCACGACCCCCCCCAATTTTTTTTTTTCTAATTTTCTTTTATATAAAAAAAATTATGTACGACACCCTAAAATAATTTATGCAACATATATTACATGTAAAATTTACAAATTATTATATATTTTATTTTGTAAAACACTATTATTATACCCCTATTTTTCTAAAACATATTCAAACGGCTAAACAACTCCATTAAAATTAATATTATTTCAAACTCAATGTCATTAGGGGTTACTACAAATACGTTTTTCCTCCTCCACAAATCTACTTCAAAATTCTCAATCTCTCCTTTGTGTATCTGCACCATTGCCAGAAAAGTAAAACACTAGTTAGGATTTCGCATATTGAACGTTTACTTACTTTACATATTTGAATGATAAAATTATGCATGACTAATTATAACTTTTAAATGTATCATTTTGAATAGTATTCAGTGGTTCCCCAAATAATTCCTTCAGATCAAATGCATAAAAAAGTTGTTTTAAAAATATAAGTTAAATGCCAAACACAATAGATTAACCATAAAACAACTTTTTAAGGTAGAAAACGGCTGAAATGGAAATAATCTATTTTTTCCAAATAGACACTAAATATTAAAATAAACATATGTAATAAAAGTCCACAATTAAAAGATTAATGGACAATATGGCATTCCACACTATGTGTCAACTAGACTTGTTAATTTTTTTAGTCTTCAACATGTATCCCTATCCCTCTTCCAATTGCGTTTGGGCTGAACCCATGGCGTTATAAGGGTCCCTCAATTGCCTAAGGCCTCGTTTTATATAATATAATAAATAAATATTTTTACAATAATTATTTTGATGAGAGTCTTGTTAATATCAAATAATATTTTCATCCTCGTTGTGAATAAAAATTAATGTATTATATGTAAGCTAAAATTTTTATTTATAATAACTCATAATTGAAATTAGAATTTAATTTTTATGTATTGTCAATGTAAAAGAGTTTTACAATAAGTTGTAATAAAAAAATGTAAAAGAGTTTTACACAAATAACCAATAATATTTTGATAAATTAATATTATTATTGTTTCTCTCCCTCTCTTAGTATTTAAAATAGGATATTGCTAACGAATGTCAGAAGGACATTTTTTTTTTAAGCAATGTCACAAGGTCATTGTTTAAGGATTTCAAATAAGATAATTATTCATTTAAAAACTAAATACATCTCTTTAGTCTTTTTAATATATTGATTACGCTACTTTTGGTATAAATTTGCTTTCTTAGATTATTTAAATAATATTCTTAGAACACTTGTTAGTGTTTGTCTTTAAAATAAAAAGCACATGTGTTCAGGTATTACTGGATGAGTTGCTCGGTTGCACCCATAGCACACACCATATTCCTGAATGTTAAGCCTATGAATCTTAAAGGAGCAAATAACCAAATAAAGCCAATTAGCCAGTATGGCATATTTTATTTTCCAAACTATCGGTGTCAGCTAGACTTTTTAAATTTTTTAGTCTTCAACATGTATCCCCATACCCTTCGTGTGAGAAACTAATCATTTTTTGGGGAATATAGGCACTGAGATAGCCTCTTCCAAGTGCGTTTGGGTTGAACCCATGGCATTATAAGGGTCCCTCAATTGCTTAAGGCCTCGTTTTACATAATATAATAATAAATATCTTACAATATTTTTTTTAACATCAAGTAATATTTTCATAAAAAAGTAATGTATAATATGTAAGCTACAAGTTTCATTTATAATAACTCATAATTGAAATTAGAATTTAATTTCTATGTACTGTCAAAGGAAAATTGTTTTACACAGATATCCAATAATATTTTGACAAAACAATATTATTTTTGTTTCTCTCTCTTAGTATTTAAAATAGTATATTGTTAATGAGTATCCAAAGGATATTGTTTAAGGATTTCAAATAAGGCAGTTATTCATTTAAAAACTAAGTATATCTCTTTCTAATATATTGATTACATCACTCCCATAGAAACTTATTTTTTTAGATTATTTAAACAATTTAGAACACTTGTTGGTATTTGCCTTTAAAATAAAAGCACATATGTTTAGATATATATTACTTTAATCCTTGAAATTATCAAATTATAGATAAGAAATTTTTTTTTTTTTGGGGCAAAATTTATAGATAAGATTTATTTCTAACATTATTAGAAATTACATTAAGAATACTCGAATAGCAAGAACCT
Source organism: Echinosophora koreensis (assembly GCA_035048595.1). Classification (NCBI taxonomy): domain Eukaryota; kingdom Viridiplantae; phylum Streptophyta; class Magnoliopsida; order Fabales; family Fabaceae; genus Echinosophora; species Echinosophora koreensis. The sequence goes on along the minus strand of JAPCYP010000003.1, from coordinate 13,938,937 downwards.
ATAATAATCTCTATCTTTTGGTGCAGTCCATTGGCTTAAAGGAGACTGTCTTTCTGTCTAGATCAAATCCAATCAAAAGGTTTGATTGAGCAAAGTTGCCAAATATATATTCTCCATCATCAGCCCCAGCCATTGCAAAGCAAAATACCCCATCTTTTGGAGGAATGAAAGTCTGTATTGGCTTTAATGGCACATCTGCCCCCTCAAAATGAGCCGTTAAAACTGGCCATTGATCAAGAATCTTGTCACTTCTATAACAAAGTTGTGTGCCCAAGCTTGGGTCATCCCCAATAGGTGTCATGCTAATCCGTGCCTTCAATTCCTCCACCAAACCATCATAAAGTTCTTGTGGTATATATGTTGCTGGGGTACCTGAATCAATCAATATATTCCCCTTGGAAACCTCTTGTGAAGAATTAAAAGGCACAAATTTGTTTCCAACACTTATGCCTCTCAGGTAGCGTTTGGTATAAGTTTTTAAAAAGTATTCCCGGGAATGTTGGCATGGGAATAAAGTTTTCCCATGTTTGTTACAAGTTTTAAAAATTTATTCCCAGGCATAAAAGATTCCCGGGAATAGAATTAGTGAATGATAGTTATAAACTTGGGAAAACTCTATTCCCAAGTGTGAAGGTGGGAAAACTTTATTCCTGAGAATAAAACATTCCAGATACCAAACGCTACCTCAGTGTGACTAAATAAAATGTTTGACCTTCTCCATAGACCAAAGGAGTCGTGACTACTCCTACACCCCAAACTTTACTATCCGCACCAAAACTAATTGTGCCTGAAATGCTTGGATCCGTATGAAAAGGAACCAAGCACTGTGAGAACCTTTTGGACCCATAACGGGCTCCCATTTGTGAGACAAGTGAAAGAGGCCCACCACCCAGCCCAATTATCCCCATATCATTTTCATTGAAAACCCCCGTGTCATTGTGCCCACACCCAAACAAAATGTCTCTAACAACAATGGGCTTTCCATTGGTGGAAGTAAATGTGGCTGTTTCCTTGGCAAGGAGCCCATTTGTTACTGAGTTATCCCCATAGCTATAACTATAAGTGCAACTATTACGAGGAGAGCAATTACCATGAAGTAAATCACACTGCTCTGAATGACATTGCATGTTAGTGTATGTTGTGGACTTTAGGGGATCAAACATTGGCTTTATTTGCTTATAGCAGCCTTTGCAAGGTCTACATTGGGCCCACACAAGGTCGCTACCCGTGTCAGCCACACCATATATATCGAAAGGTGGTGTTCCTAGTGAGAGCTTAATGAGATAGTCACCATTGTTGGATATCACTCTAGTGGTGGAACCATTTGGAGGAACATAGTAGAATGAGTGAAATTCTTTTTTAGGATGGCGAATTAATTGAACGCTAAACCCATCATTGTAAGATTGAATTGGTGTGTTACATATGAACATGAACACAACAAAGATGCATAAACGAAAACTGAGAGTGATGGCCATTATAATTATAAAGTTTATATATAGCGTGGGACAAAAAGTGATCGTGAAATGTAGACCAAGTTTATGTTATATATAAGAGCGGCATATCAAAGGTATAACATGCCAGTGATTTTCTGTTACGTGAGTATTAATTATTCATTCTTTTACAAGAGAAAATATTAATACAAGATTGATTGAATTTAATTCTATAACAAAAAATATTTTATTTACGAGGTTTGATTTCATATGAAATTCATGCGAGTAATATTCTGTTAGTAGCTGGTTTGAAAAAATAAGATTAATTTTTTGTTATTGGTTTGAAAAAATAAGCTCATAGGGAATAGATAGAAAGGCCAATGCAATAACTAAGACGAAACAAATGTAGGGCATGTGTTAAAAAAGGAATAAAAACTTGTATATCTTATTATGCAAAAATAAACTATTCATCATACACCGCAATCTCAAATGCATATGAGACCTATGGCAACACTTAGTGTTTTATGCAATCTATTGGCTTGAAAGAGACCACTTGTCTTTCAAGATAAAACCCGATCAAGTAATTTGATTGTGCAAATTACCATAAATTCCAACATCATTGCTCATGTGGGTAAATGCCAAGAAGAAAACAATATCTTTTGGTGGAATGAAAATTTGAATTAGCGCTAAGTGTACGTTTGCACCTTCAAAATGAGCTATTATTTTTGGCCCCTTAAGGTTACTTGATGTTCTATAGCAAAGTTGGGAACCCAAGGAAGGGTCATCCACGACGGGTTTCGATACAACTTGCTTCCTCACTTCAATGACCAATTGATCACACAATTGTTTTCGTAAATAAGTTTGGGGTGTTCCTAAATCACACAATTGTTTAGCTTATAGTTTACAACTTATCATTTTTTTCTTCCATTCTTATCTCTACTATCTTAATTAAATTTCTCATTTATCCTTACCTAACTAAAATAGAAAATAGTAATTATATTATTTATTTCACTATTTAGATTCATATTTAAGATAAAAATACAAAATATATTTATATCTATAAAAAAGAAAATTCATATCAATATATCAATTTATTTTTTACGATCCCATTTTATTTATTTAAAAGTAATTAATATTAAATTAATATTAACATTTTAATTTTAATTTTTGAAACGATAAATAATTTAAAATAAATTAAAGTATTAAAAGTGATAATTATTTTAAAATAAATAATATATATACAACATATAAGCATATCATTTTATGTAATTTTATATTTATCAACTAGTTCAATCACTAATTTTAACAATTACTTCAAATCCAATTTGTTAGCTTATCCGTTATTGGCTATGAGTTAGCTTATGCTGCTTATTCGCTATATACTATAATTTCATCTGTTATCAGCTAGTTTATCGTTTATCCACTAGCTTTTTGTTTTTTGTTTTTTTTACCAATAGGGCCTTTATTTACGAGATTTCATTTCATATGCAATGCATGCAAGTGATTTTCTGTTGCATAAGCATTAATTACACTTAATGCTATTCATTCTTTTACAAGAGAAAAACTTAATACAAGATTGATTTAATTTAATTCTATATTAATAAAGATTTTATTTACGAGGTTTGATTTCATATGAAATGTATGTGAGTAATTTTCTATTACCTGACATTAAACATTAATTACACTTAATGTTGTTCATTTCTTTTACAAGAGAAAATCTCAATACAGGATTAATTTTTTGTTATTGTTTGAAAAACGTAAGCTCGATGCAATTTCTAAGGCGAAACAAATGTAGGGCATATGTTAAAAAGAAAATTAAAACTTGTATCTTCTTATTAAGCAAAAGTAAATTATTGATCGGTAAATCATACACCACAATCTCGAATTCTTTTATATGGCATCATAAGAGATGTTTGGCAACACTTTAGTGTTTGGTGCAATCATATGGCTTGAAAGATACCACTTGTCTTTCTAGATCAAACCCGATCAAGTAATTTGATTGTGCAAAGTTACCATAAATTGCAAGACCATTGCTCATATAGCTAAATGCCAAGCAGAAAACGCCATCTTTTGGTGGAATGAAAGTTTGAATTGGCGTTAATTGTAAGTTTGCACCTTCGAAATGAGCTGTTATTATTGGCCCCCTAAGGTTTCTTGGTGTTCTATAGCAAAGTTGGTTACCCAATGTTGGATCATCCGTGATAGGTTTCAATGCAACTTGCTTCCTCACTTCATTGGCCAATCGATCATACAATTGTTTTGGTAAATAAGTTGGGGGTGTCCCTGAATCAATGACAATGTTACCCTTTGATACAGTCCCCGAAGAATTATTAAAGGGCAAAAAGGTATTTCCCACACTGAAACCTTTTAAGGTAACCAAATAGCCTCTTATGTCAACCAATGGTGTAGAAACCACACCATCCCCTAACACATCACTCCCATGACCAAAAGTCATTTTACTAGAAATACGAATGTCAGTGTGGAATGGGACTAAGCATTGGGAAAACTTCTTACCTCCGACGGAAGGACCAATTTGAGAAATAAGGGACGTTGGCCCTCCTGCTAGAGCTATTACTCCCATCTCATGGTCATTGAAAGTCCCTGTGTCATGATGCCCACAACCAAAAATAATGTCTTCAAGGGAAATGGATTGTCCTGTGGTTGAAGTCAAGGTAATTGTTTCTTTTGCCAACACACCTTGTGTTACAGAGGAATCAACATACCGATAATTGTAACTGCATTGATTGTTTGAGGAACATGTTGTGGCCAATAGATGACATTGCTGTGATTGACAAGGGATGTTGGTGTAAGTGGAGGACTTTCGAGGATCGAAAAAGGGGTTAAGTTGCTTATAGCAATTGTTACAAGGTACGCATTGCGTCCATATAAGGTCACTACCTGTATCTGCAAGACCATAAATTTTTACTGGTGGGGTTCCAATAGATAGCTCCAGGAGATACTGGCCAATATAGGCATGTTCTGGGGATTGTACAATGTTCTTGAGGTGTCCAAAAGGAGTATTGGATGAGTTTCTGCGGATCAAATTAACACTGAACCCGCCATGAACAGCTTCAGTGGCTGAAAAATGGAAAAGAAGAATGAAGAGGGAGATAAATACAGAGCATGGATGAAACATTATGAGATAACTTATGAGAGGGAGAAGTGAAAACTTTGAAGATGAATAATATATATCTGTTAAAGCTCTATGCTTTTTTATATATGATGTTGTACATGGGTGTGTGCCTCATGGACAGGGGTGTAAATGAGCAGAGCTGTTCGTGAACTATCTGGGCTCGACTCGTTAAATGCTCGATAAAGCTCGTTTGTTTAATTAAATAAACAAACTCAAACTTGAGAGTGAGCTCAATTATTTAAATGAGCCAAGTCCAAGTCTTATAGGCTCGACATTAAGGGCTCGCGAATAGCTCGTGTATATATATATTTAAAATTTTAAAATTATATATAATAATAGAATTTAATTTATATGCACTGACAGTGTAAAGACACAGTCAACCAATCACAACTTGCCACATGTTTGATTCTTATCATGACTATCTTAAAATTCATCCATATCATGAATTCTAATTGGTTGACAGTATAAAAAACTTTACATTGTCAGTGTATAACAATTAAACTCATAATAATATGACCAAAAAATTTATATATAATAATATATTATATATACTAATACTACCGCGTTTTTTCATTTGCTTCCTCTTTCTTAACGAATTGTTGATGGATGGACTTTCCAATACCTTTTTGTTATTATCATAATGAAAAGTCTTTCCAACACCTACTCATAAATCTCTAATATAAAGAATGCCATTTATATCCTACTATATTACTAAGTTACTAACCTACAACTACAACCAACAAAAAAAAAGGCACTAAAATGCACCATTTGTATTTTTGTGTACTCAGGTGGACAACAATTTTGAAAGAGATTATTCTATAAATAAATTGATGATGGTGATTTTAATAGTTTTTGTTATTTACATTATGGAAATATGTAGAACTATAATGAGTGTTAAAATTACTTTTGAAGTTTCTTTTTTGTTAAAATCTTAATTAAATACAAACTGGAAAATTTTCATATTATGGAACTATGCATGATTTTTTGTCAAGGAAAATTTTCATAAATGCAAAAATAGTTTAAGTTACAAATGAGTTACACAAGCCAAGCTCAATCTTTACTTTTTTGTAACAAACCAAGCTCAAACTTTTAGTTATGCTCGTTTAAATAAATGAGCCAAGCTTGAGCTTCCCATTTTTTTTACAAGCCAAACTCAAGCTTTAAGTGCTCGACTCGGCTCGACTCGTTTACAGCCCTACTCATGAATATGAAATCAGAGAGAATTGATAGTCCAGCAAATGTTGAAGATTTGTGATATAGTTTCCATAGATAGATGGGTCAACTCAATGGCTATTTATGTAAATCAGATTTGTTTTTTGTTAACAAGTAAATCAGATTTGTTAAAATCTTTTTGATTTGTTAAAAATTACCTAAACTCTTTATTACTAGGCACTAGCCCTATTTCAATGGATTGAATTTTTTTGAGTAACCATATTATAGGTACGAAGTATTCACCACCATTAACAGTATTTAATCTCCGTCGGGGAACCTGTTGGGCAAACAAGATGGGTTCTCTCCTCCAACTACAACCAGGTTTTCTCCATACACAAAAGTCAAAATTCGAATTCCTGATCACTTGCTTGAGGTGCCCAAATCTCTTACTATTAGACCAACCACATGTTGATGTTGGTCAATGGCTTGATTTGAACAAGCATGTACACAACTAAATTTTTTTTTTTTTTAAAATCAAAATTAAATCAATTTCTATTTATAATTAACTTTTCAAACAAATATTATTATCATTTAAAACAATACCCGAAATTTAGTTCATTGACCAACAAGCTTCTATATGTATACAATTGACCAATATTTCTTCTTATAATCTTTCATTGGTTTTAATTTAATGACTATAAGAGTCTATTAACCATATGTTAAAAGTTTCAGCAAGTTTAAATATTGTCAAAATTCATTGTAATTGACATAAATTTATTATTGCTGTAAGATCAAGATGGTAATTTGAATTTCATCAATTTCTTTTCTAGTTACAAGAAAGATATTTTACTAGGTGATAACTGATATATCGGTAAAGCTATAATATTTTCAATGGTTTTAATGACTATAAGAGACTATTAACCATACGTTAAAAGTTTCAGCAAGTTTAATTGTCAAAATTCATTGTAATTGACAGAAATTCATTATTGCTATTATATCAAAATGGTGATAACTGATATGGGTAGAGCTGAAATATTTTCATTGAGGAGTTTAAAGAAGACTATTACTCCATGAGAGTTTTGAAAATTTGATAAAAATAGATTATGCTAATAATATATTATTGTGATCATCGATTATAATCACAATTTATTTTTGTTTGGGTGTCTGCTGAAAAGTGATTTTAAGATAATCTATTTTGTTTGGGTGATGCAAAAAAAAAAAAAGCACTTTTACACAACAAATTGCGAAAAAAGGTATACAGTTTTTTATATAACTTAATAATATTTGTTTGGAAGTTAGTTTTGTATGGGTAAATAGGGAAGAAAGTTTTGAGAATAAAAAATAACCAAATCACAACAATCTTAAGCTAAAATCTTTCACATGGCTTTAAACAACTTTTTTTTTTTAAATGAAAGGATTTTTAAACGTTAAGCTAGATACCTAAACATGATATATTATCTATTAAACAATTTTTTTAGCTTTAAAAACAGCTGAAATAAGGAAAATTAATCTTTTCCAAACACATTCTTATTTTAAAAAATTAAGTTAAAGAACTTATAATTTCTTCTTTACAAAAAAAATAAAAATGCTAACGAGTACCCTTGAGACACTTGTTAAGGAACCAAAAAAAGTTTATATAGAGAATTGGTGTATTTAATATTTGAAAAAATGAAATACTTAATTTTCCAATGGAAACTTGCTTTTCTTGATTCCTTAATGAGTGTTATACGTTAGCCTGACCCATACAAAAATACCTTATAAAAAAAAACGAGACTTTGAAAAATCTTGGAAATTGGAATAATTATAACTACTACATGTGCTAGCTATGTACGTGCTGCCCTTTTAGGCGATGGAAAAATATAAGCTAGGTTCAAGATATACTGAAAAGTGATCAATGTAACATAGCGATCCTATATCAATTCCAATTCTCCAATGCATTTTTTTCCTCTTGTGCATGATACGTTTTGTTTTCATAGAAGACACCCTTTTATTCTGTCATTTGTTTGTCGGAAGCCAAAGAGATGGATTGCATATCTTCAGATGAAATTGAAATTTTGAAGGTTTTCTCTTCAAGCAAAAGTCATAATTCACTAATGAATCATTATCAACACTCTAGAATGCATTTATTAATTTTATATGCATATACAATACGTACCTTAGGCAAACCACTATTGTTTGGTGCAATCTATTGGCTTGAAAGAGACCATTTGTCTTTCTAGATCAAACCCAATCAAGTAATTTGATTGTGCAAAGTTACCATAAATTCCGCCATCACTACTGGTGTTGGTTAGTCCCAAGCACAAAACACCATCCTTTGGTGGAATGAAGGTTTGAATTGATGTTAATTGTACATCAGCACCCTCAAAATGGGCAATTAGCATAGGGGCCTTTAGAGTAGTTGTTGTTCTATAGCAAAGCTGGGAACCCAAATCTGGATCATCTTTAATGGGGTCCAATGCAACCTGGTTCCTCACCTCAGTGACTACTCTGTCATATAATTGTTGTGGTAAAATAGTTGGGGGTGTCCCTGAATCAATAAACATGTTACCTTTTGCAACACTCCCAGAAGAAATATTAAAGGGTAAATAGGTATTTCCCACACTAATGCCTAGTAAAGTTACAAAATAAGGGGTCTTGTCTTCTTTGGTAACCAAAGGTGTAGAAACCACACCATCCCCTGACACATCACTCCCATCACCAAAACTCATTTTGCTAGAAACACTAATGTCTGTGTGAAATGGGACCAAACATTGGGAAAATTTTTTGCTTCCAAATGAAGAGCCAATTTGAGAAACTAGTGACACTGACCCTCCTCCTAGACCTATTATACCCATCTCATGATCATTGAAACTCCCAGTGTTGTTATGTCCACAACCAAAAATAATGCCTTCAAGAGAAACTGGTTGCCCTGTGAGTGAGGTGAAGGTAATTGTTTCCTGTGCTAGAACGCCTTGTGTCATAGAAGCACTTGCATAGGCATAAGTGTAGTTGCAATTATTCTGAATGGACCATACACCTGTATCCATTTTATGACATTGTTCTGAATCACAGGAGATGTTGCTATAAGTGGAGGATTTTTGAGGATCAAACATGGGGTTAAGTTGCTTATAACAATTGTCACAAGGTACACATTGGGTCCATATAAGATCACTGCCTGTGTCTACAATACCATAAATATTTATTGGTGGAGTTCCAATAGATAGCTCCATGAGATAATGACCAAGATAAGCATTTGCTGGGGATTGTGGAGTATTATTTGGATTAAATGACCTCATGAGACGTCTAGGGGTAGCTCTAGGTGAGTTTTTGTGAATCAATTTGACACTGAACCCACCATTGCCAGCTTCAGTAGCTAAGTAATGTAGAAGATGAATGGAGAGAAAGATGATTATAAAGCATGGAGATAGATGAAATGTTCTTGGATAACCCATTGACATTATTGTCCACTATATGAGAGAACAAGAGAATGAAGAATTTTTGTTAAAAGTTGTTTGCTTTTTATATATGTCGATGGCCTAACAAAAGTTGGTAGGTTTATGGTAGTTAGTAAATGAGTCAGATCCTGCATATATATGTCCAAAATGATTTCATTCTTTTTAAGTCAAAACACAAGAACTGGAATCAATGCGTCAAAAAATACAAGAACTGGAATCAATATTTGTCTTCATATTCCTAGTCAATGGTATTCTATGAATAACTTTCTATTGCTTAAGGTTAATCGTTGGATTGAAAGTACATATCAAGAAGATTTTATATATAAAATTTCGTATTAATTTTTAAATTTTTTATTACTTCATTTACTTATATTGAAATTAATGTAATATAAAATTTTAAAATATGTGAAATAAGAGCTATTTAATTATTTGAGTAAAAAAAAAGAGCTATTTAATTAATTTTTTATTGAAGTCAATTTTTCCAAATTTTGAGAAATATCTAGATGATAGATAATTATAATTTATACCGTATATATAAAAAGTTATTGAATGATGAAATTTTTTTAAATAGACACTGACGTAAATTGCTCATTCCCCACCAAGCAATATACTTTTTAAATATAATTATTCTAATGTAACGCAAAGAGAAAAAAAAAAATTTTTACATTACTTTTGTTCGAAGAATAATAATACAAAAAAATTAGACAAAAAAATAAAATATAGAAAAAGAATATACAAAAATATTATTTATAGTCTGAGACATGTAAATGGTAATATTATTAATGATTCTTTCAATGTAATAATTATAAAAATACGAATATCTCCTAAAATTTAACCCAAAAAAAAAAGCAAGAATTATATCAACTCAACAATTTCCTTCCAAGATGAAACTATACCAATGCTATTTGTTAAATTAAAAGAAATTATTCTCTCAACTAATTTATTAAAACAAATCATAAAAGAGAGGGAAAAAAAAGTCTTTTAGTTTTGGAAAACATAGTTACATTAAAAAAAAAAAAAAAAAAGACACAGACACACACACACACACGTTATAATCTATAAGGCTTCTGGTTCAAAGAGTGTATATATAGTGTGGGCTGAACAAAAACGTTGCAATATCTTGCAAATGATAAAATCATAAATGTAACTTTTAAAGGAAATAAAACAATATATATTTCAACTTTAAGAAGGCAATTTGAATGCCATTAAAACAAAAGAAAACCCATTGGAATATTTTGAGGATCAATGCATTAATTAAGTAATTAAAGCATTAAAATATAACAAAAGTAAATCAAAACACTAACGAAAATATGGAAGAAAATTATTTGTAATAAATAGTAATAAAAGAGATATTCAAAACTTTTCAAAAACAACTTATTTTGAAATAATATCTACTTCATTTACATACATCGAAATCAACATAATATAAAATTTCAAATTATGTTAAATAAGAGCTATTTAAATATTTTCTGTTGAAGTTCAAATTTTCAAAATTGTGAAAAAAAATGACCTAGATTGTAGATAATTATAATTCAATGATACAATCGATAACAAAAATTATTTGAAAAATGGAAGAATTTTAAATCTTACATTGATGTAAATTGATCACTCCCCACCAAGCAATACACTTTCTAAATATAATTCTTCTAATGTAATGCAAAGAGAACTTTTTACCAACACTTCTTTTAGGAGTGTTCATGGGACAAGTTTGAACGGGTTTATCCTATCCCAAACCAGACTTGATATTTTGTTAGAGTCTTTTGCTTTTACTCAAATTCGATTCGATCACAACCCAATAATACATGGGGCGGGGTTGGGTCAACCCGATATATTATCGTAAGGTATAAGTCTGAATATTATATACAACTAAATTATAAAATCCAAAAAATAAGAAAGTAAAACTAAAGTATACTTAACAATATATATTACAACTCAATGTTCTGGGTTGGCAGAATGTGATCATCGAGTTGGACTACAATATAGTGTTGGGTGCTCTGCAAAATACAAAGGTGAAAACACACTAAATTTGGAGTTCTAATAAATTCTTGTGGAGATCTTTTAGGCTTTGTTTGTGAGTTTTATTGAAGAGGGGAAGTAAGGGAAATGGAAGGTTTATGAGGATCTCTCCCTTGTTTGTGAGTGTAAAAAATTGGAGGGGAGGCTTTTGAGAGTTTTAGAAAACCCCTCCTCACCTCAATTTTTTGGTTTACCCCAATTTAGGGTTTTTTGGGGGGTTTACCCCAATTTTTAGAAGAAAAGGAATAATTTTTTTTTGCATTTGTATTTTTTTTTTGAAAGGTGCATTAATATTATTTAAAAAATATTACTTATGTTAATTTTCTAAAATAAAGGTAAAATTGTAAAAGTATGTTATAAACCCTCCATTTACTTTCCCTCATACAATATGCACTCACAAACAAGGTGAGGGATAATACTCTCCTTCCCCTCCTCACCCTCTCCTTTACTTCCCCTTTGATCTCTTCCCTTTTGTTTTCCTCCAAACTCACAAACAAAGCCTTAAAGTTTTTTCTTACTTTTCAAGTTAGGCATATTAAGAGGCAAGCAAACTTAGCTGCTCGTGATTTAGCATGGCAACTAGTTCTTATGCTAGCTTTTGTCAGTTATTTGTCATTGTGCCCACACCCAAACAAAATGTCTCTAACAACAATAGGCTTTCCGTTGGTGGAAGTAAATGTGGCTGTTTCCTTGGCAAGGAGCCCATTTGTTACCGAATTATCCCCATAGCTATAACTATAAGTGCAACTATTACGAGGAGAGCAATTACCATTGAGTAAATCACACTGTTCTGAATGACATTGCATGTTAGTGTATGTTGTGGACTTTAGGGGATCAAACATTGGCTTTATTTGCTTATAGTAGCCTTTGCAAGGTCTACATTGGACCCACACAAGGTCGCTATCCGTGTCAGCCACACCATATATATCAAAAGGTGGTGTTCCTTTAGAGCTTAATGAGATAGTCACCATTGTTGGATGTCACTCTAGTGGTGCTGCCATTTGGGGGAACATAGTAGAATGAGTGAAATCCATTTTTAGGATGGCGATTGAACGCTAAACCCAGCATTGTAAGATTGAATTGGCGTGTCACATATGAACATGTACACAACAAAGACGCAAAAACGAAAACTGAAGAGTGATGGCCATTATAAAGTCCATAGCATGAGACAAAAAGTCATGTGAAATGTAGACCAAGTTTATGTTATATATAACTAAGAGCGGCATATCAAAAGTACAACATGCGAGTGATTTTCTGTTACGCTTAATGTTAGCCATGTTATTCATTCTTTTACAAGAGAAAATCTTAATACAAGATTGATTGAATTTAATTCTATATTAATAAAGATTTTATTTACAAGATTGACTTCAAGTATCTGTTAGGTGAGCATTAACTGTATTCATTCTTTTCTTTTCTTTTTTTTTTCTTTTTTAAGTCTGGGATGAAACTCAGGGTATCCCTGAGTCGGATAATCATATGACTAATGCTCATAGGATGTAGAATACCAGTTAAAGAGCAACTCTTTTACCCTCATATATAGTTATATTCCTATTATCAGGATTCGAATACTGGACATATAGTTAAAGGGATCGAGCTACTAGCCACTTTAACCACGTCCTGTGGTATGTTATTCATTCTTTTAATAGAGAAAATCTCAGTACAAGATTGATTGAATTTAATTCCATATTAATAAAGACTTTATTTACGAGGTTTGATTTCATTTGGATCGGGATATACTTCTGGTCTTTTATCTTTTGGTCAAAATTTATTTTAGTTATTTATCTTTGGCTAAAATACATTTTTTGTCCTTTACCTTTTGGGTAAAATTCATTTTGGTCCTTTATCTTTAAAAAAATTCATTTTAGTCCTTTATGTTTCAAAAGTGACCCAAAATGGTCCTTTCCGTCATCTCCCACCTAAACTCCGTTAGAAACTGGTGACGTGACCGTTAAAAAGATTCATTTTAATTCTTTATGTTTCAAAATTTACCTAAAATGATCTTTCACGTGGGCTATGATTAACGAAAAAAGTAACAGCTTACGGAAATGACCATTTTGGATTACTTTTGAAACATAAAGGACTAAAATGAATCTTTTTAAAAATAAAAAATCAAAATAAATTTTACTCAAAAGATAAAGCACCAGATATATATTTTAACCTTAATCTTTTAAGGGATCCATTTTGTCATTTATCTCTCTGTAACTTGCACTGTTAATGATAGCCTTATGTGACAGTTAAGTGACGATCCGGAAAAGTGACATGGAACGCCCACCAATGAGGTGGAGCTGCTGCTGCTTCTTTGTGCAAAAGGGTTTGTTCTTGTGCTTGGTTCCAGAAGCTTCTTCAATTGAAGTTTCTTCTTTTGAACAATATCAATACCCAACAACAGAGGTGGAGTGATAGCGACAGATGTGAGTAATGCAGAAGGACAGACGACGATGGCGCTGTGGGATATGACCACGACGGAGCTCGATTGAGGCGGTGCAAGCAGAGGTCGACAACGACTGGGTTCGCGAATGTTGAGAGCGGATTTGGTGGTAGAGGCAGACAGAGTCGTGGGTGCGCGACGGAGCTCGCGGCCTAGTTCGGCGGCACGTACATGATGACCGCGTGGCTGGATAGAGGCGAGACACGAGCGGCGATTCGAGGTGGAATGGGTGTTGCTCTGTGGGAGGCGCGTCCGCTTGTGGTGGTTGCTGTTTGGGGTCTGGAATGAGTGAGCGGAGGTTGACGGACGACTGAACGACGCGGTGGAGCAAGATGGAGAAGCATCAGACAAGGTTCCTTATGTCTCTGTTTGGATTTTGGTTCTGGTTTTGATTTGGGGATAGAATCGAGGTCTTGCTGCTGCTAGTTTTTTCTTTATTGGTGTGTTGTTTGTTGCTATGGGGTTTGGATGGTTCAAATGGAAGAGAGAGGAGGAGCTTCATTGATCTTTTTCCTGTGCGGTGGTTCGCCTGAGTCCCTCTGTTGAACTTTCTCCTTTTTTTTTATTTATGTTTTATAACTTTGATTTTAAATAAAAAATGATTTTCATATGCCACATTCATAGTTTTTGCATTGTCATGCACCACTTAGGAGAGTTAACAGCCATGTCAGCTGACACTCACAAAGTTTGGAAGAGAGATAATAGAAAGAGTCATTTTGTGTTATGTTAGAGACATAAATGACCAAAATAAATATTTTAAAATATAAATGACCAAAAGTATATTTAACCTTTTTACATGAAATGTATGCGAGTGATTTTCTGTTAAGTGAGCATTAATTACACTTAATGCTATTCATATATTTTACTTGAGAAAATCTCAATACAAGATTAATTTTTATTTTTTTGTTATTGGTTTGAAAAAACAAGCTCACAGGGAATCGATTGGAAGGTCAATGCAATAACTAAGGCGAAACAAATGTAGGGCCTATGTGATTACAAAAAAATGTAGCGCATATGTTAAAAAGAAAATTAAAACTTGTCTTACTAAGCAAAAGTAAATTATTCACCAGTGAATCATACACCACAATCTCGAATGCATAAGAGACCTTTGGCAAAATTTTACTGTTTGGTGCAATCTATTAGCTTAAAAGAGACCACTTATCTTTCAAGATCAAACCCGATCAAGTAATTTAATTGTGCAAAGTTACCATAAATTCCAACATCATTGCTCATGTGGATAAATGCCAAGAAGAAAACATCTTCTTTATGCGGAATGAAGGGTTGAATTGGCGTTAATTATACATTTGCACCTTCAAAATGAGCTGTTATTTTTGGTCCCTTAAGATTACTTGATGTTTTATAGCAAAGTTGGGAACCCAAGGAAGGGTCATCAACTAATACAATTGTTTTGGTAAATAAGTTAGGGGTGTCCCTGAATCAATTGAGCTTATAGCTTATTATATTTTTTCCTCCATTTTATCCCTAATATCTTAATTAAATTCCTCACTATTCCTTAGCTAAAAAAAAAAAAAACTAATTATACTATTTATTTAACAATTTAGATTTATATTTAACATAAAATAGGAAATATTTTTTATCTATAAAAAATAAAATTTATATAAAAATCATATCACTATATCATGTTATTTTTTATTATCCCATTTATTTATTACAAATAATTATAATTAAATTAATATTAAATTAAAAGTTAATATTTTAATTTTTGAAATGATAAATGATTTAAAATAAAGTAAAGTATTTAACGTGATAATTATTTTAAAATAAATAATATAAGTAATATAAATATATATTATATAAAAACATATAAACATGTCCTTTTATGTCATTTTATATTTATCAGTTAGTTCAATCGCTAGTTTTACCAAACACTTCAAATCTAATCCACTAACTTTCCGCTATTCGCTTGCTTATGCTACTTATCCGCTATCCGTTATAAGTTCATCTGTTATCAACGCTAGTTTTGAGTACTAAATACTCTCCTTTATTTACGAGATTTGATTTCATATGAAATGCATGCGATTGATTTTTTGTTGCGTGAGCATTAATTACACTTAATGTTATTCGTTCTTTTACGAGAGAAAATCATAATACATGATTGATTGAATTTAATTCTATATAAATAAAGATTTTATTTAAGAGGTTTGATTTCATATGAAATGTATGTGACTAATTTTACATTACGATATTACGTGAGCATTAATTACATTTAATGTTATTCATTTCTTTTACAAGAGAAAATCAAAATGCGAGATTAATTTTTTGTTATTGGTTGGAAAAAATAAGCTCATAGGAAATAGATAGAAAGGTCAATGCATCATATCAAAAAAAAAAAAAGGTCAATGCAATATCTAAGGCGAAACAAATGTAGGGCATATGTGAAAAACTTGTATCTTCTTATTAGGCAAAAGTAAATAATCATCATTGAATCATACTCCACAATCTCGAATTCTTTTATATGGTAGCATAAGAGACCTTTGACAACACTTTAGTGTTTGGTACAATCTGTCGGCTTGAAAGAGACCACTTGTCTTTCAAGATCAAACCCAATCAAGTAATTTGATTGTGCAAAGTTACCATAAATTCCAAGATCATTGCTCAGATAGCTAAATGCCAAGCAGAAAACGCCATCTTTTGGTGGAATGAAAGTTTGAATTGGTGTTAATTGTAAGTCTGCACCTTCAAAATGAGCTGTTATTATTGGCTCCTTAAGGTTACTTGATGTTCTATAGCAAAGCTGGGAACCTAATGTTGGGTCATCCGTGATAGGTTTCAATACAACTTGTTTGCTCACTTCATTGGCCAATCGATCATACAATTGTTTTGGTAAATAAGTTGGGGGTGTCCCTGAATCAATGACCATGTTACCCTTTGATACAATCCCTGAAGAATTATTAAAGGGCAGAAAGGTATGTCCCACACTAAAACCTTTTAAGGTAACCAAATAGCTTCCTTTGTTAACCAATGGTGTAGAAACCACACCATCCCCTGACACATCACTCCCATCACCAAAACTCATTTTGCTAGAAATACTAATGTCTGTGTGGAATGGGACTAAGCACTGGGAAAACTTCTTACCTCCAATTGAAGGACCAATTTGAGAAATAAGGGACAGTGGCCCTTCTGCTAGACCTATTATTCCCATCTCATGGTCATTGAAAGTCCCTGTGTCATTATGGCCACAACCAAAAATAATGCCTTTAAGAGAAATGGGTTGTCCCGTGGTTGAAGTAAGGGTAATTGTTTCTTGTGCCAACACACCTTGTGTTAGAGAGGAATCAACATACCCATAATTGTAATTGCATTGATTATTAGAGGAACATGTTGTGTCCAATAGATGACATTGCTGTGATTGACAAAGGATGTTGGTGTAAGTGGAGGACTTTCGAGGATCGAAAAGGGGGTTAAGTTGCTTATAGCAATTGTTACAAGGTACACATTGTGTCCATGTAAGGTCACTACCTGTATCTGCAAGACCATAAATTTTCACTGGTGGAGTTCCAATAGATAGCTCCAAGAGATACTGACCAATATAGGCACGTTCTGGGGATTGTAGAGTGTTCTTGAGGAGTCGAGAAGGAGTATTGGATGAGTTTCTGCGGATCAAATTAACACTGAACCCGCCATGAACAGCTTCAGTGGCTGAAAAATGGAAAAGAAGAATGAAGAGGGAGATAAATACAGAGCATGGATGAAACATTATGAGATAACTCGTTATCTTATGAGAGAGAGCAGTGAAAATTTCGAACATGAATAATATACATCTGTTAAAGCTCTATGCTTTTTTATATATGATGTTGTACATGTGTGCCTCATGTATATGAAATTGGAGAGAATTGACAATAGGCAAACAAATATTGCAGATTTTCGGTCAATTTTTTCTTTTTTTTTTTGCAGATTTGTGATATAGTTTCCATAGATAGATGGGTGAAGTCAATGGCTATTTATGTTAAAAAAATAGGATCAGGATTCTTTCCTGTTTGTAAAAAACAGGAGGGTCCTAATAACAATGAAAAAGTGCATTCGAAAAACAGGATTTAAAATATTGACTTTTGAAATGAATATAAAGTGCATTAATTATATATAAATGAAAAAGTTTATCTAGAACTATATTCATATCGGTAAAGCTAGAATATTTTCATTGGTTTTAATGACTATAAGAGACTATTAACCATACGTTAAAAGTTTCAGCAAGTTTAATTGTCAAAATTCATTGTAATTGACAGAAATTCATTATTGCTATTATATCAAAATGGTAGTAATTTGAATTTCATCAACAAAATGGTTATAACTGATATGGGTAGAGCTGAAATATTTTCATTGAGGAGTATAAAGAAGACTATTACTCCATGAGAGTTTAGAAAATTTGATAAAAATAGATTATGCTAATAATATATTATTGTGATAATCGATTATAATCAGAATTTATTTTTGTTTGGGTATGTCTGCTGAAAAGTGATTTTAAGATAATCTATTTTGTTTGGGTGGTGCAAAAAAAATTGACTTTTACACAGCAAATTGCGAAAAAGGGTATACAATTATTTATATAACTTAATAATATTTGTTTGGAAGTTAGTTTTGTATGGGTAAATAGGGAAGAAAGTTTTGAGAATAAAAAATAATCAAATCACAACAATGTTAAGTTAAAATCTTTCACACGACTTTAAACAACTTTTTTTTAAAAAATGCAAGGATTTTTAAAAGTTAAGCTAGATACCTAAACATGATAGATTATCTATTAAACAACTTTTTAGCTTAAAAAACAGCTGAAATAAGGAAAATTAATCTTTCCCAAACACATTCTTATTTTTAAAAATTAAGTTAAAGAACTTATAATTTCTTCTTTACAAAAAAAGAAAAATGCTAACAAGTGCCCTTGGGGCACTTGTTAAGGAACCAAGAAAAGTTTATATAGGGAATTGATGTATTTAATATTTGAAAAAGTGAAATGCTTAGTTTTCCAATGAAAACTTGCTTTTCTTAATTCCTTAAAGAGTCTTGTTAGCCTAACCCATACAAAAATACCTTATAAAAAAGGGTTTTTCTATCATGTGCAACTTTGCACAGGTTAAAAACCTCAAAAACAGCAACTATTTATTGGAAAACTAAGCATTTCAATTTTGAAAATGTAAAATACACAAGTTCCTAGGTAAACTTACTCTTTTAAGATCCTTTACCAGTGCAAAATTGTACAGACTAGAAAAACCCATAAAAAAAAAACGAGACTTTGAAAAATCTTGGAAATTGGAATAATTATAACTACTGCATGTGCTAGCTATGTACGCGCTGCCCTGTTAGGCGATGGAAAAATATAAGCTAGGTTCAAGATATACTGAAAAGTGATCAATGTAACATAGCGATCCTATATCAATTCCAATTCTCCAATGCATTTTTTCCTCTTGTGCATGATACGTTTTGTTTTCATAGAAGACACCCTTTTATTCTGTCATTTGTTTGTCAAGGAAGCGAGAGAGATGGATTGCATATCTTCAGATGAAATTGAAACTTTGGAAGATTTTCTCTTCAAGCAAAACTCATAATTCACTAATGAATCATCATTATCAACACTCTAGAATGCGTTTATTTAATTTTATACGCATATACAATACGTACCTTAGGTAAAACACTATTGTTTGGTGCAATCTATTGGCTTGAAAGAGACCATTTGTCTTTCTAGATCAAACCCAATCAAGTAATTTCATTGTGCAAAGTTACCATAAATTCCACCATCACTACTGGTATTGGTTAGTCCCAAGCACAAAACACCATCTTTTGGTGGAATAAAGGTTTGAATTGATGTTAATTGTACATCAGCACCCTCAAAATGGGCAATTAGCAAAGGGGCCTCAGGAATAGTTGTTGTTCTATAGCAAAGCTGGGAACCCAAATCCGGATCATCTTTAATGGGCTCCAATGCAACCTTGTTCCTCACCTCAGTGACCACTCGGTCATATAATTGTTGTGGTAAAATAGTTGGGGGTGTCCCTGAATCAATAAACATGTTACCTTTTGCAACACTCTTAGAATTAGAACTATTAAAGGGCAAATAGGTATCTCCCACACTAATGCCTAGTAAAGTTATAAAATAAGGGGTCTTGTCTTCTTTGGTAACCAAAGGTGTAAAAAACTTTATATTAATAATAGAGGCCCATTAAATTCTAATTTATATAGTTTTCATCCTTTAAGTATAATCTGTTTTAAAAAAGTATAATTTAATTTACATCATAGCTCGGTGTGCGGAGGACTCATCAGGAATGATGCAGGAACGTTTATTCAAGGGTTTTTCTGTAAAAATTCTTCCAGCAATATCTTATGGGTTGAACTATGGGGGCTTCTGTCGGGTCTTCATCTTGCTCGTGATTTGGGGATTAACAATATCATAGTAGAAGCATACTCGAAGGCTCTGGTAGACAAGTGTTGCTGGACGAAGTAAAATGGCTGTTGCGTAGAAGGGATTGGAACTGGGAAATTCATCATGTGTTTAGATCAGCCAAAAAATGTGATGATGTTTTAGCCCAAAAAGGCCATAGTGGCCCTTATTCTTTATCTTTGGTTGAAAGCCCATATTCCTTATTGGGCTTACTGTTACAACAAGATCTTAGAGGGTCTGACCCTCCCATGGTTTCCTTGTTTTAATAAATTTCTCCATTTTATATATAAAAAAGAGATAAATTAATTTATAATCAAATAATAAAATTTGTATAAAAATAAATGTGAGTGGTTTACTTTTTATCAAAGGCATTGATTGATTTATCAAAAGAGAGGTATGGAATGATACAAGTATGTATAAAACTGTCATCCTTAATTTTGGTTACGCTCACCTAGCGTTTGGTATATGAAATATTTTATTTCCAAGCAAACTACATTCATGTGTATCACATTTCTAGGAATCTTTCTTTCTCACATTCACACATGAGAATAGATATTTCCCAAATTTTCAACCATCATTCGCTAATTTTATTCCCGAGAATCTTTTATGCTTGAGAATCACTTTTTTAAAACTTGTACCAAACATGGGAAACTTTTATTTCCCATACCAATATTCCCGGGAATATTTTTATAAAACCTGTACCATACGCTACCTCAACGTTATAGTCATAGAGTTGTATTTGACATATGTGTTTTCTTTATCATTGATGTAATATTTCTTTTCATTGCCCGCTTGAAATCTTTATTAAAATTTTAAACGACATATAATTTTACAAAGAAAAAACATGCAACGTCTGAATGACTTTTTTGTTTTGTTTTTGTTTCTTAGGGTAACTTTCGTGTGTAACTATAGAGATTAATCTCTGGAAGTACTGGACGACATTAAATGGTTGATATCTTCCAACCAAACTTTCTATTAAATGAATTACTTTTTTATTTTAGTATTTTTTTTACAGGTTAGTTTTGCAATACTTTTTTTTTTTTGGTAAACTCAGGTATCCTCCGGTCGGAAGCCAGAGACTAAGCCAGGTTAGTTTTGCAATACTTGTTAGCGAATTTATTTTATAATATATATAATTATGTAATAGGTTTTGTCTTGTCAAAAAAAATGTAATAGGTTTTGCTATTAACATAATACTGTATAAAAGGATTTTTTTTTTCGACCAAATGTATAAAAGGATTTTATTAACGAGTAATCATAAAAATACTACTAAAAAATTTCATATCCCTGTTAAATTATTGTAATTACTTTAGCAATTACCAATTTTTTTATTATGTTGTATTTACCTTTTAGTAAGTTTTCATTCATGGGACATGGCCAGAATTTATCCTGAGATATAGGTTCATATAGTAATTCTCTAAAGTTGCCCCCTTTTTTGTTACACTTTTGGTCTTATTTTCAAAGCATTGATATAGATCTTAAACAACGGTCAAATATTTGTTTATCATTCAGAACATTAATTTTATATATATATATATATAACAAAAAGTTTAAATTGGGTGAAGGCATGTCCCCTTATAAGGTCAGAGAATACCATCAACCTCATCAAGGATTTATAGTAGAATTTACATATTGCTTACTAACAGAGGAGATCTAGGAATCGAACTCAAGTTACAGCTAATATGAGAGGAAGGTTTGACCAAATATACCAATCCATGTTGGAATTCAAAACATTAATTTGATCCTAATAAACCATCATTTTTTAACTCTTTAAATTATTTATTTTTTTTTTTTGAGAACTTATCGATGCTCTAATTTTTTTTTTTCTTCCTAAGATTAAAATAAGGGTTTGCTGATCTCGGCATGGGTCACACATGCACTTTGATGATTGACCAATCGGCACCCCTCACGCCTTATCTCCACAGGACATCGGAATATTCCTTTCCACATTCCGCGTCTTCAACACGTCTTTTGTTGAAATTTAAAATTTAAAATGGTCTGTTTTTCAAAACAATTATTATTATTTTTCGTTGATTTTCAACAAAATAATGAACTAGATACGATTAAATTATTTTAGATTTCTTTACCAAAATAAATTATTTTAGATTCTGTTTGAATTGATGGAATTAAATGATTAACAATGCAGTGAAGTGATAAAAAGATATCAACTCAATGTTTGAGAGCTCCTTAAATAATAAAGTGAAAAGAATCAAAAGCTTAAGATTGACACTATAAAGGACATGTCTGGGTTAACGGGTTAATTAGGGATTTATAGTATAATCATTTATCATATAAGCATTTATACATAAGCTATTTTTATAATAAAAAAAAAATATAGTCAGTTTGTTTTTATATAAGATATAAGCTGTTTTCATAAGCTATCCCGGAGTGCTTATCAAAATAAGTTGAAAATAGCTTATTGACATGTCACAAGCTGTTTCTATAAGCTCTCTCAAGCTCTTTGACAAGTGCTTATTGTTGGAGATAATTCAAATTAGGTAATTAGTTAGTTTGTTATTATTGGTTGGGTAGTTAGTGTAACAAATAAGAGTGAGTGAGTTTGTGACAGTGGTGATCTATATGAGTCTATAAATAGACTTATTGCTTATAGTGTAAATGTGAAGAGAAATGAAGAGAAGTGTAGAAAAGTGAAAGTACGTGTGAAGTGAATAAAATTTTTCTTTTAGAAATATTTCTTCTATCTCTTTCTTCTTCCTCTCAATATTATTTCTATGTGAGTATACCATGAGTGATAGTGAGTGCTTGTGTTCCAACATTTATGACAGTGAATAAACCCAAATAAGTTGTTTTTAAGTCAATCCTAACAGACCTAAAGTATAAACTACTCCATCTCATCAAAACCCCCCAATTTATTAAATTTTAAAGTAATGTAGTGACTTATTCAAAAAGAAAATGTAGTGATACACTATTACTTTTATACTTCATTTCATTAATAATAACTTTATTACTAACTATTTCATTTCCTCTCTTTCAAGATCCCTAATATAGCCTTAAATCTTTTCTAACATTTCAACGAATTCCTGTTTATATATTTTTTTTAAGCATAGACACTTTTTATGTACAAATTTCTACCAATAAATAAAATAAACATAATAGAAATGAAAAAATATTTTAATTAACTCAGGAGACGTCAAATTGCTCTTCTAATAATTTTAACTATAAATTTAACCACCAGATGTTTAAAATAGTCATAATTTTGGCCTTTTATTCTTTGAACTTGAATTTGGTTCCTAAGTTTCCTACTTATGAAAGGATAAAATTTAGCCAATTAATGCACGTTGGTTCACCGTTCACCTAGTCAACCTCACGCACATGGTAATGAAATGGGTTGAATCACTTGAATGTATAGATCCCTTGTTGATAAGCAATTATAAATTCACGTCGATGTTATGATTTATCCTCCTCTTTGAAATATGGATAACCTCTCTTCTTTATAAACTTTTGTACACATGATAGAAAACTATTTTAATTTGAATAAATTGTTAATGTAGAAAATTGCTATATTACTATTTAATCATTTATCGTCCCATCATAAAAAATAATTATCTTTTATAATAAATATTTTAGAAATTAAGTATATGACGATGTCTAATTCATTGATGGTATTGAAAATTTACACCAGTATTACATCAAAATTAAACTTAAAAAAATATAAAATTTAATTTCCGAAATCTTTTGATGCCTTCTACTAGTATATCTTTATTTTGGAAAATTAATCTGAGAATCCACTTTAGAAAATTAACTAAGCATTGATATCAAAAAAATTTGAATACTTTTATAAATTTCAATAATTAAAGAATTTTTTTTGTGATAAAATTCTAAATAATGAGAAAAAAATTGTAAAATAAATATATTAAGAAAATAACTTAATTAACATAATAATACTGCTAAAAAGTAATTTCATCCGAATTCAATTAAGGCTTTGCAATGGTAGCCAAGCATATTTGGGGTGAGCGGTCACACATGGCTCCATTTTCAGGGGAGCACCAGAGAGTATGCAAATTTTAATATATATATATAATTTTTAGAAATAAAAGGTAATCAAAATTAAGCTTTATGATATTGGGTTCTTTGAAGATATTTAATTGTTTGCATAATGTATGCATATCTTATATAATAATATTGACTATCATTTTTATCGTTGCATCTATTGAGAGAAGTTTTTCTTAATTGAAATTGTTAGAATCTTATGTGCGATCTATGAATGTCACAAGGATTAAGTAGTCTTACTTTGATTTCATCGAACATGATTTTTAAAGAACTTTGATTATAAACAATTATTAATGATTTTGCAGCAAACATTGCAAAGAGGGCAATATTCAGATGATTATGAGGACATCGTTTTCTTAGTCTGTACAGGATATCCAAAACCTCATGTCAACCATGAGGTTTTGTTTAACAAAAAATATCTTATAAGCTAGCTTATAATATATAAATAAGCTTAAAGGTGATAAACTAATTTTTAACTGAAAGTTTATAGCGGATGACTAATAATTGAAAAGCTAGATGAATGAATTTGAAGCATTTAGTTAAATTAACTGTTAAACTAACTTATAAATATAAAATGATATATTTTTATGATTTCTATATAACTTTTCAAATTATGACTAAAGTTTTGTGAATAAAAGTGTGAGTGAGATAAAAGTTAATTTATACATATTGAATTGCGAATAATTGTTAAATGAGTCATTAATCCAATATAATAAATATATAAAGATTAATTGTACCAAATTAATATTGGCTAAGTAACTACTTACCCAAGAAAATACTTAAAGTTTTGTTGAATAAAAAAAGGACAAACGGTGGGCGTGAAGAAATGAACGGGCGTTAAGGAGTATCGTTATTGTAATCGTACGTGGTAGGTACGAACAAAGAAACAGGCAAACTTTGCACCGTGTGTCCACCTTCCACATTTTTTGTATATAAATATCCCTTTCCAATTCTTCATTGCTTCAGCTTCAGCACATAACACACCTACTCTTTCCTCTCATTCTCTGTACCTTTTGCTTTTCCTCTGTATTGTATGGCCGCCAATTCGAGCAGTCGAGGGATCACCACCTTGGGCAAAACAGTCGCCAACCGGATCTGGGCCTCCAACTCCACCTCCTCTCCTCTTACTTCCAGGTACTCTTTCAATATTCCACTCTCAACACTTTCTCTAATTAATTATTAGGTAATTGTGTTTTCATTTTCTCATTTGTTTCCTTGGCATCTGGTGCTTGCTTTGGTTGTTAATTGGTAATTTTGTTCGTCTGGTTAAGATTAATTAGTAAAATGATACTTTTCGATGTTGCTGGAAATCAAATTCATCCAGTTACTCTTTGTGAAATTGTGATTTCGTGAAGAAATGTTGTGATTTGAGTTATTTATGTTCTGAATTTTGTGATTAGTCAATGTTTCCCACTTATTATGGACTATTTATTATTGCAAGTGAGTTTATGTTTTCCGGAGATCACTCTGTTGCCTTTATTCCTTGCTCCTTTGTAGGGGAATTTTTTTACGAATAATGAATTAAAACTATGAATAATAGATTTTGTAGAAAATTCTCAATTAAGCAGCTTCTTTTTTCTCTCCGCATTTTCTTTTCCTGGAAAACCTAGTCACTAGATTTACTTCTCTCTCTTTTTTTCGTCCCTTTTTCTTTGTGCCGTTATTTTGCTATCTATTCTCCCAAACCTTATCCGATTCATTCTCTCTTGAACCCTTTTTTGGCTGACATCATGAGGAATTGTTGTAGCCTTGCCTTCTGGTTTTGTGTGCTGTCAGTATAAGAAAAAAGATAGAAAATGCCCATAATCATGTTATCCTTAATTTCTATCTTGGACTGTCTTTCCGATGAAGGGTAGGGATGAACTTGCTGGAAATGGATCCTCTAACTTTGCATTTGGTGACTTTGGTGACTTTCTTTCTATCTCTCTCATCTTTTATTTTCTCTATCATCTCTTTCCTTTATTTATTCTTATCTCTCTCATCTTATTTTCAACTAAAGTCACCAAAGTTACCCAAACCCAAAGTTAGAGAACCCCTCCCTGAACTTGCTTCTCCTTGCTGATTATGTTGGGGGCCTCCATACCCCTACCATGTCCCTGCTTCATTAGTTTTTCTTTCCCCTTTTGTCCTTTATGTATAGAAAAAAGCTAGATAATGTTGGTGCAAGTACTTAAGAAGCACGTCTTGTCGTATTTGTGCGAGGTGTCATACATAAAGCGTATGTATACAGAAAATTAAATGAAATTAAAAAATTAACAGTTACAAAAATATAATATGAAATATATTTCAATGCAAGTAATAAAAAATTATCTATAGTCTCACGTTAGTCCTTTGGTTGACAAGAGTTTAAGATATGAAGAAAAAAATATTAAAATTTATTCTCGACAAATATTCTATAAATTTTCCTTTCCTATCTACGATCCCGTATTCTAAAGTTTGATTTGACAATGGATAATACCATCCACACTTTGGTAGGAGGAGAAAAAAAACAAAACCAAAAGAAAACTGAATGGGGATAATTGTTTTCCTCGTCCCATCATTTCCCATTCCATCTGTCTCCTGATTTATACTCTGGAATTGTATTCAAGGTTATGCCAAACTATTATTGTTATTTTTATAAATTGATTCAAAACATTTTTTTCTTATAGTTTTATTGTTTTTTTAAATTGATTTTTATAAATTAAATTTTTTTTAATTAGGCTTTTATACTTTAAAAAAGAATTTGAATAAGTTCCTGATAATATTAGTACAAGTTTTGGAAACTCAATTACAAAAATTCTATAATTGATGGGGATTTAATAAAAAAAAAAGCATTTAAATATAGAAATTTATTTAAAAATATGAGGGCATATGTGAAGAAGAAATATATAAAGAGCAAGTTTTTGTGGAAAAATAAAAATATCATTTCTTAGAATGATAAATACATTTTTTCATAATTTTTTCTATTTTTTAATCAATATTATAGGACACTTGTGTAAACAAAAAAAAAAAAACAAAAAACGATGTAACCAAAAAAATACCATAGGACATTTGTTAGCTTTCTTCAAAACTTTAAAGTTTAAACTATCAGACCAGAATTTTGTTTAAAAATTGAGTTAAATTATAGAGACTAAAAAATTAATTAGATCTTATAAATTTGAAGCTTTTTTTTTTCTTGCCTTCTGGATCAAGGTTGCGTTCAACACTTCAACTTGTGAGATAATAATTAAATAAAAATCAATTACTTGATGTGCAGAAGCATGAGAGCTTTGCAACGTGGATAGGATAAAGGATGAGACTTAAGTAGGTGGGTCCCTGGTTGTTTTTGTTTTAGAAGAGAGGGCCCACTGTTTGGTTATATTATCGGATAAGAAAGAATCTGTGTCAAACACTACTCGCTTTGGGTAAAATATATATTTAAATATTGATAATGTTGATTAAATAAAATAAAAATATCCGAAGGTGGATCTTAAAACATTATTTACCATTTTATGTCATTTTTTACTAGGTCTTTGAAAAATCGGTTTTTCTTTATATCAAAAAAAAAATTAAAATCGGCTTTTCTTTTTCACCAATCAATTTTTCAGCTAATTTTTTTTTATACTAGAGAAATCGATTTCTTGCAAAAGAACTTTCTTTATATTAATAATGTTAATTTTAATATTTTTGTCCTCTCTTTGCAATGTGTTAATAGTTTGGAAAAGTTGACAATATGATGAGAGGGAAAATAATATAAACAAATATGATAGATAATAATATAATGTTCATATTTTGTTAGCAAAATATATATATATATATATAATTTTTTTTTATTTTTTTATTTTGGCCTTTTTCCTCTGCTAAATAAAGGTATGGTTTGAAACTGGGGTTATCATATGTTCATTGAATAATTTAAGGGTGTAGGTAAATATATCTTACTTTTCAAAAAGTCTTTTGTTGAGATATGAAAGCACTATTACGAATCCAAATAAGAATATTATATTGATAACTCTATTTCTTTTTGTTCCTTTTTTAACCTTTTCAAATCACATATTCGTGCAAATGAATTATTAAATGGCTAGCTATAACTATAATAGAGGAATAATGTCCATTGAAGGTTATTAATATTGAAGGTACCACTTAGCTGATTATTTGCATTTGAAACAAACGCGTGGCCCATGCTTTGAGCATATTTCTATTTGTCTATTTATTTAATCGTCCTTCAGACCTTGGTGACGGCTTGTATGATGTATCTATTTTCATTTTAACCTCGTGAAGACATGGTACTGGATTCTGAATACACTAATTTTTATTTTTATTTTTATAAATAAAGTATATGCTTTCCTACATTCATATCAAGCCGTCCAAGTTAAATAACCTCGGTCCTTTGAGATGAAGAACTGGTTTATTTCAATGGAGTTTTGGTGGTCAAACTTAATTTTCTAATATATTTCTTTTCTTGTTTCTATCAAAATTTATGGAGGTGTGGACTTATAAAATCATATCTCAACATCGCAATCTTATCAATATATCTATGTGTTGTTTCCTGACGATGGAGGCGTGGAAAATGCGTACAGAATACTTTAATTACGAAAAGCGGTTGAGTCGGTTCGTGGTCCAAATCTAAATAAGTTGTTCATATATACCCATCACGTGATCACCAATCTTTGTTTTTGACACCTAACCACACCCATCCATCTTTTTTGCCACATGGATGACCCACCCATGTGGCGATATCCAGTATATAATATCTTTAGTCAGATCAATATATTATAAGGTTTAATTACCGTTAGATGAATTTTATTGAATTCAATCTTTCAGTTAATCAGGTTAATTAAGATTTGTTGATGAAATTAGTTTTTATTGGATGCAGGAGAGCAGCATACAGCTCATTGTACGACAAGAACCCAGATGATCAGGTCCACTCAGGCCCGGTCCCAGACGATGTGATCGAGGGAACCCAATCCACCAAATACTGGGCCCCACACCCACAGACTGGGGTATTTGGGCCCCCCGGCGAGCAAGCCGCTCCTGCTGCTTCTACTTCCGGCGGAGATCGCATCTTCCACTCAGCCTCCACGGCGGATGCCGCTGCTCCTGGCTCGGTGCTGGAGGAGAAGGCTTGGTTTCGCCCCACTGGTCTTGAGGACTTGGAGAAGCCCCACACCCTTCCTTAACTATATGCGTATGCAGAATATATGATATATAAATAAATAAAAACAGTGACCTAGTGGAAGTGGTGTGGTTACTCTAGCTTGTGTATATATAGTGCTAAGCTTCCAAGTGCAGAGACTGCACTGCCCGTGCTGGTTGATGCTCGTTTGAAGAGTGTGGACTGGAGCTTTTATTATACATAGCTAGTCATGAACTGCGTTATTATGCATGTATGGTTTTACCTTCTGTTTTCATGCAACTTTAATATCAGATCTATGATTATGGTTGTGCTTATATGTTGTGGATTATTATTCTTTTCTTCCTAATTGCACTTTCAGCAGAGATTGTTTAAGCTTATCAAAATAAAATAAAATAATAGATTGTTTAAACTTTGGGGTCAGTCTCTTACCCTTGATGCAAATTCATTTTTGTGTTATGAGTGGCGGATTCATAAGAGTAATCCCTGCAGTGTGATCACTGATCAGCCAACCGCAAAGTAACAAACCGCGTTAAGACTTACCCGTGGAGTAAGTAGGATCCTTTCCATATGGAATGTCACTATGGCACAAACCAATTCCTATATCTTTAAGAGTCTTTATTTTAGATTTTTATAGAATAGATTATGGAGAATTGATGTTAAAAGAATTTATTTTAAAAAAATTGATTTGTGTTTGAATGATAAAAGTAGAATAATTTTTGGGTCTCATAAAATTGACTTAAATATTCAAAAGTTAGGAATTCTTGTTTCTATCAGACTCAGTTCTGTTCACCCAGAATCAATTTTATCTACCACATTTTTGCTACTCATACAATAACAACAACTTTCAATTCTATTGGCATTATTTTCGCTTGTAGAATAGATTCTAGGTTATCCTAAATCAACCAAATAGACATTAAACTGCTAAGCAAAATCAAATCTAAGTTAACCTCTAATCTAATTTTCAGTAATTAACACAAACACAATGACCGAAGACAAGGGGGAAAAAACTATAATCACACAATGTCAGAGGAAAGGTAAAACTAGGTTTGTTTTTTCTGTATAAACTTCATTAAAATTTGTGTGTCTCTTTCTTTCTCTAAGAAATATAAGAGAAGAATAGAGGGTGTAAATCCATGTTAAGGAATATGTTTGTCCCGACTTATCAACACTCTTTAAAAAAATTAAACAATTTCCTTTGATTTCTAAACATTACCAAAATTACCAAATACAGACAATTTTAAAAATAAAGTTAAAATCTGGCTATGCCTACGGTCGCGTAAAATTCTCTCCATACATTGCAAGTGAAACACTAAAATCAAATCTAAATTCTACATTAAAAAGAAGGAACATCCTGCAATTTTTCCAGTCAACACTGGTAAAAGAATCATGGTCCGTTTGTCTTTGATTTTCATAAAATTAAATTTGAAAGAATTGATACTAAAAGAAGGATTAAAGTAGTATCTACTATTCGATCAAAAAAAAAAGTAGTATCTACTATCAATGTAAAAAGTTTTATACTGATATCTACTAAGATTTTGACATATATATATTTATTTTAATAATTAAAAGCGAGAAATAACAATAATGTTGATTTGTCAATATATTATTATATGTATATGTAAAAATATTTAACATTAACAGTGCATAAAAGTTAAACTCCTAAAAGAATTATTTTTAAAAAAAAATTGATATTAAAAAATTAATTTATATTCAGTAGTAATTTTTTAAAAGTGAGTTGAGAAAAATTATTTTTATTCAAATGATAAAATAAAATCACTTTTGATTCTGATAAATAAATATAAAGAATTTTGAGTCTCATACCTAAAACCAATCCCACTCAACAAAAAAAAACTACAAATTTTTTTTCTTAAAATTAATTATACCCAACCTAAAATCGATTTTATTAAATACACTTTTGAAAATAGATATGGTCAGTTAAAATGACTTCTGAAATCTCAAGCCATTTTGGGGTCTAAAAACCATTTTGGCCTATTCATCAATCAGGCATGGCACCTTGTCGTATATAGGTTATCACTTACCCCCACCCCCACCTTGTCGTTTTTAGGTTACCTCTATCCCCCCGGTAAGGTAGCCTAATCCGTAAACTTGGCTGCTTCTGGGTTTATTCCTCGACGTTAATAGCAGCTGAATAATATTTGCACGCATTGTCCTCTTCCAAAACTAAAGAGCCTTTCTTGTCACAACTCACATGTAATCTTTAGGATAGCATTCACCACATTTAATGGAAATTTTTATCAGCCCCTGCATTGTGTCATCCCTCTCATGGATGTTATTTGCACACTATTTTGTTACACCTGTGGTTAGAAGAATCCATGCTATAGTTTCATTGAAACGCCCCAAAACTAATCTAACAACTTAACAGCACTGGCAGCATAAGTCATGAAACTTGTGTGAACCTTCCAAGTTTAGTTGATGATCTGCAAATGCATTTATCTCCTGGTTTAGTGTCTGCTTCCCTCTTCACCATCATCATCATCTAAGTCTTCATTCAAGTGTTGACGTAAAGGCCTTTGAGAATCATCCCAATCACCGATATCTCGTGGTTGATCTTGGGAAGTTGGCAGGTTCTTATTTTCTCTTTTGCTTCCCTTAATTACAATTTACAAAAATTAAGATCCACATTAGATTAAATACACAACTTATACACAATATGCACGAAAACACGGCAAAGAGTACCTCCTTAGACATTTCTTGATGCTGATTCAAATTGCCTTTGTTCCTAGTACTTGAGGATAGCTTATCTGTAACATTCCTAAATAGTTGAAACCCTTTAATATCTCCATTTCTGATGCTTGCTTCCAGCTGCAATGTAAATTGTTTTATCAATACAAAAACAATAAGAGCTAGAACATCAAGCCACATGATACTTTGATATTTTCAAGTCTGATCATTAAGCTTAAGCAAAATTTGAACTTCTTTTTGTCAAGTAATATCTTTGCTTAATCAAGGATCAAAAGAATCAAACCTCTAGTTAGTAAGAGCTAACACAAACGGACACATCATGGAAAATGTAAAAGGTTGTACCTGAATGTGAACAATGCAGAAGAGAATGCTAGCAATAGGGAGCCAACTTTCTTCAGGCGACAGTGATAGATTTGTTCTGATGAATCAATAAATCATATATCATTATCAAGTACAAGTCACGCATTATAATTCAAATGCCAAGCATCAAATGAAAGAAACTATTTAGGATAAATTCGTGATGTCATATTAATGCTGTACTAGTGAAGAAGTAGCATATGGCTTATCTTCCCTAGCTTTGACATGTAAATGTGTATGCAAAGGGATAATTGCAGCTTATACTCGAAAGGGGCTTATCAATGATACTCAATATTTTCAGTGTTGTTATGGCATGCATACAAAGAATTAACGAATTAGCACATAGATGAAGATGAATTTGGCAAAAGCAGAAGATTGCAATTAATTAATTATGAAATTGAATAAAAGGGATGTGGTTAGAGAATAGAACCTGAGATAAGGAACCAAATAAACGAGAGAGTAGATAACATAACGGCGATCACCGGTATCCATCCACGCGAAAACCCAACTCTGAAATGAAAAATACAAGAGATTAGAGATGAATGAGAAAGGGTTAGGGATAGGGATAGGAATGGGAACGAGAGAATACGTACCAGCCAGTTGAAATAAGGGATGACACTGAGAATCCCCATGACAGCGAACCTTGTATCGGTGGGGGAGTCAGCATCGTCGTTTTGTGAGGGAACAGGGAAAACCAAAGAAGTGAGCATGCAAGCGCCGATTGCGGCAGCGAAGGGGGCATCGTCGGAGATCACCGCCCTGCACCTTTGTACACTGTTTTTATTCTTCCTCAATTTGAATTTCAAATGCCTTTTTGGGTTGATTGGAAAGGAAGAAGGTTGAAGAGGTGGTGGATGATTCAAATTGAAAGGAGGGCGGCATGATGAATAGAAGAAGAGAGTAGAAGAACTCATCCCAGCAGAGCAAGGAGCTAAGTCAAATCATCCAAGATGCACCGGGTCGAGTCCAAGGAGAAGACAAAGGGACTCAACTGATACCCCCTTGGGAAACCTACTGCTAGGTGTATGTACTAGGTAGTATCAACCTAACTTTTTTAGACCAAATTGTTTTCTAAGAGATGATATCATTTTCATTAAAAAATAATCATTTTGATATATTATCACATCAAAGTTTTTTACCTCCGAATTAATCACAAATCATCATATGTGATTGATTCATGGTTGTAATGAAGTTGGAGTCTACCTCCAAGACGACGAACTTTACTTCTAATGGTTCAAATTTCGAGGTTATCATCTTAGGAGGGCATTTTCTAATCACCACTGTTTACTTTCAAAGGTTCAAATTCCGAGGTTATCATCTTAAGAAGACATTTTCTAACCAGCACTTTCGACTTGATGGTTAGACTCAATTTACTGAATCAAAGACCAAAAAATATTTTTATTGATTTAACAATTTATAATGAGTTCACGGTATAAAATTATTTACATTAGTGATACAAACGAACTAAATCCTAAAAAAATCACTAAAATAATGTTGTTTAGTAATTATAGAGTTTTATTTTGATATATTGTAAATATAAAATTTTTTACATTGTCATACAAGCATAAATCATTCTATATATATGACACATAAGATAGTTATGACAAGAGTCACATATTTTTAATCATGTGATAGTTTATGATTAATTGAGAGCTTAAAAAATAATTATATATCAAATTGTTAATGTTAAATGTGGCTATTATCTATTTATCGGCCCATACAAATGGAGCTGGGTATTATTATCTACTTATCGGCCCAATTATAATTTCCACCCCTTTTTCTGCGATGCAACAAATTCCATTTCAAATTTCAGACTTGTGTGCTTGGTGAAGCTTGAATCACATCAACCGTAATCGTTCCAAGGTAAACCTGCGTTGCTTTTTGATTCACGATTCGCCCCTTTCTCTGATTACCACTCTCTTTTGGGATTTCTGATTCTGGATAAGCTTGGGTTTGAGCTAGTGTCGGTGTGAGTTGGATCCCAGTGTTTCCCTTTTGGATTTAGGTTAGTTTCTTGTTACGCGATCTGATTTACATTCTGAGCTCACACAATTTCATGGTTTTGATTTCTCACGTTGTTTTGAATCATAATGAAAATTCTGCTTGCGATGTCTGTTCATTGTTGCGGTGCTATAAGTATATGATAACAAATACTAATATGAGCTCTGTTTAGCTTTTGAAAATATAATTAAGATTTGACTTTCAGCTTGATTAATGGCAAAATATTTTTTAAATCAAGTTTGGAGGATTTATCTGTTCATGTTGTCTTTTCCAATTTATGTTTGATAAACTGCGTTTTAGAGGAGGAAGTTTATTTTTTTATTTTTATTCATTTTATTGTAGAAGCTACATGAAGAACCAACACGGTTATGTGCCACCTGCTTATATCCCTTTGGGGCAGTCAGATTCAGAGGGAGTGAACGACTCTCTGCATCAGCACAGTGAACAACATCCTAGTAGCAATGGATCAAACCAGATGCAGACTCAGTGGTCTTCTGGAATATGTGCTTGTTGCGATGATATGCAGAGCTGTATGCTACTTCCTTACTCTGTGACCCTTATTTAATACAAGGGATTGTTAAAAAGGTGCCTCTTGACTATGTTTTAGGAAATTTGATTGTGTCCTTGTTTTTTGAATGAATCCTAATTGTGTTAAGTATCTTGTTTTTTAAATATTAATGAGGTTATTCGGTCAAATTGGATGCTCTTATAAGCCCCATCAAGATTCAAAACCCAAATTGTTGAAAATTTTGACAAACAGAAAATATAGGCAAAAGGGATTCTCAGTGAGTTTGAATGGGTATATTTTAATACAATGATAAGGAGATCATTTAAGGTTAATTCATGACCTTCATTTTTTGGTTGATTGCAAAAGATTGAAGGTTAAGCCGTTAAGATTATTGTTGCTTTGCTTTTGATGGTACTGATGAGGTTGAGGGATTATATCATAGAAAACCATAGAATTGAACTGAAAGAAATTAAGAACTGCAGCAAGGGAAACTATGAAGGTTGCCACGGAAATGCTATTAATTCTTTGTTTTTTGCATTGATTTTTTATTGATTTTAGCCATTATCTTGTGTATGATGACTGATGTCTTGCCCATGTTAAACATTATCAATTATTAATCTAACTCATTAAACTTATTTATGGTTGGTAACTTGAAAAATCTTTTAATGACTTCTTTACCTATTTCACACTGGTTGTTATTTGCATGTGTATACAATAATAAGGGTCCAGTAACAAAAAGTATCAACATCGAGCACCTTAATTAGTAACATTTTTTTTAAGTAAAGAGCTTGTTGATTCAAACATTTAAATTTTGGTGTTATAAATTGTGTAATTGAAAGTAGTATTACCTGTATCTATGTTAGAAAAAAGACCCTTGTTTTGCTCTTTTATGGCATTTTGTAATTTATCAACTGAAAAGATCAGCTGCAAACTTTTGTCATCTGTGCAGGTATTATAGGTTTACTTTGTCCTTGCTTTCTCTTTGGGAAGAATGCTGAATTTTTGGGTTCTGGAACTTTCTTTGGATCATGTGTTACCCATTTTATATTGTGGACTCTGGTTAATACAGCCTGCTGCTTATTAACCGATGGCTTGTTTTTGGGACTACCTGGATGCATTGTTTCTTGTTATGCTTGCGGCTACCGCAGGACATTAAGGTCGAAGTATAATTTGCCGGTAAAAATCTTTACAACTTTGCTTTAATGAATCCTTATAACATGATTTTTTCCTTCTACTTTCCGTTCCTGTTGTCATGTTTCAAACTTCTGCAGGCTGATTTGTCTGTGAATTAGTAGCACAAAACTCTAGCCGTTTAGATTTTCTAATGGAAAAAAGAACTGTTTAGCTCTGCTAATAGGGTAAAGACCAAGAAATCCCCAGCTCTCTTCACTTTCTACAAACAGCAAGTAGCAACCCCAACACATAACTAGAGACCGGCGAATTCAAAATTTATCTAGAATTTAAGTTAGATAAAAATGAAAGAAATGAGATCTCTGACTGTCTAGATGTGAGGTGTCTATATCTCAGTTCTTTCACCAAGAAATGTCTTTTCATATCTTATGTTTGTGATAGGAGTAGATAAGGTAGATTGAAGGATGTTATTCCACGAGTCCATTTGTCCATGATTTTCCAAATCAAGAAATGGGCTTATTTAGGAGAAAAATCAAATATACTTTTACGACTTAATATTTATTCATATTTCAAAGTAATTCCAGGTGGTGCAAGCGTAGTTTTTCAATTTAAGGGAATTCTGGTTTCTCTTAAAAATGCTTGCAGTACTGTGAGACACTGCTAGTGCTAAACAGGCCTTCACCTAAACTATTTTTTTAGTCGCATAACTGTTTCTTGTGTCATAACAATCTATATTACATTGTTAATTTGATTCTAATAGTGAAATTCTGGTATTTTATATGAATTGCCCGATCTTAAATTTTGGAAGCCTCTTATAAATAAAGCTTGTGATGATGCCATGCTATAATGATATTCTTGTCTTGTGAAGGAGGCACCCTGTGGGGATTTTGTTACCCATCTTTGCTGTCATTTGTGTGCCATTTGTCAAGAGTACCGTGAGATACGTGAAAGATCCGGAGATTATGAAGCCTCAGATATGAAGCTAGCTGTAGTCACAGCCCCACCAATCCAGACAATGCAGTCGGATACCAAGCAGTAATGTTACTGCCCTACTTCTCTCATCCCCTGATGATTTGAAGGGTTGCAAACTCTGTGGTTCATTAAAAACTACGCCCTACAAGTTAATGTAGTTATACTATAATTATGTCCATGATTGTATCTTCTCAGTTTTACCACCTTTTTTTTATTTCTCTTCGAGAAAGCTAGAAGATTATCAAATGCCCACTTGTACATGAAAATTCAGTATGTTTAATGCCTAATTATATGTACTTATGTTACATTACTATATTCGGTGTATTCTACGTTTTTTTTCCTTCAAGACAAATGAAACAACTTATCCTGGGTTCGGGATCTTTCCAACTTGGAATTTCACAGTGATTTGCCTCTCCTTGAAATGGGTTTATGTTTGAGATTTATAAGTTACTCCATCTCTTACTAAATGACCGAGTCAACTGACGTTTCAGGTTTTACATTAAGGTTAAAAAATGCATTAAATAACATTAACGAGTAATCCAAAATTATATTATTTGACTGAATTGTCTTTATTGGATGCTGTTGTGTTATAAATGCTACAAATATTAAGATTTGTTATGTCATAACTATTTAAGGGTATAGTTGAAAATAATAAAAATAAATGTTCACTGGTCTTTTAAAATGTCAGTTAAAATAGAAGAAGACTAAATTCACAAAAAGTCAGTCATTTAGGTATAGTTTAACCATTTCAACGTGAATTTTGAATGGATCAATGCCGTTAAGTAGACGTTGATGCCTCAGATACGTACAACATGCAAAGTCTGTGTTAGCATTTTACAATATTTACATTTGAACAATGGATAGAAGCAAATGTGCATAACTGGATGGGCATGGGCTATATTGAGATAATGAGATCTATAGCCTTTTAGGAAATGTATAATAAACATCAATTTATAGAGAAATTTGTGTGATCATTCAGTTTGAAACTCAGTGAAAAACCACACTATGTAACTATTTGATCCTTATAAATTTAAACTTTTTTATGAATGAAGAAATATTGTTAGATGCTTTCTTACCTTATCTCCAAGTTCAACATATTCATGAACTCAACAAGCAGCTAATAGTGTCCCCCAAATAATCGCACTGCTCTTTATCGAGTTGTGTGCTTCCTCGATTAAACCAGCTCCACCCAGCAGGTCCACCATGCACCCATAGCAGTGTATTGTGGGTTGGATGCTATAATCTCTGTTCAAAATATCAAAATATCACCTTTTCTTTATCAATAATCATTTTCCTATAGCTACAAGCACATAGTATTCCTCAACTGAACCAGCTCAACCCAAAAGGTCCACCATGCAGGCATAGTGACATACTTGAGGAATGCAGGTTGTGTGTTACCCATAAGTCATACCAGGTATTGAGGGTAAACAAGTAGTATGTTACCAATAGTCATTACAAGAGCATGTTGCATATTTGAAATGGTGAAAGCGGTTTGAATCTCTCACAATAATCTCCTTCTGACATAGATATGATGCTAATTTCATGAAGTTATGGCAATCCACACAAATACGTATATTCTTCATTATTTTGATGACATTCCCACCACAACTCAAACTAACTTCATTCATTATGGCAAATACCAATGCCATCTTCTCACTGTGATGAAACAATTGGTCTTCTTTGTGCTCCTCTTCCGTGTCATACAAGGCTAAGCTAACTTCTGGGGCATAACCAATCTCTTTCAATTGACCAATCAATATCTCTAACCGGCTTAATATGGCCCCCCTCTGTGGATGATGTTGACCACCAGATGCAAACTCATGAACCTGCTTCCCAATCTCAACCCAGCTTAATCCAGGTTCTTTTCTCACTTTTGAGTTTCTCATTTCCTTCCTAATCAGGCCAGCTTCAACAAAACTGCCGCAAGAGGAATATATGTTTGACATTTGTACATATCCTAATGAGTTATTAGGCTCTAACTCTTTAAACTTATCAGCAGCTAATTTGGCCAAGCCAGTCTCACCATGCTTCCGGCAAGATCCAAGTAATGAACTCCAAATCACAGAATCAGGTTTCATCGGCATTTTTCGTATCAACTCTTCAGCCTCAAATATCTTCCCAGCTCGTCCATAAAGGTCAACCATGCAGGCATAGTGATCTAGTTGAGGAACAATACCGTGATCATCAGACATAGAGTTAAAAAGTTTCACTCCTTCTTCAACAAGTCCAGCATGACTGCAGGCTGAGAGAAGCGCAACGAAGGTCGCAGAATCTGGACGGACATTCATTTGCTGGAAAAGCTCCAGTGCATCTTTAGCTTGCCCATGTAAGGCATAAGACTTGAGCATTGAATTCCAAGAAACCAAATCACGGCAACCCATTTCATCAAATACTTTCTCAGACAAAGCTAAGGAGCCACACCTCGCATAAGCATGAATCAAGGCATTTGAAAGAATTTTATCTTCCTGAAACCCTTTTTTAATTATTTGTGAATGAACTGTCAGGGCATGTTGCTCAGTCACAAAGTATGCGCAAGCTTTTAAGGCAATTGAGAATGTATGCCAGTCTGGCACAAAATTCTCACGATGAAGCTGACAGAAAAGGAGGAAAGCCTGCTCAGGATCCCGTTCTGCAAACACAGTAATAATAGCAGTCCATGACACAATATCCCGTTGGCCACTTGTGTCAAGGAAGAGCCTATAACAGTCAGAAATGTGTCCTCCAAGATTTGCATAGGATTTTACCAATGCGGTTATCACTTCAACTTCTGAAATAAAACCGCTTTTAATAGTGAGGCAGTGCAGTTGAAAACAGTTACTGAGATGTATGCTAATGTCTTCAAAAGTACTGCATTCATTCAAGGAAGATAAAATGCTAAGTAGTGTGGCACGGTCAAACCCAATTCCATTGCAGTACATATGTGTAAACAGGCGAATGGCTTGGTCCCCAAGTCCATGAAATTGAAAACCTGCAATCATTGAATTCCAAGATATAAGATTTCGGAACTCCATCGACTTGAACACAGTCCAGGCATCATCTGGTGTATGATCATAACCTCCAGAAGACTTGCTATACATTGTAATAAGAGCATTTGCAACAAATACATTGGCATCCAAAGAAATTTTCAAAGCAACTGCATGTACCTGCATGCCACATTTGATGTCATGCTCCTCGCACGTGCTAAGCAAACTCGCAAAAGCAAATTCATTGGGACGGAAGCGAGCCAACAAGCCGGAGAAGAGCGAGAAGCACTCTCTGATTAGGCCAGATTGGGCATACCCAGAAATGAGAGCAGTCCAAGAAACAATGTTTCTGCGGGGCATTTGATCAAACAGGTAGTGAGCATAGGCTAAGTGGCCACACTTGGAGTACATGTTTATAAGGTGATTAGTGAGAAAGAGGTCATTTTGGGTTGTGGGGTCTTTGTGAAGTATGTAATGGTGCAAAGCAATGCCTTGTTGGAGGCACCTTTTTTGGGCACAAGAATGGAAAAGAGTGGCATAGGTTTGAAGGGACAGAGTAGAGTGTGTGCCGTGGGTGTAAAGAAGTGAAAGAGCTTCTTCAAGGTTGCCCTGCATAGAAAGAGCGCGTATCTGTGCATGAATGTTTGTGGATATGGTTTCTGCATCTGAAGTACAAAGAGTCCGCAAGAAACAACGTTTGGGTAACACATAACACACAAGCTTGCTGTAACGTAGCATCAACGTGGTGAAGTAACTCGCACCACAAGGTAGCATCGTGGGTTGTTTTGCATAGTGTGCTATTTCATCGCGCTGTTTCTGCTAGGCATTGTTTACATATTGAACCCCAAGCATGTAGACATTATATGAGAATTTTCCCCCATGCTTTGAGAGTATCTATATCTATATCTATATAATATATGTTTTCCAGGAACTCTTAGGGGGAGGTTTTGACACGTGTCAAACAGAGAGGAGACCACCATCAAATATATAAATTCAAATTTTTGCCATATGTGGAATATGTGGAAAAGGGCTGGCCCGTTTACAAATTATGAGGCCCAACACCTCTAGCCCGGTGCACTCAGACACTATCCCAAACTCTCCGAAACTCTCAGCAAAAATCTCACCGTTATCAAGACAAACATTCCTAAATCTTGATAACTCTCACAAAAATCTTGCAAAATCTCACAGAAATCAGCCATTAATTGCCAAAACCATGTCAAATACCAATCCCACCAAAAGCAACAAAGCTTAATTTCTGATCATCTCTCCTCTCTCTGATCAATTCCCAAACACTCCACCGAAAACCTCACCCTACTTTCTCTTCATTTTGAAAAAACCTAACAATACCTTCTCTTCATTTTGAAAAAAACTTGCTAATTTCTGATCATCTCTGTTCTGTCTCTGACCAAATCGCCCAAACCCTCCACCGATAACCTCAACCTACTTTCTCTTCATTTTGAAAAAACCTAACCATACTTTCTCTTCATTTTGAAAAAATGAGCTAAATCTTGCTAAATCTGAAGAGGAATCTTGCAAAATCTCTCACAAAATTGTCATAAACATGCAAACTCCCCATCCCACGAAAACCAACAATTTTTCAATTTTGTGCATCTCTCTTCTGTTACCGACCATTTCAACAATCGAGGAGACTTTCTGGGCTCATGACCGCTTTTTTTGTGAAAGGTTGTCGTCCCCATGCAGTGGTATAGTGTTTCCTAGGTGGTTTTGTGTTTCACCCTTATGGAAAATGTTGGACCATGGAGCCATCCTTTGGCTGACACACTAGGGCTCTCACAGCTTGCTTGGTCAGGTGGGTTTCTGTTTGGTCAAATGAAATTTCAATTTTTGCTTTACTTTTTATTTTAATTTTTATTTTAATTTTAATATTGTTATATTTTATTTAATGTTTGTGTTCTTTTCCATCTTCTATAAATTGGGGCATTCGGTTTCAAGGAGATGCACAACACTCAAGTTCAAAAACCCAAACCGAGTTGCTAATTTGCTGAGAAAGATGTGTACTAAGGGGGGTGTATTGGATTGAGATTTCAAAAGATTTTAATGGACTTTTTTATGATAAAAAAGTCTTGTGGTATTCAATCAAGACTTTTAAGTGATCTAAATAAGTTTGGTGGTATTCAATCAAGACTCTCAGGATTTTTTAAAGAGAGAATCTAAATCTAATGGTATTCAATCATGACTTTTTACAAGTAATAAAAAGTCTTCTGGTATTCAAAAACTTCTTGATTTCGATGGATTGTTTTTTAAGATGGATTTCGTGGGACTTTGTGTGACTTTTTAGTGATTTTTTAGTAATAAAAAGTCTCACCTCAACACATGAGATTTCTCAGGATTCTTCGTTGTTATTTCTCTTCACCATATGCCTTCACCTCTCTCTCCTCCCTCCCTCCCTCTCCTTTCTCCCCCTCTCTCCCATCCCCCCCCCCCCCCCACGGATGTCGTTCAACCCAACATTAGTTACCAAACAACTTTTAGAGTGTGCTTGTTACAGATTATTTGACGAAAAAAAACACTTTTTTAAATTGAAAAAAAATCATTTGTAACGAGTTTGATTGTATTCGTTTAAGCTTTTCATTAAAATCATTTTTTAAATAAATCATTTTTAAGGTCAAAATCAGAAGCTATAAGATTTTGCAGGTAATGGTAATGACCCTCAAAATGGAAATGAATTGTTCAATCTTCGCCATGCATCCTTGAGGAATGTGATCGAGAAGATATTTGATATTTTTAAAATGCAGTTCACAATTTTTAAGTTAGCGCCTCCATTTCTATTTATAACACAAGCAGAGCTTGTGTTAGCATATATAGCACTATATAAGTTCCTTTGTAAAGAATGTTGTTCTGATAAACTTACAATTGAACCAATAGACAAATCTTTATCTTCAATATCACCAGCTAATGTAGACAATAATTTTGAACCTATTATTCAAACCCCAGAGCGGGAATGAGAAGATGTTAATGCTTGGAGGGCTAGCATAGCTTTAGATATGTGGAGAAATGCAACTTAGGAGGACATGAAGTTACATCAATTTGACTAATAATTAAAAGATTAGAAAAATTGTATTGGGTTTTACTTTTATTTATTTATTATATTAT
Source organism: Echinosophora koreensis (assembly GCA_035048595.1). Lineage (NCBI taxonomy): Eukaryota > Viridiplantae > Streptophyta > Magnoliopsida > Fabales > Fabaceae > Echinosophora > Echinosophora koreensis. The sequence goes on along the minus strand of JAPCYP010000003.1, from coordinate 13,896,104 downwards.
TCATTTCTTTGTTACTTTTTTCACTGGCTCTTATAACTTTGAATGTTTGCTAAAAATTCATGTTTTCTGTTCAAATCTTATAAATCCATATAGTCCATTCAAATCTTATAAAGTCTTATGATATAAATCCTTTAAAATCCACACATGAGAATCTTGATTATAACAATCTTTAAAAAAAAGTCTTTTAAAATATTATAAGTCATTACATTTCTTCATAATCTTTTAAAATCCGCAAGACTTTTTTAGCCCAAAACAATCTTTTACAATCCCAATCCAATACACCCCCCTAAGTTTGATTCGGTTGCTGAGATTTCTCCTGAGAAAGAGACTTGGACCATCATGGCTAGGGTGGTTCGTCTATGGCTGGTGGCTGATTTCAGTAAGCAAAAAATACCATTTTCAATGGAGATGGTGCTCACGGATGACAAGGTTCATTTTTCAACATTTTTCTCTCTTCATTTTTACTATACCTTCTAACATATATATGTTATTGACATATTTTCTTTTGTTGCAGGGTGACCGAATTCGCTTTAATTAGGAGGACTTTGATTTATAGGTTTCAGAAGGATTTAAATGAGGGCTTTATTTACTCTTTTCAAGTTTTTGGGGTTGCTTCTAATGGGGGTAGTTACAGAACTTGCCACCACCCCTACAAGCTGAACTTTCAGTTTCAAACTAGGGTGGTGTCGCTGGATAATTATTATGTGCCTACAAATTTGTATGCTTTGGTCTCTATACCTGAAATTACCAAGCCTGGCTTTGACACTGACTATTTAGTCGGTAAGTGTTCATTTTAAATCAATTTTGTTTGTTGTGGTGTTGCTTTTTAGTTTCTAATATTTAGCCTAATTAACTTATTGATACAGATGTCATGGGTTTGCTTATTGGTGTTGGAACTGAAAGAGAGATCGAGAGGAATGGCTTAAAGACAAAACTTAATGTATACTTTTTATCAAGGTGCCTTCGTTCTAGCACTGTTGTTGTAGCTTGTAACATCTGTCTAGCTTTTCTATCTGGAGTGCATCCATCATGCTCCATTTCCTTGTAGATAATGGGAACCTGACCATATTATTATAAGAAAAATGATATTATTGGAAAAGAATAAAAACAACTGTCTTGTGGAAGAGAACGACAACAAAATAACCGAAGAATTTACAGCACCTTGTCGAACTTTTTGGCCCTTATAAATGCCTTATAAGCGTAATGTAGGTGATCACATCAGGGCTAACACCCTTCATAAAGTAATAGCAAAACCATCAGAGATTTAAAAATAAATATTACATTAAGAAAACATACAGATAAGATAATAATTTCATTGCTAACTAGTAAGGCTTACACTTTCTTTTATATGATGATAAACAGACACTGCTTCCATATATCTCCCAGCATTACCAAATGCATTGATTGACATATTGAGCATAACTATATTTGGTTCAATTCCCTCCGCTCTCATGATCTGCAACACCTTAATGGCCTGTTCACATAAGCCCTGAAAAGAAATCAAATCAGTCATACCCAACACTTGCAATATTAAAGGAGCAAAGCAAGTAAGCATTTCACTTTCCTTCTCCCCTTCTTTTTTTGGGCTACAAATTTAATAACCTTACTGCAAAAAGAAATACTATCTATAATATAACATTCTCGAATACAGATTGTAGAAATTTAACGATCCCAAGAGTTACAACTATAAATTATTTCATTACTATATTAACATTGTTGGTTATTAATCCTAATATTATTAATGATATATAAAAGAATATTGTATGAATGGTCTAAATTTTATTAGGTTAAAGTAATGTTTTGGTCCCTATACGTGACACTGATTTTCAATTTGGTCCCTATACATAAAAAGTTATCAATTTGGTCCCTATACGTGACACTGATTTTCAATTTGGTCCCTATACGTGACACTGGTTTTCAATTTGGTCCTCACCGCTAATTGGTTCCTATATAAGAGTGACCAAATTGCAAATTATTATCACATGTAGGGATCAAATTGAAAATAATTGTCACATGGAGGGACCAATTTCAATTTTTTTTTGTTGAATTGGTCCCTACATGTGACAATAATTTGTAATTTGGTCATCTTATATCGGGACCAATTAGCGATGAGAACCAAATTGAAAACCAGTGTCACGTATAGGGATCAAATTGATAACTTTTTACGTATAGGGACCAAATTGAAAACCAGTGTCACGTATAGGGACCAAATTGATAACTTTTTACGTATAGGGACCAAATTGAAAATCAGTGTCACGTATAGGGACCAAAACATTACTTTAACCATTTTATTAACATACTACAAGTATGATATGTGCAGGTATACAGCATACATAAGCATTTTCCACTATTTAGGTGTGCAAATGTGCAATTATGGTACTGGTATCAGTATGGGACAACAATATGATACCAGTACTCATGCTTGTTAGAAAAGTAATTATATCTATGGAACAAAAGGAACAAGATAAATGAAGTAGCCTACCTGCTGAGCATAATCATTAATTTGCTAACACACAAAAAATGCTTGGTGAAACTAGCAGACCTTCGAACTTCAGTGCTGCACACACTTCCCAGCATTCTGAAATTTCCCATATTGTCCATAAATATCAACCAAATCAGCATAAATACCCCATGCTTTTTATTTTCCCTGCTTCTCATGCTTTCAAAATATTTCTTTATTATATCCAACTTTCCCTGCTCCCCCTAACAGCTAATAATGGTGATAAAGATCTTAGGGTCAGGATATAATCCTTGCTCTTGCATATCAGTAAACAGGTGAAGGGCCTTCATGAAATCGCCCTCTTTGCAGTGCCACTTAATCAGGGAATTCCATGTCACTATATTAGGCCTTACACCTTCTTTTTGCATTTTCTTAAACAATTCCAATGCTTCACCTAATTCACCATATTTGTCAAAGGTATCAATAATACTGTTATAGATATGTTTGTCTAAAGAGATTCCCCTCTCTCTAATTTCTTCCAAAATCCTTATTGCTTTCTTCCACATCCCATTGTCTCTATAAAGCCCAACCACCTTGCTATACACCAATGTGTTAAGTGGAAATCCCTTCCTTTTCATCTCATTGATTGTTGACCAAGTATCTTCCAACCTTCTAGCACTAACATAGTAATCCAGAAAGATCTGATATGTTTCTCGGCTCCTCCAGATGCCTGAATCGTCCATTTCCTTCAAAACCCCATTTGCAAGTCCTAATAGGCCTTTCTTCAAGAACCATCTAAGCAAAATTTTGTAAAAATTCAATTTTAGTTTAAAACCATGAAAAACCATTTCCTTAAACTACATATCAGCCTCAGAAGTCCTTCCAACATTTACAAGGGCTTCTATCAGATAAGTATAAGACAATGAACCGAGCTTAAACCCCTGAGCTTCCATTTGAGCAAGAAGGGACATAACTATATCAAGATCTCCTACTTTGCAACATTCATTGATTATTTGGATGTACAATTCACTGGAAAGGCCCTCTCCAAGTCCAGGACCATAAGGGCACTTGGTAACCATGCTTTTGGTATCGATTTCTGAAGTTACTTGTTTAACAATCTTGTTTCTAATCCAGCGATTTGAGGAAGTGAAAAAGTTTGGTTTTTTAGTAGATTTGATAGCAGTTGCACGAGACTAGCAGAGACCATGATTGTGTGATAGTGATAGAGAAAATGGGTAAGAGCACAAAAGGGACTGCGTAGCCATGGTACCACTATGTAGCACCTTGTGTTGTTTATCATACAAACAAGCATCACATTCAATAGTCTTCAGAGCCAACGATAGTTTCCTTTTAAATAATCAGAGAATAGAATAGAAGCAAACATAAATAGAACCAATGGAAAAAATAAAAGGTTTCCTTCAAAGCCATTGGTGTTTGCCGTTATCTTCAATGTAATTTGAGCTCCTAGCGAGGAAATAGGGAGGGAGCTATAGACCCAGTTTCACTAAAATATATGCTAGGTCTTTCGCTTTCAATCAAAATATCTTCACGAAGGATAATCGAGATTTAAATAACTAAGGGTTTTCAAGGTTAATTGACCCCAATGGTGTAATTTCATTCGTAAATTACCAATATAGTGTAATTTCAAAAGTAATTACCATTTAGGGGTAAGTCGTACATAAGATGTACGACTTCAAAGTCGTAAATCCTATGTACGACTTCACTTTTTCGGTTTTATTATTAAAAAATGGAAGTCGTATATGGTATGTACAACTTTTTTTTTTAAAAAGATTTTTGAGAAAGTCGTACACTGGGAGTACGACTTTGCATGCAAAATTTCACGTGTCCAAGCAAGTTCAACTTTTTTTTAAAAAAGATTTTTGAGAAAGTCGTACACTGGGAGTACGACTTTGCATGCAAAATTTCACGTGTCCAAGCAAGTTGTATATCACATGTACGACTTTGCATGTATTATTTTTTCACACCTTAAATTACATTTTAAACACCACAAAGGCACACATGTACTGAAATTAATAATAATTGATTTTTCTACATTAAGATTCTAATGGTGGGTTGACGTCCCACAACCAGGTTGACGTCTAACACTGGGTGGTTGAACTCTGCACGATTGCTGCTCTACGTCTTGTGCCGGTGCACCTCTTCCCCTGCCACTACCGAGTATTGTCCTTTGTTTAGATGGTAGGTGTGGTGGAGCAAGAGGATGAGGTGCACGGGCACAAGACGTGGAGCAGCAACCGAGCAGAGTTCAACCACCCTGTGTTAGACGCCGACCTGGTTGTGGGACGTCATCCCACCATTAAAATCTTAATGTAGAAAAATCAATTATTATTAATTTCAGTACATGTGTGCCTTTGTGGTGTTTACACATGCAAAGTCGTACATGTGGTATACGACTTTCACAAAAACAAAAACAAAAACAAAAACTGAAGTCGTATACACAGTATACGACTTGCTTGGACACGTGAAATTTTGCATGCAAAGTCGTACTCCCAGTGTACGGCTTTCTCAAAAAACTTCAAAAAAAAAAAAAAAACTAAAGTCGTTGATAACTCATAGAAATAAGAGTTATTACTATACTTTTAGCTTTATCATTGTTCTTGTTTTGATCAATTTTGGAAAAGAAATTCAAGTTTTGCCTTAATTAGTAAATATTTGTGTTGAATTGTTAAAATGCTGAAAAAGATGTTAAAACTGAATTGTTTTTGCTGAAGGTTTGTTTGAGTTTGGAGCAGAGTTTAGAAGTGAAGTTACTGCAGGAGTTGCTCTGGAATGTTATGGAATGCTGCAGCGTCTGGGAAGAGAATCACTACAGGACAAAAGAATTGTCAGCTCAGCACACCTTCACTACAGGACAAAGAACCTGCTGCGCTGTCCCAAAACGAGGAAAGAGAGAATGCAAGGCAGCAGCTGAGTGTACTTGGGAATTGGGCCAAGGATTATTTTAGTACTTGAATTGTGTAATAGCCCAAAAAGGGAGGCATGAGAGAGAGTGTACCCCTATTTTTGGGGGAGTAGTACAAATAGTGAGAGTGATCTTGCTTTTAGGTCAGTGTTTGGAGATTCATTCATGGGTTGTTTGGACAATTTAGAGCAGGTGCTGGATAGATGTGTAGAAACTAATCTAATTCTGAATTGGGAGAAGTGCCATTTTATGGTCAAGGAAGGCATTGTGCTAGGGCACAAGGTGTCAAAGAAAGGTTTAGAGGTGGATAAAGCAAAGATTGAGGTAATTGAAAAACTTCCCCCACCTAATTCTGTCAAGGGCATTAGAAGTTTTTTAGGACATGCTGGGTTCTATAGGAGATTCATCAAAGATTTCTCAAAAATATCCAAGCCCCTGTGCAAATTGCTGGAACATGACAGTGCATTCGACTTCACAGATGAATGCTTATCAGCCTTTGAAACTTTGAAGAAAGCTTTGGTCACTGCTCCTGTAATAGTAGCTCTAGATTGGGAAAAGTCATTTGAATTGATGTGTGATGCAAGTGATTTTGCAGTAGGGGTTGTGTTAGGTCAAAGGCATAACAAGATTTTCCATACTATCTATTATGTTAGTAAGACTCTCATTGATGCTCAGGTCAACTATACCACTACAGAAAAAGAGTTGCTGGCAGTGGTGTTTGCTTTTGATAAGTTCAGACCCTATCTGGTGGGGACCAAGGTAGTGGTATACACAGATCATGCAGCTATCAAATATCTCATTGACAAGAAAGATGCAAAACCAAGGCTTATCAGATGGGTGTTATTGCTTCAAGAATTTGATTTGTAAATCAAGGACAAGAAGGGTGTTGAGAATCAGGTGGCTGATCATCTCTCCAGAATCATAAAGGGAGAAGAAGCCAAACTTCAAGGAGAAATCAAGGAGAATTTTCCTGATGAACATCTATTGCAGATAGAAGATGCTGCAGCACCCTGATATACAGATATTGTGAATTTTCTGGTCAGTGGAGTAATTCCAATGGAAATGAACTCTCAACAGAAAAGGAGGTTCTTACATCTAGTCAAACATTTTTACTGGGATGAACATTTTTTGTACAAAAGATGTCAAGATCAGATCATGTGAAGATGTGCTGCTGAAGAGGAAATGCAAGATATCCTTAGTGATTGCCACACAGCTTCTTATGGTGGTCACTTTGGAGGGAAAAAGAACTGCGGCTAAAGTACTGCAATCAGGGTATTTCTGGCCCACTTTGTTTAAAGATGCTCAAGAGTTTGCCAAGAATTGTGACAAATGTCAGAGGGTGGGGAATATTTCCAACAAACAAGAGCTACCACTAAATACAATCCTGGAGATTGAATTGTTTGATGTGTGGAGGATAGATTTTATGGGACCTTTTCCTATGTCCTATGGAAATGCTTGCATCTTGGTAGCAGTGGATTATGTCTCCAAATGGGTAGAAGCAGTAGCATTGCCCTCCAATGATGTAAGAGTAGTAACAAAATTCCTGCATAGGAACATATTTACCAGATTTGGCACTCCTAGAGCTATAATCAGTTATGAAGGCTTTCATTTTTGCAACAAAATGTTTGCTAACTTGTTGGCTAAATATGGGGTGAAACACAAAGTGGTACTGCCTATCACCCTCAGACTAGTGGTCAAGCTGAAGTCTCCAACAGAGATATAAAAAGGATTCTCGAGAAAATGGTGAATCCTTCTAGAAAGGATTGGTCCTTACACCTAGATGATGCTCTCTGGGCTTACAGAACAGCATTCAAGACTCCCATTGGCATGTCCCCTTACAGATTGGTTTATGGAAAGGCTTGCCATTTACCAATAGAACTGAAACATAAGGCATTCTGGGCCATAAAGAAGCTGAATTTTGATGCACAAGCAGCTGGGGAAGCACGGATGTTGTAATTGAATGAACTTGAAGAGTTTAGGTTCTTTGCTTATGAAAATGTTGAAGCATACAAAAGCAAGGTCAAGGCATGGCATGATCAGAAAATCCAGCCCAGGGAATTAGTTGAAGGCATGCAAGTGCTCTTGTTCAATTCTAGACTGAAACTATTTCCTGGGAAGCTGAAGTCAAGGTGGTCTGGACCTTTTAAATTGGCCAAAGTGTACCCTCATGGAGCTGTAGATTTGTTAGATGAAAGCTCTGGAAGAGAGTTCAAAGTTAATGGTCAAAGGGTAAAGCAATACTGGGGTGAACCTTGTGCAAGAAAGAAGGCCACCATTCATCTCACAGACCCTTAACCCCAAGTGTGGAGTCAGGCTGAAGGACATTAAACCAAGCGCTACTGGGAGGCAACCCAGCTTTTTATCTCTTGCTTATTTAGTTAATCTTAATTTCAGTTTAACTTTAATGTTAGTTTTACTTTATGTTATTTTAGTTGAATTAAATAACTGTTGTCACCTGTGTAACAGTAAGCTATAGCATGTGTTGGGTTCTTAAGGTTGTGCTGGAGTTGGGTCTTGGCAAGTCCAGCCCATTATTCAGAAGCTAGGAGATATATCAGTTGAGACAACTCCAAAGCCTAAGTTCAAATGCAAGAATTGGGAATTTTCAATTTCAAAAACTAAACAGTTTATGGGAGGGGAGGAGTTACAGAAATAGTGACCCACTTATTACCACTCATTCTCTCCACCACTCACGTCCATCCTCAACCTCTCACCTCAACCTTCCAATTCTTTTATTTAAGCTCCCACCACCTCTGCCCTAACCCCACACGCAACCCCACATTCGCAACTTCTTATCTCCTCCTATCACCATCCGTCTTTGTCTGTCACCATCACCCAAACTTTGTGTATCCCCACTTCCAACACTATGGGTAAGACAAGAGGTTAATCGTCCAAAAAGCCAGTTGCCCCCACCTCTTCTTCGTCTACTGAAAGCATTGATAGACGCTTCGTGAGTGACGAAGCGAAAAGGAAGTTTGATAAGGAGGTGAAGAAGCGGAGTTTCCACCTGGAGAAGGCCTTCTTCCTCCACTTCGGGTTAATAGAGGAAGTTGTTAAGCTCATCAACACTCACAACTGGAAGAAATTTACAGTACATCCGAGAGAGCCCATTGTTCCCTTTGTCAGGGAATTCTATGCAAACCTCACTTCACCTGAGCAAAAATATGTGAAAGTGAGGGATTGCAAGGTTTCGTTCACTGCCACAACTTTGAACTGATTATGGGGTTTGAAGGAGGTTCAAGATGAATATCAAGGGTTGAAGGATGCTGAAGAAACAGAGCTGAACGATATGATGAGGGAGGTCACAGTGGAAGGGGCGGACTGGATTCAAAAAGGGGATAACTGGAAAGTGGCCAGACCTGACCTCACTCTCTTGGCCAAGGTGTGGTATCATATAATCAGAACCAAGATCCTACCCACCGCTCATCTGGAAACAGTGAACAGGGAAAGGTTAATCTTGCTATATTGCATTTTGAAAGGGAAAAAGATTAATGTGGGCAGGCTGATTGAGAAAGAAATCATCTCATGCGCTTTCAAACCAAAAGGACTGTTATTTTTCTCATCCTTGATCACTTCTGTGTCTGCAATGTGGAGTGAAGGCCAGGCCTGAAGATGAAGTTAAAAGCAACAAGGGTGCTATAGACTGGCTGGCTATCAAACGCTTTGGAATCTCAGCAGCAAAAGCGCAAGGTTCAGTTCCTCCATCTGGGAAGCAGGATCACCCAGATGATGTGAACTCAAAGATGAACATGTGCTATCAACTGCTGCAGCATAGCTTGAAGCAGCAGCAAATCTTTTGGGAATTCTCCAAGGAGCAATACCTTTGGCAGCAGAGGAATCTTGGAGTCAACAAAATGAGACAAGGTAGTAATCCTCCCCTGTTCCCTGAAGCTGTTTTTGAGCCATTCCAATATACTGCACCTGAACCCAAGCAGAAGAAGGTCTCAAGAAACCCCCATGCTCCAGAACAAGACCCTGCTGTCTCTCCTGAAAACCCTAGCATGCCAGAACCTGAGCCAGAAATTCCTCCTGTGGACCCTACTAACAGTGAACATTCAGTGAACAACAATGAGATCAGTTCTGACTGGACACCTCCTGCACCTCCAAGAGACTCAACTCCAGGTCCAGCACAACCTAGCACCAAGGACAAGGGCAAGAAGAAAGTCGCTGAAGCTGAGCCTGAAGGCCCTCCTCCACCCAAGAAAGGCAAAATCAAGCACACAGCTCCCCCTAGGCCAAGACTAACCAAAGCAGAATTGGCAGCTTTACAACATTCTGACTCTAGCGATGATTCAGAGGATAACATTCCTCTAAGTCAAAAGTTTTCAAAGGGGGCAACAGCTAAAGCTAAGGCCAGTGGAGGAGTGGATGAAACTGCTGAGCAAGAGCCTAGTGTTGAGGTAGAAATCATAAAAGAAAACCCAGCAACTAGCAGGCCCACCATGAAGCATCGATTACCCTGAAAAAAAAGATGAAAAAAAAGTACCCCTCCTTGTCATTAGAAATATGGGCAGAAATACATAAATGCCTAAGTTTTGGGGGTGGGTGATTTGGACAAGAGATCTTGAACTCCACCTAAGTTAGCTACTGTCCCAAAAATTCCATACCTAAACCTCAGCCCCATTACATCCAATAAAGTCCTCTTGCTGTGTGCAATTTGTGTTTGTGCTTTTGGTTGTTAGAAATTTGTCAAGCCTATGATAGAGTGGCATATGAATGATGATTGAGTGAAACGCCAACAAGAACATAAAGCTGAGTGAAAAGAGTGATGTAACAAATTCAAATTTGTGTTAAGTCCATTTTCTTAGGAAGATAATTTGGTGAGTCCTCACCCTTGCATCCAAAGGATAATGATAAAATGCACCTAAGACTCTGTTGAGAGGTGGTTTGGTTGGAGTCTCTTTGATGAAGCTGAATTGAGAATAAAGGGAAATCACACATATACACACTTTGGAAGGTGATTGAGAATGGGGTATTTTTGTGCTGAGCTTGTCTTTTGAAAAAAATGCATCTGAAGACTGCCATGGACTTTGCTTATGCTGTTTTGAGTTTGTTTTTAGTTTGCTCATGCTTTTGATTGTCATTACTTGAGGACAAGCAATAGTTTAAGTTTGGGGGTGTGATAACTCATAGAAATAAGAGTTATTACTATCCTTTTAGCTTTATCATTGTTCTTGTTTTGATCAATTTTGGAAAAGAAATTCAAGTTTTGCCTTAATTAGTAAATATCTGTGTTGAATTGTTAAAATGCTGAAAAAGATGTTAAAACTGAATTGTTTTTGCTGAAGGTTTGTTTGAGTTTTGAGCAGAGTTTAGAAGTGAAGTTACTGCAGGAGTTGCTGTGGAATATTATGGAATGCTGCAGCGTCTGAGAAGAGAATCACTACAAGACAAAAGAATTGTCAGCTCAGCACACCTTCACTACAGGACAAAGAACCTGTTGCGCTGTCCCAAAACGAGGAAAGAGATAATGCAAGGCAGCAGCTGAGTGTACTTGGGAATTGGGCCAAGGATTATTTTAGTACTTGAATTGTGTAATAGCCCAAAAAGGGAGGCCTGAGAGAGAGTGTAGCCCTATTTTTGGGGGAGTAATACAAATAGTGAGAGTGACCTTGCTTTTAGGTCAGCTGGTACTGTAGCAACCTGTACTGTGCAGCAGCCGTCAGCTCCCTTTGTCTTTTTTGTAATTCCATTTTATACTTTATGTCTTTATTTTCCATTTTCCTGACTTGTTTTATCTTTAAGCTCATTATGAGCTAATTCTCTTAAGTTAGGATTGTATGAATTTGTAATTCAACTGATGGGTAATTCAATGCAATGGATGTTATGCATTTTCTTCTTTTCTGCTTTAATGTTTAATTTCGATATTAGCCTGATCAACTGATCTGAAATATTAGCTGACAAAGTTTGGAAAAACCAAGTTAGTGGACTTGTTTAGAAGATAAAGATAGAGTAATTAATTAGAAAATTAATTGTGTTGAATGAGATAGGAATAGCCTTCAAGTCTTTAAGTAGCTGGACGTATTTATCTGACAGCTGACGGAAATTAATATGAACTTAGGAATAAGAAGCTTTTAATGAACTTAGTTTTACTGCTGGAAAGCAAACTTCATTTCCTGGACTAAATGATGTAGCATCCTGAAGCATCGATTACCCTGAAAAAAAAGATGAAAAAAAGTACCCCTCCTTGTCATTAGAAATATGGGCAGAAATACATAAATGCCTAAGTTTTGGGGGTGGGTGATTTGGACAAGAGATCTTGAACTCCACCTAAAGTTAGCTACTGTCCCAAAAATTCCATACCTAAACCTCAGCCCCATTACATCCAATAAAGTCCTCTTGCTGTGTGCAATTTGTGTTTGTGCTTTTGGTTGTTAGAAATTTGTCAAGCCTATGATAGAGTGGCATATGAATGATGATTGAGTGAAACGCCAACAAGAACATAAAGCTGAGTGAAAAGAGTGATGTAACAAATTCAAATTTGTGTTAAGTCCATTTTCTTAGGAAGATAATTTGGTGAGTCCTCACCCTTGCATCCAAAGGATAATGATAAAATGCACCTAAGACTCTGTTGAGAGGTGGTTTGGTTGGAGTCTCTTTGATGAAGCTGAATTGAGAATAAAGGGAAATCACACATATACACACTTTGGAAGGTGATTGAGAATGGGGTATTTTTGTGCTGAGCTTGTCTTTTGAAAAAAATGCATCTGAAGACTGCCATGGACTTTGCTTATGCTGTTTTGAGTTTGTTTTTAGTTTGCTCATGCTTTTGATTGTCATTACTTGAGGACAAGCAATAGTTTAAGTTTGGGGGTGTGATAACTCATAGAAATAAGAGTTATTACTATCCTTTTAGCTTTATCATTGTTCTTGTTTTGATCAATTTTGGAAAAGAAATTCAAGTTTTGCCTTAATTAGTAAATATCTGTGTTGAATTGTTAAAATGCTGAAAAAGATGTTAAAACTGAATTGTTTTTGCTGAAGGTTTGTTTGAGTTTTGAGCAGAGTTTAGAAGTGAAGTTACTGCAGGAGTTGCTGTGGAATATTATGGAATGCTGCAGCGTCTGAGAAGAGAATCACTACAAGACAAAAGAATTGTCAGCTCAGCACACCTTCACTACAGGACAAAGAACCTGTTGCGCTGTCCCAAAATGAGGAAAGAGATAATGCAAGGCAGCAGCTGAGTGTACTTGGGAATTGGGCCAAGGATTATTTTAGTACTTGAATTGTGTAATAGCCCAAAAAGGGAGGCCTGAGAGAGAGTGTAGCCCTATTTTTGGGGGAGTAATACAAATAGTGAGAGTGACCTTGCTTTTAGGTCAGCTGGTACTGTAGCAACCTGTACTGTGCAGCAGCCGTCAGCTCCCTTTGTCTTTTTTGTAATTCCATTTTATACTTTATGTCTTTATTTTCCATTTTCCTGACTTGTTTTATCTTTAAGCTCATTATGAGCTAATTCTCTTAAGTTAGGATTGTATGAATTTGTAATTCAACTGATGGGTAATTCAATGCAATGGATGTTATGCATTTTCTTCTTTTCTGCTTTAATGTTTAATTTCGATATTAGCCTGATCAACTGATCTGAAATATTAGCTGACAAAGTTTGGAAAAACCAAGTTAGTGGACTTGTTTAGAAGATAAAGATAGAGTAATTAATTAGAAAATTAATTGTGTTGAATGAGATAGGAATAGCCTTCAAGTCTTTAAGTAGCTGGACGTATTTATCTGACAGCTGACGGAAATTAATATGAACTTAGGAATAAGAAGCTTTTAATGAACTTAGTTTTACTGCTGGAAAGCAAACTTCATTTCCTGGACTAAATGATGTAGCATCCTGAAGCATCGATTACCCTGAAGTTAAGATTACAAAGGATTAGAATCCTAGCTGTTTCCATCTCTGTTCTAAAACAACCATTTATTGCATTTATTAATTCCTGGCATTTATTAATTACTGCTATGTCACCCAATCCTTCCATTTACATTATATTGTTTGAAATTTCTCTTTATTTTTATTAAGCTAAGTAGAAAAGGTTAAAACTAGAAGTGATATTCAATTCATTTAAATCCCCGTGGGAACGATCTTTATTCATACTTTATTACTTGTTACGATTGTGTATACTTGCACATCACAACTTTTTGGACAACAGTCGTTCATACCATGGAGACTTCCATTTTTTAATAATAAAACCGAAAAAGTGAAGTTGTACATGAGATGTACGACTTTAAAGTCGTACATCCTATGTACGACTTACCCCTAAATGGTAATTACTTTTGAAGTTTAACTATATTGGTAATTTACGAATGAAATTACACCCGTGGGGTCAATTAGCCGGTTTTCAATCATGCGCAATTACATAGGTTAAACAAATCAAAAGAGTACACTTTAAAACAAAAAAATGTTTAATTTTTCAATAAATACTTGTTGTTTTTGAGTTTTTAAGTCATGTAAGATTACACAAAATAGAAAAACTCATAATTAAATGGTACATGTAAATATAGTGAATTTTGGGTTTAGTCACTTTTGCAATATTATTGAGATTAGAAGAAGATAAAGATAAAGTGTGGTATGAGACATTTGGAATAGCTGTAATAACATCCACAACACAACATCCATATTTTATTTTATTTTTTACTTTTTTGGGTTTTTTAGTGGATCTTGCATTTACACACCATTCATTTTTACCCCGACACAATGGCATCTTGATACCACCCGGATCGCTAACAAAAAAAATCTAAGGAATAAAAATAAAATAAAAAATTGGACCTACTTTTTAAAACTTAAACAACTTATCTCTTCAACCTATCACTTTTAAAAAAATTACTATATGGGTCCCATAAATAACCCCACATCATTACATTTAATTAATAATTTTACTAAATAGTCCCACCAATATGTTTTTAAAGTACAATAATGATCTGCTTTATTTTTAAGCATCGAGTGCTTATACAAGCATCCTCACAAAATTGGATGCTTGATAAGAACCCCACTCCAATGGTTGGTTCTTAATAAGAATGGTGATTAACAAGCAAAAGTGGCATAAGCACCTCCCATTGGAGGTGACATAAAGAGCTTGTGTAAGTTTACGAGAATGACTTATGATAATAAGTTCACGAAAATAACTTATGAGTTGCCTTCTCCTGTGCGACACCCCTTATACGAAGTTGATGATAAATGAGATCTAAATGATTGTTGTTGTGCGAATTTAGGGTTTATCTTATGAGTAAAGATATTTGAACACACAATTTGAACACCTTGTATAGACGCTATAGAGCTTAGATTGTCTTGAGAGTGATGAAATTTGTGATGAGAGAGAAGAAAATAATAAATGAATTGGGAAGAGTACTTTTATACGGTGTTGGACATAATTTTTGTATCTAAATATCATTACTCTTACCTTGTTGATTAGTTGAATAGTTGAATGTTCAATTGATTAGTTGTGGTTGCTAAGCTAATTCGCATATTTGATTCCTTTTGTTCAGATAATAGTTGGGAAAGAGATGTAAAGACGTAAAGATTACTAAAATGAGTTTTATCTCTCCCAATAAAGTCCTTTCAATATACATAATAGGAATAAAACCACTGACTTATAAAAAATGATAAATAAAAGCAATAAAGTAAAATAAAAGATAAATTGTTTTGACATATATTATTATAAATAGTTGTTATACAATGATTGTTACATAAATAAAGATGGTCTCTTAAAAAGTGTAAAAGGTGAAAATCTTGAGTTAACGAAAAAATCGATAATTCAAAAGCTAAATAAATGATTTCTGCCAAATTCTTTTGAATCTAATCTTTTGGCTAAGATATTCTTACAAGTGTTATTACGAGATTAACTTTTTAGATGTTGTCACAGTTAATAGATCTTTTCAACGGTTATAGCTATATATCATTTAAATTATATGATGGTAACATCACATACAATTACAATTTTATTTTGTTGAATTAGTCAGACTTTTTTTTTTTTGACAAGGAATTAGTCAGACTGTTGATGGATATTTTGACTTACTTATTTATGCTCTTTATTAGTTAATAATAGTTTTCTAAAATAAAAATCTAAAACAGTAATTAATTTTTAAAAAACGTGAATAAGCAATTTAAAAGTGCTACCTTTTTAAAGGACTACCCTAATGAAAAAGACATTGAATGCTATTCAGCGATACTTTTTGGCTAACCACCAGCACCGTACTCCCTCCGGTCACTATTATAAGAAAAAATTTAATGGAACACACATATTAAGGTGATTAGTTAATCTCATCTGAAAGAGTCATTGAGAATAAGGGTATTTCTACTATCATTTATCCATTATGCCACCACTATGGAAATAGATAGGGCCCAAAAGCATGAAAAAACAAACATTATCATGAAGGTTAATACTGACAACATAAATATACCTTTGATGAACAGAAAATAGAAAAGCTTACTAAGAATAACATACTTCGACTATACATTTCTTTATATAACAGAATTCAACCATATTTATGCGCAAACTCAATTAAAAATTTTAAAAATCTCATTTTACTAACAAACAGATCAATACATATATAAAGCAGGGAGAGGAGGCAAGACATTGTATGTATCAATGCCACAATACCTTTGGAAGCGCCTCTAAAATTTCGGCCATCCTCAATGCTGTTGAATTTTGTTGCTGCACACGAAGATGCAACGTTTTCATGCTTCTAATGAATAGGGATGCAGCACCCTGTGAACACGTTTGCACCATGATCAATTAATGATATGCTTTCATGAAAAAGACTTGGACAACAAATATCAACCAAGGGCTTAGCTCTATAGAAATGACTCACCAGGTTAAGAGTGCCACCCAAAAGATAATGCAAATTACGAACTTTTGAAACCAACTTACGTGGACCACTTATGCAACCACCAAGGACCTGAAACAGAGAAATTGTTTTCCTTGATGCCGAAGGGGAATGTAACATGTTTGTATTGTTTTCATGAAAATAGGTTTTAAAGAGCAGGGTGACTTACATCATTGTGTCCACCAATGTACTTTGTTGCAAAGTGCATAACCAGATCAGCACCAAGGGCGAGAGCTTTCTGGTTCAAAGGTGTTGCAAATGTACCATCAATGCAGACTAATGCCCCCCTTTTGTGGCAAAGCTCGGAAACCAGCTTAATGTCAACACATCTGAGGAATGGATTGGTAGGAGACACAGTGAAGAACAATGACACCCGCACATACATATGTATAATACCACCTGAACTCTACACCGTCTATTAATTCCAATGAATTCAGAGAAAACACTAACATTGTTCTGCTCCAATACAGATTCCAAGGCTCCAACATCTGCTGGATCAATTACAGAAACCTGCTCATCGAAGTTAAAATTTGTTAAAGAATCTACAATAATTATAGTTGCAAGTGCCCAAGACAGAAAGGTTTAGCTACCAAAAATAAATCCATTGGAAAAATGAGAATTCCACTTGACCCTACCAACTGAAAAAGAAGGTTCAAATTAGATATATCTATTTCAAAATTTCATCTAAACCTTCAGTAATTTTACAAATAAGTAGTTTCCATAAGTACAAACACCACATCCCTCAATACATCAAAATAATAATAAACCACATTATAAATGAATCAAGATCATATACCCTGATTCCCATGTCTGGAAGCCAGGTCTCAATGAATCTTCTAGTATTCCTATAACAATCTGTAGTTGTCACGAGATGTCCACCAGCTGGAACCAGTGCCATCAATGAGTTTGTGATAGCACACTTCCCAGATGCCATTGCCAAGGTTGATTCAACCCCCTCCAGTGCTCTGGTTCACAAAGACAACAAACCTATCTCATTAAATGCTCACAAGTCACAACATTTGCTAAGACATGAGAAGATCACGATGAAATTAAATACATAAACCTTATTCTTCTCAAAAACCTTTGTGGTAGAGTTTCCATAGCGCGCATATACAAATGGCAAATTATCCACACTGATGAAATGACAATTTCAGGCAGGGAATAAAAATTTAACAATCCAAAGATTAGTACCTGATAAGAAACTCCTTAAAACAATATTTTTTGAATTTTGAGAAAAATCATGACCATTAAGAAGCTTAGTGTTTCTTGCTTTCAGAATGTGCTTCAGGCTAAATTTAAATTACACAAATTCAAACTCCTTGCAGAAAAAACTAAGACTAGGGCATGCTACTGTAATCCTTGTGTCAGTTTCAATCTCAACATTAGTGGTGAGAAAAAGCAGACCACGCTAGATGAGTCTAACAACATTCCATGAGAAAATATTATAGTGTCTCATTCTCCAAGCCACAAATTCAGCACCCTCAACTGAACCAGTAGCTCTCTTCAGCAAAAATCACTCCAATAGTGACTATTGTGAAGCATTCTCCAAACAAAAAGTCTAACTTTGCTTGTTTAGTTTAAACCCCCAAAGCACCCTCCAGTCAACACCATTCATGTAGCTAGAGTCTTGCAAATGAAGAAAGAGGTGTAGAACTTCAAAGCCACCAATTCATCCAGAGCTAACAGTGGACTTACTCTGTAAATTGCCATACCAAGTTGTATCAGGAACCCAACAGATAACTAGCAAAGACAGCATGCTGTGGCATCTTTTGCAGCTGATAAAGTACCAAACAACTTGGTAAGCCAAACAACTACTCATTCAGTCATCCCACTCTCTAACATCATGATCAATCAGCTGAAATACCCAAGATCACAAGAAGAGGCTTCTTTGGGCTTCTCCAGGAAAGGAAATGTGATGGAACTTTTAAATGGATGAAATTTGTAACATTTTATAATCCCCAAATGTCCATCCCAATCCATATTCCAGCACCTTTGAACCTTCAAGCTTTTAGGGGACTCTGCCA
This sequence comes from Echinosophora koreensis, assembly GCA_035048595.1. Lineage (NCBI taxonomy): Eukaryota > Viridiplantae > Streptophyta > Magnoliopsida > Fabales > Fabaceae > Echinosophora > Echinosophora koreensis. The sequence continues at coordinate 13,877,896 of JAPCYP010000003.1, read as the reverse complement.
AAACCCATGATGGGCACTGCCCACCTTAAGCTACTAGAAATGACACAAATAGAAAGTATCGCCCTTTCAACACTCTAGACACAAGGGATCTATCTCATCCTGCATCAACTGTCATCCCTGTTTCACCAACAAAGGAGGACATTGTAGAAAACCTCAATTTTCTTTCTACAAACCGGTGTCTAGTTAATCCATTACAAATCATGAAATCCAATAAGAAAACCAGTATAAAGCTCACCGTGGATTTAGCAATACTCGTTAAATTTCTAGATGATCATGAAACAATAAAAGTATGCCATAGTACCCATCCCTGGTTTATGTATACTTTTTATCAGAGTACCTTCGTTCTAGCACTGTTATTGCAGCTTGTAACATCTGTCTAGCTTTTCTATCTGGAGTGCATCCATCATGCTCCATTTCCTTGTAGATAATGGGAACCTGACCATATTATTATAAGAAAAATGATATTATTGGAAAAGAATAAAAGCAACTGTCTTGTGGAAGAGAACGACAACAAAATAACCGAAGAATTTATAGCACCTCATCGAACTTTTTGGCCCTTATAAATGCCTTCATAAGCGTAGTGTAGGTGATCACATCAGGGCTAACACCCTTCATAAAGTAATAGCAAAACCATCAGAAATTGAAAAAGAAATATTACATTAAGAAAACATACAAATAAGATAATAATTTCACTACTAACTAGTAAGGCTTACACTTTCTTTTATATGATGATAAACAGACACTGCTTCCATATAGCTCCCAGCATTATAAAATGCATTGATTAACATATTGAACATAACTATATTTGGTTCAATTCCCTCCACTTCCATGATCTGCAGCACCTTAATGGCCTGTTCACATAAGCCCTGAAAAGAAATCAAATCAGTCATACCCAACACTTACAATATTAAAGGAGCAAAGCAAGTAAGCATTTCTCTTTCCTTCTCCCATTCTTTTTTTGGGCTACAAATTTAATAATCTTACTGCAAAAGAAATACTATCTGTAATATAGCATTCTCGAATACAGATTGTAGAAATTTAACGATCCCAAGAGTTACAACTATAAATTATTTCATTACTATATTAACATTGTTGGTTATTAATCCTAATATTATTAATGATATATAAAAGAATATTGTATGAATGGTCTAAATTTTATTAACATACTACAAGTATGATATGTACAGGTATACAACATACATAAGCATTTTCCACCATTTAGGTGTGCAAATGTGCAATTATGGTATTGGTATCAGTATGGGACAACAATATGATACCAGTACTCATGCTTGTTAGAAAACTAATTATATCCATGGAACAAAAGGAACAAGAGAAATGAAGTAGCCTACCTGCTGAGCATAAGCATTTGCTAACACACAAAAAATGCTTGGTGAAACTAGTAGACCTTCGGACTTCAGTGCTTGCACACACTTCCCAGCATTATGAATATTGTCCATAAATATCAACCAAAACAGCATAAATAACCCCATGCTTTTTATTTCCCCTGCTTCTTATGCTTTCAAAATATTTCTTTATTATATCCCACTTTCCCTGCTCCCCCTAACAGCTAATAATGGTGACAAAGATCTCAGGGTCAGGATATAATCCATGCTCTTGCATATCAGTAAACAAGTAAAGGGCCTTCGTGAAATCACCCTCTTTGCAGTGCCACTTAATCAGGGAATTCCATGTCACTATATTAGGCCTTACACCTTCTTCTTGCATTTTCTTAAACAATTCCAAAGCTTCACCTAATTCACCATATTTCCCAAAGGTATCAATAATACTGTTATAGATATGCCTGTCTAAAGAGATTCCCCTCTCTCTAATCTCTTCCAAAATCCCTATTGCTTTCTTCCACATCCCATTGTCTCTATAAAGCCCAACAACCTTGCTACACACCAACGTGTTAAGTGGAAATCCCTTTCTTTTCAACTCATTGATTGTTGACCAAGTATCTTCCAACCTTCCAGCACTAACATAGTAATCCAGAAAGATCTGATATGTTTCTCGGCTCCTCCAGATGCCTGAATCATCCATTTCCTGCAAAACCCCATTTGCAAGTCCTAACAGGCCTTTCTTCAAGAACCCTCTAAGCAAAATATTGTAAAAATTCAATTTTGGTTTAAACCCATAAAAAATCATTTCCTTTAACAACATATCAGCCTTAGAAGTCCTTCCAACACTTACAAGTGCTTCTATCAGATAAGTATAAGACAATGAACCGAGCTTAAACCCCTGAGCTTCCATTTGAGAAAGAAGGGACATAGCTCTATCAAGATCTCCTACTTTGCAACATTCATTGATTATTTGACTGTACAACTCACTGGAAAGCTCTTCCCCAAGTCCAGGACCATCAATGCACTTGGTAACTATGCTTTTGGTATCAATTTCTGAGCCTAATTCTTTAACAGTCTTGTTTCTAATCCAGCAATTTGAGGAAGTGAAAAAGTTGGGCTTTTTAGGAGATTTGATAGCAGTTGCACGAGACAAGCAAAGACCATGATTGTAGGATAGTGATAGAGAAAATGAGTAAGAGCACAAAAGGGACTGCATGGTCATGGTACTAGTATGTAGCACCTTGTGTTGTTTATCATACAAACAAGCATCACATTCAATTAAGCAACGATATTTTTCCTTTAAAATTTAAATAATATCAGAGAATAGAAGCAAACATAAATAGAACCAATGGAAAAAATAAAAAATCTACGGCATCGGTGTTTGTCGTTATCTTCAATATAATTTGAGCTTCTGGTGAGGAAATAGGGAAGGAGCTATTAGTCTCAGTTTCATTAAATATAATAAATATGCGGTCTTTCCCTTTCAATCAAAATATCTTGACAGAAAGATAATCGAGGCTTATAAATAAGTAAAACTCAAGTGAGTAAATTAATATGGAACTTAAATATTTTACACTTTCAAAAATAGAATACTTAATTTTTCAATAAATAGCTATTGTTTTTTGGTTTCTTTATCTGTGTAAGATTGCACAGGATATGAAAACTTTGCCATATTTTAGATATTAGAAGAAGATAAAGTGTCGAATGAGATGTTTGGAATAGCTTATAATAGCATCCACAATGCAACATCCATATTTTTTAAAAAATTTTAAGTGGGTCCCACATTTATACATCATTCATTTTTACCCTGACCCGGAGCGTTTAAAAAAATTCTAAGGAATAAAATAAAATAAAAAATGAAACTATTTTTTAAAACTTAAGCAACTTATCTTTCCAACCTAACATCTTTAAAAATTTAAGGCAAAATTACACTTTTGGTCCCTTAAGTTATTTATTTTATTCAAATTGGTCCCTTAAGTTTTTTGTGTGACAAACTAGACCCTTAAATTAGGTTCGGGTGACAAGGTAAGGCTTTGTTACCATTGTGACACACGCCTAGCTAGCACACTGATGTGGCAATTAAAATAATAAATTAATACTTTTAAAAAAATAAATTAATAAACAAATAGTTTTTTTCTTTTTTTCTTTTTAATCTTTTCTCCTTCTTCTTCTTCTTCAACATCCCACTCCCATTATGAATCTTCTAAGGTGGCGGCGGCGACTAGGCGGCGGCGGCGACTGAGGACCACCACCACCACCACTTCATCGTTTTCTCTCTTCGTATTACTCTTTCTCTCTCTCTCAACCACCACCACCACCCAGCAACACTTTTTCCTTCAATTACTCACAATGAATCAAGGATCAAGGAGAACCACATCAAGATCCTTCTTCTCAAATGCTTCATCAGTTCGATCTCTCTTCCTTCAATTCAGATCACACCATCTCCACTTCTATCAATTTCTTTTGCGTTTTCAGATTTCAAATTTTTGGTTTCGTTGTGACTATGGTTTCGATGGCTTTTGGTCTGGTAAACCACGGTTCTGCCACTATGGCTCTACCGACAACGCCACCGTCATGGTTCTCCACCTGAGAGACCACCCGTAACCACCGCCCTATGTTGGTCCTCCACCATCGCCTCCTTCAATCCTGGCGGAACCCTAACCGCCATGGTTTCTCCCTTGTCTTTCGCGATGCCTCCACACCACAGCAGCGGTTCTGTACAGACATTCTACGGTGCAGAAGACGATGAACGGATTGACAATGGCCAGACGGTGGTTCCATGGTGGTGCCAGAGGAAGATCCGAGGTGGTGGAGCAGTGCGCGCGATCATCTCTGCCCAAAGCCATAGAAACCTGGTAGGATTCTAGGGTTTCGAAATCCAAAAAGGAGTAAGGTGGAGGGAGACGGAGGAGGACGGGAGGGTGTGGAGGAGGTGAGGGAGTCGCCGATGACGCTGCCGCCGCCGTCGCCCAGTCGTATTGTCGCCACCGCCGCCGGCGAAGACCTTGTGGTGGCCTCGTTGAAGAAGATGACAGAAGAGAGACTGAAAAAAGAGAAGGAAAATAATAATTATTATATTTATTATTAATTGTTATTTTTAAAAATTATTAATTTATTGTTTTAAAATAGGCTTGGGAGTGTCATGTAGGATAGGATCTGACAAATTGGAAGGAATGGTAAAAAAGCCAAATTTTGTCACCCGAACCTAACTTAAGGGTCTAATTTGAGACAAAAAAAACTTAAAGGACCAATTTGAATAAAACAATTAACATAAGGGACTAATAGCGTAATTTTACCAAAATTTAACTATATGGGTCCCACAAAAAACCCCATATCATTATATTTAATCAACAATTTTACTAAGTGTGTGTCTGAGAAAAATAGAATTTTGTCATTTCAGCTGTTTTTTTCCCATAACAATTGTTTCGTAATCTTTTATGTTTGAGCTTTTAACTTAAATTTTGAAAAAACTTTTTCATTAAAAAAAAAAAGAAGGTTGTTTTCATGCATCTCACTAGGATTACCCTGCGAGTGGCTGGGACTCTCGTCACCGCATTTGAGAATGTAGTGCACTTATTGATGGTGCAATTATTATGATATTAAAATTTAACAGAACACTAATTTTCATGAAAATGAACACCGTGCAAAGGATCTGTGTCAGTAGTGATAAGAGGGAGAATAGGGCGCTTCTTTATTTTTTAAATTTTTTTTTTTGAAATAATTAATTAAAAATCTTAAGACATTGAATTTAAAAAATATACATAAAAAAATCAAATATTATTAAATTATACAAAAAACTTCATAACCTTTTTCGTAATTTACTATATAAATGTGAATTTTTTTTTACACCACCCAAACGAAAAAATCGCTTTTCAGCAAACAGACCCAAACAAAAATAGATTATGATTTTAATCAATTATCAACATAATCTTTTTTTTCAGCTTTCCCAAACACACTCTAAATAATCCCACCAATATGTTTTTAAAGTACAAGAATGACCTGTTTTATAATACAAGCACCTCACAAAATTGGATGCTTGATAATAACTCCACTCCAATGGTTGGTTTTTAATATGAATTGTGATTAACAAGCAAAAGTGGCATAAGCACCTCCCATTAGAAATGGCCTAAAGAGCTTGTTTAAGCTTATGAGAATGGCTTATAATAAGTTCATGAAAATAACTTATGAGTAGCCTTCTCCTGAGGCGACACCCCTTATCAGGATAGTTGTTACACTTGTTATGATAAAAGAGATCTAAATGTTTGTTGTTGTGCTAATTTAGGGTTTACCTTATTGATTAGTTGAATAGTTGGTTGTTCAATTGATTAGTTGATTGCTAAGCTAATTCGCATATTTGATTCTCTTTGTTCATATGAGGTAAAGAGGCAAAAAGACGTAAAGATCACTAAAATGAGTTTTATCTCTCTTAATAAAGTCATTTCCATTACGTAATAGGGATCAAACCACTTACTTATAAAAAAAACACATGATAAATAAAAGCGATAGAGTAAAATAAAGGTTACATATGTTCTTAGTCCCTATAAAATTTTTTGGACACATTTAGTCCCTACTATTTGCTCCATTTTGGTTTTGGTCCTCGTTACTAAGTTGGCATGTTAATTTGATGACATGACAATGTGAAATTTCCTTTAAGCCCCAGTCACATAGATTTTACTAATGGGATGGATTTTTTATTATTATTTTATTAATTATTTGTTGTTGTTATTAAAAAAATTAATGGGATGGTGTGATAAATCGCTAACCCAAATCTTCCCATATGTTGCCTTCAAAAACTGCAGAAGAGGGGAACAACGACAGCGCCTCCACCTCGAACCCGCTCAGATTTGCAACATAACAAGGAGGCTCTCAAATTCGGTTTACCGGGTGACGGTGGGAACGCTAGCGAAGGGAGTGGCGGTGAGGCATAGCCCTGTAGCCATTACTCAAATTGAACCAACATCATGTGGCCTTCGCATTTTCATATTCCCATATTGCTATAACAAGGAGCTATGAGGGATTAATGTAGTAGTTTACAACAGTGATGATGAATGACGTGGATGTATATTGCCTTGTACATGTCATGTAAATGTTTGCGATTTCACAATCTAGTTTGTGTGTGCATGAGTTGACCAGCTCGACAACCCCACAAAGTACACTGTATCAGAATTGGGGGAATGGGAGAAGGAAGGCGGATTTGGAGAACGGGAGAAGGAAGACGACATATGGGAAGATTAGGGGTTAGGGATTTGTTACACCAGCCCATTAAATTAAAGTTTTTTAATAACAATAACATATAATTAATAAATTAATAAAAAAAAATCCATCTCATTAGTAAAATACATGTTACCGGGGTTTAAAGGTAATTTCATATTGTCATGTCATCAAAATACTAGACCAAGTTAATAATGAGGACCAAAACCAAAACGGAGGAAGTAGTAGGGATTAAATGTATCCAAAAAAATTTATAGGGACTAAAAACAAAAAAACCTTATATTTATAGAAACTAAAAACATATTTAACCCTAAAATAAAAGATAAATACAAAATTTTGTGTTCAATCGTTTTGACATATATTATTATAAGGTGAATCCTCTGGTGCCATGGATAAATTTAGTGTAACTTTTACACTCCTTACGTGGTCCAATCACAAGATGCCAAGTCAATTAATGAACCCACATCAGCATCACATAGAATATACTTTCATATTTATAAAAAGACCCCTGCAACTCTTGTCTTTGTTTTCTGTCCCATAGGGACCATTTTGCAAAATTAAATCCAAGTAAAAAAAACCAAGAATCAAAACAAATCAACAAGGATTTCTAATGTAAATCAGAACGAAAATCAAAATCTAACTTCATCTTCTCCTCTGTGTTCCATGAACCCTAAACTTGTAAAAGCAGCAGTTTGTAATACCATCATCCCCACCGTCATCCACTCATCCCTTTTGCAAAAAAATAAAATAAAATCAAAGAACATCAACAGCACCATCACCTCTAAGATCAGGATATGCAAAAATCGAAGAACACCACTGAAGCTCCATTAACCAGCAATAGCTCTGCCAGTTTGAAGACTTTTTTCTTTCCGTTTTTGGCATTTTTTTTAATGTATAAATGGCAGTTTTTTAATCTTGAATCATCAAAATAATCATCCATGATCAAAAACCACCAGAAAATGTTCCAATTTGTCCAAGAAAACGATTCAAACTGGTCGCGGGTCGCGTGAACCTGTTTCCATGCATTCCGGGTCTTCTGGCCCGACTGGAGGTTAGGGACGATTCGAATAATGTCCCTTCTCTGTTAACATTTAAATAAAAAGCAAATGAAACATCCTGGCGTCACTTGTACTATCGGCCTGATGGTTGGCAACGCTTAACACAACACAGCGGAGCAGAGTTCGAATCCTATCAATGCTCTTTTCAGTTTTTAAAATTTAAAATTTCTATGTCTGTTTCGTTAAGAAAATGGCAAATAAAATTTCATTAGGTGACACAGCAAGGTTCGAACCAATGACCTAAATGTTGGAAATAAAACTTTGAACCACTACACCAGCAGTGGTTGTAGATATTAAAGTAATTTGTGTAACAAAAGAAGTGTTCCGCCTTGCTCAGATCCGGTCTCCAGCCCTGCAACCATGACCTCCACCGTCACCGCCACTCCACCGCACCTCCATATCAAACCAGAACCACCGCGCGCCGCCACCCCCTTCACCTCGAGCCCACCGCCAGGACCTCCAACCCCACCGCGTGCGAACCGCGCCGCTGTTCCGAACCGGAACCGCCGCGTCGCCACCCCAAGCCGCCACCTCCTTCCTCAGCTGCTCTGCTGCGTTTTGGCCCCTGCACGTTCTGTGTTGTTTTGTTGTTAGGGGAAGGTTTTGGTTCTCCTTTTCCTTTCGTTTTATGCTCTTTTATTTATTTATTTATTCATTTATTTTATCTTTGTTTTTTTTTAGTGTGATAGGACCTTCTTGTTTTGTAGTATATGGGTTTGGTCTGAGTGCTTTGTTGGGCTAAATATAGTGTATGATCTTAATATGAGTATTTTAGTGGGCTGGTCATTTAACCCAAGTCAAAAAATGCTACAAACACTTATATGAAGTCAAAAAAAAAAATTTGTTTTATTTTAATTTTCAATTCATAAGCAACAAATTAAATAAAATAGCATGTTTCTTTATAAATAATTTTGGGATTACTTTGTGAGAGGTATCACACTTAATCCCTTAGATACGAGGTAGCTCTGTGGACGTATCTTCCATGTTCTATCTCGTTTAGGAGTACCTTTTTTTTCGAAAAAATGAAATGTATAAAAAAAAACCTTCTTAAATAAAATAAAAAAACCTTTTCATAAAAAAATAAAAACAACCAACAAACAATTATTTTCTACAAGAACTACGTAGCTTTGAGCTTCCCATCGCAGCAAGGAATACGTAGGAGCGGGATTAATTATCCTGTCAAGCCGAAAATAATTTTTCCTTTATTTTTGTGCTCTTTTTTATTTGTTAATGTAGATAATTAATTAATAATTTATTTAATGTTTTTTGGGTTGCTCTATGACAAGTGTCATGTTCAATCATTTAGCTTCGAGGTTGCCCTATGGACTTATGTGCCATGTTCAACCTTATTTAAGATTTATCAATAATATTTATTTATTTTTTAAAAAAATGAAGAAGCATAAAATATTAAATAAAATATATCAATAAATAATTTCTTCCTTGTAAATTTTTTTGGGGTAAAAAATAAATAATTTAATTTTGCGCAATTTATTTAAGGTATCATTCTTAGAATGAGCGATGTAGGGTGCTTAACACCTTCCCTACTCGTAACCGACTTCCGAACTCATTTTGGTTCCAAAGACCATTTTTTAAGATTTTTCCAATTTTTATCCTAAATAAATAAAATTGGTGGCGACTCTACTTTTTCTTAATAAATCTTTTTATGGTTGTCCTCGTCGCGATTTTTTTGGTTGCGACAGATGGCTAGGATATTTCATTTGCTTTTTATTTAAATGTTAACAGCGAAGGGACATTATTCGAATCGCCCCTAACCTCCAGTCGGGCCAGAAGACCCGGAATGCATGGAAACGGGTTCGCACGACCCGCGACCAGTTTTAATCGTTTTCTTGGACAAATTGGAACATTTTCTGGTGGTTTTTGATCATGGATGATTATTTTGATGATTCAAGATTTAAAAACTGCCATTTATACATTAAAAAAATGCCAAAAACCGAAAGAAAAAGGTCTTAGAACTGGCGGAGCTATTGCTGGTTAATGGAGCTTCAGTGGTGTTCTTCGATTTTTGCATATCCTGATCTTAGAGGTGATGGTGCTGTTGATGTTCTTTGATTTTATTTTATTTTTTTGCAAAAGGGATGAGTGGATGACGGTGGAGATGATGGTATTACAAACTGCTGCTTTTACAAGTTTAGGGTTCATGGAACACAGAGGAGAAGATGAAGTTAGATTTTGATTTTCGTTCTGATTTACATTAGAAATCCTTGTTGATTTGTTTTGATTCTTGGTTTTTTTTTTTACTTGGATTTAATTTTGCAAAATGGTCCCTATGGGGCAAAAAACAAAGCCAAGAGTTGCAGGGGTATTTTTATAAATATGAAAGTATATCATATGTGATGCTGATGTGGGTTCATTAATTGACTTGGCATCTTGCGATTGGGCTATGTAAGGAGTGTAAAAGTTACACTAAATTTATCCATGGCACCAGAGAATTCACCTTATTATAAATAGTTGTTATACAATGATTGTTACCTAAATAAAGATGGTCTCTTAAAAAGAGTAAAAGCTGAAAATCTTGAGTTAATGAAAAAAAAAAATTTGACAATTCAAAAGCTACATAAATTATTTTTGCCAAAATCTTTTAAATCTAATCTTTTGGCTAAGATATTCTATACAAGAGTTATTACGAGATTAACTTTTTAGATGTTTCAAAAAAACGTTTTTTAGATGTTTTCACATTTAATAGATTTTTCAACATTTATGACTACATATATCATTTAAATAATTAAATTATACGATGTTACATATTATTACTATTTTACTTTGTTGGATTAGTCAGATTATTTTTGGATACTCCGACTTACTTATTCATCTCTTTATTAATTAATAATAATTTTATAAAATAAAAACCTAAAACAGTAATTATTTAAAAAAAAAAGTGAATAAGCAGTTTAAAAGTGCTATATTTGTAAGGACCCAAATAAAAAAGGCATTCAATGCTACTGAATTAGGAAAAAGATCATTGCCATTTTTTCATCGCTTCAAATTTTTTTTTTTTTTGTTATGAAAGCATCTCTTCATTTTTTGTCCATTACTAAAAGTAAATGTTTATTTACACATGTGTAGTACTGCAGTCCCTTCATATATTTATTATCTTCGAAACTTTATTGATGAACATAAACATTTTTCATGAGAAATAAAGGGGATCCGTTCCCAAAAAACAGGGGATCCCTACCTGGCCACTGAATTGAGAGTAGGAGCTGCTGACTCAGCGACAAACTGCTACTTTTGGGCTTGCCACCAGCACCGTAGCCCAACAGAATATTAAGGGATCAAAATTCAATTGACTCCCCTGACACATGTTAACAGATACAGAAAGGAAAAAAGAAAGCTGTCAAAATGTAGGTCCGTAGTCAATACTGAATACTGTCTATATGGCTTCCAGAGCATGCAGGACATCGGCCTTCAAATCCTCAAAATCTTCAACTCCAAAGCTATATCGAACTAAGTTGTCGTCAATACCATACTCAGCCCTTTTTGACTTGGGAAGATCCCTGTTGCATAATACATCAAAACTAAATATACAACTACTATAACAACAAATAAACCTTGTCTAAAAATATATACACACTAAAATTGGCGAAATAAACCACATAGGGCCACCTAAAAATGCTTTTGCTGCAAGGTCACACACATTGAAGTAGGACCATGGCTTATGAATTATGATGAGTAGTGCCAAATCATTAATATGGCATCAAGCAAGGAATTCAAATAAGTACCAGTAAGACATGAGAGCGGGTTGATCCACAAGGCTCTCGCACCCACCAAATGAGGGCGCAATATATGGGATTTTGAGTGAATCAACAAAATTTGTGGTTGCTCTTCCATCTCCATCGATCTGCATGATTAGCACTAGAACTATCAAATTAGGCAAATGTAATATCTTAGAAAGAAAATTATGACTGGTAACAACCACATAAATAGTAGCAATCCCCACCTCAAAACTGACCACACCGCCGTAACCAGTCATCTGCCTCTTGGCAAGCTCATGCTCAGGATGACTTGCCAATCCTGGATAGTACACACGCTTCACCTGCCAATAATATCATGTGATTAGTATTGGAGCGATTTCACATCAGATGCAGAACTAAAAATATTTTCATTTTTAAAACCCTTCATATGAAAATGTTAGCATCGCTACTGAATTTGTCAAATGTTAAAATGGCTCATAAAACTATATTCGTATATGATAATGACATTATAAAAAGAAAAGAAAAAAAAGATATAAACATTGTATGTATCAATGCCACAATACCTTTGGATGCGCCTCTAAAATTGTGGCCATCCTCAATGCTATTGAATTCTGCTGCTGCACACGAAGATGCAACGTTTTCATGCTTCTAATGAATAGCGATGCAGCACCCTGAGAACACGTTTGCACTATGTCAGACACCATGATCAATTAATGATATGCTTTCATGAAAAAGACTTGGGCAACAAATATCCACTAAGGGCTCAGTTCTATAGAAATGAGTCATGAACTCACCGGGTTAAGAGTACCACCCAAAAGATAATGCAAATTACGAACTTTTGAAACCAACTTACATGGACCACTTATGCAGCCACCAAGGATCTGAAACAGAGAAATTTTGTTCCTTGATGCCAAAGCGGAATGTAACATGTTTGTATTGTTTTCATCAGAATAAGTTATAAAGAGCAGGGTGACTTACATCATTATGTCCACCAATGTACTTTGTTGCAGAGTGCACAACCATATCAGCACCAAGGGCTAGAGCCTTCTGGTTCAAAGGTGTTGCAAAAGTACCATCAATGCAGACTAATACCCCCTTTTTGTGGCAAAGCTTGGAAACCAGCTCAATGTCAACACATCTGAGGAATGGATTGGTAGGAGACTCAGTGAAGAACAAAGACACCTACACATACATATATATATATAAGACCATCTTGAATTCTGAACTCCAGACCGTCTATTAATTGATTTAATTCCAATGAATTCAGAGAAAACACTAACGTCGTTCTGCTCCAATACAGATTCCAAGGCTCCAACATCTGCTGGATCAATCACAGAAACCTGCTCATCGAAGTTTAAATTTCTTATAGTTGCAAGTGCCTAGGACAGAAAAGGTTTAGCTACCAAAAATAAAGGTAACGGAAAAATGAAAAACCCACCTGACCCTACCAACTGACAAGAAGGTTCAGATTAGATGTCTATACTCTATATCAAAATTTCGGTTAAACCCTCAATAATTTTTCAAATAAGTAGTTTTCATGAGCACAACCACCATATCCCCAAATACGTCAAAATAAAAATAAACCGCCAAATAAGTCGATCATATATATACCCGGATTCCCTTGTCTGGAAGCCAGGTCTCAATGAATCTTCTAGTATTCCTGTAACAATCTGTAGTTGTCACGAGATGTCCACCAGCTGGAACCAATGCTATCAACAAGTTTGTGATAGCACACATCCCAGATGCCATTGCCAAGGTTGATTCAGCCCCCTCCAGTGCACTGGTTCACAAAGACAAGAAAACTACCTCATTAAATGCTCACAAGTCACAACATTTGCTAAGACATGAGAGGATCACCATGAAATTAAATACACAAACCTCATCTTCTTCTCAAAAACCTTTGTGGTAGAGTTTCCATAGCGCGCATATACAAAACTAGGATGGCGTTTCTCCTGCAAAAAAGATGAAAAATTATCCACACTGACAAATGACAATTTCAAGAAGGGAATAAAAATTTAACAATCCAAAGAATAGTACCTGAAAAGCAATGCGATCACTAGTTTTCTCAAAAAAGTAGGCAGAAGTGTTGACCACAGGAGTGGTAATTGCATCAGTTACAGTACCCCTACCTAACCTTTCACCTGCATAGCGCAATCAAGTTAGCAAACAATATAACCGGTAACATCAACATCCAAGCAACTCAAAGTCAATTTAATAAAAAAATTTCACAAGAACTTAAAAATAATTAGTATTAATGTTACCAATACCAACATAACGGGTAACATCAACAACCAAGCAAATCAAAGCCACTTCAATTAATCACAAAACACAAAAACAGAATCAGTAAGTATTGATGATACAAAACGGAAGAATAAGACTAATGAATCCAATTCACATACCAGCATGAACTGCTTTGGTTCCATCGGCTTTCAGAATCGAAGAATAAGAACTAACAACTGATCCCTTGGAAACAGGGACGCGGACGTCACCATAGGCAGCGAGGACGTCGTCGTTCATGGCGGCGGCGTAGGGGTTGTTATCGGAGCACGAAGCGGCAACAATTGGCGCTAACTTGCTGCAGTTTCGGGTGCTGAGGCAGCGCACGAAGTTTTGGGGGTACCTCAGACGCATGGAACTGGAGAAGAAGGGTGATGCAGAGCGACGCTCGAATGGGATAGAGATGGTATGAGAAGTCGAAAGAGCCATTTTCGTGGTGTGTTTTCTGTTCTATGATGGTCAATAACTTGCTCAGACCTGTGTTATAGAACTTTCTATAATCAAGTTGTCCTTACCACGCCTCAGTCATAGATCCTTCGATGAAGTTGTTGTCAACAACGTCGTGTCAAAATGAATTGGATATGCTATGGTAAAGTTTTGAACACACGACACGTTCGTCAATAAAAAATCACTCTACCATTAAGCAACCTGTAGTGACATTACATCCTTTGTATCTTGTATTCAACTAATCATCGTTTTGACATATATGTCATATCTATATTCATTAGCTCTTGTTATTTCAAAGTTAAGTAATAATAATTGAATCTTAAGGGAGGTAAATGTAAGTTTTAAAATAAGAAGTGTCGAAAATAATTCAAGTCACATGTTTAGAGAAGTCAGTGTAATTTTTCTTATATGTTTTTTATTTGGACGTTCAAATATATTTAATTTCATTTATATTTTTGTATAACATATTTAGAATAAATTATATTCAAATATATATATTCAGTATGAGATTTGTTTATTATGATTCTTTAATGTGTTTAACTTATACGTGTCATGAATTACCTTCATCAAAATATGAATATATATCATTAATTTTTTTTAATAATTTTACTTACATATAATGAACATGTACAGGCACATACATTGTTATATATTTTCAGTGAATGACACCCAACCTATATCTATGCCTCTTTATTGTAACATTCTCACTGCTAGTATGTTTAACAAATAAATTTATGTTAGGCAACCATTGTGTGTGTGTGGTGTTGGGGGGGTTGTTAGTGGATCTTGATGGCTGGGCTGTGGTGGGGGCAAGACCGAGGCGTGATGGTGGCGAGGGTGAGGTGTGGTGGGGTGAGGCCATGGCATTGCAGGTTTGGGCGGGTGGTCGTGATGGCTAGTGGTGGTTGTCGATGGGCTGTAGATATGTTTTGACTTTTGATGTGTTGTGAGTGATTGGATCGATCTGGGTGGTGGTGGTTGCAAAGAGTGATTGTGGTAGCATTCGATAACAATGATAATGGTAATACTATTGGTAATTGTATGTAGAATAGTTGATGATCTTTGTAATGTGTTAGTAATGGGAAAGAATGTAGTGGCGAATGGCTGAAGATGGTGGTAGTATATGGTGAAAGGTGGTGGTGGTGGTTGTAGTTCATAGTAAGAGATGTATTATTAATAGTTATAATACAATAGTTGGTAACATTTAATCTGTTAGTATATGTGATAACAAAAAAATAGTGACATGAAAATATGATTTCCATTTGAGTTGTGAAATAGCAGTTATCAAAATAATAGAACTCTTGCAAAATATGCTCACATGTAAATCTGGTCTAGTTCAATTGACAAGATTAAGCTATGCTACTACTAAGACTGGTTTAGTTGAGTGAAATGACTGCTAGGTCGAGCCAAAACTATCCTCTCGCTTTTCTAGCTGCTCTTTGAAACTTACCTTGATTTTTCATTTAATTAAATCCAGTACTATTCTTATTTTAAAAATCATACGACCCTCTCAAAGTTTATATGGAAAGAAATAACTATAATGACAATATAAACTTTAGGAAAAGTAAGTGTAATAATAACATAACCCAATAAAAAGTATGCTTAATAATAACACAGACTACATACATTAAAAAAGTCTATGGATTTAATTGATATACACTGGTCAACCAATTAGAAATTGACAAATCATTAAAAAAATTTGACTCTTATCCTAACCAAATTAAAAGTCATTTATACCATAATTTCTGATTGATTAATAGTATATAAAAACTTTACAATGACAGTGTATAATAATTAAACTCAAAGTCAATATGATTTTTAAAATAAGAAAAATATCGAATATAATTAAACTAAACCTCAAATAAATTCATTGTAATTTCCTATTGCATGATGAAGTTATCATCTTAGTCGTATGTTTTGCGATGTACTCTAATGTATACTTGAAAATGAGCCGTCCGATTTAAATCCAAGGGCCGAAATCGTTACTACATGTAACTGCATATTTCTGCTAATATAGGAAATCTGGGTCGATGAAAATGGTGTTCAAGTACTCATAATTATATATTAAAATATCAATTTTTTTTTTCAACCAGCTAATAAGAAAATGGGGAAAACAAGAAAAAAAAACATTTTTTAATATTTTCTCTATAGAAGTTTGAAAACATGAAATAAAATGAAAATAAATAATATTTTCATAATTAATAAAAATATACCAATAAAAAAAAAATTAAAACAAATCTGACACCTCATACGGTCTCCGAGATTTCATTTTTGGAAAGCCTATGACAACAAAAACCGTCACCTTAGATTTTCTAGAAATCATAGCATTTAGGGTACTCAACTTAGGAAAAATAGATTCCATGATGTGCATAATTCAAAGCAGTAGATATTACAAGAAAATCAAAAGCAAGTTACATAGAAGAAGACATCAAACTAGAACTAGCTATTACTCAGATTT
This sequence comes from Echinosophora koreensis, assembly GCA_035048595.1. Taxonomy (NCBI): domain Eukaryota; kingdom Viridiplantae; phylum Streptophyta; class Magnoliopsida; order Fabales; family Fabaceae; genus Echinosophora; species Echinosophora koreensis. The sequence continues at coordinate 13,861,395 of JAPCYP010000003.1, read as the reverse complement.
CTTCGTTAATTCTAGAAAACATCATCGAGGTGCACCATACACTTGGGTGGAGTCATACTGGGGGTAAGCAGCAGGCTGAGGTGACAATGTCTTGCCATACGCAGCTGGGGCACCTGCTTGTACAACAGCCGCATAACCTGCTGATTGTGGGTTAGACTGATCATACGCCGTTTGCATTGGGGCAGGCTGAGCATATCCTGGCTGTCCACTAGGTGCCGCACTATATGCTGGTGCAGCACCACTGCTGTAACCAGGATCTTGGGGTGCTTGGTAGCCATAACCCGCATTATTAGGAGCTGGGCTGCTCAGGGTAAGCTTGCTGTGAAGATGGGTATGACCCATAACCAGTAGGACCAACTTGAGCATAACTAGCTGCTGGCTGGGCACCTGGCTGACCATAAATGGGCTGTCCACCAGGCTGAGCATAAAGTTGGCCAGATGCAGGCGCTGGGTGATTGTAGCTGTCTGCAACTGGTGCAGACCCGTAAGTAGGATATGCTGCTTGTGATGGCCCAGAGGATACATATGGGTATGGCTGCTGTGTTTGCATATTTGTGCCATATGATTGGGCAGGAGTAGAACCTTGATATGGCATATCCCCTGGTTGAGTAGCTCTAGGGTGACCATAAGATTGGGGAGGCTGTCCCTGTGACGGCATGCCATAATATGGTGGCTTACCATACTGCTGCGGTGCACCATAATTAGGTTTGAGCACCAGCCTGTGGGTAGGTTGGTTGAGAATTTACATGCCCTCCATAGGGATGTTGGGTAGGAGCACGATTTTCAAACTTCGATTCATCGTATCCCTGTCCATAACCTTGTTGAGGATGTCCTGACTGAGTATAAGGTGCCTGATGACCATAATCCTGGCCTTGTGGCTGTCCATAATTGTAATTCACCGGAGCTGAGGATGGGCCCATAGAAGGTACAGGGGAAGGACCAGCACCATGTGGGGGCAGGGAACTGGGAAGGTGAGTGGATGGTGGAGCATCAGATAAATGACCCCCTTGTCCTCCATAGTACTCATAACCACCATTGTGTGGGGGTGGCCCCTGCATGCTGTGGTGAGGCCTTTGCTCCCAACCAGAACCATAGCTGCTTCTAGGAGCCATATGTTGAGGATAATTTCCATACGATGGAGGTGCATATGGTTGATTATGAGCAGGATATGGGCCACGATGCTGGTAATCATATGCTGTTGGGTGGCCAAAATGAGAACCTCGTTGCCCCCATTGAGGTGGGCCACCAGATCCACGGGGTGGGCGGTAGGCCTGCTGGCCGAAACCACCACTCGATGGCCTGATAGGCTATTCAAGCAAAACAAGAGGCAGAAGTCAGTAAACAGGAGAATTTTCTTAATCGGAAAAATATCACAAATAGAGCTCAGTCACAAGATGCTGTTCAATAGTCCCATTAATTTCATACATAATTGCAAAATAATTTTCATAGAACCGGGTCAACTGCAAATTTTTATTCCAATTATTTTCCCTTGACTAGTTAAGCAACCATTCATCAATTGCAATCATGTCAAAGTCAAAGTTAAACAATGTACAACACCAAAAAAAAAAAAATTAAATAAAACAATTACCTGGCATAAATCCATACAATTTAAATGATTACATTTACCATTGCATTATCATACAATAGGCACAAATTGGGCATATAGACTAAGTCATCAGTACTTTTATAATGGCTAGAGCTGGAAATGTATATGAACTGACAAAATGACATATAACAGGCTGTCAAAATAATGCAATATCTATAGCATGTCACATCATCTTGAGCTCAAATCCAGTAGCATATCAACTAAACGCTATACAAGTAAAACCAAGCCATGTTTTAATGCATCTCAGAGAAAAAAGATCTCACCTCAGCAAAGGAGGAGGGGGTAAAGGAAGGAGCCTGACAATGCCAAAGCAAAACTCAAACGCACTATAAGCTAAATTTCAATCTATCAGTTCAACAATAACTTGCCAAAGCTAGCCAATCTTACCAGAGACAAAGTACCACCACTTAACAATATGCTATCATGTTCTATCCAGAAATGTTTAAAACAGAATACGGTGGAAACTGGAAAGAAAAAAAAAATACCAGGTTGATATAGAGAAAGGGACCAATAAATAAATGTCTTGATATTTCTGTGTTGCCAATAATCACTAACCAATCATGAATATTAAAGACAGACTTTCAAATGAGAAAAAAAAAACATATTAATTGAATACCAGGGACAAATCAAAATAGCCTCCAACTCTTACAAAGATTCACAGAAGCACATTTCAGCATTCAATATTCAAAACCAATTTAACACCAACTTAACATTCATCTTATGCGCTCATCTTTCAACCAAGAGTATCATCAGGTCAAAGATATGTTAGAAAGTAGGTAAATTAAAACAATATACTAGCACGAATCCCTGATCACATGGCTATTGCAATAGTAATTTCCCCAACCTCAATGCACACCAGATGACATTAATTGCTTATTTTAGTATTTTCCAGTACATAATTGGATACAGATACAGAGGAACACAACTCCAACACAGTTAAAAGCATCAGATGTCATGACTTCACCAGTTATGACTATTTCCTTCCAAAAGGTCTCATGCAAATCACACAGCAGCTCTATTTGAGCACCACGGCCAGCACAATATAGTCTCACTGAATCATGATTTTTAACTTTTTATAAGTCTTGAAGCAATCTTACCAACCATTAAACATCCTGCAATCCGAGGTTTTAATGCCAGCCACCTCTCTTCAGGGGATGAGAGTGAATATGTTGTCTATGCTACATCAAGAAAGCAATGCTGACCCCAGGGTAAAGGCAAAAGCCAAATCTGCAATTTTTAAAGCCAACCAATTCGAATTTGGCACCTTCAACATAAATAAATCATTGCAACTGACATCATGGTTTACTTATACGATCTTCCTAGAAGAATTTAATTGACCTTGGCAAGGATTATTGATCAATTTCCAAACTTACTGACACTGTTTCAGGTGATCTATGATCTATCTCACTTGTACGGCAGCAATTGTTAAAATACTTCCATACATGTATCATACAGGCATCGAATACATGTATAGATCCTTGAACATAATCATGTTTTGTATTGCTTTCACAAAGACTAGTGGGGAGCAGCACTGAACCCAAATAGAACATAAAAATATGAACTTTCATCTCGATCAGTAGATCCCTATTTCACATGCACACTACATTGGAAATATTTAGCTAGCTATTTTACATGGATTCCCTATTCCCTATATACAAGCAATCATTCTTCAACATTTAAGTTCAATCATTCTTCAACATCTAAGTTTTTGGCATGGTGGTTTCAGATAAAGTAATAAATAGACTTCATAATTACAGAAAATTTCTCAAAACCAGTTACCGATATTTAATCTAAAGCGAAAACTGGTGATACATGCTTTCAAGCTGGAGCAGAACATGGCCTCCTTCCGCAAGGTGCTTCCAGTAGTAACTTACCAACACCATTAAGTAATAATTAACAAAACTCTACAAGCAATATGTGATGGTATTACCCAATAACTCCACAATGACCATAATCTATAAACCTCAGTTCCCCATTCAAAGCAAAAAAAACAATACGTGGGCACAACTATGATTCTCGATGCAGTAAAACAAGATAAACAATGCTACTCCAAGTCAACAAAATTTTAAATGCAAATTGCTGAGCAAAATTCAACAAGTGACCAAACTAATTTATGCATCATATATTCATATCTTAGCATAAAAGTATGACATAAAAATAACATTCAGGAAAAAGGATATCACTAAATCATAGAATGCAAAATAAAGAACACTAATACAAGTATATTAAAAGACATTTCACTAATAATATCAGAACTTCAAAAATGTAATCTTTCTCAGCATAAGATATGTATTGTCAAACATACCTGACTCATGACTTCCTTTATCAATTCTTGTGCAATTTCGATTTGCCTCTTATCACCGGTAACTTGGACAGTCCTTTCTTTAGAATCGTCTCCTTCTGGAAGATGTTGAGGTATCAACTAAAATAGGGACAAAAAAAATTATAAACCACCAGAATCCATAAGTTAAATCCAAAAAGAGAATATGACAGTGAGAAAGTCTATAATAATCTCATCCTACAAGCATCCATGAATCTCTCTCTCTCATGTCTCAACACCTCTGATGTCTTCCATATGGCTGAAGAAAGGAGAACACACAACCCAGTAACCCACAAAACACCCAAGCAGCTCTCTTATAGAGAAGGGAAATAATAAACAATTAACTAAATTGCACAAATTTTACGTTGTCAAAATTCTAAAAGATGTTTCAGAGCAAATTGTATGCCAAACTTGAAAAAATTTAAATTAAACCATGCACAGACATAAAAGGAAAAGCAAGAAAAACAAGACTAATTAGTATCAATCCAAGCAGTAGAACAACATTTGTCCATTTATTTTCTGCTAGGATCTCATGCCTATACAATCACAAACATTAATAGGCGCAACACCAAATCAAATTCTTGAATATGAAGCTGCTCGCTATACTCTGGCTACTTTAAATATATATCTTCAGAGGACACGTATTCCTATTTTTCCCTTGCTTTTGCAACCCATTCTTAATAAATAGGCATTGAGGTCTCATTTAGACCATTCAAACATTTGCTTGCTGTTGGATGATCAGTGTTCAGACAAGGACCATAATTGTTAATGACATAGAAAATTACAATTGCTATATTTTTCTGGTGAAACAAAGGGACCAAGGCCCAAAACTACAATTAATATTAATATTAATATAAAGTATACTTTTGTGCTACATTGTTTAACATAAAAAAGATGGAAAGCTTTGAATTATTAGATTTTAAATTTTAAATTTTAAAATAACTACATTTGTGATAAGTGATTACTTCTCTTAAACTCAGGACAATGCTATTTTACATGGCACTGATATGCCAACAACTCAACATCACTGCTGCTTTCAGATACATTAAAAAAAAAAAAACTGCAAGGATTCATATTTTATGGATCTATTCAATGGTTAATGATGAATGATGCAGCTTAAAATATCCCACAACTACCCTAAATTTCTAAAATAAGAAAGATTTCCTGATGCGTGGGAATCATTTCACTGTCCCATTCTAAATTCAGCATCTGACGTTAATGTCATTATCGTTGAACATTTAAGCTTCATATAAAGCTCCATATTGGTCGGTTAGGCATTTCCCAACTTAGATTCCATCATGACCACACAAGTTTAGCACAAGAAGCCAAAAAGGTTTGCAGTAAACGATAACAACTACCTGGATGCGTGCCCCAGATTTGGTCTGCAAACCTTTAATTGTTTCCCCACCTCTCCCTATGATTAATCCTACCTGTATAAAATAAACTTATGTGATTCAAGGATGGAACATACATTAACACAAAACATTAATGCAGCTTTTTTTTAATAAAATATAATAGAGATATTCAGTTTATCACCTTTTCATTTGGAACTTGTATCTGAATTTGTTCAGAGCCCACAATAGCTTGAGCAGGAGAGAGGCCTCTAGCTACAAGTGCAGGAGAACCCCCAGCATCAGCCTGTAGAATCTCAAAATGATACCAAAAAAAAAAAAATTTTAACGATAGCAGAAAGAGAAAAAAGAAGAACAAGACTGAGATAAAGATTGGATATGGCATCTGACCTCTGCAATCACAGCACTCATTAGTTTCTCTGCCTTATCTATACTTTCCAAACTTCCTATTATTTCCACAGGTCTTGTTGCAGATTGAGGGTCAGCATCTGAATCCCTAGTGATCTGAATCTTTGCACCTGAATTATACTGCAGATATCTTATAGTATCTCCAGCTTTGCCAATAAGTACACCAACCTGCACATGAACGGAATACATGTATCAAGAAGTAAAAGTGTAAAACTACAAACAATGACACGGGAAATATCTCAAGTGCATCTTGTTCATCAAAGAAAAAAGTCCAGGGGTACCCACAAGATCTGATATTAACAATAATTATTATAATATTATATATAGATTACTTGCTATATAGACACTTGAGTCCAATTTATGCATCTATGTAAGAAAATTGAGAGACCTTATTGTTAGGAACCTCAATTTTCTTTGTTGTCATCTCAGCTCCAGATGCAGGTTGCTTTTCTCCAGAAGAAGCATCTTGCTGAAAGAAAACAGTAAAAATTAAAAGAAAGGAAAAACTATATACATTCAAACACAAATAGGGTAAGAACAACAATGATGTTCTAATATCTAAAACTGACAAAACTCAGCTTCACAATCAACACCTTATAGGGAAACTCCTCATTATGAGGATCGACATCAACAGAATCAGGTTGTTTTTCTCCAGAAGGAGGAGCATCTTGGTCCGTTGATGGTTGTTGATTTTCATCAGATGGCTCCTCAGCATTCTCCTGAGGAGCTTCCTCTTCCTTGACAGGAACTTCTTTGGAATCAGCTGGTTCTTCAATTTCACTACCAGTTTGCTCATCAGCTTTCGCCTCCGAGAGATCCGGTTCACCATCCCCTGTAACAACATTCTCCTCTGTTTCTTTTACAGGCTCATCAGCCTCCTCATCTTGATGACCATTTCCATTAGCTGTTAACACCAAATAGAAACCCTAAATTGATTCATTACCATCATTTTTGTTTCAATATTCGAGTTGCGAAATGAAATGGTGATTACCTATGGCATCAGGCTTGTCGTTTTCATCGAGGCGGGGCCGTTTGTTTTCCGTCTCGTCGGAAACCGCTGCATCGGCGTTGTCAGCGCCGTCTTCAGGGTTAGATTCGGGATTGGATTCGGTGGGGTGAGGAGCTTCGGGCTCCAGATCTTCAAGCTTGCGTTTGTGATCGGATGGAACGGGGCTGGTAGCAGTGGCAGCAGGTGCCACGACTTGTTCCTCCTCAGCCATGAGCTGCGTAGGAATGGATGATGAGAAGTGAGAAGGGACGCGGGTGAGTGGTAGTGGAAACCCTGCTTTGAGGCTTTTGCAGACAAGACTGGTTGGATGGATTGGAGGGTAACAGATATTTTGTTTTGTGTTTAATGGTTTACATTTTTAGGGTTGTTGCGGTCACAACCGTGGACTAATGGAATGGGCTTTACATTAATGGGCCTCATCCAACGAAAAAAATCCTTCAAGCTATTCCACTTCTCGTGACTTGACTACTAATACCAAGAGTGGATGACCAAATTGGTCCCCGAAAAAGTTCGACGACTCACTTTTAGTTCCTAAAAAAAAAATAAAGAGTGAAGGTACAAAGTGGTCCCTGGAAATTTTTACAGACCCACTTTTAGTCCCTGAAAAAATAAATTACCCATTTAGTCCCTCAAATTTTCAAATGTGAGATACATTAGTCCCTATATTTAGTTCTGACGTCTATTTACTTGTCTATGTGTCTCATTAACTATCATATTTTGCCAGTCAGTGGTCCTATGTGGCGCCTGTGATGAATTCTGCCGTGAAAAAATGGAAAAAAGTGCATAATTTTTAGGTATTTGAATTTTAAATTGTCCATATTTTTCACTTTTTAATTGTTTTCCACCGAGGAAATTCTTCATAAACCATGCACGACCACTAACGGCCAAGTAGGAGGTTAATATGACACGTAGGCAAGTAAATGGACGTCAGAACTAAATTCAATGACTGATGTGTCTCGCACTTGAAAATTTGAGGGACTAAATTGTTAATTTATTTTTGAATGAAGGCTCAAATTGGTCCCTGAAAAATTTTGGGATCCATTTTTAGTCTCTAAAAAAATTTGACCATTTAATCCCTCAAATTTTCAAACACGGGACACATTAGTCCCTAGATTTAGTTCTGACGTCCATTTGTTTTCTTATATGTCCCATTAATCATCGTACGTGGCCCGTTGGTGGTCCTGAGTAACTTATGATGAATTTCCTCTTAGGGATATTTTTGTCATTTTAACCCACACTCATGCCTTTCAGCTGGTTTTCTTTCCATCTTAGGCGGAAGGGAATATTGATGTGGGATCCACAAAGTTATTCTTTCCTTCCTTTTTCCCTGCTTGTTGCATAACCAAAAGGCGGAACACAGTGTTTATCTCCTTTTTCTTTTCTCTTACACTGTGTTTGGTTGTAGGAGAGAAAGTAAGATGAAAGAAAGAGGAAGGAAAGAAAAAGAGTATAAAATAAGAGGATTGTTTAGTTGTTTGGTATGAGAAGAAATAAAAGGAAAGAAAACTGAAATTTTTCTCTCCTTTTGTTTGGTTGGGTAGAAAGTGGGAGGAAAGAAAAAATATACTTATAAAATGACATAAATACCCTCGTTAATAATTTTAAAAAATTAAAAATAATTTCTTTTTTAGTCATTTCACATTTTTAATACACTGTTCATGTCTGACTTTTTTATCTTTCATTGGTATGTGCGTTTTCTTCTCAAGTTGCGAAGAAAAATTATGTCCATGGGTCCCACAATTTTTTCTTCTCCCCTCTACTGTTCATTGCAACCAAACGATGGAAAAAGCATAGGGAACCGTGTTTTCAATCCTATGCTTTTCTATCCATTACTTTTCCTGCGTTCCAAACGCAGTCTAAGTTTCCTCCCTTCTTTTTTCTCAGAAACCAAACGTAGTGTGAAATTAATTGGTAATATATTGGAAGAATAAAAAAGAAAGTTGGAGGGTAGAACTGTAGAAGGAAAGTGGTACCGTATGGTAGCATTTGGTTGTGATTGAGAAATTGCAAAAATTTGGAGATCGAAAGCGATTAATATATGGAGTCGTCTCATATGGCTTCGCTTCCCGAAGATGCGAGCGATGAGCATCCACAACACCAAATTCATCCCGACTCAGCTTTTGCCTCCGTTCCTCATCGCCCGCCTACTAAGTATACTATGCCATTTTTTTCACCTTCAAACCGATCATCTGCACTGCATGTGCACCATCATCCTTCAAAATCCATGCACCTTTGATTTCTCTTCTCGTTACTTCATTTTCACTGCTAATTATTTTTATTGCTGTTATTGTAGGACTTTTTCAGAAAAATACACACCCGTAGATTGGTCGCTCTATTTTGACAAAGAAGACGATGTTTCCATTCCAGAATCTAATGATGTTAGTCTTCACAATCATGTTCTTCCCCAATTTTTCTATCAATATTCTTCTCACAGTTTCTGTTTCAATTTATTTAGGTCTTTCATGTATACACGGCAGGAACTGAGGGCCCTGTTGTATTCTGTTTACACGGTGGTGGTTATTCTGGGTATGCTTAACTATTTCTTAATAATTCCTATTAATATATATTAGTTTCAGTGATTATTGCAAAGTTTGCAGTTTGATGAAGGCATTCACATAATTTCGTTACAGGCTTTCTTTTGCTTTGGCGGCCGGTAAAATTAAGGAGAAATATAGGGTAGTTGCTATGGACTTGAGAGGTCATGGCAAGTCATCCACAGATAATGAACTTGACTTATCTGTTGAGGTATTAATTCATTGATAAATTGAACTCAACATTGTTGTTTGTGAAGAATCTTGTGCTATGATCAACTTGCTGGTTGTTGTTATTTTATTTATACTGCTCACATGCTAGTAGAGATTATCATCTTTTTGTGCAGACTATGTGCAATGATGTATTGGCCGTTATAAAGGAATTATATGGAGATTCTCCTCCGGCGATTATACTTGTTGGTCACAGGTGATTGATTCTCTTTCTTATATTAATTGCTTGGGTTTCTGTTATTTTATAAGCCTTCTGTTCCGTGGTTTGCATATATGAAGACAAATTTTATAGGCATCAATTAATGAGGCTCCACTTTATTGTCTGGTTTATATCTTTGTTAAGCATGTTGGTCTCGGGAAGCAACCTTGTATTCCTTTCCTGATTAACTGTGCAGAAAAATATATATCTATACATATCATTTGTCAACTTTGATTTTATTCTTCTATCACTGTCATCATTAGGCGATGATATGATATAACTCTTGGTAACCTTTTAAAAGTTTGGAGTTTGTTTTTCTTATAATTAAAGGGCAAGAAATGTTCAGGGTTTTAATTATATCTCATGTCATGTTCAACAGCATGTATTGTCAAGGCCAGGTTGCATGTTGATTAGATTTTATGCTGTAGTGAATGTGTAGTTTGCCATGTGAAGGTGAATCGAAGTCGAAGGAAATGGAATTTGGTTTTGGGAGTTCAAAGATTTTGGGGATGGACACTAATCAACAGAAGGGACTAAGTAGGCCTTGACAGAAGAATAACTTTTAGGCAAAGGCCAAAACAGCACCCCCCCCCCCCCCCCCCCCCCCCACAAATATTTTTCACCTGCCTCATCACCACAGCTTCACTCCATCTGACTAGATTATCATCATTCAATAATCATGTGAGGATTGGGGTCCATAGGCATTTTATTGAATGTGATCGGTGAAGCTTTGATTTCACATTTGCTCTTGCTGATATTCGCGTTGTCTCTTTTATTTTGTGTGTTGCAGAAGACTTCTTGTCCTTCATTTTTTCACTTTTATTTTCTTTCTGAATGAATTTTATTCATACAGAAATATTTGGTGAAACCAACTTGATTATATTTTCTCTTTTTCTTATATAAATGATATTTAACTATGGTGTATAATACTAACTATCATTTATCAAAATTTGCGTCGTCACCAAAGCATGGGAGGGTCAATTGCTGTACATGTTGCTGCAAGGAGATCATTGTCTACCTTGGCTGGGTTGGTTGTCGTGGATGTTGTAGAGGTTGGTTTCCATAGTTAACTTCCTTATTGCTTCCCATGACTACATACTCAACAGTAGCACTGAATTTTTGGTTGTCACAAATTTCAGGGAACAGCAATGGCTTCACTAATTCATATGCAGAAAATCCTATCAAGTAGAATGCAACATTTTTCAAGCATCGAAAAAGCTGTATGCTCTGGGTCTATGCCTTTTTTCATTTGCTTTTTAAGTTATTTGCTATCTGGTTGGGACACTTGTTTCTTGTTTTTTCTTAACCTTGGTTGTTGTTTGTTTGACGACAATTATGTAGTTTTTAAGTATTTCTTGTTGCATGTCGTCCTAGTTTATGATGTACCTCTTGACCTCTTGAATATTGGATCCTGTTATACAAGTGTCCTAAAAATTGATATTTGGAACTTCTAATTTTTTTGCTGAAGGATAACAAAAATAACAATCATTAAATTTAATGATATAAGAGGCAAGATAGCTGTGAAGTGTGAACTGTCAGATTTTAAACTGAGAGAACTAAGTTACCAGCTTCACGGCAAGGTAGTCAATGCACAAGATGCCTTTGAGGTTCTTGAGGGGCCTCATACCTGAAGGCAAGAAGCACAAGCACCAGAAAAGTGCTCATTTAAGAGGTGTTGAATTTGGAAAAAGAAAAAAGAAAGGATATTTAGACAAGGAATAGTTAACTTTGGCTATTATAAGCTGTAGCATAAGTTTACGGCTCGTTTCTACGGTGGGGTAGTACTTTATATCGCTCACCATGCATCACTTTTATATACCGTTGGATTAAGAATTCTACTAGATTCTATCATGCACCCTCCACATTAGATTTTTCCCATTTCCTTCCCTTTCTCACCCTTCTGCATTTGGTCCACGTGTCGACCTCCAGATTTTTGTTTGTTCATTTCAATCCCTCTCTCGCTATACCTCTTGCAAACCATTCTCCTTCATAGTCTACTTCTTCCCTTTGTATTTTAGATATGCAAAACCTCCGACCCATATCCAATCCCTTCTTCTAATTTCGTTTTATCAAGCTCCATTACCCAAAGGTCGTACGTCTTGTTCGAACCCCCAGCCGCCGCACACCGCCAGTCGCGACGGTTCTATATGGGCGATTCGTGAACAACGTTTCCAGATAAACACAAAAAACAACAATCAATCAAGGCTCTGCCATCTCTCAATATTGGAAGATATGTGAATAAATAGAAAAAATAATTAAGTTTCGACTAACCTTGGAGGAAAAGAGTACTCTTGTGATTGAATTTACATAGTATAAAATAAAATACTGTGACCACATTTCTCTTCTCCCCCAACTCCTACTTTCTAACTATCAGTTTTATCACATCTTAACAAATATTTGAAACCGAAAAATTGTTTCTCTAACAAAAAATGGAATCTATCCTTATGGTTTAGAGTATGGTAAACATGGCCACTGTAGTGACATCGGTGGGTGTGGAGGGAGTAGGAGGGGAGGCTGTGGGGATGAGGGAGTGGGAGGGGAGGCTGTGGGGATGAGGGAGTGAGTTGACTGGGCTGGACTAAGTTGACTGAGTGTGATCATGTGTAAAAGACACATGGTATAATCATGGGATGTCATGAATCTAATGGTTATTAATGGTCTCTCACCATGAGAGACATGATCAGCGCATCCACCCTAGAAACTTGCCTAAGTTTACTAGCATTCATTACATTAGTGTGTTCATGTCAAATAAATGTGCCTTATTATACTTGATCTGCCATTTACTGGCCAATGGTATACCATGCACGAGAGCTTATCAGATTGAGAATTTGTTAGAGAGACAATCATTGCATGTCATATGGTTGTATTAGTGGACCTATATAATGTAGTGTTTGATGGTAAGCTCTAGGTTGAAGCTGTGCTTGAGTCTAGTTTTATCTGTACTGGTGAATTTTGACTTGGAATTGCTTCTGTGCAGATTGAATGGAATGTCAGGGGTGGGTCTTTAAGAAATATCGATTCTGCTCGTGTATCAATCCCTGCCACATTAAAGTATGATGACTCAAAGAAATGGTTGGTGTCTCTCCCTTAGCCTATCATTGTGTCGGGTAGAATAATCCTATTTCTAGTTTTTTTTTCCCCAATTTAACAATCTAGTTCCATAGACTTTGATTCTTAGTTAATAGTTTTATGCTTGATTGGCATGGTCTTGATTTGATGCTGCAGTTATGTTTACCGGACGGAGCTGGAAAAGACTGAACAATATTGGAAAGGCTGGTATGTTTAATCTTATTTTTTTTGTGGTTGGTACTCACTGTAGTTAACAAATATTAGAAATGAAACCAATTCCTTTTGCCATGTATTCTAGATAAGAGATATCCAACCAGAGTACAAATCCTGGATGAGTTGTTTGAATCTTGCATCTGTATTGCTGGCAGGGGTTCCCTTGGATTATTGTTGTTGGCTAATTTCCTCATATTGCATGTATATGGATTTTGGCAATGGGTCTTTACAATGACAATTGGCTCTTTCTTTCCACAAGACTATATTTTTTTATATGTTTAAATACTTCCTTGTTGAGTTGTTGTGAAAATATGATAACTTTTTTTTTTTTTGAAAGGCGCAAATTTGATAACTTGATTCTAAACATATAGAACTAAGCTAAATTTGTCATCAAATTGAAAGTGAAATTTATGGTATCTTTATCATCCCATTAAATTGTTTATATATTTTTCTTGCAGGTATGAAGGTCTCTCAGATAAATTTTTGTCATCTCCCGTTCCAAAGCTGTTGTTACTAGCAGGCACAGATAGATTGGACAGGTCATACCCTTTGAATTACTTTAGTTTTTCGTGTTATTCAATAAATTTTATTTTTTGGTTTTCAGTTAAACCTTGTAGTTTGTCAATTTCAGTAGTTAGAGTGGGACTAAACATTTAGATGCAACTTCTATTCTGGCTTTACATCTTATCTCCAAAAACTATTGACAATAACTGCACTGTCCCAGTAGTAAAATTTTGTGTTGCTTTTTATTAATAGATGAATTTTGAAAGCATACTCCGGTGCATGGTAATTGTCTAAATATCCTTCGAGAATTTTTTTAAAAGATCAAGGATAGAATGAGGACTAATGGCAGTATTAAGTTTTTCTCAATTTATTGACTGTCATGTACTATAACCATCACAAAGGTTATGTCCCACATTCTGATTCTTCATTTTCTTTCTGTTCCATTGTTGTAGTACATAATGGTAGCATTTACATGCAAAATCCTGAATTCATATTTAATTCATAGCAATTTTATTTTTTTATTTATTTATTCAAAAAATTTAGGTCACTCCCAACATCATCCTGGTATGCACTAATATGTAGATCATAACTCTCTGTATGTGTTTTAGATGAATAACAATGATTTATGTAAATTTTAATATGAACATGGCAATATATGATTGAGATACCAGTATGAGCTTTTTCTATGAATACCAGTATAAATAATATTGTATATTGTGTTGTTCTGTAAATCTTATTCTTTTGCTCACACTAAGGTTTTGAGAAGATGAGATTGTTCAAGTGGAATTCTGATAATTTCTTGGCACTGTCTATGCAACAGGTCTCTCACAATTGGTCAAATGCAAGGGAAGTTTCAGATGGTAGTTGTCAGACACACGGGGCATGCTATTCAGGTTTGTACTAGTCATGTCTCGTGCGGCATTCATTATGTTGGTTTTCTGGTTTTTCTTTACTTTGTAATCTAATAGCTTGCCTAATATATTCAGGAAGATGTACCTGATGAATTCGCAACTCTGATCACTAACTTTATTTCTCGAAACCAAATAGGTGCTCATGGAATTGAGGTATGTAGCTTTCTGATCTCTCATAGATGCTGTTTCCAACTTCCCTGGAGATGTTACTAATACTATTGTAGCATTTATGAGAGGGCTTCGTCCCTATAATGAGAATATTATGGCTCTGTTTTTATTGCATCATTACCTGAGATAGAGTTTCTCTATTCTAGATGGATTACTTCAAGTCTGTAACCTTCCACTGCAAACAGTCACTTCACCTGGGAGCCCCAACCTCAACTTAGTGGAATGTAGTGTTTTTTAATCCTATTTTGGTGAAAGATAAGAAGCATAAAATAAGCAAGAGGCAAACACTCCAATCTGGTAGAAAGTTAAGACATCCTTGAGTTCCAGTCTTCTTATAGTTAGATTCAACATGCAAACTACCCGTGTGTATTGTGATCAATGGATCATCTTTGACATGATGTATGGCTCTTCTGTCTGCTTTTGAAATTTTTAAGTTTTGGAATCTAAGCATCGAGAACCTGCATTCATTAAGCTATGTGGACTATAGTTATAATTTATAAACATTTTATCTACCTACATGCATGTTTGTAACATCACCTTTTATGCAAAGTAATGTGATTCACTGTCAGGGTATAGCTCTACACACTCCATTTGTTGCATAATGATTAGCAGAAGATAATGTAATAATCCTTGGGATAGTGAAAGTTTGAATTTTGTTTAAAAGCAAGAATGGTATAGTTTAGGGTTGTATTCCTTTTGTGTAGATAATTGCTTTCTCCTAAATTTTGTAATTACTTTCCTACATTATATTTTTTGCATTTTGTTGACAAAGAAATTACACTTGCCTATTTGAGGGATAAAGTTTTCAATTTGCAATTCATTAATTTGTTTTCTTCATTATTTAAGTAGAATGCGAAATTTTGTACCATATGCTTTAAATTAACTAGACATTTTAGTTGTAATTTGATTTTTATTTATTACTCTACTTAGTATTTGGTTCATATAATTCTTAGTTAATACTATTTTGCAGATACCCGGTCTCCGCAAGCCAGCTTTTTCGAAACCTTGAATCAGGTGTTTAGATTAACCAAGAATGGCAACTACTGCAGGGTGACGATGGATGTCTTTTGACATTCCTTTCCTTGTTCTTGTGGTTTGCATTTTAGTATTATGAAATACTTGTATGTTTTGCAGTTTTGGTGGGGGGATGTGGGTAGGTGAAGCGATTATATATTTTACATTGTTTATCAAATGTGATGTCCATTAGTTGAAGATGAGGTTGGACATAGAGCACTTTGTTAGTGACATGAGTCTCCCATCAATATTATTGAGAATTTCAAAAGCTTCGAGTTTACGGTTAATAGTTAACAAAATATCTTCTGGTTGTCTCGCAAGAAGTCCAAAAAGGGAAAATACATATTAACAAGATGACCTTTCTATTGAGAAATTAAAATAAATAACCTTATTAGCACTACATTATTGACTTCTAATACATGTGTCTTGCTCATACAAATATTTGGGGTGACTTTCCAATCTGTCCATGAAAAATGTTGCTCATATGTCACTGAGTTTCTTCACGTTCCAACTGAATATTGAATACATATTTACTTAATTTTTAAGACAATTGCAAGGAGTTTTCAAAATTTTTAAATCGAATATTTTAAACAATTGAAACCTGCTGTGTTTGGAATCTCCTATTTTGTGACCAAAATCACTTTTGCATGGAAGCTACCGTGAGTAGCTTCACTTTTCAGAAGCACTTTTGAGGGGGACATAGGTTTCCACACACAACACACGTCATATTTTTGAAGTACATATAATATAATTTATATATTAAAAACATTTAAAAATGACTTAAATTTTCTGTATCATTTTTTTTAAAATTTAAAGGGAGCTCATAACAGGCTTTGCACGAAGATGGGGAAACAGAGAATAAGAGAGTAGTGAAATGCATTGCACATATTTGAACTGCACCTTTATAATTCATGACTTGTAACTTAACCAAACTGAGCTTATTCAATGAGACAATTCATTTTTTAACTTTTCAGCTCCGATAGAAAGAAGACTTGAGAAGCTACTTATAGTGTAAGTTACTTATTTTTCATCTTACTTTTTGGGAACTATATTTATAAAGGTTTTTTTTTTATAGACAAATGTTGGTAATTTAGTGTGTGTTATATTACCTCCTTATCACTCTAAACTCTATGCCCCTCTCCCAAATCAACCCATCCACCTTATAACTCCACGATATTAATAAAGTTGTTATACACCATGCACTTAGCATTAACATTTGGGTACATAAAAAATTAAAGATTATATTAATCCTCTAGTCTCTACAATTTACATATTTTTTAAATAGGTTTATTTACTGTAAAAGTTTTTAATTAAGGCTTTTTACTTTATAAAAGGTTTTAAATAGCTCTCTGCTAGTATAGGTTTTAGGGACTTAATTAAAAAAAAAATTACACTTAGCGAGGATTTAATTAAAATTTATTTAAATATAAGGATATATTTTTTTTAAAAAAATATATAAAACTATAAGTATTTAATTAAAAACTTTGAAATATGGACTCATTTAAAATTTAATGAAACTATAAAGATCAAAAGATTAAATTGATCAAAATTTAAATTATATGAATAATCTTTCTTCTTTTTTTTGGTACAAAGAGGGGCTTATAGCCCAAGAATTTTAACTTTCCTACTATCTACTTTTACAACTCGACGAGGAAAAGAGACCCCAGAAACATCATTTAACAACAGAAGATTCAAACTAGCAGAAGGAGAGTTTCAACCCAAAAGGAATTATTAACAATAAGGATGTGAAAACAAAATTAACTAGCAAATGAAAAAAAAAAAAAAAACTATATTCCAACTCGATGGAGCTCATGTGTAATTTTTTTCCAACATGTTTGATTACAATGATGAGGCTTAGTTTTATAATCACCGTTATTTAGATGCATCTTCAATAAAAAAAAATTAGGCGCATCAACGTCAACGACCTGACCTATTTTCCACCAATGTTGTTGTATAATTTACTGTCAACAAAGACACTTTAAAGTTAACCTAAGAAGCCAACGGAGGTTGACACATCTGGTCAAGCCTTCCGCTCATACTAGCTGTGACTTAAGTTCGATTCCTAGATTTTTCCTATTGGTAAGCAATATGTAAATTCAACTATAAATCATCGCTAAGGTTAGTGATATTCCCTGACCTTGTAAGGGGGCGTGTCTTCCCCAATCTAAACTTTATTCCAAAAAAAAAAAAAAAAAGTTAACCTATGAAAATGATTTTATGTAGAGCTCTCACATGCACCACAAATTGCATAAGTAATAAATAACATGTACACAAATCACGGCAAATATATTAAAATAAAAAATTTTAAATTCCCATAATATTAACGTTTTTTCCATTGATTCCTAAAATATACATCTTTTTTCAAAACATTGGGAAATTAGTTTCTTAAAAATATACTCTCCTTTTTTATGGAAAAGGCAGGCAACACCAACTTCCCAACGGCATATAAAATTAAATTTTTATATTTATTTTTAGGCTAAATTACTCTTTTGTCTCCAAATTATTATAAAATGTTCAATTTGGTCCTCAAGTTTTTAAAATGTTCATTTTGGTCCCTTAATTCCTAAAACTTATTCAAATTGGTCTTTCGTCAAGTTAACTAACGGCGACATCCTACCTAATGCCACGTGACATTAAATTTAATATTTTAATACTCGTGACATTAAACTTAATAGGTTAAAGGTTAAAGTAATGTTTTGGTCCCTATACGTGACACTGATTTTCAATTTGGTCCCTATACGTGACACTGATTTTCAATTTGGTCCCTATACGTAAAAAGTTATCAATTTAGTCCCTATACGTGACACTAATTATCAATTTGGTCCCTATAACGTGACACTGGTTTTCAATTTGGTCCTCACCGCTAATTGGTCCCTATATAAGAGTGACCAAATTGCAAATTATTATCACATGTAGGGATCAATTGAAATAATTTGTCACATGTAGGGACCGATTTCAATTTTTTTTTTTTTGTTGAATTGGTCCCTACATGTGACAATAATTTGTAATTTGGTCCTCTTATATCGGGACCAATTAGCGGTGAGGACCAAATTGAAAACCAGTGTCACGTATAGGACCAAATTGATAACCTTTTTACGTATAGGGACCAAATTGAAAACGCAGTGTCACGTATAGGGACCAAATTGATAACTTTTTACGTATAGGGACCAAATTGAAAATCAGTGTCACGTATAGGGACCAAAACATTACTTTAACCTAGGTTAAATTACTCTTTTAGTCCCCAAATTGTTTTAAAATGTTCAATTTGATCTTCAAGTTTTTTAAATGTTCATTTTAGTTTCATAGTCAACTTGATGGAATGATCTATTTGAATAATTTTTAGGAATTAAGGGACCAAAATGAACATTTTAAAAACTCGAGGATCAAAATGAATATTTTAAAAATAATCTGGAGCCAAAAAGTAATTTAGCCTTTATTTTAATATTTTTGCCCACAAATCACATACCAAACTTGACTTTCGCCTAACGGTAACGCTAACGCCACCACCGATCAAAAAACAATTGGACCGCTATAAACTGTCCACGTCACCACGTGAACGAAAAAAGTTAGGGCTGGCTTAGGCGTCTCGTGGCGAACGCGTTTCATTTTCGTCCAATATAAATACTCTCAATAGAATCGAGCATTCTACAGCATCCCAGTTTTTAGCACGACACTCGCTTTCGTTCGCTCCGAACATTCCCGAAAAACAAACAGCTTCCACGAATGGCGTCCTTCGATCAGGCACCTCCCGGCGATGCCAAGTCCGGCGAGAAAATCTTCAGGACCAAGTGCGCTCAGTGCCACACCGTTGATAAAGGAGCCGGCCACAAGCAAGGTCAGCTTCTTCTCCCTTTCTCTGTTTCTTCCCTATTTATTTATACACTTTGGCATAGGATCTTTCTCTTTGCTTTGTTTGGATCTCTATCTTTTAATTGATGTTTTGTTGATTTCGAGCAAAATAAGGCGTAGATCTGGAAATCGTACGGTCGTTGTACATTTGGTCTTATCAAATTCTTTTTGTTTTTGTAATTTTTGTTGTGGCGCATAAAGGTAGGTAGGTTTTTCAGTGTTAGATGATGTTTGGTACCGAAACCCTAGAACGTACTTATATTTCACCAAATTACATATTTAGAGGGTTCGATGATTCTATTGGATCTCAATTAAAAAGTAATTATTCGGTTCTACTTAAAATTAATACTGGATCCTGTCGGTTACCCTTACAAATTCGGGAGAGATACCTAACATTGAAGCGTATGAACTGAATCTAAAACTTCTTTCATTAATGATTGTACAGAGACAATGTATTCGTTTGTTTGTTTCAAACTAGAGATCCTTATCAATTTAAGGATTTCATACCTATTAGAACTATAAACTATGACATATAAGATTGACTTTGTTTATTTCAGTAGGCAAAATTATTGAAATAATGCAAAAATTCAAAAAAACTATTGTATTACTGCTGTTGCTGGTTTATTTACCAAACTGGGCCTTTTGCATTTGGCCCTTTGGAAAGTTGGTTTTTCCCCAACCGACGTTTCACCATTAATTTTGTTTTTGGTATAAGAAAAGTTGGTTGCTTGCAAACTTCTCATTGGTATAAAAAACGTTCCACTGAGAACTCAGTTTCAGTTTGCAAGAAACTGACTTCTCTGTGTCAAAAAAAGGAGAACAGGGGGACACTGGTTTAGGCTTCATAAAAAAGGCGGATTATGGTAAATAATCCAGCAAGTGCAGCACTTCAGGCGATTCTGTTTGGAAGTATTTTAGTATTTTTGTCTGCTTCGGTCATCCATCATCAACTTTTTTTAGTCACATGATTGGCCTTCTTGGGTTGAAGATCATGTTAGGGGTATGTTAATGTTCTTTGTCTTTTATTAAAGGTCTATAGTGCATTTTAGTTTGGGTGAAAATGTATGCATTTTTTGATTGGAAGGTTTTTTAATTTGTGTGATTTATGTCCATGATTCAACAAGAGCGTTCCCCACTCTGTTAGTTGCTTTATTTTTTCTTTTCTTTCGAGTATGTTGTAATTTTGGTTTTGTTCTTTTACATTTTTTTGTTACTTCGTATATGTTTGTTATGTTGAGAGTCACTCTTGTATTTGCGAAGTGTGTAGAATAAACAAATTCTACTTGCTAGCGATTTATACATTGCTTCTCTGTCCCCATATTATCGGTTTGCCTCTTTCATTATGCTGGCACTCATTTGGTTGTACTCTCTTTTTTGTGGTTATATAATATAATTAAGTTTCTGTTTAACTTGAATAATATCTTTTCTGTAGACAAAACGTTTACCTTACTTGTTGACAATCACAGGACCAAATCTGAATGGTTTGTTTGGAAGGCAATCAGGCACTACTCCTGGATATTCCTATTCTGCAGCTAACAAGAACATGGCTGTGACTTGGGAGGAAAAGACTTTATATGATTACTTGCTGAACCCCAAAAAGGTACAAGATAAATTAGTACTTGTATATTGAATTGCCATTAATAGTGCGCCCTCCTTAATATAATTTTCATTATGGGAATTTTAGTGTTTTATACTGCAACTGGGGTATTGCCCTGTTAAATTGCATGGTAATATACTAATATTTCTAGTTGACATTTGGAAAATCTGTTTCCACCGCTATGTCACTCATTTGTGTGTCTTTTTAATTTTGCAGTATATTCCAGGGACAAAAATGGTATTTCCTGGTCTTAAGAAGCCCCAGGATCGTGCTGATCTTATTGCATATCTGAAAGAATCTACTGCACAGTGATTAATTTTTATATATTTAGTTTTGCAGTGTGCTTTTGAAGTTCTGGAGATTTAATTTATAGACATTTATTTCTGCCGTGCAGTAAGTACTGTATCTTTGGCAAATAAAGTATAGACTACATTGTTTTGCAATGCTATTTTGTTCATTTTGCATTGCTTCTTGGGAGGCTGCCCTATATTGGCTGGCGTAACGCTCGATCAAATTATCTGTTGAAAATGGAAACATTCTTTAAGACTTTTGGTTAACTCGTAGGTGCCATTTAGTCTTTTGCTTAGCTTGATTCATTACTCTTGTAATTTTTTTAGTTTGGTTTGCTTAGCTGAATACATTACGATGCAATAAGGTAGAAAGACAATCCTTGGTAATGCAGAGTTGCAGACTATGCAGTGGAAGAACCTTGCAAGTGTGGTACGCAAACTTGAAAGACTTGCAGAAGTATCTTTTATTGTTATTCAGGTTTGGGAGCAAATTCTACGGTGAGAAACTTGATCCCATGAGTGACAATTCTTAATCGTTGGAATTAGGAAAAAAATGTTTGGATATGTGGATGAAGTCGGTGTAACTTAAGCTTCCGGTAAAAATAGAGGAATGTCTCACTTTCACATTCAAACCCACACTCAATCCTCGGGAATTCTTCAATCATCGTCTTGAATACAAAGCTTGAATACATGGGAATGTTGTCTAATCATAGTTCAATAGATCCTCGGTTATGCCGGTGTGGTGGTCATGTGGCTGAGGCGAGTGGAGGAAACAACCACTGCCAACACTAAGAGGCAGCGAATGACAACCTCCACTACACCTAATAGAAAATCCTAACATCAACATCCTCCTCTCACCACCCATGCTTGCCTCCTTGTGATTCTCTTAATGTGCCTGCGTCGACCCTTCCCTTTGAACTCATCATCGAAATCCTCTCTAGGCTTCCTGTGAAGTTCCTCGTTCAACCTAGGTGCGTAAGTCCTAGAAAACCCTAATTTTCGATGCTTAATTTGCAAAGAAGCACTTTTCAGCCATGGGTACACCCTGCTTCATCCACCACAATTTCATCTTGAGCTTCGTGAACCCCTCGCAACTCAAGTACCCTTTGAGCAATCGAAACTGTTTCAATTTTATTGTAGGATCCTGTGATGACATGTTATGTTTTGCCATCAATCAAAGTTTGGCATTCGGTTTCTAATAGCTACAAGGTGGTAGCAATTATTTGCTATGAATTTGGTAGTGGTGGTACAGCTGGTTATAAAACTGAAGTCAAGGTTCATATTTTGGGTACCGATTATTGGAGGATGATTCAAGAGTTTCCTTCTAGGGTTCCATCTGATGAAGTCAAGGTGTTTTTTTGATTTTCTGGCTTTGATTGGTGTTCATGATTTTATTTCTTTGTGCTTGAGCTCAACGGTGAGAAAGAAGAGGTGTGTCATTTGGCGGAGAGGTGGGTCGAGATGATGAACGGTGATTGACATTGAAGGTGGTTTCAGATAATGAAGGAATAATAATATTAATTATCATCATTATTCTATAAATAATAAATAATCAATTCATTAACTGTTTATAGCCATGTTTTTCTTTACAGTTTATAATCGGTTGAAATAGATCTCTCATTGTAAGCAATATGCTTAAGTCGCTCACGATAAAAGCCGCCTCTAATGCGATTGCTTGCGGAAGAAACATATATTCTTTATCCTAAATATTCCCAAAACTAATTTAGTGCTGGTGACAATTGTGAATTGTCTTTGAAAGTGCAATTTTCCTTATGACACTATAGGGCTTAACTTCAACCACTTTATTTATTTATTTATTTATAATAAATGTTAAGTGTAAAGGAGAAAATGTTGGAAATTCACATTTCCAATAATTATGTGAGCTTATATTATAAATAATTTATATTAGCTATTTATCATTAAGGGCTTAATCTATGTGGTCAAATTAAGCGAGTCCATTAAACTACTAAGTAACCTGACATGGGCTTAATGGGTAGATGACTAGATGCCAGTATTGGCCCATTAGGGGATAATGAGAAACTTAATATGTTAAATACGCTAAGGAATGGTTACGGCCCCCAACACACCAAATCAGAAACTACGGTGATTTGGTTGAGGAAGAACCATAAGGTCACCATTCTTGTTTGTCATTGATTGCATGGAGATTTCGCAACAGTTGGCAACCAAATTGACTCTTGAAGAATGTAGATCTTAGGCTTTGTGAATCCTTAATATTCTAGCTAGCTTGATGTAGATCTTAGGCTTTGTGCTATTTTGCTTCAGGGTATATGCGGATAAATTTGTATGCTTTAAAGATAAAGAAAATCAAGAATCCAAGAAATTAATTATAACAAGTGGTATTAGAGCAGTCGTCATTGTTAGATTATCAGGGTTTGTGAATATCATGTTCCCTGTTGTTTGTTTGATGTCTGGATAGTTTTCTTTAGGGGTGGACAACGGTCGGATTCGGTCGGATTCAGGCCAAAAAATCCCAATCTGACCAAAACCGAGTATGATAAAATGCAATCCGTCTCCGTCCGTTTGAGGGATAGTTTGGACGGGTGGCGGGTTCAGCGGGTGGCAGGGGGGTTCGGCGGTTTGCAGCCAACAAAAAAATGTAAAAAGAAGGGAATCCCAGATCTTCAACATGTTCAACAAAATCCAGAAACAAAATACATCAAACCCAGAAAGAAAATACATCAAACCTAGAAATAAGAAGAGGAATATAAACCCAGAAAGTTTGCAGATCTGGCGCGGATCTTAAGAAAATATACCCACAAACAAGAACATAAACAAATAAGAACAGAAAAACACCTCTTCTTCGTTGTATGTATCTTCTTCTTCGCAGATCTGGCCCCTTGTTCACAGACCTCAACATCTTGCCACCTAGAAGATTTGTAACAGAGGAAGCTTGGTCATGGCTATAGGTTTCGTGCGGCAGCAACGGTGGCTATGGGTTTCGTGCAGCAGTTCAAGAGGCGGCGTTAGGTTGGTGGCGACAACGAGGGGAAGGGAATGGGTGAGTGACGATATAATGGGAGATTGAAGTGAGAGATTGAGAGATCTGGAGAGGAGTGAAATGAGACTGAGTAATGGGATGAGAGATTGAGAGAGTTGGAGAGAGGGGAACGAAACCAGAGAGTGGGGAACAAAGGGATTGAGTGAAGCGGCGCTAGGGTTCTAAAAAATTCAGTAACAAATGAAAATGAAATGGGAACCCTGCCTGGCCTCTCTCTCAAAGCCTCACCAAACGACGTCGCATAGGAGGAAAAAAATGTAACTTACTAACATATGTGCGATCGGGTATGGGAGGAGGCGGAATTATTTTTCCAAATCCGAACCCGCCCGACACTGACTGTATGAAACTGAGCCACTTATCCAGCTGACCCGCGACCGGTGAAAACCCGCTCGCACAGCTACAACATCTATCGGGCTGCTTGGTTTCGGATCGGGCCACAAATTTTGTCCAGCCCTAGTTTTCTTGAATGGTATGACATGTTTTTCGTATACAAGGTATGATAATCCGTGAAGGAAAAAACAAATGGACATAAAGTATGCAATCGACGAATAATATACTCTCTTGCTTCATTGAACTAGTCTCACAAATAGCATGCTGCTTTAATTAAATTAAGTATATTGGGCCCTGTGCATAACATATACTTTTTTATACATCAAGGGTGCATAACATTGACTATATTATAGCATTATTTAGGAGTCCCATAAGGACTCAAACTGTATTTCTTCCCATTCACTCGACTCTAAACCACCATCACCATCACAATACACCATCATAGATTGATCATAATCATTCCCAAACATCAATGCCTCAGCCATTTGCATCCACGTCTTTGGCGAATCCAATGGGGACTCATTGATGGCTTGGATTTGGCTCGGAGACAACCCCACCCTTACCGGAACCGCACTCCCCTTATTGGTGTCATCAGCTACCTCAGCTGATATCGGTTTCCTGAACTGTAATGCTGCTTGTTGAGCTGCAATCTGCACATCCACAGGTTTTGAGGTTGCTGGTTTTGGAAGAGTGTCAGCCAGTTCGGGAAAGTTGAGCCTTGCGGCGCGTCCTCTAAGGTGCAAGGCTGCTACATCATATGCTGCTGCTGCCATTTCTGGTGCCTCATAGCTCCCTAACCATATTCTGGTTTTCTTCCCAGGCTCACGGATTTCTGACACCCATTTGCCCCATTTTCGCTGGCGAACTCCACGATAGGATGTTGGGGTGGTGACACATTCTTGCATGGTGCTTGATTGAGTTGGTTCTTCCATTGAACAGTGGATCGGTATAGTGGTAGAGGAAGCAATTAAGTTTGCTGGGATAAGAGAGTGATAGAAGATATATATATATATATGCAGATAGTTAACAAAGGTAGTGGTTGTGTTTGAGAAGAAAGAAGGGTAAGGTTCCTCGTAGTTACGTAAGTGGGAACATGCTGTCACTGAGAGAGCAATGGGGCACGTTTACTTGATTTTGCATTATTGAATTGTGTGATGTCACATTAAAATTAGTTAATAAAATTAGTTAATTTAGTTTAATTATCTTTATTTATGTTTAAAAAAATGAGTTACAATCACTAAACTACCATTTAATTGTCTCGGGAGTATGCAATGTTCTGGGAAAAGTAGAAAGAGAATTGATTAGATTGGTTGATTGTCTTGATTTTTGAAACACTTATACTCCCTCCGATCCATAATATAAGCAAAAAATTTCAAATTTTTTGGTCCAAAATATAAGCAAATTTCAACTACTTTCTTCTCATTTAATGAAGTTATTCTCAAAATACCCTTCATTTAATACAAATTTTGTTTTCCAATGACTCATTTTATTCTCAATAACACAAGCTTAATAAATAAGAGGAAGGGTAATTTAGGTAACAAACTTAATTTTTTACTCCCAATGACTCTTTTAAATGAGATCAACTAATTATCTTAATATGTGTGTCCCATTTAATTTTTGCTTACAATAGAGACCAGAGGGAGTATTGAATAGAGTTGAATTAATTGACTTTTGCTTATATTTGAGTCCACAGAATATAAATATATTTTTGTTTATAATTAAGTTTAGAGGTAGTATTTTTAAGACTTGGATTTTAACACTGGCGTTGTTAAGTCCTTCAAGATCACTTGTGTTGTATATGTATTGAAACTTTATTATTATTTTATTTATTATTACTGTTTGAGAAAAGATTATGTGCCTGTTTGGTTACTAACACAAACGGGCTTTTGGCACCCAACCCCCCCAGTTGCTACAGTAACTGGTGTGTTTGGGGTGCAAAAATCAGTTAAAAATAATTAATTCTAGTGGAGTTAGAATTGATTTTGATGGAAGTAAGTGCTTCTTTGGGTAGTGGCTGTAACTCCTTTTCAGTCACCGAACCCAGTTAGGAAATTTTGTTTCACTATTCATGCGTTTGTTTACGAAACTCCGTTGGAAATAATGGATTCCTGGTGGGTCAAAACTGAGTTTTGTGGAAGCAAAAATTTCTAGCTTTTCCATTGAGAATAATTGATTCTGGATGTAGGACTTACAAAATTCTACATATTTACACCTCAAAAGTAATTTTACTTTATCATCCAAACAAAATCAATTTTTCTAAACTGACTTTTAAAATATCATTCCCAAGCACAAATCAATTTTTTCAAACTCCATTTTTAAAAATCAATTCTTCCAAAATCAATTCTTTCAAAATCAATTCTATCAAAATTTAAACCAAACGAACCCTAAGAATTTCTAGCTTTTCTGTTGAGTAGAATTGATTCTGGGTGTGAGATCCATAAAATTCTTTATATTTATACATTAAAAATAATTTTACTTTATCATCAAAACACATATCATTCTTTTAAACTCACTTTTGAAACATCATTATCAAACACAAATCAATTTTTTCAACCTTGATTTTTTACAAAATCAATTTCTTTAGAATCAATTCTATCAAAATCCAAATCAAACGGACCCTATGTCATTTCCATCCATAGCTAGATAGGCATCAATTATAATTTAATTTTAAAAGAAGACAGACGTAGTCCATGCTTGTAGTTATATGGGTAAGTACCGTAAACGAAAGCTAAGAGGTACTTTGCATAAAAGGGGGGGAAAAAAAACAGTCAGCTAAACTAAGACTGTGTTTGGTTAGGGGGGGTAGATTTTAATGGATTCGAGGGAGGGGGAAAGAGGGGATTTAATTAGTTATTTTGTTTGGTCGAAAGGAATGGAAGGAGAAGATGGATTTTAATAAAAAAAGATAGGAAATAATACTCTTTATGTTTAGCTTACATGAGAACTAATTTATTTTAATATTTAATTAATGTATTAAAAAAATATTTTATATCTTCTCCCATCCTTTTTGAAAAATTGAACCAAATAAAAAATAAATTATAAAAATCCCTCCAATGACCAATATTCACTTTTTGGTGTGTCTTCTATGTGTTTATGCGATGAGGATTTCCTGTCTCATTTTAGTATATCATATCATATCCCAACTAATAATATCTTATCATGTATTCTAGTTTTTCAATATTAAATAAAATTTAACTTATATGATAAAATATTATTAGTTGGGACATGATATAATACATCAAAATGGGACAAGTGATACTTATCCATGTTTATGATGGCACTCTTACTACCATCCTTGGGCATCATCATAGGTTTAACAGATTCAAAAGTGTGTTAGAGGTGCACATAGTGCTCTTGAAGATAACAGATTTTTGAAAAAGGAATAAAAAAAATCAAGTTAATTAACAATTTAAAAAATGATTATGTTTGTTTATTAAGATGGGCTCGAACTAAACGCTGGTACATGGCGGTGCTCCATTTCCCTACCAACCACAAGGTGGTTAGAAACATTTTTTTCCTTTCTTCTTCTAGATTATATGTAACTTTATCACTATCAAGTTACTGAATTAGTCAACCGCTGAATTAGTAAAAGCAGAGAGAGTCATCCACTCCCAACGATAACATAACTGTTAAAAATTAAAACTCGTTTTAAGACTTAACTCTTGACTAAATTTTATACTTTAAACACTTTCCATCAAATTCTTTAATTGGTTATACACTTTCCATCAAATTCTTTAATTGGTTAAATAACATAAGAGCACAAAATAAAAATAAAAATAATAAAATTTATGGTAGATAATAAAAATACATGTGCTGTCAACTTAATCTTTCAATTATGGAAATGACATCTCTAAATTATCATTTTATGTACAAATCATGAGATCATTAGTAGATAACAAAAAAAAAAATCTTGAATATAAAGAAACGCAAACGACAGAAGTATGAATACAGAATTCTTGGATTATTAGCAAAGAAAATGGTTTTTTTTTCCTCTCAATATTTTGCTTCCTTTTATGATATATTTCTACTAAGAGTGTACACAGGTTCGGGTCAACCCAACGAACCCGTAAACCCAAACCGAAGTCATTGGTTTGGGTATTTTTTTTTTACCATTCGGGTCAGATCAGACCCGACCCATTCATACACGTCCTTCCTAGATTCGGGTAACGGGTTTGTTATATACGGGATTCGACCTGTACTCACTCTTTTTAGAAAACCAAATTACCTTTAGATTTTCGCTGCTATCTTACATAGTTGTTTAGGGTTGCACTTTTATTCCCCCTACCCTTGTCTTAAGCGTCGTTCGTCAACGACCTATTCCCACCGTCCTA
The DNA here is from genome assembly GCA_035048595.1 of Echinosophora koreensis. NCBI lineage: Eukaryota > Viridiplantae > Streptophyta > Magnoliopsida > Fabales > Fabaceae > Echinosophora > Echinosophora koreensis. Next base: position 13,832,444 of record JAPCYP010000003.1, on the reverse strand, counting down.
GTCCTCAGCGACATTCGTGTCACTGTCCCTGTCCTCTTTGTATGGGGCATCTGAAAGAGTATAGTCTGTGATTTGGGTTCAAGCTGTAAAGTTCCAAGCAGCATATCTGTCTCGGACCCTTTACTCCTCCCACGCGTATCAGCGCCGCCCTCCCTCGCTCATGGATGAACCTACATTAAAGGTATTGGGGGCAGCTGCTCCCACTAAGTAATTTTTTTTAAAAAAAAATCTTAGATAATTTTTTTGTTGCCCCCACTAAAAAATTTATATTGCCCCCATTGCTTGACAATCATACTCTAAATAATATTTAAAATGGTGTCCTCATTATTCTACAACCCTACTTTACATAACACTTTTTTTAGTACAACTTGGTCACACACATAGAGAAATATATTTGATAGCGTTGAAAATGAAAAAAATACAACAATTTCAAAGTATAAAGACACGCAGAGAGGAATTATAATTTATAAAAATTGAGATGTCTTCAATTTTATGGGTATATAATGATATAGTTTTTGTAATTTCTAATTTCTAACTTAATGATAATGGTGTCATTATTTTTCCGCTTATACATTTATATAATATTTTATAAAAATATTTATAATATATAATCTTGCCCACACTAGTCAAAATTTCTGGGTCCGTCTAGGAATGGCAACCGGGTCGGGCGGGCACGGGTAGCACCATCCCTTCCCCTGCCTGCGGCGGATAAATCCCTGCCCGTCTCCCACCCGCCACCCGTGTGGGTACCCGCTAGGCGGGTATTTAGCGGGTTTCACGGGTACAACGGGTACCCATGGATATTTGGCAGCATTTTTATTTTTATTTTTTTGAAAAAATACACTAATTCCTTAAATAATTAAAATTAAACCCATGGACAAAAACAAACACATATTCTTGTAATGAGGTAAGAACAATAAAGGAGTATTAGTAATTAAAATTATCAACCATAAATTTCAAAGAACATGGTCACTTAGCCCCTGCATCTAATTAAATCTCATCTTCCTTGTTACATCTAGTTTTTGGCAGAAATCTCGTCCTCCCCCTAAATGTACATTCCCATTTTTCTCTCTGAATAACTTTCTTTTTCTGTTATAAAAAAAATAAAAATAAACGGAAGTTTCCCACAAATTATATCTTTCAATCCTTTGTTAATATGTCATGTAAAGGAGAACCATGGATAATATTCATCAATTTGACCCAGGCAAGCAGGAGAGACAAGCATAACAACAATCATGTGTTTTGTTAATTAGCGTGATTCTAAGTGGGTTCCAAGGTCAGTTCACAAACTAATTGGAAGTGTACACAAAAATAAAAGTGAAAATAGTGTAATAATATGTAGACATAGGATAACCAAAAAACATGGTTATGGTTGGGACAACATTGACGATTATTTATCACAGGAGCCTCTATTGAAAATTGTTCACTGGTATTGATTATTTAAGGTGATTAGATGGTTACATTTCACTGGTCTATGATAGGAATGTGCTCTCACTTAGGGTTTTTTTTTTATAGAAAAAGGTATTTTAATAATCTCCTACGCGGGTACGGGTACCCACGGGTACGGGTACTTCAATACCCGCCCCCGCCCCCGCCCCCGCCCGTCAGCAAGCAGGTATTTAAGATCCCCGCTCATTTTACCCCGCGGGTACCCGTATCACTACCCGCCCCTTACCCGACGCGGGTTTTACCCGCGGGTACCCGCTGACACAGATAAAATTGCCATCCCCAGGTACGTCCCTGCCCTCGCTCCGTCGTCAGCCACTCCGTTCTACCTCCACCGCGACACCCACCTCCCTCTGTCGACTTCGTACTGGTGAGAGACATATGACGTTGTGGTTTTGGGTGAAAGTTTAGATTTTTTGGTGGATGATAATATTTTAGTGGGCTAGTCAGATTGGATCCATTTTTCTGCGTGAAAGCTGGATTTTGAAAAGCTTCTAAATATGTATGACCCGATTGACCCAACCTGATTCAACCCGTTTTTGGACAGGTTTGTTCATGAAAAATATGTGAACCCAACCCATCCATAAAAAAAAATGATTGGTTCGGATAACGGGTTAAGCCAAATCCAACCCTACCCCACCCATATGTACACCCCTAATTTATACACAATAAAATATTTCATTTTTTTTACTAATAATAATTGAGTTTAATTGCTATACATTTACGTTGTCATATCAATCAATCACTTATCATGGTATAAATAACTTTTAAGATAGTTAGAATAGAAGTCAAAAAACATTACTGATGTAACAATTTATAATTGAATGTCTATGTAAAATGATTTTATATTATCAATGTATAGCAATTAAATTCATAATAATTCAAACTTAATTGTTATATATATATATATATATATATATATATATATATAACAATTTAAAAACATAATTATATATATATATATATATAAACTCTTTAGTTATTAATAAAAATGTCATTTTTTTTAGTAAACTATTATTTTACTCTAGACCGAATTGAGCCGATCGAGACATGATGCAAATTTAATCTAAAAATACATTGTCTGCAATGAATTGTTTTACAAATAGTAAAATCCCAATTTGGTCCTTGAAATAGTAAAAGTGTGTCAACTTGGTCTCTTTCATTAATAAAATCCCAAATTAGTCCCTAAAATTGTCAAATGTTAAACAACTTAGTCCTTCTGTCAGCCTCTGTTAGATAACATGTTAACGGTGCTTATGTGACACGTTAGCTGCCCTATTGGCACCAAAACAATGACAGTTGGTCTCCATCTAATTGGACCAAATTGCAACTATGTTTTAGGGAAGTTTTTGACACTATGTTAGGTATTGGTTTTTCACCTCCCAACATCTCTTTCTTGTCTTTTTCTATGTTCTTCATTTCAAAAACTCCCCTTTTCTTTTATAAACTCTAACATGACTTCATAATGACCGCAAAAGCCATAGGAAACCCTTTTTTTAGAAGATGGATCATTATCATCATCAGCCATAGGAAACCCTAATTTGGTGTTGGACAAAACTATTGCATTTGTTTGGTGTTTTTGATTTCTGTAAACTATTATTGGTTTGGACTATTTTGATTTTGCGTAACTAAGGTCAGAGACCATTTTAAGAGTAGGCAATATAAGTGAGGGACCATTTTGACAGACATTACACATATCTCTGCAAGTTGGAGGAGCAAAAAAAAGGGGAGAAAAGAGCCAAAGAGATAACAGGAAGTGTTTTTCATATCTGAAACGGAGGATGGTAGGTTCTTTCATGGTGACGGAGAAGAAGAGAAGGGGGGAAGAAAGAGGGAGAACACAGAGGGGAGGGGCTGTCGGGTAAGGGAAGGGGAGAAGGAATGGAAGACAAGGAAAAGGAGATATGGGGAATAAAGTTGCAAAATAATCTCTGAAATAAGGTTGCAATTTGATCCAATTAGGTGGAGACCAGCTGTCATTGACATGGGTGCCAGCAAGGCAGATAACATGTCACATCAGCATCGTCAACAATGTTATCTAATAGAGACTAACAGAAGGATTAAGTTGTTTAACATTTGACAACTTCAATAACTAATTTGAAATTTTATTTAATGTGAGAGATCAAATTGACACACTTCTACAATTTCAGGGATCAAATTGGAGTTGTACTCATTTTAGAAATGGCCATTCGGGTGATGCTGGTGTTATGACCGGCCATTGGGTAAAGCTGCTAAAGCGACAGCACTAGGCTCCCAAAAAAATTTCTAATTTTGCAAGGGCTTCAGGCCTCCAAAAAAGTCTCAATCTTAATATATATTTTGTTTGTATTTGTTTTGTTATCTATAGGTGTGGTTGCATATATATACACGATAAATATTCATATCAACCATAATAATTTCCCTTTAAAAATATTAATAATTATCATAAAAATAAATTTTAGATATAATATTATTTTTATAAAATTATTTTTATTAGTTTTAAAAAGATCTCATTCAAAATTTATTTTAGGCCTTAATATATGTTGGGCCGAAAATTGGATGGTCTGTGCGTGATCCGGATTAAGTACGGTCTGGGACTGGGACCTGGACGGTGGCCATTTGCCGCTGCATTGCTATCTTTCCAAAGGTTGGTTTGGCCTTGGAACTTTAAACTTAAAGCATGGCTTCGTCTTCACATCCAGCTGTTATAGATATGAGATAAGTCTATGAATTGAGTACAAAAATGTAATTGTATCACGTGCTATTAAAAGGGAAGAACGATGTTTCATCAATATAAACTAGGGACGCAAACAAATGTTGGTCCAATTGGTAAGGATATGATTTATAACCAACAAGGTCGTGAGTTCGAATCTCACTACCGATGTGAGGGCCTTATTGGTAGGTAATTTCTAAGTACCTCTGTAAATGCTCCAACTAACCTAAACTTTTGTATACCAAAGAAATATAAACTAGGGACAATTCCAGTCAAAAATAAAAATTTATATAAACTAGAGACAAGTTTAACACTTTTCAATATAATAAATACATCATTTTCTTATATAAACTTACCTCATTTTGTTCTTTAATCAATGTCCTAAGCGCACTCGTTAGCATCATATATGTATATGTGTGTGTATCTAGTGTGAAGATCCTTTCTTTATATGAGTGAGACAACTAAAATTGGGTCATACGACCATTCATGAATGTTTAAGATTAAAAATTATTTAATAAATTTAAAACGTCTCATGACCACTTAAAAGTTATATGACTGTGTTTTAGATGGCGTTTGGAAGAGCTTATTTAAGCTCCTTTTGACTTATCTGATGACATAAGCTCTTATGCAGTGTGTTTGACAAAGCTTATAAAAGTAACTTATGTCATCCCATAAGGAGTTTTTGACTTATTTTCATAAGTCACTGGAACAAGCTCATGCAATTTTAACAAGTGCTTATGACCCCTCTGTGTTTTTCCCCTTCGAATCCTCTCTTGCCCATTTTTTCATAAGCTCTTATGGCATAAGCTCTCATGCGACAAGGTCTTATGTGATAAGCTCTTAATTAAGTTATTTACCCAAACGCGACCTTAATCTTGACCTTTTAATGTTGGATCTAATGGATATAATCTGATCACTCTCACATAAAAAAAAGTCATTCTCACTTTATATTATATTATATTATATATATATATATATATATATATATATATATATATATAAAAGATTTGCTAATATATAAAGGGAAATGAGTGTTTTAATTAATGAGTATGAGTAGAGCAAATCTGGATCGTTGGATCACACATGAATGATTCAAATTAGAACATAAAATTATATGACTTTTTTAAGTGATCACATAATTACTAACTAGCATATATATATATATATATTGATAAGCACTAACTAACTTCTAATCATAAATTGACATATTTTTAAAAATATTTTACTCTTATCATAATTATCTTAAAAGTCATTCATATTATAATTTTTTTTTATTTACATTCATACTATAATTTATAATTGGTTAATAATATGGAAAAAAAAATTAATGCCAATGTATCAAAATTAAAATCCTGATTTTAATCCTAAAAAAAACAAATTTCAAATCCTAATTTTGAAAATTTTCTTTCCTTTTTATTTTGGAACAGAATTTACGGATATCACGATCCTGTTCGAATTAAGAGGTGCAAGTGGGAAAAGACTAACATGAAACATTGACCTATTGTGAACAAAGTTGCCATTTCAACCCTTAGCCATTGCTTTCTTTCTCCGTCAGATAGACAGATACTCGTGAGACTGCAGTCAAAGACTCGTTTTGGTCCTGGCACCGCCATTTCCAACACTAAGCCCCACAAGATCCTTTGTATTATCAAGATGACCACCGGCAAGTGCTTCATTGGCCTATCAATTTGAGTCAAACGTAAAATAATGTCGTTTAGGAGCCAAGTTTATATAATTACTTGGTCAATGTAGAAGATGATGTCTTCTAACTATGTGTTGCAGCTGTTTTCCTCAGGGTATTGTTGTCGTGCTCTTCATTAATTATTCTTAATCACATCGTCGTTTCTTTTTAGGGCACAGCTGTGTTCAGATACAAACCGATAAAAAAAAAACCCACAAAATCGATGCAAAATAGTCGAAAACTGATGAAAACCGAAATTAATTGGATTGTTTTGGATCATTTTTTTGCTAACTGATCGGTTCGGTTTGGTTTTCGGTTGTATCTTCATAAACCGAACCGATATCTTATATTAGAGGTGATGGTCTATGCGTTTTACGTTACATCCTCTGCCGTTTTGGTGTTTTACTCTTATGAGTTATGTGACGTGTCTTCACTTTTCATTTCAATTTCATTTCTGACAGATTCACATTCACACAATCACACTTTCATATTCACACAAGCGTGGAACCCTAACTTAGCAACTCAGACTTCCTCCCCTTGTGGCCGCCACCCACGTTTCCTTCTCACCGCCTCGAGTGTCTCCCTCTAGCCCGCGTCTCCCTCGCGTTGTAACACCCTACTTTTTACTGTTTTAAATAACATAAATACATACGAATATGTTTAAATAGTTATTTGAGTTTTAGAAAATTATTTTAAATAAACGGAGTTTAGCACTCAATTCTACTTGAACGTAGGAAGCTATGATTAAAATCTAGGTTGAAAAGTCAGGCGAATCCCGGCCTGCGAATTTCACTGACAGTATATTTATACTGATCAGAAGACCTAATTTCAATTCGTGAACGAAACAATTAAGGTTTTTATTTTATTTCCTACGATTGTGCATTTTTAGAATTATTTCATTAAAAGTGAAATAATATAACTTTTACCGACGTTCGGGTAAACGACGGAGCCGATTACGGGAGTTTTGAGACTCGATAAGTGGACAAACCGTATATTCTCTTAGGAATAGATCATCCATGTGAGAGGTTTAATGTGGCTTAGGGTTATATTAGCAATTTTTAACAATTGCATTTTTATCCTTAAACTTTCTATTAATTGCCTTTTGGTCCCTAAATCCATGATGCACTAAGTAAAGTGGGCCAAATTCTTGCCATTCAAACCCATTAAGGGCTGCACCCAAAAGGCTCAATTCCATGTCCAAGGATTTATTTCCATGAAGAAATTCTAGTCTTAATTTTCCTATGTCTTCATTATGCCTTAAGTTAATTACAAGTGTAAAATAATTGGGCTTGGGCTTTCTAGGCCCAAAGGTGGCACAAGGCCCATGGCCTTGGAGGCTTGTTCTTAAATTCTAAAGGTCACTTGGTGACTCTAGCTCATTCCACAATCTTCTACACTATTCCTCCATCTTCTCCATTTCTCTTTTTCTCTTAAGCTTCCATAAGCTTGATTTGTGAAGCAACTTGGTGATTCCTTGCCCATTTTCAAATTCCAAGAGGTGATTCATGTTCCTTATCATCTCTAAGCTATTGTTCTTTCATTTCATTTCTTGTTTTAGAGACTTTTTCATGATGTTCATCTTAGTTACTCTTAACTTTGTTAAATCATAGAAAATCATAGAAAAATCCTAAAAATGCGAAACCAATTTCTATATTCCGAACCTTATGTATTTAGTGGAAGGAAGATTTTGTTCATTTTCTAAACAAATGATCTTATATACTGTCCTTCTAGTATGTACTCATGGTGAATCCAAGTTGGTTTAGCAAACAAAGATCCCTAGCTCCATGAGCTCCTCAAGGTCGAATCTAGGGTTTTGGAGGGTTGGAGAATCTTTGATCCAAACTTTGTTGATTAGTCCTTAATCAATTGTCTTAAGTAATTAGGATCATTAATCCAATGACTTAGACAACTCTAGAAATTTTTAGCCACTAAACCTAGGAAGGCCATGACCTATTATAGGGAATTAGAAGATTTTAATTGTTTGATTAGTGATTAGTTGATTCTGATTGATGAAGGTTTAGCAAGTTCGTTGTGTACATGAACTCGGATTTCCGACAAGTTACGTATTATACCGCGGAGAAATCTTCGAGAGGTAAGAGGGGATTACCTAAGGGGATTATTCGATGGCTACGTGCCAAATTGTGTTGTCTGTAATTATTTGTTGGTGGTTGTTTAATTTGTTTAAGTTGTTTTATTTTGAACTGTGATGCCTTATCTGCTTATAATTGTTTATCTGCGATTATTTATTTTAATGCTGTGATGCATGATCTGCCTGAAAATATTACTGTGATATTTGTGGTGGATTGTTGTTTGAGAAGCCTGACAGTGGTCAATGCCCAATCAATTAATCAGATAAAAGCTTTGAAAAGCTTCATAAATTATATTAAATGTTTTAACGGTAAAATATTAGAATATAATATTAATAGTAAATATTTATTTGGGAAAATAAGGAGTTTTGGAAAATATCATTATTTTAATGATTTATCGCTGTAAGGGTGATTTATGAGTCACAGGGAGAACGTAACCGTGAAAATATTTTTGTACTGCTGATTTTTACGTAAGAAATTCCGAAATATTATAAAAAGTTATTTTATGAAATTAAATTTCGAAAATAACTTACTAACGATTTTAGAAAAAAGTTTAAGTGGAAAAAGCTAAAATTTGGCTTAAATGGCTTTTAAAATGCTAATTTGACGGAAACTTGGAAAAATACCGACGGCAAGAAATCCTAAAGCGGTAGTACGTGTTTTAAATAACCTTGAGCCTCAAGTGACCATTTTTTCCCTAAAAAGTTAAATTTTTAACTTATGAGTTTATTTCCCATTTGAAATGATTTTCCGAAATCAAGTTGAACTCAACTGTGTTAAAGTGGTATTGAACTTAGTAACCGAGACGTCGGGGTAGTAAGGTTCGTGTTGTGTTATGAACTTGGTGTCCTTTGGACTTTGAGGTCCTGTAGACTTGGTGTCTACTGTAGACTAGGTGTCTACTGAGTTAAAAACATTTAAGATGTTTTCTATTACCACGAACCCATGGCTAGTGCATCAGTCTAGGGGTTTCGTGATTGAGCACTCGGACTTTGAGGTCCTGTGTTATTAAGTAAAGTTTTAAAGATGTTTAAAACTATGATTAGTCGTAAGCCATTTTGAGCTTCGGCAAAGAGAGATTGAACACAAAGAAAAGTGTCAAGAACAAAGTGTTTTTGTTGCATGCATTTGGCAGACGTGCCCCGGTTTATGTGTGAGTACCTTGCGGCGTTAGGTATCTCATGCTACGATTTTCTTCATTGTGCCCGGGTGGACAATGAAACCCCATTTACTTTTTTATCACTGTGCCTTGGGTTTGGACAGTGTGCAATGGGTTGCGTGCCTATGGCTGCGTGCCTTTTTGCCTTGTATGGCAATCGAGCCTGATCAACTCACCACGTGTTGGGATATCTCATGAGATTAAGTGTGAAGTTAGACGATGTGTTGAAGTGTTCATGCATAGTTTTTCAACTGATGATGTGTGGGGTATGAAACCCAGTGATAAACTATTAGCTTGATATGAATGCTTATGTTTATATAACATGTATCTGTGTATGTGTTATCTGTGGTGTCGTGCATGTAGTTGTCGAGTTAAATCCGGATATTGGTTTCTCACTCTTGCATGTTTTATTTGTGGTTTCTCTACTTGTGCATATACAATTACGTCCAAGATTAGATGGACCCGGATATGCCTCTGGCACATTCGAGGCTACGCTCGATCATGTTTGATCGTGCACACCACGGCGGTGCCTAGGAGATAAACCCTGGGGCACTCGACGCCACCTATTATGGCCCTACTAGAGAGATTGTCGGCATCGTAGAGGCAGGACCACAGCGGAGGACGCATATTGTGGAGACTGTTGAGGTATCTCTACCTCCAATATGGCTTTACCTACAGTTCTTGGCCAAGCATGGGTTACTTGTCGTTCCACCTCAGCCGATTCAGCCTTAGCCTCTTCAGATAGTAGCACCTGCAGTACCTCCTGTTGAGGTGGCAAAAGATCCTGAGATCGAGGAGGACCCCTATGAGTACTTTGAGGATGATCTTAAGTTTCACCCTCCTGTCGTTGATGATGATGACTCTTCAGACAAGGATGCGGGAGCAGAGGTATCTTCACCAGATACAGCTACTGGAGGTGGGGGTGATCATCATGATCTCCACATTGGTTTTCATTAGCTTGACCAGCTATAGGTATAGTTTTGAGGTAGCGAGTCTTGTCAGTTTTTGATCTGGCTACTGAGAGCCATGAGTTTTTGGTATGGTTCTGGACTGCTCATTACAAAGCTGTTCATCAATTTTCACGAGTCCCTCTTTAGAAAGTTAGGGTTCATCTTCTCACATCTGCCTCCCACCAGTCCGACGACCCCGCCGCCACCCTTCACACCGCTAATCTTGATCGCCACCTCCATTCTCGTTGTCGCCTATGTTCACGGTGAGTGGGCTTCGTTCTTCCTCCTTTCTACTGTTTATCTATTGTAAATCGACTGAAATCATTGAATCCTCTCTGTTCTTGCTCCGTTCATAGCAATCTTCACTTTCTTTTGGTGGATCACCGAATCTTCATTTCGTTCGAAGCTTATTATGGTCGTAGGTGTCACTGCTTCAGTGAGTGCTCCATGCTTGGATCTGCCATTTCCCCCAATTCGTTCAAATCTGGTGCATATATATTAAAGGTTGTGTTTTTATGTATATAGAGTTTGGAACTTGTGTCTGAAATATTCTGAGTTCTTTTGTCTCTGTGTTTGTTTGAAATTTATCATGTTTTGAAGTCTTATCTGTTTCTGAATCATTTCATTTGTTGGAGTATTTCCCCCTAATTAACCATAGCATTAGCACCATGAAATTAGATGTTTAGAGTTTTAGTCACTGTTCATTTTTGCTTCTTATTTTATGCTATTATAGCCTAACAGTGTTAGATTTTGAATTTAAAATGCTATCATGAAGAGTATTCTTCACCCAAAAACATTTTCCTTTCTCTCAAATTGTATTTATAAATATGTAATGATGCGTTGTTAAAAACTGATGAGTGTGATTTCACCTCATATTTCTTTATCATTTTGCATGCATTTTCATGTAGATTAGGCTTTTTTATTTTGATATTTGTTAGTTTTTCCTTTTGGAACGGGTAAGATGGTTCTGTGGTGTTTGTGTGTAGGAATTCATGATTAAAATGATCAAATCCAGTTGATTCAGAGTTTGCATGAAGATGGAGCTTGAAAAGCAAGAAAAACGAGCAAAGCAGAGACCATCACAACCTGGGTGTTGCAACCATCACGGCCTTGATCGAGCCAGACTGAAGAAAAAGAGGAGCGCCTGAGTCAGAAGCTGTCACGGCCTGGCCGTGATAGCCTTCCAAAGCAAGAATTCATCAAGTCAGAACCTGTCACGGCCTGGCCGTGACAGGCATCACGACTGTGACGTGTTAATTTTGAGATTCTGATTTTCTATTTTGATCTGATTTGTAATAGTTTTAATCCCAAGTTAACCTACATTATACATAGGACAATTGGGCTCGAAAATAGGGATATCTTGGTAGCCCTTTGGTTTAATTGAGGATTTATCTTCTTCTTCAATTGCTTCCCTTCTCTTAGGATTTTTATGCTTTTGTTAATCAAGATTGCTATGACCATGGCAATGCTTGAGTAGTCATTTCATTTCTAGGAATTGGGGCTATGCCCAAGACTTGTTTTATGTTATGAATTGATGTTTTTTCCTTTTGTTAATTTCAATTTGCTTTAGATTTGGTTCTTATTATGCTTCATCCATGTGAATTGATTGATCACCTATTTGCATGTCTTAGATATTCTAGGGAGGAACTGAGAAGTGAACCTGGGTATTGGATCCATAAGAATTGAACTTAGGACTTAAATTACGAGAGTTAGAAGCGGTCCTTCAAGGGTTCATTGAATTATCACAAACCTGAATGAGTCCAATTTAAATACAATTACCACGAGAGTAGGGGTTGGTTTAATTGGGCATAGTTCTTGTATCTCGAGAGGGAACATTAACTATATTAAGATAAATTCACTTTCAAAGCAAATTTTATAATTAACAAGAGGGATAGTAAATTTAGTAGCATAAGCAGTCTTATTGGTAATCCAATTCCTGGAAATCCCTTTTGATTTGAAAAACAACCAAATTGATTTACTTTCCTATTTTGTTTGATTATGATTTTTATAATTGATTTGTTACTTAATTTTAATTTCAAAAACTAAATCTTTTCTTGTTTAGTCTAATTGATCTGATAATTAATTGTTATTCAAAATCACGGTCTATGTGGGTTCGATTTTTCTATTACTTGATGACGAAGCCGTACACTTGCGGATTCACGCTATCAAAAACCGATCAACCGAACCGATCCAAACCGTATTTAAACGGATCAAATCGGATTTTTTTGAGCAAGTCATCCAAACTGAACCGAACCACATGCTCTTTTTATCTTTGGATTGGATGACTTTTTGCCTCAAAACCGATACAAACCGAACCGCGAACACCCCTAACGACTACCAACGAGAGCTTTTGATTCCCAATTATAAATCCGAGTATAGAGTAAAACCTCAATTTAGTCCTTCAAAATGTAAAAGCATGTCAAGTTAATCTCTCATATTAACGAAATTTCAAATTCATCCTCGAATTCGTAAAATGTTTGTCAACCTGGTCCCTCCGTTAATCTCTATTGCTTAATAAAGTTGATGCATAAATCAGGGACCAAATTGATACTGTGTTAGACCAAGTTTCTCTCACTTAACGTCTCTTTTTCTTCCGCTCTATCTCTCTCTGCTCCATTTCAAAAACCCATTTTCTTCAACAACCCTAACAACACAGACCAAAAAATTGATGCAGCACAAGGCACAAAGAGTTCAATGAAGAAAGAGGGACGGCAATAAGAAGGACAATCAATAGCATGCATAAGTGGGATTTCTCTCCAATTCAATTTCTGACATTCGGTATCGGCGAAACAAAGTGGGATACTTCAAAATAAATACTAAAAATGTTATTGATACGTAGAACTTATTTTTCGTTCTCTTTCTTCCTATTGCAAATGAAAACCCATAACAAAACAATATAGAATGCTCATATTAAAAAACAAAAAACGTTGTAAAAAATGGTTCTTGTTGCACAGTTCCAATGATTCGATGTAATTTAAGCACCCAAAAGTGGTAAAGATTAAATTAAATAAAATAAAAAGTGGCAATTTGTTCCATGAACCAACTTAGCAAAACCCCTAACCCATGAACGAAGACAGGAAGAAGATGGACGAAAAATCCATGAAAAAACGAAAAACCATCAACAGGGTCTCAATTCGGTTCCCGATTTACGTGTCAATTAAGTCCTACGACATTGTAAGCAGCTGTGCAATGACATGGGTGCCACCAAGGCCCTCAACATGCTACATCAGAGTCCCTAACCCTGTTTAGCAGAGACTGATGGAGGACCAAGTTGACAAACGTTTTGCAAATTCAAGGATGAATTTGAGATTTTATTAACGTGAGACATTAAGTTGACACATATATATAATTTTAGAGACCAAATTGAGGTTTTACTCTTACATATATAATAACTTTCCTAAAATCGTCAAAAACAACATTTTATTTTACTTTTTACTCATATACGAAAATCATTTTCACACACATTAGCATTGCCAATTTTTTTATTTTTCTTTTATTGGCGAAACTCTTAAAATAGTCCAAAAAAGTAATGATTCCAAAAGATACACTTTGCCCGATTATTTCCCAAACTACTCATCTTTTTCCTATCGCGAGGTCGGTTTCTCAAAAACTGAAACAATTATAATTTTTTAATTAAATTTAAAGTTAAAAAAAAACTAACATAAGACTTTCCAACTACAATTTAAAAAAAAAAAAGAAAAAGAAAAGAAACAACCAACGAGGGAAGTCAGCAAATGGGATATCGACTACCTAACAAAAAAAATTAAATTAAATAAAACAGATAGAAAAAGCACAAGGGAAGCCAACTTCCCAAATAGGTTAATAACAATGAGTATTTTGAGAAATAATGAGGAAAAATCTGTATTTTGAAAACATAATTTTTAAATGTTTTTGTCTTCTGTTATGCCTTGCTATATTTTCCTACAAAATTATTTTGCTATATTTTATGGCTTGCTATATGCTCAATATTTTCTTTATAAATTTATGGGTCTTGCTAACCAGTGTTCTAAGGACACTAGTTAAGAATTCCAGAAAAAACAAGTTACTATGAGAAAACTAAATTTAACATTTCTTTAGAAAAATAAATACAATACTTTTCCATAAAAAGTTATTTTTCTTGATTTTTTAATTGATGCCCTAAGAATACTGGTTAACATTATCCTAAATTTAATTGTAATATTGTGTGTGTAAAGACTTGGGATCCGGATTCACTGCATTTGGGAGTCTTTAATTTTTTTCTAAAGTCAGGTAAAATTCTATCAAGAGATGATTTTGTTGAGTGTAGAAAAGATAAAAACACCCCTAAAATTTATCTAAATATATAAACCTTAAGAAATCCAAATTTAGAAAATCCAAATTCAAAGATTTGGTTCAATATTTTCTGTCAAGGTACTTCGTAATGCCTTGACTTGTATATTTGAGATCCAAAGAGGGGCTCTGTTTTCGGTCCATTGGATCCTAAATATTATAACGAGAATCAAGGAATGTTTAAGAATCTTTGGTTAGATTTACTTTATAATTTGAATCTATTTTTAATCCTAAAGCAATGTCGGTGGAACAAAAGTTTCTTATTCATTCAATGAACATTTTGACAAGCATGATGTCATATTAATTAACTAGCTGATTAGTATCTAACCAATCTTTCATACACACGTTACAACTACGAGGAAAAAATGTCCGGGTTTAGAAGACGAGTTAAATTCTGATAGCATGCACGGAAGGATGCACCTGCTGAGGTTCATGCTGCTTTGTCCGCAGATGCGATTTCTATAGCTTTTGTAGCATCTCCAAATTGGGGTGCTTGTCAACTGATCTAAACCGAAAAACTGAAAATCGAATAAATCGAAAATCGAAAAAATGTTTTTTTTTATTGGATTGGATTGGATTTTAGAATCCTCTAGTAAAATCCAATCCAAACCGATCTATTATATGCATATACTACTATTTTTGAAATTATAGTATTACTCATACTTAAACATTGTTTTTTATATTTTTATGTCCCTCGTTCTCTTTAATATTTTTGTTGGAATGACATATATGGCCCCTTTTAGAATAAATATTATTGGATTGAAGTTATATTTTGCTAAAAGTTTTGATGCATAACATATATACATGATTGAGTAAACATGAAAAATATGAAATCAATTGCTTGAGTAAACATGAAAAATATGAAATCAATTAAGTAAATTTGAAAATAATTAGCTACAATTTATTTGTAGCCGATTCAAGGGGAAAAAAAATAGGATAAGTGAGAGTAGATATAGGCACTGTTTGGTTTGCCAAATCCGCTAGCGTTTAGCGGATAGCGTATAGCGGATGGAAAAGTAGCCCCGTTTGATAGTCGTTTTTAAAATTAGCGTATAGCGTTTTTTCACTAGAGTATAGCGTTTTTCCCAGACGCTACTTGAAGTAGCGTTTGAGCTTATAGCGTATAGCGTTTCATTTTTTCTTCCATTTTTATCCCTACCATCTTAATTAAATTTATCACTTATCCTTGATTATAAAATAAAATACTAATTATTTAACATAGTATATAAATAAGAATTAATTTTGCTATTTAGATTTATATTTAAGATAAAAAAGTGGAAAATATATTTTTATCTATAAAAAATAAAACTTATATAAAAATCAAATCAATATATAATTTTATTTTTATTATTCCATTTTATTTATTAAAAATAATTAATATTAAAATTTAAAATTAATGATTGAATTTTTTAAACGATAAATAAATTTTTTTGACGTGATAAACAATAAATAATTTAGAATAAAATAAATTATTATAAGTGATAATTATTTTAAAATAAATAATATAAATAATATATATACATATAATTTACATTAAAAAATGCAAACATATCCTTTTATGTCATTTTACATTTATCAGCTAGTCCAACCGCTAGTTTTACCAAACACTTCAAATCCAATCCGCTAGCTAATCAGCTATCCGCTATCAGCTAGCTTATCCTCTATCCGCTAGCTTATCCGCTACCGCTATCCACTAGCTTATCCGCTATCCGCTAGTTTTTACCAAACAGAGCCATAGAGAATCAACATAAAAGAACGTGCTAAAAAATATCAATAATTATTTTTTTGTAAACTCCCAAATTAAAATGAAGTTTAACCTTTGTCCACTATTAAATATATAAGTAGAAAGGACATTTGACATAAGAAAAAAAATAAAGTATGACAAAACCGAATTATCCAATCTAATCTAATCCAAATCTCATTTGATTGGATTGGATTGGATTGGATCGGATTTTTTTAAGGAAGCAAACCGATCCAATCCAAACCGCACGTTATTTTCATCATTGGATCGGATGATTTTTATTCAATCCACGAACACCCATATCTCCAAGGTTCCATATTGGGTTTTTTAAAGCTTTTTATGCCACATAGATGTGCTCCAATGGAAGAAAAAACTAAAGAACTGTTCCTTAGCTTATGGAACCAATTAGAGATCCTATTAAAGTGTAGTTTTTTTCTTCTTTTTTTCTCGTACCCAACAACAACAAAAAAACTGATATGTATGACATTAATTTTTTAATATTATTAATCAACAACAAATTATTTTATATGTGGCTTTTAAGATATTTATGATAATAATTAAATATTTTTCATGATTTAATAATTTATAACTAGTTAACGACGTAAAAAAAATCTTTATATTAAAACAATATATAACAATTAAATCATTAAAAAAAGTATATATATGTATTTGGAATTCAATTCATATCAAGTATCAACCTTATACTTTTAAAAAAAATCCGACCCTCTTAATAATAATTACTTGGTTGATAACATAAAGAACTTTAAAATAGAAGACATAAATTATGATATGCGGAGTCATATTGCTATAATACACTCTGACTTTCCTTTTCCCTTCTTCCTTTCCCCTCCCATAGAGACCTACAATAGTATTTTAATCTTTTATTCAAAATGAATAATTAAATAACTGAATTTAGAAAGAAAATCAACTACAAACTCATGCCTTCACTAGTCAAAATAACACGATCCACAAATCACAAACAATTCGTTGTTATTGAAGACATAAGTACCCATTCATAAACTTAAACTCAAAAACTTTACAAGTTTAATTTTGATACATTGTTGCAATGTACATTTTTTAAACTGTCAAGCAATCACAAATTATTATATATATTATTTTTTAAGTAATTAGTATGAGAATCAAACATTTTTAATGATGTGATATTTTATAGTTAATTGATGTTATAAAAAAGAATTTGTATTGTCTGTACCTAACAATTGAATCCGAATTGAATCCATTAGAATATCGAATCCTCCTCAATTGTGTGTATGTTTGACGACAAAGGCTAAGGTCCTCCCATATGGGAGTAGAGAACCCATCCATTAATTCATCCGGGCCATTGACTTATTATTAAAGAAAATGAAAGGTTGATATTTTTAACAGGGAACCCGAGGATCAATTTTTTTTTTTTTTGAACAAAGGATCCAGTTTTATTTGTTTTATCGAGAATTCAAATTTATTGCATTCTGAGTTATCATCTTTTTTTCTTTCTCCTATTCATTTTTTTTCCTTCATCGTCAACTGCCCCACGCCTCCACTTTGCATATCCACCTTATGTTCTTGATGAAATATGATGTTAGATTGGGTTACGCGGCTACACAACTTAAACGGGGTCCAATGGGTTGTGGCGTTTAAGCTGGAAAATGAGGACACGGTGCGATGTAACACCCTGCTTTTTCGTAAGTGCTTTTGTAAAGCTTGTTTGGTTGCTTAAGCTGGTTTTGTTAAATTAGAATTGTTGATTGAGGGCTTAGTGAGATTTTTTGGCTTAAAAGTCCCTTTCTGATATATGAGCACGCCCGTGCTCATTATCCAGCATCATGTGCTTAAAGTCAGAAGCGTGTCTCTGATTTTAAGTTGAGCACTCCCGTGCTCAATGTGCGGACTGCGTCTCGCTGACGCTAAGTCCAGCACGACCGTGCTTGATGAAGAGCACGACCATGCTTGAGTTCGGACTATATATTTTTGCATAGAGACCGAGGGTTTACGTGAAAACCCCTACTTTTGGTGGCTGCCACTACCCTAGTGCGGCCATAGCAGTTTCTTCTCCTTTTGTTCATCCAACTCAATCTGTTCTTGAGTATTGGAGACCTTTGGGGAGCTTTTGTCCATCTGTGCTTTATATATAGGTAAAGTTTTTCCCTTTTGTAAATTCTTTTCATTACCTTGATTGGAAACTGAGTTGGTTTGTGTTTCTGTTTAACCAAGGATTGGAATCGGACTATGTGACACCCTTCTACCCCGAATGTTATAAGGCATTAAATATAAAACAATTAAAGAGGAAAACATGCATTTAACTGAATTAAATAAAACAGTTGCCCATGGGTAGAAAAGTCCCACATGAACTCGTTTACAACGCGGAAAATAAAAATAAGTTTAATAAAATAAAAACGTCATCAAATAAATAACCCAACCCCGATGTCACAATTCAGAGCTGGTATAACCGTTCTGGAAATAAATCCTCGGAATATAACTGGAAAAAAAATATCTAAACTTAAACAACCCTACTATGAGTGGCGGCTCCTCAGAGTCACTCCTCTCTGAGCTGCTCATCATCCTCTGCAAATGCCAATCAGGCCAAACACAAACAATAACAGGGAGTAAGATTCATGTAATCATATAAACGACAGGGGAAATATTGCGCAAGGTAAACATACACATAAGCATACAGCAACATCCAACAGTATCATAACAACCAAGTATGCTATGCTATGCAATGCATCAACTACTCCGCTACTCCAACTATGCATATGGATCCAAACTAACTCAGGATAAACGACTTTGGAGTTACATATCCGTATTGGGCATAAAGGCACCAACACCGGCAGTTCACCAAACCTTGGGTGAACCCCATGGATAGCCAACGCATCAAATCGTGGATGCCTCATCACGGGGGGCCTCGGTCACCAAACCTTGGGTGACCTACCGTGGATGGCCAGATCACCGTACTCTCGGGCGATCTCCCCTTTGTCGAACCTCCCCCATCAACTACTCCAATGCTTTATGCAAATGGCACAACAACAAACAATCTCAACCACCTCCTTGCTTGGGCCATGAAGCTCCCAAGACTTTCAACATCGAACTCAACGTAACCTTAGACCCAAACCGTGGGGTCAAGGCTCCCTTGGCCAATAAGCACCAAGGTTCAACTCAACGTGCTTGGGTCTATAAGCACCCAAGACTTCAACTTATCAACGTGCGGTAACCCAACGGATACCGACTTAACAGCTTGTTATCTTAATTATCTTATATAATTGAAAACCAAGTTGTCTAATCTTTATATTTGATTAATTATCTCAACTTATCATCATGGGGGAATGGGGTTTAAAACCCCTTAAGTCCTTTAATTGTATCACTGTCCAGGAGGTCAGCACGGTCGTGCTTAGACCTTAGCACGGTCGTGCTTGGACACATGAGGGCGTGCTGCCCTTTTAAGTGAAGCACGGTCGTGCTTCACCCTCAGCACGGTCGTGCTCAGCAGCACGGTCGTACTGTTTGACCTGCACGGTCGTGCTGAACAGCACGGCCATTTTCCAGAATTTAAATGGGAGCACGGTCGTGCTCCCTGTTCAGCACGGTCGTGCTCAATACACGACTGCATTGTTCTGGGCAGGACAGAAACCAGGTTCTAACCAATCAACTTAGGGATTAACCCCTTAAACTTAGTACGGTTTTTAAACCTATTTAACCAATTAACATAATTTCATCAACCTCAACTCATCATAACAACAATACCATCAATCAACCAATGTCATGTCAATAACAACAATTAACATACTATCACATCATCAACAGTCATTAAGAATATAAGCATATATTCATGATATACCAACACAGTCATCAACATACAATTTCATACAACATTTCAGGGTCATGAGGAACCCTTAACCTTACTCTACCCCACTGCCTAATGAGAACAATTCCCTTCTCCCCATACCTGGATTGAAGGTAGCTCTATCAACCAACGTATGCTCCTAACTGCAACCGGTTCCTTCCCAAACAGCTTAACCCAAAGAACCTTAAACAATAGAACATAACCAGATTAGTTTCCTACTCAAAACAAAGAAGGAAACCACAAGGGGAAGGGAAACCATTACCTCCAGACCAAGGTAGAACCACTAGTCTCTCTAAACTGCTTCCAATAACCCCCAACAATGATGAACGAAGAGGAAGCAGTGTGGAAACGTGCTCTGGCCGCAACTGATGACGGCTGCCAACAAAAGTAGGGTTTTCATGTTAACCCTCGGGTTCTGCACCCACTTATAAAACTTGGACTTGAGCACAGTCGTGCTTACCCTTAAGCACGGTCGTGCTCCACTTAGCGTCAGCGAGACGCGGTCCAGGCATTGAGCACGGTCGTGCTCCCTGTTCAGCACGGTCGTGCTCAACTTAAAATCAGAGACACGCTTCTGACTTTAAGCACGGGCTTGCTGGCTGATGAGCACGAGCGTCCTCATGTACCAGAAAGGGACTTTTAGGCTAAAATCTCACTTAGCCCTTAACCAACATTTTTTAAAATAAAATAACTAGCTTTATAAAAACATTTTACGAAAAACGGGGTGTTACAGACTAAGCCGCTCGTGGGGACGTGATCAGTTTGATCGTTTGAGCGTAGAGCAACCTTCAATCCAGGTATGGGGAGAATGGTAGTGTAACCATAGGCAGTGGGGGTAGTGTAAGGTAAAGGGGTTCCCATAACCCTGGTTTGTTATATACAAATGTGTGATTTAATATGCTAAATTGGTTGTTCGTTGATAACATGATCTGTTTGGTTTTTAGGCTATGTATGATATATGATTATGCTATGATACATTGTTGTTTCTGGTTTATATGTTCATAATATGCTTTTTATGTTCATGTTGGTTATATCATGTTTATGATGCTATGAGGATAATTGTTGTTGGTATGACGTTGGTTGAATATTTGATGTTAATGATTGATTTGATGAAGATGGTTACGTTGATAAAATACTTAATTGATTAGGCTCTTAAATGATTTAGAACCTTAAGGATTTAATCCAGGAAAATTGGTTAAAATTGATGTTTGTTTTCTGCCCCGAACAGTACTGTCATGCATTGAGCACGAATGTGCTGAACAGGGAGCACGATTGTGCTCCCAGTTTAAATTCTGGAAAATGGACACGCTTTAAGCACTGCCGTACAGCAGAGGAGCACGACCGTGCAGCAGAGCACGACCGTGCCGAATATGAAGCACAACCGTGCTCCACTTAAATGGCAACACGGCCATAATGTGTTGAGCACGCCCGTGCTGGGGTTTAAGCACGACCGTGCTCACCCCTCCTGGACAGAAACAGAATTAAAGGACTTAAGGGGTTTCCAACCCCAATTCCCCAATGATGATAAGTTGATATAGCTAATCAAAGATAAAGATTAGACAACTCGGTTAAATATGATTAAGAAGATGAGATGGTGAGATGTTAAGATGGTTAAGTCGGTATCCGTTGGGTTACCGTACGTTGATAAGTTGTACCTTGATGCCTATTGGTCAAGGGGGCCTTGACCCCACGGTTTGTGTCTAAGGCGTTGTTGATATTGAAGTCTTGGGTGCTTATTGACCCAAGCATGTTGAGTTGAATCTTGGTGCTTATTGGCCAAGGGAGCCTTGACCTCATGGTTTGGGTCTAAGGTCACATTGATGTTGATGTTGAAGTCTTGGGAGCTTCATGGCCCGAGCAAGGAGGTGGTTGAGATTGTTTGTTGTTGTGCCATTTGCATATAGCATTGGAGTTGGTTGATGGGGGAGGTTCGACATAGGGGAGATCGCCCGAGAGTACGGTGATCTGGCCATCCACGGTAGGTCACCCGATGGTATGGTGACTGAGGCCCCCCGTGATGAGGTATCCACGGTTTGATGTGTTGGTTATCCATGGGGTTCACCCAAGGTTTGGTGAATTGCCGGTGTTGGTGCTTCTATAGCCAATACAGATATGTAACTCCAAAGTCGTTCATCCTGAGTTAGTTTGGATCCACATGCATAGATGGAGTAGTGGAGTAGCTGATGCATTGCACCGCATAACATACTTGATTGATATGATATTGTTGGATGTTGATGTATGCTTTGTATGTACGGATGCAAGCTTATGATGATGCCATGTTTATATGTTTACCTTATTTCCTATCTCCATTCTATATATGTTTACATGAATCTTACTCCCCGTTATTGTTTGTGTTTGACCTGATCGTCATTTTGCAGAGGATGACGAGCAACCCGGAGAGGAGTGACTCTGAGGAGCCACCACTCATAGTTAGGGCATTTCCCTTTGTTTAGTTAGTTTTTTTAGTTGTTTTTCGTGGTGTATGGAACGGTTATACCAGCTCTGTTGTGACATCAGGTTGGGACGTTGTTATTATTTTGTTAGTTTATTTGTTTTAGATTTGATTTATTTCCGCGTTTGTGAACTGGTTCATGTGGGACTTTTCTACCCATGGACAAAGGTTTTAAATCATCCAATAAATGCATGTTTTTATTTTAATTGATTTTATATTTAATGTCTTATAACATGCGAGGTAGATGGGTGTCACATGCGATGGTGCAAGAACTGTCTCCGTCTCGCCACCTCATGAAGGAAGCAATCTACGCTCGCAGCCTCCTCGCTGTTGTCCACTCCAACTACTGTCGCTCCCTCCGCCTAACCGGTTCCAACCTCTGCACTTTCGCCGCTAGAGAACTCCTCTGCGTCTTCTATGACGCCCCGTCGTGTTCCTCAGACCAAAATTAAAACTCTCCATCACAACAACAACTGTCACCGTCAACCACCACCCCTCATCCCCCACATCAACTACTTTTTTTTTGTTTAGAATAAAAATTGCAGCTAGGTAAAGCACTCACAAGGCTACCGAGCATGGCGTCAATGGCATGTTAGAGCTGCCAGCTGGGGCTCAACCCAAAAGATTATTACACTACTCAACTAGCCCTTGTAATGTCAGCAGTTCTCCTTGAGTACGGTTGCCCACCAAGGGGGATTTTAGTGGCATTAGGGAGATTCGAACCTGCACCCATAGGGAGAGTGAGAATTCAACTCCGGATCCTTAACCACTTGTGCCAATCCCCATTGGCATTTGGGTTCAACTATTACTCATATTTAATATATTTAGAAAAGTAATGATTTCTCCATCATTTCAACATTTATATACCAACTAATTTGGTAAGTATACATTTAAAAGTCAATTTTATTAATACCTTCCATAGAATCCATACGGTATTCAATTTATCGATTAAAATCACTTTTAATGATAAAATATCAAAGCATAAATTAGTTAAAAAAAAAATTGGTACATTCTACTTTTTTTTTGGTACAAAACATAAATTAGTTACTACAACCTTACTTTTAACAATAATGTTAAATGGACAACCAAATTTGATAACTAATACCTGGACAACTTACATGCATATATGACCAGTGGCCCAAATGAAATGAAATGTTAACCAAATATTACAAGTGTGCCATGGGTATATATGTTGTCTTGTAGAGTTGTCAAATTTGGTTGTTAGAATATCACAACTCTACTTTTAATCAAAGCAAAATTATAAAACACAATCTATCAAAACTCAGTCATGTAAAAAGAATTTCCAAATACACCTTAAGAGTATGTTTGGGAAAGATTATTTTCCCTGGTTTCAGCTGTTTTTTTAGCTTAAAAGCTGTTTCATAGATAATCTATTATGTTTGGCATTTTGCTTAAATTTATAAAAAAAAGCTTTTTTTAGGGGGAAAATGCTATTTTATGCCATCTAGTTTTTTCTAGCTTAAGATTATTGTGATTTGATTATTTTTCATTCTCAAAACTCCCTTCCCTATTTACCCCTATAAAACTACCTTCTAAACAAATATTATTAAATTATTAAATTATATAAATAACTCCATACCCCTTTTTCGTAATTTATTATATAAAAGTGATTTTTTTTGCACCACCCAAACGAAATAGATTATCTTAAAATCGCTTTTCAACAAACAGTCCCAAACAAAAACAGATTCTGATTATAATCGATTATCACAATAATGGATTATACAAAAATTGATTATCAGCATAATCTTTTTTTTTTCAGCTTTCCCAAACACACTCTAAAGCTACGTTTGGATTAATCGATGGAGTGAAGTTGTAAATAAAAGAAACCTTAACACGTTGATGAAAAACTCTGTATCACCCAAACCTTAAAATTTCCCTATCCTCCAATTTGGGAATTTGGGATTGAATGGTTATAAATCCAATTCATATCATTTGTAATTTATTTCATCTCATTATTATTATTGTAACTTTCAAACAATATAATAAAATTTTCTTTATTCTCTAGTTAAACTTTTAAATTATGAAATTACATGATTTTATCTTTTCACTTTAGTCCATTCCAAATCATTTCATTTCTAGCTACTGTGCTCGATCTCCAACTCCCAAACCATGTCTATATCTTATTAAAAAAAAAGGGCTAAATTACACTTTTGGTCCCCAAATTGTTATTAAATGTTCAATTTGGTCCTCAAGTTTTTAAACGGTTCATTTTGGTCCCCTAATTCCTTAAACTTGTTCAAATAGATCATTCCGTCAAGTTGACTAACGACGATGTCAAACCTAATGCCACGTGGCATTAAGTTTAATATTTTAGTACCACGTGACATTAAATTTAATATTTTAATATTCATTTTGGTCCCCAAATTGTTTTAAAATGTTCATTGTTGTCCCTTAGTCAACTTGACGGAAGGACCTATTTAAACAAATTTAAGGAATTAGGGGACCAAAATGAACCATTTAAAAACTTGGGGACCAAATTGAATATTTAATAATAATTTGGGGACCAAAAGTGTAATTTAGTAAAAAAAAAAAAAAAAAAACCATGTCTAAATCTAGTTGACTAAACAGGAATCAACGGGTCAAATAAAAGTCCTTGGTAAACGCGGAGATCGTATGTGTAGGTAACTAGGTATATATCTGCGCATGGGCTCCTAAACTCTCGGGTTTTCATCCATGTGCTAAGTAGAAAAGTTTTATGGCAATTCTTTTGAAAACAAATGTCTAATACGTAATTAATTGAATGGGATTGTTGAAGCTTAGCATGATCCAGCTGTTCTCACACTCTTGTAGCCATCATCATATCCATATCATACGGAAAATTAATATATCTAAGTTTTGCTACATCGGTTGATTCAACATTTCTTTTAGGTCAGGGTTAAAATTCAGGGTATCCCACAGCCGGTAGCCGTATACTAATCTCCCAATGATGTAGAGTATTAGGTAAGAGATAACTTCTCTTTCTATAAATACAACTTTATTCTCATCACCAAAATTCGAACTCTAGACGACTAGACATATGATTAAAAGACACATGCAGCTAGTCACTTGCATCCCACCTTGCGGGTCATCGGTTGATACACCTTAAAGATACAAACGTTGACTTTAATAATTAGCACATACTGGAATGCTCTCTTTATTATTATCCACTCAAATTCCTCAAACCACTAAACATTATACGGTAAAAAAACGTTGAGCAGTCAGCAATGTATATTAACCCCACCCCCACAAAACTATATATATATATATATATATATATATATATATATATATATATATATATATATATATATATATATATATATTTTATGTCTTTCTCTCGTTTCTGTTTTAGTTTGGTATGAAAAGCTTCTTATAAAGCCAGTGGTGCTATAACGTTTATGCATGCTACATATACAATTTTTGCAACAGGGCTGCATTGCTAATATATTCGTGTATGGAGTCTAGCAATGCTTTCGAGGTTCTATACGTTTAGCCAGTGTTTATTTACTTTTCTAATGAGAAAAAAATGAAGAAAATTTTGTAAAAAAAAAAAAAATTCAGATGAAAATAATCTTTTTACTTAAACCTATAGAAAAATTGTTACAATTCAATTGGATTCCAGCCTTACATGAAACTTGCAAAAGCAAGAAGCTGGCCTGCTACCAATAAAATTGTTGTCGCGTAATCTATCGTGAACTAAAAATAATATATTATACAACATATTGGAAATTTGGAATGAATTTACGATCACTGAACACTTTATTTTTTTGTTGAACCCGGGTATCCTCCGGCCGAGAGTCAGAGGCTAATCCCTCGAAATACTGAGATCCATTTTAGGGGTCGACCTCTCCCAACAGATGTTATTCCATACCCATGAGTCAGGAATCGAACCTCTGACCACATGCTTGAGGAACCCAGTTATCTACCAACTATATCATATCATGTTGGTACGATCACTGAACTTCTGTATACCAAATATGGTCATTCGTTGTAGTCCACTAGATTGAGTGCGTTTAATCACTTTTAGCTGACTTTTATCAAAAAATTCATAACCTTAAAGGATCACATTCTTAGAAATCAATACTCCCTCAGTTTGTTTTTTCTTTGGTATTTTTAATTACTTGCTTAGATGTTTTATAAATCCAAGGTATAAATGACTAATTTTTTTTCCATGTATATCCTTATATAGAATTAAGTTGATTTGCTTTGAAAATACATAAAACCTTCCATAAATGGCCTAATGGAGTATGGAGTATTTATTTAGATTGGTAAATGCCATTGGAACTTGTAAACAATTAATGGTAGAAATAAGGATATTTTGATATAAATATATACAAATTAATGATTTCTTAATCTATGTGTAGAAATCTTAAAATATGAAAGAAAAAGAATAGAGGGAGTATGATAATAAAGAACTACGGTTCCTCATCATTTGAAGCATGTACAACCTGATGTGCGATACATTATTGTTCAGACATTGGAAAACTTTTCTATGAATTATTACTTGTTAGGTTTATTATTTGTGAAAAAGGATTTGGGTACAGATGCACAAAATTTAGGTCGACTTCGGAATTACAATATTCAATGTGGTATAAAATGTGGACTCTAATATATAAACTTAATTCCTTTCTTTTTGACGGCAACTTAATTCCTTTCTGAGAGCGCACAAATTCAGATAATTTTGGGGCATGTGACTATGTGTTCTCCTTTTTTCCCAAAAAAAAAAAAAAAAAAAAAACTGTTAGATAAATAAATGTGTCGAAAAAGTTAGGTTAAATTACACTTTTGGTCCCCAAATTGTTTTTTAATGTTCAATTTGGTCCTCAAGTTTTTAAAATGTTCATTTTGGTCCCTAAGTTTTTAAAACTTATTCAATCGAATCCTTCTGTGAAGTTGACTAACGGACATGGATGTTGACCCCAAAATAATGGTCCCTAAATTGTTTTTCAATGTTCAATTTGGTCCCCTTGGTCCCCAAGTTGTTTTTGAATGTTCAATTTGGTTCCCAATTTCGGCGGACCAGACGTGGTCAACGTCCATGTCCATTAGTCAACATGACGGAAGGACTCGATTGAATAAGTTTTAGGAACTTATGAACCAAAATGAACAGTTTAAAAACTTGGGGACCAAATTGAATATTGGAAAATAATTTGGAGACAAAAATGTAATTTAACCAAAAAAAAGTTATGAGGGTATGCTGTGCTGAGCTCCACTATAAATTATGTATAAGAGTGGGGGAAAATATCTAACGCGCTTATTGTGAGAACATTGCTTCAATATGAACTTGTTATTTTCTTAAATATTCGATGAGTTAAATTTTAACGGATAACAACAATGAGATACTATGATTAAATTAAGGGTTTAATTAGTATGTATCATCAATATAACAATGTAAGATAAATTATGATTGGTTGACAGTGTAAACTTTACACTGACAATACATATCGATTTCCTTCAAGTTATTATGCTTTATCAATTTTTTTTTTATACTATTTTTGTGTTTATTGATTTAAATTTTACATTAAGTTAAAATGTTTAATTTTGATACTAACATCATATCAAGAATTAATTTCAAAATATTAAGCTGTTAGATGAAATCATGTTGTTGTTTTTTTTAATATTTCCACTAGGGGTGTAAGCGGATCCAATCCGATTCGCGAATCCGATGGATCCGATCCGATTTTGGCGGGTTGGAAATGATCATCGGATCGAATCAGATTTAAAAAACTCTAATCCGAACAAGGTCGGTTCGGGTCTCGAGTCCTACAAATCTAATCCGATCCGAACCGAATCCTATAAATATTTATTTTTTAATTATTTTATATACATATATATAATGTTAATATATTATTATATGTATTTAATATAATTAATAATTAAATATGTATATTTTATTTATTTTTCTGTTTTTTAAATTTTTTTATTAATTTCTGAAGTTTAAATTAAAAATAAAAAAATAATGGGTAACCCGATGACCCGATCCGATCCGATTGTGGTCAGTTCAGTTCGGTTCGGATCCGTAATTAGAAAGTGGTCAAATCCGAACGGATCAAATCTGATCGGTTCGGATGATGAAACCCCCAAACCCGATCCGAACCGACCCGATTATACCCCAAATTTCCACCCATGAGAGTTAGCTCATAGGTGGTCATTCCATTCATGAGAACTACATGAATTCGGCTTAAATCTTGACATATTTCATTATAAATATCAATGAAGGTTGATCCAGTTAGCAAGGGTTTGATTTATAACCCACAAAGTCATGAGTTCAAATCTCACCTCCAATGTGAGGATCTCGTTGGTGGGTAATTTGTGAGTATTTCTGTGGGTACTCTTTGAGCCGTGAAACCTGCCCTGGCCCCGGTGAGCCCCCGGGACTCAACTCACATGAACTTTTATTCAAAAATAAAAAATAAAAAAATATCTTATTATAAATTTTGTTGAAACTAAAAGTTTCTCTTGATTTGGGAATAAAGATAATTTTCCTCATTCTAAACTAAAAAAAAAAAAAAAATTCATTATCTACACGTGATCTTCTTTGTTAAGTGTCCACTTGGTATGATTAATAAAAGAGAATCGAAATTTAATTTCTGAACTTGTAGACGTGAATTAAAAAATGATCGCCAAACAATATAGATTCCATTAGCTATATGATTTTCAAAAAATTAAATATAGAATTTGGTTTTCCATTTGTACAGAGGTTTGATCTCTAATTACATTCTTTCCTCGTTACATTCCCTTTTCCTTCCTCTTTCTCAGTGGGGTTTCTGTGGGGCTCCCTTTAACTTTAAGTCTCACCCCGGCCATGGCAATTCCTCCCGTCAATGACAAAACAAAACGCTAAGTAGTTGAGACAAGGATTCAAGGAACGTATATATGTATGTGGTACTCCCTGGAACCGTTTGTTATTGCTTATTTTGTTAAAAAAATGATTTTTTAACTAAATAATCATTTTTAAAAATTTTAGTGTGTTTGTTTTTGCTTTTGAAAATAATGAAAAGCAGAAAAAAAAAATCATTTTAAGGGTTAAAATAAAAAGCAACTTTCATTAGCTTTTGGAAAAAAAAAAATCAGTTTTTATAACTAACTACTGTTTAAAAAAATGATTTTTTTTATTGTAAACAAACACAAATCTGCTTCTGTTTTTCTTTAAAATCTATAAAAATAATCACTAAATTATTTTTTTTTATCAAAATCATTTATTTTTTAATCTTAAACAAACGGACTCGTAATTTTTTATCTGTTTATTAGTTGTTCTTGCTGGTTCTAAGGTGCAATGGTGTCAATAGTGTCATAATGTTAGATAATATAACATATTCATATTTTAAAATGTATGTTAGTAATATAAATCTGAAATAATAATTATCAAGAAAAAGGAATATTAATAACTATAAAAATATAAAATCAGTATGGCAGCATTCTTTCTTGTGATAAATCATAAAAGGCTGTTAATTTTTTCAACAATAGTACTATATACTATTAGGGATGACAATTTCCACGTGTACATAGGGATCCTTGTGGGAAATGACCCGTTCGGGAGCTCGCAGATGGAGTTTTTTTTTTATTTTCCTGTGGGGACAAGGATGAGGGAGAAAATTCCTCAAAAGCAATTTGGGGACAAGGATCATACCATCCCGTGGAGTCCCCGCCTCCGAGAACCTTACAAAAATACTATCAATGTGTTTGTGTATTTTTATTAAATTAATAAAAAAATTAAAGTATTTCCCTTTATAGGTCGAAAAATGCAACCTCCTCAAACATAGTGACCAAACCTGTCACCTGATTCTCTATTAAATTAAATATCTTTATAGTTTTTATGCAAATTCTTGAAAGCAAAAGCGGCCTTAAGGTTTTGGAAACCTAAAATGGGTATATAAAAAGGTATCAAACGCTTTCCATGATATTGCAACAAGGTAGAGATGGTGAATTTAATGCAATCTAAAAAGGATTGATTAAGGAAAGATAAGTATTTATAACGATGGAAAAAGGGTTTGGGTTTGCACTAGTTGCCCTTTTAGGATATCGCAAGAGATCACTGGCAGGCAGAGAACCAGAACGGGAGAGAAATACTCCCTGTGGCAAGGATCAGGGATGGGGATAAAAAGAGAAATAGGGAATGGGACAAGCAGCGGGAGCAGGAGGGTCCTCTCACCCCTGTCCTGGTCCCTTGACATTCCTATATACTATGAATGGAATTTGACAAAAATAAAAAAAAAGGACTAGTTAAAAATTAGTTCAGTTACATTTTTAAAAGTTTATGTGAAAAAAAAATGTGACAATGTTCGAATAATCAACTGCTGCAATTCGTTGTATTTTCTTCTTTTCGTACCCAACCTCATCCTCCATTTTTTAATGATCTCATAATCTAACAGTGTTACGTCATCTTTAAAGACTCCATCTGCAAGAAAGTATAGACCAAGGCATAGGGGTCACCGTACAAATATACAAATCAGTTAATCAGATGATCCCATTGTGTGTGGATATATCTATTATATAATACTCCCTCTGGTCCTATATATAAGAGGCAAAACCCTAAAATACATAGACCAAGAAAATGCATTGAAATAAGCTATTTATAATTAATATTCATATAAATTTACAAATTTAACCCTTCAATAATTAATGAACAAACCTACTTGTATTGAAAGTTATACTGTCTCGTAAATATAAACCCTATTATAAATAAGGGTAAAGTTGGAAATGAGCATTTAATATTTGTCAAAATACATGCATGTCTCTTATATTTTGGACAAAAAAAAAATAATCATTTACCTCTTATAATAAGGACCGGAGGGAGTATATAATATAATATATCTCACTGCTGATTCAAGATTTCCAAAACCATAACCTGAGGGTTATACGAATTTGAATTAGTGGTTTCCGAAAACCATGCCACCTAAGTTCACAAAACGCGTCCTACACAGGAAAATCTTTTGTCACTTAATCCAATTCTTTATTTCATCTCCATCAATTTTGCGCCAATCCAATCCCCAAATTTGGTGTTCATAAGTTGACACGTACCCACATGTCATTCCCTCATTAGTTGCTATCCTCCCAATTTCACTTTCTAAAACATTCGCCCTACCAAAATGGAAAAAAAGATTAAAATCTCCATCCCTCCATATTTTTGCATCAAAATAGCACAAGCAGAAACATGCATTCAATAATAATAACTTAGTAATAAAAAACAAAATAAAAATTGTGGCACTATCAGTAGCAGCATACATATATCCCAGTCGTGCAGCTACGAGGAAGCTCACTCAAGAAATGTGCAATATCTATCCACGTTTCAATTCAAAGGCACGCAACATCTATAAATACCAATATCTGGCATACACTAACTCTCACAATCCTACTTCTATTCCAACATTGACAAAATATTACAAATAAACAAAAACCTTCAAACTTCTTTAGTGTCTCTGATTGCATGGACATGCGTTCAAGTTCAACCCAAACCGGTGCTGCAACTTCTGCATACAGAGGTGTACGCAAGAGAAAATGGGGCAAATGGGTATCTGAAATCCGTGAACCCGGCACCAAAACCAGAATCTGGTTAGGGAGCTTCGAGAAACCAGAGATGGCAGCAGCTGCATACGACGTCGCTGCGTTGCATTTCAGGGGCCGTGAAGCGAGGCTCAACTTCCCTGAACTCGCCACCACCCTTCCTCGCCCCATAAGCAACAATGCTGACCACATACGCATGGCGGCACACGAGGCTGCCTTGAGGCTCAGGAGTACTAACACGGTGGCGGAGGAGACTGGTGGTTCTTCTTCTTCTTCGAGTGCGGCGGCGGCGCCGGTCACCGTGAGGCTCTCCCCCACACAGATTCAGGCCATCAATGACTCGCCTCTGGACTCACCCAAGTTGTGGATGCAAATGCCGGATACGTTCATGTTGGATGATCAGTCCATGGTGTTTGCAAATGGATTTGAATATGATCAGTTTGAGGAAAACGAGTGGGAGAATATGCACAATGATTCTCTCTGGGATCCTTAGATTATGGGTAACGTATAACAATACCAATTAATTACCAATAGTGGATTATAATAAATACATTATATAGTAATATTTGAATTGGTCTTAAAATTAGAGGATAGTGACTGTTCAATTAATATATTTATAGGTCACATATTGATATATTATTAGTAGGGATAAAGATTTGTTATCTTATTTTGGTATATTACACTCTGTCCCACCAATAATATCTTGTTGCATAAGCTAAAATTTTATATAATATTAAAATAGTAGAATATATGGTAAGATATTATTGGTGGAGAATAGAGTATGATATACCAAGATATGATAACAAATCTTATCTAATTAGTAGATGGGTAGGACGGTGATAGCTACTCCATTTGATTTGTGCCAGGTTTACAAAAATAGTAAGAGCTAGTAAAGGAACAACCAAGTCGTTGTTTCCTTTATTGTTTTCATTACTTTCTTTCAAGAACGAAAGAAATAAAGGAAACTGAGAGTTCTGATTATTGTTATCGATTTTTACTCCATTAGCAGTAGTATACAGCAAATTGAGTTGGGCGCATCCTGTGGAGATGAAAGTTATGGATTACAGATGGAGAAGGGCAACTTACTGTTACACGGAATGGAATAGTAATAAATTCCATTTGCTTGAGGGAATGCCATTTGTATTGTTAAGGCAGTGTTTTGAAGGGTCCCATTGATGTAACTATCAAAGTAGGTGGTGTTTTGGTAGATTTATTTAAGAATTTTATTCTATAGTGGGGTGGGATATATTTGTGTACCCAATGGGCCACAAACTCGTTTATTGGCTATGTTTTATAAGCTGTGGAAGAGTGTGGTGTGATATTTATTAAATAAATTGAGCTGATGTATTTGAATTCCATTTGTCAAGCAGATGAAGTTCTACTATGATTTGTTTCTTTTTTATTTGTCTGAGATGATTTCTTGTATCGATGTATCGATCATTAATCTGATATTGTCTGTCCATTACTTTTTGTAGCCATTCTATATTGGGTAGCCATTTGTTTCCTTTTTCAAAAGCTACGGGATAATACCAGAATAAAAGATCTGGATGGCAATGCTATAGCCTGAGAGGTTTTGGGTTGGGTTTTAGTTTTAGCTTTTAATGATACATTCAGAAGTTGAGTTTTGGGCTTTCTATTTCCTAGAAATTGGGCTTCTCAAGTTTATAGGGCAGTGGTCTAACGAGTTTTGAAGAAATTGAAGTTGCAAAGTAATTATTATCTATATTCCGTTTGGATTTAATTGTTCCAAAGCGAGGAATTAAAGAATGAGAAAGTAATGGTACATTTTTTTTTATAGGCACGGATTTGTGTTCATGTTAATAATTAATAATTTGTTAATGGATGGGGTTTGAACTCTCAACCTCCTTATCACTGTACTCCTTAACCCCCACCCTAACCACCTTAACTCCCTACATCAATCTCTGATTTGATAAATACATACAAATCTTAACCCACTAAAAATAATTCAAGAGTAGATACATCTTTACTTTTTCATGTTACTGTAGAGATTTTTTTTTTTAAGTTAGTTTAGATAAGTGAAATTCATTCTTTCTAGGGTACTCTGGGTAATTTTCACAGCAAAAGCATAGATCATCAATGATTTATGAAATGTGTAAAAAGTAAAAACAAAATGTGAGGAAAAAGAGTATAAAATTTCATTTTTGTAGCTTATATATTAATTATTATAGTTGGATAAGACCCGTTGTCGTTGTACCTACCACTCATTGGAAATTTGGAAGGTAGAATGGGAAGTGAGGAAGTGGGTGGAGCATAAAATGTTGATTCTGCAAAGTTCCATTTCCACTGTGCAGCTTTTGAACCCAGATTCACCTTTCGCAGCTTTACCTCTGTCTAATTCATCACTCAAAGTCAGCAGAATCCCTCTTCCTTATTCAGTTATTGTCTCTTTTGCTCTTCCCACGCTCGGAGGAGGAATAATAAGCAGAAGAAGAAGGAGAAAATGGAGGAGTGGTGAGAACCAGTCAGTTA
Source organism: Echinosophora koreensis (assembly GCA_035048595.1). Classification (NCBI taxonomy): domain Eukaryota; kingdom Viridiplantae; phylum Streptophyta; class Magnoliopsida; order Fabales; family Fabaceae; genus Echinosophora; species Echinosophora koreensis. The sequence goes on along the minus strand of JAPCYP010000003.1, from coordinate 13,798,099 downwards.
CGGTTGCTGTTGTTGATGATGATGATAACGTTGTAGAGTCAGCTGCAGAGGTGGTGAGGAATTTCTATGGAGGAATCAATGCTCATGATGTAGATTCCGTACAGGACCTTATTGCAGACAATTGTGTCTATGAAGACCTTGTTTTTCCTCGCCCCTTTGTGGGTCGTAAGGTAATTTACATTTACACTCTTTCTTCCAAACCCAGAAAGAACACAAGTTTTCTTGATGTACCTTGCATGCAGAATCATGAATGGAAGAAAGAAAAAATTGTAGCCACTAAGATTGGGAAGCAGTGATGAGGAGGAAGATTAATATTAAAGAATTTTTTTTTTTTTTTGAGTGAAGACACAAAGTGGTCCCTTAAATTTTTCAAGGAGGACAGTTTGGTCCCCGAAAAATATAAAAGATAATTTGATCCCCAAATTTCAAAACGGGGGACAATTTGGTCCCCCAAATTTCATAACGGGAGATGTTCTGGTCCCTCCGTAAGGACCAAATTGTCCCCCGTTTTGAAATTTGGGGGATCAAGTTGTATTTTATTTTTTTCAGGGATCAAACTGTCCTACTTGGAAAATTGAGGGACCACTCTGGTTCTTTACTCTTTTTTTTTTTTAAGTTTATATATGAAAAACTTTACTTTCAAAAATTTTGGGATTGAGATAACTACTGCTTAGCTAGGCTACCCTCGCCTATTTGTATGATTTGCAGTCTCATGCAGTAAACTTGATTTTTTTTGGGTACTATATTAATGTTGTAATCATCCAGAAGCAATTGTTTCAGTAATTTCGTATGATTGCAAGTAGTAGAGTACTATTTGGTGATCATTGTCCTATTTCAAAGAATCAGTTTTAGCTTTAATAATTGTGCAGGAAATTCTGGAGTTCTTCAAAAAGTTCACTAATTCTACCACCACAGATCTGCAGTTTGTTATTGATGATTTGTCCACTGAGGACTCTTCATCGGTTGGTGTGATATGGCATTTAGGTGTATTACTAATTCCAATATATGCCTTGCCTTCCATGTTATTTAGAATTACATTTCGTTTATTACCTTTTCAACTGTATTATTAACATATGGAAATGGTTACAGAATGGAAGGGAAAGCCCTTTCCCTTTAGCAAAGGCTGCAGTTTTTATCGTTTGGAGGTGATCAATGGCAAGAGACAAATAACGTAAGTGATACTGTTGCGTTCGATGTGCATTAACTGGATGAAGCTTGACAGCAATTGAAGTTTAATATTTCATTTTCAAAATTCCTATACTGAATCTTACTGGTTATATAGTGATTTTGGTTGCTGTATTATATACATTTGAGTTGAGACAGCTAGTTTGACAAACTTAGTGAAAGGGCATGTTAATTGTACAAAGTGTTGCTGGATAAACTCTTAATATCTCTCAGTAGTAGTACAAATAGCTTGCAACATTTTCTGTTGGATTCTTCGTTTGGATAATGGTTATATGCTTACTTTTCTTTTTTACAGAAGCAGCTTATAGATATATGTTAAATTTTCTGAAAACAGATATGGCCGAGACAGTGTTGAACCTGCAATCAAGCCTGGGGATGCTACTTTGGTATGTAGATTTTTCTTCATTTCATACAAAGATCCTACCACAGGGATAAAGAGGACGAATTATATTTAAAAAATTGAACAAGACTGGTGCTGTTACAGCAGATTAGAGAACACTAGTCAGTAAACTATCAAAAGAAATTAAATAATAGCCTTGTATAGGCACTATTATCCTCAAATCTAATAGGAGCCAGAAACAAGTGATGCAAAAGCAAACCAAATATTTGTCTCAAGAGGCCTGTTCTTATTTATAAACCATAGTTATGAGTTATGACAATCACTAAATTAAAATCTCTAACATTCATGCCATAATGTGCCTGTGCATTGTTGACATTTAAATTTCCCATTTATATCAGTTCCGGACGGGCCTCAAAATTAACAAAAAAGTTAGGGTACAATATTAGTTCTCTTCTTCTTTGAGTCTGTTTCTTTTGTCCTTCATTTGATAATTTAATATTAACATTATAATAATGTTGTTGAGAATATATAGTTTGTTGGTTTCTACACAAGGATAAATTCAAAATTTTAAAATTCAGTGTAGTTATTGGGATAAAGCTAGAAGATACAGATCTTAAAGATAATCTCTGCATGTGCATGGGTGTGGTTGAGGGTATTTCTCCATTGACTTAACAATAAATATGCAGGCAGCTATCAGGAGTGTGACATGGCTTCTGCAGCAATTCCCTCAGTTGGCAGAGCGCTTATAGTGAAAGTCTACACTATTTTGGGAGGGCAATGTCCCTTTTTTAATTTGATTGTAGTTGGATTATGTAACATAATTAAGCTTCCCCAACGCAGAAAAGGGGAAAGTGTTGTATATATGATAACAAACTTATGTCTGTTACGGAGACTTGCATGTACATGCAATATATCCGGTGTTGATAACCTGTATGTTACTTATTGGGAAGTTGACATGCCAATAAGATTTTCATCATAAAATAGCCATCAATCCGCAATATATGCGATGCCAACTCCTGTAATACGTTGTTTTCCATTCTGCTTCCATCTCTTCTGAGTGCTACGAACTATCAAGGTAAAGTGGTAACATGTAGAAGCACTGCCTTGCCCTTTTCTCTACTGGCAGCTTGCATTCGAGTGTCCGCATATGCGATATAACTCCTTTAGCGCATTGCCTTTCGCTAGAACTTAGTTAATTTCAGAAATCACTAGTAGCACTCTAACACACAAGTTTTGTAAACGCTGTCTGTATTTGGACACTCTTTGTATTTGTGAAAATCCTGTGCCTCCGATGTTACTGAAGAACCTAGTGCTTGGGATTTTAACATATTCCAAAACTTGTATTCCCTTCTAACTGCCCCACACTACCGATTGGTGAGATACTCAGATAGCTCTAAAAGGGCACCAATAACTTTTAAGATATAAATGCTTATCAAAAAAAAAAAAAACTTTTATGATATAAATAAAAGATTTGTTTTTGTCACATTTGTTTTTATGAAGTAGCATTGTTTTTCATAGTTAGTGACTAATATATAATTATTTGTTCTACTTAATTAAAATAAATAAAAACTACCAAAAAATTACAAACCCAGCAATTTGTTTCTCTATTGGATCTTCCATTTTACATTGTGGTCATCTCAATCTAATTTTTACTTAAAAAAATTCATAAATAATCGAATAATTTTTTTTTGTTTTTTTAACTTTCATAAAAGAGAAGGCATTTGTTATTTTTTTTATAAGTTTAATTATTCTATTGGTATGTGTTGGAAAAATTCAAATAAGTCCTTTTTTGAATTAAAAAAAATGTATAAAGAAACCCTTCATACACATATCCTTTATGATTCCATTGGAGTTTATTTAAAAGTATAAATATTTGTTTTATTTTATTTAGAAAGGTCAAGATCTACAAATACATGAGCGAATTAATCATTTAATGGAATCTGACTGAAAGTTAATAAAAACCCTGATACATATGTATATGAGAGATGATGTCAAAAAAACAAATGTATATGAGAGATGCAAATCGTAATTACAAATTTTTATAAGTTTAAAGACTATGATACAAAATTAAACATTTTTTATTTTATAAGGAAACCCTAATCAACTGGAGCTCGATTTTTGTTATTGCAATTCTCAACTAAAAGAGGAGAGTATTTACCAACATGGTGTGACACAATTGCTAGATAATTGGACTCCTTAAGTATGTGATCAGAGGTTCGATTACTAACTCATGTGTATGGAAGAGTATCTGATGGGACTTGGGAGAGGTCAACCCCTTAAATGGGCTTCAGTACCTCGAGGGATTAGTCTCTAGTTCTCGACAGGAGGATACTAGTGTTAAAAAAAAGAAAAAGAAAAAGAAGAAAAAAAAGAGAGCATTTGACTTTTTATGATAAATAATCGTGCATGCGCTCGTTCAGCTTTCAACTCTCAATCAGACCCTGCAGAGAAGAAGACTCACTCTGCTCCTCCGTGAGTCCTATGTCTTTCTTATTCTGTTTTATGGTTTCTTAAGATTCACACACTAAACATCATCAAGAGGATGCCTTTATCTATGTCTACCAAGTTTCGACATTTCCGTAGAGCCTTTTCTTCTTCCTCTCAATTCCGCTTTGACAAATCTGCTTCACCCAAAAATCTCTTAAATTTCAATGCCAAAGACTCCACCCTACGCGCACTCTGCGAGGATAACAAATTCGAAGAAGCCATTGATGTTTTATGCCTTCAAAAGCGCCTCAAGGAAGCGGTTGAGTTGCTTCATCACATTGATCGACCCTCTGCTCGTACATACTCCAACCTCATCGCTGCTTGCGTTCGGCATCGAGCTCTTGAAGAGGGTAAGAGGGTCCATGCCCACACCAAAGCCTCTAACTTTATTCCTGGGATTTTCATTTCCAATCGTTTGCTCGATTTGTATTCCAAATGTGGGAGTCTTGTGGATGCCCAGATGCTGTTTGATGAAATGGGTAACAGGGATTTGTGTTCTTGGAATACTATGATAGCTGGCTATGCTAAAATTGGACGACTTGAACAAGCTAGGAAACTGTTTGATGAAATGCCACAGAGAGATAACTTTTCTTGGAACGCTGCGATATCCGGTTATGTTAGCCATGATCGGCCCCGAGAAGCTTTGGAATTGTTTAGAATGATGCAGAGGCATGATAGTTCGAACTCGAATAAGTTTACATTGTCCAGTGCTTTGGCTGCTTCTGCTTCAATTCCATGTTTGCGTCTTGGGAAGGAGATTCATGGTTACTTAATACGAACTGGGTTGAACTCAGATGAGGTGGTTTGGAGTGCTCTTTTGGATTTGTATGGGAAGTGTGGGAGTTTAGATGAAGCTAGGGGTATTTTTGATCAGATGGCAGAAAGAGATGTTGTTTCGTGGACTACCATGATTCATAGATGCTTTGAAGATGGGAGGAAGGAGGAGGGTTTTTCCTTGTTTAGAGAGTTGATGCGGTCAGGCGTGAGACCAAACGAGTATACATTTGCTGGAGTTTTGAATGCATGTGCTGACCATGCTGCTGAACACCTGGGAAAGGAGGTTCATGGGTACATGATACGCGTAGGGTATGACCCACTTTCATTTGCTGTGAGTGCCCTTGTTCATTTGTACTCAAAGTGTGGGAATACTGAAAATGCAAGAAGGGTGTTCAGGCAGATGCCTCGGCCAGATTTAGTATCATGGACATCTCTAATTGTTGGATATGCTCAAAATGGTCAACCGGACAAGGCTCTCCATTTCTTTGAATTACTACTTAAATCAGGTACTAAGCCTGACCAAATTACCTTCGTTGGAGTTCTTTCTGCTTGTACTCATGCTGGATTAGTTGATAAAGGGTTAGAATATTTCAATTCAATAAAGGAGAAGCATGGATTGATGCATACTGCAGATCATTATGCATGTGTTATTGATTTATTGGCACGATCTGGCCGGTTCAAAGAGGCAGAGAATATCATTGATAGCATGCCCATAAAGCCTGATAAATTCCTTTGGGCATCCTTACTTGGAGGATGTAGAATACATGGGAACCTTGAACTGGCTAAAAGAGCAGCAAAAGCATTATTTGAGATAGAGCCAGAGAATCCAGCTACCTATATCACTCTGGCTAATATTTATGCTAATGCTGGTCTGTGGCCAGAGGTAGCCAAGGTTAGAAAGGCTATGGAAAATAGAGGAATAGTGAAGAAGCCAGGTAAGAGCTGGATTGAGATTAAAAGACAAGTGCATGTGTTCCTAGTAGGAGATACTTCCCACCCCAAAATAAGTGATATACACGAATTCCTGGGAGAACTCTCAAAGAAAATGAAGGAAGAAGGTTATGTTCCAGACATAAACTTTGTGCTACATGATGTGGAGGAGGAGCAGAAAGAGCAGAACCTCTTTTACCACAGTGAAAAGCTTGCTGTTGCCTTTGGAATCATTTCAACTCCACCAGGAACTCTAATCAAGGTTTTTAAAAATTTAAGAACTTGTGTGGACTGTCACACTGCTATCAAATATATATCAAAGATTGTTCAAAGGAAAATAATAGTGAGAGATTCAAATAGGTTTCACTGTTTTGAGGGTGGAAGTTGCTCATGCAAAGACTATTGGTAGTACTGCACATCAACAGACTTCCCAATCATTGAGTTCATTGCCATCATCAATCTTTGATTTTGCCAGAAAAAATAGCCTTAGACAGTTGCATCGAGAAACTTCATTTTCCTCCTTTCCCTATCATCATTTAAAAGGTGTTTATATCGAGTTACACAGGATAAAACATTGAGAGGTCATTGGCCATAGAATCTTAGAGAAGTATATTTTACGGGTACGTAATAACAATAAAGTTGGGGGCTTATGTTCGAAATTGCAGTAGTGAGTAGTGACTACTGGCATGCAGTTTTCTTGCTACCTTTGTTGCCTTTATTTGTGAGTTGTGACTCGGCTGACTTAATGGACAAGTGGTGATAAAACTTCAAATATGTGTGGCAATATTTCTCAAAGGATTGGACCCTTCCTCTGTTAGTTGGTCCATGTTATTCATATAAATGGGAGTTATGGGTTGTTTCTTTTATGTATTGATCTGTCAAAGGAGTAACTGAGGTAGAAATCGGTGCAAACTCTTAAAGATGTGAAGATGGACAATGCTGAATTCTAAGAATTGAATTTGGAAAAAAACTGATGGAATTCTTCATGAATCGGCATGGAAACTTGAGGACATGTTTGTGGTGCTGTAAACTCAGAAGCTGTAGGAAGTCTAGGACAAAGGCATGTAATATTCTCTAATATTTATCTTATTTCCGAGTACACGAGGTTGATGGTATTGCCAAAGGTTAGACATGCCCGACAACCTTTTTTTTTTTTTTTGGTGAATTCATGTCAGACATCTTCATCTTCCTAGAGGCGCAAGTAATATCTGAGAAGTCATTGGGCTAAACTTCATGCTTAGATGCAGTTCACATAACTTCTGTTTGACCAGTGTAAAAGAGAGAAGGAAGGAAAGGACAGTTTTGGCCTTTGGGGTCTAGAAACTTTATTTAATTTTCACATTGGGCTAAAAATGAATGTTGAATAGATAGATAAGTTATGAACAGTTTTATAAAATTTACCGTCAAATTGATTACATGCAATATACAATTCATGCGAATAAAATTTTATATTTTTCTTTTAAAAAAGATAAATTAAGAAATCACTGGCCAGAGATATAATTATTAGGTGGTAAATAAATAATTAAATAATCTAAATATTTAAGTGTAATGTATTGTTGGTGTAAAGTTGTTTTACACTATTAACCAATAAATTAATGTTGCATCACCAAAATTTTATTTTTGACTCTTATAATAAATATCTTAAAAGTCAAACATGAGGATGTAATTGATTAACAGTGTAAAAAAATTGAGTAACATAGCATCAAAATTAAAGTCATAATTTAAAGAGTTTAATTTTGATATGTTTTCAATGTAAAGTTTTTTTCATACCATATATCAATCATGCATCTCCTTATGTGTGACTTAAAATATTATTATAATAATCAAATATTAATGATATGATAAAGCACGATTACATTGTATTCTATTTTAATCTTAATCTAAATATATCGAGTCTGAAGAATTACCAGGAAATAACAATGTAAGAAAAACTAAAGATCTACTATCATTTGAAGGTAAAACATCCTCTTAGGACTTAGATGATAAAAATGGTGAAAAATGCGTAAAATATAAATAATATGGGCCAAGGCCCATTTAAGAAAAAAAACACAAAACGAGATATGCAATGGGTTTGGGCCAGTTGGCGAAGTCCGTGGGAATAGGTGCTACGTGTGTGTTTCAATGGCCTACCTGTCGTATTGGGGCTAGGGTTAGTGACCGTACGGCTATATTTGTTGAAAACCCAAAACGGCAGCCACTCTTAAGAGAGAGGTTGGATTTTCATTTTCGTTTGGCATGAACAATGGGATTCTGGGGTTAGTCGTCTTCTTCTTTCTTCTTCATAGTTCATAACTTCTCATAACTAAGAAACCTTACTGTCAAGCATAAAATCGATGATACATTGAATTGAACTACTTCTTCAGTGGTTTCTGCCGTATCATTGTGAAATTTGCGTTTTCTTAGCTACTCGACTTACTTACTAGTGTTTCTTTAACTTGCTTTTCGTTTTTCCCTTCTATTTCTTCAACTTATTACATTTTAGCATCACTTATGATTTTGCTTTTCCCTATTTCTTTTATCTTAGTTTTCATGAAAATTGGCAACTCTAGGCACCGTATCCTCGACGGAGAAAGCATTCTTCAGTGCTCTTCAGGACCCAGGTCTAGTGTTCTTCGTTCTTGCTAGATTGAGTCCTAATTCATCAATTTGCCGATAATGCTTTAAGGTTTGACACTCAATGCCGGTTCAAGAAATATTGCTGGTTATTTGTTTATCACGGGACTTTAGGGATGACTATGAATAGTATCCTTTTGAACAAATATTTGTTTTATTTGCATTGATTTCAAATTTTGTTCATATATTTTATATAACATTTTCATTTTAGCATTTATTAATTTCATTATGTTTCTCTTTGTTTTCATAAAAATTCAGGCTACTCTAGGCACTGGCTCCTCGACGGAGAAAAGCATTCTTCAGTGCTCTTCTGGACACAAAAGTCCAGTGTTCTTGTGTTCATTGCTACCAAACAAGATTGAGTCATGCCCTTTGAATCTTGAGTTTGACGATGATGACATAGTGGCATTCTCAGTGATCGGTTCAAGAAGCATCCATATTTCTGGTTATTTTGTGGCTGATGATGGGGATGACCTTAGGGATGACTATGATAGTATCCTTTTGAACAACTTCATTTTCTGGTTTATTTGCATTGCATTTCAAATTTTGTTCATATAGTTGTTATGAAAACAGAGTGCTTGTTGTATATTCCTTTTATAGTTTTCTTCCACATTTCTTACTACAATGTGAAAGTGATTCATTTGGAGAGGATATTGAGGGAACTGAGACAGAAGAGTCTTCTGAATATGATACTGAAGATGAATATGCGGATGACTTCATTGATGATAGTGATATTGACATGTACCCATCTTCAACTCCAAATAGTGGAGGTATTTTGACTATATTATTGATTTTTTCTTGAAGTTATTAATTGATTTATATCTATGTTTCTGCTCTTTTCTTATGTTTCTTTTTCTTATTATTATGTAGTTATCAAGCTGATGCTTGCATGGCATTTTAATATATTTATAGACACAAATATTAACTTTATCATATAAAATATAAAAGATTATTTTGCTGTTTTCATTTTCAAGTTTTGTCTGTCTAGGCTGGATATCTTGTATGATTTTTTGCTCCCAAACTCAACATTATGTTGATTGGTGTGATGCTTTGCCATGTTACTGAAATGTAAATAATGCCAAATCCTATGGCCATGTTTTCCTGTAAAAATCTAGATTGATCCGAGAAACTTTGCTTCTGGTTGTGCATATGAAGGTTAATAATTGTATATAATAATATATGCTTTAATTTCCCATCTCATTCCTCAATTTGGTTATACTGATTTAAGTTTTATCAATATATTGCTGTCATACATAGCAACAATAATCATTCTATAATGCTGCATCCGCCTGATATTACTTACTCATTCCTAGTGCATGACTGTAGAAAAGAATTCTTAAAATGCAAGGAATAAGTGAAACTCTACTACTTCATAGTTCACTAGAAATTTCAATTGGAATCTTCATGATAATTTCAATTTAAACAACATGACAATATTTTTTTTTGGTTTTTGACATTTGTTACAGTTGTAATTGAGGAAATAGTGGATGACGATGAACCTGAAAATAAAGATGATTCAACTAAGCATTTGAAGAAAAAGAAACAGGTAGCTCGGTTGAAAGAGAAAGACAGCAGAAGTTCTCAGCTTCCAATTGTCGTCAGGGGTGAGACTGCCTCCCCTGTTCTGGAAAGTGAAGATGATGGTGTGGAAAGTGAAGATGAAGATGGTTTTCCAATTTCTGCTGCAGAGAAAGGTAAATCCGAGGCTCTGAAGGAAGAAGCAGAAATGAAAGAAGAACAAGCACATAAGAAAACTGAGAAAGCCAATAAGAAGGCAAAACGAAAAGTTGAAAGTGCTGATGAAGATGAGAAGCAGCAAGATGGGTGAGATGGATCTACCAGATTAATTACTCCTGAATAGTGGATTTCAATCTGACATTTTGCCTGACCCACTCTCTTTCTAGAAAGGGAAAAGGCAAAAATTAAAAAAAAAAAAAAAATTTATTTCACGTCTTTTGTCTGTGTATAACTGTTGGACTGAATGTTTCTGATAATGATTTCAGGAAAAAGAAGACGAAGAAGAAGAAAACTAAGTTGAAAGAAGATGGTAAAGGGGAAAGTGCTCATGCATCTGGCAATAGTGATGAGACCAATGTTAATACACCTGATGAAAAGCATCCTGAGGAGGTTAAAACTACACTCAACCTGAACAATGTTTCTCAGGCAAAGGATGGCCAGCATGACACAAAGCTATCCAATAACGAGTAAGAACTTTCATCTGAATAACTACAATATGGGTTACATTGCATAGGGCTTTTGGTGTTAGAGAATACAGATGGTTGATTGAAATATTTAATCTTGAATATGAAGTATCTAGATTTTGCTGTTCTTAATATTGGTATGTCAACCTGAATTTGTGTCTCTCTTGTTGACTAAATCCTCCTTAGAACACTTATCAACTGAACTCAAAATTCTATTGCAAATAAGACCTTGGAAATTGATTTTTCCTTCTCAGTTTATGTCTATTTTCAGTAAATTGGAATGGCAAATCATCATGTCTTACTTGGTTTTCTGTTGAATTTTGTACCAAGGGAGTCATTTTCAATTGAAATTTATTTTCTTTGCTTGCATTGAAGCTTGGAAATTTATGTGGCTGGAATTGCACCGTCTTTTTTCAATGCACTCTTCACATTATATACTGTGGTGCTATGCAGGGCCCCTGTTGAGAAGAAAGCCAAGAAGAAAAAGAAGAAAACCAAAGAGTCCGAAGGGGTAGCTACTGCAAATCAAGTTGATGCCGCTGTTGAAAATAAGGATTTGTCCACCTCAGAGAGAAAAGGGAAGAAACAAACTGAAGCCAAGCCATCTCAAGTAAGAACCTTTCCAAATGGGTTGGTTATTGAGGAGCTATTTATGGGTAAACCAGATGGCAAAAAAGCTGCTCCTGGAAAGAAGGTTACACACTATCTACTGATTTTTAGATACTGAATTGGCATAGTTTACTGAGGACTACTTTTGTTTAACCTATTCTTCAATGCAATTTCTTTTTACAAGATCTTATTGTTTGACTTCAGGTCAGTGTTAAATATATTGGCAAGCTGAAAAAGGATGGGAAAATATTTGACTCAAATGTGGGAAGAGCACCCTTTAAATTTCGCCTTGGTATATATTGTGTTGAGGTGTTGAATTTGCATGGATTTTCCTTTCTATATATGTAATATGCATTTACCTATTTTCTTTTATGTTTACAGGTGTAGGACAAGTCATCAAGGGGTGGGAGGTTGGAGTCAATGGTAATATTTAGTAATGTAAGATTTTGTGCAGTCTAATGTTATTCTTAATTCTTATTGTAGTTTTCATATCTTTTCCTCAGGAATGAGGATTGGCGACAAAAGAAGAATTACAGTTCCACCATCTATGGGGTATGGAATTACCCATTGTCTTCTTTTCTTTGTTATATCTGAACGATCTTGGTTGGATTAAATTAAATTTATTATCTGTCTCATGTCGGATGTCACTCCCTCTATTGTGTGATGTCTCTGGTTTAATTTGGTTTTACCGCTGAAAACCGCTCTCTTATGTTGTTTCTGCTAAGTGTTTTGTTTTATGTTTACGCAGATATGCGGACAAACGCGTTGGGAGTATACCACCAAATTCGTGGCTTGTATTTGATGTCGAGTTGGTTGATGTTGATCGCTGACTTCAACTTTTATCATCCTTTCTTCCGTTTTCTATCACTCCCTGTTTCAGCTGCGAAATGGTCCGGTCCTATCACATTTTACATTCACCATCTTTGGTCCCGAGTGGGTGGTATTTTGCATTAGAGCACAAGTTTTGCGGGAAATTTTGGATTGAATTAGGGAGTCATGGCTTTACGAGTATAAACATGGAATTATATCATTATATTGTTCTTGTTGCATTTCATCTTCAATGCGGTATTCGGAGTTTTGGATGCATTATGAGAAATTTTATTTCGATTTAGTCAGTCTAAATTTTGTCGTGCTATCAGTGAACAAAAAATTATCGCATCATAATTTTCTTTCCAAAGACTAGGAGAAAGCTTTGTATTTATTTATTCTTTCGATTACAAGGGAGGTTTAAGACACGATCTGAGGAAGTGAAAGGTAGCTTAAATTTGAGGTAAAGACATGGCCACTCAGACTCTGTTTCCAAATTATTTCACAGAATGTCTAAATCGGCTTAGTTATTTTACAAATCATTTCATATTATTACTGTCTTTTTGTTTGGAGATAATTATTTATAGAGAAGTTTATAGCCACATGCCTGTTCTCCTTAAAATCATAAAATGTCGACTTATCATTTTATCTCAAACAATGCAAATGAATGAAATGATAGCTGGTAAATGAAATGGCTGCCACTTCAGGATCAGAGTAATGAGCAGAGCTCCAATTTGACAAAGAAGTAAAATGGCCGTTTGAAAATAAACTCGCACGATAGTTTTACGGTGCATAGTTCAATCATTCTGCTTGATCTAGCAACTACTCAAGCAATTATCTGCTTTTTAAGTCGTACATAAGGGATCCTAATAGCAAGCTGCACAAGGTTAAAAGTAAAAGAATAGCCATCTATATAATCTATAATTAATAATTAACAATATGTCAATTTCCAATCAGTATACATTCCCTACGATACTCAACTCCTCAAAATCTTCCTCTGATGAAACCAACTCCTCACTACGTATATAACCAGCATCTTTCATTAGCTCATTCAATCCATCCATCAAGGGGTAAATCTCATGAGCATCAGAGTTGGAAGTGTCCCCAACCAAGAAGGAAGAAAACTCATTGCCAACATCAACCCAAGCACAACCAGGACTTTTTCTCACACCTAAATCCCTCATGTAAGTCCTCACTTGTGCTAGTTTGCTCCAACAACCAGCAGCTGCATACATGTTGGCAATCAACACATAATAACCTGAATGATCAGGCTTCATTTCCAGCAATTTTCCTACAGCCCATTCCCCCATCACTGTATTTCCATGGATTCGACATGCTCCAATAAGCGTGGCCCACATTGCCGAAGTTGGCTTGTATGGCATCCCTGTGATAACCTCCTTTGCTTTGTTTAGAAAACCAGCTCTGCCAAAGAGATCAGCCATGCAAGCATAGTGCTCAATGCGGGGAATTATCCCATAAACATGTAACATCTTTTTAAAGAGCAATTGACCATGGACTACAAGACCGGAATGACTACAAGCCGTCAGAACTGCGACCATTGTTACATGATCTGGCTTGATATTGAGCTTGCACATCTCTTCAAATAGTTTTACAGTAATTCCTCCATCTCCCTTCATACCATAACCCAAAATCATGGAAGTATATGTGACTTCATCTCTTGTACTCAACGAATCAAACACTCTTCTGGCTTCTAAAACTTTGCCAGACCTTGCATACATGTCTATGAGGGCATTCCACAGTAATAAATAGTTCTTGAACTCTTCATGCTTCATAATGTAGCAATGAAACTCTTTACCATGCTGTAGATTTGCTATGCGGGCACAAAGGGGAAGAACACTTGCAATGGTCACAAAATTAGGTTCAACACCCTTGTGTAACATTTCTCTAAAAAGGAAGGAGACTTCCTCAGATCGATCCATGTGAGCATATCCAGAAAGCATGGCATTCCAAGTAATCAAACCCTTATCTTCCATTCTATGAAAGACCATATATGCATGCCTAAGGTCTTTACACCTGGAATACATTGTAATCAATGCATTTTTTATGTTATCAAACACGTCTAAGCAAGTTCGGACTGCATGACCATGAATCTCCTTTCCCAATTTAAGGGCTCCAATGTGGGAACTTGCATTTAATCCAATAACCATTGCAACATTGTCTAAATGAATTGATGCTCTCATCCGAGAAAGCAGCTGAAGTGCCCCCATAAAATTGGCTGAATGTAAGCACCCTCCAACAATGGTGTTCCATATAATTATATTCATTTCAATGTCCTCCTCCTGCATTCTTTCAAATAGCTGAAATGCTTCCTCCCACATTCCCCTAGAGGCGTAACAACTGATGATAGTGTTCCAAGAAACAGCATCTCTAGCCGGCATATTATCAAACAAGCGACGAGCAACCTCCAGTTCCCCAACCCTACCATACATGAAGATCAGTGCATTGTGCACAAACAAGCTCCACTCCATCGAGCTATCTTCAATAGACTTGTGAACCTCCATGCCAGTGGCGCAATCTAACAACTCGCCACAAGCCTTGAGAACAGATGGATAGGTGAAATCATCCGGTTTAATCTTCTTATTCAACATTTTCTTATAGGCAGAAAGAGCCTTTGCAAAGAGGCCATTTCTAACATACGACGAGATAAGCATATTCCAATGCAAAGTATCCAAGGTATTAGAGTTTTCGACGACAATGTGAGCATCATCAAGGAGATTAAGATTTGTGTAAAAACCAATAAGCCTGGAAACCAAAACAGGATGTTGATGAAAACCCAGTGAAATGATCTGGGCATGAAGCTGTTTACCCTGTGGCAATGATTTAAGGTTGATGCAAGCCAAGAGAAGAGAGCTAATGGGGTGTAAGAGAATATGAAAAGAAGAAGGAGAAGAAGATGCTGCATGGTGCTGTAAATGAAAGAAGGTTTTGAATGCATTTGGTAAATGGCCTTGGGTCACAAAATGCTTGAGAGAATCAATAAGAACAGCAGCCATATATGATGCATCAGTAGAGAAAATAGATTTGTCAAATTGTTTGGTGGGTTGTTTCCATGACTTTGGTATGAACTTCTTCTGAAGTTGAGACAAAAACAGTTTTGTGGGTACAAAAGGAAATGTTGAAGATGGCATAAACTAGAAGTAGAGGTGTGTCGGTTATGAATATGAATGTGATCATGGCAAATAAGAAACAACCACATGTCTTCTTTAACATTTGATTTTGATGGATGTACTAGTAGTCTGATAAATGGGTCACTAATATCGTCTCCAGCATAAAGAATTAAGAATAGCGATACATCCCAAAGCAACAACATTCCAAGCAATGTTTCCCCCTAACCATCGCAAACACTAACATAACGCTATCAACCGGAAATGGAATACAGGGACCAACCTGGAAGAGGCATCATAACCACGACGGCAATGGCGGCCAAAAGCAGACACTGACCACTTTTCACCTTTGCAGTTTGCACCCTCTCTTATCTTTTTTTCTTCTTCAAGTGTTTCGGAAGAGGATAATTTGGGCTTGGGCTTATACCATTCCTGCTTGCAACACGGTTTCTTTGAATCACGTTTCTTGGCTTATACCATTCCTCACTTGGGCTTGGGCTTGTTGTGATTTTTTTTTTAATCACTTTTCTTGGCCAAATTCTCATCTTCCTTGGAATCCTAAAAGCATCTGTCGATTCATTAACTGGTGGCAAACCACGAATTGGCCGGCGGCGAATGGTGTTGTTCATGTTCACCTGAAGCCTCACTTCCCCCTTTATCTCTCTAAAATCCTCTTTACCTTTTTTATAATTATTGCAACAACAAAAAAAATTGGGGTGTTGCCAATTTTTCCTGAACTGGGTATCATCTGCGCCTGTTTCGTAGTGATTGCTGGGCTTGAAGGTGGGAGAGGAAATGGTGGTGAGAGAAACCTAAGATGAGAGAGGAGAAATTAATTTTTTCTTTTTTCAAAGGTGAATTCTCTAAGACCCATGATAATTTTTGGGTAATTTTTACCCCATCTAGGTGGTCCAACCAAAAGATACCATCTCAATTAAATGATCCACATCAGATAGACTTTTATTTTTATTTTAAAACCCCTCTCAATTTTTCTTTTTATCTTTTGGTCCAAAGGGATGATGTTGCAAAAATAAAATTTTAAAGCCCCGTTAATTTTTCTTTTTTATTTTTAGATCCAGAATTCATCATAACCATGAGACTGTTCCTCTCCATCCTTATCCACCACCGTCATTTACCATTTGCAAAGTTCCGAGACCATGTTCCAATTCCAGCCCTATGCACCAACACATCAAAGATCACGTTTTGCAAAAATCGAAGACCACCATTGAAGAACACGAGCAGCTCGAGCCTAACTCACGTTCGAAGCCTTTTTCATCTGTTTTTGACATTTTTTGAATGTAAAAATTACAGCATTTGGATCCTAAATCATCAAATAATTATCCTCGACCAAAAATCATTACAAAAGGTGCCAAAATGTCCAAGAAAACGACCAAAATGGTCATGGGCCGTGCAGACCCATTTGCTGCTTTACGGACCTTTCGGACCCGGCTAGAGGTTGGGGATGACTTGCTTCGTAATTATTAACTTTCAAACATTATAAAATGACAATAACTGACATCTCTTATATTCACGGGTCAACGGGTGGTTTCGTTTTTACCCTGCATCTGGACCGAGTTCGAACCACTTAGTTAGCAATTCATATTTGATTATTATTTTTTTTTAAGAGAATCGAATATTTTTTTATCTACTTCGAGGAGTATCCCACCGCCAACCTGAGACGGAGACTAATCTCCCGCGGGAGTTTGTTCGGCACCTCTAAGGGTGGCATCCCTCCCAGCTGAGGTTTTTTCCATACCCAAGGCTCGAACTCGAGACCTTGGTTAAGGGACGAGAGGCCTTTAACCACTCACGCCAACCTCAGTTGGTTGAAGAGAATCGAATATAAGCTTTCATGTTGGGACTTTGTGGGATTTGATTCTTGTACAAAAGTGTGATGGCAAGACATGTCATAACCGTTATGCCAACTGCAACATTTATGCCTTAGGGTCCGTTTGATTTGCACTAAATCATGGAACAGCACAGCACAACATCAATTGTTCTGTGTTTGATTTTCAAAACAAGTGTGGGACAGGACAAAAAAAGAATCAAAGGACAGGACAAAAACACAAATATTTGTTACTCAGTTTACCACAGGACAAAAGGTTGTCCCATGGACAATGCAAATAAAATGCCAAATTTGCCCTTCCCATTCCCTTCTCTGCTCTCTAGTCGTACCCATCTCCCATAAACCACCTTTGTATGCTTCTCCCCTTCCTATGATCCTGTCCAGAGCCACCGCGTCGGAATCGCCATCCTCCACCCAAATCTGCTCCGCCACTCCGCCGCTTCGTCATTTTCAACAGGTAGCAGATCTTCCCTCCACACACAGACCTCTTCTCTGCCACCTCGACGTTGCCGCTCCGCCACTCCGTCATCCTCTACGCACAGATCAGCCGTCCTCCACACAGATCCGCTCCGCCGTGCGAACCTCTGTGTCTCCGAGCTTCGCACGCGCCACCGTGGATCATAGCCGCCGCCCATCATTGTCCCAACTCGTCCTCCACGCACAGATCCGCCGTCCTCCAAAACAGATCTGCTCCACCACTCCGCCGCTCCGCAGTTCTACACACATAACAGACCCGCCGCGTCGCCACTATAGTTTCAGTCGCTCTCTTCTTTGTTGCCTGAAATGAAAACGAAATGGTGGGTGGGTGGGTGGGTGGGTGAGAAAGTGAAGAGAGGATATTCCGGGGTGCTGTAGTGGAGGAGTTGAAGAAGACCCTAGGTACTTATTTGTTGAAAGAAAGAAAGGAAGAACAGGGGGTTAGGGAGGCTGACGAAGAAGGACGAAAAGAATTGATATCAAACCTTATGCAATGAAAGGATATTTTAGTAAATTCATATTATTTTGGTATAAAATTATTTGTACTGTGCATCAATTAACAAACATCATACAACACAATTTTTTGTACTGTAACTCAATTAGTTGTTCTGTACTGTTCTCTCTGTTCCGTCCTGTACTATACTCAAAGGCGAATCAAACGGACCCTTAGTGTTCTCCAGCAATTTCAAATAAATGACATCTTTCCATATCCACGAAATCAGTGAGTTTTTTTATATAAAAAAATTATATATGACAGATTTAAATAATTTGTATGACATATAATATATTCAAATTCATAAACTATCATATATTTCAATTTTTTTGGAACGTTATTATTAAAATTTATTGATTTAAAAATATTTAAATAGTTGAACAATACAACATATATTACATGCTAAGTCAACGAATGATCATATATTTTATTTTGTGAAACATACTATACTACCAGATCCTATTAATTTAAAAATATACTATCATTGCAAGATGAGCAGGCACTAATTAAGATTTCATATATTGGATCTTTACTCAATTTTTTTAAGAAAAAATAAAATGATATGCAAAGGCATCACAACAGAGACAATAATCCCAACTAGGTTGGCACCCCAACCTCTACCAATCATCTGCAGCATGCCATAAAGGAATATCACAAGGTTTCAGTAATTGGCTTAAAGGAATGTCACACACATTATGTAGGGCCTGAGTGAAGGTCTTTTTTTGTGGTGGTGATTGACAAGAAGAAAAAGAAGACGGTGTCGAAGACGAAGAACATAGAGCAAGGAATCCCCATGGACAGATCCGAGAGACTTAAACCATGGAGAAAGCATGCAAACCCTAGGTGATCAATTAAGATAAAACCTATTTGTGATATACATCCATTATAATGTATTTAAAAAGGAAATTGAGATATGATCGTATGGTTCTATATCGAACACATACAAATTGATACTGAGAATCAAATTGTTCATACTTAAAATATTACACAAAAATTATAAAGCTTATTCAAACAAAGTCATCAATTAATAAATTTGAAATAACAAATAAGTCATAAGTAAATCATGCAAAAAAAAAAAAAACAACAAATAGTTATTACCTTCAATAAGATTCAAACAATGTTTTAAAAACCGAACACGAGATCAAACCGACAAGACATCTAGGTCATGGTTCAGTTGGTTCAATCAGTTCAATCAACGGTTGAACCAAATGACTAATAAATTAATATAAAAAATAAAAATACTAAAATGGAAGAAAAAGTAAAAAAAAAAAATCATTTCGAGCGTTTCAACCCGGTCCAGTCGACGGTTCAAAGCGATTCAACCTTGGTTCAATCTGGTTCAATTGGTTTTTGGGCGGTTAAATTAGATCATGGTTCAAAAGGGTTGGTTCTAACCGTCGAACTGGCCGATTTACGGTGGAACTGTCCGGTTTGATCCGGCCCGGTTCGGTTTTAAAAACATAGGATTCAAGTAAATATAAATAATCTAACATGTAATATTATAATATATAATAATCCAATAAAATTAATTATAATATATTATAAAGTAAGATTTCGATACATGTGGGTGGAAAAAAAATTAATAGTTAAAAATTCGCAATAAACTTTGTCTAAAAAATAGCTCACAAGTCAAAGACCCATAGAAAGTCCCTATATATCAGCTTATTTTCGATTTCTTTTAAAAAAAAAAGTTCATAAAATCTTTGCAAAATAAAATATGGAACACGTGAGGCCACAACCACTGGGACATTTAAACAAGGGACATTAATACTTGACATTTTATAGTATTTGAAAGTTAATAATAACGAAGCAAGTCATCCCCAACCTCTAGCCGGGTCCGAAAGGTCCGAAACGCATCAAATGAGTCTGCCCGACCCACGACCATTTTGGTCGTTTTCTTGGACATTTTGGCACATTTTCTAATGATGTTTGACCCGGGTATAATTATTTGATGATTTAGGATTTGAATGGTGTGATTTTTACATTCAAAAAATGTCAAAAACGGATGAAAAAGGCTTCGAACTTGAGTTAGGTTTGAGCTGCTCATGTTCTTCAATGGTGGTCTTCGATTTTTGCAAAACGTGATCTTTGATGTGTTGGTGCATAGGGCTGAAACTGGAAAGATGGTCTAGGAGCTTTGCAAATGGTAAATGACGGTGCTGGATGAGGATGGAGAGGAACAGTCTCATGGTTATGGTGAATTCTGGATCTAAAAATAAAAAAGAAAATTTAACAGAGCTTTAAAATTTTATTTTTGCAACATCATCCTTTTGGGCCAAAAGATAAAAACAAAAATTGAAAGGGGTTTTAAAATAAAAATAAAAGTCTATCTGATGTGGATCATTTAATTGAGGTGCTGTCTTTTGGTTGGACACCTAGACGGGTAAAAGTTAATAAAAAATTATCAAGGGTTTGAGAGAATTCACCTTTTTTTTTAAAAAGATGTATTAAATTTTGATGTGTTGTCACCTTATTACTGGGTGTACCTAAGGATGAAGTGTTATGTTTGTGCCCACCCAAGACTTTTTCAAGAAATTAAGCGGGGTAACCTACACCCCATTACATCAAAACTAAGGGTAAATTTACATTTCCTTTAATTTTAAAACAATATTTAAATTTAATAATATCGATTTTTATGTTATCATTCAATGATATATTATTAAGCCTATTTTTTGGCTCTATGTTGTTAAGTTTTAAAAATTTTTAACTTTAATAATAACTTTTTTAAGATTATATATACAGTAAAATATTATTAATTTCAAAAAACTTTAACCTAATAATTTATCAAAATTGAACTTTGGACTTCCAATATGTGAATGATAATATCGGGAAACAATTAAATTTTCTTATATGTCAATTTTTTTTTATGATTTTAATTCTTTAAATGCAAACTTTGCTAAGAGAGTGTTTGAGAAAGTTTTTCTCTCTCAAAAATAGTTTTTATTTTATTAAAAAGAACCATTTTTTGGTCTAACTTGATATGTGATAAACCTGATTAAATTGAAAATTTTGTTTTTATGGTAAAAATGTTATTTTTAAAGAAGTTAAGAATTTGAAATTTATTTATAATAATAATAATAGGGGTTGGCACATCTGATCAAGCCTTCCGTTCACACAAGCTGTGACTTGGGTTTAATTCCTAGATCTCCCCTGTTAGTAGTCAATATGTAAATTCTACTATAAATCATCACTGGGGTTGATGATGGTATTCCCTGACCTTGCAAGGGGACGTGCTTTCCCCCAATCTAAACTTTTTCATATAAAAAAAAGAAAAGTAAATTATTTATAAAAGTGTTAGATTATTTTGAAATCAATAACACTCTTCTTAATCCATCCGTATAAAACTTTTTTTTGAAAGCTTCTATAAAACTAATTAAATATTATTAAACTGAATAGATAAATATAATTTTTTTTATATAATACAGAAAAAATATCTTATTTTAAAACATTTTTTTAAGAAACACATTCAAATATAAATATGATTGTATTATATATATATATATATATATATAATCAAGCATTGAAAAAAATGTTGTACGGATAGGATAAATACCTGCTTGATTATATAATCAACCATTGGATACCTGTAAAAATATCCACGATGAATAAGGTAAATACCTGCTTTATGGATATGAGTCCGGGTTTGAGTAATTACTCACAAATTTGAATAAGTATAAATGCAGGTACGAATACTCTAATACTTACCTCACCCCGCACCCGCATATAATTATATATAGACTTCTAAGAATATGTTTAATCTAGTACTAAACTTAGAATTATTTCATTAGTATAAACCTAAGATAGAACACTGGCTAAGGACATACAATTTCACAACTTTTTTTTTTTTTATGTTCATTTTGATATTTAATCATTTTGAATGGTTTTAGATATTTTTATTTAGTTAAACTTTTGGTTCGTAATGTTTTATTGTTTTATAAGTAGATTTGAAAAATATTTTAGTGATTTTTTAATTGAGTTATATTTTTTTTGTCATTTATTGTTTTTCTTAGTGAAATTGTAGGTAACGGGTGCGAGTATGAATACTTAGTTACTTAAAGAGTACAGATATAATATCCATTCAGATATGAGTCCGGATACGAGTATTTTTTTTCTAGCACACTTACGAGGGCAAGTCCTATAATAGTCTGCCCACGCCCAGACCCTACCCTTCATTGACTTCCCTAACCTCTTCCACGTGAAAGCCCAAAGCCACCACACAACACGTGTAAAATATCGTGGCACCGCCCAATTTATTACAAACCGTTGGCCGGTGGCAAATTGCGCGGGTGGTCTTTCTGGGTTTTCACTTTAAATAAATCCACATTATTTACTTATTGCAGAAGATTGACATTCAAATATTATGTAAAAATTTAAAACTGTGTTAAATCATAATATTAATAAAAAAAATAAGGGAAGTGCTACGGTACCCATAAAAAATACAAGGGTTTTGGAATAATTTTTTATAATTGAGCTTGGTTTCATTTAATGATGTTAACTCTTCTTTTTTATTAGTTAGTAGTCAAAGTTTTTGATATTGCAATTTAGTTATTCAAATTAAATATTTTTATCTTTGGATAATAAACATCAAAATTTAAAATATTATACAATCTAAAAAATTTGAACCCAAATTTCTCGAACTAAACAGTTCCCTTGAACCCCAAAATTTCTTATTCTTCTATGTGAAAATATTTGTTCAACCACACGAATCATCATCACAAGAAGGATGCATCTCGCTATGCCTATCTACTCCATGAATATTCCACGTTGAATTGTGCACATGCTGCTTCTACTACTTTCTTTGCGTTTCTGGGAGAATGGGCCATCATGCTTGTCACGTGTTCAATTGGCTTGTTCTTCTTTCCCTTCACCCCTGGTTTCATCCTCCATTTAACCATTGCTTCAGTTCTCAACGTCAATGGTGAAGTAGGGTTAAACAAGAGATGGATCGTGAGGGATTGAGGGATTTGTTTTTTTAAGAAAATAAAAATTTGATTTAAACCTGCTTTATTAAAATTTAAACAATCATAAAAATTTAGTTATTTAATTAGTTAAGGACTCAACTGCAATAAGTGAAAGTTTCTATAATTAATAAAAAATGTTTGACTAGAATTCATTAAATGGAATACCATTCATTTATTGGTGCAAAATTAACTGTTTTAAAATCCACTGAAAATACAAGAGTACAGTAGAATTTGCCAAATATTAATACTAATAAACTGCATTTTTCATTAGAAATATGCTATAACCATTTAAAAAATAATGAAAATAAAATAATTAAGTAAGCATTATTATAAAATTTATTATATACAAGTAAATCATATACAAGATTTTTTTGGTTTGGTACTCACCCTAATTAATCATTGGGACCGAATGAGCCCTCGAAGTATCCCCATGGCCTAGATCCTTAGGACCCGCTATGAGACTAATCTCCAAGTCGGCCGCGCGGTTAGTAAAGCCTGGCCAATGGTTGTTACATACCCAAGGATCGAACTCGGGCAGAACCCGAACGATTCGTCTTTAAGTAGCAGTGCGTTAATTACTTACACTCAACTACTTGGTTAAATCATATGCAAGATAAGTAAGCATTATAAGAGATGATTATTATATTATAAATATTAAAAACAAATAAGTAATATTAGTAAGATAGTTTCTAAACATTATTTTTATTATTAAATAGAGTTTATGAGTATAATTCACGGAAAACTTTAGTAACTATACAATTTATTTATTTGATATCACATAAAATTCTCACGAAAGTAAAAAAAATATATTTAAAATGGATGCGATCACCATTTTTCTAACAAAATTGGAAGAGATAAAACTCATTTTTACAATCTAGGATTGATTTTTAGCTGTTAAATGAGATACCCTTGATGCTTATTCAAAAAATAAAATAAAAAATTAGATACCCTTAACGAGGAGGGAAAAAAAAGGTTGGTTCTCATTTCTTGATCGAGTGGGACTCCACTTCAACATTCACTTATATTTTTTGTACAACTAAATTTGGACACCCATTTAGACAATGTAGATTAATGATGAGTGTGGATAGGATGAAATGTATTATACTTTGAGATGGAGTAGATGTATAATATGCAATTGTAAGTGTGGGTATCACTTAGATGTCCATAAAAATTGTACAAATTATATAACTATTGTTGAACAATAATAATAAGAGTATTTTATTCAAAATAATAATAATAATAATAATAATAATAATAATAATAATAATAATAATAATAATAATAAGAGTATTAACGTGTGTTATTTGATTGAGTTATGATATTTGAACATAAATTTTGGACATCATATATAATACTGTATATGTTTATCTTCATCTCTTACTTATTTTTTGTCTTCTTTATATAAACGCTTCTTAAAAAAAAAGAAAAAAAAAGAAAAGAAGAAGAAGATATAAAATGGTGTCCCATTTTAGGTTAAAAAATCATTCCTGTATTCGATAATTCCAAGTTGGGAGCAGCTTGAATCTCTTTAAGCACGTGGTCCTTCCTACGCCTACATCCCTCATGCCTCATTTGTGTCTTGAATTGATCGAAAAGGAGGGGAAAGATAGCTGAGGAGCCTAAATTGGCGGCACTCTCTATTTTTCCGCCAGGGTGGTTCGGGACACCTCCGCTTCTTTCGCTCTCTCCGTCAGCGTCCGTATCCTCCCATTCCTCTCTCTCTCTCCTCTCCAGATTCTGATTCTCTCTCTCTCCCTCTCTCTCCGATCTGCATTTCCATTTTTTTTCGCTCCTCACTTTCTCCTCACATGTCGACCATCTCCAATTGTTCGCCGTGCTTCACCGCCGGTGCCGGAGCCGCCGCATTTAACTCACCGAAGAGAAACGAGAGGTTTCTGTCCAATTCATGGAGGAATTCCAATGCCGTCTCTCCAATTCCGAGGCTCTCTCAGGTGCATTTCCACATCGTTCATAACCTTTTACTTTTTTCATTTGCTGGTTCGTGTAACTTCAATCGTTTCTATTATGTGCATTGCAAATTTTGCATATATTACAGTCAATTTCGGCATTTTAGCCTCGCTTGGATTATTATAACTTTTGAGCATTACTTCTTAATCGCTTGATATGATCCTTGCGAACCGAATATCATGTTGCTAATGTTGCCATCAGAGCTTCGTTTTGTCAATGAAACTTTGTACAAGTATACTGTCATTTATCATTTTGATATGTTGACATTCTGTTCCTCGTATCATAAGTTATATCTCTGCATTTTTTGGTGTAGAATGAGAAATTCAATGTCTCTCGGTTAGCTCTTCGCCACTCTACCCGTGCAGTTAAAGATCGGACCGTATCAATGGCACTAGTGAGCGATACTCTGGGACAAAAGCGAGAGGTGTCCAACTCTTCTAGTATTTTGGTAATGTCACTGCTCATTTCATGCATTTTTATGGTTAATTTATTTTCTTTGGTTTCGCACTGAAAGATAAGAACACATAACTGCAAAATAATAATAATAATAATAAAATCAGTTCATAATAATTTCTTAGTTGTAAAATAAGCCAACCATGAATTTCGTTTAATATGTTGAGTAGGCAGATTAAGAAATGTGGACTAAGTTACTGGTGAGAAAATGTATCTAATTCTTTGAGTTTCTGACATAGAAAAGAAGTATATTTAATTCTATCTTTTTTTTGGCAGGCATATGATTTGATTCAAGGGGCACTTGTAAGTATTTTATATATCTTGGTTCTCAATTTCATCCAACAGGAATTTGTTTCAGAGTTAAATTTGTCACTTTCCGAGCACCAAAATAAAGTAGCGTAGTACCAAAAATTTTTTTTTTCTCACTTTCCAGATGTCATATTGTGTTCTATTCCATCCATTAGGGCATAGTTGTGTGTGAGAGAGTGGTGTATTCATTTTTAACTTCATAACTTGTTTAGTTGTTTGCTGACAATGCAAGAAGATATGGCCTTGTTGGCCTCTATGCCACTCGTACCATGTTTAAGGCCAAACATAAGATTTGTGTTTAAGTTCGGATTATTTATGGCAGAATGTTAGCCATTAATTATATAAGCTTCCTTTATGTGAAAGAGTTCTTTCTTATTACTAGCAAAAAGAGTTTTGGAGAAACTAAAAACCGTCTCTTCTTAAAAAAAGAACTAAAATTTCTAATTCACTCTCCTTGTCCTTAAAAGAGGATGGATCACTTTTCTTGGATTTCACTTCAATTGGAAATTTTATTTTCAAGATCTCATGAAATGGCTTAACTATTGGGAGCAATAGTTTGGTCATATTAAATACTGAGATTATTTACAACAAAAAATTGTCAACAATACAGAACCAGTAGTTACTTACCAACATTGTCAAAAGGCTTCTTAACATTATAGATTTGAAACTGTATGAGAATATTGAGATTATAGATTTGTAAAATCAAGTTAAATGGCTGCAAACCTTATGTCTAAGAGTCAATTTTCATATTTAAGAAGTTAATGATTCTCATCAATATGTTTTTTAGGTAATGCTACAATGGATACAGTAGCAAATTCTTTTCAAAAGACTAATACAAAAAAACTTTGGTAACAGGTGAGATGGAGTTCTGTTATGGACAGGTCTTTACCTGATCCTCCAACAGCTGTTTTTCTGCATGGAATCCTAGGTTGCAGGAAAAACTGGGGTGCGTGATACTGTTTACATGTTACTCATATCATAACCCTTATGTGATATAATTTTTTTAGGCTGACTTGTTTGTATATAATGTGCATGCTTATCATCTTGAGACAGCATATTCCACCTTATCAAACTACTCCTCTCTCTCTACATGCTCCCAAAACTCATCAAGAATTTTGAAGTATGTTTTTTAATCTAGGCCAGTATATATATAATATGGTAGTTCATCACTAGCATCCATCTATGATTTTGATAAGGGAATAATTTGTAGTATCTTGGTCAAAAGGATAAGTGACTACTTACCCTTGGCCTCGTTATTAAATTGTGCTAAATCTTTAATTTTGTGTTTGCATTTCCTCCTTCCTATAGTTTTCATGTGATTTCTGATGTTTGGGTTAGATATTTTATATTTACAAGGATTCAAGGAAGTATGTCTTGTTCTCAGGCAAATATAAATGGGAAATTTAGTTTCATAATTAGCTTCTGAAAGATTGATATTTCAGGAACTTTTGCTAGGAGATTGGCACAAGAGTTTCCTACGTGGCAGGTATTTTGCTGTATACTTCTATGCTAATCTTTGGTGGGTATTGCTTTTCATATAAATATTTTTTGCTATGCATTATGACTATTTATTTAATTTTGTTACCATGTATTGTACCATTTAAAGAATTGTTTAAAGTTTTTACCAAGTGTTTAAACCCTAGGGCCATTTGCTTTGTTTTCAATTTCCTGCTTTTTAGTTCTTGTTTTCATTAATAATCGCAAAAATGTCATCTTGCTTTTATTTTCTTTCCTGTTTTCAAAGATTTGTATAGGAAACATTGAAAACAACAAAATGATGTTCTCACCGTTTCCTCTATAAATCTTTGAAAACAGAATACAAAATGAAAATAAGACGTTATTTTTACAATTATTAATGAAAAAAGTAAACTGGAAACAAAATAAGCGGGGCCCTTAGTTGCTACAACGATGCAGTACTTGCTTGGTTATTGATGGTGTAAGAAGCTTGGATCAAATTTCTAGATACTCTGTTATTAACAGTTTGTATTCTGGGTATCCTAAATTCATATTATAGGGACTCCAATGCAAGAGCATTCTAACTTTACATCAATCTGAATCCTATTTTTGTTTCTATTGACAGTTTCTTTTAGTAGACCTGCGGTGTCATGGCGATTCAGCATCAATCAAGAAGAGAGGTCCCCATACTGTCACATCTGCTGCTCTTGATGTTTTGAAACTGGTGCGCTTTATTATCATCATAGTATTTATATAGCTAGCGTGCTATCGAATGGGGAAGGGGTCTGTATCAATCTCACACAACCCATTCCTAATGGGATTTGAACCAAGGTTCTAGAAGATGGAATACTCAGTGCTCAGCCATTTGAGTGTCCACTTGGTGACACCCCCACCCCCATAAAAAAAATCCTGGCCCCTCTTTTGTCTTTCATTATTTATGATCTGCATATAGTTAAGTTTCTTCAGTTAGTTATTGGCTTTACTGCTTTAGTTACCTTGATTTTTAGCTGCAATGGATTATATTTTTTGGCTTTGAAATGTTCAACGATACCAGTTTTGCGGGAAATAGAATTCTGAGTTTTTTTTTTGTTTTTGTTTTTTTTTTTTAAAACAACAATAAAAATATGTCCTTTGTCTTTAAGAATTATTCTACTAATATGAAACCTTGGAATGCATAGTCAAAGTTGCTTGTTGCACTTAGTAGATTTCATTTAAGATAATTAATTAGGTTCATATTGTTATGCATATAACAACAATAACCAAGCCTTTTCCCACTAGGTAGAGTCGGTTATATGGATCAAACAACGTCATAATGTCCAATCGTAAATCGTGTCTACAGACGAACCATTTACATCTAAATGACTGAATCTTTCTTAATGGTTTTCCCTATAGTTTTTCTTGGTCTCCCTTTACTTCTAACTATTGGGCTACTCTCCTTTCTATGGTTTTTATAGGTCTTCTTCATATATGCCTAAACCACCTAAGGCGAGACTCTACCATCTTTTTTACAATAGGTGTTACCTCAACTTTCTATGTAATGCATTCATTCGTAATCTTATCTTGTATAATGTGATCACTTATCCAACACAATATTCTCATCTTTAATACATTGAATTTATTCTCTTGTTGGCTTTTTTATTGCCCAATATTGAGTCCCATACAACATTGCAGTTTGCCGGTTTTATAGTTATGCGGTAAAAAAATTTCCTTAAGTTTGAGTTTATTTTCTTGTTGGTTTTTTATCGCTCAATATTCAGTCTCATACAACATTGCAACCCTTATAGTTATCCGGTAATTTTTTTCCTTAAACTTGAGTGATGCTTTTCTTTCTCAAATAATACCCGAAGTACTCTTTCATTTCATCAACCTTGTTTGGATCCATGGTTTACGTCTCCCTATATTTCACAATCATTCTGTATTATGGGCTCAAGATACCATATTGTTATGCATACATTTAATTTATTTTTTCTGTCTTGTAATGGCCTCCTTTTTGTCCTTCTGAATAGGTTAGGGAACTAAGGATAACGCCTCGTGTGTTAATTGGTCATAGTTTTGGAGGAAAAGGTTAGTTACTGAACATTTTAACTTAATTCTTATGTACCTTTTTTTTTTCAGCAGCTTCCTTTATAAGTCATTTTTAATCAGATTGTTCTGTTTCATCAGTTGTTTTGAGCATGGTGGACCAAGCTGCAAAACCTCTTGCCAGGCCAGTAAAAGTAAGCCAAATTTGATTGCTGTTTGCTTGTGCTGGACTATATTTTGATTAGCTTTAAACTGTTCTGATCTTTGTATTAAAAATCTGTGGTGCTGTTTTTTTTTTTCCTACAATTTTTTTTTTTGGCATTTGAGGACAAAGGAATGAAAGGAGTTTCTCTTAACCATCTTAATACTTTAGAATATATGTATGTGAAGCAGTATACGGTGAAACATGATAAGAATTTATTCAGCATGGAGTTTTTTTTTTTTTTTTTTTTACTGTGACGATGCCTGTAGGTGATCTGGTGTCTCTGTCTATTTATTATATTATTCGTGACAATTTAATGATGGAAGAGTTTCTCAGAATAAATCTTCAGATAGGAGTAGGATTAAATGCATGACAAAATTCATATTATGAGTTTCTCTTTAAATCAATTAAGGATCTTTTCGCTGGTCCAAATATCTGAGATTGAAACTGTTTGCTTTTAGTTATTTCTCTTGGGTGTGTATCATATTAGACAATAAGGAATTATCAGAAAAGAATATTCGTTCATCTGTGGAGTCTATTTCAGTTTGTTCATGTGAAAGACCTAGAAATTGAATGTAGACCATTTTAAAAAAAAACCTATTTGCAGATCTTACAAGAGGAACCTTAAAAAACTGAACTAAATGATAGATTAAGCCTATCAAAAACTTGGTAGGGAGGAAAAGTCAAAGTTGACTTGGATTATGATTATATTTTCTGCCTTGTTTTCTCGCATTCATGTATGAGTGCTTCTGAGTTGTTTCATACTTGCCCCTATGCTATTTTAAGGTATGGGTTCTAGATGCAACCCCTGGAAAAGTTCGAGCAGGTGGTGATGGTGAGGACCACCCAGCAGAACTCATATCATTTCTAAGTACTCTGCCAAAGGAGGTAGATCTTTAGTTGTTTCTTCTATTACTTTTTTCAACTAATGTGCCTTTTGAGAAAATGGATGTAACAGTGATGTTAATTTAATTTAATGTGTTGCTTTTGGTTTGGTTGCTAAAGGTCTAGTTGTTGGTTTGACCTAAACTCTTGTTTTAAACTTTTGATAAGTATTGATAGTTTCTTATTTTGTTTGTAGATTCGAATTTTGAATTATAATTAATATCAAGATATGTGAAAATGTACGTGAGAGTTATGTGAGATATTTGTTTTTAATAGGAAACTGGAGTGTGTTAAGGTGGTTGCTTGTCAAGCAAAATCCTGTGGGATGTAAATACTTTGTATTGGGGAAATGTTACGTAGGGATACGAGAATGAAAATAGGAGTGTGAGATTGTCTTGTTAGGGAACCTAAGGGCAAGACCTCACAAGGTTTAATGAAGATGTAGAGATATTGGTGAGGTGGTTGTGGGATAGAAGAGAATGAGAGTGCCCACAAATATTATATTGTAATTTTGTTTTAATAGTAGATTTGATCTTTTCTCATTTGTTGATGTATGTATATTTGGCCAAACCATGTCAATTTGTGATGCTTTTCCCTAATTACTAGTTTTATCAAAACGTGAAGAAGGGGATGTCTTTCTTAGACATATCACTATCCAATAAAAGAGAGAATTGGGTACATTTAACATAGGAAACCATAGAGAAGGGAATAGAAGAAAGTATTGAGGGGAACTATAGCAAGAAGTTGGTCACAATTATGTGCATGCCCACTGATTCACTTTGTTTTATTTATTTTACATCATCTAGGTGCTCTTTGGTTGTTTTGTCAGTAACATTATTTGTCTTCCTCTTCTCTTTATATTTTTTTTTATGGAAATAAGTTAACAGAAAGATTTTATTCTTTTGGTTCTATATTATGAGGAAATTTTATTGTTTTATTCTCCTTTATTTATGGAAGGTCTCTTCAAAGCGGGATGTTGTCAAAGCTCTTATTCAACAAGGGTTTTCCAATGATGTGGCACAGGTACAGAACCATGGTATACTTTAATATTGACTAGTGTTCAATTTGTGCATGTATTCTTGCTTGCTTATGTAACATTAAATTTTTTGTGTTTACTGATAGATGGATACTGTGTGCTTGTCCTTGGTTCAATAATAATATAAATAAGGCTATGATAGGTGAAGCTAAAGCTAAGGAGGACAATATTTGATTATACTCCCATTTACTCCCCTGAGCTTCAATAAATATTTAAGTTGTCATATATGTATGATATTTTCATCTGATGGCTGAGTTAATAAATAAATTATCATACTGTGAAACTTTGTTCTCTGGGTAATTAAGTTGGACATTACGAGACCACATAATTCACTTTGAAATTGATGGGGAAAAAAATACGTGTTTGTTAGACAGATACTTTATATCCCTCTCATCTTCTAATTTTTATTGTTTTCATGTAGTGGGTCGTGACTAACCTACGACCTACCAGCTCCCCTGGTTCACGATTGTCAAGCTTTGCATGGGCATTTGACCTGAAGGGGATTTCAGAAATGTATCAATCCTATGAAGGAACAAATATGTGGTACTCACGGTGATCTATGATAACAGTGTTAGCTGTAATATATTTATTTTATCTCCCTTACTTCTTTGATTTAGACATGGGGTTCACATCCTGCCTTGAGTATGAACTATAATGATAGTGAGAGGTCCTGTATGGCTGTTATATTTGGTCTGTATTGCTGAAGAAATAATTCCATGGTTAATGTGTGGAGCTGATGATAATTGATGTTTCTGTTCATAGGAAAATTGTTGAAGAGGTACCTCGTGGTGTCCATGTGAACTTTTTGAAAGCAGAAAGAAGCTTACATAGGTGGGCTCTTGAAGATCTTCAGCGAATCCATGCTGCTGAGGAGCTTGCTGCTGATGAAGGAGGTGGAGTTGAAATGCATGTTCTTGAAGATGCTGGCCACTGGGTATGTTATCTTATGGGGTTATAATGTTTAGTGTATGACCTCCTCCTATCCATATCTTTCACCTTACATGGTCTATGCTCATGATATCTTCTAAAATACTTTCACATAATGTGAATAGCTCTAGAGCATTACAGATTTTAGGAAATTGTTGTGGCTGGTGATTTTATTTATTTGTTATATACTTAATGTGCTAGGTGCCAATATGGCCGGTGATCCATTAGGCTTCTTGGTTTCACATACTTTTATTCATGTCCTGTGTGACTAACTGTCCTCCCCTGGGACAAGATGAAAATAAACACGCAAAAAATGGATAGCAGGGGGGGGGGAGGGTTGGTTCCTAGCAGCCATGTATTTTCTACCTAACTGTAACTGAAGTAGCATAACGTAAACAAAATTAAAATTAATGTTCATTATGCCTTTTTTTCCCCACATTAGATAGAAAACTGCCAATTTTTTAAGGGGCTAGACAGAATTTCAGTGTTGGCCTCCTCAGGCATGTAAACATTGTGCAGTGTCATCAGGAGATCTTACTCTTGAAATGTGATTTATTGGTTCCCTTTCTTCAAGTTCGACTATTATTTGTCGAAAATTCTGATGCATTTGAAGGCTGATCAAAATGATTAGAGAAGTATTGAAATAGCTCAGGACGGTGGAAAAGTAGAGAGCCTACATCTCTTATCTCCATATTTCTGCAGATATTTGTCTTAGCAGCCATGTATTTTCTAGCTAACTGTAACTGAAGTAGCATAACGTAAACAAAATTAAAATTAATGTTCATTATTCATTATGCCTTTTTTTTCCACATTAGATAGAGAACTGCCAATTTTTTAAGGGGCTAGACAGAATTTCAGTGTTGGCCTCCTCAGGCATGTAAACATTGTGCAGTGTCATCAGGAGATCTTACTCTTGAAATGTGATTTATTGGTTCCCTTTCTTTAAGTTCGACTATTATTTGTCGAAAATTCTGATGCATTTGAAGGCTGACAAAAATGATTAGAGAAGTATTGAAATAGCTCAGGACGGTGGAAAAGTAGAGAGCCTACATCTCTTATCTCCATATTTCTGCAGATATTTGTTTCTCCTGCCTCTTCTGAACAAAGACTAAATGCTGGATCTTTTGCTAATAATACGATCCAATTATCAAAATATAATTCTCTCTCACTCCTGATTTGACTGAAAAAGGGCAAGTATGTATTTTTGAAACTAGCACGATCTTGAGGTATTGAGTGTTTGCTCGCTCATCATTCAAAAGTGAGACGGGTTTGTTTAAAGCATCATGTATTGTTAGCAACTACAGAAATTTGCTAAGGTTACTTGACTTGTACATGTTTGTAATGATTTAGGTCGCAGTTATATTCTTTCATTGTCCATCATTATGGTTTGTCTTGTTTTAATGATGCACATGGAAATAAGTACTTTACAAAGTTTTGAAATTATTTCATGAGGGCACATATTAAAGATGGCGTGAGGAGAATTGTGTTCTTTGAAGCTTGCTCATGACATCATTTAAACGAGGATTCAACTTTGTCCATCTCCAGGTACATGCTGATAACCCAGATGGACTCTTCAGGATACTGTCGTCCTCTTTCCAGGGAAGCAAGACCTGAGTTCAAAATCGTGTACGCTTCTCATGTAGTTTCTATTTTATTTGGGGTGGGGTTGCCTTTATCAAATGTTCTTTCTTCCTTTTCCCATTTTTCTTTATTTATCCCTTATGTATATACTTTTTTATTTATTTTGCTGTCTTATTGTACGCCTCTATATTTTTTTTCACTATTACTCTATTCATAAAAAAATTCATGTCCTTAGTATGCAGGAATCCTAAATGCCGGCTATCTTAAATTCCCTTTTTTGTTTTTTTGATGAATATCTTAAATTCCTAAATCTAAGATATTTAGGTGGTAGATATTTCAAGAATTTTAGAGGCACATTTCTCTCAACTGCTTTTCGTTTCATTTGATGATATCGAACTCTCAGGTGTGTAATACTCGAATGTCTTTGACTAAGTTTAAAAAATGCTTGTAATTTGGGATTCTGCATACCCGAATGCCTATAATGTGTTTGTTTTTTTCCTTACTTAACAGTGAAAATATGTAAGTTGGACAAATGAGTTTGGATTATAGTTTGCAAACTTTGACCCAATGGAAAAGCAACTATTGTAGATTTCTACTCGAAGTTTGAGACCTAAAATTATGTTTGAATACTTCCGAAACTTAGCGAAACATGTTATCTGTGGATGATACTTTCTTTGAGGCTTTTGCTAGGGTGGGAGACTATGTCATGCCTCCCACCGTGAATAGGTCTACTTTTGCAAAAAAAATTAATATTTTAAAAATCCCTAATTTTTTTAAATTGACACTTCCATCCTATTTGCTTTCTCTCTCCTCTCTCAACCACTGCTGCTACCAGAGCCCCTGCCCATTCCTCGCCATCGCACCGCCCGCCAATCCTTTTACTATACCCTGTAATATTTAAGAAAAAATGAGTTCTTTGGTTGGCATCAATTTGAAAGTATAGAATCAGTGTTTAATAAAAATGTCTGTTGCGGTTAAGGTGGGGAAGAGTGATTACTGAACAATCCATTTTTTGTCATATATGTTTATTGTGTGATTCTCAGTTTACCAATTGAGTTTATGCCAATTGGTTGATTTCTATGGCAGAGTCTTGAGTTTGATGGTTTAAGGGATCACTTGGCCAATTTTGCTTAACAATTGAATAAGGCAAGACAAATGATACATCCGCCAGAAGCCTTCTTTGACAGAGGTTGTGGCCAAGGAACACAAAAGGCTTCTAGCTCGAAAAATCGATTATCGAGAAGAGGAAAGAATGCTTAGGGTTTCAGTGATAGTAGTTGAGAATTTGAATGCAGGAGTCGATGGAAACGACGGAAGGAGAGGGTGGAGGTGGGGTAGGGATGGCGCAGGGGACAGAGGGCTCCTATATCTGGTTAGTATGACTTAGTAGAGATGTGAAGGAGATGAACAACGGAGGGGGTGGGGTTGAGGTGGCGGAGGAGAGAGAGGGTGGAGGTAGCGGAGGAGAGAGGGGATGGGGTGGCGGGGGAGAGAGAAAGGGGAGTGAGAGAAGAAAATGGGGTAAAATGTAATTTGATATTTTGCAAAAATGGACTTTTTGAAGTCTCTCAAGTTGGGAGACATGACATCCTCTCCCACCATAGAAGCCGCCCTCGGTTTGAATGTTGTAAGCTGGGGGGCTGGGGTGTGCTCAAATTGTTATCCAAACATGCTATTGACAAGCTGCACTTAAGTTAGAGAGGAATGGATCACGGGAATTGGAGGAAATTGGTGGTGGTAGATTTTAGCCAATCTATACTTAGTGTGTGTTTGGTTTCACATTGAAAACCTCCAGAATTGATTTTGTCATCTATTAAACGTGATTTTAGTAAAAATGAGATGTTTGGTTACTACCAGATAAAATTGATTTTGCCTCCAGAATCGATTCTGATTGGAAGCTACAAAAAGTAGCTTTTGAGTTGAGTTGAAAAATTTATACTAAGTTTTACATCAAACTTGCTTTCAAAATAAAAACATCCAAACATAAATCACTTTACTTCAAACTCAATTCTTATCAAATCAATTTTACAAAATCAATTACATTCAAAATCATTTTTACCAAACGTTCATCCAAACACACTAAGAATTTAGAGCACTAATGTAAATTCATAAATTAATGTCCCACATAAAAAGTGGAAGCAATCTATCACTTCAATTCTTTTGTCTATAACTGACGCTTTGATGGAGAAGTGTGCAGTTAGAACTGTTAAGGATCATGCCCTAACTGAATTTTTTTGCATCATGGACCCTAGGTTAAGGCTAATGAATAAAAACAATAAATAACAAACAATGAATATAATGATCAGAACTCATAATGAATAACAAAACTTGATTAATAATTTAAATCAAATTACTTCAAATACATATATTTAATTCTAAATATCACCTTAAAAATGTATGGTTTAAGTACTCTAAGGAATCGAAATTATAAAAAGTACTAAATGAAATGAAAGTTATGCATTTTTTTTATAAAAAAAAATAAAATAAAAGAAATTTAGGCATTTTTTGTATAAAAAAAGATAATAAATTTCACTTTTCATTTAATACTATTTTCTTTTGATTCCACAATAACTACTAATTAGGGGGAAATTTGGGTAGCTTGTTTCACCCGTGCTGCAACGCAGCCATTCTAGTGGATTGCTCATGGATGATATTTTTTGTGGAAGGGTTTTGGGACAAAACAATCTCATTTCCATCATAATATGATTCCATATTTTCAGCCATAATTTGCCAAACCATACCCCCTGCCATCGCTCCTCCAGTCCTTGCATAGTTATAGATATATGAGTAAACAACTTTCAAGAACGAATCCCTGTCTTGGATATTAAATCCTGTGCCTTTTGTCGATTTTCCAAATTCTTCAAAAATTAATGGCTTTCTCAAAATTGTCGTGGAGTCTCCCAAGTGAATTGACAACCACCTATGCACGAAATCCATTCTTGCATTATCATCCTGCCCTTGTAACCTGTTGCAGTTACATTCAAAATGCAATTACGTCAAATCCAATATTTTGTATGCGATAAGTGAAAATGCAAAAACTTCACCCTATGGTTCGCATTCATGGTATACTATTTTACTCACCAGACATCAGGATATGCGTGTATAGTTGTATAGTCAATTTCTTTAATAAGATGGTTTTTGATGAAATCTGTTCCGATTAAGTAATTGTTCGGGTTATATTGTTTTCTGTATGGACCATAAAACCCTTCCATGCCTACTGACAACAAGTGTTTGTTATCAATTGATTTCACATAGGGTGCCATCTCCTGAATCCATCCCTGTCCAATTCAGCATGCATGTACATAAGTTGCTAATATATATAATACTCTTATACATTCTTATAATATGTTATTAATCTTTTATACTAAAATGAAATGGTTTTCAAAACTTCTTGCTTCTTATTTGATATTTCTCTGCGATCTAAGTTGTTTATTTCTCAATCCATCCTTTGGAAAGAGAGTGAGGAAGAGAGAAAAATGTATGTTAGTAAGAATGATTTAATGGTTTTCAACAAAATAAGTCAATAGATCCACTTATTAGTATTAGTATATGTATACATCGTGTGTGAGTAGTATAACCAGTTTATTTAAACATTTATTTAAAAAGTTTTTTCTTGAAATAAGCTTTAAAAAATTTATTTTCATAAGCTTCTTTAATAAACTTATAGAAATAAGCTAAAAATAGCTTAAAAAGTCAAACAGATCTGATAAGAAGGTTATGAGTTTTTTTTTATAAGCTATTTTTAAGAATTTATTTTGATAAGTTGTTCTTATAAACTTATAATAAAGAAACGTTTTTAAACAAAATAAAAGAACTATATAAGGAAAAATAATAATTATTATTAAATTTGTAACTCGTAAAGAATCTCTGATATATATTAAAAAAATGATATACTAATAATACGATCAAAATATTCGGGTTCTTATACCAAAAAAATAATAATTTGCTGGTTACAATTCAAGGAACTTACATCCAATATTTTGCCATTGGCAGTGTTATTACAACGTGGTTCATTCATAAGCTCCCATGCCATGATTGTTGGGTCATCCTTGTATGCTACTTTGGTGATGGT
Organism: Echinosophora koreensis; assembly: GCA_035048595.1. Taxonomy (NCBI): domain Eukaryota; kingdom Viridiplantae; phylum Streptophyta; class Magnoliopsida; order Fabales; family Fabaceae; genus Echinosophora; species Echinosophora koreensis. Next base: position 13,760,338 of record JAPCYP010000003.1, on the reverse strand, counting down.
ATTTACCCTTGTCAATACTCTCTGTAAACAAAAGGTTATGTACGTCGTTAGCACATAAACATGTAAACTTTCTACTTCACTAATATGCAAAGGACAAAAGTAAAATTTTCGTGCAATGAAATTAATTATGGGTTCAAAATTCTGATTTTTATAAAGAAAGATTTGACTTCTAACAATAAAACGTTTAAGACGCTTTACTATTTTTGTTTACCTTAACATGATTTTTGTAATACCCTTTAATGACTGCATTCGTGTAAAAGTCATCATCACTCGTAATTCGCACACCAGCACTCCTAGCCCATTGCACATATTGAGGCTTGCCACCAAAAGCACCATAATTGTTAACCAAACTCAAAATTAATTTCACATTATACTTCCTTGCTTCAAAAACCACAAAATCAAGTGCCTGCAAATTAGAAACTCATAATAGTTAATCAGATATCATGTTATGGGACCTATCCCATTTTAGTATATTACATCACGTCCTCCATCAATAATATATTATCACATATTCTATCTTTTTAATATTACATAACATTTTAACTTATGTGACGAGAAGGTGATATTGGCGAGAACAGGATGTGAGACACTAAAATGAGACAAATACTCTCTATCCATGTTATGGAGACATATATATATATATATATATATATATAATATTATGTAATGTTGGAAAAAAAATGGAAATATATGGTTATAAGAAAACCTGAAAGACATTCTCATTATATACACCAGGAGATTTTTGGAGAGCTAAATGATCACTACCATCATTGAATGCCCATGTGCGACACACTGTAAGACCTGCAGCTGAAGCTTGAGCAAGGACATTAGAAATTTTGACCCTCTGTGATGGGTACGAAGCCGCAACAGTCATCATCCAATAAGAGTTGAAGCCATTGAACAAAAATGAAGAGCCATTGAATAAAAATTTGGTGTTGCTAGTTTGAACAAATAATGATGTGGAAACCTGAGATTCACCAACCAATACTAAACTAAGAAAAAAGAGACCCCAAACAAAGTTGGTATTAATCCTTATGCAAGCCATTGTGGATGACAAGAAGGGATGGACAATTAAACTGAATACACTCAATTGTGTTGAGTCATGGTGATATTTATATAGAATCGTTGGGGGGTTGGGTAGCAATAGCAAGTAGTTTGAGCTAAGCGTAAAAAGAGTTGGAGGAGTAGGAGGTCCAAGGTTCAAACATTGAAAAATGAGAAAAATTAACATAACAACATATGACTAACATTTGCCTATCAAAAAAATTTATATAGAATAGTTGGTTGTTTTATTTTAGCTATTTTATTTGCGGGTGTCGGGTTTGTTGGAGGTTTTTTCTTAAAAATTAAGGAGGAGTAAAGTAAACATAAAATAACTATAGCGGTTTATGAGAATATATTTATTAGTTAAAGACACCATTAACTTTTGGTGGGAGGTGGGGTAGCTCAAGTGGTTAGAACTAAGGGTTTAAGGTGTTGAAGGTCCAAGATTCAATCCTTGACAAAGGAGAAAAAAATTAATAACTGACATACTAACATCTGCTTATAAAAAAAAAAAGAATTTAACTTTTGGTAAATGAAACTTATGAAATTTAACGTTAATAAATAGTGCATGGAATGAAGCCGTTTAAAATTTTTATTCTTAATTCTCATCACATCGAAATACTTGTCAAAGTCCAAGAAGAAAAAGAAAAAAGAAAAACTACTCACTTTGATCGGTGCGAGATGTGACTTTCGTTGTCACATATGAGTATTTTCAAACCACGATGTCACATAACCCTTAATATTGCACCATATATAAATCTATATATTCAATATATCGAGCCCCATTTGCAGGAAAGTTTGCCAAGTGTCATCTCTACAGAGATTGCTTCTACAAGAAGCTTTTTACAAACTTTCTATAATAGGAAACTTTTTGAATTAAAAAAAACAATTAAAATTCGAAAAAAATATATTAAAAGAAAAATTATATAGACAATTTATTGCTACATGTTCCAATACATTGGTTGGCTGGTGAAACTCTTTTCCATTCTTATCATGAATCTATATATTCAATATATCTAGCCCCATTTGCAGGAAAGTTTGCCAAGTGTCATCTCTACAGAGATTGCTTCTACAAGAAGCTTTTTACAAACTTTCTATAATAGGAAACTTTTTGAATTAAAAAAAACAATTAAAATTCGAAAAAAAATATATTAAAAGAAAAATTATATAGACAATTTATTGCTACATGTTCCAATACATTGGTTGGCTGGTGAAACTCTTTTCCATTCTTATCATGAATAATATATTATCATGAATCAATTATTTTACATGATTCCCAAGGTAATTAAATGCTACATTTCCACACATTTTTTTAGAAAATCATCCCCGGTTTCTTATGCAACTTCAGCATGCTATTGAAAGTTCATTTAAAAAGTCTATCAATAATAATAATGATGATGATGATGATGATGGTATTTTTTTTTTATAGAATAACAATAATAGATAATCAGATTTATTAATAATAAAATAAAATATTTGAATTGATTTTAAGTGATTTGTCTTCTCTAGGCAATTAATGTTTAAAGCCATTTGCTTCAACCAATAATGATAAAAATATTTTCAAAATATTTAAAAAGTAATAACAACCAATCAGTAATTTGCAAGATTCAAATATCAAAATTGAAATTTATTGTTGCATTGTGTATGATTACAAAGTTCATTGACAAATTTCTATTATTAAAGGGGTGAAGACTTGGGTGGTGCTACTATGTGCAACTTTAGAAATGAGATACTTTCTAAATAAATAAAAAAGAAATGACATGTTTTTAAAAAATATATGATAGAAGAAGGAAGGAACCAATGAAGAAATATGATAGATAAAAATGGTGGTGGGGGAACCAAATGTTTATAAAAATATGTAAAAATTATGTTGTGTATGGTTACAAAGATCACTGACAAATTTCTATTATTAAATGGGTGAAAATTTAGGTGGTGCTACTATGTACAACTTTAGAAATGTGACATGTTTTAAATAAATAAAAAAGAAATCACATGTTTTTAAAAAAATATATGACAGATGAACGGGGGGAACCAATGAAGAAAACAGATAGATAAAGGGTGTGGGTGAACCAAATGTTTATAAAAATATGAAGAAAGTATGTTGTGTATAATTAATTAGATCATTGACAAATTTCTATTATTAAAGGGGGTGGAAACTTGGCTGGTGTTACTATATGCGACTTTACAAATGAGACATATTTTAAATAAATAAATAAAGGTCGGTAATAAATATAATTTTTATAAAAAGTATGATGATTATAGAATTAATCAATATAATAATCATTGCATATTGATTATTTAAATATTTCTACATTACATATTTATATTAAATTATTATTTTTCCCGTGCCGGGCACGGGTGAAAATTCTAGTACTAAAAAAATTTTTGAAACATTTGTTGCAATTGTAATAGAAATATATTAAAATTAAAATTATTTTAATAAATTTTAAAATTTGAGAGATTAATTTAATAAATATAAATTTATTTTATCAATGATTTGTGACAAATATTTTTTCTTTTATATTTATTTTTACAATCTCTTTATACCTGAATTTTAAAATTAAATTTAATCATACTTATGTATTGTGTAGGTATTTTATGAAATATAAAATAATAAATTGAAAATATTTTTAAAAAATCATTTATTTATAAAAAAATTTATTTTGATGGTAATGAAAATAAATTATATGATCCAAATATCAAAATAAATAAAAAATGCATTTAAAAATCATTGGAAATATAAATTATATTGAAAAATGCATTTAACTGAGATAGAGCTATGCTCTATAATAAAAGCTTCAATTTATTAATCTCGCTTAACCCATTCTCTCAATAAATTTTATTTTTAAAATTTTGAAATCAATAACGCTTTAAATATTGAAAACTACATTGTAATTTTTTTATTTTTATTTTTTGATAAACAAAACTACATTGTATTTTTAGCTTGACTCACTCAATCCAACGAATTTTATTTGGAAGATTTCAAAATTAATATTTTGAAATTAGTTGCTCTTGACATATTGAAAATTTCATTGTATTAATCTCGCTTGACCTATAATTCTACCAATGAATTTTATTTTGAAAATTAATATTTTAAAATTAATAAATCTTCAAATATAAAAAATTCACTTTATTTTGAAAATATGTGCAGTAGATTAAATTTATTATTATCCACCAAAAAAAGATTAAATGCATTATTCTAAAAATATGTGCAATTGATTAGATGTATTATTTTAAGGGTCTCCAATTAATACAATTTGAAAAAGTTGAGAGAGTTTCAAATATGATGATCCACCCTCTGAATTAACTTTTGTTTAAAATTTCAACCATGACCATTGATATTTACAATGAAATCCGGAAATTTTGAGACAATGGAAAAAGAATTTGTATATAGAACTTGCATCCCAAAGTAAAGTTATTGGTGGATCTATTTTTTTTTTTTTGTTACATTGGTGGATCTAATTTGTACCCATGAGATGCACAATGTTATAATTTATTTATTTTGTATACTTGTCACACCCGAGGCTGACGAGGACGTAGAGTGATTGCCGGTGCAAGAAGACACAGACAAGGAGCGGCTCCTGGCAGACTTTTAGGCGGAGGGACATATGAATGAACCGATTACACACCCAAATGAGAGGGATCATGAGATTGTGTAGGCATGAGAATATATAGTTGAGGATGACTTATATGAATTGATTGGTACTACCTATACCAACAGGATGCATCTACTTTTTTGGAGCCAAAATCACTTAAGAACTCAACAGTTAAGCGTGCTTGACTTGGAGCGATTGTGGAGACAGTCGTCAATCCATAAAACAGCCAGTGATGTTACAATACTGAAAGTTTAAATTGGTATATATAAATAATTACTTGCAAAAAATGTTGTTCGTATACAAATACAAATATACAATCTCCAAAACTCAAATCTACATCATTAATAACATAAAATATTCATTAACTTTATAAAAAAAATCTACATAAATTTTTCACTTGCATAATTCATTGTTGTATCGTGAATATCAAACGCTAATTCAATAGCATTGCCTCGTATCAAGTTGTTAGCGATCGGTAGAACTTTAGCCACTGGATTGTCATGAAGTCATCAAATGCTCTGCTTGCCATCCATCTAAATTTACAATAAAATTGCTTCCAAAGTCATCTTAAATGATGCAGTTGTATGGCTTACACGACAAAGCCTCCTTAACAAAAACTTGATAAATCACAAAACATAGAAGTTCCCCCATACAAAAACTTTGACCCAATGGAAAAGCAACTATTGTAGATTTCTACTTTAAGTTTGAGACCTAAACTTATGTTGAATACAGCTGAAACTTAGCAAAACATGTTATTTGTGGATGATACTCAATTTGAACACTGTAAGCTTGGGGTTGTGGTATGCGCAAACTATCATCCAAAGATGGTACCAGTTGCACTTAAGTTAGAGAGGAATGAAACACGGGAATTGGAGGAACTTGATGGTCGTGGATTTTAGCCAATCTATACTAAGAATTTAGAGCACTAATGTAAATTCATAAATTAATGTAACACATAAACAATGGAAGCAACATATCACTTCAACTCTCCTGTCTATAACTGACTTTGACGGAGAAGCGTGTAGTTACAACTGTTAACATCATGGACCTTGGGTTATTTTGACTAGGATATTGCTAACCAGTGTCCTAAGAGTATTGGTTAAGGAATCAATTGAAAAACTGAATTCACCACTTCCCATACATAATTATTCCTATATTTGTTTCATTTAACCAGTGCCTCAGTGCCCTTAGGCACTGGTTAAGTGGTTAGCATTTGCCTTTTGACTATATCATAATTTACCCTAATCTAGCACTCACCATTAGGCTTAGGTGACGTTTGGAAGAGCTTATTTAAGCTCCTTTTGACTTATCTGATGACATAAGCTCTTATGCAGTGTGTTTGGCAGAGCTTATAAAAGTAACTTATGTCATCCCATAAGGAGTTTTTGACTTATTTTCATAAGTCACTGAAACAAGCTTATAGAATTTTAACAAGTGCTTATGACCCCTCCGTGTTTTCCCCCTTCGAATCTTCTCCTGCCCCTTTCTTCATAAGCTCTTTTGACATAAGCTCTCATGCGATAAGGTCTTCTGTGATAAGTTCTTAATTAAGTTGTTTACCCAAACGCGGCAATCCTAATAAATAATAAACAATAAATAACAAACAATGAATATAATGACTTAGAACTCATAATGAATTGCAAAACTTGATTCCTAATTTAAATCAAATTACTTCAAATACATAGATTTAATTCTAAATATCACCTTAAAAATGTATGGTTTAAGTGCTCTAAGCAATCGAAAGTATAAAGAAATGGATCCTCTCTGGTAACACTATGGTCATGTTAGAGAGATATAATTTTAAACAGAAATGTTATCTTGACAACTAATATGGACAACTACGGTAACAACCGTATATACGAGTGGCATTTCCGAAATTTTTAAATAACTTTTGGGTCCCACCTCATATTGGTTTTTGAAGCAAAAGTAGAGTTGTCCCTAGAATTGTTGTATTTGGATTGTTAGAATAACATAACTCAATTTTAAATATGCATGGATCCAATTCCCAAAATAATTGGTTATAGGATCCATTAGTTATAATTTTCCAAATTTATATCTTCATCTCTTCAAGAGGAAAGTATCCTCTTTTTTACAATAGGAGGTGATCTTAATCCTAAAGGAAAAGTTATACATTTTTTTTATAAAAAAGAATAAATAATAAGTTATGCATTTTTTGCATCAAAAAAGATAATAATTTTCACTTTTCATTTAATACTTTTTGCTTTTGATTCTACAATAATTGCCTCTAATTAGCAACCTGGATTCTGGATTGTCTCCGGCACCACTGCCTCTACAGCACCAAAAATAAAGGGAAGTGAGGAGAAAGTAGATTAAGGGGAGGGGTAGTGGTGGAAAAAAAAAAGAACGGAAAGAGGAGAGAGATAGAGATGATGGAGAGGGAATGGAGAGAAATGGATGGAAAGAATCCAATTTGTCTAATTAGGGAGCAATTTGGGTGGCTTGTTTCCCCGGGCGCTGCAAGGCAGCCATTTTAGTGGATTGTTCGTGGATGATATTTGTTGTGGAAGGGTTTTGGGACAAAACAATATCATTTCCATCATAATATGATTCCATATTTTCAGCCATAATTTGCCAAACCATACCCCCTGCCATCGCTCCTCCACTCTTTGCATAATTATAGATATATGAGTAAACAACTTCCAAAAATGAATCCCTGTCTTGGATACTAAATCCTGTGTCTTTTGTCGATTTTCCAAATTCTTCAAAAATTAATGGCTTTCTCAAAATTGTCGTGGAGTCTCTCAAGTGAATTGCCACCCAACTTTGCAGGAAATCCATTCGTGCTTTATCATCCTGCCCTTGTAACCTGTTGCAGTTACATCCAAAATGCAATTACGTCAAATCCAAATTTTTACATGCGATAAGTGAAAATGCAACAACTTCAGTTCACCCTATGGTTCACATTCATGGTATACTATTACTCACCAAACGTCAGGATATGCGTGTATAGTTGTATAGTCAATTTCTTTAATAAGATGGTTGCTGATGAAATCTGTCCCGACTAAGTAATTGTTCGGGTTATATTGTTTTCTGTCTGGACCATAAAACCCTTCCATGCCTACTGACAACAAGTGTTTGTTATCAATTGATTTCACATAGGGTGCCATCTCCTGGATCCATCCCTGTCCAATTCAGCATGCATGTACATAAGTTGCTAATATATATAATTAATACTCTTATACATCCCTATAATATGTTATTAATATTTGGTACTAAAATGAAATGATTTTCAAAACTTGCTTCCTATTTGATATTTCTCTCAATGACCTAAACTGCTTGTTTCTCGATCCATATCCTATGGAAAGAGAGCGAGGGAGAGAAAAACGTATACGGCTAGTAAGAATGATTTAATGGTTTTCAACAAAATTGTATATATGTCAATAGATCCACTTATTAGTATTAGTATTAGTATTAGTATATGTAGAGTAACAAGTTTATTTAAACACTTATTTAATAATTATTTTTTTGAAATAAACTCAAAGGTTATTTTCATAAGCTTCCTTAATAAACTTATAAAAGTAAGCTAAAAATAGCTTAATATGTTAAAAATGTCTTATAAGAAGGTTATGAGTTTTTTTTTATAAAGTTGTTTTTACGAATTTATTTTGATAAGTTGTTCTCATAAATCCAAATAGATTCTCTAAAATTCTTCCAAACACCCCCTTAATAAATAAATTAAATGTAATTGAACAAGACATTGACTTAATCCTATGCATAATAGTTAAATGTGACAGTATTACATTGATTTCCATCGTGGTTTTTAAGTTGGCTTTGGTAGCTTTAGCTCCCTTTGTTCAAAAAAAATAAAAAAATTAAGTGTGTTAGTATTACATTTATTTTATATCCGGCTTGATAACATTTAACATTAATAATTTTTTTTAAAGGACATTTAACATTAGGCAAAATAGGCAAATTGGTACTATGCGTTTATTTTATTTTTCATATTGGTCTTATATGTTTTTTTTTTTTCAAATTGGTCATACACGTTACGTTTCATTTTCACATTAGTACTTTCCGTCAATTTTGACCTAACGACGTCAGTTTTGATTTGACGTGGCTATCACCTTAATCCGACACAAGGCATTTGATCTGACTCTGTTAGGTCAAAATTGATGGAAATGACTAATGTAAACGTAACGTATATGACTAATTTGAAAAGTTAAAAACTTATAGGACCAATATAAAAAATAAAATAGTTAAACGTATAGGACCAATTTACCTATTTTGTCTTAACATTAATATCGGATGTGCAAATACTTCATATATGTTATTCATTAATACAATGAGTCAAAAATTTTTTTTTACTTGGGTCATTAATTGGTCAAGCTATTGTTATGCTTTCATAATTACTACACCAGCATTCGCTGACAAACAATTTAAGCAATGATTTTTCTTATTTTTTAAAAGTATTTCCATTGTAATCCTACAATATTATAATAATAATAATAAAGAAACGTTTTACTTTAAACAAAATAAAGAACTATATAAGAAAATAAATAATTATTAAATTTATAACTCGTAAAGAATCTCTGATGTAAAAAATATATATAAAATGATGTACTTATATTATGATCGAAATATTTGTGTTCTTATCACACAAAAAAAATTACTGGCTACAATTCAAGGAACTTACATTCAAGATTTTGCCGCCATTGGTGGTGTCATCACAGCGTGGTTCATTCATAAGCTCCCATGCCATGATTGTCGGGTCATCCTTGTATGCTACCTTGGTGATGGTATTTACCCTTGTCAATACTCTCTATAAACAAAAGGTCACGTTCATCGTTAATTAGCACACACACATGTAAACTTTCTACTTCGCTAATATTAATGTGCAAAGGACAAAAGTAAAATTTTCATGCAATGAAATTATTTATGGATTCAAAATTCTGATTTTCATAAAGAAATATTTTACTTCAAATAATAAAATTTTTAAGACGTTTTACAATTTTTTGTTTACCTTAACATGATTTTTGTAATACCCTTTAATGACTTCATTCCTGTAAAAGTCATCATCACTCGTAATTTGCACACCAGCACTCCTAGCCCATTGCACGTATTGAGGCTTGCCTCCAAAATCACGATAATTGTTAACCAAAGTCATGATTAATTTCACATTATACTTACTTGCTTCAGAAACCACAAAATCAAGTGCCTGCAAATTAGAAACTCATTATAATTAATTAGATCTAAGGTTAATTATGGAATACAGATCACCTATCTCATTTTGATGTACTACCTTTAGTCCCTTATCAATAATATCTTGTCACATATTCTATCTTTTTTATATTATATAACATTTTAACTTATATAGCGAGAAGATGTTATTGACAAGGACGTGGTCTACTAAAATGAGACACTCTATCCATGTTATGGAGACATATAATATATTATGTAATGTTAAAAAAAAATGGAAATATATGGTTCTAATAAGAAAACCTGGAAGACATTCTCATTATATACACCAGGAGAATTTTGGAGAGCTAAATGATCACTACCATCACTAAATGCCCATGTGCGGCACACTGTAAGACCAGCAGCTGAAGCTTGAGCAAAGACATTAGAAATTTTGACCCTTTGTGATGGATCCGAAGCCGCAACAGTCATCATCCAATAAGAGTTGAAGCCATTGAACAAAAATGAAGAGCCATTAAATAAAAATTCAGTGTTGCTAGTTTGAACAAATGATGATGTGGAAACCTGAGATTCACCAACCAATACTAAACCAAGAAAAAAGAGACCCCAAACAAAGTTGGTATTAATCCTAACGCAAGCCATTGTGGATGACAAGAAGGGATGGACAATTAAACTGAATGCACTCAATTGTGTTGAATCGTGGTGATATTTATATAGAATCCTTGGTTGTTTAATTTTAGCTATACATTGATATGTATTCAATGTATATCATTAAAATATAATACTTATTTAAAGAAAAATACCTTTAGATTATCAAGATATTCAAATATTTCTACTCTACTATTATTAGTTTCTACATTAATATTAGTTATTTGACCAATACCTTGGAGCAACATTCTCTGAATTGTCTAAAATAGAAACTTAATAAAAAACACTTTAAGCACCAAAAGAAAAAATAAAAAAGTACTTTCTTTTTCAAATTTAAGAAAAATTCTAGAAAAAAATTAGTAAAGAATATAGAACCATTTTTCTTAAAAATAGTTTTTAATTTTTATCCGCGGGTGTCGGGTTTGTTGGAGGTTCCTTCTTAAAAATTACTAGTAAGAAGGAGTGATGTAAACATTAAAATAAAATAACTATAGCAGTTTATGAGAATATTTATTAGTTAAAGACACCACTAACTTTTGGTAAACGAAACTTAAATGTTACTAAACAGTGCATGGAATGAAGCCATTTAAAATAGGAGTGATGTAAACATTAAAATAAAATAACTATAGCGGTTTACGAGAATATTTATTAGTTAAAGAGACAATTAACTTTTGGTAAACAAAACTTGTGAAATTTAACGTTACTAAAAAGTGCAAAAAGTGCATGGAATGAAGCCGTTTAAAATTTTTATTCTTAATTCTCATCCCATTCCCATCGACATATACTTATAAAAGTCCAAGTAAAATATATATATATATATATATATATATATGTATATGTATATATGTGTGTGTGTGTTCAATTGACTGGTGGCCTAATTATAACGTAAAAGGAATTAAATATTTATTTTAAGGGAATCAACATAATGATTATGGAGGTATACTTTGCCTTTAAAAAAAAAATAGAGGTATGTTTACCCAAAAAAAAATTAAAATAGAGGTATACTCTTTGTCTTGGTTATTTGGAGATGTGAATTTTGCCTAACACACAAGGAAATCTCAGTTCATTTAGATACACCATGCTTAAATATTCCATGATCGTTTATGAAATTATACAATGGACCCGTGCATCGTAAATAAAATATGATAGATATAATAGTGTATTTAGTAAAAAAGAAAGAAGATATAATAGTGTATTATTTTGATATTCAATTTATTTTCATAAATTAAAAAATAGCATAATAAAAAATTTGGTACATTAATATTTTTGTTAATATATAAAGGGTGAGAAAATTAACCATTATCGTGATATAGAAATATTTTCAAAATTTAATTTATAACATCAATGAATTTAAATGGACCCCTCCCAACACACACACAAAATCCTAAAAAAATTGACAGAAAATAATGAGAAAGATATACGAAAATGTACAAAATAAATTTAAAAAATTGTATGTGACTTGCCCATCTTAAAATCTGCTGGACATCTCCATAAATTACATTTGAAGTGAGGTGCGAAATGTGACTTTTGTTGTCACATATAAGTATTTTCAAACCACAACATCATATAACCCTTGGTATTGCAACATATATAAATACTAAAATATTTTTTTGAAGCATTTGTTGCAATTGTAATAGAAATATATTAAAATAAATTAAAATTATTTAAATTTTAAATTTTTTAAATTTGAGGGATTAAATTAATAAATATAAAATTATTTTAACAATGATTTGTGACAAATATTTTTTCTTTCATTTTTTTTACTATCTCTTTATAACCAAATTTTAAAATTAAGTTTAATCATACTTATGTATTGTGTAGGTGTTTTTATGAAATATAAAATAATAAATCAAAAAAATTTAAAAAAATTAATTAATTTATAAAAAAAGTTATTTTGATGGTAATGAAAATAAATTACATGATCCAAATATCAAAATAAATTAAAAATGCATTTAAAAATCATTGGAACTATAAATTATTTTGAAAATGTATTTAAATGCAATAGAACTATGCTTTATAATGAAAGCTTCAATGCATTATTCCCGCTTAACTCATTCTCTCAATGAATTTTATTTTTAAAATTTCGAACGCAATAACACTTGAAATATTGAAAGCTTCATTGTATTAATTTAGCTTGACTCACTCAATCCAATGAATTTTATTTGAAAGATTTCAAAAATAATATTTTGAAATTAGTAGCTCTTGACATATTGAAAATTTCATTATATTAATCTCGCTTGACCTATTCCATCAATTAATTTTATTTTGAAAATTAATATTTCAAAATTAATAACTCTACAAATATTAAAAATAGTTTATTTTGAAATCATGTGCAATAGATTAAATGTATTATTCTAAAAAAATGTTGAACTGATTAAATGTATTATTTTAAGGGTCTCCGATTAATACAATTTGAAAAAGTTTGGAGAATTTCAAATATCAACCACCCTCTGAATTAACTTTTGTTTAAAATAGACCATTGATATTTACAATGAAAACCCGAAATTTTGAGACAATGGAAAAAGAACTTTCATATCCAAAGAATTTGTGTATATCCCAAAGGTTGAGTTATTGGTGGATCTAATCTGTACCCATGAGATGCACAATGTTATAATTTATTTAATTTATATGCTGAAAATTTAAATTGGTATACATAAATAATTACTTGCAAAAAATGTTGTTTGTATACAAAGACGAATATTCAATCACCAAAACTGAAATCTACATCATTAGTAACATAAAATATTCATTAACTTTATAAAAAATATACGTGAAAATTTCACTTGCATAAATCATTGTTATATCATGAACTAGATGATGGCCCCGTGCGATGCACGGGTGAGCTGTTCATGGGATATAATTCCATATTATTTAAAAGACAATATATGCTTATGTTAAATTCCAAAAAAATATATAGAATTATGAACGACACAATGTATTTTATATAGCTTTGGCAAGATACAATGGTGAAATTCAAAATAAAATCCATTTTTTGTAATTAAATATATATGTTGCTTATAAAAAGAAAATGTTAGTAAAGAGCCTATAGTCTCCATAGAAAGGTTATTAGAATCCTTACCAGTTGGTTATTTTTTTAAAATTTTTTTTGTCATGTGCTTATTTTCTGATACATTTGGGTGCCTATCTTTGAAGTTGATCTTAATGCAGTTTTGATTGTATTGCTGTTTATGGTACTACTACATGTGTAGTGTCATTGTCATTTGAGTTTGATGCCTGATGTGGTAATTGTTGCAGATTGTTTCTTTAGTAAGCTGCACCTATTACCCAAAGTGCACTCTACTTTGCAGCAGGACAATGCTCTCTTGGCTGCAATTTTTTTTTGTTGTCTTCATGCTTAGTCTTCGCTAGTGATCGTATTATAAAAAGCGTTAAAGCAAACTATTGTAAATTCCAATAATTGAAACCAAACATTCAAAATAATGTTGATAAATACATGTATTTAACATGACAAAACACCCGTTAAAATTGAAGTAAAACAAATCGAACAAAGCCATTAAGCCACGAACTAAATTTACATTAAAATTGAAGTAATATATAGCAATATATAAATTATGATTCTATACCTATTAATGTTGAAGACTAACACTATACAATGTCTTCCATTTGGTTTTGAATATCTAAATGCAATTCCTAGCAAGACTAATACTTACATATTAAATAGAGGTGCGTAGAACAACAACAAAGCAATAGAGCACCATCAAACGTATTATCATTAAGACAACCAAATACATCAAAAGTGGACAACAAATAATATATTGCATTATAGAATATAATTATAAAAGTACACATAATTGAATGTCATCTAAGCATACCATCGCTATCTTGTCTTCCTTGACTTACATATCTAAATATTGCTATACGAATTGGCTAGGTTTTACCAAGTTGATTTAACTCCAACTGCAAGAGGCAAATTCCAATTCAACCTTCTTTATAGACTCCCAAGGACATGGCATCTTGGCTTTAATTACTAATGGCAAGCAAGCTTCTTAACCCGTGTTTCTGATAAACAGTTGCTGTTCATATGTTCTTTTTTAAAGAACTATTCTTTGCTTATTGGTGATTGATATTCCCTCATTTTCATGGTAATGTTTGGCAGGAAACTGTAATATCAGAGCTATATTTCAATTTTATTCTCTACTACTCGGCTCTTTAGTCTTGTCGAACAATAAGAGCAGGAAAGAACAACTTCCATTAAATTCCAGAACAATTTTTTTGTGTAGGAATACAGATCTACATTTACTAAATTAATGTAAGCTTCTCAATTAACCCAAATAAATTTTTTTAAAAAGACGGATTTGCAAGTGCTCTCATTTTCCCTTTTGCATATTACTAAACAGGCCCCAATGTCTCGACACTACCCATATCAGAAAAGTTTGCATATTTTGCAACAAAAACCCCAAAGCTCCTAGCACTTCATCAATTATAAGGTTAGAAACCAAAAAGAAATCACACATTGAGACATCAAACAAAACATGAAACTCATAACATGCATGCCAGATTCAAGGGAAAAATATCTTAATATAAAAAAATATCATTGCTTTTGTAGAAAAATATCAAAATCAACCACAAACATGCTTTTAGAAAAATGACCCAGAGTAAATAATTAAGTCAGAACAAAGAGGAGAGTTTCTTGATGAACAATGATGAGAGACAAATACCTTCAATAGATTTATCACTCTCATGCACTCCAATTTTGGTATGCCAAGCACAGTTAACGTGCAGAAAGTTGGAAGGGTAGATAGAGAATTAATGGTAATTACTAATTACAATTTTAGTTGGAAGATATTATATATTTTTTAATATAATGTTATTTACAGAGTTGCCCTCAGACTTATTAATCCAAACAATTTTACATAATTGCCCTCAGATTTATTAACCCAAGTGATTTTACATAATTACCCCAATCACCACCTTCCTTTTTTTAAATAATAATAATAAAGATATCAAATGCCAATTCAATATCATTGCCTCCTATCAAGTTGTTAGCTCGATAGAACTTTAAATGCAGTCATCAAAGGTGGATTCTAGCATGAAGTACCTCATTTATGGGTATACCAGTATACCCCAAATTTTTTTCATCATACATGATTTTGAACCATTGGATATATTAATAAAATAATCAACAGTACAGATTTATTGATTAAAAAAAATTGAAAACAGAAAAACAAAGATTAAAAATACCATCTTGCCCTCCACCCCTCCCACCCCAATCGTCCCCCGCCACCTTCGTCCCACCCCACCCGATCCTCCCTGGACTTTCCGATCGCCGCTATCTCCTTCCAGATCGCGAGAAACGCTTTCTGGTCCAAATCGTGGGGTCCGAAACCCTCCGAACCGGAGAAAGCGCTTCGAGTTGCTAGGAACGCGCTGAAGAGAGCTCCGCTTCTTGTACCTATTTTCAACCATTGCTACATTCCGTGTAATCCTTCGCTCGCCGGAAACCCTATATTCTTCGTCGACGAGAATCGGATCTTCTGCTGCGGTTTCGATCTGTCAGATTTCTTCGAGCGCGAGTCGTTGTTTTGGAGCTCCGAATCCGACCCGCAGGTGATGAAGAAGCAGAGATCCGTCAGCGAGAGATCCGCGGGTTCGTTAGCGGCTTTCTCTCGGAGGAGCCTCGACGCCGGAGGGAGGACGTGTCATGACCCAAAATACGTAGCCATGACCGGCCGAAAGGGGAAACCTCATCTTTCCCTTTTGTAGCCTCTCAAGCATACATGATTTCAAATTCATCAAAAGTCAAGAGAATCATACTCTCTAATACATCATAATAATAAATAGATTCATTAGAGTTAAGCAAAAACTAGAGAAACGGTGTACATAGTCCTGAATTCAAATTAACAAAGGTTTGTCACCCTTTAACAAATCGGGTGTAAAATCACAAAAAAAAAAAAAAAAGGAAAAGTATCCACATGACATGCATGGCTCCCAAAACAACTCCTATACGTGAGGAGATTTAGTCTGGTCAGTACCTGTGCCTACAACATTTTAAAGGAGTGGGATGAGTACTAAACTCAGTGAGGGTTTCCCACACACACACACACCAACAAAAACATAAATGAAATTATCTAGATTAAATATATATAAAGAGTATTTTCAAAAAAATGATAAAGTACTTGTGGAATGGTTTGTAGTCTCATTGATAACCAAATAAAATAAAATAAAATAAAATATCAAGTTCCTCTCATAAAGGAACTTAACAAGAAACAACATATACATAATGGTTGAGTCTTTGGGTCCCACTTGGGGTTGTCCACTCAAGGTCCCCCGCCCCGACGGTTTTAATTTCTTCCCCAGAGATACCGCACCCTCCGGCCAACAACATTAACATCCCTCCTCAACGCCCGGGGTATCTAACGAGATCCCCTCATCCCCGGCGGTGATATTTATATCCCGGAGCCTCCCGCTCCCCGGTCGGATACCCAAAGATTCACACCATTATTCATCCAATCCAATCCATTCCACTAAGTACTCTCATCAATAATCACACACAACCAAAAATGGGCAATACCTAATAAAACGATTCACATCATTATATTATTGCCTTAAACCTTCACATTAATATCAACATGACATGTACTTATCACTTTAGTGTAATTCCAAGTCATATCACAATCTTACAACACCATTTTGATTACAAAAATAAATAAATAAATAAATAAATAAATAAATCATTCCAACAATATCACATGTTCTCCATAATTTCTCTATACCTCTACAATCAAAATTATCAACTAATCACATCATCATACTTTAACACATTGACTCCTCTTTTCAAATACTAAAACCCAAAGCATATATATTTTGTATACCAATGACAACCACAAAATATACTACATTAATATATATATATATATATATATATAATAATAATAATAATAATAAAAAATATATATAATAATATATTTATATATATAATAAAATGAAATAAAAAAATATAAAGGATCACAGCAGCAAAGCTGCTCCCCTTTATCACGTGAGGCAAGGGACAAAAGTCCTAGCCTCCCTTCCCCCATGGCTAGCGTTCACGCTAAGCCACAAAAATTTTGCAGCGTTCCATTCTCAGGCACAGCGCGCAGCACAGGAGGAAATAGGCAAATGCATAGTGTGAGATTTTGGGATTGAAGAATAGGATAGGAAATAAAAGAAGAAAAAATATATGTATCAATCATTTAAGATGAAATGAATAAATCTCCTCACCTTGGTAGAAGAACACAAAGGTAGAAAGTCCCTAAATGAAGAGGAAGGAGGCACCACCACTTCTTCAAGCTCTCTTTCTCTCAAAACCCTAAACTCCTCTCTATTTTTCTGATTTTGGTTTTTGAAATTCAAAGAGTAAAGGGTGTCATCTCCTCTTAAACTATTCTATGGGCATGACTAAAATAACATTGGGCCAAAGAGTGTTATATTAAAATAAAAAAGTCCATGAAGCACCATTATTTATTTTATGAGACTCAATAAAATTCTTAAGGATAAAAATGCAAAATTATGAACTACCCTATTTGAATCACAAGATATTTATTTAATTCATTAATGCACCAAAATGTTGTATTTTTATATCACAACTTATTATTTCAAAACATTTTCATAAAAAAAAAGACGGTTATAACATTCTACCCCCCTTAAAAGAATTCGTCCTCGAATTCAAGAGAAAGAGAACTCACTGGGTTCAAACAGGTGAGGATACTTGTCTCGCATGATTTGCTCCAATTCCCAAGTAAACTCCTCTCCACTAGGGTGGTTCCAAGCTACTTTCACTGATGGTACTTCTTAAGATCGTAGCTTTCTAACCTGGCGGTCTACTATCTGCAACGGACATTCCTCAAAAGTCAATTGAGGACTCACCTCAACAGGTTGTGGCTGAATGATGTGGGATTCATCCTGAAGATATTTTCTCAACATAGAAATATGGAAAACTGGATGCACATGAGACAACTCTGGCGGTAACGCAAGCTCATAAGCCAGTTTACCCACACGACGGGTAATTTGGTATGGTCCCACATACCTAGGGCTCAACTTGCCCTTCTTACCGAACCTTAGTGTCCCTCTGAAAGGCGATACTTTTAGAAACACGTGCTCTCCCTCCTGAAACTCAAGATCTCGTCGTCTAACATCTGCATGTACCTTCTGCCTATTTTGGGCCGTCTGCAATCGGTCTCTAATCATTTGAATCCTCTCAATCGAGTCTTGCACCAAGTCAGGTCCTAGCAACTGATGCTCACCTATCTCAAACCAACCCACAGGAGTCCTGCACCTCCTGCCATACAATGCCTCAAAAGGTGCCATCCGAATGCTACTATGATAGCTGTTGTTGTATGCAAACTCAATCATTGGAAGGTACTTATCCCAAGAACCCTCAAACTCTAAGGCACACGCTCGCAACATGTCCTCCAAGGTCTGAATCGTGCGCTCTGATTGCCCATCAGTTTGAGGATGAAAGGCCGTGCTGAAATGCACCTGAGTCCCCAATGTCCTTTGAAAGGACTTCCAGAAATGAGAGGTAAATTGTGACCCTCTATCAGAGACAATAGACTCTGGAATCCCATGTAATGAAACAATCTCATCCAAATACAGTTTTGCATACTGCTCTGCTGTGAAAGTGGTCTTAACTGGGAGAAAGTGAGCTGACTTAGTCAGACGATCCACTATAACCCAAATCGAGTCAAACCCCTTCTGTGTTCGAGGCAAACCTACTACAAAATCCATGGTGATCTTGTCCCATTTCCACTCGGGAACTTCTAAACTCTGAAGAAGACCTGCTGGCTTTTGATGTTCTGCCTTAACTTGTTGACAAGTAAGACACCTGGCCACAAAGTCGGCGATATCCTTCTTCATACCCGACCACCAATACAAGGGTCTAAGATCCTGATACATCTTACCTGAACCGGGATGCATCGTGTACGAAGAGGAATGTGCCAACTCTAACAACCTCTTGCGTGCCTCCAAGGGAACTACTACTCGTCCCATGTAACAAAGAATACCCTGCTCATCCACTGAATACCCACCATCATCCTCCGATGCCATATTTCTAAGCTGGCAAGGAGAAGTGTCTCTATCCTGACAAGCCCTAATTTCCTCTAGCACTGTGGACTTCACTCCCACGTGGGCAGTTAGAGTACCCAAAGTAGAAATATCAAAGGCAACTAACGAATTCACTCCACGTTGAAAGTCTTCAACACATCGTCGTCGTTCCACACTAAGGTGAGCCAAGCTACCCATGGACTTCCTACTCAAGGCGTCCGCCACAACATTTGCCTTACCCGGATGATAGAGGATAGTACAATCATAATCCTTCAGAAGTTCCAGCCATTGTCGTTGTCTCATGTTCAACTCCTTTTGATCAAAGATATACTTGAGACTCTTATGGTCCGTGTATATCTCACAAGAATCTCCATACAAAAAGTGTCGCCAAATCTTTAAGGCAAAAACAATCGCCGCCATTTCCAAATCATGGGTGGGATAGTTATGCTCATGCTTCTTCAGCTGTCGAGAGGCATAAGCTATAACTTTCCCTCTCTGCATCAGAACACATCCCAAACCAACACGAGATGCATCACAATATACTACAAAGTCACCCATTCCCGAAGACAAAGCTAACACAGGCGCTGAGGTTAACAATTCCTTCAGCTTCTGAAAACTGTTCTCACATGCCTTACTCCAGTCAAACTTTACCCCTTTCTGGGTCAAGCGTGTCAATGGAACCACTATCCGTGAAAAATTCTCAATGAACCTTCGATAGTAACCAGCTAATCCCAAGAAGCTACGTACCTCTGTAACACTCGACGGTCTAGGCCAATCCCTCACCGTCTCCACTTTCTTAGGATCCACCGCAATACCGTGACGAGATACTAAATGCCCCAAGAAAGCTACCTCTGGAAGCCAAAATTCACATTTTGAGAATTTAGCATACAGTTGGTGACTCCTAAGTGCCTCCAAAACAACTCTAAGATGTTGCTCATGTTTGGCATGAGACTTAGAATACACCAAAATATCATCAATGAAGACTATAACAAATCGATCCAAGTAAGGACGGAACACTCGGTTCATCAAGTCCATAAAGGCAGCTGGAGCATTAGTCAAACCAAATGACATTACCAAATACTCATAATGTCCATAACGCGTCCTGAAGGCCGTCTTCGGAATATCACTCTCCTTAATCCTCAACTGATGATACCCGGATCTCAAATCAATCTTGGAGAAGAATTGAGCTCCTTGAAGCTGATCAAACAAATCGTCAATCCGAGGTAAAGGGTACTTGTTCTTGATTGTCACCTTATTCAACTGGCGGTAATCAGTGCACATTCTCCAAGAGCCATCCTTCTTTTTAACTAACTAGACAGGAGCTCCCCAAGGTGATGTGCTAGGACGAATAAAGCCCTTATCCAACAAATCCTCGAGTTGACTCTTTAATTCTCTCAATTCGGTTGGAGCCATACGGTAAGGAGGTATAGAGATAGGTTGCGTCCCAGGCACCAAGTCAATGGAGAACTCTATCTCCCGATATGGGGGTATGCCAGGCAAGTCATCCGGAAACACATCAACAAACTCTTGTACTATCGGCACATCCTCTAATTGGTTAGAGACATCACTATCACTGACATTGGCCATGGCCAAGAAACCTATACATCCTTGCCTCAAGAGCTTATTTGCCCTTCAAGCCGAAACCAAGCACTGATGCGTCACACCGCGGTCCCCTTGAAAAACCAAGGTTTCCTCCCCCGAGGATGCTAAGGTAATTGTCCTTTCACTACAATCCATCTTGGCACCATACCTGGACAACCAGTCCATGCCCAGGATAACATCCATCTGAAGTTGCTCTAACAAAATCAAATCAGTCGGAAAATTAACCCCATGTACCCTGACCTCACAATCTCTGACATAAGAAACAACTTCACATTTCCCTTCAAGAGGGGTGGAAACCTCCAAAGGAAAAGGTAAAGCCTCTAAAGGAATCCCCGTTACATGCATATAGTGACCCGCCACAAAGGACCGAGTGGCACCCGAATCAAAAATAACTCTAGCATATGAAGGGCCAACAGAAAGTATACCTGTGATCATCTCTGGTGCGGCTTGAGCCTCCTGCTGACTCAAGGCATACACCCTGGCTGTGGCTCTGCTAGCCTCTACCTGACTCTGCCTCTGAGCCGATCCTCCTCTGGTCTCAACCCTCTGGTTCACACTGGTTGCTGAGGAACCGGCAACTGAGTTGAATCTGCCTGTTGATCCAATAAGCTTAGGGCACCTGTTGTGAAAGTGACCTGGTTGTCCACACG
Organism: Echinosophora koreensis; assembly: GCA_035048595.1. Taxonomy (NCBI): domain Eukaryota; kingdom Viridiplantae; phylum Streptophyta; class Magnoliopsida; order Fabales; family Fabaceae; genus Echinosophora; species Echinosophora koreensis. Next base: position 13,738,599 of record JAPCYP010000003.1, on the reverse strand, counting down.
AGTAACACACTGGTCCCTTGTCACATGTCCCGGTATGCTTCTTGCCACAAGTCCCACACACAGGAGTACCTAAAGATGCAGAAAAAGTGTTGTGGTTCCTCTGAGGACCTCCAGAAAAAGTTGGACGAGTTCTAGGTGACTGAAAAGCTGACCCACTAGGCCCTCCAGCTGGAGCAGACCTTTGCTGAAACTGTGGCCTCTCACTAACTGACCCACCCCTATGCTCATTCTTCCTGGCTTTCTTTGGCTGACGCTGCTCTGCCCTAACCTCATTCAAACTATTCTCAGCCCTGATGGCCAAGCTCACAACCTGCTCAAAAGTAGTCCCATCCATCACTGGCACAGACCTGCCAATACCAAACCTCAACCCATAGGCAAAACGTGATACTCGCATTTGCGGAGCTGATACTAGATGTGGAGCATACTTTGAGAGTCTCAAAAATTCATTTCGATATTCCATTACAGACATGTCACCTTGTTTTAGCTGCTCAAATTCTCTAGCTCTCTTCTCCCTCGACCCTCGAGGTAAGAAGGTCTCCATGAAGGAATCAGCAAAATCTCTCCACTCAAGAACACTAGCATCCAACTCCCGTTGAGAACTGAAAGCTGTGTACCACTCTCTAGCTGTGCCTTGCAACTGAAAACTGGCTAGCCCTACAGACCTCTCAGGGGTGCATCCTAAGGCTCGCAACAGCCTCTCAATCTCCTCTAGAAAAAAAAAGAAGGGTCTTCCTCTGATCCAGTACCTGAAAATGTGGGTGGTTTCAGCTTCCTAAACTCAGTTAAGGAAGTCAACAAGGATGGTCCTGATGGAGGTGGAGGTGGAGGTGGTGGAGAGATCCCTCCAGGGGTCCAACTAGAGTCAGCACCAGCAGAGGACTCAGACGGACCTCCAGACGATGGTGGTGGTGGTGGTGGGGGATTACCACCTTGTGGTATCCGCTGTGCTAGTAAAGCAATGGCATTGGCCATCTGCTGCAACGTGGTAGTGAGGTCCACTTGGCTTTCAGGATGGTGAGGTGGGTTAATCTCACCCTCAAGATGTGGAGGATCTTGTCCTCCACTAGCAGATTCATTCGACATGCCCCTCTGTGTTAACACCATCCTTCAATACGAATGGAAGAACATTAGACTCAAACAAAAGAATTCATAACACATAACAACCATATTAAGGCTAAAACAAAAGACTATAAGTGCATGCAATAGTAATACTAAGATAACATATCTCACGCTGCCATCGTGCTGTCATGTGGAGTTAAATAAATGACAACCTTTTAAAATGACAAAAACAGAAATTGAGTCCTAATAACCTTTGTATTAAACCTCGCCCGGGTTCGAGATCTAACAACAAATGTTATCAAAACTAATTTCTTTCAGGACTATGTAAACCTAAGCTCTAATACCAACTTTGTCATGACCCAAAATACGTAGCCATGACCGGCCGAAAGGGGAAACCTCATCTTTCCCTTTTGTAGCCTCTCAAGCATACACGATTTCAAATTCATCAAAAGTCAAGAGAATCATACTCTCTAATACATCATAATAATAAATAGATTCATTAGAGTTAAGCAAAACTAGAGAAACGGTGTACATAGTCCTGAATTCAAATTAACAAAGGTTTGTCACCCTTTAACAAATCGGGTGTAAAATCACAAAAAAAAAAAAAAAAGGAAGGAAAAGTATCCACATGACATGCATGGCTCCCAAAACAACTCCTATACGTGAGGAGATTAAAGAGTGTTATATTAAAATAAAAAAGTCCATGAAGCACCATTATTTATTTTATGAGACTCAAAAAAATTCTTAAGGATAAAAATGCAAAATTATGAACTACCCTATTTGAATCACAAGATATTTATTTAATTCATTAATGCACCAAAATGTTGTATTTTTATATCACAACTTATTATTTCAAAACATTTTCATAAAAAAAAAAAGACGGTTATAACAGGACGCCTCGGTGGGTGGAGTTCTGGACCGACGCCGCCACTGATCGGAGGAGGAGGAATTCCTCGTCGTCGACATCGTCTTCACCGGAAGGAGGGGAGTGAGGAGAGGGTGTCGGGGATAGGTCCGGCAAGAAGGTTTTGGGAGAGATCGAGGTGGCTGAGGTGAGTGCAGCCGACGGCGAAGACGGTGGAGAGGTTGAGGCGGTGAAGCCGGCGACGGTGGGGTGACAGGTGACGGCGGTTCAATGGCATGGGGTGGCGCTGCAAGGTTCAGTCAGGGAGTTAAAGGTTGGATGGAAGGAGGAAGATAAGGGTATAATTGGTCTTTCCACTAATTTTTTTTAAAAAAAAAACAGGTTATTTAGTGGTATACTGGTATACCCATAAATGAGGTACTTCATGCTAGAATCTACCGTCATCAAATGCTCTCCTTGCCGTCCATCTCTAAATTTAAAATAAAATTGCATCCAAAGTCGTCTTGAATGATGCAGCTGGATGGCTTACATGACAGAGCCTCCTTAACAAAAACTTATAAATACTATATATAGCCAGAAAAAATATACTACTACACTTTTATTGAAAAAGATCATGACACTTTATAGTTTAAAAAAAAGGCTGTTGAAAACTATACCATATAATGATATCTTTATATTTTTTATCTCACACGCACATATTATATTTATATATGTGTGTGAGTATTAAAATGGAATTTTAAAATCAACACAAAATAAGCACATGTGTACCTCACCATTTGTGAAGCCGTGGCTTGTCCTCTTGGATTCCAATTAAGAAGTTGTAAACATTGAGTCACAATTCCAGTCAATGCATACAAATTTTTTTTTTATTTTGAAAATGCATACAAAATATTAAATGTAACTAAATTTATGATCCACGGTATATTGATATTTATGCATTTTATTATTTTTATGCAACTTTTTAAAAACAATCAAATGCAGTAAATTTTTTTTCTAAAAAATATCCCTTTATATATAACATTTTAATCAAAAACATATATAATTCCCTATATAAAAAGATATGAGGGTGTTATTATAACTATATAAACATTAGATGGGTTCGGGGTGAGATAGTATTATCCACATCCTCAATCAAAACGGGTTTTCCTCATTAAGGCTTTGTTTGTTGGAGTAGAAAATAGCAAGAGAGAAAACAAGAAGAGAGAAAAGGAGGAGAAAATACACTTTTCTCTTTGTTTGGTGGAGGAGAGAAATAGGGAAGAGAGAAGAAAATTAGTGGGACCCACCTCAAATTTTTTCTCTCCCCAAGTGAGAAGAAAATGGAAGAGGGAGAGAGTGTTTCATATAAAATGACTTTTGTACCATTCTTTTAGGGTTCTCATTCGATTATTTAATAAATTTAAATAAATTGAATTAAATTAATCATTAATTAAATTAAATTGAAATAAATAAAATAATTATATTAAACTAATAAATTTTATTTAAAATAATAACTTAAACCAGTTAAATTAAATTATTTGATTAGTTAAAATAACTTAAATAAATTAAATTTAAATATTTTTATATTAATTTTTTAGTTAAGGATATTTTTGTCTTTTAAAAAAAAATTATTTTTCTCTCTTCTTCTTATTTTCTATCCAACCAAACAAAGGGGAGAGAGAGAAAACACCTCTTTCTTCTCTATTTCTCTTATACCAACAATATATAAAATCTACTCTATTTCTCATCATTTTCTCTCTTCTTATATTTTTTCTCACATCTTTCTCTTTTTTTCTTTTCTTCTCACAATCAAACAAAGGCTAAAATCGAGACCGACTCGAGTGGATACCCACGAGTTTGGGTACGGTAAGAAGAGCGAAAGAATTGAAGAGGCTAACGTGGCCTTATCCTGATGTGTGAGAGTAAAGTAGGGATGTGGAGACGTGGCATCTCCAAACCCAGTTACATTACTTACTCAGCCAGTTTCGTTTCGTTTTATTTCGTTTCATTTTTCACCCTATAAACAAAACACACTTTCCAGATTCCCAAATCTCTCTCAATTCTCTCTTCAGCGGCGCTTTTCACCGGTAACCACTCTATTCTCTTGAAATCTCTAATTCTGTATCCAGCTTCTCACTTGCTTATAGATTTTCTAATGCTATTGTGACTATTGCTTATCGTTGTTTTAACTCTCTAATTCTCTGCCGTAGTTCTCACTTGAATCATGTGTAAAACGTTACTATTACTGTTATTATTATGTTGGTCTGGTGTAAGACATTATTGTTTTGTAATGTGAGGTTGTGAACTAGGATGTGTTGGTTGACTGTTAAAGATTACTGCGTTATCAACTTCGTCTTATTGTCAGCAAGAGAATGATATTTATTCACGCTCCATGTTGGTTTTGTAATAAAAGCAGCGTGTTTTTAGTCCCTCCTCACCGGGGATTCAAAAACACACAAATTTTGTATTTTTTAGGAATTAAAGATAAATAAAATTTAATAGGGACTAAAATTAAATTTTGCCAATTTTATAGGGATCAAAAACATATTTAACACTTTTTTTTGTACTTGTGTTCTCAATTTTCAATTCGTTCACTTCTATATACCTCCCCCCCAAAGTATGTAATGTGTGTTGGAGTCCCACATTTGATAGTGATATGACCTGAAGAGTGCTTATAAGTAAGGGGCAACCCTCATCTTACAAGCTAGCTTTTGGGGTTGAGTTAGGCCCAAACCCAAATTTTAAGATGGTATCAGATCTATCCTAGATTCGTTGTTGGGCCACCCACCATGTTATCCACGCACTAAGCCCAATAGTGTTGGGCGTGAGGGGGTGTATTGGAAAAAACCCAAATCCCACATTGACTAGAGATAGTGTCTAATAAGAGCTTATAAGTAGTGGGCAAACCTCATCCTATGAACTAGCTTTTGGGACTGAGTTAGGCCCAAAATCTAATAATGTGTATTCTTGCCATTTCTGTTATTTCCTAATTATACATTTCCGCATCCAAAGTGATCTTAGTTACTTTTCTTGTTTTCTATATTTTGGCCACGACTGACTGGCCATATATTTTTAACAAGACTTGTAACTTTGTAAGGAAATAATAAAAATAATTATTCTATTGAAATCACTTGTCTAATATGAAAATATCATTTCTTGGATTTCAGCGTGAATAAATTTTTGAGTTTGCGGACAAGCTTTGATGTACCACAGAAGTAGCAATCTTGCGGCTAGGATTTTTCATCGTCAAATTTGTACTCCTGCTCCTGGCACTAGTGTAATTTCTTCTTGCTGCCTATTATGTTTAAGATAATTTCTTCTGTGAATTCTTACAACTCTGGCCTTTTTAGCCTCTTTTTAGTTTACTATTAGGTGAAATAATTAATACAAACAAGAGATTAAGAATATTAACATAATTTATGCTTAGCTGCATAAGCTTGCAAGCACTTTAGAAGAGGAATCGGTTTTTCTCGTATTTTTGGAGGTAAAATAAGTTGCATAACGATTGAGTTGTAATTGTAGGGAATGTATTCCAGGTGATACCAGTTGTTGTCAAGAACATGAGTGAGAGAAGATAAATAAGGGTGAGTGGAGACTGAATAAATGTTTTTTGCTTCATTGCATTTTCTATATCAAGAGAGGTTGGACTGTTTATTTGATTCTAGCTGAAGTTTCAAGAATAAATTTATGTTTTCAATGTTGAGATGCAAAACTATATATGATGTGCCCATTTTAGAAGATTTCCTTTCGCTTTATGAGATGGACGGACCAGCTTATGGGAAAATTTGCTTTCCCTATATAATTGTCGTCTTGTTCCTCTGTTGAAGGAACCTGAATTGAATTTAATTTTTGCAGGTGTAATTTAATTCTTGCAGGTTCATTATGCCCGACGATTCTATGAAAATTTGGTACCAAGTTACACGGTATACGAGGTCGAATGCCCAGACCATTCATTTCGTAAATTCACTGATGATGGTCAATACCTGATATGTTTCAGCAGAAATTATCAAGAGTTGATTGTTTATAGGCCCAGATGGCTTTCTTTTTCATGCAAAGAAGAAGATTGTGATAAACATGATTTGCCATCGAAAGCAAGGAGATTTGAGAGTTTTTTCACCCAATTATATTGTGTATCACTTGCTTCTGGCAATGAACTTATATGTAAAGACTTCTTTCTTTACATGGAGAATAATCAATTTGGATTGTTTGCCACTTCTACGGCCCAAATTCATGATGCACCTGCTGTTGGAGGAGCAGTCCAGGGTGTCCCGTCGATAGAAAAGATAACTTTTCACCTCTTGAGGTGCTTAATCATCTTACTATAGTTGATTCTTTTTCTTCATCTTCAAAAGACAGACCCATATTCTGGTTACTTTGTATTCATGTCATTTTTTGTGTTTTGGATTCTCACCTATTATATTTAGATTGGAAGATGGAGTTATCCTGGATGAGAAGGTCTTCTGTAATGACTTTGTTAATTTGACCCATAATATGGGGGTCTTCTTGTATGATGACCTACTGGCAATTGTGTCACTTCGCTTTCAAAAAATACACATTCTCCAAATTAGGGACTCAGGGAATCTTGTTGATGTACGTGCTATTGGGGAATTCTGCCGGGAAGATGATGAACTTTTTCTCAATTCAAATGCTCAGGTTAGTGCTATTTATTTCAAGCTATTGGTGTGACTTTATTCTACAAGTGTTTTGTTGTGTGTGCCATTACATAAATTGTGTGTTGGTAGAAAATTCTTCAAATTTTATCTAGTTAAATATTCTTTTTCAGAACGCTTTAACAGTTCCCGTATTAAGAATCACAGTTGCATTTGGTTTACCTTGGGAATGCTTATCAAATCTGTTACGGTGGTTCAAAACTAATAATTTTATGGTCATCTTTGATTGTCATTGCATTACCAATTGTGAAGCCATACGAGCTCAATATTGATATATACCTTTATACTGTTATATACATGTGTACTTTGTCACTTGTCAACCAAGTTTCTGTTTGCAGTAGATTTTATAAGATACTATCGTACACTATTTTGATGGTTTTGTGCCATATTTGAGGCACTAAATTTCTGACAAAAATAAGCAGATCCAGCTGCCTGGGAACCACATCGAAAATAACGTGCATGAAGGACATCCTAATATGAGGAATTCTTTTCTAAGTGGTATAAAGCAGCGATTGCTTTCGTTCATATTCCAGGGACTATGGAATGAAGAAAGAGATGACACCTTGGTTAGTTTTCTAAATTCACTTGTTATTGCACATTCTCTTCTTTCCATGTTTTATTTGGCATTTCTCCGATGCTTAATGCGTTTTGGGAATTCCTTATGCTGTCTTGGAAGGACATAAGCACATAGCCTGTTTCAAAATCTCGGTTTCTTTTTCTTTTCTTTTGTCTTTGACACTAAAAACTTTGGTTTCTTTCCTTTTGTTCTCCGCGGAAAATTGTTTTAAGTTTTTCTTGTGTCTTATACTCTCACCATATGGGAGAATGCCCATGTTTGTTGTCCGACACAGCTACTTAAAGCACTCAAAGTTTTTTAAAAATTTAAAAGGAGATATTACAACAAAGGAATACTTGATAAAAATATTTCCAATTGAGAAATATTTATTCACTAAATTGGTGACCATGTTCAAAGAGTGGTTACTACGTAACTACTTATATGGTTAATTATTCCTAAACTTAAATTTTTTATCAAGAATTCCTATTCTGTAATTTTCCTTTGGTCGCATTCCTACTTAATCTATCCTTTCTTGGAAATTGTTTATAGCTTGAATGCATAGAAACATTATAACATCCGAAATTGAAGGCCCATAGTCTGCAGAAAAAATGGAGCTTGGTATATAAGTCTGTAGACAAGCATTGTATTTTGGCATCTTGTCAAAAGTTTACCCTTGCCATTTCTCCTAATTTCTATTATTATTGTGAATTTCTGTGTTTCTGAGTTGTGGTTCTACAGGACTTTTGGATGTCTTTATCTATATGTCTCGAGCTTTGTATCTTCTCAATTTTATTTTAGTGTGTATAATTCATTCTTTTAATTATTCTGCCTTTCCTTTTTTCCCTGGTCTACCAGAGGGTCCAAACACTTCGGAAGAAGTTTTACTTCCACTTTCAAGATTATGTTGATTTGATTATCTGGAAGGTAGGGTCTTCGAGACATTTTATGCATCTTAAATGACTCTTATCACAGCTTTATCATCAGACACGAACATTTTATTAATGATGTAATCATTATTTATACAGTAAATTTTTTTTTTCTTGTACAATAAGACATGTAACAAGCTGCATCTATTCAACTCCTGGACAGGTGCAGTTCTTGGACCGACACCACTTGCTAATCAAGTTTGGTAGTGTAGATGGAGGGGTGAGTTCTCTGTTTTTTGTTCTAATAATGCCATTCACAGTCCCTCAGTAAGTAAAAATGTAAGTTACTTACAAGAACCAGAGGAGAGAGCCAAAGCTCAAAATATGAAAATGGTACAAAGTTGCGTTGCTATGGCTTGAGTATCTAGCTGTCCTCCTCCTTGAACTAGAGCCCCATTGCCTCTGCTCCTAACTGTGGGGAGAACCCTGGTTGAAACCAGAATCATCCTTTCATTTCAAAAACAATTAGTGTCAAGGATTAACTCTACTTAAATCTTTAAGCTGGTTGGTGGAGGCCCCAAATGGTTTATTCTATATCAACAAGGCCCCTCAAAGCACAGTTTCATCAACCGCTTGTCGAAATTTAATTTACGAGGGTAAGAAGGATTGAACTCTAGATCACTAGGTGATAGAGATCTCATACCATGTTAAAGACTAACTCTTAAAGGCTTATTTCTGTTAAGTGGAGGCTCAAGAATGATTTTTAGCTCTGAATTTGACCCAGCTATTAAAAATGGGGCAGTGTTCATGTTTGGCTCTTTAACTGATTAAATGTCCCAGAAAATTTCAACCTTGAGACTAGAGTGGAATGGTTATGCCCTCTGTCGAAGTAATATGACAAATATGTTGACCTTTCATGTTTTGAAGCCTCAGGTATCACGAAATGCTGATCACCACCCAGCTTTCGTAGCTGTATATAACATGGATACAACTGAAATTGTTTCTTTTTATCAGGTAAACTTGTTTTTCACCCGTTGTTTTATTTTCTTGGCCTTTCTCCGTGTTACAGCTTATGGTGTCTAGGTGTTTTTTCTGACTCATCTATACATCCTATCAGAATTCAGCAGACGAGCTTTACCTGTTGTTTGAACAGTTCTGTGACCACTTCCATGCAACATCAAGAAATTCAATGTATATGAATTTCATATCATCCCATTCAAATAATATTCATGCACTGGAACAGCTACGGAGCATAAAAGATAAGGCGAGCAGCTCTTCACAGGTAAATTGTCGATGCTGGTTGTTACCTTGCAATCACATTTCCCAAGATAAAGAAGAAACAAATGACAATCTGATAAATGTTTGTGGTATGCTAATCTGTTCTGTGTGTAAATTTTGTTTCTTGTTGCAGTTTGTGAAGAAGATGCTTGCCTCTTTGCCTTTCAGCTGTCAGTCACAGAGTCCTTCTCCTTACTTTGACCAATCCCTTTTCCGGTTTGATGATAAGGTTTACATTAGATTCGTGTTTGCTTGTCTGGTTACCATGCAGTGACCTGAGTTCACTAACTATGGGTTATCTTTTTTGTTCTCCCCATTATTGCAGCTGATTTCTGCAACTGATCGGCATAGGCAATCAACTGATCATCCAATCAAGTTCATTTTAAGAAGGCATCCATATTCTCTCAAATTTAAGATCAAACCAGGTGTGTATTTTCTCTTGTTCAAGTTTATTGCCTTTTAAACATCAAAATGACAAGATAAAGTGGAGGACGATGCATTTTAGGGAGTAAAGTGCAGGTGGTAACTGTTGATGAGAAGAATCAGCAAGATGTTTTGCTAAATAGTACATGGATAACCAACTTTTGATCTGTTTGAACCTACTCTATTGATTTTTTTTTCATCAATGGTTACTGAGCAAACCAATGGTTACGCATGGTTACGGAGTGCACCTTACTCTCTGCTTGAGAGGAGTTTGATCTTAAACAAGGCAAATTCTAGGGTGAGCAAGGTACCCAAATCTCTCACCATGAGAGACCATCTATTACCATTGATCTAATCTAATCTCATGATAATACCATACACCCTCTTTACCAGATTCTTTCTCCCTCTAACTCTCACTGCCACCTCCCTCATCACTTTGCCACCACTGTGACCATCGCCACCCCTTCCCCACCGCCACAGCCTTCCCCTCCCCATCGCCACAGCCTTCCCACTCCCAGAACCCATCTTGTGTGGCGGAGGCAATTCCTCCTCAGATGTTGCTGCGCTCGCCACGGTAGTGTCGCCTCCGCCCTCTCTCCTCCGCCGCGGCGATGATCTTCATCTCCAGTCCAATGAGCTTCTTCTCCAAATCATCTCCTTCGCCACTCCCCCCTCTACCTCCGCCATCTCTCTCCTTCGCAGGCCTCCGGTTCCAGATCTGAGTTTGGGTTGGTCTGAGGTCGAAGTGGTCCGGGTTAGGCATCGTGCGTCTCGCCGTCTCTATCACGTATCTCGCTGCTGCCACTGCGAGCCATCACCATCGCAATGGAGCACTGAGTCAGCCACCAATTCATCTACTGAGTCAGTCATGGGCTGGATCTTGGCGGCGAGGCTGAGAGATGGGGCGAAGAGCTCAGGAAAGTGGCGAGGGTGGGTTTCAGGGGAGGTCGAGAGGTGTGGTGCATTCCAGGATCTCGACAGTGACTCCCCACAAGACGTGGCGGTGACGAAGGCTCGGGGTGGTGGTGCCGTCGTGAAGGAAACTGACGGGCGGATGAGCTTTGGAGGGAGTTGAGGGCATGATATGGTACAGAGGGTGCATGGTACTACTGTAAGGATGAGATGCATCTAAGGGTGGATAGAAGTCTTTCATGGTGAGAGATTTGGGTACCTTGCTCACCCTAGATTTTGCCCTTAAACAAACCTATTACCACTTTTAAGTTGTTGCTTAGTATGTTTTATTGCCTATGCCATTTTAGTAGTTTTCTTATATTAGTAGTTCTCCTAACCTGTAATCTATTCAACCTTGATTTGTTGTTGAACTTGGACTTATCACACTTCATTTCATGATTAAAATTTATTAATAGGTCCTGAAGCCGGTACTATGGATGGTCGTGCAAAAAAGATATCTTCATTTCTTTTTCATCCAATTTTGCCCCTTGCTCTCTCTGTTCAACAGACTTTGTTCTTGCAGGCTTCAGTTGTAAATATTCACTTCCGAAGATGAGTGCTTTCTCTTCCCTTGTAAACTATCTTCACTGAATCCAGAGGATGCATATTCAGTCAGTACTTGCGAAATGTATGTCAATCAGATCTAATCAATGCTGTGACAATTTGACTTTTTTTTGTTTTGTCAAACTTACCTTTAGTGAATTTTATTAGTTTAAATTAATTAATGACGAATGTCCTCTGAAAAAATATATTAAAGCAAACTTATTTTGCTACAGATTATCTTTCGAAAAACTTTTACTGTCAGCAAACGGTGATTTTTCAGACGAAAAATACCATTAGATTGTCAACAACATTCTAAAATGTCTTATATTACATTTTTTAATATATGTATATATATGTCAGCGAAATTTCCACGGATATTAACCTATAATAAGAACTCGTGTCGGTAATTCGTGATTCTAGGACATGATTAGTAGATTATTTCCGTTCAGAGCTGATTCAATGAGCATCGGGTTTCGATTGGAAGGCAAACAATAGAAGCGACGCTAGTGTATAATAGAGTAACGATATTCGCATAAATCTACACTGACACACTATATATCTCCACGTAAATCACCAAATAACACGTCAAACTTGTGACTTCTAATAGTCGACAAAAGGAGTTGTTTTGCACCACCCTAAGTTTTATTTATAAGGAATCAAGGTAAGCACTCAGATATACCATATATCATATATCATATTTGATCAAACGGCTGTATTTCATTTTTCTGTTTAACATAGCTCAAATGTAAGAGAAATGACATATGCAGGCTTGAAAAGTACAGTGCATGCCTCATAAGTAGTCCTCCAAAATTAACTTCTGGTCTTGAAGTCGAATACATTCATGATTCAACCAAACCATCTATAACACAAAATTGAGTTCCTACATTACTTAGTTCATGGTATATGCTATTGCCAGGCGTTTATATATCTCGTACCTAAAGGATAATTAATTGCACGTGGTCTATTAATTTATTGCTCCAACAGGGCATCAACTCCTACAACTAGGGGGTGTTGAGTCCAAAATTCCCCCTTCAAAATCCGCCACTGAAAATTGGGTCATTCAGGTGACTGTCACAGCAGGAGGAGCTCCTGCAATTCTCAGGTAAGATTCCTTTGCTTGTATAATAAGGGGATATGTTCGAAGTCTATCCAATGACAATGTTTGGTTGAAGCCTGACCATTTCATTTGCATGAAGCTGTTCTTCCTCCATGGACCCATATACATTTTCTTCTCCTTCATTGATTTCTTTGCAGCATTACACATAAGTCTAACAATGGCAGTTAAATACTCTGGCTTCCCAATATAAAATTCTGGCAGATAGGACACAAGTTCCTGGTACTCTTCGCCTGCTTTGGCAATCTGAAACTGGTCCTTGAATTCCAACTCAATCAGAAATGTGATCTGCTTCTTCTTTGTTACTGTGCTTACAATCACTTCAATATACTCATGAGAGCCTAAAATACAAAAGCCACAGGAACACAATGAAATTAAACTTTATGGTAAAACAATGTCAACTTTTGAGTGAATCATCATTTTTATCCCTGAAATCGTAGAGCGGTGACAAGTTGGTTCCTTCTGTCAAGAAATAGATAAAAACATTCTCAAATTGAAAAAAGTCAATCGTATTAACCCAATTTGAAGACGGTAACGTAATAGACTTTTTTTAATTTGGGAAAGTTTTTGCCTATTTCTTGATATAAGGGACCAACTTATCACCGTCCTACAATTTCACGGACAAAATGGCATCCTTGGTGAAGTTTTTGTATATAGAATGTTATGGTTGGTGAATATAAGTCAATGTATATATGTACCTCCGGGAAACTTTTTTGTGGTTCCCCATTTTGATATGCAAAGGTTGGTGTTGAATCCTCTGTCTTGGAGCACAGCAACCACTTGTCTTCTCAAACAGGTGGGGCAATCAAAAGAGTTTGGATTCAAGCAGTTGCAAAATCCCGAAGCTTTGACCTCTTTTATGATTTGGCGAACCTCTTTTCTCAATTTCGTCCCAATTAACTGGTACCGCTCCAAAATTTCCTAAGATAAATAAACAAAGTTGGCCATTTAATTTACGAAATGCTGAAATTATTAACTTCTACTTCAATATCATCCTACACTTATCGCTTGAGTCAAGCCTAAATGACTGTGAAAACATGCAATGATGCAAACATGCACAACGTTTACTGAAGAAAATCAATTTTGAAATCAAGTGCATAGATGCTAGTGGACAAATGACAATTATGTTATCATTGAGTGGGGTTCAAATATGTTTTTCGTTTTGTTCTCTGTAGTATAGTTAATAAAAAAAATTAGTATATACAAAATCACGTTCTTCATATGTTGGAAAAAAAGTTACACCTTTCATTGTGGGGAAAAAAATATCTAAGAATATCCTTAAAGGAATATTCCAATACTTTTTGTGACGTGAGGAATATTCCAATACTAGGAATATTCCAATACTTAAGTATCAAACAAATAATTCAATTTGGAAGTTTGAAATGTGAATTTCATTTAAAGCAGATAAAAGTAAATATATAGAATAATGTTACACCTTGTTACGCAGTATAATTTTATGGAAGGCTCTGGATCACCACAATCAACGTGTGGTCCAACTATAGTAAGTAGTCATTGACCACGGGAAGGGAAATATTTATTCTACCAATTAATTAGTTAACTATTTAAAGAATTTCTTTTCATGGCTATTTCGTGCTTTCCAATTACCCTGTACTATTTTTAGCATATCTGAGAATAGAAAAACCTATTTTACCAAAATTTTCACGTGGTTTAATTCAAACCGAGCTAATCACTCTACGAGTTAGTAATTTATGTGAAATCAATAAATGAAATTGGTAAGAGAGATGCCATTTCTCTTATTGTACGAGGTATACACGGAGATACGATAAATATTTAAAATTATAGAATGCGACGCTACTAATATACAATACATAAAATTAATATAGAATTAAAATAAAAACACAAATCTTAAATTAAAGAGAGAAATAATGCTTTAAAATTTATGATGCTTTTTATAAGCATAATAAAATGATATCCTTTATCTAATGACTGTGATATTTTCATCTGTATTGATACAAAAATTCAAACATTGAACTTGGAAAATTGAAATTCATCTGTAATGGTGTTGTACCCTTGAATAAAGCTTGTGGCAAATTAGAAGAAGTAAACACAACACTTTTGCCCAATATAAGAATTGCCCAGCCAGCATCGTGATTAATTGGTTCTATTTCATTTTGCTATGGTAACCCAATAAGTTTGTGCAATTAATTAATGTTGAAGAGTGAAGGTATATATATGTATATGATAACTAAAGAGTAGATATATACCTGAAGCAGGAGCAGCTGAGATTCCCAATACAAAGTCTTCTCCGGTGGGTCATCGGAGTCGGTGCTGTTTTCCTCCCACCAGAGGTCGACCGGAGAGCGATTCAAGTCCGATTGGTTGGAATAATAATGTTCATCCATGAACACAGACACTTTCTCTTCAAGGCTCTCCATGCATGCAATTAAGGATCTTCTATTCTCTTCTCTTCAACAACACAGTATCTATATCTATCTCAATTATGCCTTCTTTTCTAATTATTAACGAAAGAAATTAAAGCAGCGTGGAAATGGTGTGGAAGAAGAGAAATAAAATGGTCTTCTCTTCTTACAACGAAATGAGCATCACATGTTGGACGTATATATATCATTTGTGGCATGTGTGGAATATCAAATCAGAACAAATCATGGCGTCAGGTTAATTAGCCTAATATTATCAGTTATCACTCAAGATTTCGCTTACTATTTTTATATGGAGTCATATTTGTTATTTGTTATTAATTAATACATATATTAAAATTTGTGTTCAATTTTATGTTTTAGAGGTTCGTACTATCTAATATCTAATATCTAATTAGTTACAAATATAAAGCCTTTTCAATTATATGATTTAAATTTTGGTCTCTATTATTATAAGAGTTTAATTTATATTTATTGTCATTGTAAAGTTTTTTATATTATTATGTGATTTTTAAGATAGTAAACATCTTTAATGATGCATATGTCAATTTATGATTGGTTGACAGCGTAAAAAATCTTTACAATAATAATACATATCAATTAAATCCTTATTATAATACCAGTCTTTATATTGGCAGGTTTTTTATTTTTTATTTTCCTAAGTATCGTTCCACACTTCCACCCAAAACTATCAGATGCCTAGGCGAGAATTCTTTAGGTTAATGTGTTTTTTTTTTTTTTTTTGGTTTTCAAATACATGAATCTCACTATCCAACTTAATACCATGTGCTTAATAAAATCCAAATTCTTTTCACTTAGAGTCTTAGACCAACACACATTTGTTTAGTCTCTCCATTTTAGCACCTAATGGGTGTGACTCAGTTGACTGTGCAGACTGAGTTTGTGGGGGAGAGGACCTGAGCTCGAATCCCGCAGAATACATCTTTGGGGAGGGGCGAAGAATCTTAACTGTGATTGAGCACTCGAGTGGAGATTGATCTCATAGCGGGTTCAAAGGATCTAAGAAAGGCCCTAATTACGGTGGATTCCTGAAAGGAAAAAAAAAAAAAAAGGTCTCTCAATTTTAGCTTCTATATTTTATTCAAAAAATATTTCCTTACAATTTTAAATTATTACGGTATTCATCTCTCAGGAATAAATCCAAATTAATAACACTATAAAGATAAAAATTAAAAAAATAATAACTAAAGGCACAATTCAAATAAGATAAAATTATAATTTAACCTCCTCCTCCTCCAATAATAGACTCATTTTGAACACTAGAATGACAATTTAACTATTTTTGAATTTGAAGCAAATATCTTTTACATTTGTTTTTCCTGAATAATGTACCATATCATATTATAGAAAGGCTCTCTATCACCACAATTAACGTGTGGTGCAGCTATAGGATGTTGTCATCAACCACCAATAAATAAGGGGGGAATAAAATATCTGTTCCACCAAACAAAACTTTAGGGACAATGACAAAACTCAAGTCCACTCTTCTATATATGATATTTCGGAACTGCCAAACAGGGAACACAATAATTAGTAATTTTTTTTTATATTCAAATTAGTATTTCGTTATTCTATTTTATGCCTAGTTTGAGAATAGAAAACTAATTTTTGCATGGTTTTCTCTTTGTTTAATTCAATCAACATGTAGCCTTCATAGTATAGCATTATCAAGCCCCATCGCGTTTGTCACTATTGTCACATTCATACACCCTCCATCGACTTATCTATATATAATTTTGAATCACAAAAGAATACCCAAGTGTAAGTTAAATTATAAGTTTGACTATACTAGTCTTGATTATTATTTTCAGACCATAATATATTCTTATAAGTTCGGGTTATTTAAATTATTCATGTAAGTAATTCCTTTTCAATCAATAAGGGCGTTGACCTAAAGGTCAAGTTTAACAAATGGGAGAAGGGCCCGGTAGACTGTAGACATAGGCCATCAAGGAAAAGCCTAATGAGTAATGACCATTCAGATGGCCCGTGGTCATCATTGTTTTTTGACCCAATCTAACCTAATATAGCATGTTTGGATCTGCTCTTTATTTCCTTTGTACGCACGTCCATGAGAACACAATGCACAATGTAGCTTTCCCGGTGAAACCTCCTCCTACTGTGGTTCCAAAAAACACGGTTAATTATCCATTTCAATTCTTAATAACAATTCTAATGGATAACTGAACAAGGTCCAAAGAATGATTGTTACACATGTACAATCATTTGTGATGATAGTTTAATTTTAATGTAATCTTGATGTAAAATTTTGAATGCTATCAACCAATTTTGTATCTCCACTTATGTGATTTTTATGGTGTTTATCATAAGAAAAATCTTTACATTACAGTGTATTATAAATAGAGCAGTCAAAGTGGGTCAATTTAGCTCATCCAGGTTGGCACTAAATTGAGTCGGGTCGAGTTGTTTCACTTCAGTAGCAAGCTAAGTTTTGACCAACTCGACTTAACCCACTTAAACAAATTGTCTTGGTTACTACCGAATACCGGCATAGCCGGCGGTCAATCACGATGCCATATAAAATAGTCTTTTTTAGAAATAATTTTTGAAAAGTAAAATCAAAAATCAAAAATCAAGAAAAGCAGTTGTAAAAAAGAAAGAAAGAAAGAAATTGGTTAGAAATGTGGCTTATAGTCATGCACCCATATTTTTTTCTTCAAAAAAAAAAAAAACAAGGACTCCCGGAGATAAGTTGATGGATTATTTAACACATATTTAACAAAATCATAATGAAAAAATATATAAAGGATCTAATTACAAATTTTTAAAATATATAAATCTATTTAAAAATTCTCAAATAATTCAATAAGTTAGATTGATTTAACCATAAATAAGTTAAGTGTGTATAAAAGCAGTTGAACAACAAAAAGAAAGAAATTGGTCAGAAATCAATACACTTTAACAATTGTAACTTTTTCTTTTACTGTTCATAGAACAGTAAAATGAGGTGTCAATCCATGAAGTTTTTCATATTATTTTAGTATCAATATCAATCAATATATATATATATATATATATTATTTAATATATATATATATATTATTTATTATATATTTTAATATTTTCGGATTCAAACCGAACCGAACAAATTTTGCTTGGTTCGGATTTTTATATTATTTTATTATTGATTTTTTTATTTTTATTTTTTTGTTTTTAAATGTTATTAGGCAGGAAAGGTAGCAAAGCTACCATGTTCTTTCGAAAAGCTTAGGGTTGTAAACCCGAACCAATAATTCAATGAACCCGAAAATACAAACAGAACCAATTAAATTTGTTCGTATTTTATTTTTGTGTTTAGGTCCATACCGAATCGAGTCAAACTTGGTGGTCATTGGTTCGGCTATCAAATTCAAGCATTTTGGAATGGAACCAATTACTATACTTATGTATACATATATAATATTTTATTATTTAATATTTATTATATATATATATATTTCAATAATTTCGGGTCCAAACCAAATCCAACCAATTATAGTCGTTCGATATTAGTTGCTACTAGGTTTTCCTTTTCGCCAGATAGTCAAAATAAAATCGTGGGGAGCTAAAGTTTGTGCTGAAAATCGTGGTTTTGAGAGCAAGTTGGTGCTGGAAATTATGGTTCCAAGAGCAAGGTCTAGAAGTATATCAACATTTAAAAATATTGAGCTTGAGTTATAGTGTATTTTGTACATGTACATGTATTTTGGCTTTGTTCAGGAATTTTTTATTTTTTTATAAAAAAAAAGTTGTGTTCTTTAGGTTCGAAAGTGTTGATATGATCAGTATTATGAGTTTGTTATTTTGTATAAAGTTTTGATGAAGTTTAACATGATGTAGTTAGGGTATCTCATTTTGGAATCGGAATTTGTTACATATAACCATTGGCATCATAATATTTATTTATATTATTATATTGTAAGTATTGAGTCATATACGAATTTAATATAGTATATTGGGATGGATAATTTGAATAGATTTTTAAAAGAAAAAAAAATCTTGATCTTTATCACTATTTATAGTGAGTTTGTAAGTGTATATATTTAAGTTTTTTAAGTGATAGCATTATATTGACGTGATCCCTACCCTCTTGATCCTTGTGTTAACCGATAGATGAGTAAATTATAATTATCGTTGAGAATTGATTTTAAAATTATATGATAGATAAAAAAGTTAAAGATTCTTATAAATATGATATGATTTATATTTTGTATCATATTTTAATAAATCTGTATTATATCGTTTTGGAAAAAAATCTTATAGATACCTCCGTACCGCACGGATACTTACACCAGTGTGGCTCAAAGTCATGCACCCATTTTCATTTCATTATCCTCATTGTGTGGACATGCAATTGCAGATGCAGACCCTTTCCCTTTCTCCCTCTCTCATCACTCTTTCTCTCCCCACTCAGAAGCTCCATGGCCGCCAACCCTTTAGCCCTTTCATCCTCCAAAATCCATATTCTCCATTTCTCTCCACCTTCTCGGAAACCGCTTCTTTTCTGCCACTCTTACCACTACCACTTCTCTGCCAACAACTCTCCGCTCCTCTCTCACCACCATTACTCTGCTCCGCCACTCAGATGCAAGGCAACCCAAGTTTCCGTCGACGAAGAGTCATCTGCGTCCGGAGGGAATGATGGGAACTGGGTTCCTGTGGTGCCGCTGGCGGCGCTGCCCAAGGGGGAGCGGCGCGTGATCATTCAAGACGGGGAGACGATATTGCTGCTGTGGTTTAAAGATGAAGTTTTCGCCATTGAGAATAGGTCCCCTGCTGAAGGAGCTTATAGTGAGGGCTTGCTCAATGCCAAGCTCACCCAGGTATGCATGTGCTAACCTTCAGTCTTCTTTCCTTTTAATTCGTTTTTGCATGATATTATGTTAATAATGCAAATTTAGTTTTTTTTTTTTTTGTATGAAATGGATTAGTGAAAGAAACCAGAGAGTGGGTATGCAATGTCTTCGTAAAATAGGTAGATTGTAGAATGCTATCATTGCTATGCCTCTCTACTGATTGATCAAATAGTTATCCGGTTCTCTTGTTGATCCTACTTACCATGTACCGAATTCGCTGTTCTGCATATTGCTTACCAGTCCACTCTAAAAAATTTCAGTTCCATTAGAAAATTCAAGGAACCAAAAGAAGAAAATTTTCATTGGATTTATCTTGAGAAAGTAAATACTGTTTGCTTTCCAAGAAAAAACTTGCTTGTTATGGATTTCTTAACTAATGCCCTTCGGACACTGGTTACTAATTAGCAAGACCCTAATAGTAATATAAAAAATAACGAACCACGTACCAAATGACCCGTGTACCACATACCTGTAATGGGCACCTGGTAGTGGTAACTATTCAAACTAGATTCGTGAGTAATCACTTCCCCCTTCTCTCAAGGAAAGCGAAAATATTTATCAGCATCACTCATCAATGAACTTAGGAATTAGGATACTTGTAAATTGTAATTGTGATTTCAGTTCCATGCCCGGGCAACATGACGGTAAACATTTTTTTTTAGGTAAGTAATGATGGTAAACATTAAACAGGATATGAAAAGAGTTGTTTGTGTATCCATTGTGTTATTAACTTATTATTGCCACTAAACTTTCTTTTCTTTTCTTTTTTTAAAGTTTTTTCTCTTGTAGCAATTTACTGAATTCATGGCGCAATTGGGTTGATGATTTAACTTATTTGAAAATTCGGTGACAATCGAACAAGCCTTAAGTAGAAAAGTCCTAAGACCTGCAATAAATTAGAAGGGGATGAACAGAATTCAAGTTCCTTTTTGGCCTGCTGAAAATCAGATTGTCATTTAAATATTCTAAGCATAGCTTTAGGTCTATCATGTTGTATGCACTCATAACAAACTTTCGTGACTTCTGGAATTTTTATACATTTTCTGTGAGATCCATCTGAGGAAATTTATCTGAAAATGAGCTTATATTATCCAATACCATTCTTTATGCAGGATGGCTGCATAATTTGTCCAACAACTGATAGCACATTTGATCTTCGGACAGGAGACATCAAGGAATGGTATCCAAAAAATCCTGTTCTGAGAGTCCTCACACCTGCTTTGAGGAAACTCTTTGTTTATCCTGCGAAAACAGATGGACAGAATATTTATATCAGCATGAGAGGAGGTCTAAAATCTGATGCTTCTGCTGAAATTGTATTTAGTGGGAAGGCTCAACCTGGTGTAACAGCAACTGATGTCAATGTTGATGAGGTAACTCCAGTAAAATTCTGATTGCTTTGTTGAATGTCAATTCATTTTGGACCTATGCAATGAAATTACATTTTGCTGTCCTTTTGACTTATTAGTTATATGATGTGATCAGGTCAGAATGGTGGTTGATGAGGATCAAGAGGGATTTGGTTTTACTGGGAAGAACGAATTAATAAACGGGAAAGCAGCTGTTATCGGTTTCCTCCTGCTGTTGGATTTTGAGCTTTTAACAGGTAAAGGTCTTCTAAAGGGAACAGGTTTTTTGGATTTCATATATTCCGTGTCTAATGCTTTCAATTAGACATCATCTATGTCATTTCAGCTATGAAAATATTCCTTTGATCCTCAGAAAGATAATATATACTTTTAGTCATCACATTTCGTTTTTGGATGCCCTGTATCTACTATTGTATACCGCGAGTATAGTTCATTGCAATCTACAACCTTTCATTTTTTGTGTTTTAATATTACTGTTTGTACACTATAGTACTATACCCATTTTTTAAAGTTTACATTCGACAATGGCATTCCAAAATTTGGTCGTCTCCAATTTTTTTTATGGCTTGTCAATTAAGATGCCCAACCACAGCATCTCATCTCACAGGATAGCTGATTATAAAGTGCTTGTTTGGTTTGTAACTCAAATGGACATTTGGAAGCAATTTCATGTTGAGCAAAAGCGAATGTGTTGGCTACACACATTCTTGGTGTGGAAAAAAGTGTTCTAGATTGTAGAATTGATTGAGAGAAGTATGCTATATATACACACACACGCACATGCACACACAAAAAATTGTTCTACTTCCTACCTGTTTGTTTTAAAGCTCAAGCCTAAAATGTGGGGAGATATTCTTTGATGAGTTTATTGAGAAATTACAAGTGGCTTGACACTGTATCTTGATTCAAAACTTGAAGACATATTCATGGATCTTTTCACTTATATGGTTTTCACTTTTTTCCACTTATTTTGGACATGGAATTTCTTTTAATCGCACTTGAATTCCTTATATTTTGAAATATCATTTCAGAGCGCAAATAACTTATTATTTTTTTTATTTTATTGTTATATACTTTCCTTCCTCCGGAAATGGATGATCAAATTGTATTCAAGGGAAAACACATTTTTTTTTTGTTCACACTTGTAGAAAACAAATTCTTGTGCTGATTGGTTGATCAATTGGGGACTGGAGTAGGAATATAGCCTTCACGAGACATCCTTATAGAAACTTGTTAGGTTCATTTTAAATGGTTTGTTTTTTGGAAACGTCTTATCTCCGAGTAATTTCTATGTTGTTTTTTTTTTTTTCTTCCTGTTCTTGAGTTGGGATGGCAATGGGTAGGGTACTATAGTACCTGTCCTCATATTCGCGTTTGAAAAAACTACCCGTACCCCGACTTATACCCACGTGGGTAGCAACCTCAGTATCCTTACCTATACCCTCTGGGTACCTAAGTACCTGCACCCATTACCCACACTTTAACAAAAAAAAAAAATAATAACAAAAAGATCATAATTTAATTGAAAAACCTTCCAATGATGCTTCGAATGTATTAATGAAACATTACAAACCAGCGTATTATATTAAATAAAAACATGTAAAATATCCAAAACAAGTAAATAACAATAAGCATCCAAAACAATAAATTTATCAAGTTGTAATTCCTGAGTCGATGTTGCCGATATTCTCCAAAACCTGTAAAATAAAAAACATACATTATATTGGTTATACATTATAAACTTGTAAAGCAATAATTAATAACAAATTGTTAGATTATCTTACTTCATCTTCTGAATCAGAGTCTTGAAAAGACTGCACACGTTTGTCTTTCATGTGTAAATATTGATTTGGTCCAGTTATACCAATAGAAATTAGAACAAAAAATAAAATTAATTGTTAGACTGAGTACAAATTTCATTAAATAAATATATTAATACAATATTTATTACATTTCTTATCATGCTTTACCAGCTTTGTGCACACATAAGCGCCTCCACAGTATTCTCTAAAGTATTTTCATTATATATATATATATGCGGGTATGGGGTGGGGTGGGTACTAAGGTACCCGTACCCACCCCCATACCCTCTCAGATTTGCGGGTAAATACTTGTGCCCGTACCGATACCCATAAAACGGGTTTTTACCCTACCCATCGTGGGTATTTTTTGTGAGTGCCCAATAGGTAGGGTTCGAATTGTCATCCCTATTCTTGAGCTAAGACCCCTTGTTAAATAAAAACGTAATGAAATATGTATAAAACGATAGTTTATAAAACAAAGTTCAAGCTACATGTTTTAATATTTAAAAATTGACTTCTTGTTTAAAAAAAATGATTTCAATGCTAATACAAACTAAACACATGGTTCTAACTAATGCTAAATCAAATTTCAACATTCAGAATGAATTATTGTTGTGTAACTAATACAAACTAAAAACATGGTTCTAACTATGAATGCAGAGTGTGCAAAGGAGACACTAAACACAGAATCATCTCCCAAAGTGAGTATCACTTCTGGATCAGGGGTTGAAATCCCTTTGTCTGATGAGGAATGGGATACTTGGTCGAAGCCATGGCGGAAAACTTTGGTGGTGAATCTGTTGAGAAAGAAGGTTAGTTTCAAAACTCTAGAGAATTACCTGCAAAGAAAGTGGACAAAGAATGGACCTATCAAAATAGTGGACATGGCAGATGGTTTTTATCTGGTACATTTTTCGAAAGAGGAAGACTACAACTTTGCTCTTTTTGAGGGGCCTTGGATGATCTCAGATCACTACCTAATAATACAAAGATGGCGCCCTTTTTTCCTCCAAAGTGCAGAGCAGTCAGCAAAGTGGCAATCTGGTTAAGGATTCCAAAACTTCCCTTTGAGCTTTACAATGCACAATTTTTGTGGAGAATTGGTTCAGCCTTGGGATCAACTTTAAAGGTTGATAGATTAACTTCAATCCATTCCAGAGGAAAGTATGCGCGCATTTGTGTCGAAGTGGATTTGGCAAAGCCGTTAGTTTCTCATATTGTTATTCGAGGTCACAAGCTCCTGATTGAGTATGAAGGTTTACACCTTATCTGTTTTCGATGTGGTATCTATGGTCACAAGGCGGATAAGTGTCAGCAGATACTTGAGGCTAATGAACCTTCAGTGCATATGCATACTGAAACATCAGAATTGGACAAGACCACTCAGGATATGGGAGGTGATGCTGACAAGGTTTCCATGGCGGCTGAGATAGACCAAGAACAACCCTGTAGCAGGGCTGAGGTGGATGGAGTCCCAATCACGATGCCAATAGCTGATTGTATTCCGGAAAGTAAGGAGAAAGATCCGCCTATTCAGATTGGCCCCTGGAATTATGTTCAACGGAAAGCTAGAGCTACAAATCAGGGATTTAAATCTTCAAATTTGAGGCACGATAAGCATGCGAGAAACTCCAAGAATTTGGAGAAGGAAGTTAATGAGGCTGACGTCAGAAGTGGGACTAGCAAAAGTACTAATATGTCTTCTGCCAAAGGCTCAAGTGGACCGGGTTCAAGATTTCATGTGTTAGACCCAACAAATTTGAGTCAAACCTCCCAGGATCCTACATCTAAAAAAAGTGTTGACTTTGCTTTTAAAAGTGGGGCCCCAACGTCAACAACTTCCCATCGAGTTCGTAATCCTCTTGGTGGAAAAAATCCACAATCAGGAAACAAACAAAAGGAGCCCAAAGTTAAACCAACGTTTGTGGCCAAGGGAAAGAACAATCCGAAGGATCTGAATACGGCTAGAACCACTAGTGTTCCAACTTCTAGTAAAGATGGGAAGAAAAACTCGGTTACTGATATGGAGCACCTACGCATCCTCCAGAGAAAGCATTATGATTCTTTCAAAGCAGCCTTCAATTGGAAAAATCCTCTGGAGGAAGCAGTGGTGGAAGTGGATGAAGAAACTAGAGCCTTTGTCGAGATGCAAAGAAAGTTGAAAGGTACAGTCGAGGCTTCAACCTCAAATTCGGTTGTTGGAACTGCAATGGAAGTTGAAATCCAGGCCAAGACAGATGTGCAGCAGGGTGCTAAGGAGACTGAGTCTCACCTTTCTGAAGAAATGTCCCAATGAATTGTCTTATTTGGAATTGCAGAGGAGCAGGTGGTAAGGAATTCCCTATGTTCATTCGTGACAGTGCTAGAATTTACTGTTTGGATTTTGTTGCCATTCTTGAGCCCAGGATAAGTGGAGCCACTCCAGAGAAAGTTATTAATAAAATTGGTTTTCCTAATTGTGCTAAAGTTGAGGCAGAGGGGTTTTCGGGTGGTTTGTGGTGTTTGTGGAAGAACTCTTACCCAAGTATTTCCATAGTGTCCACTTCAAAATACTGCATCCACTTGCAAATTAATGCTAATACTCCAAACAGTTGGTTCTTCACCATTGTTTATGCAAGTCCTAGACCCTATCAGAGGTTACAGGTTTGGAAGGAATTGGTGGATTTCAAGGATACAATCTCAGCTCCTTGGTGTTTAGCTGGGGATTTTAACCAAGCTATTTTTGATTGGGAAAAGAAAGGTGGGGGTCCAATTAATACAGCAAACAGTGATGCCTTTTCTGATTGTATTGATTCCTGTCAGCTGTTAGACCTTGGTTTTAATGGTCACCCCTTTACCTATCAACATGGAGATTTAAAGGAGAGATTGGATAGGGTGTTATGCAATTCCTCCTGGCAAGATCTATTCCCTCAGAGTTCTGTAACCCACTTACCTTTATCTTCCTCAGATCACTGGGGCTTATGGTTGAAAATGATTCCAGGTAATATCTCAAATAACAGGAATTATTTTAAATTTCTCAGCCCTTGGATCGATCATGAGGGTTTTGAGCAGCAAGTTTTATCCTCTTGGATTCAGTCTGAGGGTTGGAATGAGAACATAGCTCGGTTAACCTCTAATCTAAAGGACTGGAATAAACATGTCTTTGGCAATATTTTCCAGAAAAAGCAACGCCTGATCAAGAGGATGGAGGGTATCAATAACAAATTGATGGTGGCTTCTAATGATAGATTGTTGCTGTTAAAAAATGACTTGTGGCAAGAGTATAGGTCTATTGTTCACCAGGAAGAATCTTATTGGTATCACCAAGCGAAAACCAAATGGGTAAGTCAGGGGGATGATAATACTCATTTTTTCCATCAATCCTGTCTTATTAGGAGAAGGCAAAACCGTATCTGTGCCCTGTTAAATGATGATGAAGTCTGGGTTTATGAGGATGACAGGCTCCAGGAGATGGTGGTTAGTTTTTACAAGAATTTATACTCCACTTCGGGTTTGTCAAGCTGCAACTTTCAGACTATCACCTCGTTCCCTATCATCTTGGCCAATGATCTTCTGAATCTCAGGAGTGTTGTTTCACTGCAAGAGACTAAACAGGCCCTTTTCAGTATGAAAAATCTTAAAGCTCCTGGCCCTGATGGCTATCATCCACTGTTCTTTAAATCTCAATGGAGTGCTATTGGACCTTCTCTCCACAGCTTTGTCCTTGAGTGCTTCGTTCAGCCTAGCAGGATCTCAGAGGTGAACCAGACTCTTCTTACTCTAATCTCCAAGTGTGATGATCCTTCCAAAGTGTCTCATTTCAGACCAATTGCTCTTTGCAATGTGGTCTATAAGGTTGTCACCAAGATTATTGCTACTCGTCTCAGAAATATTCTTCCTTATGTGATTTCTGAGAATCAAAGTAGTTTCATCCCAGGGAGATCTACTTTGGATAATATCCTTATTTTGCAAGAGACCATCCACTCTCTTAGGCTTCTACAGGGCAAAAAAAGTTACATGATTATCAAACTTGATCTTGAAAAAGCTTATGACAGGATGGAGTGGAACTTTGTGATGGACTCTCTCAATGCTCTTGATATTCCACAAGATCTTCAAGACCTCATTTTTCATTGCATATCCTCTGTTTCTATGAAAGTCAACTGGAATGGTGATCAATCAGGCTCTTTCTCCTCTTCTAGAGGCCTCAGGCAGGGTGACCCCATTTCTCCCTACCTGTTTGTCCTCTGTATGGAGAGATTAGGCCATAGAATTACTGATGCAGTAGCCTCAGGTGAGTGGATTCCTTATAGCTTTGGAAGGGGTGATAGCCCCAAGCTATCCCATATGTGTTTTGCGGATGATCTAATACTTATTGCTGAAGCTTCCCACAACCAGGTTGCTTGTATAAATTCTATCCTGCACCAGTTCTGTGAGCAATCAGGTCAAAAGATCAACCTCCACAAATCTCAGGTTTTCTTTTCTAGCAATGTCAGGGAAGACCTTGCTTCTTCTCTAAGTCAAGCTCTTGGAGTCAATGCTACTAAAGACCTCGGTAAGTATCTTGGTACTCCTATGCTTCACCAAAGAATCTCCAAACACTCATTTTCTTACCTTCTAGACAGAATGAGAAAGAAACTTGCAGGGTGGAAGGCAAAGTCTCTTTCCTTTGCAGGAAGGGTAACCCTTGCTCAGGCCTCTCTGGTTAATATCCCAGGTTATGTGTTCCAATCTACTCTTATCCCGGCCTCTGTGTGTGAAGATGCTGAGAAAATCTGCAGGGATTTCATTTGGGGCTCCACAGCTGATAGTAGGAAGTGCCATCTTGTGGCTTGGGAAAAACTATGTTGTCCTAAAGAAGATGGGGGCTTGGGTTTTCGAAATTTAAGAATGCTTAATAAGGCCCATATGATGAAACTCACATGGACTATGATCAGTTATCCTGATAAGCTTTGGGTTAGGATAATGAAAGCAAAATATTCTTGTGGTGTGCATTCTATCCCTAAGTTCTGTCACAAGGCTAAATCTACAAGCACTTGGAAAGCTATAGTTAATGCTTGGGAAGATGTGAGGCGAAACTTTATTTGGGTTGTGAATAATGGTCATGACATCAAGTTTTGGAGAGACACCTGGATTCCAGGAAGTGGACCTCTAATTGATTTGTTGGGATCCTCCATTCCCCCTTCTGAGTTGGAATTTCCAGTGTTCCACTATAGTTCTAATGGATGCTGGAACTGGCAGATATCATAAAACGAGTTGTGCCTGCTGAGATTTGTGACAAGATTGCTTCTCTAAAGCCCCCGAGCCCTGCCTCAAAAGATTTCCCTTGTTGGAATCTTACTTCAAATGGTTTTTTTTCTCTGAAGTCAGCATATGGAACCATTCAAACGAAGGCTCCAACAAATGATTCCTGTAATCCTATTTTTAACAAAGTCTGGAAGTGGCCTGGACCAAGTAGAACAAAAGCTTTCCTGTGGAAACTTTGTCATGGCAAGTTGATGACCAATGGGGAAAGGAGGAAGAGAGGCATGACAGCAGATGATCTCTGCCCTAGATGCCATAGCTGCCCCGAAACTATTATCCATATGATCAGAGATTGTGAAGAGGTTAAGGAATTCTGGACAAACCTTATTGATCCAGACCAGTGGAGCAAGTTTTTCAGTATTGGCTTCCACAACTGGTTAGATTGGAACCTCTCCTCAATGCTCATTGGTACTCATTACTCGACTTGGCCTATTGTTTTTGGCACTGCAGTGAACGACATATGGAAAGATAGGAACTCTTTGGTCTTTTCGCAGGTTTCTAATATGGGCAGGAAATTATACTTCAAAGTTCTCAGTCAGGCAAGTTTCATTCTGAATCTAAATGATAAACCTGATCGCACTGGTACCAATCCTCATCACTCTGTGGTTGAAGTAAGCTGGAATCCTCCTCCAATTGGTTGTGTCAAATTAAATGTTGATGGCTCCCATACCAGTAATCCAAATAGTTCAGCTTGTGGTGGGCTAGCAAGAGATGCAAATGGTAGCTTTGTCAAAGGGTTCTATGCCAAAGTAGGCTCTTGTAATGCAGTATGGGCTGAACTTTGGGCATTGAGACTAGGAATTCAATTGGCTCAAGAATTGGAGCTACCCTGGGTTATGTTTGAAATGGATTCCAAGACTGTGGTGGACATGGTGCATAAGAAGTCTACTCACATTTCCTTCCTTAAGCCTCTTCTCCAAGAGGTCATTTCTCTTCTCCAGCTCCCTTCATGGAGAACATCTCTTACTCACATCTACCGAGAAGCAAACAAATGTGCTGACATTTTGGCAAATAGGGGACATCATGCCTCCTATGATGGTTTTACTTTAAACTCTTCTTTCCCTTTACTTGATTTGTATTTGTCTGCTGATGCTAGAGGCATTTGTACCTCTAGGATCATTCCTTAATATACACCATATTCATCAAAAAAAAAAAAAAACATGGTTCTAACTGAAAAGCGACTTTAACACAATCAACATTGGTTTGAGTGGAAAGGAGCTTGATTCTCTTTAAATAATATCTCTTGCGAATGAAAAAAATTAGACACTAAAGAAATGTGTGTTTCTGTCATGATAATTTATTCTTAACTAATGAAGTGAATATTTGGTTCCCATGAGTTCAATTGTATTTTGTTCTTTTTAATAAATTTAAAACAGTACCACCATTGATTAATAATAAAGTTTTACTTTTAACTATAAAATATTTCGTTTTCTGATTTTTTTTAGCTGTTGTATTGTTTTCTTTTCGAAATTTACCTTTTATGAATAAAATGTATCTTAACATTTAGCCGCGACAGGATATGAATTAGGTCATAGGATAGGAAGGAGTCTCAAATTCCCAATTCCGTACACTGAATAGAATGAGTGTATTTGATATTGATGTGGAAAGGAAAAATGGTATTCCTCCTGACAAACTCCCCATCGTCATTCGTCATCAGGAATACAATCTTATATTGGGATTTTTGAAATAAAATGTGATAATGAGAAGAAAGAAGAACAAGTTAGCTCCTTTGTGAGGCCTTTTGTAACCGGGTTAGATCACCCCTGGTGCTCTTATTAATTCATTTTTTATTTATCAAAAAATAAATTATGAAAGAACAAATTAGCATTTTGTATGTGGTTTGTGTTGTCTCAGTGTATTGCAAGATGTGCTTTAGATATTTACGATTAGCTGTAGCTCTCATCAAAGTTTGAATGCCATATAGAACTCGTCAACCATTCTCTTCAAGACAAGTTGGCCACTAGTGCTAGAAGGTAGCATGGCTCTCCAACTTCTGAAAAGTTGAGGAAGATTATGTGGTACGGCTTCCTTTGCCTACTTTTTAACGATGTTGAATAAAATGGCTACATAATGAGAAAAACAATTTAAAAGGGCAACTTGCTAGACAATTTGACCAACATAATACAATTTTATTTATTTTTTTATCAAATTGTGGTGATTTTCGTCGTGCGGTAATCATCCCAAATTTTGAATATTTTTTGAATGCCACGTAATTTCATTTATAAATCATTTCTCTCATGTTATGATTATGGTTGAATTGATTTATAAAATGAATATGAATGGACAATTAATTGGATAATTGTCATGGTGAATGTGGTGTTTGGGTGGTCTTCATGATGGAGGAAGATGATGATAGGTGGAACAAGGAAGAAAGATGATAATGATTAGTAGGATGCAAATCAAATAATTTTTATTGCAGGACTAATTTATAAAGTCGCTATATTTTATAGGGAGTTTTTTTTTGACATGTATCACGGGTAATATGAACATTTTTTAACACGTGTTATTGATAATGTGACCCTTCATTTGCAACATAATCGCTTAACAGAGATCAGGTAATGGTAATAATACAAAATATATTTTTTATATTTTTTAGTTTTTTAAAATAATACAAAATAATAAAATTAGCCTTGTGACAAAAAAAAATTAATTTTTAATATTTTTATTATCTAAAATATCTTATAGGTTATTATACCTTTTTTGGTAACCATATTATATTTTATTATACTTTAGTTATTTTTTATATATATAATATTTTTATATTTTATTATACTTTAAATCATCATATCCTATCATGTTGGGTTCTAACTCAGCCCTCCTCTCAGGATATAATTTTAACTAGATGGACAGATAGGTGACAGGATTACTTTATCCTATCATGCTGGCTCATCAAACAACAGTTTCAGACAGGATATGATAGTTTATCCTATCATATCTCTTTTATCCTAACCACCAAACAACCCCTAAATATTCATGCATGCCCCTAATTTAGGTTTTCGATCCTCAATTGTCTCTGGATTGCCTAAAAAATCCATGCAATTTGGCTTACGTGCATTTCAAATTGACCGTTCCATTAAAGAAATTTATAAAGGAGTTCTGGTTTGATTGATAATTTTTTTTATAATCACCTTTCTTTTTTGATAATTGTATAATCACTTTTAAAATACGGATGACACGTAGGAGGGAATTTATCCACATGACAGAAGTTGTAAATTATTTTTGACCGCTTTAGCTTAGTTTTATTAAATATTGGACGTGAAAGAGACCAAACAGTTCCAATTCAAATGAGAATACGTCAAAAGTAAAATATTATTGTAATATAAAAATAACGTTATATAGTCAGCACGTGCTTTTTTTATACAATACTTCCAGACAATCTGTATTAGAGTCATACCAGCACAACAAAGGAGTCTAACGAAAGCGTAGAACACGTTGTATTATTATTATTTTGGTGCTCAAACACGTTATATTATTATTAAGCATGGACGGCCCAAGAGCGAATGAGGCCTAAAACAAAATTTAAGTGAGACCTTTTTATTTTAAGTGAGAGAATTTATTTGGATTAGATTGTATTTTAAGTTGGACCTTTTTACTAGTATGTGTGGTCTTTTTGCTTTATAAAAACTAAGAGTAAATAATTGTTTGCTTGATGGGCTTAAAGATAGGGCTTTAATGGCTTTACTCTTGGGTCGGCCTTGTTATTAAGGTAAAAATTATACCAAAAAATATTACGATAATAATTTTACAAATAATTTTAATTACACATATTCTTATTCATGTAATTTATATTTATATAGTTTAAGGTCTAATTATATTAAATTTTACTCTACTTTCACATATTTCTATTTTAATTTTTCATGTAAAGATATATATATAAAATAAAAATACAGTTGTCTTGTCTTGTTGCCATCCATGGTAAAGGACAAGGTGAAATTTAGTTTTATAACGTCATTGGTGACGCAACATGATATCTTAGTCCATGGGCGACTCATCCTACCGACTTATGTGAGTGTTTTACAAAAGATATATCTGCTATCCAATCCGGTAGCAGGGATGGCAATTTGTACTATAAATTGGGTATCCACAAAAATTATCCAAAATGGATAGGATAATTTCTTGCATAATGGGTAAGGGTCTGGATATAAGTAATTATCCATTAATTTAAATGGGTATAGGTACGGGTACGGATACTATGGTACCCACCCCGCCTCATACCTGCGCGCGCGCACACACACACACATATATATATATATATATATATGTATGTATCATTATTTATTTATTTATTTATATTATTAATATATATAATTTTAACTATAATACAAATTTTAAAACCAAAATTGATCTAAAGATTCTTAACTTTCTAAACTTAGTTGTATCTATATTTCTTTTTGTATGTTTTTATTTACTTAAATATTTTGATTTGTAATATTTATTAGTAGATTTAAAAGACATTTGAATCGTTTTTCAATTGTTATAACTTTCTTTTGTTATTATTGCTTTTTCACTGTTAAAGTGCGGGTAACGGTTGTGGGTACTTAGGTATCCAGAGGGTACGGGTAAGGGTACTAAAGTTGCTACCCACGATAGTACCGGTCCTGATATGGGTAATTTTTTCAAACGCGGGTATGAGAACGGGTACTATAGTACCCTATCCATTACCATCCCTATCTGGTAGTGTCCATGATTTGTTTTGATGGGTACTTCACCATCCGGGATGATGATAAACATAAAAACCCACTGTGTGTTTGGTTCCACTTTTAAAGATATCATAAGTGTTTTTATACCAATCAAACGTGATTCTAGCAAAAAAAAAAAAGAGGTGTTTAATTATACGTTTAGGGAATCAATTTTGCATCCAAAATCAATTATATCAGGAGCAACCTGGAGTAGCTTTTGCTTTTAAATTGAAAAGGTATACTAAGTTTTTTTTATCAAATTTACTTTCAAAATAAAAACTTCCGAACATAACCTAGATGGTTGGCCTTGTCCATTAGGTTTTGACTTTTGAATATTAATACTAATGCCATATTTAAATCTAGATTATTTATAATAGAATGTTAATTAGTGTCCTACAAATATTGGTTAAAAATTTAATAAAAAAACTTTTTTTTATTAGGAAGTAATATATTCAATATTTTGATAAGTGTTATCTAAATTTTTCAACAAAAATCTGTTTTTTAAGAATTTTTAACCAATATTTTTAAATCACTCGTTAGCGAGACTTTTATTTATATTATATAATTTTATTATCTAATTATATTAAATTATAATTTATTTTTATACACTTATATACTTTAATTCAATTATCTTAATATATGCAAAAATTTCAAACAAACATAATAGGGAGGGGAAAAAAAGCATTTTTCTTAGCTTTAACTCCAACTTGCAGTGTTTCAAAAAAAAAAAAAAAAAAAACCTCCAACTTGCAAGACTTTAAGTAGCATTTCATGGATACCACCAACAAGAAACTTTATGTATAAAATATCCCTTTATTTTTACTCTGACCATTGAAAATTTTGACTTTGGTTGTTCTAAGATCCACCTCAGGCTCATTCTTCAGTCTTCGAACCCTTCTGACTTCGAAAGTTTTCAACCCCTTTATAAGCTCTCCCTCCTCACCCTTCTTCTCTCACAATCCACGAAAGCCCACACAGAAAGAAAGTCACTGCACATTACTTCAACATCGTTCCAAGTTGTGTGTTTTGCAGAGATCATCATGAGTTGGAGTACAAACACAGTAGCTGGTGTGAACAAGAAGTTAAAGGGAGTTCGTCGTCGAAAATGGGGCAAGTGGGTATCGGAGATTCGTGTTCCCGGCACGCAAGAGCGCCTCTGGTTAGGGACTTATGCCACGGCGGAGGCTGCAGCGGTGGCTCACGACGTTGCTGTGTATTGTCTGAGAAGGCCTTCTTCATTGGACAAACTCAACTTTCCTGAGACTTTGTCTTCTTACGATGTTGTCCACCAAAGGGATCACAACATGTCGCCGAAGTCTGTTCAGAAGGTGGCTTCCGATGTTGGGATGGATGTTGATGCGCGCAACATTGCAGGGAATGTTACGGTGGTAGAAGAAACTAATAATCATATTTATTATGAGAAGGAGGAGAAGAAAAGTGATGATCACCTCAACGGTAGTGATTGGTTTTGGTGGGAAGGTTTGGGTGATGATTGTGGGACTTCTCAAGGAAGTGAAGATTATAGAGAAGGGGATCAGACCTTGAGCATCTCAGTAGAAGATTATCTTTAATTTGGCACTTCACACTTGAAAACTATATGCAGTAATTAAGTAAACTTTTGGGTATGTGTTACATCATACATCATACATGTATATTGTATAGTTTAGTAGTTACAAATATGTATCCTGTATGGACTATGGACCATCCTATCCGTTATTTAGATCATAAAAAAAGATCATAGAAAAAACGGTTATGATTTTTGAACACGCTCCCCAGTACACTGAATTAAGAGTGATGTTTTAATTTTGGAATACTTGAATAAATAGAATAAAATAATATAAAAGTATAGAAAAGTATAAATATATGATGTTGGGTATTGATTTTTGTTGTATAAATATCACAACTCTAAAAAGAAAATCATAAAATAGATCATAAAAAAAAAATCCTATCCGTTATTTGAGAAACGTAATTAGTTGAATTGGTCACTATGACACTTGGACACCATTTGAATTTGTACACTATTGTGAATTATTTATTAATTCCTCGGTATATACCACTAAACTTGACCGAGTAGACCTTTATTAAACACGTGTGTTTGGTTTCGACAGCACATAATTACAACATCACATAATTAATTTTGACTAAACTAAAAGATACAGAAAAGAAAGTAGGGTGAGCGTAGCCGGGCCGGGATGTGTTATTATGTGTATATCTTATCCGATCCTAAATATTGATAGGATAAATTCTTTGAATCCGAACCTGTCCCTATACCTAAAGGAACCCGATCATATGCTGGTTGATTTAAGAAGAGTCTAAATGAAATGGGATCGTGGTTGACTAGAAGTTAAATAGATTCTTTTAAATTAAATTTTGGTGAGTGAGAAAAAAATGTTATTATTTTTATAAGCCAAAATATAAGCAAAAGATGCTACCTAAAAACTTTATACTTTTGCTCGATGCCTCCTTGATGCTCGTGTTACCAAAGCCACATTGTTAAAAACTTGATACTTTTATCAAACAAGATTCTTTTAATGTTACAAAATATATCAAACATGAAACATAAGCTAGTGAGGGATAAAAATAAAATTAGATTTTTATTATATGGGACAGGCTAGGTAACCCGAAGGTCAACCCAGGCCCATCCCTAACCGGACACCGGTCACTAAATGGGACGCAAGATTGTCCCTACGGGTTGGGACGTGTTACGATCAGACCCAAACCGAACATTACGGGTTGGGACGGGTTCTAGGGCCGGGTTTTGCATACCCCTACCAGAAAGTAACTTTTGTATTGAGTTAAAAAATTTATACTAAGTTTTACATTAAAATCGCTTTGAAAATAAAAACATCTAAACATAAATAACTCTACTTCAAACTCAATTATAATCGAATCAATTTCATGCCAAATTACGCATATGAAAAGCTTATCCAAACATACATTATGTAAATGCAATTATTTATGAACTGAAAACATGTTTTAAATATATATGCTCGATAATTTTTAAATAGTTATTGTCAAACAGAAGTCCTCTATCCGTCAGACCGTCACCTCCCTCCATCAAGTTCACCACTTCCCCCTCTCTGATTGGCATCAGGCTACCAAAGTATTCCGGAGCAAGTAAAACTCCAAAACTTGTTATCCTTTGAAGCAGAGACCAAGAAAAAAACAAGCATCTCAATTTACCAGTCACAGAGTCCAATCATTGTCATAAATAATTACATTCTTTTAAAGGCATATAGATGATATGCTCTTGATCTTGAATGTAATCAAAATCTCCACCAACGTGTAAATGTAGTTCATAAGGATCTTAATAAAATAGAATGAACTCCAGAATATTTCTTTTCAGTATTTAAGAGAGTAACTGTTTGTTTATAAGCCTAGTTAGGTAAGGGGAAAAAAGATCTGGTAGTTACTGCAACTGACTTCACAGAAGTATTGTATTCAAATCACAACATGAAATCACATAATAAGAATCTAAAAATATTGCATTCAAAATAGATATACTTTATAACCGGCTAGTGTTCTTCTTAGACAAGCTTCCCATGGCCTTTGCCTTCTCCCTGAGAACATACTTCTGTGTTTTGCCAGTTGATGTCTTTGGCAGATCAGCAAACACCACAGTTCGAGGAGCCATATAATGAGGCAAACGATTCCGACAAAACTGTATTATCTCCTCTGCCGTAGCACTGCACCCCTCCTTCAGCTTCACAAATGCACAAGGTGTCTCTCCCCAATAATCATCAGGTCTCCCAACAACAGCACCCTCCAGAACTGCTGGATGACTAAAAATCACACCTTCCAACTCTATTGAGCTGATGTTTTCTCCCCCTGAGATGATAATGTCCTTTGAGCGGTCCTTAAGTTCTATGTAACCATCAGGATGCTTTACTCCCAAGTCGCCACTCCGCAACCATCCACCTTTAAATGCATCCTGTGTTGCTTTCAAATCCTTTAGATATCCATTCATCACAGTATTGCCCCTGAACATCACCTCACCCATGGTTTTGGCATCAGCTGGTACACTCTTCATTGTGTCAGGATCTTTTATATCAAGTCCATCCAGTCCAAGATGGTACACTCCTTGACGGGCCTTGATTTTTGCTTGTGCATCTCGAGGCAGGCTATCCCATTCTGGTTTCCAAGTGCAAATTGTCCCTGGACCATAAGTTTCTGTCAAACCATATGAATGAATCACAATAAATCCTAGTTCTTCCATCCTAAAAAGCACTTCCGGCGGTGGTGGAGCAGCACCTGTCATCACTGCTACTTTCCCTGGGAGTGGCTTCCTAACTTCAAGTGGTGAATTTATTATCATGTTCAAAACTGTTGGTGCACCCGCCATGTGAGTTACCTTGTGCCGAAAAATATTTTCAAATATTCCTTCAGCAGTTACACTTCTTTGGCAGACATTTGTGCCGCCTTGAGCAGCAATAGCCCAAGGAAGGCACCATCCATTGCAATGAAACATCGGAACGCACCATAAATATACTGGCATAGACCTCATCTCATTAAGAAGAATTGCAGCCAAAGCATTAAGATAGGCACCTCTATGGCTATAGATTACTCCTTTAGGGCTTGATGTAGTTCCAGAAGTGTAATTGAGTGAGATTGGATCCCATTCATCCTTTGGCCTTCTCACCTCAAAATCAAGTTTCCCTTCAGCTATAAGATTCTCATATATCAACGTTCCGGGAGAGGATGGATTCAAACCGGTGTCCGGTGATGGCTGACCACACTCCAAAATCAAGACCAATTGGGGGAGCTTGGTTGTTGTTTTTGACAGGATTTTAAGTGCTCCTTGAGCAATATCTAGTAACTGATAGTCTACGAAGAGGATTTTGGCTTCAGAATGTTTTAATAACAATGAAACCATAGCGGAATCGTGACGAGTATTAAGCGTGCAGAGAACAGCCCCTGACATTGGAACACCAAAATGTAGCTCATACATAGCTGGAATATTAGGCGCCAGTACAGCAACCTGGTCAAGTAATGCCAAATTCATAACAAGCACAAATAATTATCAATACTGGCTTTGCAGTGATTCCATTTCCAACCAAATGAGACTATCAGAAAAGGAGCAAAGTAGTACAGTCAAATATATGCCTATATCAAATTAAGCTAATCTATCAGTAGAACAAAGGTCTTTAGAGTATGGATTACATCAAAAATCAAGCCAATTGATGATAAATTTGTAAAATCATTTATTTATACTGAGACAGTGATAAAATACATGAACCTATCTGATGAGGGTTAAGAATTGGAGTGTCAAATATTAGATGAAATGAAATTAAAGTGAGATGGATCTAACCACATCTCCGGAAGAAACACCGAGTTGAACGATGGAGGAAGCGAGTTTGGTGCAGCGTTGATGGGTGTGGCGCCACGTAAAGGTGACGTCATCCAAGACAAGAGAAGGTCTGTCAGCGTAAACAATGGCAGAGCGCTCCAAGAAGGTGATGGGACTGAGAGGAACGTAGTTTGCAGAGCACCGGATACTACCCTCCATCTCCCTAATTACCATTTCCTCCAACTCTTCCTTCTCCGATTTAGATTAAGATGATAATCAAATCATACTCTATAATTAATATCCATTCATCAATTTAATTTAATTGCTTAATCTCGTCACGAAGGAGGGTAGAGCGAGCAAGCCTGCCATATAATAAAGATGACGAGATTGATATTTAATGGGAAGGAATACAGTCATTGGTGGTACGTGTTTAAATTTCCATGGGCCTTTCCACGTCATCTGATCCATTTGTTGGTGATTAATTAACAGATTTAAAATTGCTTTACAATAATAATATATTAAAATTATTCTCATAAAATATTTAATGTTTAGAAATGTTTTTTCACTGCCACAAGGGACAAGGATGCTATAAACAATGGCGGGACGCTCCAAGAAGCTGACGGTGGTGAGAGGAACTTTGTTCGATACTTCAAATACAGCACGACGGAACCAAGTGTTCGAGAATTCAATACATGGATATATTAAGCAAAAGCAATGTTATTTGGTATTTACTATTTACAGAATCATCCACTTATTCCTCTCTGTTTTTTTCTTTAAATCCATAATATTTTTTTCGGCTGATCAATCAATAGTCTGCATTCATTTTGTGCAAAAAAAAAAAAAAAATTGATTATGTACAAAAATCATTGATCGCTCCCTGGTTACGAAAGGGAAATTCCTTCCTCGGAATAGAAAAAAGTGGTGCACAGTACATGGCAAAAAGGAGAAAAAATCGTGGATACGAAGCTCTTAATGAGTTAATGGCATATTCATAATGGGTTTGGGTCTACCCTGCTAACATGATGATCTATCAGACAAAGATAGATACAACTTTTATTATGTTAGGACCTACAACAATTAATTATATGACCTACTACTTATAATAAAAACAAATATAATTTGTTTCTATTCTCTCCATTTATCGAATACATAGGATTGAAGTGGTCTTGCCGTCTTAATGACTACTACTGTGTGCAAATTAAAACAAAAGCACCAAGTAGCATGGGGGTGCCATGGAAATGGATTTCCTGTCGTGTGACTGTAGGGAAATGGATCTTGGCCATTGATTAAATTTTATGTATTACAAATGTATAAATATAAAAATAAATATATGAGATCTTGACCATAAATTAAGCTAAATGTGTGAATGCATGAATTCCCTAACTTCGGGGAAACCGATCAGACGTGCCACAACTTGCTTAACCCTAAATCGCGACGATAAATCCTCTGGAGTTTGGCTGATGTCTCCTTCAGGATTCTAACGAGGCACGTTTACCCCTTTTTGACATTCTGAAGTCTTTTTCATCCTCTTAAGATCCAATTCATCTTCTTATGCATATTTCTGCAAAATAGGTACAAACAATGTGTAAGTATCTTAAAATGGTCCCAATCTAATCCTAGAAATGTCCTAACTGTTACACTTACCTCCCTGCTTTCAAGGACATTAAGAGTAATATCTCAAAACTTCAGAGAAGATCAATGTAATTTTTCCGGCAACAATAGTTCTCTGGTTTAACAAGCAACCAATATGTTGGATTTCCTTGGTGGTAGTTTCAGCCCGCTGTCAAAATTATGAAGTTCTCCCCAGAGGCAGTTTGATTGCCGCGGAGGTAGTTTGATTATCCTTTATTTTCCAGAACTGTCCATTTGCATATCATCCTTGCATTGACTCCCCCCAGCTATAACCAGGATCCTTACGGATCTGATTATCCCTCATTAGATCTCTAACAACCTTTGCATCATCCCATCTTCCCAAAGAAGAATACATGTTGGCAAGAAGCACATAAGAGGCAGGATTTTGTGGGTCCAATCTGAAGAGTTCCTCAGCTGCTCTCTTTGCTAGGCTCAAGTTAGCATGAATACGGCATGAGCTTAGCACAACCTCCCATACAATTGGATCATCTTTGCATGGCATAGCATCTAGAATGACTTCTACTTCATGGAACCGCCCTGCTCGGCTCAGACAGTCTATGATGCAAGTATAATGATCCAACTTTGGCACCACTCCGAATTTTTGCACCATTGAATTGAATATTTCAACCCCTTCATCAACCAATGCCGAATGGCTACAAGCAGTTAAAACAGCAATGAAAGTAATATCATCAGGTTTCTCACCAGACGAAATCATGTCCTTATAGAGGCCAACAGCCTCATCACCATATCCATTCTGGGCATAACCGTGTATCATTTCGTTCCATGTAACGGTATTTTTACCAGGCATCCTTTTGAAAAAGCTTCTGGCTCCACCTACATCCCCACATTTACAGTACATTTCTATAAGAGAACTCCCCACATATATGTCATCTACAAAACCATCTTTAATGATCTGAGCATGAACCTGTTCTCCTTGAAATAATGAAGAAAGTTTTGCACAAGAGCTCACTACGGTAGCGAAAGAGAACTCGGAAGGAAAGAAGCCAAATTGTCGCATCTGCTTAAAGAAAACGAAAGCATCTTTGTCAAGAGAATTGATTGAGAACCCTGCTATCATTGAGTTCCAGCAAACAACATCTAGTTCAGGCACTTTATTGAATACATGCTTTGACAATTCTATTTTCCCACATTTTGAGTACACATTAACAAGGCCACTGGCAACATACACATCGCTATAAAATCCAAACTTTAGAGAGGCTGCATGAACCTGTTTTCCTGCCTCAAGAAGTACCAATTCAGCACATGAGCTGAGAATAATGGCCAAACTAATCCTATCAGGATGTTGACATTGAAACTGCATCTTTCTAAACAGTTTAACTGCCTCTTTGTGATCTGCATTCTGGTTATAGACTGAGAGTATAGCATTCCATGAAGTCAAACTTGGGCACGGCATGTAGTCAAATATTTGATGCCCGGTTTCAACATCCCCAGACTTGACACATGCAGCTAGCATATTAATATAAGTAACATCATCTGGTTCATATCCACAGTTCTGCATTCTCTCCAGATACTGTGCAGCTTTCTCACTGTTGCATTTGTTGCCATACCCAGCTATCATTATATTCCAAGAAACAACACTCTGCTTATTCAAATTAACAAAAATCTTTTCAGCACTATCCATGTCCCCAATTTTGGCATACATATCAAGCAACGAATTGCTTAAATGGAGGTCTGTCTCAAACCCCAGTTTAATAGAGAGGGCATGTATGTGTTTTCCTTGTGCATAAGTTAAGAAGCCATGACTCTGATCACAGAGACCATCTTCCCTTTCCCCAAATCCTCCTTTTGCAACCACACCCAATACACTAGACAAGGAGACAGAATCAACACGAATCCCTTTTCTCAACATCAGCTTAAACATTAGTGATGCTTCCTTGACTTGATCTGTTTGTGCTAATCCACCCATCATTGTAGTAAAAGTAACCTCATTAGGCTCGGGAATGTCCCTAAAAACACGAAGTGCATCACCAGTAAGGCCACACTTAGCATACATACATAAAATAGCATTAACTACATATATATTACTATCAAGACCGAATTTTACCACAACCCCATGATTCCTCCTACCACACTCTACATCCAATAAAGAAGCACACGCACTAAAAACGGTAGCAAAAGTTATATGAGAGGGTTTAACTCCTTCTAACATGATGGAATGATAGGTATCCAATGCTTGGCGTTGATAGCCAGCTCGTACCATTGTGCTGATTAGGATGTTCAATGAGACAGTGTTCCTTTCGGGCATTTGAAGAAACAAGCGACACGCGTCTTGGAGATTGGAATTTTGGCAATAAGCAGACAAGATGGCGTTCCAGGAGAAGATGTTCTTTTGGGGTATTTGAGCGAACACATGGTGGGCAGCGACAATGTGATGGGACCTGGAATAGAGAGAAATGAGGAGGTTGGAGAGAAAGGTGTCAGAGAAAAAACCGAGACGGAAGATTCGAGCGTGGACAACCTTGCCGGCTAACAGAGATTTGTTGGTTATGCACAACTGCACAAGATTCCCCAGTTTCAACCTCTGCCTTTCCATTCCGAATGTGTTGTGTTATGTCAGGCACACAATTCATTGGGCGCTAACTTGAGTAACTCCTTTTGAAAAATACCCTTATAATCCTAAGAAGAAGAAGAAAAATTTAAAATAGTGTTTGTTTAATTTTTCAAAATATTCCCACCTTTTTTGTTTTTTTAAGATGTTATTTGAATATCAAAATTGAACAACAAGTTTCATAGTAAATGCCATTCAAAAAACGTGGTTAATGAATTGTTGAATTTGATTAATGGATATATCAAGATGTCCCAATTCATTAACCATCCAATGAAGTTATTGACTATGATTTTGAGCGTTATTGACCATGAATTTGAACACATGAAAATCGTGATTAATGATGTTCAAAATTGTGATTATTGAAGTCTAGTTAATGGTTAATAACTTGCGATACCTTGATATATCCATTAATCAAACTTAACACTTCATTGATCATGTTTTTGAACTATATTAATCATAAAAATTGTTGTCGAATTTTGTTATACTATTTTGATGTTCAAATAACACAATTGTTTTTTTAGACATGTTCTTCCTTCGGATAGAGTAATGTAATTACTAATTAGTGAGTATGTTTAACTTTTTAGATAATTTTTATTTTTTAACACAAAATATTTCTATTCTTTATTATAAAAATGGATTTAATTATAGCACTGGATGTGTAAATATCTTTTTACAATCTCAATCAACAATATATCGTAATATTATAACACATGTTAGACTCTTAAAATAACTAAAAACTAATTTCAGCTCAAGGTTCTTACGTTATTTTTGTTTGAAATTTTTGATATCCGAAAATCATATTGAACTTCGACTAATTCAAATCGAGTCGAAAAGA
This sequence comes from Echinosophora koreensis, assembly GCA_035048595.1. Lineage (NCBI taxonomy): Eukaryota > Viridiplantae > Streptophyta > Magnoliopsida > Fabales > Fabaceae > Echinosophora > Echinosophora koreensis. The sequence continues at coordinate 13,695,565 of JAPCYP010000003.1, read as the reverse complement.
CTCATTTAAGATGACAAAACTCTCACAACACCTATTTTTTCCATACACACAAGACTTAAACACGAAACCTTACCTAAGGGGGAATCAAACTCTTGAACACTTGAACTAATAGATGTTGATCAAGGTTCTTAAGTATAAATATACTTAAAGCATTTTCGTTTGGTTAAAACCTTGTTTATAAATATAACCTGAGGAGGAATAGAAAATCAAATATTAGGTTTAAATGATTTATTTTGCATGGATTTTGGTTTATGTTCTCTATACTTTTATTTTCTTTTGTTTTTCTTCTTTTTTTACAATAAATCATGGTGACATATGACCACCTTGTTAAAAAAAAAAAAAGTAGTGTAAAAACATTTATCGTCCGCAAAAAGGATAATCAATTGATCGCTAACATATTATTTGGTTGAGAAAAATAAAAGAGGAGGGAGTATATATTTTTATGAAATAATTTCTAAATTATTAAATGTCAAAATCACTTTTTTATTTAATCCAAAACAAACGACCCTAAATTGGAATGTTAAATTGAGAACTATTGACTAGTACTCCCATGATGATTTGCTAGCCAAGCAAGTGCGCCCTGTTTATTGGGTCATCATTTGTTATCGTAGTGGTGTGAATTATCATGGAATGGTCTTCCTATACCATTTCTCAAAAGAATTGTAGAATCGTTTCAATTTTGGTGGAATAGTTTTCTGATCAAGCTGCTTTATTGTTCAAGTTTGAACACAAGTTTATTGTCATTTTTTACGTCTAAGTCCACTACAAGACATAGGTCCACATAGCATGCTTCTTACAATAATGCAAGAATACATGCAAGCTAATGCAAACAGAGATGTAGATGGCTTCATTTCAATCCAACTTGTGCTGTGGGTGACTAAGGGGCCCGGAGAAGGTAAGTGGAACATGGCCAGCCTGGGTATGTGCGGGAGAGGTTCCCTCCAACATTGGCCTCCCCATACCCTCACTGACACCTTCAAGGGGTCTGCCAGTCCCAACATAGGAAGAAGATCTTCTGGTCCCATGGGATGAAATGAGGAGCCGGAATGTCCAGTTGAGAACACTGGGAGCAAACACCCTGTACAGTAGGAATACATCATACCAGCTTGGATACTTCACATATGCATCTCCTCTACATGCCCCAGATACAATCAACCTTGCAAACTCCTCTACTGGTCCACCACCCACATGCACCTAATATTATTCATCAAAAATAAAGTCAGTATATATCAAGAATTGATGAATAGCATGGTGTTCTATATCCTTGAATGTTGTTACATAATTACATTAGACTTCATGGTACTGCAATATTTCACATAACCAACTTGAGTTTGGCACTCTAGACCTGCCTGCTAATTGCTGCTTTATTCGCTAAAGCTCATTCTCGTGATCGCTTTCGTCCTTTAGTGTCCAAACTCAAGTTGGCTGCAGCTCCACCCACTCGAGTTTGAGGGAATGTTACGATATCATTTGATATAATACAATATGATTTGATTATGTGATTATTATAATTGATATGTGATTATTATAATTGATATTGTAGTTATATTAGGATTCTTAGCTTTTATGTGTAATTAATTCTCTGTGTCCTATCCTGCTCTATAAATAAGAGCAACTCATTGTACATTTTAGACGCATCAAATATATGCGAAAGTTTTTTCTATCTTTCTTGCGTCAGTTTCTACATTCCCAATACTGAAAATTGAAGTGGTCTTGATGACAACTATTGTATTGTGTGCAAATTAAAACAAAAGCACCATCTAGCATGGACTTACTTCTCTTTCTTCCTTCCACTGCATCTCTGCACCCTCCTCTAGCATGAACTTGCCACTCGTCATTTCACTTCCAATCCAACCATGTGTTGCTATTGTTACTCCAATCTCATCTTTCAATTCAAATCTCAGGGTCTCATAGAAGTTCACTAACGCTGCCTTTGCAGCCTATAGCATGCAGAGTAGAAAAATCATTAGTAGACTTGTACTTTAGATGGTATCCGTACCATCTTGTTCTTTTAACCAAATTTAAGCATAACTAACCAAACTTGAGTTCAGTTTAACCACTTATTATACATGATAATCATTTATACTTACAGCATATAAACTCATCCTTGGCAAAGGTAACCAACTTTCAACCGATGCATTGATAATAACACGTCCATTGCTTTGATGAAGGTAAGGAAGAGCCACAAGTGTTGGATAAACATTCCCCCAAAAATTAATATCCTGAGAATGAAAATTTGAAAAGATAATATTAGTTTGAATTAATTTGATCAAGCAGCTGCACAACCTTCATTATCTTTTTCCTTTTAATTTTCTAAGAATTAAAATCATTGGCAAATAAGAATTCTACGACAATTGGAATTTTATTTGTGCAAATTGGAATTCTTACCATGAGAACAGGAAAAACTGATGTGTCTGTAACCTCTTCAAAGTAGAATGTATGTCCCAAACTTACTGTATTTACAAGATGGTCTACTGCACTCACGAAAGCAAAAAACAAAAACAAAAACAAACCAAGACCATGGAAAAATAAATGAGTCACTTAATAAGAATGTAGAGATGCAAATTGTCCTTTCCTGTTTATAATTGTTTCTTACTCAACTGAATTTTCTTTGTAGGTGTAAAAAATGATGCAACATTTCTAGAAAGTTCTACACCTTTGTAGCAAAAACTAAGTGATAGTAACTTATTCTAGAATGTCCTAGTTGCGATATTGCTATACTATGTGATAGAATGTAGAAGAGTAGTCATGAGAATTCCATAAAAATACAAACCACCTAGAGAGGTGGTGATCTATGCCTATAAATAGGCAATATTTAATCATTTGTACATGTAGAGGAACCTGCAATGAAAGTTTATGATACTTATTCCTCTCAAACCTCCTCCATCCATCTACCAAATTTACCTCACTTCTTCCACTTCAACATATGCTCACCAATTACTTTGTCACTCTTATTTGACTATCAACTATAAAATCCAACAAGTGGTATCAGAGCCAGGTTCGGTCGTATACTGGGCGTAGCAATACTATTCAACTGCCATCCTAAACTACTTTCTAAACTACTTTCAAAATTTTCTAGTGTCATGGCTAACAAAGCTTAACTAGTGTTACAAACCTGTAGCCTCTGAGACTCTAGTTCACATGAAGAGCACAAGCCCAAGCGATAACTAAAAATGAGAGACCTGTGGCCTCTGAGGCACGGCTGGAGTACTAGCCCAGGAGGAGTCCCTGTCAAAGTCTTCAACAAGACTGGCAAGGAGACTCACAATCAACTACAAGAGCAAGAAGAATCCTTGTCAGAAGTTCTCAACAAGACCGACAAGGAGATTCTCATATCATAAGTCCTTAACGAACCAACAAGGAGACTCGCATCTACCATTATGGTGTGACTATTGTCAAGATGAAAGGAGTACTATTTTGGAGCTCAGCAACATATTAAGTAAGCATCAACGCAGGAGGAGGAAATTTTGTAATAGGGTTAGAGAAATGTGCATCAAAGAGGAGTGTAAAAAATGATGCAACATTTCTAGAATGTTCTACACCTTTGTAGCAAAAACTAAGTGATAGTAACTTATTCTAGAATGTCCTAATTGCAATAATGCTATACTATGTGATAGAATGTAGAAGAATAGTCATGAAAATTCTAGAAAAATACAAACCACCTAGAGAGGTGGTATCTATGCCTATAAATAGGCAATATGTAATCATTTGTACATGTAGAGGAACCTGCAATGAAAGTTTATGATACTTATTCCTCTCAAACCTCCTCCATCCATCTACCAAATTTACCTCACTTCTTCCACTTCAACATATGCTCACCAATTACTTTGTCACTCTTATTTGACTATCAACTGTAAAATCCAACAGTAGGAAGTGGTACATTGATAATTTAAATGTGCAATCAAATTATTAATACGAAGTATGCAGAATGGACAATGCATGTGGAAAGTGCAAGAACTTGGTGCAATTTAAGTCCACAGCAGTACGTACAACGGCCAAAGGCATGTATGGTTTCATTGATAAATCTCCTACAGTCATCTTCCTTCACCACATCTGCTGCCATAACCATAACATGCCTTGCACCCATTCGCCTTGCATTCTCAGCGATCCCTCTTAGCCTGTGCTCTCTGCGTGCCACCAACATTAAATTTGCTCTCCTCATTGCATACTCATATGCAATTTTCTGCATTTACATACATAAGAAAACTAATTATTTTGTAGTATTTCCCAACTTTTTCTTCACCAAACAGATGCAGAAAATAAAATAAAATTAATCGGAAAGCAAATATTTCAGCATCGTGTATACCAATATATCTTACTAATTTTTTTTTTTTAAAACCTCAACAGGTCAACCTCTTTAGGAAAACCTTAACAAGCTTCAAGGGATGAAGATTTGCTATCTCATTTTCCTATAGCACACCCATATCCCCATTAATACTATATTGGAATTTGGCAATCAATTAAAATTTCATGTAATGCTAAAAAAAATAGAATATATGACAAAATAATATTGGTGAAGACAGATATGATATAGGAAAATGAGACAGCAGATCTTTATCTATATATTGATGAAAAATGAGAAACAAAATGAAAACAAGAGGAGAAGGGAACTTGCCTCTCCTATGCCAGAAGAAGCTCCAGTGATTATGACGACCTTATTATCCATATCTTCACCATATATACTGTTGTAGATCCACTCACAAGCATTGAGGAAACAAAGTGCTGGCCATGAGAATGCCAACGTGATCAAACTGGCTGGAGGGACCAGCAAGTTAAGCACAAAATTCAGAAAGTCCATGGTTTCTAAAGAAGGATCAAATGATCAGCTATGAAAGGAAAAAAAGGAAGTGGATTTGATGAGAAGTTAAATAGACATAGATAAAAGAGAAGAGAGGGGTGTGAGAGTTTGACATGTAGTGGAGGTGGCTTGGATTTTACATGCAAATGAAGGAGGAGGTGTGAGCACACGTGGATGTGAAGAGAACCCATGTTGTGACGAATGGAAGAGTGGCTTGGATTTTCCTGTTCTGCCTATACACCCACTTGATAAATTGTTAAACGAAATCCACATAGAGGAGACACCTGCATTGTGTTTGGGACAGAGTTATTGAATTCAGTCTTGCTAAGTGAACACACGCCTCGATATCAAATACGCGACACCACGCTACAGTGGCGCAATATAGCAGCCACTATAGCGCTACTTTCTCCCTTTTTTTTAAAATTTTTTTTTTCCTTTTTTAAAAAAATAAAAATTTTATTTCTCAAAAAAATCCATTCACCAAATAATGAACTGAATTCACATATATTTGTACCTGATTCACCAGATATTTGCACATATTTAACCAAAAACTTTATCTCAAAAAAACTCATTCACCATATAATGAACTGAATTCACCAGATATTTGGACATACTTAACAAAAAATTTTATTTCTAAAAAAAAAAAACTCATTCACCAGATAATGAACTGAATTCACCATATATTTGTGCCTGATTCACCAGATATTTGCACATATTTAACCAAAAAATTTATTTATCAAAAAAATCCATTCACCAGATATTTGTACCTGATTCACTAGATATTTACACATACTTAACCAAAAAATTTATTTATAAAAAAAACATTTAAAAAAAAAACTAAAAAAAAAAAAAAAAGACACACGTGCCGCACAGTACGGCACATACGATGTCGCCGTATTGATGTCGGAACGGTGTATTCAATTACCATTTTTCTATTGAATTGCCCCTCTTCTGTAATCTAGAAGTGAAACACAGTTTGGTCTATCATGTATTCATGTACTCATTCAAGGAACACCAACTTCCATTCCTAAACTCTAAAACCAACATTTTCATCTCAGTACCTATTCACCTATATATCTTCAACACAGACTGAGAATCCGTCTCTAAATTTAGAACCTACCGACCTCCCAGGCTCTCACTGTTGTAAATAAATTAACAAATACTTTTTGTAGTGTATTTAGAAATGGATTTGTACATCATACTCTATGTCTCTGTCCGTTTCTCTAATAAAAATATATATGCATAATTAATTATAAAATTAATTTAAATATTAAAAAATAGAAATTAAGAATGACATCTACGAGAGTACATAGCCTAAGAAATTTAATCTCTCTTGTTTTTTTGTACATATAAATTTAGGGTGAGGGATGATACCCTGGTTCAAGGGAAAACCTTCGAGCTCTAATAGCACTTACAAAGGAAATTTATATTTAATCCCAAGAAGACTAGTGAGGACTCGAACCTGCAACATGTCAGATACGAGACTCTGTCTTGCTCCACTAGACCAACCCCTCACGGTTAGAAATTTAATCTCTCTTAAGATAGTATAATATAACTAATATTTATTTATAATATAACTAAAAAATGACAATAACAAAATAATATTATTTATAATATTTAATAATAAAATCGATTAAATAAATTTCTAGATTTAATTATTTTTATGTAATAGGTTATAGGACTCTCTGCACATTAAAAAAAGGAAAAAGAAAAAACAGAAACAGAAGTTTCTGTTACTTGATGTGTAAGAATACTCTTTTTCCAGGCAATATGAATATGTAGATAGGTGATAGGTGTGTGATGAAAATGTGATACACAGAAGTAAGGAACACTCTGTCAAATGTGGAATACTTTGCTGTTTTGCAATTCTAGCCCTTCATTACACCAACAGTCACTCCGCATATCCCTCCTTCTCTTTCCCTCCTTCCATCCATCCTTCCAAATCACACTTTAACCAAATTACCCCATTTTTATTTTTATTTTTTGTTTTCCATTAATGTCCCTCCCCCTCCTTGCCTTCAATCTCCAGGTTTTGATGTACAACAATTTTTTTTTTCTTTTTTGGGTTTATTTTGCTTTTGATTTGAGCACACAAGGAAGAAAAATCTCCTACATTGTCACATTCCGTGTTCATTGGAGGAAATTTTGGTCAAGCCTTTAGGTTTTTCACCTTTTTTCCTTCCTTTCCTTCATCTATCTGTTTTCAATTGAAAAATCAATCATTTTCCCCTGTAACATCTTGTTCTTATGTGATTATATATTTTTGGTTTATATATTCATTTTAGAGCCCTTGATTTTCAAAATTTTCTGTCCTTTTGTGTTTGATTCCTTATAAAGATTCTGCAATCTGGGAATCCGGAGATGTAAATAAAGCATTGAATTTCGAAAGCTGTTTCCCAAATCTGTAACATCCAATCCTTAGATTCTCTTGCTTGGGAAATAAGTCACATTAACATATTGCACCATTGCTTTGGTAAGGTGGATTTTCCACTGTTATGATCGTCTATGGTTCCAGAAGAGGGTACCCAATACAAGTTTTCACGGTGAATGGCTACTTGATTGTAGGAATTAGAAGGGTGGGAGCATCTGGGTTCCCTAGAAAACACAAGTGTACCCAGTTGCTTAACTACAACAACTTTCAATCCATAGATTGATTGAAATAAAATAACCTTTTTTGTAAGGAGGGGTGTGTGAGTTAACAATATGGGGTGCATCTGCTCAAAAGAATCATCAGACAAAGAAAAAGTTGATGAATATGAGAAAGAGAAAGAGTTGAAAAAGTCTTCAGTACAACTGGTTGCTCCTGGTGTCTCAACTGCAGAGTTAGATGGTGATGACACAGATGATTCAGTGCCCTATATGGCTAAGTCATACTCACAAATAATCCGGGGCTGTGTCTCATCATTATCACTATCATCAGAAGATAAAAGCAACCACTTAGATGCTGCAAAATCCACAAAAGGACAGCATCAGAAATGTATAACATTAGGTGTTGGTGTAGGTGAAAGAAAGCCAATGATGAGTAGAATACTTAGTGTGCCACATAGTCCAGGAGGATATATTGATGATGCATGGCCATCATGGTTATCCTCAGTTGCAGGAGAAGCCATCAAAGGGTGGGTGCCTCGACGGGCAGATTCTTTTGAAAAATTAGACCAAGTTAGTTCAATTCTAATATCACTTTTTGAGACCCCTTTTTTTGTATATTTCAAAGTGTTTAAATTTAATTTACATTCAAGTGAATTTGTAAGTGCAGTGTGGACAAGGGGCTTATAGCAGTGTGCATAAAGCTATTGACCTTGAAACTGGTAAAATTGTGGCTTTGAAGAAAGTTCGCTTTTCAAGTTCGGATCCTGAAAGTGTCCGTTTCATGGCAAGGGAAATCTATATTTTGCGCCAACTTGACCATCCAAATGTCTTGAAGCTTCAGGGTCTTGTCACTTCAAGATCCTCCACTAGTTTGTACCTTGTTTTTGAATATATGGAGCATGACCTTGCTGGAATAGCAGCACTACCTGGCGTAAAGTTCACTGAACCACAGGTGCATAACATGCTTGTTATCACTTTTCAAGCATAGGAAATTTGTTTTGAAGTTATTCTGATTTAACATATTACTAACTACTAAGGAGTTGTAATTAATTACCTTAAACCAGTGAAAGAGTTAAGGTGCATTCTAATTAAAAAGTCAAAGAAAGTTATATCTTCGCGCATATGTAGATTTTATAAGGAATGATAAATGCATATGCAATCTTCTCAAACTGAATACTTTACTTTTGGTGAGCCATTCTGTCTAAACAATATATTTCAGCTATGTACTAGTTTATAGTTATTGTTAGAATGGTAGAGGGTTGTAGACTTATGGTGTCGAATTATTTATGTATGGACCTTGCAGATTAAATGTTACATGCAGCAACTGCTTTGTGGGCTTGAACACTGCCATAATCGTGGTGTGCTACACCGTGACATCAAGGGTTCAAATCTTTTGATTGACAACAATGGAAATCTCAAGATTGGAGATTTTGGTCTTGCAACTGTTTATGAACCTGATCAAAAGCAGCAATTGACTAGCCGTGTTGTGACTCTGTGGTATAGGGCACCTGAGCTTTTGCTAGGTTCTACAGAGTATGGTGCTGCAATTGACTTGTGGAGTGTTGGTTGCATTCTAGCGGAATTGCTGGTAGGGAAGCCTATTATGCCTGGAAGAACAGAGGTACGTTACTTTTCATGAACAATGATTCAGTATTATGTACCTTTTAGTACTAGTATACACACTATTTTTACTACCTCAAAGCTTGGGTTTTGCAGTTTTGAACAATCATTAGCCAGAATATGAGCATGAGACTGTTGTAGTTTGATTTAAACTTTGAACAATACCATTGGCTGTTTAGCTGTATATAGAAAAATTACCATTTATCTAAATTCTGTCTACTTCTGTCTTTTTTATTTAACATTTTCTAACTAGATGGTGCATACTACTCAAGTTAGTTTTACTCATTTAGTGTTTATTATTAGTATATATGTTTGAGTAAGAGTACTATCTGTACAGATTGAACATTGATGTAGAAGGTTCTCCAACCAAGAAACAAAAAGCAGATTACTTATACATGGAATTTTCATTACTTCTAACTTCTAAGCATAGGCAATAAATTGTAATTGAATATTGACAATCATTTAATATCTCCAGGTGGAACAAATGCACAAGATTTTAAAGCTCTGTGGTTCCCCATCTGAAGACTATTGGCAGAGAACAAAGTTTCCCCATGCAACAAGTTTTAAACCACAACACCCTTACAAACGCAATATCATGGAAACATTTAAAAGTTTTTCTTCTTCAGCATTGGCTCTTGTTGATAAATTCCTTGCAATAGAACCAGAAGATCGAGGATCTGCAACTTCTGCACTTAAGAGCGAGGTAATTCTGAGCAATCTTTTATCCTTATCCTCATCATGGCAATTAATTATACTATCATGCTCAAAATAAATCCTCAGGCATCAACTTTCCTGAAGTTGCTGCTTGTCATCGACATAAAAAACCAAATGTGCATATCATTGATGCTTTTTGACCATATACTCATACAGTGAGAAATTATTGTCATCACATACATCTGGTTCTTATGATCTTCTATCTATTGTTATAAAAATAAATTTATTAGACAACCACAAATGCCAATGCTTGTTTTGTCCTGATCATGTTCGAAAGTCGGGTTTTATAATCGCCTGGTTTATCAAGTATGACATCTAAATTTAATTGCTTTTAATTCAGCTGTTTAAGTTAGTAGTGTGATTTATTTTAGATTGTGGCTTCTCTGGTTGAAGGTTTAGTGGCAAGAATTTTTTTGTTTACCTCCAGCATGCTTAACCTCATGTTAATTTTGAAGAAATGTATACCTGTATACTCTCATTGTAATGTGAAATTTATGAAATTCAATTTCTTTTGATTAAATTTATCATAACTTGTTTTTGTTATAGGTCATTCACTTCCTGAATTTTGAATTTGCCTGTTTGCTTCAACTGCTTTTTTCTTTTTTCATCATCATGAAGTCTTTCAGACTGATGATGTTTTATGTGTAAGAATTGTTCAGAATATCCTACTTACCTCATTCAAATAGAATTGTTTTGGATATCCTACTTACCATATTAATGTTCATGTTGGATATTTGGCAGTTCTTCACTACAAATCCCTTACCCTGTGATCCCTCAAGTTTACCAAAGTTTCCACCAAGCAAGGAATTTGATGCCAAGCGTCGAGATAAGGAAGCATTGAGGTATTCTAAAGTTTTATTTCCCATGATATTGAAGATACTTTATTAATCCACAAAATCTTATTGTCATATTTTATGTTACTAATGACAAAATATACACCATTCTCTAGTTAAGTTAGCTGTCTTAATCCTTTTTTGTCCCATTGGTACCACTTTCCTTGGTGAAAACATGGTAGGACTAAACATGTCCCAGAGAAAATAAGTATGAAACATAACTCTGCATGATAATAGGGGCCAGAACTATATTACATATATTAAGCTACAAATGAGTTTGTCTTTCCCATATAATATATGCAAAACAGAAGGCTCATGTGTCTTGAAACTTTGTTACGACCATGTAGGCCATCTTTCTAGTTAACTGTGATCACACCTTGCTTTCTCTGGGGGATATATAATTTGGCTGAGACTATTTACATTTGATGCTGTGTTTAGAAGTGTCATTTAAAGAGATTTTTTTTAATATCAGGAAAAACACTGAAGCTGTGAAAGGGCGTGGACCGGTATCTGTTTTAAGGGGAGCAGGACCAGAGTACAATGCTGGGGGAGATATATCTGTGCAGGTATATTTGTGGAAATATATATTGTCATTATTATTTAGAATTTTGTTCAACTCTCATGGCTACTTTAAAATTGGCAGGGCAAGTCAAGCACTAAAACTTCCCATCTTAAATATGAGGATGGTGGGTCTCACCATAAGAGGGAGCCAACCAGAGAATCTCTACAGAATGGCTATGCACATTCTACTTCAATGATGTGCGGTAGTGCCGCAGGACCATCTTCATTTCATAAGATAATAGACACATCTAGGAAGAATCCAGACTTAAGGACACAAAGTTCTCATGTGAATCACGTAGCAGATTTCTCTGCCTCTTCCATTAAAAAGGGACAAGGCCGAGAAAACGGGATGGTAAAGATCAACCTTCTCTAGTTCTCTTCATTATGTCATTTCTTGTTTACTATAATCATGGAGCCAACCATGTTATTTGTAAATTTCTCCATAAAACTAAATATTATCTGATAAACATAGCATTTTAATGTTCTTTAATCATAAAATTTTATAAGCATGACATGTGCTGCATAACATCCTTGTTTGGTCCCGGTTAGCTCAGTATTTTCTAAAAACCTCATAATAGAGCAATCTGTCAACATGAATAACATTTGTGTGATAAATATTTTATATGCAGACTTATTGTTATTCTTTTTTCATCAAGGAAAAAGATATATATACACACACAAGAAATTTCTTTTTCTTTTTCGCATACAATACATTTTTGTTCTCCATCTTAGGACTAACTATTTTTGATTTTTTGTTACTTGTCTTTCCTTGTGATCTCAGGGGTATGTTCCCAAGAAAAATAGGATCCACTACTCTGGACCATTGGTGCCTGCGGGTGGCAATATTGATGACATGCTCAAAGAGCATGAGAGACTAATGCAAGAGGCTTTCCGTAGTGTCAAGAAGACCAATCAAAAACACTAAAGTTACCATCAAGTGAATTATTTTGGGTGTTCTCGGACGAGAAACTCCACTTTGGCAGGCATTTCAATGTCTAAATGGTCAAGAAAAAGGGAGTACAATGTAAAATGAAAAAGGAAAGAAACTCAGTTTCTAACAGCAAGAACCCAAAAGTGTACCATGCATGGTTAACCATTATTGTTGGAAAGGCATACTCAAATCAGAAAAGGAAGAGAAACAGAAAAGAGAGAGATATCCAAACTGAGTGGGGTTCTTTGGTGCTGACTAGCTGCTGCTAGATATTGAAAGAGGAGGTTGTGTGTTAATTCCTTGGTTCCTTGTACATTTTGAGAATGATAAGCTTTATATATAGTCAAAAGTAATTTACAACTCAAAGTCATCACACTTTGCACTATGTTTATATTCTTTTACTTTCTGCTCGTTCTAATTATGGATGTTGGACTTGGAACAAACTCGGAATTTCTTTTATTTTCTTGAACATTACAAACTGGGAAACTGAAATGTCCACATTACACAAACCACAAACTAGAATAGTGAATTTATGAGGTATCCATGTACTATACTACCATGATGGTTATCGGGCGGGTTCATCCTCTTGGTCATCATCAGCACTACCATGAGCACCATGATCATCACCATCCTCCCCATTATTATCATCACAACCATTGTTAGTATTCCTCTCTTATTTTTCAAATGATATGGCCATTGGGTTGATAAGTCGATCATGGCATCTCCATACTCAACTCATGACTTGTCTAGTTTACATAAAAAACAAACCAAATCCGCATGGAAAGTTGTACATGTAATTTGTAAAATAAAATAAAATATGGAAGTCGCAAATTGGATATACGACTTCCATTATTTTATTTTTTAAAAATAAAAAACAAAGTCAGATATTGTATATATGACTTTAAAATTGTACATGAGGGGTACAACTTATCCCCTGCTAGTAAATATTTTTCAAGTTACGTCAAATTGGTTTGCACCATGACATGACCCTCTTCGAACCAAAAATATCATATCATTTATAAGTATAGGAGTACCGGGGTGTAAAAAATGCTAAAATGAAACCTAATGGATTGTGATTATTAATGAAATGACCTTGATACTCTCACTGTGTTTGTGAGTTATTTTTTGGAGGGAAAGGAAGAGAAAGATAAGGTTTATTAGAGAGTCACCCTTGTTTGTGAGTTTAAAAAATTGGAGGGGAAGATTTTAACAAATCCTCCAAACCCCTCCTCTCTCCACTTTTTTTGGTTCCCCCAATTTGGAGTATTTTGAAGGAAAATTAACCTAAATTACTAATTTACCCTTATGCATTAATATTATTTATAGAATATTAATTATGTTAATTTTCTCACGTAAAGGTAAAATAGTAAAAGTGTGTCCAATACCCTCCATTTCCTTCCATTCACACAATATGTGATCAGATGGATAATCCCTCCTCCTCCTCGATAATCCCCTCTCTTTCATGCCCTCATAACTCGCAGAGCCTTATTCTTAAGTTAATTCACTCTCACTTTCTTCCATTCACAAGAGGATCGGGTCAACCCGAACACACTCAATAAAAATATAAGGATTGGACTGCAAATTTTGAGCTCTAATAAATTCTGGGTTTTATTGGCCGATCCGATGAAGCCCGTTTTAAAATAGCGTTGGGCCCTACTATTGGCACCGTGCAAATTGCTATTGGCACCGTGCAGCTTTAAATTAATTTTTTTATTTTCGAAAATACCCCGCAACGTAACTTCCGGAAATTACTTTCCGGAAGCTTCCGGAAAATGAAATCCGGGCACTTTACACATCCGGAATTCAAAATCCGGATACTTTTTACACCTCCGGAAAGTACTTTCCAGACATACAAAAATTAATATCAGCAATAACACATCCGAAAAATAGTTTCCGGATGTATAAATTGTACCTCCGGAAAGTAAATTCCGGATGGGTTAATTTTAACACATCCGGAAAATACTTTCCGGACGTGAAATTTTTGTTCTTTGGATCCTTTGTTACTTTTAACGAGAGGGGTACATAAAGTGAAAGTACATAAAAAAGAATAAAGTTACCAAAAGAAAATGAAAGTCTAACTGTAAATGTGAATGTCCATTGTATGTTTCTTAGCAACTTTCAGAAACATATGCAAATCTTCAGCAAAAAGTCAACACATAAGATAAATTTACTTCACGTTCGGAAAGTATTTTCGGATGTGTTAAAATTAACACATCCGGAATTTACTTTCCGGAGGTACAATTTGTATATCCGGAAACTATTTTCCGGATGTGTTATTGTTGATGTTAATTTTTGTATGTCCGGAAAGTATTTTCCGGATGTGTTAAGAAAGTATTTTCCGGATGTGTTAAAATTAACACATCCGGAAAATACTTTTCGGAGGTGTAAAAAGTATCCGGATTTTGAATTCTGGATGTGTAAAGTGTCCGGATTTCATTTTCCGGAAGCTTCCGGAAAGTAATTTTCGGAAGTTACGTTGCGTAAAAACTTGCACGAGTAAGTGAAAAGGGTATTTTCGGAAATAAAAAAATTAATTTAAAGCTGCACGGTATCAATAACAATTTGCACGGTGCCAATAACAAGGCCCAATAGCGTTTAGGCCGGGCTAGTCCGATTGAGCTGCGGCAGCCCATATAATATCATTTTTTTTAATTTAATTTTGTTTTCCTTCTTTCTTTCTTTCTTTCTTTTTTGAAAAAAAAGGGACCGCTGCTGGCGTGGGGCGCTGCACAGGTTCGGAGAAGTGAAAGTGAAAACCCTAATTGTATTTTGTAATTTTGTTTCTTCCCCACACTTGACACGGCGACGGCTTCCTGTCAGTTCGGAAGTTTCACGGCGGCGACAAGTGTGTGAGGGAGTGTCTCCAAGTGCCACCACAAACAGAGGCACTGAGACAATTAGTATGGAGCATAACAATAACAGTAGTTGGAGAATGATGACTATCAACGACAAGAAATTCATACAGACCGCCCTTCTCTCCGACCTTCGAGTCGACGGTCGCCGCCCCTTCGACTACCGCAAGCTCACCATCAGCTTCGGCAAAGACGACGGCTCCTCCGAGGTTCAGGTGGGCCACACCCACGTCATGGCTTACGTCAGCGCCCAACTTGTTCAGCCTTACAGAGATAGGCCCAACGAAGGCAGCCTCTCCATCTTCACCAACTTCTCCCCCATGGCCGATCCTTCCTTCGAACCCGGCCGCCCTTCCGAGTCCGCCGTCGAATTAGGACGCGTCGTCGACCGCGGTTTAAGAGAAAGCAGAGCGGTCGACACTGAATCGCTGTGCATTGTTTCTGGGAAGATGGTGTGGGCCATTCGCATTGACATCCATATACTTGACAATGCAGGGTGAGTCATACATACATACATACGTAGATAGATACAAAGCATACATACATATGTGACTTACAATTATTGTGTGAAAATGAAATAATAATAATAGGAATCTTGTGGATGCTGCTAATATTGCTGCCTTGGCTGCTCTGTTGACATTCCGGAGGCCTGAATGCTCCTTAGGAGGAGAAGATGGTCAAGAAGTTATAGTCCATCCTCCAGAGGTAGCTTACCCTTTTCAATTTACCAATGAGAAATGATTCTTGATCATCAAAATTGGGACACCATATATTGTCCTTTTGTTTTTTTACATATTTTTGGAATGCGTGTATATAAAGAAGTGAGAGACAGAGATAAACACATATGATGTCACATACGGTATCCAAATATTTGATGTTCAAATAACAGAACTCTGTACCAATTACCATCCTTCCTCTATTCTTAGTTCTTATTTCTTACTCTCATACCATTCTTTAGTTGTGCTGCATCTTTCTATTAGCTGAAAAATATTTATTATTTTAATAATCAATTATATTTTATAATCGATTATGATACAATTAGTATTATTTCTAGACATGTTTGCTCAATGGTGATTTTAAGATTACCTCTTTCATTTGAGTTGTATGAAAAAAATTATTTTATATGATAAATTAAAAAGAGCATGAAATTATTTGTTTAGCTTAATATATGCATTTAGAATTTAATTTTGTAAAGATGAAATGAGAAATATTGTTTTTTTAAACACACAAGTCGCATTTTCATATTTTAATCAAATGCGCCAAACATTTCAAATAAAACCTGGAACAACTTTCTTCCGTACAGGAGAAATCTTAAGTGGGGAACTGGATTCTGTTGCTGCAGATTAGTTCATTGACTTGAGGAGGCATTGGCCAGTGCCTCATGTCTCACGAGTAAATAATAGTTTTAGATAACACTTCTGTTTTCCATTTGTTGTTTTACTCGACATAAATTACTTGGCAGGTGCGTGAGCCACTTCCTTTGATTATACATCATCTTCCTATAGCTGTGACCTTTGGGTTTTTCGGCAATGAAAATCTTGTGGTATGGTTTTCTTTTTTTATCTCTTAATAATAATGTCATTATTTTGAGCTTGGTTCCACTGAGGAGGTCCTCTTTGATTTTGTATGATGCTCTCTAGGTGATAGATCCAACACACCATGAAGAGTCTGTAATGACTGGACGAATGACTGCTACTCTTAATGCAAATGGGGATGTTTGTGCCATTCAAAAGGCTGGGGGCGAGGGAGTTTGTCAGCGGGTTATCATGCATTGCTTGAAACTCGCTCATGTCAAAGCTGGTGATATTACAACCAAGATAAAGGATGCAGTGAGTTCTCCATGTTTTTTATGCTTAGGCTGCTAGGACCTGAGTGGCTTCTAATGCTTCTTAACATTACATTTAGTTGATATCATGACCCATTTTGTGTTAGGTGCTAAACTCAAGTGCTGCAAAATAATTAAAGAACTCTTAAAATAATCTTAATTAATTTTAGCCTAAGCGATCAACTTCAATACTGCTTAGAAGTCCTGCAGGCAGGTTTAGTTGGAACTATAAGGACTATGATATGACTTGACCTACTAGCTTATCACAGAATTGTGTTTCTAATATCTTATATGTGAAACTCTGTTTCAATTGGCATATCACGTATAGAATGTATACCAATTCCTTTCTGTTGTTGGAATTGATGTAGGTTGAAACACACAACACTGAAAGGGCACTACGGAAAATTAAACGCCATTCTTCGGCTGTTGCCTTGGATGTTTGTGGTACCACTGCCAGGTTAGGGGTTCAACAAAATCAATTAGATGGTGATAAAGATGGTAGTCATTTAAACCAGTTGAAGCTGAAAGATGAGGTAAATGTTATGGAATGTGATGCTACACCATCAAAACAAGTACAGAGTAACAAGAGAGGTGAAGCCTCAAAGAATTTCCTTGGCGGTCCATCAAGTTGGTAGGATATCAGCTACTCCTAGAACTAATAGCTTCCTTTGGTTTGTTTTTTATTTTAAAATTTATTGATTATTGATAGTCTACTTGTTTCTAGTCCACTCCATTTATTACTTCCAGAGACCTACTGCATGCATAGAGATTTTATCATAAACTTGTATAAAATTTAATACTCATGTGCATGGTAAAAAGAATTGTTCCAGACCAAGTGTGTGTGTGTGTGTGTGTGTGTGTGTCTATATATATATATATATATATACACACACACACATACATATTTGAACCTTTATGAGACTGAAAAGGAGTGTATTTGTTCCTTTGAATTTAATAAAAAAATTATTTTATATCTTGCCATCATTGTTCCTTTACTTCCTCAGGGATCCCTACACAGAATGTGTCAATTCAGATCTTCTAAAAGCTTCTCTAGCCTCATGTGGTAATGGCTTCTCTTTTTTCTTCAATTACGACCTTGGTTGTTTTGCGGCTTTTAATTGAACCAGTAGCTCTACTTGCTTGCACTTAGGATAGTTTCCAAAAATCTGAAAATTGAAATGATTATAGTACTTTAGCTTCTCATTTGTTGGGGGATAAAATTGTCCATTTGGATGTTTTAGTATTATTTGCCAGTCTTTTTAAGGGACTTTCACTTACAGATATTATGACAGATCGAGAGCATTGTTGATTGAGAAATGATACACGCACACATACACAGACAACCCTCACAAACCTCTCATAAATAAATAAGTGATTATTAAAAAAGCAATAAATAAGTTAGAAGTGACTCCTCCATTGCTTGACAGTTCCAACTTCCAACCAGCCAAAAATTTTCAGCGACATATTTATTGTTTTGGGTGGGGTAAGTGAGGGTTTTGTCGATATATCTTTCTCTTCTTGATTTCACTATTGTTTTTATTATCCTTTTTGAATGATAAGTTGGTGTTCTATTGAGAAGATAGAATTGCATAATCTCACTCATTAGAATTGCTGTAAAATAATTAGGAATGTCAGCTCCTAGTAAACAAAAGGAATCAAGAAGTGAGACCAAGATGGAGGAACCACCACAAGAAATTAAGACAAATTCTTCACCAGTTGACATTGCTCCGGCTTCTGGGCAGAATAATGAAGGCAAGACTCTGAAGGATGCTGTCAAGCCCAAGCACAAGAGAAAGAAAAGAGCATCTTCCAATAGTGGAAATTAAATGAGCTTTTATCAGTTGACGTAGTACCAGTTAACCACTGACCATGTATGTTGTCTGAAGACTCAATCATTTTTCCCTTCTTGTCCCCTCTTTGAGGTGATAGACAGGACGTTGTAAGAAATTCGATGGACAATGGAGTGTTTTTTTTCGTGCCAAAAAGTAATACTCCATATTGAAAAATGTTATTCAATTATTCTTGTAATTTTCTTTTTCAGATTTTATGGTCTCTTTTTTTTTCCCTTGTTCCTCATGGTTATTATTGTCTTTTTTCTGAACAGATAGGAGCTTTTAGAATCGCTGAATCTGGAATGTTTCTGATGAATCTATCCTGCCCAAAACAAGAAGGGCTGTTTCAATAGCATTAGCAACTGGGTGTCGTTTTGTTTACATCGTCTTTGGAGCCAGCCACCTGTAGTTATCACTTGGCGATTTCTTCAGTTTAAATGTTTAATATACCTTACTGGTAATTTTGTACAATTGTCAATGTAAGTTCATAAGCAAATTATCCCAACAATCTCCGGAAAAGTACCTTCCTTAGCGTAAGGAAGCAATATAGAGAGAATATGTCTCTTGGAATTATTACGCCCGTTGTTATGTGTCTCTACTTATTGCATGTTTCATCCATGTATGTACTTTCTGTGTAATTAAATTATTTCTTCGTGCAACTTTATTGAGAAAAAATTTCAAAACTTGTAGAAAGCAAGATTTTGGAGGTATACTTCGCTTCATAACGTAGTTACATCTGTCTACCATTCTTCCATATCGATCTTCTATTCCATTACATAGGTAGTTGAATACACTCCTAATGCCGTTGTTTAGCTATTAGTGTTTAAATGGATGCTAAAGGGTAGACTTGAGAAATTTTTGAAACGAAACCTCGGTAGACTTATCTGATCAAGAAAAAAGGAAGATGGTGAAGAATCTTTACCTTTTTATTCTAAAATAACTTAACAAAGAAGACAACCTAACATGGATGCCATTTTCGAGAATTAAAAATTTATCATTAAATTTGGAATACTGGCAATGCAGTAACTTTAAATCTAATTACTTACCAACTAAATTTACTAATTAATTGTATTAACAGTATATCTTAAGCGCGTTTTCAACACAAGCTGCCACCTGAATAATATCCAGGACCGGACTTCGAAGAATCTGGGGATCATGCAAGCTACCACTTGTATTAATCAACAACGATGGAATGTTTCAGCCAACCCTACTCAGCTTTATTCGTACCCTCAAAAAGTTCATTTCAACCCCAATACAAGGACATATGCCCACCTATATCAGTAATCAACCGAGTATCATCACAATTGCCTTTTGGAGAACGAGATGGAGACGTCGGTTGCTATAGAACTGAACCAAGAAATGCAAAAACGTACGATCACACGCCGCAGTCAATAAACCAATCATGGAGCTAACAAAATTGACATTATATAATTCAGAGTGACATGAGCACTTTACTTCTCTCAATAACTGACACTGAGGTCCTTTATACAGGAAAAAGAATAACGACTGCCAATTGCCTTGACGTTATAATTAGGCAGACCACGGTATATCTTTGTATTACTAATCTTGCAAACGCATAGCGCATAAAGTGGATAAAAGATCAAAAGGAGAAATCAATCTTGAAAACCAATTTAGTCAGCTTTTCCAGCAAGATAGTAGTCCCCCACAGTGAGAAACACGTGCTCACCAAGAACCACTTCTACAGCAGGTTGTTGTTCAATGGAGTCAACAATTTTCTGCAACAACGGGAGACTAATTAATGTCCGTATTTTTACCCAAAACAGAAGAAAAGGGGCTTAATCAAACCTTTCCATCTCCATTTTGAAATTCAGATTTCAAATTTGAATTATCTCTAGATAGCAGGTAAGTTTGCAGATTATGTGCAACTTTCGTATCACCTGTAGCAACAGAAAAACAAGATGATGAGGAACCAAGGTTAGTCAGAGCAACCAAGGTTCAAGATGATGAGGAATGAAGAGAACAGGAGCAGCATAAAGGAATAGAACTGTTTGCTTTGCTGTGTGCAAATGCGTTCAACCAACACAGAAAACAAACCTTTGAACAGTGAAAGAATGGCTTTTATGTTAAACATCAGTGCAGGTCTTGCCAAAGTGATACCAAATGACATGCCGGAAATCCCATGAAACCTCTCATCCCAAGGACAACCTGCAGTTGTTCAAGGAATTTTAAGATTGAGTGGGCTTTAACCCTGAGACACACTGCTCTGTGACTTGTAAAGCATGGCAATCCCCTCAAGTCTATTGTCATTTATCCCTCTTGAAACCTTGAAGGTAAAAACAGGACAACTAGAGGATATTTAAATCAAGGGGAAACAAAAGAGACAACTTACTGCATAAGCAGGCATCAAAGAATATGGAAGCAACTGAGAACCAATAGCATCCCTGATGTAGGATTCCTACAAATATACACGATGAAAACAAACCGCATTACAAACTTGGCACTAGAGATTCAATATTGTACATTAAATACCGACCAACAAGTTGTCCTCAACAACAAAGATGGTTCAACTATTATCCCGAAGCACAAACACAATGCAACTCATGCATATAACTTTTATCCGAGTTGTGGACAACTAGCATTTACTATTATTGCCTGCTTAAATTCGATCTATCTTTAAATAGTAGGCTACAAGTTTGTTTATATAATTTTTTATTAAGAATGTTTTTGAGTTTTTTTTTTTTGGGGACAAATTAAGAATGTTTTGAGTTGATACGGCATAAATTTGTGAGAAAATTTATCTAACCCGACACACTAAATTTCTCTAATCATGCCCTTGATCGTCACTACTTTCATTTCTGCATGATAGTTCTCAACGTTTGTGTTTAGGTCAAACATGCACATAAGGTAATTTTCATGTTTATGCACCCTTTTCTGCTAAAAGAACTGTCTATTATGGCTTTTTTTAAAAGGAAAAAAAAACACATGCAATATCCTGCAAAAAACCACATAGTAAGTCAAAGCCATTTATTGACTCTTAAATATACCTGGGAATGCAAAACTCTTTGAGAGACTGACTTATCTTCGTCCAATGATTCGAAGTAAACCTCCACCGTATCAGTTGGTTCAAGAGCAACTTTCTTCCGTAATTTCTGAATTCTGTTAACAATCTGTAGGAGAAAATTACATCCACAGTAAATTAATATATTGAACTTACTTTTAGAACTCAGAATTTATTTTGGATGAAAAAATTTTTTTGGACAAGTATACAAAACCTTCCAAGTGATGTACAAAGGAAAAATTAAAACATGTGGTAAATCTTTCATTGTACTTTCCTTATATCTCACATTTTCGCTTTCTAAAAAGAAAAGAAAAAGAAAATGTAGAAGCTCTACTGCCTTTCAGAAAGGCAGGCCAAATGCCAATCTGTCATAATTAAAAGACTTCAAGATCTTGATGATCTGGTAGAGACCAAATTAAGGTGGAGGAAAATCAAAAGATGTTACTGAATATCAACTGACAAAAAAAAAAGAGAGAGAGAGATGAAAAAGGATTTCTAGAAAAATGAAAAAAACTAGAGTTGCATCCATGTAACTTTCTGAGATCAAGTACATAGATTAGATACTCCTTCCATTGCATGTATGCACTTGTGAAGATCAAGTACGTAGTTAGACAGGATATTTCTTGAATAGTAAAAATCTACCTCCCGAGCAGCACCAGCCTCAAACAATGACTCATCTGGACGCAAGTCCAATATCACTAAAACATCACCTAAAACAAAGACAGGTTTTGGTCAATGGTAAATCAAAATAAATTCATAATTGATAATCAAAACAAAGATAGGTTTTTTCATAACTGCAGCAAAGAATCAACATCAGGTAGTAAAGGTTCTTACCATCTCCTGCAGCATCAATCTCCTTCTCTGTCATACCATCAGGTCGCTTAAAATCACGAAGAACCTGAATAAAAACAAAGAACATAAGGTAGAAGCTAGAAAAGAAATCTCAAGAGGAAACCCTTGATTCATTTGATGATTCAAGAAAAGAATAATCATGATGTCCTTTTATGTCAGTTTATATTTATCAGCTAGTGCAACTGTTAATTTTACCAAAACACTTTAAATCCAATCAGCTAATTCATCCGCTATCCACTATCAGCTAGCTCATAAGCTATCCGCTAGTTTTTACCAAATAGGGCCCAAACTCAAATTTTTTACTAACTTCAATAAGCATCCTTCGTGCAGCCGCTAACTAAAGAATACAAGTCATTCTAAATGTGCTCCATTCGATGGAAAGAGATATTAATAATCATCCCCTTACGGAAGTTAATCAGCATAGATTAAGATTAGGATTTATTTGTTTCAGCATAAAATAAACATTTGAGAATATTCAGATCAAGATAAGAATTAGCATCAGATTAGGCCTTCTCTGTTTAAAAAAAAAAATGAGATTTATGATATTTGTAATTCCTATCGACATCATATAGCATCCCATTCAATCCCCTAATCTATTTCTATATACAAGAATAGCACCTTAATATCAGTCAGCTTCAAACACTGATTTGCAATGACGACTTCTCCTGCACTCTCAAAAGCCAAAATACTTTCCTGGGACATAGCTTTGATTTCTTTGGCAACGATACCCATAGATTTTCCCAGTCTCTTACCTAAAATGCTGCAAATAAAAAAAAAATAGGGAAAAAAGAATGGTAATATGAAATATTATGACGTAAATAGAAGACAAACTTCCCAGGTAATCAGCCAGATGGATTGCATACCTAAAGTCAGGTTCGGCACGTAAAGATGCATACTTTAATGTATCATTACATGTAACAAGTGATCGTATATTGAGTTCCTCCAACACATACTGTAATGCAAATCATATATATTAGAGCACAAGTTGTTTGAGCCAAAGGGCCAAAAATAAATAAATAAAACAGATTGAATAAAACCAGTCCCTTTTTCAGACAAATATAAAAATACTGAAGGAAAGGCGATACAAATATACATGATGAAAACATATCATAAAAAAATGAGACAAATTAAGAGAAAAAAAGTAACAAGCAATAGTCACCATAAATGTTAAGTGTTAATATGAAAGAAGACAATGACATTAAATAAAAAGAATATTTATGACAACAAAATGCGAACAAGTCAATTGACAACAAAACTGCCTGAATAAATACTAAATAGTGTAATATGACGTCATGCATGTACCTCCCCCAACTTTCCAGCTATGTCATCAAGGAAGTCCACATCAGGATGAACTATCACCATCTCCCTGCAGTAACAAAAGAATTTGATTAAATTCCTCAGATAAAGCATATACATACATCAATGCATGCACCAATGAATACTAATATACCTGAGTGGAGTCTTAAGAGGTTTGTTATGACGCTCACGAATGTTTCGAGCCAGATCAATTATAGTCATCATCCTTGAAACGCTCAGCTCAATCCGTTCTCCCCTCTGAAAAAATCATGCAGCAAAATAAAGGGAAGGTAGTATATTAGGTGTTTGCCAGCTATGTCTCAATGACATGTAAAGCAAGAACTAGACTGAGATGAAACTCCAAAATGCAATTTTTATTTCCACTACAAATGTTTGTTTTGGGTCTTAGGATGTAGGTTATTCTGGATGATCAGGATTGGTTTAATTGGTTTCTTGCCTTTGCTTTTGTAAAGCTAATACTATCCTCCCTTTAGGGTAGTATTTTATTTACATTAGTTGTTTTCTTGGTGGTATTTTGTATATGGGTGAGAGTACCCCGAGTACTCTTTATATATACTATGGAGGCTTAACAAAAAAAAAAAAAAAAATTTCCACTACAAATGTAATTATGTCTACATGAATTACAGAATATACTAATTGATCAAGATGTATACCTTGCCTTCTTCCTCAGGAAAAGTGCAATAGTGTATGCTTTCCTCTGATTCATTACAAGCTTTTCGCATATTTTGATAAAGCACCTCAGTGAAGAAAGGTGTAAAAGGAGCCATAACTTTGCAGGACACCAAAAGCACCTGAAAAAATAAAGAACGTCAACTAAAGGACCATAAGGAGACCCAAAAAGGTCAGTGTGGTATAAATGGGGCACTCAGAAAATTAATAACCACAATATATATTAAATATATATTAGACATACATTAAAAAGAGTTGAGAGTGCTGTCCGGCAGTCTTCTTCTCCAGTACGACCTTTAAGTCTCTTACGGTTGAACCGCACAAATATATTTGTAAGGTTATCAAGAAATTTTAGTAGGTAAGGAACCACCTACAAAATCACCTTTTGTTATGATAAATATGACAAGAAAATACACATGCAACTAACAAATAGTGGTAGTGCCAGAATATAAACAAAAGTAGCAGTAAATCTTAGATGCACAGGCAGCAACTTTACACTTGAACTATTTTAAAGCTGATAAAGTAATAGTTTTAAGGTTAAATTAAACCAATACTTTGGTCCCTGTATATAACACTGATTTTCAATTTGGTCCCTATACATAGAAAAATTTCAAATCAGTCCCTATATGTATAATTATTTTTAATTTGGTCCTCACCATTTATTAGTGTTATAACACAATCAAACGACATGCACCAAATTAAAAATGATTGTCACATGTAGAGACCAAATTGAAAATGATTGTCCCGTATAGGGACCGAATTCAATTTTTTTTTTTTTGGTTGAATTTAGTCCCTACACGTGACAATCATGTTCAATTTGTTCCCTATATTTTAACTCCAACTAGCAACATTATAAAACCAATAAACGACGAGGACCAAATTAAAAATAGTTGTACATATAGGAACTAATTTGAAATTTTTTTTATGTATAAGGCCTAAATTGAAAATCAATGCCACGTATAGGAATCAAATGATTGGTTTAACCTGGTTTTAAAGAGGAAATGGTCATTACATACATAAAGCTCATTGCAGAAGTGTTACTGACCGTGTAAAGGCGGTAACCATCCATTTCTTGGCGAACAAAGTGAACAAGGCTCTGTGTGGCTGAGTTGATCCACTGATCAAGAACATTGGATGACTTTTGAAGCGTAGCATGATCAATGGGAACAAAAGGTGCCAGCCCCTCAACTTCAAGCCTCTTCACATTTTGAACGAGGAACCTATATGCATTATACCAAGGGAGGAAGACATCCCTAACCTGGGACAGATCAGCACCGTAAAATTGAAACACCAGTAGAACAGTATAATCGAATAAAGTGCTCTTAATTATATGAAATTAATTAAAAAAGACTAAAAAGAAAATAACCAAAAGTAAACTAGATACTGACAACACCGTAAACTCCTTCCTTCTTGAAACGCAGTGTCTCAGCACGCACAACAGGAGAGTTTATAAGGTATAATCGCAATGCATCCTATCCAAAAGACAGATATATCATAATAGCGCTATCATAATATAAACCAAACTGAATACGTAATTCATTTGCCCATAATTAGAAAAGCAAGCAAACACATGCATTCTAAAGTTACAGGTCACACTCCAAATAAAAAAATTATATAGTGAAATGAAAGGAATGAACTTTGAAAACTTTCTTACTGCTCCATAATCATTAATGACTTCCATTGGTGAAGGATAATTTTTCAAGCTTTTACTCATCTTCTTCCCATCCTCAGCCAGGACAAGTCCATTGCAAATCAAACTCCTAAAGGCAGGCTTATCAAATAATGCAGTAGACAGCACCATAAGGGTATAAAACCTGCAAATTGGAAAAGCAGAATACTAAAATACACAACCAAGTTGCATTGACCAAACATAGAACGGAGGATAAGGCGACAAAAAGCAATTTAGCCCAAAAAGGAGAGGTTGAAATAAGAAATAATTTATATCATTGTTACAAGTTCTAGGAAAGAGCATACTTTATTATTGCTAACAGGTTATTTAATTTAAAGCAATTGCAATCTAATTTGGAAAGATCAAACTAATAAACGATGCAACCTACTGACGAAATAAGCATAACAACACAATTATGTCATTGTAAGCTTAAATTCAAAGGATTATCACCAAAATGAAATAGATACTGTGAATGACATTTGAAACCAAAATATGAAACTACAACCCAGTAAAGATGAACAGGCCTCTCTATCATAAACCAGATGCATTTAAAAAGTAAGAAACTGACCAACCGCGGGTTTGATCCAGTCCTTCAGCCACAAAATGGCCAGGAAAATTATTCTCGAATAGCTCGACATTCTCAAAAGGATAATGGATATATGCATAAGGCATGGATCCACTCTCAAACCAGCAGTCAAACACCTGAAAGGCAAAAAAAATTGATCAATAATGAAGTACAATATCTCTACTCTCTAGCACTAGAAAACCAGCTTGATACTTGTAACTTTTTAGGACTAAAACGGGGGTTTACTCTTATAAATATTATTTTACATAGGAGGTAAGACATTATGATCCTTGGGACAACTTCTGCAATGCTAGATAGCATATCAACTATAACCACTTGAAAGAATGTCTAAATAGTAATACTACAACAAAACCATGATTAAGGGTCAAGGGATAGAGCACATATTAATAGCAACTTTACTGTAAACCTATGAGTAGGCATTTTACTTCATCAACACGTCGAAGCACACGACCACTGTCAGTCTTAATTGTAATATGATCAATATTGTGACGATGAAGATCAAACACCTGTACAAAAGCATTACAATAAGATTAATGAAAGATTAATGATACCCATCAGTCATCGTTGGCCAAGTAATGTACTACACGTCAGAAATATATGCAATACATGGTTGAAGATTTAACAAAACAAATAAGCATTTAAGCGAAGCTGCCAAACTAGACACAAACATGAGCTGGTCACCATACATGATATACGATTATCTTGTGAAAGAAGAGCTAGGGCATACCCATAATTCAGTTATTAGGGTGACTTCTATTATTTTAATTGGATAAATCATGATCCAGTTAACATACCAAAAATGATATGACTGCATCCTCGCAAAATACAAAAAATTGATATTAAATTGTATGCTATGAATTACAGCTCAATCACAAGTCACAAGTACTCTGAAGCATACAGAAACCCATGAGAGAAAATCAGAAAAAAGCTTTCAAACCAAAGAGAAAGAGAACTGTTGTTTGTACATCTGAAATAAACATCAACAGCACACAAATATGTTTTACATTTTTTTTATTTTCTCTCTTTATTTTTTTCACTTAACCCAATAAAAACCAGGCTTCCGTACCTGTGGTGTCTCGTACGATATTTAAGTTGGATTTTTCAAAAGTTTTTTCAAAAGAGAAAAAGGTCTATAACTCTGGTCAAACTAGTTTCACAGTCAAATACCCAATGCATATCGCTACCATCATTCAGCATTCAGGCCAACAAACAAGCGACGGTTTCGGGCCATCTAGCCAAGAAACCAAATATAGCTTAACCACAAAGAAGAGAAAGTCATTTGAAAAAAAAAGGGATAACATATAGGTGGGAACCAAATCAAAATTCCCTAAATGATTACACAGGGCATGTAAAATATTTCCATGATGCAAGGTAAAATTAATTAAACAATATGCTGCAAATACATATCTACTCATCATTATTACGCGATGATATTCTAAGATTCCAACAGAGCAGTAATTCTGCAGAATTTCAGATAAAATCCAATAATTATAGAAACTAATATAAAGAAAGATACAAAAACACCATTTAATTGTCACCAAATATACTGAAATAAGCATAAGCATAATATACAAGTCAAATTATGTATGTGAGTTCATTAAAAAGAAAATCAATCAGCAAAGTCAAGAACATGCATATGCAATTTAAAAAAGGTAAACGAAAAAATCTAACCTTTACACCTGAAAGCTTTTCAAGTTTTGCAACAGAATCCATCACAACTACTTCCTTTTCATCCTCACTAATCCATATAGGGAGAGGCGTGCCCCAAAATCTACTACGACTAATTGCCCAATCTCTGGCATTTTCCAGCCAATTGTGAAATCGCTTTTCCTGTAACAGGTGGGACCATAAAAATATATACCAAGCCCACAGATTTCATAGTATTTATAGTTCAATTCCGAATTCCAAATTATAACAACAAACAAAGGCCTTTCAACACTTCCTTCCTACCGGCAAAGTCCTTTCCATAGCAAAAGAGGATACGAGAAACAAGATCAGATAATAAATAGGCAATTCAAGGGGAAGAATGCAGATAAGCTAGGCACTGTATACCTTGACAAAATCAGGGACCCAATAAGTCTGCTTATTATTTTCCAACAATTTATCTTTCAACAACTCCACTCTAACAAACCTACAATGAAACAGCACATTTTTATTTGGATAAATCACAACAAAAAAGGGGCTCATAGGCAACTTTCAATTCACATTTAGATGAATACTGGTACAATTAGAAAATTAAACATAATGCATAACAACTACAAAGATAACATTTTATTAATTTGAACTAGTGAAATTAGGTCCAGAAAGCAAAATTGACTCTTATAGTTCCACAAGACTATCAAGCAAAAGGAAGTTAATGGTCATACTTACCAGCTAGGAACAGCTCTGTAAATAAGAGGAGTACCAGATCTCCAGCAGAATGGGTAAGAATGTGTAAGGGTTCCAAACTTAACCAGCCTACCCTTTGCCTAAGGAAAGATGAAAGGAAAAACAATAGTAAGTAGAGGAATCCAAGCATGAAGAAAAGCAATATCCACCTCAAGACATAAAACTGACTTCTATCAAATGGTCTCCAGCTTTACTATTGAAACTCTGTTAATTCAGGCAACCTTTCACTAGCAGAGAGGAAAGAGTGGAAAAGTTTCTTAAAAAAATTCATAGCAAGTCCTCCATAGTTTATATTCCCAATGCAGCAAGAAAGAAAGAACAACGAGAATAGATTTGCACCCAAGGTATGCCTTTATGCAGGCATGTTCCAACCTTTGATATACAATCAATGTTCACTTGTTTAAGATTTCCAAGCAGCCAACTACAATAAGAATAAGCTCTTTTGGAATTTTTGACACTAAGGTTTGCTCTCAGAATTTGGAGCAAATTTGTTGTTTAGCTTCAGATGTTCTTGCAGGATAAACAGAAAGAGAGCATGTCTTGTGGAGGTGTGAAATTTATGCTGTTAATATAGAATGCTGTAGGTTGAACAACAATGTATGATAATTTCCCCCAGCCTGCACCTTCAATTATACTAGAGTGCTAGAGTCTAGAGGAATACTGAAAGCATATTATGTCAATCAACAATCCCTTAATCAAGATCCAAGTAATCACCTAGAATGAATCCCCAATTAATCTCACTTGATTTTAGGATCAATACTTCCGTAACTCACAAGACTATCCTTGATAGTTTACTATATTCCTAGCTGCATCTTTAAGCAGAATTTTCAATCTTTGCATAGGTTATTGGATAAGTTTATATTCTAGACCTCACTTTGGGGTGCATCACGAGGGGGTTCCAGGGGCTTCCCTTTACCAGACAAGCAGAAGGGATGGACAAGCTTTATTGCTTACATGTGCTCCTGTTTTCTGCATTCTGATTATCTTATTCACCAATATATAATCTCACAGCCAAAAGGTCAAGCTTTTTAGTTTCTTTCTTCTTTCGCCTTTCCTCCAAACAAAGTTTCCATGCCAAAGCTAGAAAGAATAGGAATTTTTGCCCAGTATTCTTCTAGACAAATATTAATTCATACATATAATGGTAGTTAACAACCTTTTTGAAAAAAAAATTAGCATTGACTGAGTCACATGAGAATTGTAAACAATATATAAAATCAACAACACATAAATCATTACAAATAAATACTGTGTGTTCTCATGATTTTAGATAGATGGAACAAACCTTCACAGCTTCAATGATATCTTTGTCAGCATCTTTGATATAGCGGCCACTAAAGTCAGTAATTTTATCAGTAAAGCAGCCATCATCATCAACAGCTACAGTCAAGCTATCCTGCAGCCCAACTTTAACGCCTGAGTAATTGTATCGGGAAGGTAGCTAACAATAAACAACTGACAATTGACAAATCAACAAATGTAAAATGAAAATGCAGATTATACAAGTATAAGAAGGCAATTCCCTGTGTTCATGGGAAAGATAGAAATGTTACTAGTAAAAGGATCATCTGGAAAGGCACATGAAAAGATAGGCAAGCTTAAGTCTTGGACTACTTATTGGGACACTACTCATTAAGAAGCTGACTGTCTGTTAATTAGTGTACAGATACTCACATATATTGTCCTATGGCAATAAGAGAGATAAATCTCTTATAACTCAACTATTTTTCTTTTGTCTCAAATCAACTCAAGTTAAAATGTATCCCCAAGTTAAAAAAAATAAAAATAAAATTCATCTAATTTAATTGCTCTCAAAGGAAAAATATGAAAATAACAATATAACAAATAAAAAAGAAATCAATTACATCTCTTTAATTTTGAAACCGCAGTAGCCATAGCCCATAGCACAAATTTTATGTACAAATATCACCAAACCACTTCCCTTTATTCTTCCAATTTTATTCTTCTCAGTGGGGTTCACCATTTGCAGTATTTTTCAAATGCATAAATACCATGTTTTGCAATCACCAAGGGGAAGTAATCCCAGTAAAACTGGATAGATTTAAAAGGACAGGTATATGACAAATACATGCACACTCCATGGCACTGATTCTACAATCTCATGTCAGTTCCAACACCATGCAGCATAGACCCATACCTCTCTGATGGGAGTGTTCCAAGAAAAACTAAAGCTCAAGCTTTCTACGATTTGAAGTGCATAAAAGTACAAACCTTACTAATAATCTGATTATCAATACAAACACGGAAATCATCTTCACCAAAAGCAGGGGCGCAATGAACAATGCCAGTACCACTATCGTCAGTAACGTAATTATCAGCAACAACTCTAAAAGCAGCATTAGATAACTCCATAAAGTAATCAAATAATGGTTTATACCTGCAAAACAATGTTATGAATTTCAATATTAAACAAAACCCATAAGCAATAAGCAATATTGTCACCAGATAAGCCTCAAACCAGAAAATACAAACATGATTTATTTGAAGAGTAAAACTAATAACAAAGATTAATGTAGAAGGAAGAACTGCTCACTTCATTCCCACTAGTGAGGACCCTAAGACTTTCTCCAGCACTTCAAAAGAATCCAAAACATTTTCTGTCTTTCCACTTGAAGATTCCTTGGACTTTGCATTTGCTTTTTGAGGTACATCAATTGAACCATTACTGACAGCTTCTTTGGGTTTCTCCTTGGGGAGTGCTGACAGGCGAGATTCAGCAACAATATAAACTTTACCAGAATACTTATTGCGAACCTGATTTTATTTGCTCCACAAGTTAGATGTCAAGAAACAAAAACTATGGAAAAAAAGGCAGGGGCGAAAAAATGAATAGGGTGAAAGCAGTATCGGAACCCTGTAGCTAAAATGCATGGAATGAGGGCAGCAATATATACAAATAATTGTATCCTGAGTATGCCAGGCAAAGAATCAGCAACATGACTTGTACTTAAAGATCAAAACTTACTAAAGTATTAAACTATATAGTTAATGTTTGGCACTTTCTTATCGCTCTCTGATTTTCATCAATAGCAAAAACCAAAACCACGCAAAGCTGGCTTGTCCTGTGGTTCTTTCCCCCTCTAATCTAAGGGGAGAAATGGAAAAAGACGTCACTTCTCTCAAAAAGCTATCATCTCATTCTCATCAAAAGTTGGAAGTGCTCAATCCAAATGTGGTTCGTTTTATTTTCCCTTCCACCCTTCTCTCTGTCTCACTCCTTTCCTCACACACACACCACCCACACAATCATTTGCCCACTTCTGTTTGCTACCTATTTATTTACCCTTTTACATAAATGTTCTTCATAAGGCAGGATATTCTTTACAAAATCAAAGAAAATTTTATTAGAGAGAAGGGAAGCAAAGAAAAGCTAATCATGCAAGAGTCAAGACATAGTAAAAGTGAAACATTGTAATCAAATTTTTCCTACCACTCGACATGAGGAATTGTAATTTGGCTGTTGTATAGTTTTACTAATATTGAAGGCAAAATACGAGCCAAATTTCAAGTGATCAATTTATATTCTAGTCTTTTTCTCTGATAAAAAATTTACATTCTAGTATTATTCTAAATACAAGAATATCCAAAATAAACAGACTTTGACTGGTTACAAGTTTTATTCTATATATGTGCTACAAAGTTAACTGACCTTCACATAGGTAAAATTAGCATTGACGCAAAGAACTAGATTGCTTGGAAGAGTCCATGGAGTTGTTGTCCACGCCACAAAAGATGCGTTATGTGGATCATCAATCACTGGAAATGCCACCATTAGTTCAGGATCAGGAACATCCTGTGCCAAAATAGATTCTTAAGTAAAAAACGATGGCAGCAATTATTAAGTTAACCAATAGGAAAAAAATAGAAAAACAATTGTACACAGTCTTAAAATTAGAACTGCTGGAGAACCAGTTATTC
The DNA here is from genome assembly GCA_035048595.1 of Echinosophora koreensis. Classification (NCBI taxonomy): domain Eukaryota; kingdom Viridiplantae; phylum Streptophyta; class Magnoliopsida; order Fabales; family Fabaceae; genus Echinosophora; species Echinosophora koreensis. Next base: position 13,662,571 of record JAPCYP010000003.1, on the reverse strand, counting down.
AATCAACAATGTCCTGGACCCCAATGAGCAGTGGCTCCTTTATCTCCAACATCCCTCACATAATAAAGCACTTTAGGCTTAAAGACTAAATATGCATACATGCAGGCATAATTTTATTAAGGTTTAATTAATCTATAGGTCCCTAAAATATTTGAAAATTTTCAAATAGAGTCCAATACTTTAAAAATTTGAAATTGGGTCCCTAAACACATAAGAAATTCATAATTGGGTCCCTCGTACATTTTTCCATTAGGTTTCCAAAAAGTATAGGGATCACTTATTTGAATTTTCCGAAAAAGTACAAGGACCTATTTGAATTCTTCCAAAAAGTTTAGGGACCCACAAATAACAAGTGGATAGATCACTTAACTGAACTCTAACGGATATTTGACGAAACCCTAACGAAAAAGGATATGAAGGGCCCATTTACAAATTTTCTATCTGTTCAAGGATCCAATTACGAACTTTTAAAGTACTGAGACCTATTTGAAAATTCTCAAATAATTCAAAGACCTATGATGAACGGGACTGAACATGGCACTTGGAGATAGGCACTAATGAGAATACAACTCTCTTATTAGAACATTAGAAAATCCGATACCTGCGACACCTGATTAATGACATTCAACATCATGGTTAATGGCGTATTAGATTTGGTTAACAAGTACACAAAAACATTAACCATCTACTGAGCTTCATTAACCAAGATTTTGTACATCATTCACCAAGTTGTCTGTTAACAAATTACTCATCTACCACAAATATATCCATTAACCAAACTCAAAACGCCATTAACCACGATATTAAACTTTTAAATGTCATTAGTCAGATGTCATAGGTGACAAGATGTTCAAATAACATTATTGATGACAGTAACCAATCACAAATTTTCATCACAATAAAAAAAACCGGAACAACAAATAAAAAATATCAGGCAAAGCGGTTCGAATAGCCACTATCAAATCAAATGAAACATTAAACAAAAAATAATAATAGTAACCAAGATTTTTAAATCACAAACCTTATAATTCTGACCAGCCTCAAAATTAGAGAGTGGAGTTTTGCAGCCGGTGCTATAAGGCATGACCTGCCATTAGATGATGAACAATCAATCAATCAATTCTTATGTCTTATTCCATCATAGATAGATAGATGAAGATTTTGGAGAAAGAAGGAATGAATGAAATACCTTAAATCCTTTATAGACAAGGTCCTTGGCGTAGAGCTGCGCAAAGACCCACCAAACGGACTCCATGAAGTTGATATCCATCGTCTTGTAATCGTTCTTGAAGTCAATCCAGCGGCCAGTGCGTGTAACCACCTTCTCCCACTCCTGCACATAGCGAGTGACGATGCTCCTGCATTCCTCGTTGTACCTATCGATCCCCATTTTGATAACATCCTCTCTCTTCTTAATCCCTAGCTTCTTGTCGATCTCGTTCTCGACGGGGAGGCCGTGACAGTCCCAGCCGAAGCGGCGCGTGACGTGGTGGCCGGTCATGGATTGGTAGCGAGTGACGATGTCCTTGATTGTGCCGGCGAGGATGTGGCCGTAGTGAGGGAGACCCGTCGCGAAGGGCGGGCCATCGTAGAAGATGTAGTGAGGTTTGTCCTTGGTGCGACTTAGTTGGGTCTCGAATGCCTTCACTTTGGACCAGAATTCTAGAATCTTCTCCTCCTGATTCGAGAACGAGAAGTCTTTCCCTTCGCACACTTCCTCCATGATACTATTGATTGTCTATTGCGACAGCCGCCAATTGCCGAAAACCTCAGAGTATTGTGGTGTGAGCTGAGCAGAGAGAGGCGAGTGAAGGGACAAGGGTTTTGGTTTGGTTTGATAACTGATCAGACAGTCATCAGCTTAACTAGAACGAAATTAACTATAATTATAATTATAATTGATTAAGAGCCCGTTTGTGGTTATAAATTAAAAAATTAAGTGATTCCGTCGATGAATAATTTAGAGATTATTTTTAGAAATTTTAAAAAAAACAGAAGTTGTTTTGTGTTTATTTATAATCATAAGAATCACTTTTTTTAAAGATGTGTAGTGTTAAAAAAATTATTTTTTCCAAAAGTTAATAGAAGTATCTTTTCATTTTAACTTTAAAAATAATTTTTAAAGCTGAAACAAACACAACCAAACTTTTAAAAATGATTTTTTTTACTTAAAAAAATCGACTTTATCATCAAATAATCTATAACAAACACTCTCTAATTATTAATTACTAATTATAATAACAAAAAATGAAAATCCAAACAATATCCAACGTTACTTAGGCTATATTTGAGAGTTTTAAAGGAGATAGAGTGAGGTGGTTAGTAGTTAAATGATTAGTAATGGAGTGGAGTAGAAAGGAAAAAATATATCACTCCATTGTTTATAAGTTTAATGAGGGAGTGGAGAAAAAATAGAAACCCCCAATTTGGAGGGTATGAAAATAAGAGGGTTTGGATGGAGTGGAGTGGTTTGGGTTATCATTCTAAATCATCTCACATCATTAATGAAGAAACTCACAAACAATTGGTTAATAAATTTACAACACGTCATTTCATTACTAACCATCACACTTCGTCCTCCCAAACATAGGGTTAAGTCTTATATGGGGATGGATAAAGGGAATAAGAAATGGGCCAACTACGTTATGAAGATTTAAGCTTGTAGTATGTGTTTGAATTAACTTTTGACAAACTTGATTTTAGAAGGAATTGATTTTGGTTAAAAGTAAGTTGACAATTAAGTAATCAACGTTTGGATTGTTAAACTATGAAACTAAAAATAATTACAAACTCTTTTAATGAAGCTGGTTTGAAAAATTATCTTTCCAGCAAAAACAAATTGGGAAAAAAAAAAAAAAAAACTACATGTATAGTAAATTAAAACTTCGACAGCTAGGTAGAAGGGCACTTGTGGAAGATATGTTGAAGACCAACATGCAACAAATGGAATTGACTTCAAACCACCGTGGAAGCTACAAATACCTGCTTCAAGTATAGTTGATTTTGGAAAGCAAATTTCCTTTAACTTGAAAAACCCAAACACCTTCCCAATAGAGTGGAATTGCGTTGAAGTGGAACTAACGTGCTTTGAAAGCCTGGAAACGCTTAACCAAACATTGTAGTTTAGCCAACCGATGTGATTCAGAGGATTTTTAAAAATTTATGCATATTACGTATTCCATGCATATTTTTTTCGATCTACATCGAAAAGTATCTCACCGTCAACCTGAGACGGGGACTAATCTCCCGCGGGAGTTTGTTCGGCACCTCGATGGGTGGCATCCCTCCCAGCTGAGGTTTTTTCCATCCCCAAGGCTCGAACTCGAGACCTTGGTTAAGGGACGAGAGACCTTTAACCACTCACGCCAACCTCAATTGGTTGTATTCCATGCATATTGCATAGGTAAATTTAATTTTGAAAAAATAAAATTTTAAATGATATGTAATTAATTTAAGTACAATTTAAAACATAGATTTAAATAGAAAGTAATTAAATTTAAAAATAATATGATTATAAATGATTTAAATATTTAAATATAAAAATGAAAAAAATGAAAATGACATGTGACATTATATAAGTAAAACTAACTTAAAACATTTAATTCTCGTGTACTATAGTACTATATTAAAATAAGTAAATAATATCATGAATAATTAAAATAATAAATATTAAAAACCATTGAAAGGGATACACAATTATTCTATAATGATTTTTTTAGAATTTTTTGTCATCGAAATAAAAAAATTTAAATAAAAATAAATTAATGATATAGTCCTCAAAAATCACCCAAGAAGCTATATTGAAACAAAATAATTATTTTAAAATCACTTTTCAGTAAATATACCTAAACAAAAGGTAATTATATTATAATTGATTATATATAGTCAATTATTGAAATAATTTATTTTTCACAATAAATCTAAACAAGCATAAATCATTCCGATCGAATAATCAAAAGAAATAAACGGGTGATGATAATAAAATGCTAGCTCAAACAAATCAGCCCCATGTCCTTGTCTAAATTTTCCTGGCCCACCGACCCACAGCTACAACAGCTTAGTATCTCCAAGCAAGTCTTTATGTTTTTTTTTTTTTTTTTTGGTTATTGAAAACAAAAACAAAAGAGAATAGAAATCAAACAAATCCTGAGTTTCAACTGGGGGCCATATCATAATAGGGGCTATCATCATAATGGAAATTGATTTTTAGACACCTCTAATATAGCACATTTTATTTAATGCGAGTGTAGTTAAATAGTATGTGCACTGCTCTATGCAATCAACAGCAACAACAATCATCAAATTAAATGAGGTTATATGAAGAATTTGTTGAACTCTTAATAATCAGGTTTTCATCACTTCATGAACAACATCAACAACTATACAATGAAAACTATCTTCCTACTGTATCGATACCTTGCTTTCTTTATTCTGTTTAGTAGAGACTCCATTGATTTTTGGATCATAGTTCCTTCTGTTAGCATCACTGCTTGAGATGCCTCAGTAAAGTGTTGAATCACACGACCCAAAGTGGCAATGGAGGGGGCTGTAGGCACAAATTCAACAGCACACTCAATCCCATCACCATGCACAAGCAACCCAGTGCAAGTTTCCACGCTGCATGCAAACGTATCCCAAGGTAAGAACCTAACACGCTGCTGCATAAAAAGCTATTCTCATATAACACTATGAGTAACAACTTGAATCTTTTCAGCACATGTAGCCGCTTTCATAACCCTTGAAACTTTAAACTGCCCAAAGGCAAAAGCATTGGCCTTTTAAGATTGGGTGAGAAACAGTTTGAGTGAAGCTGGAACCTAGTAAGTAACAACCTTCATAAGAGATGATGCGGGGACTACTATGTAAAAAAGGTATTGCTTTATTTTCTGTTTTCTGTTTTCATTTTTTGTTTTTCCGAAATAATTATAAAATTATCACTTTATCTTTATTTTGTTTCTATTTTTTAAAGATTTGTACAGGAAAACTCCATAACGGTGGCAAATGAGGTTGATCTATGTTAGGTTTATGATAGATAAGCGAATGTAAGAATTTGAGAGAAAAACGAGAGAGATTGAGAGATATGTATTATGGCTTCTTCTTCTTATTCTTTCATCTTTCTTTCATTTGGATTCTCTAACCCGACTTGAACCATTTAACTTATAGGTTAAGTGAGTCGTTGAGTTACCAAGGTGTGTTATGAATATCAAATTGTTATTGAAATTCTTATCTGATACACCCTTTGTGGAATGGTATTAACTCTTAGCTTTGTTTATTATGGTGTATGAGGCTTAACATGTTAGTATTGCAATGTAGTTATATGTTTTTACTCTTGCCTTTCTTACATGTAATGCCACTATGTCAAGGAAGGCAGGATTGCCTTTGGATTGCATACTTGATTTACTCGTGTGATGTGGAGACGAGGGTTTCTTCTTCTTTCAATGCATGCATCTCTATTTCTCAATCTTGTTTTTTTCCTCCTCCACATATTTACATGGTATTAGGTTATTGGTATGTATGCATAAAAACCTAATAAAGTTAAACCCAACATGCGACACTAGCAGCCTTTGAGTTCTATATTTGAATATCTGAAAATCCGACATCTACGGCATCTAATCAATGATGTTCAAAATCATGGTTAATGACGTGTTGAAACTGGTTAATGGGTACACCAATATTGATTAACTCATTGATCATCCACTAAGTTTCATTAGCCAAAATTTTGTACATCATTAACAAATTGTCCGTTAACGAATTATTCATCTACTACATGTGTATCAATTGACCAAAATCAACATGCCACTAACTATGATTTTGAACATTGTTAGCCAGGTATTACATGTGTCAACTTTTGATATGTTCAGATAATATTATTAGCAACCTTTCAATTAGGTGGTATTGGAATATATTGTCGTTTCATAACCTAGCATGTGATACCTACCTCTAATTGGTCCAATGAGTCAATGACTAGTTTAGCGAAAAATATAACATTTCTCTTTGTCTTATTACAAATATATCACAATATTTCAATTCGACTAGACCTCACTTAACATAGAATATTATCATAAACTTTAAATTTAATATTTAATGACATTAAGTTTTATCTTTTTAAGTGTAAGCAATTACCATATAATCATTGATTTTCTTTTGATAGAAATAATCATTGATAATATTAAAGAAAATGATATAAGCCAGTAAATTGAGATTTTTTATTTTTAAATTTTTAAAAAAGTTAGCTCGTGTTTGCATCCTAGTTTGTAATACACAGACCCCTACCACAACAATTTTCAACATGTTTGTTTTAGATTTGTTTAAACACAAACAAAAAAACACACTTCCCATGTAGATTTGACTCCCAAATACATTTTGATACGAAGCAAGTATTTGTAGCTTTTCTCCAATGAGTTTTACAAGTTGAGAAATCTAAAACAAAGAGCTTTCATCTTTGATTTTTCATCCAGTTTTTTGTATAGCATTGTTATCGAAAACACACATATTTGTCCCTAAAAACGTTCAATCAAACACACCTTACTAGTTTTTCTTCATGGATACTAAAGTAGCATGTTCAATGATATTTTGTGATAAAATATAGTTTTGATTTTTATAATGTATGTATTTTTGTAAGTTTTTTATTTGTTCGGTAAAGTTTAGGGTGACAAGATGATATCTTAGTCCAAGGTAGGGAAACCTTAGGGTACTAATAATACTTACAAAATGAATTTATATTTACCTCTTTTAAGAAGACTAGTGGGTTCGAACCTGCAACATGTCGGATACTAGATATTGTCTTACTCCATTAGATAAACCCATTGGGGTTGTTTATAAGTTTGTTTTTTATATTTAAAAACTCTTAAACGAATATTTTAAATTAGTCCATTTTATTATAAAATTATAATATTTTTAATGTTTATTCTACATAATTTTTTTTTGGTGTATGTAATTGTTTGCGTAATCTAGGGCCTGTTTGCTTTGTTTTCAGTTTTCGGTTTTCATTTCTTATTTTAAAAAATAATTACAAAACTGTCACTTTATTTTTATTCTGTAATAGGAAGCACTTAAAACACATTTTTCTTGTTTTCACTGTTTTCTGTACAAACCTTTGAAAGCAGGAAACATAATGAAAACAATGTGTCATTTTTGTAATTATTTATGAAAATAGGGAATGAAAACAGGAATATGGAAACAAAGCAAACAGATCCCTAATATTTATTTGAGTGCTTGGTTTCTTGTTAAAAAAATTATGTCCTGTATGGATGGAGATCACATATCTCAAAATAATGTCTCATTTCCTATCTCACCACTTAGATTGTGTCCTATATATTATTTGAAAATGATATATTTATCAATTTTAACAATCTAAATGTATGATATATGAAATGAAACATCGTTTTGGGAAAGATATTTTTATCAGTCCTGTATATATATATATATATATATTTTGTTAACATTATCCATCCTTGTAGCGTGGTGGATCTGAGAAATCTACCGCTATAGTCTCAACCTCACCCATCAAAGATCACAGAGAGAGAAAAAAGAGAGTGAGTGTGTTGTTGAGTGGCATATGCACTGTGAACAGCACAGCTTGTAGAGTAGACAGTAGACACACTCCAAAACCAAAACCTACTGTGGTTAAGGTAAGGTAAGTGGTCACCAGCCACATAACTCATTCTGTCTCTGCGTGTGTTCTCCTCCCTCTTCCTCACCTCCGCCCCAATCATTGCTCTCTCTCTTTCTCTTTCATTCTATGGGTTCTTATGAAGCCACAAATGTGGTGCTCGCCAAAATCAAAAACCTTGAACCCGAACATGCCTCCAAAATCATGGGTTATCTTCTCATCAACCTCGAAGATTCCGAATTAGTACGTTTAGCTTGTAGCCCCGACCCTGTTCTCCACTCTCTCATTCTCAGGGTCAAGACCCATTTAGGCTTCACACTCTCTTCACCTTCTTCTCATTCTCCTTCTCCTCTTAGTCCTAACCCCATAGCAAGACCCTTCACCAACCCATTTTCCAAATCTTTCTCTCATGGCGTTGACTTTTCTAGGAACCCATCTTCACCTTCCTCTCATCCTTGGCCACCCAATAACCCCATTAGCCCAAAGTCGACTCCTTTACTCTCTTTTGAGAACATCCGAGCTTCTGGGTCCGTTCCAGTTTCTTCATTTTCATCTTCTGTCAAAGGTGATTGCAACACTCTTTCTGATTTTGTGGATGAGCACCAAGTGAATGAGTATTTTCCCTTTCTCAATGACTCCTCTAAGAACAGTGATGTCGTTGATCCACACAATTGGAACAATGGTGATGCTCATTTCCATAGAAGGAGCTTCTCTGCTAGTGATGCTTGTTTGGGGGGTGATAAGCCTTGCCTTTACTTTGCTAGAGGGTTTTGCAAAAATGGTAGCAATTGCAAGTTTGTGCATTGTGCTTTGACTGATTCACTTGATGCTACTGCTTCTATTGTTGGTTCTCCTAGTAAGTTTGAGGGGTTGGAACAGCATGAGGAGTTTATGAGGATGAAGGCTGCGCAGCAGCATCAAAGATTAGTGGCTGCATCTCAGTTCATGGCTGGAGCTGGAGCTTCTTCCCCATCCTCACATGACAAGTACATTGATTTTTTGATGCAGCAACAAAATGATCCCCAGAGGTTTATTAGATATGAGACCACAATGGGAATCTCAACCTCTTTGGTTTTATTTTTTTTGCTATACTTTTTTGGTTATATAATGATACTTTGTTGTTCCTTATGTTTTTTGTTTTGCATTTCAGGGCGGCTGCTGCAGCAGCATTTATGATGGGGGAAGAGTTTTACAACTTTGGCCGCGGAAAGCTGGAAAGGAATGACTTTTTGGCCATGGTCTCAGCAGAAAAACCCAACTCTGCGTCGCGACAAATTTATTTAACCTTTCCTGCTGAAAGCACATTTAAAGATGAAGATGTTTCTGAGTACTTCAGGTAAAACATGCTATGAACAATGCACTAATGAGGTGCAGATGAAAAATGTGAGATATGAAGCACGAAACTGTTGAAATCAGTTTTCAAATATTGCCATTAATTTTTCCAGGTTCCATGGTAATAAAAATGGAAGATTGTGGTAACTGCCACTAATATAAGTGAGCACGCCTTTAGTGTTTCGGACGTGCTTCTTAGTGTGATCTTTGTTGGAAGCCCTAGCAGAGATGAATTTTTTATTACCTCTGATGTTGATCTGTTCCTATCCTAACTCAAGTAATGCTTGTGTCTTTTGCAATCCTTGATTGATTTGAGCTTGCTTGGTAATTAGGGGTCTTTCACTTTCACTTTAAACTCAGTAATCATTGGTCGTGAATCGTGATGTTACTGCATAATGCATATGTTAAGAATTTCACTCCCAAGTCATATGCTTTATGTGTAACACTTAGAGTTTGTCTTTTTTAATAGGCAATAAACCTTGCAGAGCATGATGTATGTCTCCCATGAGGAGACTGGGTTAACCCTGTACATTTTCAGGTATCACTTCAATGCGTGTTTCCCTTAAAAGATAGAATGACTTGCTACATTTTCAGATAAAATAACGAAGTTCATCGATCACTACTCATCGTCGATGCTGAATTTTTTTGTGTATTGCTAGTCTTAACAGAACAAATCTACTTGAATATCCACAATGCAACATGTCCCATTAACATAGATTTGGAGTCTTTTCAGCTTATCAATGACTATTAGTTTCTCAAAGGAAAATTATGCATGAAGGGTCAATCTATAACTAAATGAAGTCCCGAAAATATAAATCTATATCATTGTTTGGTCTTGTCCATGTTAAGAAACTATGCTTGAAGTTATCCATGTTTTAATGGTTATATTAAAATTTCAGTATCCTTCAATGTCTAAAATATATCCCTCATAAGTGGGGGAAGATTGTAGGGTAATATACCAATTTTGAAAGAAACCTTGGGAAGTGCTTTCCAAAAACATGAGATCGATATAAACGTTTGTCGTGGTCCTACAGTTCTACTATTGGTTAATTATGAGATGTCACTGACAAGTGACAAGATGCAGTGGTGTAACAAACTGTAGTTTTTAGACAAAACAACTTTCTTTAACCAAAGGTGGGATTTAATTTGGATTTGTTTTTGAAAGAGATGTTTATTAATAAGTGGTAGAGAAGGATGGATGCAAGCCTGTTTGTGACTTATGAGACAGAGTCATAGGATCTGTGGCCTGAGAAGGTTACAGTATAAAGACGGTGTGGTGATATATTGTTATATCAATTAAGTTTAAGTGTTCTCTTTGATGCTGTGGACCTTATGGCATGTAAGTGAAAGTATTTTGTATATGTTATCTGGTGGAAATTAATTTTGAGTAATTATTATCTCTAATTGACCTTATCTTGTCATATAACTTATTATTTACTCATAATACTATAGTGTCAGTTTGTGTGCAAGTTCTTTTTGTGTCTTTACATAGTCATGCACACATACATTCAAATCCAAATTGAGGGATTTCATTACATAGCTATTTTTGTTCTTTTGAAGCAAATTTGGACCTGTGCAAGATGTGAGGATTCCTTACCAGCAAAAGCGAATGTTTGGGTTTGTCACCTTTGTCTATCCAGAGACAGTGAGACTCATATTATCCAAAGGGAATCCTCATTTTATCTGTGATTCACGTGTGCTTGTCAAGCCCTACAAGGAGAAGGGGAAAATCCTTGACAAGTAAGTCAGCATCATATCTTTGTTTGGTTTATATGTTGCTACTCCTAAATTAATATTAACATTACCGATGTATGCAGGAGACCACAACATCAGCAACAACAATTAGAGAGGGGAGATTTTTCACCATGTATTAGTCCCTCTGGGTTTGACTCTAAAGAACCTTATGATTGCCATCTTGGTAATTAAATTTCTTCTCTTGACCTTTTTATACTATTTGTTTATTACTTTCCAGAAAGGGATGTATGCTTAAAAAAGGTGCTATACATTTTCCCTTTCTTCTTGAAGCCCTCGCACCCGAAAAAGTTCATGTGCGTGCAGATATTTAAAGAGTCTCTCATGCTGTTTCCATTTTGTTCTAACCAAACCTATTATTCTATTCAGGAGCAAGGATGTTATATACTCCACATGATATCTTATTGAGAAGAAAATTTGAGGAGCAGGCTGAGTTGCAGCAAGTCATTGAACTTCAAGAAAGAAGGCTGAAGAATCTGCAGCTTCCAGACTTTAAGAATAATCCCATTCACCATCACCAACGTAGTCTCTCTGTTGGTGCTCCTTTTCTCGTGCCCAATCAACTTCATAGCCATATTAACAATGCAGGTCTTTCTTCTGATAGCACTAAAGGAGATATTACAGGTTAGTCAATTGATGTTAGCCTTTGGCACAGTCCTAGCCATTAGGGTTAAATACCTTGCATTATTGATACACTGTTTGTTGCAGGTTACAGTGACAGCCTCACTTCTACCATTTCTTTAGGAACTGCTGCTGAGCAGCAGCCACAGAAAGAAGTTGATTCGGCTTGCATTGGTGATACTGTTGGTGGGAAGGGAAAGGACAATATAAATGCAGAAGTCATAGATCAAGATCTTTGTAACAGGTATTGGGCTTGACTTTATTTCAGATCATATTCCTATTGCTCGGTGGTGCAGGCTTTTTGGGGTGTTCCTCATTTTTAATTTTCTCTCTTTATGGATATGTGTATTTCATTTCAAGTTTTCTGATATTGTATTGTTTCATCATGCTTTCTTGGCTCTGGAGAAGTGTGGAGCAGGCCCTTCCTGATAGTCTCTTTGCTTCACCAACAAAAGCAGCTGTAGATAATCTCACTGACTTCTCTACTTTGGCAGAGGTCAAAGAGAGTGCTGTATTCTCAACTAGCTCATCTTCTCATAACAAGTTAGAACCGCCAACCGCTTTTTAATGACATGGCTTCCTATTAGTTTTCTTTACAATCCAAGGTACCTCTGGTTGCTGTCTGTATCTCACACTTCCCTGCATAATGGATGTGGAAAGAATTCTGGTGACAAGTTGATATATACATATTTCTTAGGTTCCATTCTTCGCATCAGGATTTTGAATTGTAGGTAATAAGAATAGAAGTAGCTGGCGGGGGATCATTCTCTTTTCTTTTTTCTTTTTTGTTGGTTCTTTACAAGTAAAAATCATCCCGAATTTGCTTATGGTTTGGTAAACTAGTACCTCTTATATTGATTGCTGTTTCTGGTTTGTTCCTGTGCAGGTTTATAGAAGCATACAGGAGAAAGAATCTTCTAGATGTATAACAGAATACACCTAGATCAAAAGACTAGATCCTAGATAAGAATCAAATGGGGTCACCACCATCATCAATACATACTACTAACAGCAAGCAATACATATTGCATACTTGGACAGACATTAGTTTATAAGAGTAGTTTTCCTTTTCTGTTTTGCTCCCATTCCATCCCCCTAAATTATCTATTTGTGTGTTTCTTTAGACCAAACCAGAAGAAAAGTACTTAGTTTTTCCTTTGTAATAATATATACAAATTTTTCACCTACCATTTAGATGCTATTTTCTGGTGCTTCTCTGTATTTTTTCTTTTTCCACCAGGGGGCAGGGGGGCTGATACCTATGCTTCTGACCGGAAATTTTTGTGATTGGTTATAACTTATCAGTAATGGTAGCTAATCATGTAAAAAAATAAATAAATTAACAATTGCTGTTAGATGGCTGTCTGATCTTTTAATTGCAATAATCCTAAGTAGTTTTAAACCAAAATTCTGTCCATAAAATATTATGCCAAGTTACAGTCTATTTTAAGCCATTTCAAACTAACAATAATCAGAAATGTATATTTTTGGGTAGGTTTAGTTTAGTCCTTGAAATATTAAACTGGTATTAGCAAGGAAGGAATTGAAAATGGTAGGAAATACAGTTTGTCTGGTATTGCCGAGTATGAGGTCCACATGTGTTTTCTTGTGGGGGTCACATGGTGCTGACAATAAACGAACAATTGTACAAGGGCACCGCACTCCTTTCACTATCAATTCATTGAAATGTTGACAGAACTTATTGTCCTGGCATATACTTAAATTATGGCAGTTCTACCCATGGCTCAATTTGTTTTTAACTAGCATTGCAGCCTTTCCAAAAGGGTCTGCAACCGTTTGATGGGTCAAAGATTTTGATTTTGGTTCTTTTAAAATAGGGAAATTATGTACCTGAAAAGGGGAAATGGTTTTTAGTTCTTTACACATTAGAAACACACCCTCGTAGAAAAATAATGTGCTAAATTACTTTGTGAAAGAGGAAAAAAAAAAAAGAATATGAAAGGTGATGAGTCAAGGTAAAATTGTTTAAACAATACAAAAATAATAATTCTCAACTATTCATCATTTCCAATTAATGTAAAAAATACACATTTTTTTAGTCGTGTGGAAAGTCGGTAGTTGGGAAAATGGGGAAACTTTCCTTCCCCCTAAACAGTAACAAAGTCCTCACCAGATAGGGATTTGGGCTTTCTAACTAATTGGACATTCAACCGTCGAAGTAATATCAAAGGGGAACATTGTTGAAGGAGTCTAAAAAGTAAGTTGATAGGGGAAGTAGTGTAATCAATTCATTAGGAACGAATATACTTAGTTTTTCAATAAAAAATTACATTTTTTAGATTTCGTAAACAATGCTCTTAGGACACTTGTTAGCAAGACCCTATTCCATCTTAGAACATTAAATACTTGGAAAGTTACTTCATACCCATAAAGCATCATAGTAGCATAGGTTATGGAAAAACACACAGGATGCGTTTGACTAGCATTGAGGTAGGACAAGGAGAGCAACACAGGACAAACCTGTAAGTTACTGGACAACTTTTTGTCTTGTATGATGTTTGATGAGCAATGAACATGACAAACAAAATAATGTTAAATTTACTACAATACTCTTTGTGATAATATATATAATATAGTGTCATATAATATAATATTATAAATTATAACATTATATATTATGATATTATATAATATATATGTATTATACATATAATATAGTATAAGATTATTTATATGGGGATGTATCTAGTGAGAGGGATTTTCTTATATGAGAGTAAGAGGTATATATCTTGGTCAAGATTGAAAGTTACTTCATGATTTTAAAATGTCATATGACCACTTAAAAAAGTCACATGACTTTATGTTTTAATCTTGATGATTTAAAATTGGGTCCAATGGCTATGATTTAATCCTCTCACTCTTACATAAAAAAGGTCCCCTCACTTGGGGTAAAAGGGGGGAAAAGTAAGGATAATTTTGTTTTTTTGGGGTAGTCCATGGGACAAAAAGTTGTCACATGATTTGATAAAGGGCAAAATTTTGGGTTTTTGTTCAGTCTCTCACCCCTTTTTTGTCCCGTCTCATGATCACTTTTCAAATCAAACATGTGACAAAAAAGTTTGTGCTCTTCAGTCCCTTAATTTTTTGCAAATCCAACGCACCCAATGCAAGACATTAATGGCCAAAACACGCTGCCAATAGTGACTACATAATGAAATCAAATTATAACTTCTGTTCCACGTGCAATTGTATTGATGTTTTGAAGTTCAATCAGCGAACCAATGATGTTATTTAATATGGTAACTAAAAGGAGTATTGAAAAGAAAAATACAACGGCAATTTTATTGTAATACTGCTTTGAAAGACCAAATTCCCAAGTAATATATATTGCTCAATTGGCAAAGACTTAACTTTTAAGATTTGGGTGTGATAATGTTCGAAGGTTACCTCCAATGTAACAAAAAAAACACAAGATCTTATAAAATGCTAACAGAAGCAATGTAATCAAAACGCTATATTACGGTAAAAAAAAAAAAAAAGCGAGCCATCGAACCTCTACAAATGAGGTTGACAAAATCACTATTGCAGGGTTTCAATAAAGGCAGAAATGGCAGTAGTGAAAATAAAACAAAGCTGGCAAGAGCATATGATAACAGTGGGGATTTTTTTTTTTTTTTTTTAAATCAGATACAATACAGCACGCCTGTCCAGAATAATTATCAAATATGCTAACAAAAACAATATATAAACAAAAATTCAAAAAAAACAAACAAAATTTAGAAATCATTTTAACCCATGAGAAGACTCTCAACGGCTTCGAAGAAAAGTGGTGACATCTCAGGGTTTGGAGTCTTGATTGCACATTTGACGCCAGGATTCCCAATCACTGTGGTAAGTTCAATTAAGAATGGTACCCCTCGAGGGAGTTTAGCTGAGAAGTAAAACACATCCTGATTTGCATTCTTGCGCTTTGCAATAAAGAACATGTTTGATGCAGCCAGACGGTCCATTGTTGCTTCTGCACTGCTAAGCACAATGGTTGGAAAGTCCTTGGAAACCTCATTTGAATCCGGAAGGGACCTCCATGTCTGCAGCATAGTTATAATCAGGTTTCCATTTGTACGTTCAGATATTTATCACAGAAAGTGGGGAAGTTATTCAATTTGTAAGGTTTCACACTGTACATGGCCTTCATTGTAACTTAGATAGCTAATCTGACTAAACATTGTTGGTCTCAATAATAATTTCATGAAAGAAAAAAAAAATAGAGATTTTACACATCCAAGAATAAAAAATTATAGAATTATGAAGTACAAATTTATTGCAGTTATGTTAGAGGATCAAACGAACGAAAAATATGTACCTCTAGGAAATTGGAACGTTCCATTCTACCATCCTCAGTAAAGAATACGTGCAATGATAATTTGTCACTGAAATACCACACAGGCTGTTGATTGTTTTTCACAGCAACTTGTAAAAGTGAGCTAGGAGGACCTTGGGACATATTCTGGAACATAACTATAGGAAGAAGTGTCCTAGCTGATGTTCCAGGTTGTATTTGCGGAACCTGAGGCAAAGAATAATCTATTTGAGTTTAATTTGACACAAAAATCCAAGTAAAAACCATATAAGCAATAATAAACCTGCAGGGGTCCAGCAGCTGCAAGACCAAATGTGTTCTTGTTAAATTGAATCATGAAGCCATCAAGTGGAACCTGAGAGTTGTTCTCAAACAACAAACTGTAAAATATTTGACCATCCCGTCTAGTCAGTTGTGCACTGATTTGTAAACCTTGACCAGATGAAGCAGGTAGTAAAATAGGCAGTGGGGGCCTGCAATCAGGGCATAAGATCTAATAAGCATGACTTCAAGGCAGAGTAAGTAATTGAGGTTTCACAAACTTCTCTGTTGATGTCTTGTTGAACACATGTAACCCTATTTTAATATTTATCACATAGTTCATCACTAATCACTATTTCTATACAAAAGTAACATTCTTTTAATCATACAACAAATTAAATGCAACGCTTTCTAAAACTCAAAGCAGATGATTCCATAGAAATATGCTTAGATGCGATTACTTATGCTAATGAGCCCACAATCACTCACCCAGTAGGAGGAGCTGGCTGATCAAGAGGAACGATCGAGTTATTATCCATGCCTATCAAATCACCAAGTAAATCTGGCACAGGTGCAACAGACGGAGGTGTAGCTGTTGCAGATGCAGGTGCTGATTGCCCAGCAGTAGGTGGTGATGCAGGACCATTTGCAGGATTTGCAGATGACTCAGAATACCCTGTTTCACTTCCGTCGGGATAGTCGTCTTCTTCAGTTCTCTGGGCTGAAGAGAGTACACGAGTTACAAAAACATCTGGGGGCTTGTGATAAACAGAAGATAGTGTAGCAATGTTGGCAAGAAGCTCATCAAGTAGAGAAGGTTCAAGTTGGTTTGAGTCATCAGTTATAACAGGCTTCTCAGCTAACACAACATCCTTAGCTGCCTGAGGAAAACAAATCAGTTACATCACATGTACAGCTCAATACTAGTTATCCTTATCCAAGGAAAATTTAAGGGGGAAAATGAGAAAAGACCTATTATTTGCATGGGGTTAGACACAGACCGCCAATTAAGGTCAACCTGAGTTGTATGCTAGTATTTTGCACAGAATCGTAAAACAAATTAATCAGGCTAAAAGGTCAACCCTAGTTGTATGCTAGTATTTTGCACAGAATGGTAAAACAAAATCATCAGTCCTCTACAAAGAGGAAACAATTATTCAATCTTCAGTTGGCTATGCAGCTCAAACAATTGACCTCGTGTAGACACTACTGCAAAAGAAAGAGATTGAATTCAATTTCAGGAAATCAAACCTCAGGATCAGTTGAAAGGAGACGCCAATATATGTAAGCACGATCTCGCAAATCAGGATTATCTGTCTCCACAGTAGCATTGTTCAAAACAACCTGTAAAGATGAGCTATTCAGTGCAAATTAGCATGCAAGCCTGAAGAATGTATAAACAACTTTCATGGTGAGGAAAAAAACAATATAATGAAGATACAGAAAGGAGGATTTTTGAGTCTTAACTAAGACAACTAATGATAAAATGGCGGATTTGTCTTTTAAATTTGGTTCCAATAATTTTAGGAATTTTTCTAGATATAATCTCAAAGATACACTCTTCAATAACGCAGGGATTTCTTTTTTGGGAGGGATAGAAAATATTATGTATCTCTACACATGTACGAATTACAACTACTATACAAAGTCATAACACAAACATGGAATACACACAACTATCTAATATATCTAACAACTGATACTGAAATTATAAATTGCTTATATATGCCACTTAACAAGATGTAAAGGAATGGGTAGACTTGCATACTTGGTGTCCAACTTGATTTTTGCATAGAAAGATCAAAACATATAACATAGTGGCATGTTAATCCTATCTATATGAATAAAACATGCATTATGAGGCAGGACCTGAATCATCTGCTGTGGTCCCTCAGTTGGTTTCTTAAGGAAAAGTTTGACAGTAGCAGTCAGCAGCTGTAGTTGGACTTGTGCAGGTTCTTCGGGGAAACTTTCCAAGAAACTTTCAAGAAGTTCATCAGCATTGTCAATTCTTTCCGCATATTCACCAATTATCCAGATCATTGATGCCTATCCACACAGGAAAAGGGATGAAAAGATAAGCATGCATGCTAGTGCATAATGACAATTACAAAGGCACCCAGAGAAACTAATACCTTAGCTTCTGGCTCATCCAAGGTGTCTAAGCTCTCACAAAGTGTAGCAATTATGGACTCATATCTGCAAAGTAGCGCAGAGATTCAAGCAAAGTTTGAAGTGTAAAAGTAATCACTAACTGTGCTATCTTCTTTCTCATAAAAAAATGCAGATGAGAAAATGAAATATTACGTGTTGGGATATCTTCTGAATATATCTTTGATAACAATGATTGCCTCTTGAACAACATAATTTACTTTTATCTTGATCAACTCAAGCAAAACACTAATGCATCGTTCAGCTGCTCTCTCTAATTTGATGGCACAACGACCAATTGCGCGAACAGCCTTTCTAACAAAATCTACATCAACTTCAGTAGCATACTCCTTAAATTCCAATAAAACCTGCAGACATCATAATAAAAAAGAGATGCTCATCTGAATTGGCTCAAGTAAATGGCAATGCTGCAATGCACCAGATGCATGAAAGATATGTGGGTCTCATCCAAGTGATAGGTCACGGGACAATTTGTTTTTATAAAAAAGAATAAATTTCATTAGAATAGAAAACTACGAGGATATGGCATCCTCCAAAACACAATCAGAGCAGTAAAGTGCTAGATGGCTCAAATTGACTCATCCCGTTGCCAGATAACTGATTACTACATCTTGGTAAGAAACATTTTGTGGAAGTATTCATTAACACCATTAGAGAAATCACTTCTTATCATATTAAAAAATGGGAAGGAGAGAAATATGAACCGACAACTATATATCATGTAAGGATTACCTGGTCTATATTTCTGTCTGAAGCAAGTTTTATCATAGTTTCTAACTTTTCCATTTTCACGTAGATAGGATCATTGTACTTGCAGAAGAATACCTGCAGATAAAACAAGAGCTCCATAAGCATCACGTCCTCCACAATAGAGTAGAGAACTTCTTCACTAATGGCCAAGGGTATTATTACTCTGACAAGTTGGTGAAATTATATTCAAATCACTACCTTAATTTCATGAGCAAGAATTGTTGGTCTTCTTTGTACTATAAGATTGATATTCCGCAGTGCTACATATTGTATCTCAGGTTCTGCAGAGAGTAATGTAACAAGAGGAGGAGCCATCTTTTTGCAAAGATTCCGAACCACATCAGTACTTGTGATAAGCTCCATTTGTTGAAGGATCATCTAAAGTTGTTATAAACTGTGATTAGCAAACCATAGAAAATATGATATCCAAAGCATCAACATTGACATATGGTAATACAGAATAAAAATAAAAAACCACCTTAACAGCCGACAGAACAACTGCACAATTTGCATGCTGTAACCGTGGAGTAACTCTTTCTACTATGTTTTCAGCCTCACGAGCATCAGCTGCCTTGTATCTGGAAAGAGCATCCAATATAAAAACTTGACCCCATCTGGCACGTGAAGCAAAAGCAAATGCTGTTAGATTAAATGAACTAATATGTCATCATAGATGGACAAAGAAAAGCCAAGACGACAAGTAAAACAACAACCAATAAATTGCAAAATCAATAAAACAGCATAATTTAGTGAGACTTGATAGGCTTATATGATACAAGTATATCAACTCTCAATATCTACAGCATGTTGAATAGTGTGATAGGTTGATTTGCAAGAAAACAGAAGATTCTAACAAGCTACATAATGATACAGGCAATGTAACATTAGAAAGTGCCTTTACATAGAAAAGGATGCTTATCAGGATATAATAAGTAGAAGTAAAGAAAAGGATAGAGAAGCACTTGTTCATGATAGTTGGCGTAAATGGAACTACGCAGACTTCCTCAAGACTGTCACTCTATTTTAATATAGATATAATCTCTACCTAAGATGGCTAATTAAAACATATAGTCCCTAGTGGAACAAAATCATAACTTAAATAGCTGCAAATGATGCACATTCAAACGTGGCAATAGAGGAGTTTCAATAAATAAAAAAATTTGAAAGTTTTTCCAATTTCAGTTATGATAGCAAACATACAATATGAACTCACTCTGTACATTCATTTAAAGCAGTAAGGAGCTTTGTCAGCGTGGGAATGGTGATTTCAAAGATGGGTCTACTACTATTTTCCTGAATTTCAGCAAGCGCTGCCACAGCGTTAGCTACAACCATTGGATTATTATCAGATATCAAATCCTTCAGGGATTCCAAAAAACCCCTGTCCTCCACTAACTCCGCATTTATGTCATATAGTTTGGCAACACAAATGGCTGCTGTCTTACGAACATACGGATCATCATCCTGTCAAAATATCATATACGAGTAAGAGTTACAAACAGGGTAAAAAAATGGCACTATTGTCAGCACAGTGAGAACAAAGAAGTCAAAACTAGAGGAATTTCAAACTTAACAATAGGTATATGTAAGTTATAACAGTACTGTGTTAGTACCTTCAGGCATCTTTGAAGGGGATCACATAGATATTCAGTAATTTTATCAACGCGAATGCAGCCCATTGTCCTCACAGCTAAGGCACGTATCAAAGGATTTGGATCTTGTGAATCCTGTGCAACATTTTATAAAATGACATGAGAAATAAATGCATTGTTACAACTTCAGATGACAGTAGGGGCATAATATTCAATACGAGTACAGTGATATCTTTTCAGATAAGCACCTCTCTTGGAAAATTGATATCCTCAACCAGTTTTTGTGGATTTGGATGAATTTCACAGGATAAATAATTTAGATAACAAAAAACATAAATTGGATGCACAAGATGACGAGGGAGGAGGGGATATATAGTCAAGAAAACCCACAAAGCCAAGAAATAAATGATAGCAAGAATAAGGAAAGAACTAATAAACAAGGCTGCAAGAGGAAGGAACACAGAGTCATTCCAGCTTTTACCTTCACAAATGTATTCACTGCAAGTATTGCTAGGTCAGGCTGGCTCTTTGCATAATTTATCAGATATAAGTACACTAGTTTTTTTAGTTCTAAATTTTCTGTTTGCATGCAATTCACCACATCTGTGAACAATGACGAGACATCCTTCCCAACCGTCATTGCGGCAATAACCTTTTTCACCGCATCTTTTCTTTTGTCCTGCAAAACATGAAATAAATAAGTAAGGTTCACATACTTCCTTGCATACAATTTTCAACTATATTAATGAAGGAGGGGCTACCAAAAAGGTGGGACAAAGAGATCCAAGAAAACACTTACATATAACAATTTAAAATTGTGAAACAGTAATCACCATATGATCAGTGTTTAATCATCATAAGATCAAAAGAAAATTACAAAGATACAGATGTAATGTAATATCCAAATTGCCTGCTAGGTGGCAATAGTTGATAAAATGTTGAACTAAGAAAAACGAGGGAAAAATAAAAGATTCAAAGTCGCATATGTTAAATACCAAATTCAAAAATAGAGAAAATTTGATAAATTAATGTTTCTCCAGATTTGTCTACATCAGGAATCCCTATATTTTATATTCCAATCCTAAAATTCAACTGCATCAGAATGAAGGCTTATCCATAGACTTCTTCTAGAAAGTGAATAATGTATTGAAAGTTAGCAGTTCAGGAACTAAATTCCTAGGCTCGAAACAGAAATCAAGAGTGCATAAATCACGATATTCTCATTATATCCAGAAAATGTATGTATGGGAGGGCTAATTCTACGATATTGAAAACACAGATCCATCGGGAGGGATAAGGGACACGTGGATCCAGAAACGACAGGAACTTTTTATGAATTTGTTGAAGACAACAGAGAAATACAAATGAGAGGAAGTGAGTAGAAATCAAATAGAAGGGGATCGGAAATGCAGAACCTTGTACTGAGAATTGAGCTCCTCTTTGAGCTCAGGGATTTCACCTTTCTTGGTGGTCGAGAAGTACTTCGAATCGTTCCTACTCATCTTCTTCTCTTCTTCTTCCGCTTCCTCTTCCCACCTTCCCCTACTAATGGAATGAATGAATGGCAACGAAGCAGAAAACAAAACCGGTCAGTTTCATTTCATGAACCCATTGTTGGAACGGTTTTGGCTACCAGGATTCAGGGAACAGACAAACGGCATCGTTTTACTACTCGGAAATACGTAAGAGGTCAAGAAGGTCAAAAATCCTTTTATTCATGGGCAAGTAAATAAAAGATTTACTTAACGGGAAAAAAAATCTTAGACTACCGGTGAAAAATGATAAAAACACACTTTTTAATACATACTATTCGACATATTTTTTATTAGATGGATTTCATGTGGGATTTATTAAATTGTGTGAAAATAATATTTTAAATATTATATATGACTCGTAAAATAATATTTTGGGTCTATATGTGTATTAATGAGGATAAAGGGACCTGTTGATTAATATGAGAAGTTAGGAAATTACTACTTATTAGTGGTAAGTTAATGGAAGCTACACACTTTATGCCAAAAGGGATTTGTCTCTCCCTATATGGTCTCTCTATCATTCCATCAAAAAAAGGTGTGAGAAGGAAATAAGGGAAGAAATAGATTGGGATAAGCTGAAGATTTCATCTTACAAGTTCTTTATGGATCTAGGTAAGTCCTTCTTCCAATGTTAAGGATATGTGAGAATCATAGATTAGATTTTATGATCGTTTATAAGTATGATAGTTTTATATTTAGTTGATCTCACATTAAATCCATAGAATAATAAATTAATAATAATAAAAAATGTGGATCTCACGTGAGCCCACTCACAAAAGAGTGTCTTGCTAACAATTTCCATAAAAATATGAAAAGGGATAATTTACACTTATACTCCTGAGCTTTGCTTCAATGACGTGTATTCTCTTTTATTTTAAAAATAACGTCGATCTCTCATATATTACATAAAATTGATTATCACTTAATTGTAAGTTTTTTTTTTTTTAAAAAGACAGTTAATTGTAAGTTAAACTTGCAAAAGCTGAGACAATCATGGATGATGCCATTATGAAGAATTTAATTAATATGTATTGTCGGTATAAAGATTTTTTTGTATTGTTATATGATCATAATTTTACGCATTATTAAGGGATATATGTTTTTGGAACATCTAATTTTTTTGAACATCCAATTGGGGATACAACTCAAGAATGTTTCACTCATATCCTAAAAGCTTGTTTGGGAAAGATCATTTTTCTCTTTCAACTATTTTTGATGTAATAAGTTGTTTTGGGAATAATTTGTTATGTTTGGATAATAATCTAACTTTTTTAAAAAGCTTTTTTTTGAGAAAAAAAAATTGTTTTATGTTATCTAGCTTGTTTTATTTTATGATTGTTGTGATTTGGTTATTTTTTATTCTCAAAACTTTCTTCTCTATTTACCCTTACAAAACCAACTTCTAAACAAATATTATTAAATTATACAAATAATTTCATACATTTTTTTTGTAGTTTATTTTATAAAAGTGATTTTTTTCCACCACCCAAACGAAATAGATTATCTTAAAATCGCTTTTCATGGAATAGACCCAAACAAAAACAAATTCCGATTATAATCGATTATCACAATAATCGATTATACAAAAATCGATTATGGGTATAATCTTTTTTTTTTCCTTAACTTTCCTAGGTACACTCTAAATATTTTAAACATAACCCATATCATAATTTATGATCGGAGAGATTGATAAAATGGTCAATAAATCAGATGCTGAAAATTCTTTCTAGCGATAAACCTTTGGGAGCTCTTTTTCTCTCCAGATAATCTATGTCATTGCCCATCTCTTGAGTTAAGATTTTCTGTTTGGTGGTTAGAAATTTAGATTTGATTTCGCTTAAATTTTATCAAGTCTAATTCAAGTTCCTAAATAGCTTCATAAAAAATTGTTGCATCCACACCTTTGATTTGTGCATGACTACTACCCTTTTTTTTTTTTTTGACAAATTTAATTAAAGAAACAATGAGAATGCTAAGACTTTGATTAAATAATAAAAAAAGATAAAATATTTCAGCGGGAATATATACATATGATTTTTTTTTTTATATATATATTTGATATTTGGAAGAAGGATAAACTTAATTTTTTTAATAAATTTTTTATAGATCTTGCTAACGAGTATCCTAAGGTGGTATTTGGTAACTGAAATATTTTATTCACAGACAAACTACATTCCAGGAAATCACATTCCCAGCAATAGAGTTTTCCCACCTTCACACATGGGAATAAAATTTTCCCAGGTTTCTAACTATCATTCACAAATTTTATTCCCGGGAATCTTTTATGCTCGGGAGTAACTTTTTAAAAAACTTGTACCAAACATGGGAAATTTTTATTCCCATGCCAACATTCCCGATAATATTTTTTTTAAACTTGTATCAAACGTTACCTAGGGGCATTGGTTAAGGAACCCTCAAAAGGAAACTTTATGTTGGGAAACTGAGTGTAACACTTTTTAAAATGTTAGATAAATCATTTTCCCATACAATTTTTCATTTCCTAATTCTTTAAACAATGTCATTAGGGCACTCGTTGTTATTATTATTGTTTTTTATCAATAAATGAAAATGTCGTACTATTACACAAACCACCCTTGAGGTTTGTGGCAATTACACCTCACCCCATCATTACATAAATTATTAGGCTAAATTACACTTTTGGTCCCCAAATTGTTTTTCAATGTTCAATTTGGTCCCCAAGTTTTTAAAATGTTCATTATGGTCCCTAAGTTCCTAAAACTTATTCAATCGAGTCCTTCCGTCAAGTTGACTAACGGACATGAACGTTGACCCCAAAATAATGATCCCTAAATTGTTTTTCAATGTTCAATTTGGTCCCCAATTTTTTTTTTCAATGTTCAATTTGTTCCCCAAGTTGTTTTTCAATATTCAATTTGGTCCCAAATTACGGTGGGTCAGACCGGGTCAACGTCCATGTCCGTTAGTCAACTTGACGGAAGGACTCGATTAAATAAGTTTTAGGAACTTAGGGACCAAAATGAACATTTAAAAAACTTGGGGACCAAATTGAATATTGAAAAACAATTTGGGGAGCAAAAGTGTAATTTAGCCTAAATTATTATTATTATTACTCCACCGCACAGCGAGTAATACTAATAACGACTACATCAAAGACATCTAGTTAACACAGCCACAATTACTTACACTCTGTTTGGTTTTTGGGAAGAAAGTGAGAGGAAAGAAAGTGAGAGGATTGTTTAAGTGTTTGATATGAGAGAAAATGAGAGGAAAGAAAACCAAAATTTTTGCTCCCTTTATTTGGTTAAGTAGAAAGTGAAAGGAAATGAAAAAAATATTTATGAAATGACCAAAATACCCTCACATAATAATTTTAAAATACAAAAATAATGTGGCCTTCTAGTCCTTCTACGTCAATTTGGTAGTAGTTCTGTCACATGTTCCTGCCTTCATTCGCATGCAAAGCTTTGGCCAGCAAGTTTTCCGTCCATTTTAGAGGAGAAAAGGAAAAGGGTGGGCCCCACATGATTTTTCTCACGTTCCAAACACAGCATTAGAGAAAGAAAGAAAGCTTGAATAGGGGGGTTACAGTTCAGAGTGCAATAGGATAGAGCTCCACCACCAACTGCAAGATCATTGCCGTCATTACTGCTCGTAATGCCAAAGGTATCGGTTTAGGTAACATCCTTCGTCTTCATTTGAAGTGAATGTTATGGTAACATCCTTTTTGCCATTTTTATTTGTTGATTTTGATATAGGGACCATGGGAGACAAATGAGGTTTTGCATTGTGGTTCACTACGAAGACGAGTTCTTAATCTTGGTTAAGTTCGACATTATCTACCTCTGCTTCGTGGACTTACATGGCAATTGGCAAGGTGTAAATATTATGTAATAATGGGGCCGAGGTGTAATTTTAACAAACTTCAAGGTTGGTTTGTTTAATTTTCCCAAAGAAAATTGATTGTTGTATATAACATCTTGTGTTTAGGGCCATGATTCTCAAATTGGCATGGATAATAAATAATCCACTCCTTTCTTTTGTTTGATCCAATGGAATTATGAAAAATTATTGGATTGATCATTAACCATCAATTAATAAAAAACAATCCAACTCAATCCAATCAATTCAGTGTTTTTTTTTATTAGATGGGTTTGATGGATTTTGTTATGGACGGACTGGATAGATAATTGATCCGCGGATTCTTTTGCCGGCCCTGAACAAATTATCCTATCTATCTATACTATACTTACTATATACAAAGGAGAATATGCAGGAAATTGTTCTCCACGTGTCGATCTCTTAACCTGTCCATGTCAGTATTTTCTTATGTGTCATCTATACCATGAAACAAAGGATGACTATTGAAAAGCAAATCGGTTACATAAAGAAATAAATTCAATGCATTAAAATATATATTTCAAATTCAAATCAATCAAGCAAATCAGTAGAAGATCCAAAATTTCAATTGTATAGATTTCATTTGATTTATGATTTTTCTTCCCATCTTTTACACCCTTCCCTGTGTCTATCTCTATTCTTTTCTATCATTCAATGCTTTCTTTAGCTTTTGTCTTTTCTCCTTTGAAGTCTTTGCAGATCTATGATAACATGTAGGTGGCGTGCGTGTATTTTTTAGATCACTACCCTGCTAGGAGACCACCAGCGCTCAGCCACCATCTTTTCCTCTGAGGTACAACAATCTTTTTTCCGTTCCTTTTTATTTATCTATGTTGAAAATGAAATTGATTGACATTGAGTTTTATTTGCATAATTTTGAAAATGGATTTCTCTTAATTTTTTCCCTCTTAGATTCTTCAAAGACATCCCTGCTCCATGCTCCTTCGATTGATGATTAGGAAATCAAAGTAATTGCAATTGTTTTAATTTTAATCATTTGCATAAATGGCGTCATTTCCACTAACATGACATTATTATTCTAAGCAATTCAAATATTTCATGACATTATTTCAGTGCAATTATTGGTAATATTAATACCGTATTTGTTCCCTTATTGATTAAAAACTTAAAATAATTCGAACTTGAACTTAAAAATTTTATTGATGCCATTAATTCGAATTTAAATTGAAAATTTGTATTGACGTAAAGGTTGTTGTCTGAATTGAAAATTTGTATTTATTTAAACCAATTTGTATTAATTGATATAAAAAAAATGGCATTAACATGATATTTGTTTCCTAATCGACTAGAAATTTGAATTAACATGAATTTGAATTGGAAATTTGTATTGATGACTTTAAATCAATTTTGATTTTAAAGCAATTTTAAAATGAGAATAAATGTATCTTTTATAAAACCGATATAATATCAACTATTTAAATAATTTTAAACCTTGAACTCATTAATACTTGGTAATTTAAACTTGAACCATTTAAAACATATATCATATAATGAAGTTTTTGAATCCCAAATCATATAGGAAAACTCATATAATAGATAGAAGAAAAATAAATTTTTAACATAGAAGAAAAATAATAATATAATAGATAAATGTTTTATTTTTATTCTGAAAATTCATATCATTACAAAGATCATTGGGATGTATTTAGTATTAAAGTTTAAATAAATTACACTGAGAAATGATTAATCAGCTTAAAATTCAGTTGTTGTTTTAAAAATATATATTTACTATTAAATGAAGTACGATAGTAAGGTAGTGAGAGAAAAAATGATTAATGTTAATTTATAATTTTTCTTTAAAAAAAATTCACAATAAAACTTTAATGTCTATTTTTAAATATTATATATTTTTTTATATATTCTTTATACATATTTTTAGTTTTATCAATTTTTAGTATATAATTCCCTACAAATTTTTAAATCACAAAACGTGAAATCAACAAACATATATTTTAAAATGAAATTGTAAAAAAATTAACATATTTCTCGTGCAGGACACGGGTACATACACTAGTTATGTATATAATATCTTGTGTTATACTTTACTTGATTAGGAAAAAACGAGGATGTAATTTTCTTGTTTTAATTAAAAACAGTACGGTGAAAGTAGTGTCTAAATATAATTGTTGTCAAGGAAAAAACCAAGGCATGGTGCTTTCAATTTCTTCTAATTTGATGGGCAAGAATGGAGGAGTGCTTAAAATCGAAGACGAAATAATATTTAAGTTTGTACTCCACTACTCTTTGAGCAAATTATTAATTAATAGTTTAAAATTTGAGTTTAATTGTTATATATTGTTAATGTAAAGTTTTTTACATTGTCAAATAATTAGAAATCATGGTATGAATGACTTTTAAGTTAGTTAGGGTAAGAGTAATTTTTTTTAATTATTTGTCAATTTCTAATTAGTTGATAGTATAATATTCATACTATCAGTACATATCAATTAGATCCTTAAAATTTTATCATATTAATGGTTCAAAAAATATATATTAAGATTTCACATGCATATAAGTCAACAAAATAATTTTAGTAAAACAGCCTGTTATTATTTGTTTATATAAAAAAAATATAAAAACTAAGATCAAATGTGTCTGCTTACTTGGGGTCAATATATATAAATATACATAGAAATACTAATATATTTCATCAAAAATAAACTCTGGTAAAATTTGAATTTAATTTAGCACAAAAACAAATTGAACTTAATTGACGCTTTTTCAAGTGTTGTTGGCATTTTCTCTATTATTATAATAAATTAAGGTTGTGATTGTCAAGTAGTAATACGCTAACGGGGCGTAAATGTTATTCTAAAATTGGTTGTCATTTTCATCATGGGCCTCATCACAGGTCACCAAAGGTCCAGTCAAATTTTTGTTTATTAGGTGTAGGGTACACTGATCAGGCCTCAAGAATGGTGTAGAGCACAGTGAATTTTGAGCACATGTTTTAAAAGTTAGTTTAACAAACAGGGGCTCGTTTGTAGACAACTTCAGGGCAACATAAATGAAGTCAACAAGTTTCCTTGCCCCATAAACGTATTGTCACATCATTCGCTTTACCGACTTCCTTGCTCATTTTTTTTTTAATAAAAGTTTAGAGTGGAGGAAGACAGGAAGTCACGTTCCTTATAAAGTCAGAGAAATACTATAAATTTTTAATAAGATTTTATAGTGGAATTTATATATCACTTATCAATAGAGAAGATTGACGAATCGAATCCAAGTCATGGTTAGTGTGCACGGAAGATTTGATCACATTTATCAATCCCAATCAACACTTCCTTGCTCGATTTAGATTTATATATATATATATATATATATATATATATATAATAACAAGTGACATATGTTAACTGCCTCATTACCTGTTAATTTTTTCTTTAATAAATTATTTTCACATATTATATTTTTATTAAAAACATCATAAACCTGTTAAAAGTTCGAATTTAAATTTGATATATAGTTAGAGTAAATTAGTAATTACAAATCAAGATATATATGACTTTTAATATATTTATGATAAGAGTCAAATATTTTTAATAATATGATAATTTATATTGATTGATAGTCTAAAAAAAATTTAAACCGACGATACATATCAATTAAATATTTAAAATTTTACTTAAATTTATTTTAAATTAGATCCTTATCGTTTTATTTAGTTAGTGTAATACTATCAAAATGCACACACAAAAATCATCCATAATGGACAGAAATATGCAAATAATAAAAATAAATATTTTCTAAAGTACATCTTTTCCCCTGTTATTTCTCGAAATTATTCATATTTCTTCTCACAAACTTCCTATCTATATTTTTTCCTCTAATTATTAAAACAGCTAAATAAGTTTTAAAGTTAAAAAAAGGAAAAAGAAGGGAAGTCGGCAATGAGAGTGCCGACTTGATGGAGGAAAATAAAATAAAAGGAAACACGCAAAGAGAAAAGATATTTGAATATCCAAACTTGACACCCATTTTTGACATCTTGGTTAATCGGTGTAAATATTTGGTTAATTCAGTTCATTATATAGTTAATCACGTATAAATATTTGGTTAATCCATGGTGACTCATTAATTATACAAAGAACTGAATTAAATAGATATTTGCATATGATTAACCAAATATTTATATGATAATAAAAAATAAGCTTCATATGACTCATTAACCATATAATGAACTGAATTAACCAAGTATTCACACATGATTAACCAGGTGTCAAAAGTGAGTGTCCCAACCAGGTGTGCAAATAACACAACTACACGCAAACACATAGAAGGGTCAACAGAAAAAATAAAAAGAAAAATAGTAAAAGAGAAATCAAATTTTCAAATGCTGACTTTCTAGTGTGTGAACAAAGGTTAATATTTTGAATAAATATGTGTTGGTTCAGGTGAAAAGAATTTGAATATTAAACATATGATTCTGGATTTAATATTTAAATTCGTATATATAAAGGGAAAAAAAATAATATTAGGAGCCCATGTTGACATACCTAACAATTCTCCAGAAGAATAGTGTTTCATCTAAACCAAGAAAAAAAATGAATATTTTGAAAAATAATGAGGAAAGTGTATATTTTGAAAAATAATCTTTTATTTATATTTTTGTGTCTCACGATGGTTAGGTTTAAGGTTTTTTTTTTGGATACGCATGTGGGTTTATGTTAAGTTGGCGTCTGTGAGCACAGCTGGCTATTAGCGGAGCCCAGCTGGCACTGTACGGGAACAAATACGCAGCTACCGTCGCCGTTTTTGTCTGTTCCTTTTCTTTGGTTGAAAATAAATTCCGCTCGCTTGGGAGTTGGAACCAGTACATGACTGAGGAGGACCAGTCTCTAGAGGCACAGATCTAAAGCCACAAAGTCGTGACGAAATTACAGTTTTGCCCTTTTGTTTCGTTTTCTCATTTCTGAAACGATCATTTTCTAGGTATGTGTGCATGGGATTTGCAATGACAATGTGCTAGATAAGCTTCGGATTATTAAGATGCCCTTCGTCATTTTATAGTAGGACTTCGCTAATTATTAATTTTAGAATTTATTATTTAATTTAATAATATATATACAAAAAATATTATATATTTTTTAATTATGTAGAATATAAATATAAGATAAGTATATTTAATATTTCATTCGTTAAGCCATTTTAAAAATCAATACAAATTTAGAATTGTTCATTTTCTTTCCTCCTCTTCGTAGACACCGAAACACGATCGATGATTGCGCTTACAATTCTAAAATGTAGTGATTCTGGAGAGCACAAGGAACATCCGCACCCAAAAGAACCCACCTACAAACCCATCTCTACTTTCCAGTTCCGTTTCCATAAAGAAAGTAACAACGTACGTCTTTATATCAAAAGCATATTCAAGATATGTTTTAATTTTATTTTTGCATAGGTTACAGAAAAATGTATTCAAATTATAAATTTAATAAAAAATAATAATAGATGAGATGAGCGAATGTGCAAATGAATGAGTTTTTTTTTTTTTGAAAGAATGAATGAGTTGTTATTATAGTAGTTAATTGATGACAAGTATTATAAGACGAACTACGATTATTTAAAATAGAGTACCTAATACCCCTACCTTACAGCATCACATGGAACCTACTACTACTAGTTGTCATGAAACAAATAGAGACCAGAACCATGTCATGTAACCTGTTTTCTAGTTTGGGAAACTCTTTCCCGATGAGACAAAATAATCCAGTGAAAAAAATGCAGCAAAATTCTTAAAAAAAACCTGCTGGAAAATGTGCAAGAAACTCATGAATTTTTAGAGGTGAAAGTTAACGTATTTAATATAATATCTTATATTGAAGGGTTAAATAATTACACAATGTGTAAACAAAAAAAAAAAAAAAAGAGTATACCATGTATTATTCAGTTTGGTTTTAAACTCAGTACTCAAATTTAATACTAGAGTAGGACCACTTTTTAGTCACCGAAGATATAATAATTATCAATTTAGTCCACTAAACACAGGCAAGGCGTTAAGCATATCCAACCCGATTCACGAAATCGGTGGATCCGAACCAAATCGATCTGATTTTGACGGTTTGGATTGGTTTATCAATTTGGATTTGATTTAAATTGTTGAATCTAAACATCATTGGTTTCAGTTTCTGGTTCAAAACTTTTGAACTCGTATATGTTGTTATTAAATTAATATATATAATTGTTTGACATAAATCACTTATCCCCCTTGAATTTACCATTTATGCCGGGAAGATTCCACTCCCTTAAACAATTTTTTCTGATTTGTTAGATTTTTTTTTATCAACTTTCAAAAATTGACATTTATTTAATTAATATAAAAATTAGGACACCTTGGTAAACCAATCCAAATCCAACCCAAATTTAATCTGATTGGTTAGGTTCGGATTGCAGACAAAAATTTGCAAAATCATATCCAATTCAATTCGATCGACATTAATTGATTACGTCAAATCCGATCCAAATGAATTTGATTACAATCATATTTATAGAAAGGGTTTTTCTATCCTGTGCAATTTTGCACATGTTAAGGATATCAAAATAGTAAATTTGTATAGGAAGTTGTGTATTTTAGACTTTCAATACTGAAATGCTTACTTTTCCAATAAATAGTTACTGATTTTGGGTTTCTTAACCTGCGCAAAGTTGAATATGATAGAAAAACCCATATAGGAAAATTATACTCATCTCATATATGAGGTTTGACTTAATTACACCCAATACTCCCACTTGTTTCAAAATTTGCACCAACCTCCTTTAAAGTTTATATGTTACTATTACACTTGCCTCCTGAAGGATGATGATTAAAATGATACCTTAAGGAAAGGTAAATCTAACTGAATGCAACTTTTGAAACAATAAAAATATGATTAAGTAAAATATCAAAAAGATTAACGTAATTTCCCTTATTTTTATCTAGCTACCTGCAGCTACCATTAACGGGAAGTTTTGGCATAACATCATAATGTATATTTGAATTTATTTAGACTATTTTAATATTTTAATCAAACATGCAAATATTCAAATATCATAAATCATATATAAAAATCAACACCAAGTGATATTGAAAAGGATGAATCTGCGAACAAATTCACAGCACCTAGGTTAATAGCATAACACGACAAAATGCCTACAATTAATTCCCATATTTCAATTAACCACCCCTTCCGGTAGATGAGGAAGAAGGAAAAGATTTGAGTATATGGGAGGTTGAGAGAGAAAGATGACTTTGCATTTAATTCTTTTTTCTTATAAAATATACATCTTAAAATTTACTAATTAATGATTATTACTATCAAATGCCCTGATCATTAAATTATTCCCATTTATTTGTTTTATTTTTAGGACAGACTTTTATAATAGAAATATCCAGACTTGTATATTAAATTAGATTATACTTTTTTAAAAAATGGCTAAATCTCTTAAATTACTCTCATTTTTTTTTTACAAAATAAATTACTCTCATTATAAAATAATAGATGTCACTATTAAGAAAAAAAAAGATGTCACTATAATTTCTTAATATTTAAAATTCAAATTTTAGAATTGATCGATTAGGCATATCTTGTTTTAAGATTTACATATTTTCTCTTTTAATTTATACTTTTTGACTTTGCTTGAATTAATGATATACTATAGTTTTCACCCGTGCGATGCACGAAAGAATTATGTGTAAAGAGAAATATTTGACTTTTTTTCTGAAACAATTTTGATACTTTAATATGAAAATAATAAATTAAAATAGTAAAGAATAAGTATTTATGTAGTATAAGAAGGACAAATAGATAGACAAAAGAATGAATAAGTTTAATGGTATTTGTATAAAATTTGGATGTTTTTATTGATACACCAAAATGATGTCTTTAGTAAAAAAAAAAAACAATTTATGATGTGTTTTTGTATGAAAACTTTTGTCACTACGATTGCATAAGAGCATTATAGAATAGTGTTAAGTTAAGTTTAAAATTAAATCATCAATGACAAAATAATTTGAAATTTATGGCTAACACTATGTTTAAACTTCTAATCACAAAAGCGATTAACCAAATTCCTTTACTGTGACAAAGATGAAAAATAATAACGAAATTTTAAATATTTTGTCAAACATTTTATTTTATTTTATTTTATTTTATTTTATATTTTTATAAATTTAAAAATATACAGACAACGGGATGCTTGTTAATCAATTAAGTAATATAATTTAAATTTGATTCCTCATTTTTGAATGTGACTCTTCATAACTTTATTTATATATTTTTTCTAATGTATTTTCAAATCCTTTGATTATTTGCTATAATTATTTACTTTTGTTTACTCAACTATAATTATTTACTTATTTGATATTATGTTCCAAATAATAAGTATTGATTTTATTGATTATAAAATCAATATAGGATTTTATTTGAAACAAAACTAAAGAATAATGTTCTAAATGATATTTCAAAGTGGCGCAGAGTCTTCGACTTCGAAGTGCCATTGCTGAGCTAGACTGTGAAGTTGTGGTTATGGTTAATATGGTAAATTCAAAGCAATTTCATTGTCTGTATTTAAAACCTCTCCTTGAAGAGGCAATCCTTCTGATTGAGTTTCGATCTAGCATATCTACCGTGAAGCTAATAGAAGTGCAAATTACTTAACTAACAACGAAGGATTAATCACTATTCGTGGGATGTGGTTTTTGTTGGCAAAACATTATTTTAACACCGCCAGGAATCGAACTCGGAAGCAAATTGAGTCGACTCCTAGAGTGTCGACGGACAGGCCTTACAACCACTAGGTCAAGATGCTTGGTGAATGTTCCTTAGTTAACTTTTCTGTTATCCTTTCCTTTGCAGGAAAAAAAAATGTTCTAAATGATATTGTGCAATCAGAAAAACTATAACATAACAAAATCAAATTAAAAATATAAAATAGTAATACATTGGTTTATAATATATATAAAATATATAAGATAAGATAATGATACTAATACTTTTCGCTTTATGATTACATCTTCAATATAACAAAATTAAACCTTAGTAGAAAAACGAATTTATTATCAAATATGAGTAATATTATTTTAACATCAAAATTGGTCCTATGGGGACACTTTACTTTTTAGTAGGTTATTTTTTTACTTTATTCTTTCTCTTTCTCTATTTCATTGGTTCATAGTCTACTAAAAAGTAAATATCCCCTATAGTATCTAATTTTAGTATCAAAATAACATTATTCTTCAAATATATATCAATTTTTTCATTATACCGAGTACATATAATTTTTGAAACTAAACAAACATACTCATATTATAAAATATTATTGATCCAACAACGCAAGGATCACACAATTGAGAGATTCAATCAACTCCGACAACTTCACATCTTGAAGGTAGTGACAACACATGCATTTTAGTCCCGTTAATGTGAAATTTGACTACATTAAAAAAGAAATTCGAAACCGTAATATCGATGACATAGGATGGCAAACATGGCTTGTGGCATAAATAAGTAGCATCCAGCATGTGATCGTCTGCATGTGTGGAAAAAAACAGAGTGAAAAAAGAAGAGCACAAGTCAAAGTTGTCATTAACCTCAAAATCTGTCATAAACGGTAAAATTATCACGGAGAGATACCGTGACAAATCTGAAGTTTCGCAACGTGTCGAAGGGCAAATCTGTCTTTCTCCCACCTTATAAAAGTTCCCATACCGGTCCTCCTTCCAACACATCCATCCTAATTCCAAACTGGTCTGAAGCCGCCGCCGCGTTTCTCTCTTTCTCTCTATTCTGCACTTTTCCGGTAACCTTCGCCGGAGAAACCACTTCTCACGGTGACCTTCGCCGGAGCGAAATCGTGTTTTTTATAAGCCTTTTTCCGTTGTATTAGGTTGCGGGGATAGAGTTGTTTTAAACGACTGCGTGCATGTTGAAACGGCGACGTTTTGTTATGAACCATCGGAGGGAAGCGTGGAAGCGGCATCGTACCACGTAGTTTAGATTGATCGGTTATGGGAAGGGTGGTGGTGGGAGTGGCGGTGAGTGTGGCGGTGGCGGCGTGTACGGTGGCGGCGTTGGTGGTGGGAAGGAGAGTGAGGAGCAGAAGGAAGTGGAGGAAAGTGGTGAATGTGTTGAGGGAACTGGAAGAAGGGTGTGAGACTAAGGTTGAGAGGTTGAAGCAGGTGGTGGATGCTATGGCTGTTGAGATGCACGCTGGTTTGGCATCTGAAGGTGGTTCCAAGCTCAAAATGCTACTCACCTATGTTGATAATCTCCCTAATGGGTAATCCTTTTCTTCTTTTATCTTAGTTTTGCAACATTGGGTTCCAATTTCTTGGCCTCTTTTGTATCCTTAACTGTACCATTGAATAAAAATCCTTTTATTTTATTTTATTTTTTTGGTAGGAATTTGGGAATGGGACTTTGTTTAGTTGTTGATTTGGAAGTGTTGAGGAGCAATTGGTATATTCTTTTCATTTCTACTTTGCGGAAAGTGAAATGTTTTTGGTTCACATTGTTTGATTCTTTGGTTCAAGTTGTCATTTAGTTGCTTCTTTCTCAGCTTTCCCTAATTTTGGCGTTTTTGTAAATGTGCTTGTAATTTCGATGTTCTGCTGTGTGTATAGTTTCACACAATCGCACCTATGCTTGCATTCACTTGTGGTGTATATTGTTTTGAAGCATGTGCATGACATTTTTTTAGGGAATTTTGGTTATAAGAACACTAACTTTCTCAACATCCAATAGATGGTTATGTACTATGCTGTTTTGAAAAATCAACATTGTGAAGTATGATTGGTACAAATTAACATGCTGTTTTTATTTTAACAGGACTGAGAGAGGAACATATTATGCACTACATCTTGGGGGTACAAATTTTAGGGTCTTGCGGGTTCATTTAGGTGGTCAACAATCCTCTCTCTTAGAACATGAAGTAGAACGACAACCCATTCCCCAACATTTAATGACTAGCTCAAGCGAGGTGACTTATTTTAAACTCTACAATTTTAGCATTCTCTGGGATTTGTTTGTTCTTTTAACATGATTGAGTTTAATTGATTTTGCTGCTTGCAGGATCTCTTTGATTTTATTGCATCTTCATTAAAGGAGTTTATAGCAAAAGAAGGAGATAGTTCCAAGATTCCACGAGACAGAAGGGAACTTGGATTTACATTCTCTTTTCCTGTGAAACAAATGTCTGTTTCCTCGGGCATTTTAATCAAATGGACAAAAGGGTTTTCCATTGTAGATATGGTTAGTCACTTGACTTTCAACCAGTTTCTATGTGAAAAGCTTATGTGTTCATAGGGGGAACTTTGTGGAAAGCAGCAATTCTTGTTTCATTGCTCCTGCTAAAACTTAATCATTTTAGTGATGATATGTGCATGTTTTTAAGGAAAAAATAATGATCTTAAACAGGGTAATGATTTGATTTGTTTTTAAGCCTAAAGTATCCAGCGTGTGTTTCGATGGTGCCTCCCTATCTGCCAAACACGCATTTTGCGGAAGCTACCGAGTACCTTTTGCGTGTGAAACGCGATTACAATCCTAAAGCACGCGGTTTCAAGCACACAGTCAGTTTGTCGTGTAGTGGAATTTAGATCTTGATGTGGGGTTACATTTGATATAGGTCTTGGAGAAGGCTACCAGCTGTTCGGGCCCAAGTATTAGTCTTTAAAAATGGCTATTTTTGTCTTTTCCCTTTAAATAGTTTCCGAAAATGGGTATAAAGATCCTATTCAAGTTGCACTCAGTCTTTCAGAAGTAACGATGTAAATATCAAAGCTATATATTATTAATTCAGTGCGTGTTTGGATGCTGCCTCCCTATCCGCCAAACATGCATTTCGCGGAAGCTACTGTTAGTAGCTTTCGTGTTTGAAATGCTTTTTAACCCTAAAGCATGTGGTTTCAAACACGCTGTCAGTTTGTCGTGTATTGGAATTTAGATCTTGATGTGGGGTTACATTTGATATAGGTCTTAGAGAAGGCTTCCAGCTGTTCAAACCCAAGAATTAGTCTTTAAAAATGGTTATTTTTTGTCTTTTCCCTTTAAATAGTTCCAAAAATGGGTATAAAGATCCTATTCAAGTTGCACTCAGTCTTTCGGTAGTAAAGATGTAAATATCAAAGCCTATATATTATTAATATTAAGAGTGGAAACTATTTGTTGTCAGGTAGGGAGAGATGTTGCTGCATGTTTGCAGGATGCACTGACACGAAAAGGCCTTGATGTACGAGTAGCTGCCTTGGTAAGGAAGTACTTTCTTTTTCGCATGTTTATGGTCCCAAAATTTTACCACTAGAAAATTAAGGTATCTTGCAATTCCTGAGATCACATTTGCCTTAATGAATTATGTTTTTTACATGCAACAATTTTGATCAATGTAGATTTAAATTTTAGAAATGGATGTGTGTTCAATCCTTCAATGTATTGCTACTTTTGCACAAAGCCATTTTTATACTTGTAATTCATTTTGGACTGAAGGATACATGGTAAAACTTGTAGAAATGGTACTTGTATACATTATTGTTAAGAAAATGTGTAACGTTTCTACTGCGGTATATGCAGTTTTTCTTGGGATCAAACTAAATCTGTTTAAAAAAGTTTAATGCCTTGTGAATGTAGATGGAATATGCACGACCTTATTTTTTGGTACCCTGATTTCGTGAGGGAAAATGTGTGCTGTCATGTCAAATAAATCCTTTTTGTTTTATTGTATTACTTGAAACGTGATTTCCTGTTCATTTTAATCAGGTTAATGACACTGTTGGAACATTAGCTTTGGGACATTATCACGATGCAGATACTGTTGCTGCAATTATAATTGGTACTGGTACAAATGCCTGCTATTTGGAACGAATTGATTCTATTATCAAGTGTCAGGGTCTTCTTACAACATTGGGACGCATGGTATTGCTCTTTCTGTTTTTTGCTTTTTTCTTTTGGTTTTGGTTTTGAACTTATTGTAGCTCTTCTGCATTTTAGGTTGTCAATATGGAATGGGGAAACTTTTGGTCATCTCACTTACCAAGAACAGTGTATGACATTGATTTAGATGCTGAGAGCCCTAATCCAAACGATCAGGTTAGGTTCTGCTTCTCACTACTCCTGTTGCTTGATTTTCCATGACTAAAATTTGGAGATTTTGATGCAGGGTTTCGAGAAAATGATATCAGGAATGTATCTGGGTGACATCGTGAGGAGAGTCATTCTCAGGATGTCATTAGAGTCGGATATGTTTGGACCTATTTCTTCCAAGCTTTCAATGCCTTTCATACTGAGGTGTGTACCGTGTCTGACATATCATGTTAGATTCGTGATCCTTATCATGTTATTGTTTTGATCCTAGTGCCTGTATAGCATGTCTCTGTCATATTTTTTTCCTGGCAATGCTCGTACGATATCTATGTGACCAAATTTTGGACGTCATGAGTAGTTTCTTTGTATTTCCTTGAACGTGCGACACAAAGGGGAGAAAAAATGCTCTTAGTGAAAACCTTAGGCATAGGCTGAGATGTTATATTTTCTTTGTTGGTTGGAATTCGTAAGTTTTGGTTCCATTTCTGAAATGATGTGATATTGTAAAGTCTAAAATGTTCCACGATCAATTGTTTGCATCCAATTCTCTGGTTTGATATACATTTAAACTGTTTCCTGATGGAATTTCAGGACTCCTTTGATGGCTGCTATGCATGAGGATAATTCTCCTGACTTTAGAGAGGTAGCAAGAATCCTTAAAGACATCTTTGAGGTAAACAAGTCAGACACCATATGTTTTTGTCCCTATATGAGTTGATGAGTTGACTCCCTGCTAGTCTAACAATAATTTTATCATGATGGGTTTGGCTGTCTCAGATTACTGATGTTCCTTTGAAGGCAAGAAAAATTGTGGTGAAGGTGTGCGATGTGGTGACGCGTAGAGCTGCTCGATTAGCAGCAGCCGGTATTGTTGGTATCTTGAAGAAGATCGGTAGGGATGGGAGTGGTGGCATCACAGGGGGAAGGAGTAGAAGTGATATGAAAATGAAAAGAACAGTTGTGGCAATTGAAGGAGGATTGTATTCTAGCTATACATTGTTTAGGGAGTACTTGCATGAAGCCTTGGATGAAATATTGGGTGAAGATATTGCTAAGCATGTAATTCTAAAGGTCACTGAAGATGGATCAGGCATTGGAACCGCACTGCTTGCTGCCTCGTATTCATCCTAAAATGTGGATAGGGTACAGCTGCTAAAAAGATATATATTGATATATATACGTATAGCCCTGTAAATCAGAATTTATTCTCTATATTTAATTAATATCTCTGTAAAAAGGAGGTTTCGTCTATTCTTTGATCAAGTTATCTTCATTTATATAATTCTTGTAATTTTTTTACTGAATGTTTTTTATGGCATTGATCTCTAATCAGTTGAGATCGTTTGGATGTAATACGATGGTATTAGGAGTGATGACTTAAGCTTGAAATTGTGTATACGTCTTGTTTTCTTAAAAAAAAAAATTGAAGTCTAGAAGTGTTACCTCCGTTCTCCACCAGCATGTTGAGATTATCTTATTAACCATTGCACTCATGATGCCCCAGATACATGGAGAGACATTCTTTACAACTTTAAACTATAAAAAATTTATTTAAAAGTTATTAAAATTAAGAGATCAGTTTAACGTAATTTACTGTTTACCATCATATAAAATTGTCAACGTGTGTCAATATGCCTATTGCCGATTTCCAATCTAATATACAATTAAATAAACAAGAATAATTCGACCTAGGTTAATTTAGAAATCTTAAGCCTTAATTTATTTTCAGCGAACTTTAAGCTATTAGCAACTGCAAAGCCAGCACCGGACATTAGGGAGCACTAATATTTATAAAAACTTATGCTATTTATATGTCAGCAACATAATGGCATATGAAGGATAAACAATGAATAATTATTATCAATTGAACTAAACAAAAAATTATGCAATATGATGTAGAGAAAAACAACATAGATAAACAAGAAGAATAGCATCAATTTTTTTTTTTTGTTCGATTAGAAGGAAAATCAAAAGACGAGCACTAATCTCTTAACCTAACTGCTAACAAGGTTTGGACCAACTGGGAAGGGCAAGCATCCGACGCTAAGAACTTGCTGCTGGAGGAAGCACCAGCTTTGGCAAGCCAGTCCGCAATTTCGTTACAGCAACCAAGGCAAAGAATAGAATCTGCGGATTCCATTGATAACCGATGCATAAGGATGAAACTGAGAAGGCTCCTTCTTGATCAGTTCCAAAGCCATCTTCGAGTCAGACTCTACAACCACATTTCGGGATCCAGAACCCCAAGCCCAGTCCAATCCTCTCTGAATAGCCAACAACTCAGCTAGGAGGTTTGAAGCAAAACCACTGGAACCTGAAAACCCAGATACCCATTCTCCAAGGTGACTCCGAACCCCGCTCTGCCTGGATTCCCTAAGCTGCTCCCATCTACATTCACCTTCACCGCATCCAATGGGGGTGACCACTTCACCATCCTACAACCACTGAAGAATAACATCATTTGATTGTAGACAATAAGATTAGGGGTTTAAGATTTTATATGATACATACATTGTATTAGCAAAATGGATTTAATTGGTATATACTGACAGTGTAAAGAAATTCTACTTTGTCAACCAATAAGGAATTAATTACATCATTAAAGATGTTTGATTCTTTATCTAACTATCTTAAAAATCATTAATTTCATAATTTTTAATTAGTTGTCAATATAAAATCTCTTTACACTAGCTGTGCATAGAAATTAAACTCTTGCGAGATATACATGGGTGATAATCTATTCCCTTGATTTTTTTATCATCAATTAAGATACCACATGTTACTCTATAGATGGCAACCTATAGGTGTCAACAATTAGATTATTTAGTATTTACTACTAACAGTTTTTTTTTTTTTTTTTAAGTTCCCACGTTTAACATGGCTATACCATCTTGGGGTGTATATGGGTCTGGGTAGACCCACAAAACTAGCCATTCAGACCCAATCAAACACAAATATTGTGGGTTGGTTCGGGTGATTGGGTTGGGTTGGGCAAAAAGATATAGGACCCATAGAGTATGTGTTGAGCAATAGGTTTTAGAGTTCCAAACCCACTGAACGCAACCCAATCCATATTACTTAGTTTTGTGTTGATGGTTGTTGAATGTTGATGACTTTTACTTTTTCATTATAATAATTTAGATTTTAGTTGGCCGTTGTTGATGATTTTAGACTTTTAATTCATGGTTGTTGATGTTATTTAAAGTTTTAAACATGTTTATTTATCATTTTTGAGATTTCCCACATTTTCTACCATGACAGACCCGCAGACCGGACCCAAAATTGAACATTTGTGTCTTTCTTGTCAGACCTGACGAGTTGGGTTGGCTTGGGTTTCATAATTTATTTTGACAAACCCAACCCAACCCAATCATCTTTGATTGGGTTGGGTGCCAAAATTCACTAAACCCAACACAACCCACCCCAAGGACACCCTTGATGCCATCAGTTAATCTATCCAGTTTCAAATAAGTGTCATTTAAAATAAAATAAAAATTAAGTGTCATTTTAGATAAATTATTTTTGTTCAATTTATCTTTAGAAGCTCAAGAAAGTAATTATATTTTTAATCTTTATCGTTATTCATTGGTATTTCCACCAAACAAAGTGAGAAGAGCATTAACAAAATGATAATATTTTGAGTATTTTAATAAAACTTAAATTAGTTAAATATAATTCTATTTTATTTTAAATTGAGATATTTCGTAACTTTCTTATTCCTTGAGATATTTTATTTGAATGGCATATATTCTAAATGGGAGAGAGCGACACTTGATGCAAAAGACTTCAACTTGAAAAATCCCATAACTCTCAATCTAAAATTTTCAAATCTCTTTAGTTTGTTAAGATGTGCAGAACATGTTCTTAGAGTAACCTTTCCCCATGGAGTTATGTTAATGATACAATTTTGCTTTAATTTGTCTTGATTAGTTTTGATTTTGTTATTTATTAGACCATGAAGTATATCCATAAGTCTATAAGTCGTCACAAAAATAAAAGTAGCTAAAAAAATTTAGGGTGAAGGCTAAAAAGGTCGAACCAGAAGTATTAAGCTAATAGAAAGGAGAAAATAAAATAAAATAAAATAAAATAAAGTAAAGTAAAATCTATACAACTATATACAATGTATATCAATTTAATCTTAATAATAAATAGCATATATTTTCAGTTTCACCCGCCTATTCCAACTAATACAAATATATACAAATGGTCCTATTGATACAAACAAAAGTACTTGGTGATATACACAACACAACACATGATATACTCAATAGAATTATTAAATAAGCAAATAAATCGTCATGACTATTTGGAACACATGCCTTTTAGGGGAAATAATAAACAAAAAAAACCTTGTTGGGGGCACTGAAGAGGTTTTACGGGGAAAAGAAGATTAATGTAAGTGGATGGAGAAAATTGAAAAAAGGGAGGGTGTGAGGTAACTGAATAATTGAGCCAAGAAATGAAGCAATTTTTGTTTTGAGGAGAAGAAATGCAAAAAGGAGAGGAGAGAGATAACAAATTGTTAATGCCCTTTACTATTAAAATTTAATTTGTATGCACTGTCAATATAAAATATTTTTATACTGACATCCAATAATATATTAACAAATCAACATTATTGTTATTTTATCTTTAGTTATTAAAATGAAGGCA
The DNA here is from genome assembly GCA_035048595.1 of Echinosophora koreensis. Lineage (NCBI taxonomy): Eukaryota > Viridiplantae > Streptophyta > Magnoliopsida > Fabales > Fabaceae > Echinosophora > Echinosophora koreensis. The sequence continues at coordinate 13,619,012 of JAPCYP010000003.1, read as the reverse complement.
CATATGTCAAAATGTTAGTGGGTGTCAGTGTAAAATTTTTTACATTGACAGCACATAATACTTTAATCCTTTTTAAAAAGGAGAAGGAAAAAAATATTTAGAGAAGCTTGTAAGCTGAGACATTTTGGCAATAGTAAAGTAGAGAGATGATAAGATGACATGTGTGTCTTGAACGGTGGAATTTTTCCTAATTTGTGTATAAGCTTCAAAGCTTAAACTTCAAATTCAAATAACAAAACCTTCAAACCAGAACCTTCTTTTGATCTTTTCTTTTCTGTAAGCGGAAGGAAAAAAAAAAGAGGGAAACCTATAAGGTGACACGTGTATAGATAATAGTGGAAAGTTATTGAGTTTTAAATATAGTTTTATAGATTATGAATGATATGTTAGTGTCTCTAAAAAAAATTGAATGATAATACGTTGACTAACAACAGACAGGTTTTGTAGCGAGAAAAAAAAGAACAGACAGGTTTTGATAATTGACATTTGATACTGAAAGTGTGAACTCTGGGCCGTTAGCGTTTTGGCCCTTTTTTATTTTTAAAATTTTCATGTTTTATATTTTTAGATAAATAAAAATAAAAAAAAGTAAAATATATAAAAGTAATTGGACTGCCTGGTGCGGGTTCAGTATTTTGGACCGGGCCAAAAAGGTCCAGAATTAAAATAGGCTCAAATTTTGCTGTAAAAACCCTACAATCTATCTGGCTTATTCGTACCGGCCCAGATGTAACACCCCTCTTGGGCATTACTTCGTAACACGTGCGGAAATAAATAAAATATTAATTTGCTGGTTGTTTTCGGAAAATAATTTATATAAGTATATAAATGTCCTAAACCTGGTACAAAATTTTTCCTACGATTGTGTAAAAACTTAAACTTATTTTAAGTTTATAACGACACATTTTCACCCATCATTAAATAGGTTCTGGTCATGTATATGAAATTTTCTCGACTCGAAACCTAAGTCAAAACGTGAATAAAAGAAGCTAGAATTTTTTACAAAAATTCCGACAGAACCTCCTCTGTAATTTCAACATCCCAGAATTTAAAACACCTGCTAAAACATTTAGGGCTCGTTTGGTGGTCAGGATAGGATAGAGACGGATAGGATAAGAGAACATGATAGGAGTAGGATAGGATATGAACAGGATAAGCTGTTATCATATCCGACGTTTGGTATCCACCAGATAACTAACTGGATAAAATTTAATTTTAGTATGAATTTTAAAATTTTTGTTTTTATTCTAAATGCTCTCATATTTTATTAGATTTTACATTTTTTATATTTTCATTTTTAAATATATAAAAAAACAAAATTATCATTGTGATAAAATTACATATAATTTTTAAAATTTTTAAAATGTTGTTTAACTTGAGCACCAAAAATATTGTTTAACTTAAATTAATTTTTTTTATAATTTTAAATACTCTTTTTAGTTTTTACTTTACATATGGTTAAATTCTTAGAATAATTTTTATATTTTTAATTTTTTTAAATTAATAAAAAATAACAAAATTAGCCTTGTGACAAAATAAAAACAATTTTTAAATTAATTATTAATATTTTAAATTAATACATCAAGATAGTAATATTCTAAAAATAATTACATCAACAAACTATTCATGACCAAAAGTAAAATCTTAGATTTCCATTTAAAAGAAAAGCCCTCCGGGCCATAAACAGTCCACTCAAAATAAAGGCTCTCCGAGCCATACTGATACATACTATCAAAAATCTATAACATCTCGAAAAAAAACCTAAGCTGGTCGTTCTAAAAGTTATTTATAGGGAAAACTTCCACGATTCTCACTATTATGACCGATGACTGACATCTGACATCTTCAAGAATTGGGACTAATGTCCCCTAGTGAAGCTGGAATCCTCTTTTCATCAATAGTAGGTACAAAATGAGTGGTTAACATCGAGTCTAAAAATAAACACTTCTCTAGTTTTTGAATATAAAAGTAAAGGGTGACAAATATATACTTTCAAAATTTGAAATAAAGTAGAGATTAATAGTTGAATTGATCAACTAAGAAAATCCACGGTCCAACATTTAATCTATGATTAATGTCAAACCAACATATTTTCAAATCTAAAATCAAATAGAGTAAAATATGAAAATAATTTTCTTTCACGCATATCATTTAAAATATTTTTCTAAACAAATACTAATAGTGACAATAACATAAAATTATTATCTAGTAAGCGTGAATGCACTGAAATAAGTCAGTGCTAACGCACCCAATAAAATAATTTAAAAAGAGTAATCTAATAACTTAAACTAAACCACATAAACAAAAATAAATATAACATCCAAATAAAATAATTACTCAGGTGTAAAAACTGGGGTGTTACACCATACCTTTTTTGCCGCTTCTAATCACTCTTATGTTGTTCAGCCCTTGCTTTCACGTGTTGTTGAGCTCTAAACAAATGATATCGTAGTTGTCTCAAAGCTTCATCCCTCTCGACTAAAGCATGAGCAACTGCCACCACCCTGATTTTATAGGGTATAAAACACAAAATGGTAGGTGGTTTTCTCCTATAGACGATTTCAAAAGGAATAACATTTATAGACAAATGCCAATTAGAATTATAACACAATTCTGTCCAAGATAACCAGAGAGACCACTCTTTCGGTAGCGATTGATAACCTCTGTTTGACCATCTATTTCAGGGTGGTATGATGAGCTCATTTTGAGTTTGGTGCCTGAAAATTTAAACAGTTCGGTCCAAAAATGGCTTAAAAAATGGGATCCCTGTCACTGACAGTAGATTTAGGAATGTCATGAAGCCAGACCATTTTTTTTTTTCTTCCAAAAACAACTATGCTACCCCTTTAGTTGTATATGGGTGTTTTAAAGCAACAAAACGAGCATACTTGGAGAGTCTGTCCACTATCACCAAAATGACATCAAACCCCTTAGATTTTGGTAAACCGAAATGAAATCCATGGACACATCATCCCAAACCACTTATGGAATCTCTAATGGTTGAAGCAGATCGGTCAGAGATAAAGAAAAGTATTTGTAGCATTGGCAAACATCACACTTATGGACATACTGTTGCACATGCTTCTTCATTCCTACCCAATACAAGTTTTCAACCAAACGTCTATAAGTTCTATAATAACCTGAGTGTCCACCTTATGGGGTACTATTATTAGATTTTGGGCCTAACTCAATCCCAAAAGCTAGCTTATAGGATGAGGATTGCCCTCTACTTATAAGCTCTCATTAGAGACTATCTCTAGTCAATGTGGGACTTGGGAAATGAGAGCTTATAAGTAGAGGGCAATCCTCATCCTATGAGCTAGTTTTTTGGGATTGAGTTAGGCCCAAAATCTAATAACTATGGAACTCCTCCAACAATTTCGGAATCCAAGGAGAAGACACGGGTATCACCAAACACCCATTATACAATAAGACCCCTCGAGCATATGTAAATCCCTCGTTAACTATTGACTCTGCTTGAATAACAGTGATAATCTTGCTAAGAAATGGATCCAGGTGTACACCCTCGGTTAAATCCTTTCCCTCAACCCACAAAGGAAAAGAATTGATCATGGATAATTCAACACCTTCGTCTCTTATAGACAACACATCAGTCGCAATATTTTGCTTCCCTGACTTGTACTTCATATCAAATTTGTACCCCAATAGTTTAGCAATCCAACACTGCTTATCTGTAGTGGTAATTCGTTGTTGCAGCAAAGATTTTAGACTCCGATGATTCGAATACACCACAAAAGGCCTTCCTAACAAATAAGGTCGCAAATGTTGAATAGCTAGCACTAATGCCATTATTTCCTTCTCATAGGTATACTTAGACAAGTTTGTTGCAGTCAAAGCCTTGCTAAAATAAGCTATGGGTTTCGTCTCCTTCATAAGGACCACCCATAAACCCTTACTTGAGGCATCACACTCTACTTCAAACATCTTAGAGAAATTAGGCAATGCAAGAACAAGGGCTGAAGTTATAAATCACTTCTAGTGATCAAACGCCTCTTGTTCCTCCTTACCATTTAAATATATCCTTCTTTGTCAGTGCTGTTAGGGGTTGTGCAACCTTACCATATCCTTTGATAAATTTACGGTAATAACCAGTGAGGCCTAAGAAACCACGAACTCCCTTAACATTGACTGGAGTAGGCCAATCAAGTACAACTTTAACCTTAATTGGGTCCATGGAGACACCGGCATAAGAGATAATGTGGCCTAAATACTCCACCATCTTTTAAGTAAAATGACGTTTCTTTTGGTTGACATAAAACTGATTCTTCTGCAACACCTCAAGGACAACCTTGAAATGAACCAAATGAGATTCCCAATCATGGCTATATACCAGAATATCATAAAAAATAACACATACTTACGCAGTAGAGGTCGAAATAGCTAATTCGTGGTAGCCTAAAAAAGTTGAAGGAGCATTGGTGAGGCCAAAAGACATCACTAAATAATCGTAGCGGCCAAAAACCCACCCAAATATTAGACCCCAAATCCAATCACCGTCCGAATAAATAGAACTGCCAGAGCCAAACCAATACCAAGGCTAAACAGTGAGCACCAACACCGAAGACAAAAGAACTCCACACAAGGTATATCCACCCGAGGACAACTGCTTCAATTGATTTCAGAAAATCCCTAAATAGCATTTCAAACACAAATAAAAGTTGATATTCCCATTCAAATAAGTTAGAACGAAGACCCCACCAGTTTACACCATAACAGGCATTACAAGGGTATGGGTGCGTGTACGGGTACTATGGTACCCGCCCCGCACACGCACACACATATGTGTGTGTGTGCTTATTAATATTGGTAATGTATAATTTTAACTATAAATCAAATTTTAAAATCAAAATTAATCTAAAGATTCTTAACTTTCTAAAAGTATCAATACCTATACTTCCTTTTTGATGTTTTATTTAGTTAAATATTTTTAATTATAATGTTTTATGAGTAGATTTAAAAGACCTTTGGATCGTTTTTAGTTGTTATAATGTTACTTTTGTTATTTATTATTTTTCATAATTAAAGTGAGGGTAACGGGTGAGAGTACATGTACTTAGGTACCCAGAGGGTACAAATAATGGTACTAAAGTTGCTATCCATTTAGGTACGAGTCTGGGTATGGGTAATTTTTTCAAACACAGATACGGGGACGAATACTATGGTACCCTAACTTGACCCTACCCATTGCCATCCCTACCTGGTTTGCCTTGGCTTCCCTTGCAACAGAACATCTTGCCCATTTGCTTGGAATCTCATGGTCATTGTATCCTAATAAGTTGTTACCTCACTCCACGTACGAAGCCATGCCACTCCCAATATAAGATCTAACCCACCAATGTCCAGAACATAAGCATCAATCAAACAATCTGCTCTCAGGCTTCTAACATCCGATTCATAACTTATGAACTACCTTTACTAAATTAAGAAACACCCAAACTACTGTTATCAAATCGTCAATTCTAAAAACTTTCAAACATTCAACCTTGATTATGAAATAGAGAAACAAAATTTTGATTCATCTTATTCAAATTGAAATTGTTAAAAATAATAGTAAATGGTTAGAACCGGTTAGTTAGCAAACACAGTGAACGACGAGAGTGAAGGAGAAGCTGTGACGCTGTGAAGGGAAGGGGTTATGCCGTGATGGGGTTGGATTCTATCCGCTGGAATTAGTGAGTCAACGTGGTGTGTTTTGAAAGAATTGAGAGAGGGGCTGACCCATGGTATAGCCCTAGCCTAACCCACTCAATGTGTGAGGCTTTGTGGATTAGGGCCAGAAAGCCCTATCATTAAACAGGCTAATAAAAATTGACCCACCATGCAGGGCCAAACTGGGTTGTCCTATGGGCTTTGGCCCTCAATTGACATCTCTAATAATAAGGATACATATGATACATTCTCAAAGATTTATCACTAAAACAAACATTCAAGAAATAGAAACTCGTTCGATAAGACATCACAATGAAAACATATCAACCTAAGGAATATTATGATATAAAAAGCAGAACATAGATGATTAGTCTCACCAGTCTTTTCGAGAATAGAAATTTTAGCTTTCTTGGTAGTAACTGGAGTTTTTGATGCATAGTCATTGAGCTTCTTCATTCAAAGATACACCTTCAAAACATAGAGTCAATTATAGAGAGATTGTTAAGTCTCTTCATCACACGACCATAACCATAAGATATTATATAACATAAAAAAAAAAAAACTAAAGTCACCACAACAATATGCCATTACCTTCTTAGGAGGGGTCTCTTCGTCATCATCTTCATCACTCTCGCTTTCATCATCACTATCAGCATATTCCATATACAATGATCAACGATACAATAAAGAAATCAAACACCAGCAAGTAAAAACAAGACATTCCTCTTATTCAAGACCAAAACCAAAGTTTACCTGAAAATATTCATACCTTGTATCCAAGGAAATGGATAGTACAGTTTTTAGAACCGTGGGAAAGCTCAAACTCCTTGTCCAGAACCACTTCAGAAGTTGTACGAGACATTTTATCCCTGGAAAGGGTTACCAAGACAAAATTCTTGTCACCAACTTTCAGGCTCAAAACCACACTTTCATTTGCTATGTCTTCCTTTGCCACACCAAGAGTAGTCTACATTGTATTACGATAAGAGATTTCGTTCAAGCAGAAAATAACTTACAACAAAACAACTATGCAAAAATTCTAACCACAGAAAGGTGTACGTAGGCCTCAAATTCTTCTGGACCCACCTTCACAACCTCCCTATCCTTAACCTTAGCACCTAAATTAAAAACCAACAAATTCAGTAGGCGGTTCAATAAATCATTATATATATGCATACGTATTAAGATTGAGGTGTAATAAATCATAAAACATACACATGCATCACACAAATTGAAAACACAAAAAATTTGAAAAATCTATGTCAAAAGCAAGATCGTATGACAAACAAAAGAAACAATTTCACCGAAAGGGTTAAGACGAAGAAGTGACAAACGATATAAATATCAATTGTGCTTGAATGTGTGTGGGTGTGTAAACATATAAACGCAGTAAAAAACATTCAGAGGAAAAAATAGTAGGGAATATACAGTTGTGTGTGGGTGTGTAAACATATAAACGCAATAAAAAACATTCAGAGCAAAAAATAGTAGGGAATATACAATGGCATGAGAAGAGAGAGACACAAGCGAGATTAGGGTTTAGGAGCGACAGTGAGCTACAACGAGATAATATAGTGAATGAAAATAGTTTTGGGTTTTGGAAGGGGCGCTTACTAGGGTTTTTTTGAGCTCCCAGCAGTCAGCCTCTCTCTCTCTCTCTCTCTCTCTTAATGAATGTACTCCTCCACATTGTCATCATAAGGGTGGAAAAGAAAGAACTGTGAAGAAGGTGGGCGATAAAGATGTTAATTTTGATGTTTTATTTAGTTTAATATTTTTAATTGTAATGTTTTATGATTAGATTTAAAAGACATTTGGATTGTTTTTTAATTATTATAATGTTTCTTTTGTTATTTATTATTTTTCACAATCAAAGTGAGGGTAACAGGTGGAAATACAGGTACTTAGGTACCCAGAGGGTACGGGTAAGGGTACTAAAGTTGCTATCCATTCAGGTACGGGTCCGGGTATGGGTAATTTTTTCAAACGCGGGTATGGGGACGAGTACTATGGTACCCTAACCTGACCCCACCCATTGCCATCCCTACCTGGTTTACCTTGGCTTCCCCTTGCAACAGAACATCTTGCCCATTTGCTTGGAATCTCATGGTAATTGTATCCTAATTAGTTGTTACCTCACTCCACGTATGAAGCCATGCCACTCCCAATATAAGATCTAACCCACCAATGTCCAGAACATAAGCATCAATCAAACAATCTGCTCCCAGGCTTCTAACATCTGATTCATAACTTATGAACTACCTTTACCTAAATTAAGAAACACCCAAACTGCCGTTATCAAATCGTCAATTCTAAAATCTTTCAAATATTCAACCTTGATTATGAAACAGACAAACAAAATTTTGATTCAGCTTATTCAAATCGAAATAGATAAAAATAATAGTAAATGGCTGGAATCGGTTAGTTAGCAAACACCGTGAACGGCGAGAGTGAAGGAGAAGCAGCGACGCTGTGAAGGGAAGGGGTTATTCCGTGATGGGGCTGGATTCTATCCGTTGGAATCAGTGAGTTAACGTGCTGTGTTTTGAAAGAATTGAGAGAGGGGCTGACCCATGGTATAGCCCTACCCTAACCCACTCAATGTGTGGGGCTTTGTGGATTAGGGCCAAAAAGCCCTATCATTAAACGGGCTAATAAAAATTGACCCACCATGCAGGGCCAAAATGGGTTGTCCTATGGGCTTTGGCCCCTAATTGACAGCTCCTTAATAAGGATACATATGATACATTCACAAAGATTTATCACTAAAACAAACATTCAAGAAATAGAAACTCGTTCGATAAGACATCACAATGAAAACATATCAACCTAGGGAATATTATGATATAAAAAGCAGAACATAGATGATTAGTCTCACCAGTCTTTTCGGGAATAGAAATTTTAGCTTTCTTGGTAGGAACTGGAGTTTTTGATGCAGAGTCATTGGGCTTCTTCATTCTAAGATACACCTTCAAAACATAGAGTCAATTATGGAGAGATTGTTAAGTCTCTTCATCACACGACCATAACCATAAGATATTATATAACATAAAAGAAAAGAAAAAAAACTAAAGTCACCACAACAATATGCCATTACCTTCTTAGGAGGGGTCTCTTCGTCATCATCTTCATCACTATCACTTTCATCGTCACTATCAGCATATTCCATCTACAGTGATCAACGATACAATAAAGAAATCAAACACGAGCAAGTAAAAACATTCCTCTTATTCAAGACCAAAACCAATGTTTACCTTAATGGAAAATATTTATACCTTGTATCCAAAGTAATGGACACTGCAGTTTTTAGAACCGTGGGAAAGCTCAAACTCCTTGTCCAGAACCACTTCAGGAGTTGTATGAGACATTTTATCCCTGGAAAGGGTTACCAAGACAAAATTCTTGTCACCAACTTTCGGGCTCAAAACCACATTTTGATTTGCTATGTCTTCCTTTGCCACACCAAGAGCAACCTACATTGTATTGCGATCAGAGATTTCGTTCAAGCAGAAAATAACTTACAACAAAACAACTATACAAAAATTCTAACCACAAAATGGTGTACGTAGGCCTCAAATTCTTCTGGGGTCCACCTTCACAACCTCCCCATAAATTAAAAACCAACAAATTCAGTAGGCGATTCAATAAATCACTATACATACGCATACGTATTCAGATTAAGGTGCAATAAATCATAATACATACACATGTATCACACAAATTGAAAACACAAAAAAATTGAAAAATCTATGTCAAAAGAAAGATTGTACGACAAACAAAAAGAACAATTTCACCGAAAGGATTAAGTCGAAGAAGTGACAAACGACATAAATACCAATTGTTTTTGAATGTGTGTGGGTGTGTATCCATATAAACACATAAACACAATAAAAAACATTCAGAGCAAAAAATAGTAGGGAATGTACAATGGCAAGAGAAGAGAGAGAAACAAGCGAGATTAGGGTTTAGGAGCAAGAGTGAGCTACAACGAGAGAATATAGTGAATGGAAATAGTTTTGGGTTTTGGAAGGGGCGTTTACTAGGGTTTTTTTTAAGCTCCCGGCCAGTCAGCCTCTCTCTCTCTCTCCCTCTCTCTTCATTTTTCGCTCCTCTTTCTTAGTCATCAAAACTCCACATTTCGCTGCTTCTATACATGGGTCTTTTTATATCATCCAATAATTTGGGCCTACTATGCCATGCCGTGAGGCATATTTAATGGGCTTCGAGTTCATGTTGTTTCCCATGAAATTCTATCGGGAGCTGCTACATGTACCCCTACAAGTGCCTCATCAACCCCCACAAGTTTTTAAAATTTTTATTTCCAAAATTACCAAAATACCCTTAATAGTAAAAAAAAATATCTACTCTATTTTTATTTTTTTTAACCATCTTCCCTCTCATCTCCCTCCACCCCCTCTTCTATATCACCTCAATTCTCAAGGGTGAATGATAGCGTCTGAGACATCATCAATGTAACTAGTACTGTTCTGCATCACTTGTATAATTTTTTTCCTTTTTCCGTGACATTCCGACAACTAATTGGTTTTTTCGTTTTTCTCTCTCTTCCTATTTGTTGTCTTATAACAATAATTCCAAATAAAAGTCATTAGCTATATAATATTAATATAAATAACCAGAGTCAATATAGAAGGAATCCTAAGCGTCAAAATACATCATAAATGCCAATGAGACTCTACTAAGTGCTAAATACAAAGTCAAAACTATTGGTCATAAATACACATCACTGAGTCGACCGACCTCTCTTTTTTCTCTGATAATAATGCCCATAAGTTTCTCTCCCCACCTTTGACCTATACCTCTCTCCCCACCCCTCCTACGGGCCAAAGTGAAAGCCTCTCGTGCCAAGTCCCAACCGTCAGTGCCCTCAACTACCATACGTTTACCAATCATCTCCTGCACAATCTCACTAATCCTCAAGCAAATCATCTGCAAATAACAATAAAAATATTACTGCGAATTCAATATAATATAATGCACAATATAAAATTATACTACAAATGCATATAAACTGACCATGGAAAGATGGTCGCCACTGGATCCAGGTGCTGTTGCTAGAGCTACAACTGACACGAGCACCATAGGAAGCTGGCGCTGGCGTGGTATGATGTAAGGATGCGAAATCATGTGATACCACTGTATGTAACCATCTACGCACTCACTAGGATACGACGCCCGAGGTCCTCTAGCTGCAACAGAAACAACATGAGCACCATAGGAAGCTGGCGCTGGCGTGGTATGATGTAAGGATGCGAAATCATGTGATACCACTGTATGTAACCATCTACGCACTCACTAGGATACGACGCCCGAGGTCCTCTAGCTGCAACAGAAACAACATGATTTGTGAAATGCAGCCACCTATCATCCATCTCATCCGCATTTGTGACTACACTTGTAATCTCATGAGGCGACTGGGGAATGCCCTGAACATATCCAAACTGCCGCAAAACCCTCTCCGACAGGTGTGTATGCTTGAGGGGACCCCATCTGATGTACCCTGAAAACATATAAATATCCTCAAATGCTCGAAATGCTCTATGCAGGCCATAAGGCATCCAACATACATCGTCCACGCTCAATCCATCTAGTGTAACATTACTTATTATGTGATTAAAAATAATAATTTTCAAATACTTTCTTTGGATGTCGTCAATCATTATTGTCCCTCTTGTGTTGCACGAGTCACCATACTAATTACTTATTATATTAAACACATTTTATAAATAAAATTGTAGGTATTTAACATTTTTATATTTAATATTGGATTTGATTATAATTTATTGTTAATATAAAATCTTTTTAAACTATTAATTAATGATATATTAGCATACTATGAACTTCCAAGTGAAGTTGATTCGGGCAACAAGCTAATTTAATGGCTCATTGTTGGGTAAGGGCATCTAAATTTAATGTTAGTCCCGTAATTTATAATTCTGTCACTACATGTATTTTTATTTTTTATTTTTTGAATCACGTTATTACTTGTACTTAGAATGTTATTATGAACTAAATGAAATAAATTGGTTTGTTTAAAAAAAGATATATTTTTAACTTATATAATTATATTTTTAGCTAAAACTTATATAATTATATTTGAAAGTAACAAATGAAATAATGTGTGATTAATGAGAGCATGTCAAAATTAAACTGATTAATTCATGGATTATAAAAATAAGTTGGTAATGGTAAATATGGCTGTATCATGTATGCGTGAGAATAATAATCAGTAGGTTTTATTTATCAAAAAAATAAAATAAAAATCAGTAGGTTTGGTGGTGAGTGTTGTGTGGAATGGCGCCCGAGGGTAAACCCAGCCGCAAAAACAGCGACGCCGCTGCGGGCGGTGGGAAGAAGAGAAAACGGTATCTTCCTCAGAATAAAGCAGTGAAGAAAAAGGGTTCTTACCCATTGCATCCTGGCGTTGAAGGATTTTTCATCACTTGCGATGGTGGCAGGGAACACCAAGCCTCTCGCGAAGCTCTCAATATTCTTGATTCCGTATCAATTCTCTATTACACTCTTTTATATTTTGATTCACTTTCTTTTGTTTCCAATCTATTTATTAGTTTAGTATATTTTTCATTTCCTCTCATTCTTCGTATGGAGTAGTTTAGGTTTGAATGTTTTCTCATTTGATTAGCTTGTCAAATGTGTATTTTGAATTCAGTGACTGTGATGATATTATTCTTATTTTCTTTGTGAAACAATATCATGCTTTTGTTTTGATTTGTCTTGCAGTTTTATGAAGAGCTAGTTCATGGGGAAAATTCAAGTGCAAAAGAGTTATCTAGTAGACCTTTAAATACAAAAATTACATTTGCGGATTCTGACTCTTCCAGTGATGATGATGATGAGGAGGAGGAGAAGCAAGAGGAGGAGGGGGAGAAAGGAGATGAGGAAAATGGAGACAAAAAGCAGAAATTGGATGTTTCTGATGTTGGAAATGCTAGTAATGACAATGGAACTGGTGAAAAATCAGATCCTCAGAAAATTGATGAGCTGCATGCTCAAGCAGCAGATAAAGCTGATGATGATAAAGGAGACACTGAGAATAATAAGACTATAATAAAGGCGGCTGAGGAGCTACCAAGCATGAAACAGTGCTGCAAAACAGATGCGCCAACATGTGACTCGAATGACAAAGTGGAACATAAGTCTATTGATAGGTTAATTGAAGAAGAACTTAATGAATTGGGAGACAGGAATAAGGTGACTTGATTGGACTAATGTTCTTCATATGATTTATATTCTAGTACTGTTAAAATCTTAGATCAGAGATATTCTCTTTCTTATATTTTCCTGTGTGCATTCAATCATCTTTGTGGCCTATGTGATGATGATAATAGTTCTCATAGTTCCCTAGACAAATGCGCATATTCATGCAACTAATGTTTAGCAATTTAGTCATACCAGTTTTTAGTTCCTCTATGTCCTTTTTTTCATGGTATACATATTACTTGTTTTAGTTGACTCCCTACTTTTCGAGTCCTTTTCCATCTATCTTTTTTTTTTTTTTTTTTTTATGATATGAGATGGATAATATAGTATGATAATTGGAAATATTACACTTTAGAGTTCAAAGCCACTCAGGAATACCATCTTAACTTGTTGGCTTCTTCATGAAGGATGCTTTGGGGGCTGTTTAATATTGGCCTTAAGAGGAGTATCATCCTGATGTCTAAAATTGTCACTGCTTACAGCTTATATTAATTAAGCAGTGGCATGTTCAGCTTTTCCATGTATTGATTTTCCTCAGGAGTAAATTTTATTTTGTAGAAAGATAATATACTTAGCTTGAGGATACAAGGGCTGGCATCTGCCCCCAGGACACTTTTCCTCTTTCATCGTGTATTTGATTATGTTTTGCTAAGAGTCTTTTTTCTCTCTATATTTTACAGAGGCGCTTTGTTAAGCTTGATTCGGGTTGTAATGGTGTAGTATTTGTTCAAATGCGAAAGAAAGATGGAGACCACAGCCCCAAAGATATAGTTCAGCAAATAGTGACATCAGCTGCATCGACAAGGAAACATATGTCAAGGTATATTTGCAGTTTCTTTTGTCATAGAACAGAAAATGCACAGAAGAAACACTGATACAGTGCTGACTACTTCTAGGTTTATTTTGAGAATTTTGCCAATAGAAGCCACATGTTATGCTTCAAAGGAGGAAATTTCAAAAGCAATCAAGCCTCTTGTGGAACGGTACTTTCCTTTGGAAACTCAAAATCCCCACAAGGTAATACTGAGCATTAGTATCTCTCAGCTCGTAGTACATTTTGTTTTGAACATGCATTCCAAACTACACAAATGATGCCAATGTAAACGGATGGATCTGTTGCAAGCTTGACAAGTTTGTCATGTGCAGTTTGCTGTACTGTATGAAGCCCGTGCTAATACTGGTATTGATAGGATGGAAATCATAGATGCAGTGGCAAAATCAGTTCCTGCACCTCATAAGGTTGATCTCAGTAATCCTGATAAAACCATAGTAGTTGAAATTGCCCGGGTAAGAAAGCCACTCTCTGAATGAAATATAATTTAAATTGTATGTCATGTCAGCTTGTCTTGTACTCATCCAAGTCATTTTTTTTTCTTGCAGCAGAAATTTTGTAATGTGCTTTTATTGGTTGCCAGATTATTTTTCTTTCATTATTTTTATGAAATATTTGTAATTCATTGCTTGATTGCCGTACCAAGTTGTCTGCTTGGCGTTGCTGTGAAGCCCAAGCTTTCTTTGAGAATGGCTTTCTTTAAAAGAAAGTGCATGCCTTCTTTAAACCCTTAACTTTGTTTATCAAAGACACTCGCAATGCTTAGAACTAACGCATCCTCTTTCTCCTGGCAGACTGTGTGCTTGATCGGGGTAGTTGATAAATATAAGGAGTTTTCCAAGTACAATCTGAGGCAGCTAACATCCCGGGAAGTCTGAGCCTTTTCCATACAAGCTTGTATGCTTGTCTCTATGCAAAATTGTACTGAGCTTAGCATATTTAAACTTTGTTTTTAACTAAATTTTAGAGAGTAACTGCATGTTGATACTTGGTCTTTGCGACAGTTGTCGTTTTGAAGTGCTAGACTCTGCAAGTCCTTTGAATGTAATCCAGTTTCGAGTTACTTTTACAAATGAAAATTGAAATGCCTTAGTCACCCTTTTAGTGATTAGCCAACTCTCCTCATAAATTTTGGTAAAGATTCGTTGACAATGGCGTAAATCAAAATTACTCCTACATTGGTTAAGATAGTCAGAGAGTGATATAAACACGCCAAAGAGTGAGTAAAAACCTAAAATCTGGCCAAAAGGCAAAAAGGCAAAAAGATGTGGAAATTTATCTATTAACTTCTCTAGTTTCTATTGTCAAAATATCTCGACAATGGGTAAATCAAAATAGAGTTGTGTTTCAGATAGACCGTGTTCGAAAAACAATTTTTTTTACAATTAAATCACCTATTACTTAGCATAATAAATATGCCAAAGAGCGACTTACGAATTTATTTTTGTTTACAATTGATTCTTAAAGATTTTTTTTTTTTTTTTTTTTACAAAATTTGTATGGCGTTAGTCTCTGAAATAAGATAAAGAAAAGCCAACGCAATGAGTTCTTTTATAAATTTAGAGTAAAGACCCAAATTGGTACTCGAAAAACTTTGGGATCCACTTTTTAGTCCCTGAAAAAAATAAGTTACTCATTTAGTCCCTCAAATTTTTAAACGCAGGACACATTGGTCCCTAAGTTTTGTTCTGACGTCTATTTGCTCGCCTATATATCACATTAACCATCATACTTGGCTCATATTAGTGATCTTGCGTGACTTAGGGCGAAATTTTCACTTTTCACTAATTTGAGGGACCAAATGAGTAATTTATTTTTTTCAGGGACTAATTTGGGTCTTCACTCGTAAATTTAACTTTGTATGCATATAGCCAAGTTTTTTTTTATAAACAATTTTTTTTTTTAATGGGAGTACTTGGGATACTCCAACCCTTTTACAAGAAAGACATCAACTAATATAAATTAAAGACTACCCCTAAACAGAGGATAGTATTATCTTTACAAAAGTTTAAGCCCCAAACCAAATCAAAGTATTACATGCCATACCCCCCAACCGGATATATGTTCATGCATAAGGCCAAAGGTTCAATTCTTTGACAATGAAATATCTTAAATGTCAATGCCAAAGAAATCTTATTTAAACTTTTCGGTAATTTGATATGCAAGTTTTTGATTAGTTTATTTTTGACCATTAGATTAAGAGTTTAATTGATATGCACCATCAATGTATATCAAATTATACTGTCAACCAATTCAGAAATCATGGAATTGAATGACTTTTATGGTGATTTGGATAAGAATCAAATATTTTCAACGACGTGACGATTTATTACTGGTTGACAGTGTAAAAAAACTTTACACTGTGTATACACCAATTAAACTCTTATATTAATGATATTAACTTTTTATTAAAAAAATATTAACTGTTATGAATAAATATGAGATATTGTAGATACTTTGTATAAGAAAAAAAAAAAAAGAGAGATATTATAGACACCAGTGCCATAAGAACTGTACCATAAATTCAGAGCATTACCATAGCAGTATCCAAAGGAGAAACCAACTCAATATGCCAAAGATATTACACCAGCTCACCTATTGAACCGACTGAATCGGGGCAAAAGAGGAGGAAAATGATCTATAAACTTCTAGTTTCTATTGTCAAAGGAAAGAAAGATCCAATTATTTGTAGAAATTCAGAAGCCCCATCTGAAAAGTAAAGAATGGAAGACTTAAAAAATTGTTCCTTCTCTTCTCCAAAGCAGACAGAGAAGGGTTTTCTCCAACCCCAGTAAGGAAACTCCAAAGTCCTAAGCACTCGGAAATTTGTACAGCTTCTCTACCATCTTCCTGTATTCTGTAAAACATAGCAAAAAATAACTTTAGCTCTCTCTGAAGATATAAATTTACAGATTCACCATTCATATAGCAAATAATGCGTTTGCTTTTTACCTTCTTGATTGCTCCAAAGCTGTGCTGCTTGTGGATTTAGCGGAGAGCTAATGTTTGGCTCTAAAAAGTAGTAAACAAAAAAAGTGAGGGCATGATATACAGGAAGCAGTTTTAAAATTAAAAAATCAGGGTGTGCTCTAGCTGTTTCAGTTACCTCCAAGCAAGCTTTGAATTGATAGAAGAATTGTTCTAACATCATAAGCAGATGACCATTTATCCTGTTATATACAAAAATGGCAAAAGAACATGAATATATGCAAAGAATGAATATTTCTTTTCAAAAAATGACACAAACAAGAGCTCATATACTACCTGAAGAATGTCCAAGCATATGTTGCCATGCACATCTACATTGGGATGAAAGCAGATAGTTTCAAACTTGACCTTTGGAGCCTTAAATGGGTAATCATTGGGAAAGGAAAGGGATAACTTGTACTCAGTTCCTTCAAACACTGTATCTTTGCTTCCTGTTATTGTTCCTTTCCAGCAGAATATGTTGTCCTCCTCAGGGAAGGCAGATACACCAGGATCTCCACCCATCTGAAGAAACACAAACAAACATATTAATACCTTTTTTTTTTTTCAAATGATCCATACAACTACCTGTTTGGCTGCTCAAATTAAAAGAAAACTCTAAAAAAGCCTTAAAGGTGGGGGATATGATATGCTTCTTACCATCAAAGCCATCAATTCAGACTGCAACCTGTTTAATACAGATAGAGCAATAACCCACAAAACAAGAAATGAGTTAGAAACAGATGCCATAACGATCTTTAATTATAAATGGAACTCTAATGAAGCAAAACTCCATTAACAAAACTCAACAAAACCAAAAGATTTGCTTTCTTGTAGAATAATTTCTAGATCATAAAAATGTGTGTGTTGGGTTTAGGGTTTAGGGTTGGAACTCTAATGAAGCATTAATAAAACCAAAAGATATGCTTTCCTGTAGAATAATTTCTAGATCATAAAAGTGTGTGTGTGTTGGGTTTAGGGTTTAGGGTTGAAACTCTAATGAAGCATTAACAAATTAACAAAACTCAACAAAACCAAAAAGATTTGCTTTCTTGTGTAGAAAAATTTCTGGATCATAAAAATGTGCGTGTGTGTGTGTGTGTGTGTGTGTTGGGTGATGAGAACCATTCCAATTAAAAACAAGAAGGAATCAACAATCGAAAATTGAATGAATAATTATAAACCTTCGGAGAACAGACTGAGAATCAACGGTCTTTGGTGGGGGGAGAGGCTGCTTTTGGGGAGCAATGTTGTGTGGAACATCTTCAAGTTGCACGTTAATGGAAGCCATAGTATGATATTGTAGACGAGACTAGGGTTTTGTTTTAGGACTTGTTTCTGCAGAAAGAGAGAAATTGACTATTGAGTATTGAGAGAGTGCAAGTGCTGTTGTGCTTTTGAATGAAATATAAGGGTTTCATATAAAACGATTCAAATAATCCGAACGTTACCAAAAGATTAAGATCACCACAACGGCTAGTTTTACTGTTTTAGTGTTTTATTAATTAACTTCATAGCCGCTGTCTGCCTGTCTCTGCGTTGGATCCCCCATAAATTTTAATCAAGTTATAAATGTTTCATTAATAAAGATTAGTTTTCATTAGTGACAAATTAATGAATAATTTTAAATCAATTCAAGATTTCATTTACAGTAAAATTATAGAAGAAGATCTTGAATCAATCGTTCATAATTAAGAAGATAATTTCATTAAAAAAACAATTAAGAAGATAATATTATTATAAGAAATAATATTGTAATTAAAATAAGGGGGTGTATTGGATTGAGATTTTAAAAGATTATTTTGGAATAAAAAGTCCTGTGGATTTTAAAAGACTATCAGGAATTTCATGATTTTATAAGATTTTTTTCAAAGACTCTTATGATCAAGATTTTGTAGGTGAGATTTTAAAGGATTTATATCATAGAACTTATAATATTTCAAAAGACTTCATTGATTTATAAGAATTTAAAAGACTAATTTTTAGCAAACACTCAAAGTTATAAGAATTGATGAAAAAGATTAAAAAAAAAATACAATGATAATTTTTTAATAAAGAAAATAAAAAAATAGGTACTATTGTCAATCATTTAAAAAAAATAGGTACCTACGGTTACTCAAAACGAGGTACTATTACTCAATAATTACTTTTTCAAAAGAGGTACTATTGTCAATCATTTACGTCAAAAAATATTTTACACAATATATCATAATAATCATAAAAATATCGACGTCAAAACCATCCTTTATGGTATTAATATTCTTTAAAAAAAAAATATTATACACAGTATAATCCTATATGACTGTTTGATCTTTATTAATTTTTTATTTGCTTAAACAATTGTTTTGATTGAAGTAGGTAGATAGATGCCTAGTATTATAAAGATATAAAAAAGCTGTACAAAGAAAAAAAGCAAAAAGAAAAGCCCTACAAATAAATAGATAAATGCATATGTAAAAACAAATTCTATAGAAGAAACTGAACAAAAGTGCATACATACCGAAGAACAACAAGAAGAACAGCGGCAGGAAGAAATAGGATTCTGGAACGTGTAGAGAAGTCTGAGGGGTTGAGGTGAGATTTTGAGATAGGGATACTATTTATATTTTTCTCAAAAAAGTCTTATAAAATCCATTCTAAAAAATAATCCATTGAAATCATGAATTTTTGAATACCACCAAACTTTTTATTATTTGTAAAAAATCTTGATTGAATACCTTCAGATTTGGATTCCTTGTTTAAAAAATCTTGAAAGTCTTGATTGAATACCACAAGACTTTTTTAGACTACTTAGTTGAATACATCCAGACTTTTTTATTATAAAAGAATCTTTTAAAATCTTTTAAAATCATGATTCAATACACCCCACTAAATCTAATAAAATCAATTTAAGACACATGACAATTAAATACTCATTAATTTAATATTGAACTTTAGGATAATTATACTAACTGGAAAATCCAACCAAATTTCTTAACATGACATATTAAATAATACAAAAAATATTGATTGATTGAAAAATATGGTTGAAAGATGTCCCTCAAATTCAAAACTAAATTTTGTTGTATAGCTATAAGACTCACTGTTTTTATACTATAAAATGATGGACAAAGTAAGCTCAGCATTATAGAATTGATGTTGTAGTGGGTAAGTAGACATAAAATAAATGACGCTGATGTTGTAATGGACAAATTCATTTGAAAGAATGCTACAGAAAAAAATGATAGAATCTCACTTATTAATGTGATTTAATTATGTGATTGTGAGAAGAACCCTCCTAACAAGAGTCAACTCATCATTTAGATGTAAAAGAATACCAAAAATAAAATAAAATTATAGTGAACCATAGGAGATATTAATCAACATTTAAAATTAATTTAAGATGTTATTATATACATTTTTTTAATATAAGATATAATACTGTCAACCACAGGAGATGTTAATCAACATTTTTACACTTAATCCATCAAAAAGCTCGTGACACCAAAAGAATGAAAGAATATAGACGAGTTTATTATTAGGCTTAATTACACTTTTAGTCCTCGTATTTTAGTGTTTTGACGAATTCGGTCCCCCAATTTTTTTCTCCCGCTCGATTTTACTATACACATTTTAAAAATGTACAATTTTGATATATCTATTATGTTAGCATCCAATAGTTAATAATGTATCTAACATGGCTTATGATCCTCTGACATAACTTATGCTTTTTAACAAGTGCCACAAGTAAATGATTATTTGGAATATCAATTATTAGAAGTTAACTTAACGAATGGATCAATATTGCACATTTTTAAAATGTATAGACTTCGAGCGAAAAAAAAATGGGAGGGGAAATTAAAAGTGCAGTTAAGCCTTATTATTATCACCATGTCTTCTAATTCTTCCGCATCAAAACTCTGGGAGAATGATTTGTTCAAAGATGTTAGGCTATTTACTGGTGGCTAATATAACGTCTGAAGGGTGTATGAACAAGACAAATCTATAATTGTAACATTTTTCAATCGGAATATATACCAAGAAGAAGAAACTTCTGAATTCTGATCATATAAGAAAGAATGGAACTTGTTATCAGAATATGCTTTCTTTCCACCAATTTTAGACATAGATAATAGCATAATTTACACTAGGATTAACGTGAAAAGGGGGGAAAAGTCGAGATTGGCTACTTAATTCTCATTAGGTGTTATGAATTTTTCAAAGCTGATAAGGCTTCCTTTGTTGCCGATGAGATAACAGCATCCGAAGCATTTGGCAAATAGTAATACTTCCCTGCAGTATAAAGGTTTTTTATGAGTAAAATTTTCTTCTACTTCAGATAAGAAATGTCAGTAAAATAGTAGTACACAAACCTTGGGCAACTCTAGCAATCTCCTTGGCGAAACCCGTTGAGACAAACTTATTTTCAGTGTCGATGACAAGGAGGGACATTCCTGCTTTATATATCTTCCCAGCCACCTCAAGAATTTCATCCTTTTGTTTAAACAAAGTTAACAGTCAGTTCAGAGGGAAACAAATTGGAACTGCACATGCAATATGTAAATCCAGCCAAGTTATACAGATTTTAAAAGGCATGCATCAGGAACGGAAGTGCTTACCAAAAGAATTTGAAGATAAAATAACGCATAAATTTTGGCCTTACCAAAAAGGGGGTAAGAACAAATTAAAAAAATGTATAGCTTCTACCTGACATGTTAACAAACCTCTCCAAGTTCATTACCAAGCAGTAAAAATAGATAATGGAACCTGTAAGGAATGATGTAAAGATATACTAATTACTATTTGAAGTTTTGAACTTAGAGTATTACCTGTCTTGAATTTTAAA
The DNA here is from genome assembly GCA_035048595.1 of Echinosophora koreensis. Taxonomy (NCBI): domain Eukaryota; kingdom Viridiplantae; phylum Streptophyta; class Magnoliopsida; order Fabales; family Fabaceae; genus Echinosophora; species Echinosophora koreensis. The sequence continues at coordinate 13,597,479 of JAPCYP010000003.1, read as the reverse complement.
AAACTGGCTTCCCCACAGTGTTGGATAACATGTTCTCCTAAAACTGTTAGAAATTGGCCTCCACATGCCATTGCAAATTTGGCATGACGGTACCCATACATGTTACCCTTGGTGAGGATGCAGGTCCAAACCATTGTCCCCTCCCCCGCCAACCCTTCTCAGCCCCCTAATGACCAACCCTCCCCCCCCCCCCCCCCCCCCCCCAACCCCAAAAAAAAACCCCCACACCACCAACACAAAAAAAAAACGACAAATGAAAATGACAACAAAAAATGACATTTTAGGTTTAGATTCTCATTTATCTGGTTACTGAGAAGGCCATATCATTTAGCAGTCCGGAAACTGCTGGCTATACATACGACTATTATGTGTCCAATTACAAAGCTCGACTGTACCTTCAATTCTTGTGGTGAAGATTTAGGGGAATCAGTAGCGGCGGCAGCTTCAGGGTCAGTTGACCTTTTCAGTGATATATTGGCTCTACCATCAGTGATTGCAACAATCATTATACGTCCAACATCACCACTTTTCTCCGCATTTAATCCAACCCTAACAGCCTAAATATTTTCATGAAATGGAATAGTAAGCTTATTAAAATGTGATATCCAAAAATCATTTAGGAACAAAAGTCCATATCTGACACTGACACATGAAAGACAAAACTGTTAATTATCTGCTTTTTGGACTGCAACGTGTTTTTTATTTATGTTTATCTTTTTTAGTGTTTCAGTTATTGTTTTAGTCATTAAGTGGTTCCTACATTTTAGGATCAAGTTAGGTTGTTATCCAATGTTGCTGAAATCTTGGTAACAAATAGTTTTTCTGTTTCATTTGAATATTATAAATGTAATTGTTGCTGATGAATAAAAGAGTATTCCCTTCTTCAATTAATTTCAACGTATCTACTCTTGCTCCTCTGTTTTTTCTATTGTTCTGTTCTGCCATAAAACTAACAAATTGGTATCAAGAGCTTACTTCTTACGGGACCTGTGAAAATGGAAGCTGAAGCAAGTTTTTCACAAATTGCTCCTCCTGTCTTTGATGGAGAAAACTATGATCTTTGGGCAGTAAGAATGGAGTCTTACCTGGAGGCTTTAGATCTTTGGGAAGCTGTGGAAGAGGATTATGAAGTTCCTCCACTGCCGCACAATCCTACCATGGCCCAGATAAAAAGTCACAAGGAGAGAAAAACCAAGAAGGCAAAGGCAAAAACATGTCTCTTTGCTGGTGTTTCAGCAACAGTCTTCACAAGGATCATGACTCTAAAATCAGCAAAGGAAATTTGGGATTATCTAAAGGAAGAATATGCAGGAGATGAAAGGATACGAAGCATGCAAGTGCTTAATTTAATGAGGGAATTCGAGTTGCAGAAAATGAAAGAGTCTGAGACAATCAAAGAATACTCAGACAGATTGCTTGGCATTGCTAATAAGGTAAGGTTATTGGGCACTGCATTTGTTGATTCCAGAATCGTTGAAAAAATTCTGGTTACAGTGCCTGAGAGATATGAAGCATCAATAACCACCTTGGAGAACACAAAGGATCTGTCCAAGATCACTTTGGCGGGAGTGTTACATGCCTTGCAGGCCCAGGAGCAACGGAGACTTATGAGACAAGATTATGTGATTGAGGGTGCTTTACTAGCCAAGCATCATGAAGTTGGAAGTACTGCAAACAACCAAAGCAAAGGCAAGGGTAAAAAGAAAAATTACCCACCTTGTCACCACTGCAGCAAAATGGGTCACCCGCCATTCAGATGTTGGAGAAGACCAGATGCAAAGTGCAGCAACTGCAATCAGCTTGGACATGAAGCTGTCATCTGCAAAAGCAAAACCCAACAGCATGAAGTCAATGCCCAGGTTGTTGAGCAAGACGAAGAAGATCAGATTTTTGTGGCAACATGTTTTTCAACTAGGAGTAGTTCAGAATGCTGGTTGATTGACAGTGGTTGTACAAACCACATGACATATGACAGAACTCTCTTCAAGGATTTGAAGCCCACTAAAGTCTCAAAAGTCAGAATTGGGAATGGCGGCTATATTTCTGCAAAAGGAAAAGGAACCATCCTAATTTCAACGAGTTCAGGTACAAAGGTAATCTCAGATGTTCTTTATGTACCCGAGATTGACCAAAATTTGCTTAGTGTAGGTCAGTTGATAGAGAAAGGATTTAAAGTATCCTTTGAAAATCAACATTGCCTTATCTTTGATACTACTGGTCGGGAGATTCTAAGGGTTAAAATGAGAGGTAAAAGCTTCTCATTTGATCCAATCGAGGAGGAACAAGCAGCCTATTTCACTCAAGTCAGTCCCACAGAACTCTGGCACAAGAGACTTGGTCATTGTCATATTCAAAGAATGCTGAACATGAAGAAGAAAGATATGACAAGAGGTCTGCCAGTACTTTCTGAACATTTGCCAAATTGCAATGCTTGTCAGTTTGGTAAACAAAACAGAGTGCCATTTCCAAAATCAGCTTGGATAGCCTCTCAAAAGCTGCAGCTAATTCATACTGATGTGGCAGGACCTCAAAGAACACCATCATTACAAGGTAGTCTTTACTTTATTCTTTTCATAGATGATTATACAAGAATGTGCTGGATTTTTTTCTTGAAATTCAAGCATGAAGTAGCTGGAGTATTTATGAAGTTCAAGAAGATGGTGGAAACTCAAAGTGGTTGTAAGATTCAATGTATAAGATCCGATAATGGGAAGGAGTATACCTCAGCACAGTTTGATTTATTTTGTGAAGAAGCTGGCATTCAACATCAACTCACAGCTCCATACACTCCAGAGCAAAATGGAGTTAGTGAAAGGAGAAATAGATCGGTAATGGAGATGGCTAGATGTATGCTGCATGAGAAGGGTTTGCCTAAACAATTTTGGGCAGAAGCAACCAACACAGCAGTCTTTCTTCAAAATCGACTTCCAACCAAGGCCTTGAAAGATAAAACTCCTTTTGAGGTTTGGTATGGATATAAGCCTTCACTAACCTTCTTTAAAGTGTTTGGTTGTGTTTGTTTTGCACATGTTCCAAAGGTTAAACGTGACAAACTTGACAAGGCAATTCCGGGCATTTTTGTGGGCTATAGTTCAGTTTCAAAAGCCTATAAAGTGTATCATCCTCAAACCGGAAAGATGACTGTCACTAGAGATGTGCATTTCAATGAAGTTCAGCAATGGGATTGGAAGAATCCACAAAAGGCAATTGGATCCTTCAACAACAGTGAAGATAATTATCCCGAAGAGCAAACAACAGAGTTGTGTCATAGTGAATTAGAAGATGACCGTTCAATTCGAGGCACAAGGTTGCTGTCAGACATCTATCAAAGATGTAATGTAGCAATATGCGAACCTGCTAGCTGTGAGGAAGCACTAAAAGACCCAAAATGGAAAGATGCAATGGAGGAGGAGATGTCAATGATTCAGAAAAATAAAACATGGGAGCTAGTTGACAAGCCTAAAGATAGAAAAGTCATTGGAGTTAAATGGATTTTCAGGACAAAGCTTAATGCAGATTGCTCAGTCAACAAATACAAGGCCAGGTTTGTAGTTAAAGGGTATGTACAAATTTTTGGTGTTGATTATTCTGACACTTTTGCTCCCGTGTCCAGATTAGATACAATCAGATTGGTGCTGTTGGTTTCTGCTCAAAAGGGCTGGAAAGTATTCCAATTAGATGTCAAGTCAGCTTTTCTAAATGGAGTTTTACAAGAAGAAATATATGTGGAGCAGCCAGAGGGATTTGTGAAGGAAGGTGAAGAAGATAAAGTCTATATACTCAAAAAGGCCCTCTATGGCCTAAAACAAGCACCGAGGGCCTGGTACAGCAGGATAAATGATCACCTATTGAGCATAGGCTTTGTAAAAAGCTTATCTGAGTCCACTCTTTATGTGAAACATAAGGGAAATAATTTTCTCATAGTTTCCCTCTATGTTGATGATCTATTAGTGACTGGAGATGATATAAGGCTGGTTGAGGAGTTCAAACAAGACATGATGCAAGCTTTTGAAATGACAGATCTTGGTCTTATGACTTATTTTCTAGGAATTGAGATCAAACAAAGTGAGAATGATGTGTTCATCTGCCAGAAAAAATATGCAAAGGAAATATTGAAGAAATTTCTAATGGAGGAGTGCAAAGCAGTTAGCACACCAATGAATCAAAAGGAGAAGCTGAGCAAGGAAGATGGTGCTGAAAAAGTTGATGAAGGATATTATAGGAGCTTGATTGGTTGTTTAATGTATCTCACTGCAACAAGGCCAGACATTCTATTTGCTGTAAGTCTCCTATCTCGATTTATGCATTGTGCTAGTGAAATGCATTTAAGAGCAGCAAAAAGAGTACTGAGGTATATTAAAGGCACGGTTGATTATGGTGTCAAATTTGAGAAATGTCAAGAATTCAAGTTGTATGGATTTTCTGATAGTGACTGGGCTGGATCCATTGATGACATGAAGAGTACTTCAGGATATTGTTTCAGTCTAGGTTCAGGAATTTTCTCATGGTGCACAAAGAAGCAGGAAATTGTAGCACAATCCACTGCAGAAGCTGAATTCATAGCAGCAACTGCTGCTGTAAATCAAGTTTTGTGGTTAAAAAAGGTTCTATGTGATTTACATATGCAGCAGAATTATAACACAGAAATTTTCATTGACAACCAGGCAGCAATTGCAATTTCAAAGAATCCAGTGTGTCATGGGAAGACTAAACATTTTAACATCAAGCTCTACTTCTTAAGAGAGATGCAGCAAAATGGAGAAGTGACTTTAGTCTATTGCAAGTCAGAAGATCAACTAGCAGATTTGTTTACAAAGCCACTTCCTGTTAGCAAGTTTGAGTTTTTAAGGCAGAAGATTGGAGTTTGCAGATCCTAAAGCAAGGAGGAGTGTTAATTATCTGCTTTTTGGACTGCAACGTGTTTTTTATTTATGTTTATCTTTTTTAGTGTTTCAGTTATTGTTTTAGTCAATAAGTGGTTCCTACATTTTAGGATCAAGTTAGGTTGTTATCCAATGTTGCTGAAATCTTGGTAACAAATAGTTTTTCTGTTTCATTTGAATATTATAAATGTAATTGTTGCTGATGAATAAAAGAGTATTCCCTTCTTCAATTAATTTCAACGTATCTACTCTTGCTCCTCTGTTTTTTCTATTGTTCTGTTCTGCCATAAAACTAACAAAAACTAGTAACCGGAGGAGTTTTATATGAAACTAGTAAAGAGACCCGTGCTTAACTTAAATATTATATATTAGAATAGTTTATTTGCTTTAGATCTTAAAAGCGTAAAAGATCATAACCAAAGATCAAAACTGACATTCTCCATCTCTCTTCTTCTGCCTTGGGTCCTAAGGCAATTGTCATTTTCATATAACTGGTAATATCTTTTTGTTTATCAAAAAAAAATATATAACTGGTAATATCTTTCCCTTAGAAAAATCAATAGTTGTAAATCATTTAAATTATTAAAAACAGGTTCAGAGTGATATAAATAGCAGTCATGGTTTTCTAAATTTGACCACCGTAAAACTTCTGCTTGCTTAAATATAATACTGTACTAAGCATGAGATGTAAAAGATCAGCATACCGTGGTAAGACCATGAGCAAGGGGGGACCCTCCACCACATGGAAGCCTTTCTAGTCGTTTCCTTGCCATTGCAATTGATCTAGAAGGTGGCAGAAGAACTTCAGCTGCATCTCCACGGAATGGAATTATGGATACCTATTTAACAAGAGCAGTAATTATTAGTAATAACTAATAAGTTTATCGAGACAGCATCATAAAAATGAATCTGTTTTCTGTTCAGTCCAGCATGTTACCAGTTAAAATCTTATGCATTTAGATTTAGCTGCATATCTCGATCATAAAAACAAATTAAATTTATTGTTACATTCTGAAACAGTGATTCTGGTTCAAGGATTTGCAACTTTACCAATAGATATATCATGGTTGTATCAGTAACCAGCTATGCAAAGGTTAAACCCAGAAAACAAGTTCCTACCCATGCACACCCAAGTAAAGACTATTACAATTTATAAACTGCTTGAGTTCTCTTTATTACATAAGTAAAGTGGCAGGTACATACGCCGTGTTTGAATTATGACAAGTCTCATATTTCAAACTACATGTTCTGTCTAAGAAGTCGTATATGAAGGTGGATGGACATGTAATTTCTGATATAATATGAAGCCTCAAAGTTCACCATTCAATTATAAAGAAATTCCTCTTAAATGTTAATAAAAGATGTGTGACCTACTCACCTGATCCCTGCTTGTATAACTTTCTGCCAGAAGCTTAAGTGCTGCACCTTTTGCATTCTGCATCCTGTTCAATGCCATGCTTCCACTTGCATCAACCACAAATATCACCTGCAATAATTATAATTTTTGTTTTAAAAATTTCATAAAAGCTTACCACAAACTATTCCAATATTTCATTAATAAGTACCTTCATAACAACTGCACAGCAGACTACCTTTGAGATTTAAGTTATATTCCATACTAGCCTAGTCGAATAAAAGTTTTTGAAACTAAAATTAATTAATTACTCAGGCAGAATACTGAAGCAAAAATATTATCATTTAAATCCTTCAAGAAAATCAAAATGGATTCATTACTAATAATCATATTGACAGTAAGACAACTCTCAAGGGTTTGCATAGCATCAACATCAGTAATATCTTTTCAGTTTGATGTAGCAATAATGATATAGATGATTTGAATCTCTGAGTATTACTGCAGTAGGATTGTACAGAATATATACACAAGTAAAGGGTATCATTTCCCATGATTTTAGGACCCAAATCAGGTACCTAAAGATCAGGATATGATCTGCCTATGCTAAGCTAATTAGAAAGAATAAACAGCCTAGTAAATACAAGGAATCCTAAAAGATACCAAAGGAAATCACATACAATTCCTAAAATAGAATATCTGCTATAATAACTGTTTAAACAGAATTATTTACAATAGCTTCCTAATTAATTCCAAATAGATCATAATAATCTTCAAACAATTACTAACTACACATGAGCACACACTAACATGTAGCAAATGTACAGAACTATCTTAAAATATAAGTATAATAAGGATGGACTACCAAAAAAGGTGATAAGAATGGAGAAAATAAGATAAGAATAAGAGGATGACAATGAAAGTTCAGACTAATTTAGAAGAAATAAGAGGAAGATCGGGGAAGATTAGAGGAAATGTAGAGTTCAATTATCTAAAATGGCTCTTTTTATTTATTTCGATTAACCACTTTAAATGCTAGTTCTGAAGTGAGAGAACTTATGTACCAATGCCCCTGCTTTGCGTGCCATTCTCTTTGCCCTCATGTCAGTTTTCTCAACAAATACTTTTCTACGGTTTTCAGTGTCTTTCGCCCTTCGCAACTTTTGATAAGGTGCAGCAGCTCTAAGGGTTGCGTCAACAGCTAATCTCTTTACAGGGCCCTACAAATGGTAACGGCACTTGATGAGAAAGACATATACAATACAAACTTGTAATGAAAACAAAGTAATCTTGATGATCAAAGATAACTAATTGGTGGACATTACAAATATAATTAAATTAGAATACAACCAGGTGATACAAACCAATCAAATCATTCAATTATACAACCAAAAGGCGTTCATCCAAATTCCAAGAAAAGTAAGAAATAAACTTGCGGAACTAAAGAGATGAATCGTCTGGACTTTGGTAGGGTGCTTATCAGAACTCCATCTCCGGAGTTCATAAACAAGACACTGAGGGTGATGGTGGATCAAGCGGAGTACTCAGTTAGAATTTTGGAGGACTTATCAGATTCTCACTGTCGTATCGGAATCCGGCATCGAGCAAGAACTCTCAGGCGGAAAGCTCGTCGGAGGAGGATGATTCCGATTACCGAAGCGTCGAGGAGGTGCCCGAAACGGACTTATCGGAGGGTCACCGAGAGGAAATTATCCAGCAGTTCCAGCGGGAATTTTCGAATTCAAACAGGTATTTCCCAACGGATATCGAGGATGAGGTGGGAGTCTTTGTGGAGCTCGATGAGAAGGCCTGTAAATTAGCTTCTGCAAGCAATCACATCATGGTAACTACAGACATGCACGAAGGCGGGGCTGCAGGGGCGGCGGGGGCTGTACTCGAGGAGGGGAATGGAGACTTCATTGGGCCAAAGTTTGATTTTGGGCCAGCTCAACTGGAAGGGATTACAGATACTGGGCAGCGTGGGGGGGAACCCTATAAAACGCATTCCGAAGGGCTTGTTGGGCCCAGCACGGGTCAGTCCCCTTTGAGTAGCCCAGTGGAGGTGGTTAATGTTATGGGCTTAAATTTAGAAAACGCAAAGAGCTCGGTGGAGAAGGCAAAACTAATGGCTCCACGGGAAGAGTTTGGGCCCGTGGTGAAGATTATTTCCTCGGATATCTCCTCAGGTAGGATCGAATTGGGTCATACAGAGGATGATGATCCTCTGCTAGTAAATCTTAAAGTTAGGAAAAGTGTCCCTAACACAGACAAGGAGGAGCCGTCAACAAGAAAAAGGAAATCAAAGAGGAGAAGAGGCGTTTCTCTTCTTTGGGAAAAAGTGCTATGTACAAAAGGAAACTTGAAGCCCCGTAAGGGGAAGATGACTTCTAACGCTGAAGATCATGTGGGGGTAGAAGTAGGTGGAGCAGTGGAAGAGTTGGGGGTTCTCCACAAGCAGAAAATCGGTGCAGCGGTTCCGGTGGCCGAATCCAGTAGGGAAGCTGGCTCACATCAGGTTAGCAACAAAGCTTCTGTTAGTCAGTTAAAGCATAGAAAAAATGCGATCATTAAAGCTGATATGGAAGAAGAGGCAAAGAGAACTTGGGAATTGGGGATGAAAATAGGGCTGGATTCTAAGCAAGAGGATTCAACAATGGTGGCTAAACTTGTTGAAATGGAAAAGAGAGATAGGGCCAAAATTAAAAAGGGTGAAAAACAGAACAAAGAAAAAAGGGGAAAAGACTCGTCTTTATGAGGATAGCTTCATACAATATCAGAGGCTTGGGCGGGAGAATAAAAAAGAAGGCAATCAGAGATGTAATAGTTGGAGAGAAGTTGGATTTTATGTGTATCCAAGAAACTAAATTGGAATTGGTGGATCAAAGATTGTGTGACTCTCTGTGGGGTGGGGAAAACGTCGGATGGGCATCTAAGGGATCGGAAGGGAGTTCAGGAGGTCTACTCTGCTTGTGGAATAAAAATATATTTGCTGTACAGGATTCCTTCTCAGGGGTTGGCTTTTTGGGGGTGAATGGCAAATGGGGGAGATCTGAGGAACCATGTGTAATAATAAATGTTTACAGCCCTTGTGACTTGGCTGGGAAAAGAGCTCTTTGGGGAGAGTTGCGAACACAAAGGCAGATGTCAGGATGTGCTAAATGGTGCGTAGCGGGTGACTTTAACTCGGTCAGGAGGCCGTGTGAGCGGAAAGGCAGATCTTTGCAGCAAAACAACAGAGAATTGTCAGAATTCAATGATTTCATAACTGATATGGAGATTAACGACGGTCCGCTAGTGGGTAGAAAGTACACCTGGTACAGGTCCGACGGCGGAGCGATGAGCAGGTTGGATCGGTTTTTTCTTTCGGAAGAATGGGAAGATCAGTGGCAGAATCTAGCACAGTGGGGTCTAGACAGATCAGTCTCGGACCACTGTGCAGTTTTGCTGAAAAACGAGGGACAGGATTGGGGGCCGAAACCTTTCAGAGTGATGAACTCTTGGCTGCTGCACAATGACTTTGAAAAATTCGTAACAGATAAGTGGAGCTCATTTGAGGTATCCGGGTGGGGTGCTTTTGTGCTTAAACAGAAACTGGTTTTTCTGAAGAAAGAGTTAAAAGATTGGAATAAATCAATCTTTGGCAATATGGATGATAATATCTCTAAAGCTATAGAAGGAATAAATAGAGTGGATGTCAATTAGAGCTGTCAATATGGGTTGTAACCCGTGAGCCAGCCCGGCTCAACCCGGCTCACTGGTGGGTTGGGTTGTAAAAAAACAGGCTCGTTTAGATCCCGGGTCATTTTGGCCCGGCTCACTTAACCCGCGGTGAGCCGGGCTGACCCGCGAGCCACACGTTTTTTTTTTTGTTTTTTTTTTTTTATAAATATTTTTACCATACAACCAAAGTCCAAAGTAATACAGAAGTTGAAGCCCAACCTACTTTCTCAACCTTTCTTTCCCCAACCCTTTCTCAACTCACCCAACCCTAAGTCCCTAACTTAGTCACTAATAGCAAAATAAGTTGTCGTTCGCGTCCTCTGCCTCATCGCTATCTATGCTGCTCGCCTCCACCGCACCGCCGCTACTTCCACTATTCTCCTTGGCCCCCTTATTGCTCCTATTAAATTGCTCCTGTTGAATTCTGTTTTTTTTTTTTTTTTTGCTTTTTTTTTTATTTTTAATTTTCTTAATTCTAAGTGAGCCAACCCGTGTAACCCACCAACCCGTGGTGGGTCGAGCCGGGTTGGCTATTTCTTGGCTCACTGAAAAAGTGAGCCAACCCGGCTCGGCCCACTTTTCGCTCAACCCGTGGTGAGCCAACCCGGGTGAGCCGGGTTGGCTCACTTTGACAGCTCTAATGTCAATGGAGAGAACGGTGACCTTACAAATGCGGATATTCTTCAAAGGAAAGAATGCCTTGAATCTTTTTGGAAATTCTCAAAGATGAATGATGCATTCACTGTACAAAGGTCAAGGGCTAGGTGGATCAAGGAGGGTGACTCAAACTCCAAATTTTTCCATGCTTGGATAAATAAGAGAAGAAGGGATAATAGCATTCACGGTATCCATTTGGGGGATTCTTGGGTGGATGATGTCAGTCAGGTAAAGGAGGAAATTCATGGGTACTTCAAGAATTTGTTTAATGGTCAGACTTGGGAGAGGCCAACTTTGGAGGGTGTGGACTTCAACCAGATTTCGGAGGATGAAAGGAATATGCTAGTAGCTGAATTCACTAACGGTGAAATTGATGAAGCTATGCAGAATTGTGATAGTAACAAATCACCGGGCCCAGACGGGTTTAATTTCGCATTTATCAAGAAGTTTTGGCATCTTCTTAGGGATGATTTCTACAGAATGTTCAAGGAGTTTCATATACATGGGAAGCTACCCAGAGGTAGCAATGCATCCTTTCTTGTCTTGATTCCAAAGATAGACTCTCCAATAAAATCAGAGGATTATAGACCCATCTCATTAGTTGGGAGCTGCTATAAGATTTTAGCAAAATTGCTCGCTGGCCGTTTGTGTAGGGTAATGAAATCGGTGATCTCTTCAAACCAATCGGCCTTTATGAAGGGGAGCAATATTTTGGATGGAGTAGTGGTTGTGAACGAACTTATTGATTACGCCAAAAAGCAAGGTGAAGCCTGTATGATGCTGAAAGTTGATTTCGAAAAGGCTTATGACTCTGTAAGTTGGGAGTTTCTGGATTATATGTTAAAGAGAATGGGGTTCGGTTGGAAATGGAGAAAATGGATCAACTGCTGCTTGTCTTCGGCTTCTGTTTCTATATTGGTGAACGGCAGTCCAACAAAGGAGTTCTCAGTGAATAAGGGTCTTCGACAGGGAGACCCGATGGCACCCTTCTTGTTTTTGTTGGTGACAGAGGGTTTGAGCGGGTTAATAAAAAAAGCTATTAACTTGGGCATTTATGATCAATACTTTATTAGGAACAATGGTGAGGAAGTTGGCATTTCACATGTTCAGTATGCGGATGACACAATAATGGTGGGGAGGTTGTCAGATAGCAATGCTCAGGCTATGAAAGGGATTTTAAGGTGTTTCGAACTAGTATCCGGGCTGAAAATTAATTTCCACAAAAGTTGTGTTATGGGGATTAAGGATAATCACAATAACATTCAAAATGTGGCAAAATATATGAATTGTAAGGTGGGTTCGGTTCCTTTTAAGTTCTTGGGAATCATGGTTGGGGGAGATCCTAGGAAGGCAAGCACCTGGGAGGGGATAATCCAATCGTTGAGGTCGAGGCTTTCGGGATGGACCAACAAATTCTTGTCTTTTGGAGGGTGTTTGGTTTTGCTGAATGCGGTATTAACTTGTTTACCAGTGTATTACTTATCCTTTTATTTGGCACCTAAGAAGGTAATTAATTCCTTGACTCAGTTACAGAGGAACTTCTTATGGGGTGGGTGTGAGGTGCGTAGGAAAATCCCTTGGGTTAGGTGGGATTTAGTGTGCAAATCAAGGGAAGAGGGTGGGCTTGGGGTCAAAAACATCCATAATTTCAACTTAGCTTTATTGGGAAAATGGAGATGGAGATTTTTGTTGGAAAGAGGGGGGCTCTGGTCTAGAGTGCTTGTGGTGAGGTATGGGTTGAGGGGCAGGTTTAGAGAAGTGACTGGGAGGTGTTCAGCATGGTGGAGAGATCTAGGGAAGCTAGAGGGCGGGGACACAGTGAGCGAGAGTTGGCTCTCCTCGGCCTTGGTTAGGAAAACAGGGAATGGTAGGGAAACTGCGTTTTGGAATGACTCTTGGGTGGGAGAGGGTAGTCTTAGAAACAGTTTTCCCAGGCTTTTTAGTGTTGCATCCTCAACGGATGCTCTGATCAGTGATTTGGGCGCTTGGAGGGATGGTCATTGGCTCTGGGACCTAAAATGGCGCAGGAATTTATTCTCTTGGGAAGAAGACATGCTGGAAGTACTCAGAAGTCTCGTTTCATCCTGCACCTTAAAGGAGAATTCCAGTGATACTTGGATTTGGTTAGGGGATCCTTCTGGCTCATATACAGTTAACTCTGCTTACAGGCGCATTTGCAAAAATACAGATCTGGTTGATTCAAGGTTCTACAATTCTCTTTGGGATAAAAACACTCCTCTAAAAGTCACTGCCTTCTGTTGGAGAGTTCATCTGGATAGCATCCCTTCGGCCGCAAATCTAGTCAAGAGAGGAGTTAATCTGCCCCCTGAGAATATACTCTGTCATTTGTGCAATTCAGCAGAAGAGGAGACTTCACATATTTTCCTCTCTTGCTCTTTCTCTTACAACTTATGGAGGCTCATTTATAATTGGATTGGTGTTGTGGTGGCTCTGCCTGCTGACATTAATGCACATTTCCTTCAGCATGTAGGTCTGCTAGACAGGAGGCACTCTAATTCAGGTTGGAGGCAGATTTGGTTCGCGGCTATTTGGTCAATTTGGCTCCACAGAAATGACCTCACTTTCAAGAATAGCATTTTGGATCTAGATAATGTTTTCGATCTGGTGAGGATTAGAGCTCGGAATTGGTGCGTTAATTCGCCAGGGGTCTGTCACTTCTCTTTTACAGATTGGTGCTCTAATCCAACTAGTTGCTTGGAGTACTGCAAAAAGATGTAACTAGCACAGTTGGGCTGTCTCACTGATCAGAGCTGGAAGCGGATGCTCAGTTCTTCAGCTGTGCAGGTTGCTTTCGGTTCAGTTTTGGGTCTGCTGTGTGGAATCTCCCTAGCTGGAGGCTTTTAATCAGGTACTCAGTTGGTCCATTTTCTGTTGCTGTTTTGGTCTGCTGTTGAAGGTGCTGGTGGTTATTCTCTTTTTCTGTTATAATAGCTATGTTGGTAGCTAAGTGGGTGGGCGGGTTAGTTATAGCTCAACCAGGTGGTTTGTTATAAAAACTTGGTTGATTATATATCTTGCTGCCCTAAATTGTAACATTCTCTTTTTCTTGTTTGTGGTTGAGCACCCATTGTGCTCTCTTATTAATCAATTACTTGCCTATAAAAAAAAAACAAACAGCAAACACCTAGATACAATTGATATTATCTCTTTCAATTGGAGGATAAATGAATAGGGTTAGGAGTACCAACCTTTGGAAGCATTGGCTTGATGTATCGGCCTCTATCCTCTGAAAATATGACATTTTTTGCCCTTCCAGCCCTCCCACGGCGTCTCTGTGCTTGTTGGGCAAAGAAGAGGAGTTTTTCATCCACCAGGCCCCCATCAGCATCAAACATAAATTCTTCGGGTAACTGTTCTTGCTGTTGTTCATTCTCTTCATCATTGTCATCCTGTTTAGAAAGACAATATTCAAATTTTGTACATACAGCGAGGTGGATTTTAAAAACATCACTCAACATGCCAGTCATTTCTGAAGTGACAAAATATTATGCAAACAAGTTCATACATAAATCTTCATTTTAAAAGAAAGGAAACCCACTGGACTTGACATGGCTAGTATTCTCCGGTAAATGAGCCAATATCTATTACTTTTAAAAAAGGAATTGTACTCAAAATTTTGTTCAACTTGAAAGATGATTTAACTCAACCTCTTGTTCTTCCTCTTCATTCTGTTCTTCGCCAGATTCTTGGTTTTGTGGAGGAGGAGGTGGAGGTGGAGGCTGCTGATTTTGTTGATCTGGCGGGTTCTCACTAATGATTGACCTGGGAAGAATGACCAATTCTACCTGTATCAGAAAATATAGATAAATAATTTATCAGATAGGTAGTTTATTTTTATTTTCAGAAAGTAATGTTAGAACATAAATATTGACTATTTCATACTGTGGGTTACCGAGCTGGGTTTGTACTAATTTTACTAAACTTGTACTAATTCTAAATTCCTTAGTATCAAATATCAATTCATATAAAAGGAGCCTAACTAAGATAAAGTTGGAGGGTCCCATTTGCAATTCTTCTCTCCCTCTCTCACACAGAACACACATGGTATTAGAGCTAGGTTCATAAACAAAATCTTAGTGGTGCTAACTGCCAGGAATCTTGCTCAGCCTGTACCAAAGCATCAATCAATATATGATCTTGAAAATGTTGCTCTTAATAGCAAAGTCAAACTGTGCACCTTGTGGATGTATAGTTCAGTGAAATTCCTTCAGTACCATTTCTTTTTATGATGGTATCGGTACCCTTTACAATATGTGGTCTAGCCATGTGTCACATGTAATATAAATTAAAAAATAACTTGCTGAATTTTATATTTCAAGTAAATTGGACATGTGGCTAAATATTGGCCACTAATTAGCAATAACGAAGGGGTACTGATACCCTCATAAAAAGCAAAGGTACCAGAGAAACCTCCATTATTCAAACTACTGATGCTTAGTAGTTATGTTCCCAGGAGAAGGCTATAAGAACTGTAAAGCCAGCAGTCTGAGGCATAATTAGTGTACCAAACTCTTGCATTTAAATTTTAAAGAAAGCTTACAGCTTTTTTCAGGTCATCCACATAAACCTTTTCACGTCCTTCCAGAGCAGCTAAGCACTTCGCAACACGGGTGGCATATAGCTCAGCTCTGTGTCCCTGTAGTTCATAACAACCAATCAATATTATCAATCCACATGAACTGACTTGGTCCAAGCTACTGTGATGACAAATTAATTGTTGTTTTTTCTCTTGTATAGAGTATATGCATATGGATTTAGTTGTTATGCACAGTCAGTGTAAAGATTTTTTATTCTAGCAACCAATCATGAATTGCCATGTCATTAAAAATGTCTGACTCTTATAATAACTATCTTAAAAGTCACATAATTATTTGTGATTGGTTGATAGTTTAAAAACTTTACATTGATGGAATATCAAAATTAAACTCTATGTATAATGACAAAATATCAGGTCACAATGTTTCAAACATTTTCTTTAACTCTCCCATGGTATACCAATTCAACATTCTGAAATAACACATTGAAGCAAAATAAATTTAAATAACTTCTATCTCTTTTGTTTTATATAGCCAAGTTCTTCATCTCTCACTCTTCCCTCTGACAAGTATGACTTGCATTATCAAGATTAGCATGGATATCAGGACATCATATATATGTAAGAATTAATGCCAAAGCACATAACAGTTTGAGAGAGCAAAGAGCGTCATTATGGCATAATAAAGACATGTCATTTAATTCAACGATTAGCATAATAAAGAGGGGGAGAGAAAAAAAAAACCATAAGGTTTCCATTTATTTAAACTGGAATCCTTGCCAGGCCTTAAGCATATAAAAACACGTCTTGTGTTCCCAACATTTACGTCATACAGAATATCCTAAAAAGTAAAAACAGCTAGTAAAACCTTGAAAGTTAGTATGAGTCAATTATGAACAAAACCATGTGTTATGTGAAAAAACAGGTATGGTTGAAAATAAAGAAAACAATGCTTGGGATACTTATAGACTGGTATAAGACTGAGGTCATTCACTTGGTCAAACAAAAATTTGAAACTTCATAAATAATTAATATTAATATAGCAAAAACCTGGAAGGCTTTTTTTATTTGTAATTAACAGAAGAATGAGGCAGTTGTGAGCAGATTTACTCCTAGAGACAGTAGAATCAGTTGCCTCCCTTAAGAGACAAAAAGAATCCCGAAATGAACTCAAAATGGGGCAAAATTCATAATCAATGAATACCTTCTGAATATCTCTAGTGCATGTTAAATGTACCACATAAAAAGTTTCGATGAAATGTAGAAGAGTTACAGAGAATTAACCTGGCAACCACCTCGTAAAGCTTCAATAACCAGGTATTTTAATTGTTCTCTGCTAATAGTAACATCCTTTAAATACTCTCTAGCCAAGATGATCTGCACTAGGTAGATATTAAATAAATAAAGTTACAGCAGTTGTGCTGTCAATCTACAGAGCAAAGCTATAATGGCGTAAACAATGTCAACTCAGAAGTTCCCTTTAACTTTAAAAAGAAGTACAGCCGAAAGGAATTCAAACAGCAGAGGGACCAGGCCAATATACATTGTAAAAGCTCACTCATAGACTGAATAAAATCTCAGCCTGTGGGACTCAACCTGCATTGTTAGCTCTGCCAGTGGGACTCAACCCGAAATTCTAGATTTTGGATAAATTCCTGTAGGTCATTGCTGTCTATCTTAACCCTCCTCTGTTTTGTGAAAATGAAGTGATGAATGAGAACCTATTTGTTATTATTACACCCTTACAGGCTGAGTTCAGGTTATACAGTAGCTTGTATAACATACAGACCTCTTTTCAGTAATTTTGTTTCCTAAGTTAATGATTAGTCCTAAGGCTACTCTTCTTTACTCTTTTCATTTCCCTCCTAGACATACCTGAGTTTTTGCGGTGTCTGTTTCCTCTTCAATCATTTTAAATACTTGGCTACTGTTTTCCTGAAATTCGGTAGCAATTCCAACAGCTGCAACACGGTCTTCAAAACTCATTGGAAGATCTGCACTGCAGAGGGCTGCATAGTTAGAAATAAGGATGATAAACAATTTGATAAGTGATAACTTATTTCATTAGCTAAATATTATGTCAGAAACTTTTAACCTTTCAGTATATTTTTTATTTAATAAAATAGGTTAATTTAAAAAGTTTTTGAATGGGTCTTTTTTACCATGTCAGATACCAAATCATACATGTCCAAAGTTTGACTAAAAATGCCAAG
This sequence comes from Echinosophora koreensis, assembly GCA_035048595.1. Classification (NCBI taxonomy): domain Eukaryota; kingdom Viridiplantae; phylum Streptophyta; class Magnoliopsida; order Fabales; family Fabaceae; genus Echinosophora; species Echinosophora koreensis. The sequence continues at coordinate 13,580,100 of JAPCYP010000003.1, read as the reverse complement.
GAATCATATTTTGTTAGAGAGGGAGAAACAGAAAGGTTAGAAAGGACAAGGTTCAAAGAGAGGGCGGGAAATGAAGGCTCAGAGAAAGTTAAAGAATTCATATTTCAATGCGTTTTATAATACCATCTGTTGTAAAGACAGTAATAGAACAGTTTGATGACATTTTTAATCAAATTTCAACTGTTAAACTTGGTAAAAAATTCCCTATTTATTTTGTATTTTTTAAACTATTTTAAATTTAACCCAGCGACCTGTGTGATTATGCAATCCACATGTAATTTTTTATTCGATTGCTGGTAGTACACAAAACTTTGTACTATTTCAGGACATACTTTAGCCTACTCTCCCCATCCCCACACTAGGCCTTGGGAGCTTAAAAAAAGGAAAGAGAAGGAGAGACCAAAGGGGTAAAAAAGTCGATTAGGTCAAAGTACCTCAAATTAATTGCAACACGATCTAGCAGATGTTCACGAACAGCACCCTCATCGGGGTTATAGGTAGCTATCAGAAGGGGCCTACAGGGGTGCCTGAAGCTGATTCCTTCTCTTTCAACAGTATTCACTCCTTCAGTCAATACATTAAGGAGCAAATTACTAATACCCTCATCCAAAAGATTAATTTCATCAATATATAAAACTCCTCTATGAGCTTCTGCAAGTAGGCCTGGCTGGAAAACAGTTGTGCCTGTTTTCACAGACTCCTCAACATCAACTGATCCAATGAGTCTGTCCTCTGTTACTCCTAGAGGAATCTGAAGCATAAATGGAAATATGACGCTTTTCTTGAATAGAAATATAATTTCTTTACAGATAGTAAACAGAAAATGAATCTTGGACGATTGAAAGAATCATGTATATCTTAAGTATGAAAAACTTAGGGCCTGATTGGTTTATTTTCTATTTCCTGATTTCAAGAATAATTACAACAAAAATAATTACAAAATTGTTAATTTGTTTTCATCTTATTTTTTGTTTTCAAAGATTTGTACAGGAAACAGTGAAAACAAACAAAAAGTTGTTTCCAGTGTTTCTTGTACAAATCTTTGGAAACAGGAAACATAATGGAAACAAGGTAACAATTTTATAATTATTTTTTTTGTGATTATTCTTAAAATCAAGAAATGAAAACAGGAAACGAGAAATAAACTAAACAGGCCCTTAGTCTCTAAACAGTACCTGAACAAAGGGAGACTTGACAACACGGGTTTTAATATTTCCAGCAGAATCATATTCCAGCCGTTGGGTAAGATCATCTTCCCACCTATAAATATTAACCTCTTGATTATAAATTAAACAAGAAAGGAAAGAGAGAAGAATCTCAGAGGGTTTGTAAAAATCAAAATGGGATCAACAAAAACTGCTTCATCCCAATTAGCAAGATGCTAGGTCAATTAAGCCAAGATTTAAATATTATGTACAAGGCTAAAATTAATTTAATAACTCGTCACCAGGAAAAGAGAGGAATACAATATAGCTTCCAGGGATACACAATTGCTGGTTCTAACTACTAGGTTGACTTGGCATATCTCAAGACTCAAAGATGACATGACACACAAATTTAGCAAGTAAATAGACAGTAAGAACAATTAACTACATTAGAGTATCATCAATTATGAATGACCAAAATATGTTCTATTGAATCAGAATAAATAAAATCACTCCATTAGATTGGAATGTCAATGTGTTTCTTCCTTATGCTCTACTATTTATATGACAACAAAAACAATATGTCACCTTTTGTTATCTGGTTTTACCTTAGCATGTGAAACATGTAAAGTTTTTTTTACGTCTCAAAACTGGTAAACTTCATTCTCATAACAGGAAGAAGTCAGTGACCTTACTCTTCTGGGTAGGATGGATCTGCATTGGCTATTGACCCAACTACTACATCAATAGGTGGCAGTATCGCATGCAATCCGCGTGCCATTACAGTTTTGGCAGTTCCTCGCCTTCCTGATATGGCAATTCCCCCAATTCCTGGGTCAGTGGCCCCAAGCAAAAGAGCAGTTTTTATAGCATCCTGCAGAGCAACTGGAATTTGTATAATTCATCCTTCAAGAGAATACAAAAATAGATTTGCAATTGCATATTTGCTCATTAAATTCAAAAAAAAATATTATCTTGTTTCCATGTTTGTTAAAAAATTATATTAAAGATAATATAGTTTAGTTTTAATTTTCCGCTATTTTCCCCTCCTCCTCTATCATTTCTTAAAATAAAAACGATATTTCATGAATTGTTTATGAAACCTACTTTATCATTAATATAATTAATAATCTTGCGTACTCACGTCACAGTTCCCTTATAATCACCATGTTCTCATCACAAGTTATATTTAAGTTAGGTGACATTTGGTCTGTTTTAATTTTCAAATGATATGATTTTACTACCAATTATGTTTTTTGTTTTTTTGGATATAAGCTAAATTTACTACCAATTATGTTAACAAGGCAATGCCACATAACCTGGACGAAGAAAACGCAGTTGACAAAGGAACTGACATGACGCAAGCTAAGCTAAGAAAACGCATACCTAATTATTATTTTGCAAAGACAAAGGAAAATGAGGAATGAAGTAAGTATATAGAGAAGAGAATTGAAAAGCGGAAGAGTTGAAAGAAAGAGAGGTGATACTTGGCCTACGACAGCAGCGAGGGGAAAGTATTGTCTTCCATAAGTAGTTGTGTGGTCGGGCTTCTGAGAAGTAAGGAGAGCCCCATTTTCAGATTGAGCATGAACAATAATCGGGGAACCCTTTCCAACGCGTTTGGGTTTGAGTCCATAGCACAAAGGATTTGATGATCTAAATGCAGCAAAAAGAGAGTGAGATTGGAGGTTGGGAAGACAAGAAAAAGTTGGAGCTGTGAGAGTGAAACCCATTAAATCAGAGTGCGGAGCTTCGCTCCCTATTTTCTTATCCCTTCATCCAATCCATTTCCAGGCTTTATTCTATTATATTTTTTACCTTCCAAGGATTAAGGAATATTATAAGGAAAAAACTTAGAAACAGGTCCTATTCCTACTGTTCCTCACATAAAATATAACAGAATCATCTGTCTCAAAAAATACACCTATTTAATGAAAATAACTACCTTCTTGTACCTAGAATAGTACCAACTGTATATATGGTACTGTACCTAAGTTTAGTCCATATTATAAACCAGTTCACAGCAAAAATATTTAAATAACCAAATTTTTTTTTCCCACAACATACATTCCTTTCTTTTCTTAAATTTTTTTTTTAAAATTTAATTAGATTAATAAGAAAAATGCGTGCCAATTCCTTTTAGTTAGTTTTTTTTAGAGATTTTTCTTGGTGTGTATGATCACGAATTTTTCAACAATTTTGCATTAAAAAAAGGTTGGTTGGCTAATTAGACAAAATGTTGGCAAAGTCACTGGGAGTAAACAAGATGTTGAAATAAGTTGCAGGAGTTTATAAATTTAAACATTGGAGCTGATATTAGCTGATATATTACTGATATTCCAAACATGCTATTTGACAACAACCGCTATGACTGTTCGTGCTAGAACAATAATTCGAGCAAGTGAGTAAGGTCTTGGAGATAGGAACCCTAGTAGTGTCGATATTGCTTGCCTTTAGCCTCAGGCCTTATGCCATTTATAGGCTTGGTTTTCCACAGCCATCTGGCTTTGTCCTCGCCGTGATCTCAGCTTAGATTATTCCCCATTTACTCGAGTGTCTCCTTGCTGTGTCGCTTGATCTTTGTCCATGATTTTGCACTTCCTTGTCCCTAGCTACGATCTTCTCCTAGTTATTAGCGTATGTTTTAGCCATTGTCTAAATGTCCATTTGAGTTGAAGGTCCTTGTCTAATGATGGATCTAAGTTGCAATTTGGGCCGTGTTGAGGCCCAAATCGAATCCGAGATGTGTGGGCCGACTTGAGACCCAGACATCACAAGAAGTCACCCCCATCTCCGAGTCATATCATATGTGACGAAGGAGCTTCAAAGATGACATCGGATTCGAATGGTGCATGGGCTGACTTGAGGCCCAGACGTCAACAGAAGTCCCCCAAGCTCCGAGTCTATGTGACGAAGGAGCTTCAAAGATGACGTCAGATCCGAATGGTGCATGGGCCGACTGGAGTCCCAGACGTCAACAATGACTAAAACGGCAAAAGCAAAAAAATACTGTGTACTTTTCTATTTGGAGTAAACCACCTAATGTCCTAAAAGGACATATAGAAGTCGACTAAAAAGGCTCTTGCTATATTTGCTGAAGTGAACTGTTGCCATCTGATCAGAGAATGCAGGAATTGTCACAGAGACTCTGGTGGTTAGGCATTTGGGATTCACTTCATAGGTGGCGGAGAGAAAGAGAATCAACTTATGTGTGGAATTTGGAAAATCAACTAACATTGGAAGAAGTACATAAACAACCGAGCATTTTTAGATCAAAAGACGCCATTCATATACACACGTGATACAGCTTAGGATATAGGAGATCGTGTACAAATAAAATGATTAGCATGAAAACAATGGAACAGTAAACAGAACCAGAAATATATCATTCATTCCCTCACACCTTTCTTTGTCTTTCCCTTGTTTTTTTTTCCTTTCTTGATGGAGTTTAACTGGGAAATAGGAGTATCTCTAAACTGATCTTGACCAATAGTCATTACCACATTGGAAAAACTCTTTCATACAAGCAAAAGAAAAGAAAAATAAAAATAGAAACCTCAAGACTCTACCCATCATTACTACATCTCTACTACTTTTCTTCTTTTTCATCCATTCTGGCTTGAACTTAGTAGTCTTACTTTCTGGATCTCCAAGCTGATATTGAATACAAGGATCGATCCTGCCAGCAAATTACCACACAACCATTTTCCTCCTTCATCCTATATCCCTCACAGCCATAGGTCTGTAGGAACCTTCTTGCCTGCAACATACCATAATAGCTTAAAGGCACATTGCCAAACCCAGATAAATCCAGTCTCTGGAACCACTTATCTAGCTTCTCATGTCTTTCCTTTCTTTCAGCTCCCTCACAAGCAATAATGTTCTTGATTTCCTCACCGAAAAGCATCTTCTCCACCTTTATTCTCTCCAATGATGTTCTTGAGACAGTGGATTCCAAGCAATCAAACAATGCTGCATAAGAATTTAGAGCTTCTAATAGCCTCTCCATCAGCGTCGAACCATTATGATTAAAGTCCTGTTCTGTTACAACCATGACCTTTGGTGATAATCCCCACAAGGCATTAAGAAAGCTCTCTGAATTCATTGAAGCAGTTAAAGATCCCAGTGATGATGAGGCTGAGTCAGGACTTGGGCTATAGCCATTAACCATATCCTTTTCAAACAAATCACCCAATGTGCTTTGGTTCATCAGCATGACCTTTTGCAGGTGAGTTCCGTTTGAATTTTTTGACAGGAGAGGAGATTTTCTCCGCAAGGCTTCTTCATCCAAGGCCAAAAGGGAATGTAATTGCAGAAAAGAACTTATTGCTAGTGCCTCCCCAGTTTTCACACGAAGTTTGTCGAAATCAAGATTTTCTATTTTGCTCACTACAGGATTGAATTGAAATGGGATATCCAACTTTTCTGCTTCTTCAGTAAGTTTATGAGCCATGTGATCAAGAATCTCTTTCTGCTGATGAACCCCAGTAATTCTCAAATGGGGAGGGCCTTCAGGACGTGCACTCAAGACTTGGAGGAGAGCAATCCACTGTGCAGGTTCGGCGGCATTGAGATCAACTATATGCACCATTTTCTCCCCTTCCATTGCTTCAACAATAGCTTGATTTGTCAGAATATATGCTACCTTCAAGAACGGGAACAGCTCAAGGAAAAGCCTCTGGACAAGAATTTCTTCAGAAACCATAATCATTTTGGTGGAATTGAGGGCCCTGTGGAGGCCAGGCCATGATTTCAGTATCCGATCAGCAAGTGCTTCGGTAAAGTAAGCAGCGATTCGCTGCATAGTATCGCCATCAGGGGAGGCAAGCTGAGAAATTTGCTCAAGTGTGATATTTGCATTTTCAAGACTACCAGCAGCTACATGGTTTGCACAAGTGAGCAACAAATGGATCAAGCACAAACCCCTTTCCTCAGATTTCATTTCTCTAAGCCATGTGTATGGAGACCCTACTCCAGGTGAAAGTGACATCATAGAGAAGAACTGTAGAGGTGAAGAAGTTACAGAAGACGACCCTTCTTCTTGAAACATTGATCCCATGTAACAACCACAACCACAACAACAACAACAACTATCTTATGAATTTGAAAATAAAGAAAAGGGTGATAGTTGTCACACACAATTTTGATTAAACAAAACCTTTAGGCTCTCTAATACATCAACATCTCACACTTTATCACGCAAGGGATAATCTTGAAGAAGCCAGTGACCACGGAATGAAGGGAAAAAACACAAATTCAAGCACAGTGTTTAGCAAACGGAACCAGGGTTATAAAACTAAGATGATTTCACAGTCAACTACAGCAGATCCCACACGGAAAGCAAAGTGAGACAAGTTTTAAAAAAAAAAAAAATTACAAAATTTTGATCAGAGTTTCTCTCAAGCTTGGTCTATAAACTGAAGGGTAAAATAATTTCCACTAATTCAGCAAAGCCAATTTATGGAGCAAAACATGGAAGCAGTGATTTGAAGATGAGGGTACCCTACCAAAACGGCATTAGCATAATTATGAAATGGAACAACAAAAAGCTTAGTCCTTGGTGGGTTTTGTAATTGAAGAAGAACCCAGATAAAGCCCCCTGAAAATTCCAAAGCTTGCCTCTTGGAACACTCTGAAAAACCAGAACCGTAATGGGTTAGGTTGAGTAGTTTTTTTCTATGGGGAGTTGGAATTGAATGTTTGGAATTGAAGGACTTGTTCTCATGGTCATGGCAAGGCAACGTTGTCGACAATGCGTGAAGGGTCCCCTTTGTCTTTATTGTTTTGTTGTCCTTCACCCCTCAGTGGAGTGTGGAATTTGTGTGAGGTTGAGCCTCATCTGTCTTCATCTCTCTAAAACCGTCCTTTCTCTCTCTACAACTTTTGTTCCTTTTCTTAATAAAACTTCCACTTTAAACGTTTTCTTTTGTCTTCACATTAGGTGGATAGGGAATCGGGGCTGGCCAAAGACCTTTAATATTCCATAAGGTCACTACAATCCAAACATGCCTTAGCAAAGACAAACATTGCCCTCACTTTTGTTTCCTAGCGGGGGTGAGTATGAGAATGGCAAGAAAGCTTCCCGAATGCTTCCAAAACGTGGTTTTGTTTTATTTTCAAAGGCAATGACCATACAATTGGTATTATCTTCTTCAATTAAGACAAACAGACAGGGAGGTTAAGGAAACCTCCAAAAGTAGCTTGTACGTTTATCTCTACTTGTGGATTCTTAGGTGGCACTTACGAAAGCCATAGCTATTAGCTACATTCCATTTTTATTAGAATTTGCCAAGTTTCATAGGAAATTACCAAACTCAAATAACATGCCAGCTGAATTGCTGGTTAGGTGGCTTGTAATCAAATCAAATAACTATGTTGGATTCTAATTGCATACTTGTATTGTATCCATCGCATGCAGGTTTTTTAAATTGTGTCTTAAATTCTAAATTAAGTTTAAAAATATGGAAAATGAACAAAAAGTACACATAAACACCTAATAATGGGGGGAAATACGTTTGTGCACATATTCGAATCAATAATTACATTTGTTATTTCAATACACACCATAAAATTGTTAAAATATAATAAAATTAAACTTAAAAAGGTAAAAAGGAAATAAAAATACTTGAAAATAAAAGCATGATAGAATAAAGTTGTCAATTTGGGCTAATCCGCTATGAGTTAATGTGTTTTTGGATTGAGGAAATGAGGTCAAACTTGTTGTAAGTTGGTAATTTATTAGTCTAGTCCCGCCCTTTATGGACGGACCCATTGATCCACTTTTTCAAGATGGAAATTGCTTTGCAACTAATAATATGTATACACATTAATTAATTGTGTATAATAATTGAGTGTTATTTCCCCCCTAACCTATGCTTTCTGTCTCTTTTCCTATGTCTTTCTTTCCTCCCCTTACACACAGCTGATTCATGTTTTTTATTTTTTAGTACATGTGAGGCCCAATAAAACTAGATCTTGCAGCTATACTCAAATGAGGACGAAGTTTTCTTAGTTTGGAGCGTGTATGCGCATGCGTCTGAAAAAAGTTAAAATAGAAGTGTATACTGTTCAGCACTTAAGTATTTTTTAGGCAGAATACATAATTTCATGTCCTAATTATTTAATTTTTAAATTCATTTTCTAACCTTTTTCTTTATTTGTCAAATTCATTTTTAACTTTCAAAAGTTAGAAAATATTTTTCTAGCCGTCTCTGAATTCATTACCGTTCATATTCTTCTTCTTTTTTTCTTTTTTTGCATGTGCAGAGGAGAGTATCAGAGCGGAAAACTAATTCCTTTACGGTTGAGTTATTTATGTAATCAAATGGGATAACTTTTTATCGATGATTAATGCAAGTCAAAATTGTGGTTAATAATGTGCCAAACTTGATATGGGTACATATGAAGTAAATGAGTAATTCATTAACCGTCAACTAAACTGCATTAATCAATAATAAAGATATCAGTAGAAGATTAATACAGTTCAGTATATGGTTATTGAGGTACCCGTTTACCACATATTTATCCACTAACCACAATTTTAAATTGCATTAACCATTGATAAAAAGTTGTCAAAAAAATTATCTCATTTGGTTGTACAGACAACATTTCTCTTCTTTTATGACGTAAATCCACATGCCGAATGAGCACTTGCCCCAGCAAAATTTATTCCATCATTCTCTTTTTAAAAAAAATTATTTACTGTAAAATCGTCAGTGTACATCAGATCTCCTTCTCAAGTTGCACCACAATCCATTTTTGGTATGGATAGTTGCCCCAGTAACAAGCTCCACCGATTCAGGGGTCCCCTTCAATTCCACATCAAAATTCTGGAGCAGCATCGCCAACGCTACAGTTGATTCCATTAGAGCAAATTGGTCCCCAACACACTTTCTTGGTCCGCCACCAAATGGCAAGAATGCAAAATCCGATATAATCTGATCATTCATGGAAACATTTCCTGTCAATGTTCACGAATCACAGAAAAATAAATAAATCAATAGATAAGGACCAAAAAAGAAACCTCGTTTGGATATAAGGCTCCAGGACTTCGAGATGGGTCAAAACCAGCCCATCCTTCAATTTCTTCATTCTTGCTTTGCACCAGAAATCTCTCTGGTTCGAATTCATGAGGGCGATCCCAAAAATATGGAGATCTATGGAGATTATATACCTGGATATAGGAATATTTGAGCAGCCGTACCAACATCAAGTAAGATGTAAAATAAACTAAGTTAAATTGTGCAAAATAACCACAATCACAATACCATTAAAGGCACTAGTAACAAAAATGGCACTCAGTAACAGAAGTGACGAATAAGACTCTCTGAAGTGATTTTATGTATAAAGTAAGTAATAGTATATTCACCCTTTGATTATTAGTGGGTTAATATTACTTACATACAATTTAGATTAAATCAATGGTGGATATAGCATTACTTATTCACTTTATACACAAGGTCACCTTAGAGAAACTTTTTCCACCAGTGACATGCTTGGGGTCCTGAAGGACAGGCAAAGGTCCATTTAAAGGATTGCCTCTAGGATACTCACTCAACGGATTTCCCCATACGGAGGTCACTCACACACGGTGGCACTCTTTTGGTTGTTACTTGTTAAGAAACTGCTAATTAAAAGCGTGTGATTCTGATTTACAGAACAGGACCCTGTCATGTTCCTGCATAAAATGGGAGGATTCTAATCCATAAAATCCATGCATTTGTAATATCCAATTCCTCACTGAGAAACAAGGTGTCACAAATGTTTGTACTCACAGAAAGGAAGACATCAGTCCCAGCAGGAATTGCATAGCCATCTTTAGCACCTTTGTGCCCTCCTGTAGAAGTGACATAAGTTCATTCAGATCATCTCAAATGGAAGCGAAAAAAATAAAATTAACTAGACGAGAAATATAATAGTCATTGTCCAATCAGGATAGAAATTTTATATCATAAAACCTCAGCTACATAAAACACCTAGATTCCCAGCATGCCACAAGTTGAGTTCCAAACAATATGCATGTTCAGTCTACATGGTTGATCCATTCCCTAACATGTTTGATATTGGGAATTGATGGTGGGGATTTTGTTAGGATCTAATTGCAAGATATGGGACTGGAGTCCCACATCAGAAATATGGGATTTCGACGAAGGGTTTTATATGGCCTTGAGCTCTCCAACCACAACAATCAGCTTGAACGACTAGTTTTTGTGGTATGGTTCTCTCAAGATTCACATCAATTGGTATGAGAGCTTTCCATGATATCTATCAACCGCAAATGGGCGGCACGGATGGTGACACCAGCATTACAGTCCTGGGACTAGTCAAATGGCTAGCGCACAGCTAGCCTGCATAGAAGCTGGGGCTGCGAAGCATGCTGGTGTATTAGGACCCACTGCAAGGTATATGGGATTCTGGTGTGTGGCTTATATGGCCTTGGACTCTCCAATCAAAATGGTTAGCTTTTGTGGTCTTTATCTCCCAAGGTTCATATCACATTCTAAACCCTTCAACAATGATAAAATAATAATATGCACTATTTAGATACCACACAATAACAACGGTATTGTAATTTGTTTCCATTCCATCTTCATTTTGAGCAATCTGTAGAAATCAATACCTGGTAAAACATCAGGTTTGAGTGAACGTCTAATCAATAAAGGTGGTTGGGGGTACAAACGAAGAGCCTCCACAACAATAAGTCTAATGTACCTGAAAGCATGCAACATAATTCAACCAACTGTCTTACTGTCTTAACATATCCAATTTCGTGTTCCTTGAAAACACCAAACAGCCAACTCCAACTTTCATGAGAACCCTAAAAAACATGCAAGAGCTGACTGATTATAAAGTTCACATCATGAAAGAATAATGGAAACTAATCACTTATAGTGTTTGTCCTTCATGTAGATGTGGAATTTTTTGCTCCCCTTTCCCTAGAAAATAAATTTACTGATAAAGCATAATAAATTTTATTTAAATATTCTGAATTCAGGAATGGCCCAATGGGCATTAGCAGGTACCAGAGAAAAAAAAAAGTAATATGAAATGGGAACCCACTGTAACTTTTTAAGGGATTCAAAAGTTGGTCTGCCCATTCCCAGCACCAAATCTACCTCTGCTTGAGCCTTCTTCATTTTGCCAGGATTCTGCAATAAGGAAATTGATAAGCATTGAGATGGTGTTGCACAAAGTGAAAAATGGAAAGGCTGAAAAGAAGCAATGACTACCAACAATCCAAATTTGTCTATCATGAACACGCAACTTTATACAAGTACAAAATCAACTTTTGAGATTAGCATACTTGAGCTAGCAGGAAAACTGCCCATGTAAGAACTGCAGCCGTTGTCTCATGACCAGCAATAAGCATTGTCATTAAATCATCCCTCAACTGTCAAGAGAGAGAGGAGTAAACAAAGCATAATTTGAAATGCTACCTGAAAAGATACATATTGTCTAGACAAGCAGTTTTACTGCCTATCCACAAGCAACCAAATTTTTATCCAGGAAGGTTCTTTTTGGAAATATAAAGACCAGGAAGAGATATACCTGGCGATCATCAACATCAACTCCCCGCATATCAACTAGGAAACGAAGAAGACTTGCATCCTGTAAGCTTCTATCTTAGTAAACATTATGGTATTTACAGAATTCTGAATTTTCAGGAATTTACCTTATAGTATAACATTTGCAATTGGCTTACATCCATTAAAGATAAAAACACACCTTCAAATTTAAGTAGTCCCTTTGCTGCAGTTTTTCAACATCTGTTTCCTGCAAATAGAATGCAATCAAGATGATGTCATGTACAGTCGACATAATGTAACAGATGAATACATACAGATTCCAGCAAATAATCATAATCATCAATCATGAATTCAAAGTATTATCTCACCTGTCTGCTCTCTTTTGCATTTCTGATAAGTCCGTCAAGACAATTATTAATGATCTTAAGGTCATGCCGAAACTTCCTTTGCCTTGGGACTATCCACCTTGCCAATGGAATTTTCCAGTATGGAATGTAGAAAGTGGATCTATGTTCAGCTTCAAAAAGAGTGCCATAGACTGCCTATAGACAGATTTAAAAGTAGAGGGTCTATGAGCTCTCATATATTCTCAATATGTCCCAGAAGTTTTCTATCATTAAATAAACAAGCAGCTTATTATTGACAATATGATGAAGTGTTGAGTGTTACAGTCTCTCATTGATTGAGTATATAAGTAAATAATCACTTGGGCAGCCCTCACCCCATGAGCTAGATTTTGGGGTGGAGTTAGGTCCTTTTATTTAATAGAGAGCTTTCGAGAGTTAGGTGGGTTATCTACTAATACAAACAATGACATGTCCTTTTTTCTTAACCCACACAATATCTATAGAAATTATCTCTACACACTATACAAAAGATTGAGCTTTTGAAGAAGATATAAAAATGAAAGTGAACTGAATTTGTAGCTTGTCACTTTTAAGGAGGCAAAATATAAGAAAGAAATTTAGCATGTCTACTTGCATTTACAATCCATAAGACATAAATGAAATGCATAATCCTTTAGTCAAACCTTAATAACAGGAGATTCTTTGGTGACAGAACCAAAGTCATAGTTGAACACACTGAGCCCAATAACATCAAGAGCCAAACTAGAAAACTCTGCTTCAAGATCCAATTCAATTGACTTCTGTCCGTCATAGCCCTCTCCTTCGAGAAGCTTATTGAACTTCGATATCGTTCTTTCTGAACAAGTTGTGAATACTTTGACCATAGCTTCCAAGTATGAGGTATGGAAACCCGGAGCAATGACTGCAAATTTTATAAATGGGACATATGTAAAATTTAGTATCAGGTTTCACTCATAAAACTACCACAGGAAAGACAAGCTATGAAAAAGATTAGCTCCATTTATAAGTTCTTAAGACTTGTAAGTCATAAGTTGTAACAGATTATTGGTGTTAATCCAGTGTAGTCCACTGGAATAGAAAAATATTAGCTCCAATTATTGATATGAGAAAGATATTTGACAACATATTTGGTGAGGACTGTTAGAATTAAGTATGTGCTTAATACGTAGCTTTAGTCATCACTTAGTCATAGATAACTTATAGAACTGATTACTAGAAATTGTAATCTGTAGTTATAGGAATTAGTGTTTATAATTACTGCTGTCATGTACGATCTGTATATAAATACCAGATTATTTGTGTTTTCACACACAATTCCTTAAATCCTTTCTTCTTATTAAAAAGGACATTTAGGCATTAGAAGTTTGATTGTTTGAGGTTATTGGGCAGCTCTTTTGAGAAAACACTTATGAGATAATACTAAAACAGATGTTTAACAAAAGATGAGATGCAGAGTCAAGGAGAAAAAGGGGGGAAAACGACAGAAAGATAATAAATACAGTTTGCACACCTCTTCTCCTTTGCTTCCAAGTATCAAGGTCTGCAGGTATGAGTCCTTTGCCCATTATTGGTTCTAGGATATCAGCAAGTACTCCCTAGTTTTTTTAATTAACAACAGAAGCAGAAATTAGAGAAAATATGAAATTGATCTTAAAATGAACTAAAATATAGAAACCAATTCAATGAAATAGGCATTTCAATTTTCCGGGAAATCATCGTGTCCAGCCTCATACATCCCAGGTCAGCACATGCTTTACACCCTGTTTGGCCACATTTTAATGGATAGCCACCGATCATAAACTTCATGTTTATGGTCAGCACATTTTAATGGTCATATGAATAAAAATCAACGTTGAACAAATCACCTAACATAAAGTTCATACTTTTCAATCAGAGGGATGCAATATTGCAACACATAAACAACCTCTCAGATGAAGGATTCAACCAAGCATAATAAAAATGAAGCAAGGTCTAGGATAGTACCTTGTCATAAGAAAATGCATTTTCTCGCAGAATGTGTCTTGCAACTATAGGATCTGATACAACAACAAATGCTTTTGGCCCAAAAGCAAGTTTATACACCGAGCCATGCTGTCACAATCAATAATATCCTTAGGATAATCAAAAGTAAGACTGTCTGATTAAAGTCAAATGAAAGTTAAATGAGATGGAAACAACATTAGCAGTGTAAGCAAGTATACATTCTCACATATGTAGCAATAGGTATACTTGTTTAAGGGTAAGATCCTCAACATCCAAAAATGAAAAAAATAAAAAATCAAAGAATGAAAATTCAAAGGGTAAAAGGGAAAGTGTAAAAAGGAAAATGAAAGAAACAGCAAAGGATATACTCAGTATGGAACTTAGAATGTTATGCAAAGCATGAGATTAGTTCAGGAAAAGTTGAAGTAGTACCTGTAAGAACCAATCATATAGTGAGAAAAAGAGAGGTCGACCAAACAGATCTGAGACTGCACCTTCAGCAATGGGCATGGACCCTATACTCCCACCACTTAAGAAGTTGGTGAGTAGGTTGCTTGCATTGTCTACGAGATTTCTATTTGATTTCTTCTTATCAGTATTAACTGATTGGCATCTACGTTTTTGAAATTCACATGTTCATTGTTCAATACAAATATGGCTTAAAGAAATATCAACTCTGAAGACAGATTAACGTCGACCAATTATTAAACAGAAAAACCTCAGTGCTGGAAGAATTGAAAATAAAATTTATTAGCATCATGGAACAGTTTCAATTCAATTCAATTTTCAAATAACAGGAATCCGATGTTATTTATCTACAGCATAGCGAAGTTGATACAATTATCTACTGTATTGAATAAACAAAAAAGAGAGAGTATAATCCATGTCAAGATTTAAAAGCATGCATGCATAGCCATACCTGATAGAAGAAATCCGTTGGGGTTGGGGGTGAGGAAGAGTTGGAATATGAAGAGAAAGTGGGAAATGAGAAATGGAAGACATAGAAGAATAAGATCTGCTGTCAATGGCGGTTGATGAGAGCTGCGAGGTAGCGGAAATCATAGTGCTAACCTCACTAAGCTGTGACAGTTACTTGCTTGTTGCCGCACTAACTTTGTTGCTTTGAATATTGTATGAATGAATGTATGGGTAGTGATGGTGGGAAACGATGATGAGGTGGAAACATTGTTGGCTTACCACCAAAATTTCACGACAGGATATCCCGATAACCCACCAAACGTGGGAAAAAGAGTGGACTCAAAAATAAAAATATTAACGGTGTATAGTTAAAAGTGAATTGAGAATTAAATACTATATCTTTTTAATAAAAAATATTTTATATAGTTAACTAGTCATATATTATATATCATGTGACATTTAAAATAGTTAAAAAAAAAAATATTTGACTGGTTAAATAGTTATTAAAAAAGCAAATATTTTTAATAATATGGTAATATATAATTGGTTGATTATTTTTTAAAAAAAAACTTTTATTATAATAATGTATTGGAGTTAATTCATTTTAAGATTACGATTAATTCCTTTAAAAATATTAAAAGTATGCTTACAAATTTCAATAGAAAAATTCCTCTTTCTGATTTTTAAATTAATACCCTTGCCATATTTGTCTTAATTTTAATATATTATTGTATAATTAAAGCACTTAATTTTATAACTATCACATTTGAAGGTACACATACAATATAATATTATATCATTAAAGGTAAACAATCTTAAAACTAATAATCATTCAATTTAATATAAAAGTCTAAAATAATTTTTGTTAAAAACCGGATCTCCATTTTAGGTCCATCCTATTTGGGCTAGTAGTTTTTTGCTAAAATAGGCTAATCTAAAACAAGTAAAAGTGTAAATTGAAAAAGTAGGAGTATGAGCCCGTTTGTTATTGCTTATTTTGTTAAAAAAATCATTTTTTTAACCATAAAATGATTTTTTTATGTTTGTAGTGTGTTTGTTTTTGCTTCTGAAAATAATTAGAAGCAGAAAAAATTCATTTTTAGGGTTAAAATGAAAAGCAGCTTTGAGTTGCTTCTGGAAAAAAAATCAGTTTTTATAACTAACTACTTTAAAAAAATGTAATTTTTATGATTGTGAACAAACACAAATCTGTTTCTGCTTTTTTTTTAAATCTCTAAAAATAATCACTGAATTATTTTGTAACAAAATCAATTATTTTTAAATTTTAAACAAACGGGCTCTATATCTATCGTTGATTAATTAAAGTGATTTAAGATTTCAAGACATTTTAACTAATACTCCCTCCGTTCCTTTTCTATGGTAATTTTAGCATTTTTTTTTTGTTCCAAAACAATGGATCTTTTATAAACCCAATGTATATTTGACAATTTTTTTTTCCATATATACCCTTATCATAAAATTAAATTGAAATACATTGAAAACATACTAAACCTTCCCTACTTAAATTCAGTCATAAATACATTACGCATATCAATGATACTATAAATAAGGGTAATTTGGTACAAATGTAAACAAATTAATGCTTTCTTAATCTGTGTGTAAAAACCTTAAATTACCATAGAAAAGGAATAAAGGGAGTAGATAATTGATACATTATTACTTTCTTACTTTATAATTTTGTTCACTTTAAGGAAGCCTTATCCTTTTTTACGGTGGGGCTTCAATACTGACTAATGGTTCCTTTTTATCGGTTGAAAATAATTAGGCAGACAACACCTTTAGCCTTGGTCTAGCCTATTTGGCCCATAAGTGTGGCTTAAAGACGGGTCGCCCATTCTATTGAATTCGTGACAACACAAAATTTTTATGTTTTCAAGGATCTTAATCATAAACTTTTAAAGTATAAGAACCTATTTAAAAATTTCTAAATAGTTCAAGCATCAGCAAATTAATTATACCTAAATTCAATATAAAAAGCAGGTTAAAGTAATAATTTGGTCCTTATATGTAATACAGATTCTTCATTTAATATCTATAGGTAAAAATTTATTATAAGGATCCTCATACATGTAGGCATTACTCATTTTATCCCTCTTGTTAGGCGACGTTGCCCTGTCATCTCTAACGATCCTATATATATCATTAACTCCCACATATAGAGACTAAATAAAAAACTTATGTCACATATATAGGGACCACGTTGTTACTTTAACCTAAGATAAATAAATAAATTATAATTTGACTTTAAAAACATGAACAATCTTACCAATGGGAGATTCCATGTCACGCATGCATTATGCTTGCAATGTTCCCCAAATGATGCATTACCCACTTATACGCTCTTCGGGTCTGGGTTTTGCATCTTATTTCGCCTAATGATTTAAAGGTTGACGAACCCAACTGTTTATTTCCCATAATATATAATATATTTGGTATTGTTATATTTTTTTCTTCTTGCATGCTTTTTCCTACCATGTTTCCTTATTCTATATGGCTATCTATAGTTTTTAGTTATCAAATATTTCATTAAACATTGTTTTTATATATATATATATATTTCTCTTAACTATCAATTATAACCTTTTTCTTTTCACAAGATTAAAGAATGACATCGAGGATTACATTATTAAATGAATTATTCTTGGAAGAATTGATTGAAAATAAGCGTGCCTAATTCATCTCTAGACATTGTCCCAGTCAAGAATTCTCCTCAAACTAATAGTTTTGAAAATAACAATAATGTTTAATTTTTCCAAATATTTTGAAATATATTTAATGTTTTCAATAATATTCATTATGACTATTTAATTAGCTTTTTATTTCCCTATTTTAATAGTTATTTATACATTTTAAATTATATATTATTTTCCTTTTTCATAACTCTTCCATTGTAATATTGTTCATGTTTTTAAAGTTAATTTATAATTTTTATTTTAGGTAAAATTAATACTAATTTGGAATGTACACATTCTATTCATTTAGTTCCCATATGTATGAATTAAGGATGGGCAATATCACCTAATGAGAATGACCAAATGGATAATACTTGCACATATGAGAACTCTTGTAATAATTTTTTTTACATATAAAGACTAAATAAAAATCCATATAATGTACATGGATGAAATTATTACTCTAACCTAAAAAGCAAAGCCTTAGAGCCAGTTTGGATGGGTTTTTTTCCTTAGAAAAAGTACGAATAAGCATTTTTAAAAAAATATAGCTGTTTGGATGAATTTTTAGAAAAAAGTAGAAGAAGAGAAAAAATCACATTTTGGTAAAAATTTTTTTAAGAAGATACAATTTATAGCTTCTAAAAAAGTAGTAGTAGAAAGATAAAGTGGGGTTAAGTCATGTTTTACTAGACAATAATATCCCTATAATAAATCTCACAAAAGCCCATATTTATAAAGTTTATCCAAATGCAAAATAACTTATGCTTTTAATAATAACTTATGCTTCATAAAAATCCTTTTTTTTTCCCTTCATCCAAACATGTCCTTGTTCAAGTTTCATACACAAAGAGAAGGAGATGATTGGGGGCAATGGGAGTGGCCGTTCCATTTGAGTTCCCTCCTATTTCTGCGCCTTTCAAAACGCCTTAACTTGTACTATTCCTTCTATCATCATGTGACCCACGACGCACGCAAAATGGATTCTTTTTCCCCTTTCCTGTTTGGGTTCCATCGATGAGATGAGTGAACAATTCCAATGAAACATGAAGAATCAACCTCAAATCCAAATGTCAAGGGAAGTATGCAATAGGAACATTTTTGGCCTATTGTCCTTGCTATTTTCCCTTTGGTGCCTCCTCTTCATCTTACACTCCAAGCTTCGCCTCGTTCATGGAACTCGAGGTCCGTATTTTCCATTTTCCATTTTCCATTCTCTTATATTGTAATTCATGGTCTATTAGTGTAATGATGGTAGTAATAATACCCATTATTCCATTATTGTTGTCAAACAGTAATGAATTAATTAGCAATAATACCCATTATTCTCGTATCATGTTTTTCTATTGAAATTTTTCAGTGTCCTTTTTTTTCTTCTTTTTTCTCTTGCATTGATCAGAATAACATCCACATGCATGTTCTAATATATATTTCAGTCACTAATACAAACGTGTTTCACAAATGCAGCTATGTTAGAGTTCAATGAATCAGCTAGCTCCAACAGTACTTCTGGAGGCATTAGTCAGGAACAAACAAAACCCACCTACTCACTTCCTGTAACAAGTAGATTAAAACAAGTGTTTTTCCAAGAATTAGGTAATAGTGATTTAGTGTGCAAGTTACTTCATCGAGAACAAGAAAAGAAACTTCAACAAGTGCAAAATGCTAATGAGAAAGTCCATCCCACGAATCTCAATTATGATGATTTTAGAAACATATCAAAGCAAGAAAAAGGCAATGAGACCAACTCTTCCCTTGTTAACATAACTCACCGGCTTGAACCTGACGGTTCGGTGTACAACTATGCATCTGAGTCCAAAGGTGCAAAGGTGGTGGCTCAGAATAAGGAGGCCAAAGGTGCAACAAATATACTTGGGAAGGATCATGATAAGTACCTAAGGAACCCTTGTTCTGTTGGAGGAAAATTCGTTGTTATTGAGCTTGCAGAAGAGACTCTGGTTGATTCTGTGAAAATTGCAAACTTTGAGCATTATTCTTCTAACTTCAAGGAGTTTGAATTGGCTGGTAGTCTGAGCTACCCAACTGAAGCATGGAGCATGATGGGAAACTTTGTTGCTGCCAATGTCAAGCATGCACAGATCTTTAAGCTGCCTGAACCCAAATGGGTAAGGTATTTAAAGTTGAGCTTGCTTAGTCATTATGGATCCGAGTTTTACTGCACGCTGAGTGTTGTAGAAGTTTATGGGATCAATGCAATAGAGCGAATGCTTGAGGATCTAATTGTTTCTTCTGTGGGAGGATCTATTCCTGAGAAGTCACCAGAGCATAATATCAGTGACACTCCTTTGAAGCCCGAAGCTGGTCAAATTGATAGGAAAGAAAAAGAAGTTGAAAGAAAGAACCATACAGTGGCTGCTGAGACATCAAGCAATGATGCCACTCAAAAGTTTGACGTGGAAGTGACAAAAAATCCAGTCATTGTGAAGTTGGTTCCTGATCCTGTAATAGAATTAAGACAACAGCTAAATGGTAGGATAGCTGGTGACACTGTCCTGAAGATTTTGATGCAGAAAGTGAGGTCAGTGGAGGTATGCTTATCAGCGCTGGAGGATTACATCAAAGAATTGAACAAGAGACAAGGGGTTACAATACCAGATCTTCAGAAAGAGCTGTCCAGATTATCAGAAAGCATGGGACAAAGCAAGTCAGAGATAAAAAATCTCTGGCAGTGGAACACAAATATGGTACCGTGTTCCTGTTCTTTTCCTCCTTTTGTATTCACATCATGTTTCTCCCCCAATTTCTGGTATGCATTCACTAATTTCTTGGTTTCTTTCCTTTTCCAGGAAAAAGGAATGTCTGAAGTTGAGTCATGGAAAGATGCTGTCTCATCTCAGCTTAATGAATTGACCAGAGAAACTAGCATGCTAAGGTTAGGATTATGTTGATGCTATATCAGTTGATAAATCATTCTGATAACTTATTGAATGCTATCTGCACCTTTATTGGTTTTTAAAAATTCATATCTTATCTTTACCTTATACCAAATTTGAAATTTTCTTCTGTTATCCATTTCTATTCTTGCTTGCTCATTATGTTGACGCTATCCTTGTTATATAGCAGGGTTGGCTACCCTTGGTTTGATAGCATTTTGTGACCTTTGATAACTAAAATTGCTTTTTGCTTACCATTGCTCCAATGACATTTCTTCTATATCTATTTTCTCTCTTCTGATGCCTTACATGCCATTCATGCACTTCAATTTCAGAATAGATGTTCGAAAAATTGGAAGTGATCAAGCAAATCTGGAAACCAAAGAGCTTGCTGTGTTAGCAACTAGTTTTGTTTTTGTGTGCCTTGCTATTGTCAAGATAATTTCAATACACATTTTGACGACATTTTCTGCAGCATACAATGCAGATAAGGTACGCCAGACAATTAGAGGATGGGTTATGCTATTTGTATGCTGCAGTGTAACAATATTCATTATCTTGTTCTATAGCTAAGCTTTCACTTTTCTTGTAGAAACTTGGATCCTTGTAATTATCTTTAAAATTGTCAGAATAGAACTGTTACTTGTTACTGTATTGCAGAATACATTAAAAGAAAAAAATGACTCCCGATGCGGGCCTCAGTTCCATAGGTTGCAACTTTGTAGTATATTTCTGAAGCTGAACACTTCTTTCAGTGCCTATTAGTATTAGATCACCTCTTGATGGTAAAGCTGAAAAGATCTTATGCATGGAAAGTCTTTGAGTTGGTCTGTTTTTTGGGAAATAATTTCTCTGATGTCATTATTAACTTTTTCCAAATAAAAGAGATAACCACTGTACAACATTATATGTATTTACACAATTCTTTTCAGCAATAGATGCAGAAAAATTTACAACCTATTAAGCATGGCCATCCAGCACCACTACTTATGTGCAAAATGTGGAGAAAAAACTAGCATCACACTATCATTTTGCCTTCTGAATTACCATATCCTCCAAGTTCATAGGATAGCACATTTTAGTGTGCCGACCATTCCATATATTGTCTGCTAGAATTGCATTCACTGCATCAGTTGGATGGAACTGGTCCCACCAGATATGATTGGAAGCATTACTGCATGCCATTTCTGGTGATAAGCACATGATCCAGCCCTTGTACTTCCCAAGTCCACAACAGGCCTCACTAGTAACATTAAAGCCTAATCAGAAAACATAAAGCTGAGTAAGAAGTGATGTTAAATGCGACTACAGTTCCCTAATAGACAGAGAGAGGGGTAAAAAAAAATACAGTTACTCCTACCATAACTTTCATGATTCTTTAAAATATCCATGGAACCTTCAAACACGTCACAAAAGATAATATTGGCATCAGAGAGCTCCTCAGCAAGCTTATCAACCATGTACCTCATGAGAAAGTTGAACTCAATGGCCATGTCATTTATCTGCTCAACACACTCTCCATTTTCACTACCATACTGCCACAAGTAGTTAGGGGCACAGCCAATAGGGGCAAGTCCCGTGACCACCACTTTTCTAACATTTATATTGTACAAGTTCTGTGTCATCAAGGTTAACACATCAAAATCAATTCAACCTGTTCAACTGCTGTGTGCAAATTAAGAATCAAGACAACTTTTGAAAATGCATAAAATTACATATATACTAGTCTTTGATTAACCAGGCCAACAGTACGCATGTGTGCAAATTGGAATGTTATGCACTGAAAGGCGCAAAAGCCCCAAGACATATGGAAGAGTTTAATATAGGTTGAATGGCGAATAGCAAGAGCAAATTATTTTTAGTATTTTTACCTTGATTTCTTGCCTCACTGAAGAAGCTAAAAACTGGTTGAAGGTCCAAGGAAGGTACAAATTATCGACATTGGATACATTGAGCAAGTAGTAATGAATGTAGTCATTGATTCCAATTGAAATATAAAAGACAGAGTTAGATATGAGAGTGGTTGCAGCATCCTCTCCCATAGCTAATATGAACTGCTGAAGGGTGTCTGTAAATTGCTGAATTTGCTGAGCAAAGGAGATATGTTGACCCTGCAGCGGTGCAGTTAATTATCATAACTTGTTAATCATTAATTAATCTGTAGAAAAGAAAAGGATAAAAGTGAGAGATATATAGATACCAATTCGGAGCCAGTGGAGAGAATAATGCCAGCGGCAGCAGAAGCGTAATTGACCCCGTGAATCATGTCCTTCACAGTTCCTGTCTGCCCAAGATAACTTGGCACAAAAGGAAGCCCAAGACGCAGAGCTGAGTAAAGAGGAAGAAAGATAGATGCCCTAAGTAAGCAGCAATATGAATTGAATTTGTATTGTAATAAAGATCTTGCTAACCGGTATCCCATTTTATCGAAAATCACAACTTTTCAATTTTCTATGAGTTGAATACATCAATTTTCAATAAAAATATTCTATCTTTGATTCTTTAACCAGTGTCTTCTTGGCATTTGACTTGTCCTAATTGTAATAAAAGATGAGATAAAGATAGGATCTTTGAATACCAAGATAATCGACAGGGATCCTTCCATTGGAGAATCTGCCGGTGGGTTGATGGGTGTCGAAATCTCTGCCATAAGGGAGGCGGTCAGCACGGGCAAAAGTGCCCAGAAAATTGTTGGTTCCACAATCAACAGAGGAATCTCCCATTATGAACAACGCCGGTGCTAGAGATGAGCCATTGCCATTGCCATTCACACTCTCACTGTCCGTTAAAGTAAACAAAGCTTTTGATCCTAAAAACAAGGAAGATAGCACCATAGTACATGTTATTGCGTACAACACAAGAATACTCACTCCCATTATCTTCATCCTTCAGTTCACTCACTTTTTGGCGGGTAACATATGAATGCCAGTTGACAGTATTACTCAAATGTCTGAAATACCCCTTATGCTCGCAGGGTGATATCAGTTGTTTGTTCTATGTGTGTGTATGGCGATGGGTGAATCCGGTTTCAGTTAAAGTGAAAGTCTTTCATTCATTATTCAATAAATAAAAATATAAAATCTTCCCAATTAACACGTGTGCAGCTGCCCCACCTACCGTAACGGTCACTGAAGATACCATCCCAACGATCACAACTGACAAGGACATTTCTTTTCCGGATAGTCTTTGTTGGGCGGTGCACTTTCTTTTTCTATAAAAAATTTATAATTACTTTTATTTCATTTTCCGGCGGCAAATTTACGCCCAGTTCATCCTCGTACAAAGCATAAATAGTCCAAGAAAATCATTTTTTTGTTTTTTGCTTCTAAGATGAGGGAGCAAGTAAGTCCCCACGGATGAAGCACCCGTTTTAGACCTTAAATATATTAATTAAATAATTAGACGGTTGACCAACGTATAGTTGGTCCAAGTAGTAAGGGACTTGAACACCTTAAGCAAGTGGTCAGATGGTCGAATCCCGACTCTTGTCTTGTGTATGGAGAAAACCTGGTTGTGAGGGGAAAACCCACTTGGTATGCCCAACAAGTTCCCCGATGGAGATTAGTTACTGCTAACGGTGGTAGATACTTCGTATCTATAACATGGTTATAAAAAAAAATTAAACGATAAAGCTGGTAAATGATTAAACAGGATAACCAAAAAACAAATTTAAATCAAAATGACACTTTTAATCCCTTCCCACTTCATTCCATCCTACCCTCACTGGAAACAAAGATAGCAAAAGGACAAATAGGGATGTTTTCTTTGAAGTTTCTTGCATTTTTTACTACAATCAAGCAAAACAAGTGACCACCGACTCCACTTTCACCAGCAAGCCCCACCACCACCACCTGATCACGCGCTACCTCTAACCCATTGTTTGGTTTGAGAGAAATTGTGAAGAAAGAAGTTGAGAAGAGAGAAGTGGGGGAGAAAAAGTCATTTTATGTTGTTTGGTTAGGAAGAAAAAATAGGGAAGAGAGAAAACTAATATGTGGGCCCCACCCAAAAAATAATCTCTCTATGGAAGAGAAGAAAACTAGAAGAGAGGAGAGAAAACTATCTAAATTACAATTGTGTCCCTATATATAGTGTGTCTGCCTTTTACGTTTGATGTTCATTGCATAGGTTTTTTTTTAATTTTTATATTGTATTATATTATTATTATTATTATTATTATTATTATTATTATTATTATTATCATATCATATCATATTATGTTATATATTATTGTTTTATATTGTTTTATCATTTTGTGATATATATGTATATATATATATATATTTATTTATTTATTAGGGACAAATATGTCTTTACAAGAAAAATTCATTTTCTTTCTTTTCACTTTTCTATCTAACCAAACAAGTGGAGAGAAAACTCAACTTTTCTTTCTCTTCTACTTCTCTCCTATTTCTTTTAATCCAAACAATCTAAAAATCTACTCATTTTCTACTCATTTTCTTTTCTTTCCTACTTCTTTCTTTTATACTTCTTTCCTTCCTACTTCTTTCTTTATCCAAACAAAACATAAATCCATGCATGAATCTTGTTATACATGCCCGAGTCGTTCTTCCTAAGGATGGCAATGATGCGGTTATTGGTAGTGCTTCCCTGCATCCATCCCTGTCAATATCAATGTATATTTATATGGGTAGCGAATATCCATAAATATCCGTGGGTATTTAAAAATATAAAAAAAAATGAAAGGAAATAAAATTTTACAATATAATATAGCAATATCTTGTATTAATATTATATAATATACTATATGTATTTAAAAAAAGGTTTAACCACTAAAAAATATCAAAAATAAAGAAAATAAAGTTCATTTAATCTCAAAATAATAGAAATTGTCATCATATATATTATATATTTAATAAAAAATATTTATTATGAATATGCGGGTATCTGTGGGGCAGGTACTACTATCCTCATTTAGTAGGTATCTATTTACTATTCATTGCGAGTAATTCTTGTAGATATCCACAGGTGCGAGTAATTTTACTGTCCTAGTTCTTCCTGGGCATGGAGCACCTCTTCCTCTGGCTCATGGTGGCGGTTCAATTCGTCTGGTCCGACAAGCACTGTCTTTCATGCACATCACTACTCGGATGCTTTCAGACGACAGTGACTATCTGGGGTGGATTGTGCGTGGTGGAGCTTCTGGTGCGCGGCTGTTGAAGGAGGGGCTTTATGGACGACAACCGGAGCGGATCTAGTGCGCAAAGGAGCGTCGGCTGCTGTGGCTTGGGTAGCGGCGCGGGCCTGGGCAATGACGACGCGATTCTGTTGTGATGGTGGACAGGGGTGTGGGCGTGGTTGTTGTCTCCCTTCCCCCTCCTCTCTCTCTTTTTTTTTCACTTTTTTGTTTAAATTTGTTAATTCTTGTATAGTTACAATCCTTTTATGAAGAAAAAAAAAATTTACTGTCCTTTTATGGTGGCTATTGAAATGTGGGATGAGTTCTCTAATTTATTTTTTACGGTGCTGGATGGTAGTGGGAGCATGGAGTTAGAGGTGCTCTTTTGGGTTTCAGTGATGAGGAGGTGTTCATTTTTTTCTTTTTCTTTTTCTTTTGGGTTAAAGATAGAGTTTACTGTTGATGGTTTGCTAGTGAGGTTTGATTAGGGATATATGAGGAATTTTGGATGTGGTGAGGTATTAAACATGATGGTAAATTGGTGTGTGGTGGTTTGAGTTGTGAGAAAGGTGTTTTTTTGTTTTGACTGAACAGATGGTAGTATAATTCTTTAGTGTTGGATATTTTGAATTTGGTTTATGTGCAGATATCACAATAATGGTGATGGTGAGGGAAAAAGGGTGGTCTGTGGTGGTTGGCGTGGTGCAGTGGGATAGGATGGGATGGGATGAAGAATCATTTTGCAAATATCACTCCCTGGTGCTCTAACACCGTCGAGCACCACCAATTTCAGTGGTGTGGATTGTTAGTAGTCGGGGAAGATGATGAGGGATGAATGGTAAAAATGGATTTTGGAAAATAAAAAAATAAAAAAAAACATATAAAGAACTGATTAAATTACCTATAAATTGGTTCTTCATAGATGGGAGACTTACTTGCTCCCTCACCTTAGAAACCACCATTCTTTTTAATCATTATTCACAAAAGAAAATATGTTTCATAGGCCCAGTGAATAGTGATTATTCTTGTCAAAACAAAGTTTGCATGAGTGTGACTTAGTTGGTTGTGCAATGTAAACTTATGGGGAGGATCTGGGTTCAAATCCCGTAAAACACATCTTTGGGGATGAGCGTTATCTTGACTGTGGCTAAGCATCCAAACGGAAATTAGTCTCATAATAGGTCCAAAGGATCTAAGCTTATGCGATACTCTGTGAACCCACTGGAGAGTCAGACCCGAATTACGATGTGTTCTAAAAAAATGAAAAAAAAAGAGTTTATCAATAAACGTACTGTATTAAAATCTAAATAAAAATAATACGACCATTCAAGATACTTTGTGGTAGGCTCATTTCAAAAACTAATAAGGATGGTTGATATTTGAGATATGAGGCATGCTGCCATGGGGCCAAGGGCGCACATGAAGAGTTGGTGATACTGATACTGGAAAGGACAAATATGAACAGCTCCTATGCACCTTTTCTCCAATACTAGCTAGTTTGCATTATTAGTCATAGGCGGCTTCTACGGTGAGAGACATTGACATGTCTCTCACCTGCATCACTTTTAATAACCGTTAGATCAGGAGTTCCACATGATCTTATGATACACCATCTGTACCAGATTTTTTTTTTTTTTTTGCATTTGGTTTTCTCTCTATCACCTTCCTTTGACACTGTGCAGCATCGTCGCCGTCGGACTGATAAACCCGTAAAGGAGCGGCGGAGCTCGCGTGCGTGGCCTTCAGCAGTGCCGGATCTGGTTTTCACAGTGGATGGAGGTGCTACAGGGCCGTCTCAGATCTGACTCGCCGATGAGTGCGGTGGAGCGGAAACTACTACCGGGCATGCCGGAGGATATGCTTCGAGGCTGGACGCGCGGCTCTGGTCGGAGAGGATGATTTGGATGAGGCGGCCCCGGTGGCAGTCATGAGAGGCTAGCGACGTCGCCACCACCGTCGAGCCCAGCATTTGGTTCGTTGCCGGCAATGATGGATCTACGAAGTCGTTGAATTTGGGGCAGGAGGCCATCACGCAGAAGGCACTGGAGCTGATGATCGAACTCGCCAGGAACGAGCCGAGGTTTATGAGGCGGCAGCTAGCGCAGGTGGTTGGGGCCATGTTGTAGATTGAAGAGGCGGAGATTTCTGAGGCGGCAGCTGGCGGAGGTGGTTGGGGCCATGTTTCGGATTGCAGAGGCAGAGATCTGTAACACTGCGTGATGGGGATGGGGGTTAGGGGGGTGGTGGTGGTGGTGGTTGGGGACGGACGAGGGTGGTGGTGGTGGTAGGGGACGGTGGTTGGGCAGTGGCGAGCACAGTGGTGGCAGGGTGAGAAGAGCGTAGGTGGTGGGCTGTGGTATGTGGTGGTGGTGGTGGTTGGGTGAGATGAGGGTAGGTGGGAGGGACTGTTGAGTATTTTGAGAGAAATAATCTAGTGTAGATGATGTAGGGTCTAATCATGGGGATCATGTGGATCTAATGGTAATTAATGGTCTCTCATGGTGAGAGACTTGTTGAGGTCTCTCACCCTAGACAAAGCCATTAGTCATAATGCATCATATCCCATAGTCTTGCTACATACACCTAATAAACATTCTTCTGCTTATTTAAAACGCAAACCCATATCACCATATGCTACTTTACAAACTGGAAGTCTTATATTCAGTGAATATGCTCCTCAAGTTCATTTTAAGCGCCCTACTACTCAGCTTGTATAAAGCGTACATCATAATCAATAATTAAAATAAGCAAAAGAAAAACCAAATGAGTGCAATGGGGAATGCTTTTAGTAAATTTGCAAATACACTACGGAAGCATGACTTCGAAATGGAATGGATTCTCTCATGTTTTTTCATGTCCAATTTTGGTGTAGTTTTAGATTTTCATTCTTAAATACTTTCTTCCCCTTCTTTCCATTATTCAATATCCTCCTACCCATTTATTTTTTAAGGGACAAGATTCCATTGCAGAGGATCTATTTTCATTTCGAAAGCATGACTCAACGACATTAAAGGAATTTTATTACTGAAATAATGATTAGCACGGTAGTCGGTAAAAATATTTTGACAAATGAAATCTAGCATCCAAAAAAGATAAAACTTGTATTAAAAATGATGTATTTTATATTATTGACAAGTGTTATATTTTGTTTTTTAAGATAGACTTACCCCTTTTTAATTTCTTAACCAATGTTAGCAAAAACTAAAATGTTATAGCTATATAATTACCAACATATTATTAAATGATAAGGAACAAACAATAATGATTTAGTCATTGTTTTAATTTCTTCTAGTTGTTCTATACATTCTCCGAGCACAAAGGCAGTTTTGTAGGTTAGGATAGTGTATTTGTAGCGCGGTGGTGGTTGTTTGGGAAAAGTTATTGCGTGTGATATAAATTGTCGATAATAATGTGAAAAATTAACATTTGCAACAAAAACGCTCCTTGTACTCGTTTTTTGTTACAAAATAGCAATACTTTATCTCTACCGAAACAAATGTTCCCGTTATAGGAGTTTCGAGTTTGAGTCAAATTTTGAAGACAAGCCAACGGCTACAACACCGTTCTCTCTTTCTCTCTTATATCTATATCTCAGACAAGAACGCCTAAAACATCGCACCTTGCTGGAATTAGTTCAAATAATCCTTCCATTTAAGGTCCCATCTCTCCCACATTTGTCTTTGATTCTTTCCCTTGGTAAGAATCCACTCTCGCTCGCTACCATTCCTTCACGCTTCTTTCGAGAGACTCATTGCCCACAACCCCTGATTTCCACAATTTTTTCGTTTCATTTTATATAGCATGTAGTAACAAAACCATTTTCATTTCTGGGTATCACAAATTTTTCATAAAGATTTGTTCTTTTCTTTTCTTTTCCTTTTCTTTTCTTTTTTTTTCTTTTTTAGTTTTGTAGTTGGGTCTTTTCGATCACTCTGATTGAAAGACCTTCTCTTCTTGATTGTTGATGGATTCCTTATGTTAATTATTACATATTGATAAAACTCAAGTTGAACTCCAAAGAAGTTTTGACTTGAGTTTAGAGAAATTGTTGAGTTTTGAAAGATGTCGGTTGCTGATGTTGCATTGAGACCGATTTGCAAAGAATCGGTTCATTGGCAAAACCAACTAGGACTAGGACCTTACCCTGGTGAATCCATCCTTATATATCTTACTGTGGACGGAGCTTTGACCCCAATGCATGTGTTGGAGTCTGATTCCATTGCTTCAGTGAAAATGAGGATTCAGACATGCAAAGGGGTTGTAGGGAAGAAGCAGAAGCTAGTTTTTGGTGGCAGAGAGCTAGCCCGCAATGATTCACTCATCAAGGATTATGGTGTCGCGGCTGGGAATGTTCTTCACTTGGTTCTTCGTCTCTCTGATCTTATCTTCATTGTTGTGAGGACTACCTGTGGGAAAGAATTTGAGTTTCAGATTGATAGGCACAGAAACGTGGGGTATCTTAAGCAACACATTAAAAAGAAGGGGAAAGGTTTGGTTGATGTTGAAGATCAAGAGCTTTTTCGCGACGAAGAAAAACTTGATGACCAGAGATTCTTCCATGACATATGCAAGAGTGATGATGATGTGATTCACTTGATCATTAAGAAATCAGCAAAGGTTAAGGCTACCCCAATTCACAAAGATGTGGAGCTTTCGGTTGTGGCAGCCACTACGCCGGGAGGTGTTGGTATAGGGGAGAATCAGATACCACCTGGTGTAGATGCCTGGTTGGAACCAATTATTGTGAATCCTAAGATCAATGTTTTTCCATTCATTTGGGACTTCATCCAGTCCACATTTGATGGTTTGCAAAAAGGGAATCATCCTATTAGTTCTTCTGAAGGCACAGGTGGGACTTACTTCATGCAAGATTCAACAGGTATGAGGTATGTTTCTGTTTTTAAGCCCATTGATGAGGAGCCAATGGCCGTGAACAACCCGCGAGGCCTACCGGCTTCAACCAATGGTGAAGGCTTGAAAAGAGGGACAAAAGTGGGAGAGGGAGCTTTGAGAGAAATTGCAGCCTATATATTAGATCATCCAAAGGCTGGGCGGCGTTTGGTGTCGGGTGAAGCAATAGGCTTTGCTGGTGTTCCACCTACTGCTATGGTGCAGTGCTTACACAAAGCATTTAACCACCCAGATGGGTTTGATTGCTCAACCAAGCATTTGAAAATGGGATCATTGCAGGTGTTTATGAATAATGATGGTAACTGCGAGGACCTTGGACCGGGGGCTTTTTCTGTGGAGGAGGTGCATAAGATTACTGTGCTTGATATAAGAATGGCTAATGCAGATAGACATGCTGGGAATATATTGTTCAAAAGAGAAGCAGGTGGCCAGACTTTGCTCATTCCTATTGATCACGGCTACTGTCTACCAGAGAAAGTAAGCATTTCCCATTCTTCTCTTCCTTAGTGTTTTCCTCACAATTTCAAGAAAACAGTGTTTTAAGTAGTTTGTATTTTAATAAATGAAATCATTTTGTAAGATGTTATTTACATATCATATAAGTCCATACAAAATTGGTGAAGGTGGGTGAACATCTGTTGCAACATAGTTTTTCTATGCAGGCAATGCATGTGGAATAACTGATGCATGTTGTTGTTAGCTGAATTTTATAGGTGCTAGGGATTGGGATGTTGCATTTGATACATAAAAGTCTTGGCCTGCTAAAATTAATATTCTTGTTGATATCTATTCTATCTGCAGTTTGAAGATTGCACATTTGACTGGCTTTATTGGCCCCAAGCATCTCAGCCATACTCTCCTGATACAGTTGAATATATCAATTCTCTGGATGCTGAAGAAGATTTAGAACTTCTGAAATATTATGGGTGGGATGTTCCACTTGAGTGTGCGCGAACACTGCACATCTCCACAATGTTGTTGAAGACAGGAGTTGAGAGAGGTCTGACACCCTATGCCATTGGAAGCATTATGTGTAGGGAAAATTTGAACAAGGAATCTGTCATTGAGGAGATTATTTGTGAAGCCCAGGAATCATTGCTACCTGGCGAGGGAGAATCTGCATTTCTTGAATCTGTCTCCCAGATCATGAATTCCTACCTTGATAAGCTATGAATATAGGCTTTTATTATATACATACATATATATATATAGGTATATATATAATATATATTGACTGAATGACTGAGTGTCCATGGATGGATGGACAGCAGGTTGTATAAGATGGTGATGGTGATTGTGGCTTGAGGTGTTCTGGACATATGGCCATATATAGGTCTGAAGCTCTTGCTTAGAGTCACCTCTGTGAATTGTTTTTCAGGATTGTATTACCATGTTCAATCTACAGACGTTAAAGGTCTGAATAAGATGTATTCTACTAAGATTTCATTTAGCCATAGGGTTGTATGATTGTTGACAGAGGAGTTGGATCTTACTTGTGTACATAAATGTAATATATGTTAGATGCTCATGATTATATTGATGGACGTTTTAGTCCTCACCTGCATCCTGGTTAAGCAGGTGTATACACTATATCTAGAAATATAAATTTTCGTTATTATTTCTGTACTTAGGAAAAAAAAATTTATTGAATTCCATGAGATTTCCATGGAAGTACTAAAATTGTAAGCATCATTTATATAATATATATAACATTATTATTCATCAACAAAATATTCTCAAATTTTTGAATTAATATAATTTGTGTTCACAATTTTAAAAATTAATATAATTGATGCTTTTTTTTTGTTAAATTAATCATTTGGTCCATGTATGTGATCCTAATTTTGAATTTGGACTCTATATGTAAAAATGATTACCATATGTAAAGACCAAAGTGAAAATAATTATCACATATGAGGGAAAAAAATTGAATTCAATTCTTAGACAATCATTTTCAATTTGATTACTATACTTTAAACTCTAACAAAAGGCGTTACAATGCCGATAAATCACAAGGATCAAATTAAAAATAATTTTGCAGATATATAAGGGTCGATTTTAATTTTTTTTCCATATAGAAACAAAATTCAAAATTAATGTTACATAGATAACTCAAAAAATTAGTTTAACCAATTTTTTTAAAAAATGCCTCCGTGCAAGACAAAAAAATTACAGGTAAGTAGAGTTGAAAGTAAGAAAAGAAACAAAAGGTCGAATGGTCCTACCAATCCTTTCACAGAGTACAAAATTCCTGAAGCGACTCCACGTGCTTCTGGTTTTGTTTTGCCTTTGGCTGTGTTCGGAAGTTTTCAGGATAAAGAGATTAATAATGGAATGATTCGTAATAAAGTGGATTGGAATAATAAAGTATATCACTTCTTTGTTTAGAAGTTTAGCAAGAGATTAAAGAAAATACCTCCAGACCGAGGTATGAAAATGACCGGATTTTGATGCAGTGAAGTGATTTGGGTCATTATACTCAATCATCCTACTCAGAAACTCCTAATAATGACTTAATGAATTTTTATCACTCCACTTCATTACAGATCAACCCACTCCATCCTCCCAAAGATAGCCACATTATGTCATATAGACAGAGACATGAGTTGTATTATTTGAACATCAAATTTTGGACATCGTATTTAAGTAATTATTTCTATCTCTCACTCACTTCTTATCCTTTTTTATTTACATACATTTCAAAAAATACATAAATACATCTAAAAACACAAGAGGCATCGTATGGTAGTATATATTCGAGAAGCATATGATGTTTAATAAGTGAGAGATAGAGATAAATATATACTACTTTGATGTTTAAATTTAAATAATACCACTCTTTCTGTACAGACACATGACATGCCTCGACACCGCATCAAACAGACTCAGCATATAAACATATCATAGCTTGTTTAAATGTTTATGCCATCAACATAAACTTACTAGATCCAGTTCGGAAGTGAAGTGATCAAGTGATTTATGAGGAAGGGTGAGAGGGCAACGTCAGGGCGCACCAACCTGGCGTCGTGTCTGGTCGCCACAACCTTCTTGATTTTCATAGTCATCGTTCTTCTCATCCTTTACTTCACACTCTTCAAACCTCACGACCCCAACGTCGCCGTCACCGCCATCCGCCTCCCTTCCTTCTCCCTCTCTAACGGCACCGTCAACTTCACCTTCTCCCAGTACGCCTCCGTCCGAAACCCTAACCGCGCCGTCTTCTCCCACTACGACAGCTCCCTCCAGCTCATCTACTCCGGCAAACAGATCGGCTTCATGTTCATCCCCGCCGGTAACATCGACGCCGGCAGAACTCAGTACATGACCGCCACTTTCACCGTCAACTCGTTCCCGATCTTTGGCAGCGATGGCGGCGTTAATAGGGTGGGATCCTCCATGGAGATGGAGTCGAGGTTGGCGATGGCGGGGCGAGTGAGGGTGCTGCACCTCTTCACTCATCGCGTGGACGCCAAAGCTCATTGCAGGGTCGCCATTGCCGTCGCTGATGGTTCCGTCTTAGGTTTTCAATGCTAATTCTTTCATTTTAGTAGCTGTTAGACTGTATTAGTAGTCATTCACCAAAAAAAGACTGTATTAGTAGCCATCTTAATATTAAATGTAATTGTTAGTTCCCTGCTTCAACAGCAATTGCTAATTTGGGCAATCAAATTGTAAAGATAATATCTCTCTCTTTAATGCAAAGTTTCCTCATTATTTGTTCTTCAATCACCCGAATTAGGAATTTTGTGGTTGATTAGTTAGTAGAGTTACTTCATAACTAGAAATGATGTAACCTTTCAACTGTCAAGTCTCTTTCTGTTTTTAATCTTCTTACTTTTTACACGAGTTTATTTGTATCAGGACACTGGTTTATACTATGTTTGGTTTACCATTACAAAATTATTTTTTTGGGTCCAAACATATGTTTGCCTCAAAAGAAGTCTATACATACTTTGTTCCAAATTTTCATTTCAGCTTCTCTACTATAAACCAAGAAATTCAAAAAGGGTAACTTGTTATTGAACAATTAAGTTAGTATAGTACATCAATTTGTTTTTCTTGCAAGTTAAAGGTCACTTAGGATTATGGGGCAAGGAAGAAAGGGTATTGGGATGATGAGTTTGAAAGAAAGAAAAAGGGACTTTTTTGAGCTTAATTATTTCAAGATTAATAAGGGGACGTTTGTTTCTGAGTATGAAAATACATTCATAGGAAAGTGAAGTGGAGAATGTAACATTTCCATGTTTGTTTCAAGCTTTTAAAAATTATTTCCAGGTACATTCTATTCCCAAGAATAATATTCATACATGAGTTACTTATTTTTTATTCCCATGTTAAAGGGTGGGAATCTAACATTCTCATGGGAATAAAACTCAACCAACTCTAACTTCCCACTCCCACTTCATTTTGCCACATTTATTTGCATTTTTTTAAATTTTTTAATATTTAAATTAAATAAATTTTAAAAACATTCCTAGGAATGCTAAATACTCACAAACACATTAGTAGGAATAACATTCCCGATAATAACATTTCCGGGAATGATATTCCCGGGAATGTAATTTTATACCTTGAAACAAACACACCCTAAGTGAAGTTGGATGCAAGATTGATATGGATTTTATGATTTATTTTATGTGATTATTTTGAATACTAAAGTAATAAATTATTAAGGAAAAGGACATGGTTGAAAAGTAGGATAGGATGGAAAATAAAATGGAACATCGAACTTTATACTCATAGTCATGTAATGATCGGTAGCGTAGCGCGCACCTTACCGGTAGGCGCTGAGAATGTTTTACGCAGAATTATTTTGGTGGTGGCCATGCCTGTAGTGGAAGTAGATGGAATTTCCTTCCTAAGATACCTTTGAACGAAAAGAAGGAAGATAAAGCAAGGAAAGGGAACAATTTAAGTAAAATTTCTCCTTATTTGAATTTCTTTTTTAAAAGAATGAGATGCTATCGTGTTATCTTATAATATCCTTCTTTCTTCATTTTTTATTTATGAATATTTCTGCTTCTATTATAAATGAGGTCTAAAGATTTGATGTAAAACCTGGCCGGGCTTTGATTCCGGAAACCAACAGTCCCGGAAAACAAATCAATATTGTTATCTACAATCTCCATCTCATAAACATTAACAGCATATGAGCTTATTTAATGAGCCTCATCATTCTGAGAAGTTGCAATAGCCACTTTTATAATTCAAAATTACCTTCACATGGAAAACCAGAATCAACACAACTCAATATACATCAAGCACTACATAATACAATAACTATTAGTATTTATAAAGCTTGGATTCCAGGTGCAAGTCAGGTTTCCACCATTGGTGAATCCCATGAGCTTCTCTGAAATCCCGTGAAGGAGACAGATTAACTGTCAGAGAAGCTGAAGGAATGAGGTGCAAGGGCTCAGATTCCTTCCCGAACGCACTCATCAGTAGACAACCAAGGGAGTTTTGAGTTGCTAACCTTTCAATGCTTCCTGCACCAATCTCCTCCATTTTTCTTCTGTGTTCAAAGTACCCAACATACTCCGAGCAGATAGGGTCAGATGGGTTCACAAATAAGCAAGGGACCCAAGCAGACAAAGCAGCAAAGGGATCAAAGGACAAACTCTTCTGCTGCTTAGCCTTCATAGCAATGGTGAGTCCAGCAGTTATCACGCTGCCAGCAATTCTAAGCCCATGTTTCACTTTCTTATCCTTGATTCTCTCAATTGGAGCAGATACATATGGAGGGTTGAAAAGAAAAGATTCAATAAAAATGCCAGTCTTTGCCATGGTTTTCCCAGTAAGCATAGCCATTGCTGATCCTAGGGAGTGGCCAGCCAACCAGATATTTGAACCACCTACGGTAGCTACCATGTTTCGAACAGCTTGGATTGCTATCTCAGAGCGAGAAGTTTGATGAAGCCCATTTCGGACAAAGTGCATATCCAACTCAATATCACGTGAAACTGAGTCTGCCTTGGTTATAGTCCCACGAAAGGCAATCACATAACGTGGACTTCTGTGTAAAGTGTCATTGCAATGAGATGGTGGAGGCTTGAACTCATAGATTGCACCAAAGATGGAAGAATCAATGTCATCAACAAGGGTACGGAGCAACTGAAAATGGAAGAACGCCCACCAAGGCAGTGCAAGAGCATTGGGACCTTCGCGTCGCTCTTGCCGGTCCTTTTCTAGAATGTAAACACCTTGGACCAAACTAGCAGCAACCGACTTTCGATGATATGCATTATCCCTGAACAATATGATGGGATCATATTTTGTATTAGCGAATACCCAATAGCCAAAAAAAAAAACAAAAAAACAAAAAAAGAATATTCCATTCCTCATATGCAATTCTTGAGATTCCAAATTAGCTTAATCAAGTCAACAAGTATTTTCAATATTGAACCTCTATCTCCAAAAAGAATAACCTAAAGAAGAAAAATAGTTCTCGAAAGACATAATATTTCCTGATATCTTGATGTGAACACATGATTATGGAACATGCTACACTGAACATTTGTTGTTATATATAATCAAACTGATACATCAGACCTACATGGTGAAGAAACACTATATCCAAGTACACAAGACATTTTGAAAAAAAAAAAATGATATTATCTAAGTACACACCATACAAATAAAGGAGAAATAGAAAATTTGTTTTATAGATCTTACCAGTCGACATAAGTTAGATGCAAGGGTCCAGAGAGGTCAAAACTTTCCCTCTCAGAAGCCATTACACGCTATACTTCCCCCGCTGCCTTCCTTCTTAGTTTCTTCACCAACTGTCATAGAGGACCAAAAGAGAGAAAATGCGCCAATAGTCAGTCAATAGTTTACAAGATCTCCCACCCCCACCAAAAATGATGAAACATTTCATGTCACGAGAAAAAGCTTTCTGGAGGATCATTTCAAGATCTTTGAACATATACTAAGGTTCAATGTGACGGATAAGACTCATCTAAAGTGATCGTTTACCTTTAAAGCGAGAAAGTAAACGTATATCCATCTTTAGATCATTTAGTGGACTGACATATCTACGCATTTTATCAAATCAAGAGGATACATCCTTACTGGCTCACTTTAGAAATAAATTTATCCCGATGTGACTATTATCACTTCGACCAACACACAAAATGAGACTTTCCGATTGTTGCCATGCATTATCCACAACCCAATCTATGACATGTAAAAGAGTCATGAGCCCTAGTGAGAAATGGAAGAGATAAATTCAATCCTCTTAGCATAGAGCTAGAAGATTTTCCTCAAATACTTTGATAGGGGACCAAAATTAAAAATTTATAATTATTTTTAAAAAATTACATAAATCTTCACTTTTTAAAAAATATAGAAAAGTTATAGCTCCTGCATAGTCATGATACCCTCCGCCATGACTGCCCTTGTGTAAGCACTAGTTGAGCTTGGGTGCATGCCTGACCCTGGGATGGGTAGCAATCCTTACCAACCAAAAAAATAAAACAACAATATAACCCCAAAAGTTAAATTTAAAATTTCTAACCAAAATTTAATACTTATTGACTACAAGCAAAAAAATTCATAAACCAATGTTGTCTAACTCTCCCAAGCAAAAAATATATAGAACATACGTTTTTAAAAAGTTTTGATGATCAAACCAAAAGAAATAACTCAAGTCTCCAATATTCACATGTAAGGAAGAAAACCAAATAATGCAGGCTGAGATTTGGCCATAACAAGAATCCAGCACACAAAGAAACCTTTTTGTACTCAGAATGAGATCTGCTCAGGATCATCAATGTCCTTTTATGCATAGAAATTTTCAGCATCAAGTTGAAAAACTATAACATTAGGAGGGCGCATTCATCATTCAAGTTTCTACAATTCGAATCGCTGAAATTTGTAAGATCTATATTGCAAAAAGGTAAGAAAAATAGAACTGCAAGATGAAAGATAGAGTCAACGACCGAAAAATGTGAACCTTGAAGAAGTGAAAATCAGAGAAGCAGATGACCAAACCAAGCAGGGAAAGAGAAAGAGAATGCAAATGGAAATGGAAATCCTGACCTTGAATGGAAAATGAGTGGTGTTTGCAGAAAACGTCATTGTCTCCGATTCAGCGGAGGTACTTGTGTTGCTTTCCGATCCCAACCGTAAACCAATCACTGCAAACCTATTATTTATTAATTTATTTATTATTTAGGCAAAATTGCCCTTTTTTAAGTTATTTGTTCGGTTCAAATTGATCCCTTTAGTTTATTTTGTGACAAATAAGTCTCATAAGTTAGGTTCGGATTTCAAATTGATCCCTTAAGTTTTTTTTGATAAACTAGATCCTTAAGTTATGTTCGAGTGACAAATTGGTCCTTTAAGACAGTAAAAATAATACATTAAGGATCTAATTTATTGGTCCCTTTGACAAATTAAGAGACCAATTTGCCACCCGAATATAACTTAAGGGTCTAGTTTGTCACAAAGAAAACTTAAAGGACCAATTTATCACCCGAACCTAACTCAAGGGTCTAGTTCGTCAAAAAAAAATTAAGGGATCAATTTGAACAAAACAAATAACTTAAGGGACCAAAAGTGTAATTTTACCTATTATTTATTACATAGTACAGGGGCTTCAATTTATTTTCTTTTTTTTTCCTCGAGTTGAGGGACTATTTTTGTTCTTTACTTGTTTATGACAAAAAAATACAACACATCCGTCATCATTAACCGTGACTAATCTCCACTGAAAAACCTGAAGGGATGCAAGATGGGATAATATCCCTCACCCAATCAGATTCCATTTGTAAAAGTCAAGATTTGAACCCCTACCATCTGATTGAGGGGTCAAAATCCTTAACACTTGGAACGACATATATTGGTTAATTTTGTTGTTTGTTTTTGAAAGGATGGTTTATTTTTTTCTTTTAATAATAGAAAAATGTTTTTTTAATTATTCCAAAGTCCAAACACAACCACCATTTTGGTCTCAGAGCAACTGAACATTATTATATAACATCTATCTGTGTACAAGGTTAGAATAAATATACAGTATACATATGCGAATAAAGTGACATATTTCAAATGTTCACATAACAAAGCTCTTAATAATAATTATTATATTTTAAATAATAATTATTATATTACAATGATATTTTAATAATAATTTTACATCAAATTAATTCTAAAAATGATTTTTTTTGCTCAGTATTCTAAAAACGATTTAAATGAAATACTTCAATTTTAAAGACTAATAATAATAATAAAAACATTTGAATGTATTTATTATTAAAAGGCTAAAGTATAAAAATAAAGACAAAAATAACAACAATTAGAGTTGTTTTAGGGATCATGTCCTATCAAAAATCAATTCATCCAATAGGTTATTTAGATGGATTTAATAACAATATCAAGTTAACCACTGCCGAAAAAATTATAATAAATAAATTAGTACTATATTAAAAAATTCACGGTTTTATTTATATCTTTGGCATTAATAATATTTATGTTTTCAATGATTAAATTGTATTATTTAGCCCTTCTGGTAAATAAATTGACATTTCGATTTGCTTACTTTTGAACGATTAATATAAGTTTTTATTTTTAACACCAAGATTGTTTATCTTAAAGACAATGGGACTCGTTTTTGTAATTTGTAATGAACACAATTATAATTTATCCCTTTGAACTAAGAAGACTCTTATTGTTAGAAAACGTTTTTTTTTTTTTTAACTCCAGAAAAATCTTTCGGCTATGCATGTTCATTTGATCTTCCCGTTTAAGAGCGAATGCATCTGAATCTCAATTAAGTGATTAACTCATCTTCCTATCTCCATAATCTTCCTGGTTGTATTGGGAGAAAACAACGGAAGTTTGTGTAGAAATTGAAACCATTCAGCTGGGTGAAGCTATCACGGGAATAACCTTATAGAATGTAATGTAAAATTTTTACACTGCCATGTTCGCAAGAAAAATCTCCCGAACGAGTGGAAAGTTAGGACAGAAATGAAAAAATGTGCGCAAGGCCTGTGCCGTGAGCCCGTGAAGACACATGCTCACATAAGATCATCACCCAAAAAAGCTGTTTTTTTTTTCTTCTTTATCAGAATCAGACATCTAGTAAAGATAACTACATATTTTACATACATAAAATGACAAAGCCAGAGAGGGAGAGAGTGAAGAATAAACATGAAAATAGTAATACCGCCTCCCTAACATGATGGGCATGGCATACACATCATCATCATTCATCAAATTACTACTTAGACCAAACAACTGCATCAATTTCAGCTTGTGCATTCCGGTATAACTCAAGCCTCTTTGCGAGGCCACTACGTCTTTCCATGATTGCAGGATCCTCGTTAAGCAATGAGGACAGACGCTTAGGCTACAAAGAGGATTTATGCAGGCTATCAATGTCTAAATTCTTTGGAAAATACCAAAACTAAATGAAAACCAGCTCAAATAGAATATTTAAAACAACCAAAAGCATACATACATAGCAAAACTAGGAATTGACAGATTTATTCTCACCTCAATTTTGCCCAGCTCAGTGAAAAAGTGATCAAGTAGGCCTCGTTTGGCCTCCCGCACTTGACAATAGACAATAGACTTGGGAATTGAATGCCTCAGACTTGCACAGACCATATTGACATAAGACAAAACGGTGGTTCCTGTTTATACACGGAGAGAGTCAGGAGTTCAATTCATTTCCAACATATTGACCACAGACAAGCTATATTAAACTATAAACTATAAGAACGAAGCATGATTACAGTCCAAGTTTGAAACTGCATTTTGTAAAACTTACCAATTCGCCTAAGATATGATTCGTTATATCTATCAAAAATTGAATGTGTAGGATTGCCACCCTTATCAACGTCTTGAGGAAGCTTCCTAAAGAAATCAACCGTCAAATAGCTACACTCCATATCAACTAGCTGTAGTGTTGATTTTTTGCTTTCCTCCCTCATTCTTTCTAGTGAATCAACAGCTGCATTGCCAACCTCCACCCGGAGGCTAGGATATTGCTTGAAGTCCTGTGAGCCAACCAAATCAACACTGTATGTATCAGCAGGGAGGACAGGGAACCCCAGATAACATAAGATGAATAGATAGAAAAAAGAGATTACGATTCTAAGTATTTGAAAATTAAAAATCAATAAAATTCAAAACTATCTTGGTTTCATCATAATTCATAATAATAAATAATTACAAATTCTGGTCATTAACTTCCTCAGAAGAAGAAGCAAGTAATGAAAACATGGAGAGGCCACATGTCATTGGCCCCACATTGCAGACTTATTTCCTTTACTTTGAAAATTCCAAGATCTTAGCATTCACAAGACCCATACAAAATCCTTCTAACAATGGAAGGCAGATTCCTTGTCATAGAAAAACTAGGACTAAATGACAAATTTATTTCTTTTTAAAATTTCTGGCAATGTATTTAGAAGTGTTTTCCTATTGAATAACAGATCGCAATAATTAGTAGTCTTTGATCAAAGCATTAACTTTCAACATCTCACTATAATTTCAGCAGGTGTGCATAGTTTTTTTTATTTTATTTTTATTTTGATAGACAGCTGCTGTGCATAGTTGATAACTACAGAGAGGTTAGAGAAAAATGTACAACATCATTAAGGCATACCTATCTTTTTTACTTGACCAAAGGACACCTAAAAACTCTGAATATTTTACCCTTGAAAATTTAAGACATATAAGTGATATTGAAAAATTAACCTTGCCAGTAGAATAAACATGATAAAATCATAGTAGTTAGCACCAAGAAGTATGAAACCTAT
The DNA here is from genome assembly GCA_035048595.1 of Echinosophora koreensis. Classification (NCBI taxonomy): domain Eukaryota; kingdom Viridiplantae; phylum Streptophyta; class Magnoliopsida; order Fabales; family Fabaceae; genus Echinosophora; species Echinosophora koreensis. Next base: position 13,537,751 of record JAPCYP010000003.1, on the reverse strand, counting down.
TAAACTCAACTATAGCAGCAAGAAAAAAAATACAGAAACATTCAATTTTAGTGTTGTCAGGAACATACCAGAGTCTCACTAATAGCTTTGTGAACCAGTTCCTTTAATAGGGAATGAACCTGGAAGAAAGCATACAATTCGAAATGACACGTTAATAAATATGAAAGATGAGATCAGCAAAGACTAAAAGTAGCACATGTAAAAAAAAATAAAAATCACCTATGACAAAATAAATAATAAATAAATAAATTTGTAAAGTTCACTGTTTCACAGGCTTTTGACAGAGGTTGAGGCTAACTGGCTAAGGTTTTTACTCAGTATGCAGGCTATGTCATCAATTTGAATTACAAGAAAAAGGAGTGCACAAAAATCAAGTATTTTATTATACCACACAAGATCTCACAAAATGCTTATGTTGAATTCTCAATTGCGTTAATTATTTTACAAACCATTTCTTGACAGTGACACGAAATGGCAACAGATCTATAAGTTTGAAAAAGATTTCTGATTGGAGACCAAAATCTGAAAGAGGTGCAGGTAAATGTGAATATTATTCATGTTCTCAGCGTGCCAATCGCAAAAAGCAAATGACTAACTGTAACAGGGCCATAGACTAATGTTCTTAGCAACAATAATTTTCAATATCAATGTTCTCCAATTTATACGTACCGCATCAACAGCTGCCTCGGCAGGGCCCCTGATAGTGATTACAGAAGATTCAATGAGGCGGCGGTATCCTTGTTCTGGAGCTATTAAATGAGGTTGATACCCATCAGCTTCTGTAATAAGTTTCCTTATATTTTCCATCGAAAGCTGCTTATCAAATTGCAACCTTTTTAAAGCAGCAGGGAGCTGATTGTCAAAGACATTATAAATTTTGTCGCCTCCAGGCCGTCTGTATGAGATTGATGAATTGTTTTAGTTAGTTCAAGAAAATGTATTAGCACAAGGATATTTGTAAAACAAAAGGAACGGAACACTGAAGTATTAAAAAGTAATAATGATGATAATAATAATAATAATAATAATAATAAGGTAAACTGTAAACATACATGCCATCAAGATGTTCTTTAAATATTTGGTCACATGAGCGGCATATTTCCATGATTGCATACAACTTGCCCTGCATGAGTTTTGCAATCAATCATTAGAAAATTCTGACACAAAATAGGATCCCTGAGATTGGAGTGCTATAGCTATACTATCTTCTCATCACCATAGCTATCAAAACGAGCTCTCACCAGAATCAATGGATGAATTGTTGGAAAAAATATTCATTAATCACACAGACACAAGGACAGAAGACGGAAGTACAAGACCTTTTTCAGCACTGGAAATAACCAAAGATTTTGGAACTGATAATTTGACTTGGGTTGAGATATTAAGAGAAAAATTACCCCATCATCAGCTGCAATAGGCTTTCCCAAACGACTCAATTCGGCTTCAATTTCGGCAATTGTTTTACTAATAAGAGATTGAATGCCAGGAATTTTGGACTTAATTACTGTCTCCAAATGCTGAGATATAAAGCATTATGATTAGATCATTAGAAACCAACTAGTAAAACAAAAATTACAATAATAACAATAACAATAAAATAACTTCCACTAATTGATGTTCAGTGAGGATAAACCGTTATTTAGTACCTTTGAAAGCATCTTCGCTAGATGCTCGGAACCCATTCTGTGAGCAAGGTGTTTATATTCAGGGGTACTAGAAAAATACTCACGTTCTCTGCGCCTAGCAGCAATCATGTCAACATTTTTGTTAATATCTGCTTGTGATCTATTGACAACACCTATCCAGGGATACTTTAACCTATAAGCTCTCCCCTCCAACATCTGAAAGTAAGCAAAAAAAAATGTAATAGAGATCATTGCTGAATCAAGTATGTAACTTTTGAACTTCTGAGAGTGAAACATAATTTCAATATTTCATAGATAGTAACAGGACAAGCATGAAAGAATTTCAGTCAACTTGTCCATAGTTGTGAGAATATTTGAGTATTTGACCTTATAATGAATTATTATCATCATTCCATTGCATGTTGTCGTTGTGTTAGAGATAAAATTTTGTTGACTTACCTCAACAGCATCAGTACCCTTATCCATAAGATCAATCTTTGTCAAGACTCCAAGTGTCCTTTCCCCTGAAAAGTTTAAATCAATAAACATAAAATCAGAACACCAACAGACTATTTACTTCAAGCTGTTCAACTCAATCAAGTTGTTCAACTGTTAGAATCTTCGTGAGATTTTTTTATAACACCGACTCTTGGGAAATAGTGAAAAACTTCATTATATGGCAGAAACGAATAGTACTCAGAGCCTACAGAATATAAAATAATGAAATTACCAGTGGGATCCACTTCACGGGAGATTTTAATTGCATCAGATGTTGCAATATCTTGGTTGGCTGGTGAAATAGCCAAAATTATACAGTTTGGCTGCAGATTAACATCAAATTCAGTATACCACATTTTACCAAATGTAGCAATCATTATGAAAATTATATCAAATAAGCTGTGGCAGGAAAGCAATTTTATATTATTTCTTTCAAAGTGAGTTCCTCAAGCATGCTATTATTCCTATTAGAATAATTGAAAGGACAGTACCTTCTCAATATAGGAGCGAACCATATTTTCAATCTCATGCACAATACTATCTGATTGACCCTCTGTATTTTCCAAAAGCCATCTGTTAGCATCTAACTCTCCAATCTACATCTACATATTAAAAATTTAACAAATTCCCATTTGTTGCTTACCTACAGCAACCTTTGTAAGGCCAGGAAGATCAATGAGTGTCAAGTTAACAACTGCAAAGGTCCAATCCAAGAGGTCATCATAAGTTGGAAATTTTGGATAAACAAAATGATCCATGACACAATTTTATTAGCATCCTTTATAGCTGAGTGATATATGCAGTATGTGACAAATAGTGAAACTGAACATACCATTGGGAGAATATATACTGAGATGAATGGGGACGCTTGATATCTGTTTGGTTCGTCCAGTCTCTCTGTCAGTTTCATCTTGAATCTCCTTCCTCACAGCAGCTGCACAAATTAGATTATTGCAAATAAGCAGCTTAAAGTGATTATTAATAATTTAATAATATATATAATACAGTGAGATTATCATTCATTCAATTTGGATTACCGAAATCAGTGAACTTTTTCCTAGGAAGGTGAAGAAATTCCGCATACTCTCTGCTACCCTCGTCAATTTTATGAAGCTGCAAGACGAGAGGTCGCCGGGTAACAATCCCTACAATTGCGAATGCGAATGCATCATTGCATCAATTAATTGTAGTTGTAATTGAGAAATTGAGAGGGAGATAATTGTAATTTAGTTACCTGAACCACGAGGCAAGAAATCCTTGCCAACGATGCTCTCCAAGACAGAGGACTTTCCAGAGCTCTGACCACCGACGACGGCGATGGCCGGAAGAGAGTCCCAGAGAGTGGGGAGGGCAGTAGCTTCGCCGTAGTCACCTAAAGCGGTGCAAGCCCTCTGGATTTTGTTCACCAGAGATATTAGGTTCTCCATTTCTTCTGTGTTCCGACTTTGAATTGAAGAAGCTAGACAAAGAAAGAGAAAGTGATAATGACGAGACGAGTCGAGTCGCGTCGCGTGGAACTTGTTTTGAAACGACCTTGCCCAAGTAGTGATGACGAGTGGAGTGAGATGTGTCCGAGTATATATACTACAGCTCAACTCCGAGTCCAAGCCTTCAAGTCTTCAACTCGCGAGATTTTCGTTTGCATTCCTCACGGGTCATGCTTTAGAAATAATAAAGTTGTGTCACTGTTATATGATGCCACATAAGACATTTATTTGACCGTTACAACTTACAAACATTCTTTCATTATGTGATGTTATTATTAAATTAAAAATTATTTTGAATATTTAGGAGACCTTGCATTTTTGGAAAAAGAATACAGAGATGAGAGATCTATTCCATTACGTTCATTTGTATCTTGAGTTAAATTAATCGGTGAATTTACGAATATTAACATGACTTAACTCGCAAAATATTGACGGAGTAGCAGCTTTTTTATATAGTATCAACTCACAAATCTAGGTTACTTCAGTACTTTTTTAAAAATGAAATTCATTTAGTCATAGTAATATTTCATATTACTTTCCGCTTTCTTTTTCATAGTTTTTTCACTCTTCTATGTGTCAACTAACTTTTTCATATCTTCAAATTTGAATGTGCCATGACTCATGCGATGATTATGAATGAGCCCCCTTTTAATTGTGCTTTTGTCTGGTTGCGGGTCCATGTGCTACTAGCCTGCTTAACTCTCCGGTCTCATTGGTTTGCCAGTAATCGTACCGTTGGGCCTTTTTGCATGTTAAACTTGTTTTTTTGTATGTGATAGGGATCATAAATAGAATTGTTATTCATAAATTAATTGAAGATATAATCAAAAACAAAAAAGAATGACTTCGATAGTCTTTTTGCATGTTTGGACAATTGGACGTGCTTAAACAACTAAACAAAAGCCAGTGATTTCTGATTTTCATTTGCTTTCTCTTTCATGAATTTTTTTCTGAGTGTATCCTAATTTTTGGCCTAATTCTTCTTCAGATTCAGATGATATCAAAAAGATTTAGTAATGAGCATAACATCTGGCTTAATGTTGTCATAAATGGAATGCTCGGAGCCTATAGGCAATGCTTACGACTTTCGAATACAAACAGGAGAACCAACGCAAATTCACACAACACCAACTAAAACTTTAGTCTGGAATAATGAGGAAAGATTACCTGTTAGTCATACTTCAAATAAAATGTGTGGTTTAGATTTACAGAAAAGAATGGTGTCATGTTCAATGTGAACATGAGAGAATCCTCATCTAATAACGAATAATCAATAACCAATAGCCTGTAAGGCAGAACCTAGACAACCTTTAAATTACAGTAAAGTAAACTACTACTTATTTACCATGTAACTATAAATCATAAAAACAGAAGTACTTTGCCACCTTAAAATGGCTAAATATAGCTTTGGGGAAAACTAAATCCACTAGACCTATGGTGTGGCAGGGTTCATAGAAGAACCCAAAAGGTACCATATATAGTATATTTAACAACTATCACCGTTAATCCGTGGAATCCTGAGATATATAGCCATAAGGGTTTTTGCTAGCCCAATTCCATTGATCACGGCACATCTCATCAATGCCATATTTTGCCCTGCACGCAAGATAAATTTGTGAGGAAAAAAAAGGGAAAAAAGAATTCAGTAAATCGCCAAAACCACAGAATTCATCAATAAAATGGAAATGTTTCCTAGATAGTTGCAAATTTGAAGGGACTGAACCTAGATGGGCGTGATCATTACAACCAAATATCTGTTTAATATCATAGCCAGGATATTGAGGATGATTATGAATGATGATTACCAACAAGATGATAATGTTCAGCCCAAGCAAGAAAACTAAAAAAGCAAAGCCTAAAGATCAAATAAATGTCATGAACCTACTCATTTGAAAGGAAATTAACACTTACTTCCACTTAAGTTCTCTTTCTGCTTTCTCTGTTGATGCATAGACAATTTCAGCATCACCAGGTCTCCGGGCAGCCATCACAAGCGGAATTTTCTGAACAATTAAATAATCATACAAATTAATTATGCATGTACTGAAGAATATAAACTAACCAAACATGATATTGAAACCTAAAGATAAGTGGGATAACAAGTATCTCATAGAAGATATTTGTTTTTCAGAACACTTTATTGCCCACTTCTCATGTCTCTATAGCACTCCATACTGCAAAAAACGTAATCAAGATCACAACTGACCTATACCATGTTAACTTTAAGAAGCTACATATCTTCAACCGAAGTTAGAGCAACCAATAAAGCCAATTTTTTTAATCCGTACACAAAGTTTACCTTAAGGCCCAAACAGGCAAACACCAAACTGCAAAATGATTAGATAATGATGGGGCCCCATTTGAGGTGTACCGTAGAAAAGAGGGGGAGTAAAGGCAGATTGGGAAATGGACTGGGGAAGCTGAGGGAAGAGTCTGTTTTGCAAGATTCTAACTGTATGGACACGTGGCACTAGGAAGTTGGAGAGAAGGTACTGGAATAAGGGAAAGGGACATGTATATGAGGGAATGGAGAGTGGTGTTGGGGTAACACACAATTTGGAGTAAGGTTTGGGAGGCTTTGGCCTAGGAAGGATTGTTCACCACCTCTAATGATCATTTCCTGATTTTTTTTTCCCTCTGATTTCCGGTTTGCCATTTTGCTATTTTCTGAGTTGTCGAGGATTTTCCTCTGTCTCAACGAGTTTAGCTCCATATTTATAGCTCAATATTATTCGGTCAATGCAGTTCCTATCAAATTACTAAGCTCAAACCACATAACTACATTGACAATGTCACACAAAGGGCTATTGAAAACATCCCCTCCCAAGATTTAAAAAGAAAAAAAAAAAGGCATGTGAACAACAAATACTTTTAAAATGGCACTAAAGTTGACAGCAAAGATTAGGGTGACAGATACAATAACAGAAATAGAAACGTTGATATATTACCTTTCCAGAGGCCTGTTCAAAAGCTCTAACCATCTCCAAAACTGATGTTCCCTTTCCTGTTCCCAAGTTATAAACTTCACAACCTGTATACACACCATGAAAATTGAGGACATAAAATTTTACCACAATAATTGTAATACCTCATAATTTACCAAAACTAACACAGAGTAAACTATTAGAAGATAATAATATATTAGGCAGAGTACCTAAATTAGGTTCATCTAATTTAAGCAACGCAGCAATGTGCCCATCTGCTAAATCAACAACATGAATGTAATCGCGAACCTGAGATAAAGATCAGAAACATCCAGTAAGATCCTTAGAGAAAAATCAAAAGCAAATATTCAAAAATACAAAATAAATATATGCACCCAACAGAAACCATCTAATGAGGGAAGGTAGTTTACTAAAGCAGAAAATCTATCAGGAGAACTCAAATAGTATGACGGGAAGACATTGTTCACATTAAAAGGTCCAACTGCAATTAAGGTAACTCAGGAATGTCTACAGCATCCATGAAATGTAACTTGAAAAGAATCAAAGTATTGAAACCAAAGGGAACCAGTGGGTAGTATGAATTTTGCTAAAACTTAAGGCCATTTTTCAAGCAAAAATTTCAATGGAAAAGTCGAGACCAGTGAGAACATACCCCAGTGCCATCGATTGTATTATAATCATTTCCAAAAATGGTCAATGCAGGCCGTCTTCCAACTGCTACTTGCTGAACAAACGGCATCAGATTGTTTGGAATTCCTCTAGGATCCTCCCCAATATAACCACTAGGATGTGCACCCACTGGGTTGAAGTATCTCAACAAGATTATTTTCCAATCTGGCTCTGCACGGTAGACATCGCGACAAATTTCTTCAATGATAAGCTGAAAGACAAGCCTCTCGTCAGATATCATTGCAAGATTCCGAGACAAGCATTAATATCATTAATACTCAAGAGTTTTATTTTTATATAAAAGGAGAAAGCCATTAAGACAGAAAATAAAATTATAAGGAATATGGAGGATAAGGAATCTCCTCAACAAAAATTATATTCACCAAATTGTAGGACATATTTTGTACAAGACCCCAACACTAGTTGGCAAAGACAGAATTCGACAAATACCCTTAACAGTTTCCTAGTCATACCTTAGTTTGTCCATATGGATTCATTGCTGACAGAGGGAACTCTTCTGTGCATGGAACCTCCTTTGGCCAACCATATACAGTGGCTGAAGATGAGAACACAAGCTGAAATCATTAAAATAAATACAAAATCAGCGAAATAAGCAGAATGCAGCATCAGTGCAACATAATACACAACCAATCTCAACAAACAATGAAAACCTAAGGTTTTAATACTTTCCACTATGACAGTAACCCATTAAGGACCACAGGACTTCATATTGAGATTGAACAGGGTGGCTTCCCTTCCTATCTCACAAATAAATGAACATCTTGCTTTCTCTCTCTCTTTTTTTGTGTGGAAAATATGAAAGGAGGCAAATGCACCCTTAATAATTCATTACAGACTAATGGTGCAGTAAAAAAGATAAGTATAGAGATACAACAAGAGGCAAAAACATTCAAGATCATAGACATTACTACTAAAAAAAATATATCAAGCAATCATGAGGAGCATGAGCATCCTAGAAAAATAAAAGACATTGCAGCAGTAAAAGCAACAACTGGAATCCCATGAACGTTTGACAATATTAGTAAAATATATTTCTTCATAGCTGTTAGAGTCAAGTACTTCACTGACATTCAAATAAATACACAAGCAATATTTAGGCACTCCAATTGGCCAGACAAGTTGTACTCCTAGCAATAAGAAGGAACTCTATAAACAAGAACCAGTAAAAGATATTACAGTGCCATAGAATTCTGACACTAAATAATACTCCTTCCAAGCAGTTAAAGACTACCATTCAGGACTGAAAAACAAAAACAGGTTTACCTTCTTGCATCCATGGGCAGCCATCACTTCCAAGAGAGTGATTGTCCCAATCAAGTTGTTGTTGTAGTAGAGTAATGGTTTCTGGACACTTTCACCTACTGCTTTCAGTCCAGCAAAATGTATGACAGCATCAAACCTACAAGACAAGATAAAGAGATAAGAAACAGTTACAAGGTCAATGATCGATTACAGCTATATGAGAACACAAAGCAGAAAAATCTTTTTTATCACTATTATTACAGAAACTTGTGTGGTTATCCTTACTTCGTGGAGTCAAAAAGTTGCTCAAGTGCAGCTTTATCCCGGAGGTCTACCTGCATTAAACAAAATATAATAAAAACAGTCGGCCATCGCCATCATAAACTGAATGTAAATATGCTCCACTTCATTTGGGCAAGAAAAGGTTAAATATAGTAACTAAGTGTTTGGCATCTATGTTTAAATGTTTATCTACCACTGCTAGAAAATTTGCAAATGAAACATGCACAGAAGATCCGAAGTAGCCTAAAGCCCCAAATAAAACCAGCACTGATCACTAAACTTTATTTATTTATTTATTTATAATTACAGTAACCAGATTCTGGAACTGAACAGTTAAAAATTTTTGCCTTTGAAGCAGAGAAAACCATCACTGTTGATAGAGTTACCAGAATAAATTGGGTTAAGAGAGTAAGCAATGTATAGAATAAAATCCAAAAGTGTAAATCAAATAGGACATCATAGAAACTACTAGAACGAGATTGGATCTAACTACAAAAATAAACCAGAGGGCTCTCCAAAATTACATCACATCACGGACTTTTCAGATGAATTTGAAACAGACAGGGCACCTAATGCAATTGCTCTAAAACACACCTAAAATTATAACGTGTCACCGCATGTTTATTAGCAACTGCACGAGACAAGAAAAGGCACAAAAACTTTTTGCCTTTCGGACCCACCACAATCAACAAATTGCACAAATCGAATCTAAATTTACAAAATCAAAACAGCAAGTAGGGATTGGTAAACCTAAATCAATAATCAAGAACAAAATTATCACTATAGAGAAACAAAAACGCATGCGCCGATCGAAATTGAGTACCTTGTGAAGGGAAAGGTTATTCCCGAATTCTCCGGCAAGCTCCTTAACTCTTTGGATGGCAACCTCGGAAGAATTGTCAAGGTTGTCGATGACGACGGTCTTGAAACCACCGAGCAGGAGCTGAAGAACAGTGTGGCTGCCGATGTAACCGGCTCCGCCGGTGACCAAAACGGTCTTGGGAACCATTAAACCGTTTTGGGATGAAACGACAGAGGAAGAGTGGTGTGGCAATGATAGATTTGAAATCTTAACAGTTGTTGAGAGAAAGGAAGGAGAGTTTATAAAGGGCGGTGGTGATGAGGCGAGGTTGCTATTGCTATTGCTAATGTTAATGCTGACGCGGGAGGCCATATTCATTATTCGGGGGAGAATTTTGTGACACGTTCCCAAAGTTTAATTGGAATTTGATGTTTCTATAAGGCATAAGCGAATATTTATGGAGGGAGCAACAGATCACCCACGTGGATTTCCAGTTTCGATTTTTGTTAATTTCATATTTTTTTTCTTCTGTATATTGTCGACAGCAGTCATTGGCACTTTCTTATGCTGTCATTTTTATTTTATTTGGAGCAAGGTCGATACAATGATTGATTGGTTCGTTAAAAGCACAGATGCGTAAAATTATGCTATTTCTTTAAAGGTGTCATTGTCTTTTAACTTTTAAGAATGAGTTGTTTAACTTCACTTATATTACACAACACTTTTTATTTTAAATTATTTAAAATAATTTTCTCTCCAATATTACAATTCTAAAATGTTAAAGTGTTTCTATAAGCAATGATGCTCGTAGTTGGATGTCATTTCACTAGTGCTCCAACAATGTTACCATATGAGAATTGATTCTTATATCTTAAGTAACTTATATTAGAGATGGGTTGCGGCAAGAGTAAATGCAAGGAAGTGGTGATGAGGGAGCGAAGGAAGACCGATTTGCAGTGTCGGTGGGGGTAGACCATGCGAACAATGTGGAGGTTGCATTGGTGGCGGGAGTCAGCCCCAGCGTGGTGGTCGTCATCGTCGACGGTGGCTTTGGACGACGATGGCAGGGCATGGCATGACGGATGGCAAAGACATGTGTATGGCAGAGGAGACGACGATGACTAGGTTCTGCTTATGTTCTTTTCATTTAATTTTTTTAAAATAATAATAAGGCCACATGACACCTTTTGGACCGTCTGATTGATAGAATGATTCAGAATGTGGGAAGCACGATAGAGGATCACGATCCATTGTTATATATTAAAACGTAATTATGAGTATCAGCTGAAGAATTATCTAGATAGAAGATTGAAGAGTACTTCTTGTTGTCTTTTTAGAGCTCAAATCATTTTTTTTCATGAATAAATGTTTTTTTTTTTACAGATGTAGTGTTTTTTTTTGGCTAAATTACACTTTTGGTCCCAAAATTATTATTAAATGTTCAATTTAGTCCCCAAGTTTTTAAACGGTTCATTTTGGTCCCCTAATTCCTTAAACTTGTTCAAATAGGTCCTCTCGTCAAGTTGACTAACGGCGACGTCAAACCTAATGCCATGTGGCATTAAGTTTAATATTTTAGTGCCACGTGGCATTAAATTTAATATTTTAATATTTATTTTGGTCCCCAAATTATTTTAAAATATTCATTTTGGTCCCCAAATTGTTTTAAAATGTTCAATTTGGTCCTCAAGTTTTTAAAATGTTCATTATCGTCCCTTAGTCAACTTGACGTCGTCGTTAGTCAACTTGACGGAAGGACCTATTTGAACAAGTTTAAGGAATTAGAGGACCAAAATGAACCGTTTAAAAACTTGGGGACCAAATTGAACATTTAATAATAATTTAGGGACCAAAAATATAATTTAGCCCCTTTTTTTTTTTTTATCAATATGCGATGCAGTTCAATATTCCATGATAAGCCTCATCCAAACTATAAGGCTACCCATAATTAAACCCAAACCAATAAAATATTAAATTCAATCATTACAAAATCCACCCTTGATTTTTAAATAAAAATGTAATTTATTATAAAAAAAAATAAAGAAGAAAATGAAAAATTTCAGCCAGAAAATTTAATAAATTGGAAATACGTCATCGAAATATGATGTATCGTGTAATAATAGATTGTATTTTACATTTATATATTTATGCACGATATATGCATTACAAGTAGGGTGTTCAGATTCAAACCGAAAGCCGATGGGAACCGAAATTAATTGGATTTTTTTGGATCAATTTTAGAGATAATCGATCGGTTCGGTTCGGTTTTCGGTTGGAGGTTCGCGAACCGAACCGATATTTTATACATCACCCTTTTACTCTTGCGTTTAGTGTATGGTTCCCTGCCGTTTTGTTTGCTGCTGTGTGCTGTCGTTTCACTCCCTATACTCATGCATTTAAGCCACTGTTTTGTTAACATGGATGGACTTTTGATGTATGTTTTGTTTCTTTAAGGCACTGTTTTATTTCTTTAATATGCACTTGACACACCTCACTGCAGTTGGCATGCACAGGGCAATTTCATAGTTGCCAAAAAATTGACACAGAAAATGTTACTTTATATTTTGTAGATTATATGTTATTTTGAAAATATGTTACCAAAACATGCCGATAGTGAGTCACTGAACGAACAGCCTCATTTTGGTAGATTATATGTTACTTTTTTTTTTTTTTTACAAATAGATTATATGATTCTTATAATATGTTATTTAACTAATGATGTGTGATTAAAAACCGAACCAACCGAACCAATCCAAACCGCATTTAATTGGATCGGATTGGATCAAATATTTTCTAAGAAGTCATCCAAACAGAACCGAATCGCATGCTCTTTTTTACTTCGGATCAGATGATATTTTCCCTCAAAACCGATCCAAACCGAACTGCGAGCACCCCTAATTACAAGTATACGAATTTAAATGTCTTCAACAAAACTAAAAGTCTGATTCAGCTTTAAAAAGAAAAACCCTGCCGAAACTAATACAAATTTATATTGGTTCTACACACAGTTTGGATTTTAATCAAAACTTTCTAAATAGATCCTTAGGAAGGGTGTTTAATTCAAAATAAAGGTTACCCACAAGGTGTGATCCAAGTGGCTAGTAGTTTGGACCGTTTAATTATATGTCTAAGATTCGAATCGTGGTGATAGTAATAGAGCTGCATTTATGGACAGAGGAGTTGCCCCTTAATTGATACTCTACATCCTCGAGGGATTAGTCCTACAACTATCGACTTTGGGGATACCCTGAGTTCATCCCGGACCAAAAAAAATTCAAAATAAAGGTTTAATAATTCCATTTTAAATAAACATAATGCTAAATTTTCTTGTGTATTTTACATTCTTTTGACAAGAACGAAGACTTTGACGAATTGTTAAGTAGAAGAATCCTCAAGGAGTCAATGTCCAGAAGTTCCCAGAATATCATCATACTCCTTTGATTTGTGTCTAAGAATTGACATTTGTGCCAAAAACAAATTGGCAAGCACTTCTTCTTTATCATTTTTTTTTATATAGATTTTTAATTATGTTTTTTATTAAGGACAGGTGGAGGTGATATGACAGTGGTGGTGGCATTAGCAAAGGTGGCATTAACAAATGTAGTATACCGATAATGTAAAACAAATTATAATACCAATCAATCTATTACATTATTAAAATAATAAATTTTTATATTAATTATCTTAAAATTTGTATATACAAGATGCATCATTTGTCGATAATATAATAAACTTATACTAATATACTAATATTATATTAAAATTAAACTCTAAATTTTATAAGAAGTATTTCAATATTTTTCACGTAACATTTCCTGATTGTACCTGGCCACTCACCAAGACGAGCTTACAGCTAATTAAGGTCACATTCTCCAAATATCGTAAGCCAACTGTCTCCTTTGTGGCTCCTTTCAGTGTACCCACCTCTATTATGAAAGCAAGTTAGCAACCACATTGACAATGGGTTTGAATCTTTGAATGTTGAAACATTTGCTGTACTGTAGGACCTTCTTTATTCGTTTCCGATGGAGGCGCTCGTGCCACCGTATCACAAAAGAACATGCAACTTGAATATAATTATGAAGTGCTAACCAACTCCTCATTCAACCTATCATCTATTGGAGCTGCAAAACAAAATCACAGACAAGTACAAACAAAAATGTAATCAAAAAGAAAATTAAGGAGGACAAAAGATGAAATCATATATTAATCATCAGAACAGAACAATGATCAACAATCATTGAATTAAAATTTGACTTGGCCAGAAAAGGAAGGTAAATTCATTATGTAACTTCTTGCTTGCCTTCCTTTTCACATTGATTTGAGATACCTTTGGGAAGGGCTGTCCTGGCCTGAAACAAGTAAAGCAATTTTCTTTAATGAGAAATAATTCTCTATTTTACTTATATTTGTTGAAAGTTTTTATCAAAAACCATAAAAATCTCACAATATTTATTTTATTCCTATTTTTAAAGATTTATATTAGAAATAGTGAAATTGGATATTTGGGTTTTTGGGGTCACAAAACATGCAAGCACCATGAAAACAAAATACATGAACAATGCAAATCAACTAGAAGAAAAAACGGTAAAATAAGATGAACACCGGGATTTTAGTGGTTCAGTTGTTGATGACCTACATCCATGGGAGAGAGAGCAACATCTTCTTCTCCCACTTTACTATCTTGAACAATGAGCATAGATCTTGGTTACAATAGAAAACTCCTTGTGTTCTTGCCCCTATCATGCTCTTGATGAACCATAGCAAAACCCAAGCTCATCTCTCTATTCTCTCAACCCTTGATCCCCAACTCATATCAAAGAGATACAAAGTACTTTACAATAGAAATTCCTCTCAATCCTTGCCTACTATTGTATGCTCGTGAATCACACGTCATGCCTCCAAGAACTACACCCAAGGTTGACATTTCTATTCATATACACATTTTCCCATCTCTCACAAATCACTCCATGATTTCTCTCAACATAGAATTGCCTCACACTCAATCCCCCTCTTCTTTTTCCACACACACCTCTATGTGTTGTGTCTAGAGTGCACTCATCACCTATTACATGATATGTATTTTATAGACTTATACAACCAATCACTAATAACTTTGATGAGCCATCAATTCATGTGAGTCTACTCACAGAGGCAACAACAACAATTGTGAATCTATTCACAGAGGCAACAAAGTTGTGAATCCATTCACTCACAATTGTGAATCTATTCACAGTAGCTCTACACAAGTGAATCAATTCATGAATCACTGTGAATCGATTCACATGAGCTCCAAAGTCCTGATTTTGAGGCATTTCTCAACGGCATACATTTTAGACTCGTGCAAATCTATCTGAAGCTAGCACAAGACTAGAAGACTATTAGTTACAAATTGCTTCTCTACCTATTTCTCTTGAACACCTTTCTACGTACAACCCAAAGTAAAGAGGATTACTTGTTATTTCTTGTTCTCTCTCCCTTCTTCCAGGGCAATAAATTCTTCTGGCCGTTTACCCAACATAGATCTGCCAAGTATTTGGATTACAAGAAGAATTGGGCATAATATCACATATTAAAGATGAGATCAACAATGCTTAACACAACAACAAGCATAAAATGAAGGTATTGAGTAGCACAGCTGGCACTATCCTCAATATCAGTGCAAGGACCTATATGCTCCTTAATAAAATAGTACCAAGAAAATTGAACGGAGTTTACAACACAAATTTGCTGTGAGGTAACCTTGATCTACCTGTGACTCTGAGAGCTAGTAGGTCTGTTTTCATTGTCAACAAAAATTCGATTCAGAAGCAATTCTCTCCCATATTTATGATCATATACACAATTAACGATAGTGATTATTATTATAAGGTACCAAGCTTATAAAAAAAAAATTATAAGGTATTAAATTCTTAAAAATTTCATGCTAAAAGGCAGAGGGAGATTGGATGCTGCTATTATGCTCAGTCAAGAACTGATTGTTGAGCTGGGAAATGAGACTAACCTAATGATCAGCAGCATGAATATATGCATCTCTAAATCTTTAAACCTCCTCAGGTCAACATGGCTGAGGAGATAGTAGTAGTACAATCACTTAAGTACTTGATACTTGGCAGGACTAAGCAAACAAATCTTAATTGCTTAGCTAGACATCTAGGTGAAAAAAAGTCTACAAAACAACTAGTTTCATTTCATCCTAAAAATGCTGCAGGTGCAAGAGAAAGGATATTGTTGGCTTTCTATTTCCAATTCTAAGCAGTTTATTATATTTCTGAGAGGGTTTTGTCAGTTTTTGTGAAAAAAGAGATTGAAGCCATAATCATGTCTGCAATGTCTGATAAGAGACTTGCATTTGAAGAGAAGATACCTCTTCCAGATTTTCAAGCTCCATGATTTGCAGTATCTATTCTGTCATCTGTGATACTATCCTGCAAAACACGGACCGTCAGGTAAGTAATTAAATAAACATGTTATTATATCAAGATATCATGAGCCAAAAGAAATAGATCATGAAGACTTGAAGCTGGGAATGAAACCATTGCCCAATGCCAGCTGCCTTCAAATGAGATCCTGATTCCTGGTTGGGGTGATATGCTGATATGGTTGAAATCCTGAGTTTCAACTCTTAGGACAAAGATTTAATTGTTTTTTATACTCTCAAACCAATCATAAATTAGTAATTCTTAACATATCAAACTCAAAGCAGAAGTATTCTCAATATCTGTTAGAACGGCCTAGAAGAATGGACATGTATCTGTAGAACTCAAAAAATGGAGACTAACCAAATTTTACACTTGTCATATGAAGGTCATAAAAGTTCCATTATTGAACGATCATTCAATCAGATGAAGACATCATAGTGAAATGTCAAAGGTGAATGGAGAGTGTGTAGCACAATAGAGTGAACAGCAGCAGTTATGATTTGCTTGGTAAGTTACAGGAATCTTAGCCCTCTTCCATATGCCTTAGGCTATGTTTCGATGTACAGAAGACATTTACTCATTGTTTGAGAGTCTTTTAAACAATCAAGTGAAATGATTAAGATCTTAAGGATGAGAACCCAAATCACTACATACCACTCAAATCCTCAAATTGTCATACCTTCCGGTTTGTGGGTTTTGGGATACAGTGGAATGAAAACCAATTCATACCCTTTGTAATTCACTCTACTCCATTAATTATCATGGTGACTTCCACACAATTGATTGGAATCTCCTTCATTCCAGCATTTACAATTTCTGACCTTTCCACTCCATTCCATTCTAAACACTCCCCTAATTGGAGGGTTTGGGATTTCCTCCTTGAACTTCCAAACAATAGATTGGTATACTTTTTAACTCTTCACTCCATTACTAACCACTTCACTCCATCCCCTCCAAAATTTCCAAACATAGCCTTAGGGGATTAGTCCTACAGTTTCCAGCCGTGGGATACGCTGGGTCCCATCCCGGACCTAATAAAACCGCTTCAAAACTCTAGAAAACAGCCATAGTGTCCCATCTGCATTCTGCAGGTGTAGCTTCGCAGAAAACGTGGATTTTCTATTATCAACATGATACATGTACATATTGCTACATTAAGACCAGGACAAACACTGACTACACCAAAATTAAAGAATAAAAAAACAGATAAATATTGGAAGGACTTACGTATGGTGCTCCCCACTGAAATCATAGGACAGCATTATTTTTGCAACATTGCTGAATCTACTAGAATGTATTTTGCAGTGCCATGTTCCCCTCTCACCAAAAGAATCAAGGATAAGCCTCACAATCACTCCAAGACGCCGTTCTAAGAAGGGAGTGTTGCCGCTGGCTGATTGTTGGGCAATTGGAAAGTAGTGTGTACAAAAACAGTCATCGATAGATCTACGGCACTGGCACTGGATGAGGATGGATTTAGAAAAAAAGACAATCACTTAATGGAGGTGCGGGGAATCGAACCCCGTGCCTCTCGCATGCGAAGCGAGCGCTCTACCATATGAGCTACACCCCCTTGTTGCTATTTGGTTAAATTAAATCATACTAGTAATATTAACACCAAACAACGATCAAGATTTATAATTCAGTATATGTTTTTTTTTATTCATAACATTTGCTTTTCAACAATTCCCCTTGTTTCTCTCCCATGAGATCCTCTCATCTGATTTAAGGAGATCTTCCTCAATTCAATCAAAAAATAATAATAATAAATAAATTACATATTAGTATGTTACTATTTTTTTTGTGGACCTATTTTTTTTTATCATAACTAGTATGGTACTGGTGCTAGTTGGTTTTTATGCATGTTTATAACTGAGCGCTACTTATAATAATAATAATAATATGACAGAAGAAGAAATGTCTTCTAATCTAATCTAAATAAAAGCTGAAACTGTTCATTTCTGAACTTAATTGTCGACTGCAGTATTTCTCTACTCATGTAAATGATACAATACAATCCAGACTTGAAAGCCTGCTTTTTTATTCCTACGTTCTCCTACTCGGTTTAGGAGATAAAATCCTTATTATATTTGGAAGGGAAAAAATTGTATAATACAAACCCCAAAACAAAAAACTCTTCCCTAAACTGCATCAGATGTGTGAGTTGGACTTAGATTATCTATGGTACGTGAAGAAGACAATGGCGTAAGGACATACAAAGAAGATGGGGTAACATTAGAGGATGCTGCATCCGGTGAATTCCTGCATATGGGGCATGTAGCGTTCACCTTGAGCCACTCATCTATGCAATGTGCATGAAAATAATGGTTGCACTCAGGTATGGTCCTCAACGTTTCCTTGGGCTCATATTCAGACAAGCATATCGAGCACGTATTGTCATTGGGCTTCGGTAAGCGCCCACTTTCACCAATAAGAGTCTTCGGAAATTTCTCGATTTCAGGCCCATTAAGGCCCATCATGAATTGGGCAGGTTGTAGAGCAAAAATGGAGGTAGGGTTAGGAAGCTCTGTGGTGGACCGGTGGCGAAGAGTGCGCATCTTGAACTTATTGCAAATAAAGCAAGAAAGCGCAATCACACACAAGAGGCCAGGTATTCCCACTCCTATAGTTAACCCATATTTGCCACTTCTGGAAAGACCTGCATGGAATGTGTCAAGTAATCAGTATCTAAATCATTTTTTTTTTAATCAGCAAAAAAAAAACAATTTCAGATAAGCTATTTTAATAGTTTCCCACTCATGACAATTTTAGAATTTGAGTTTTAATGATTTCATAATTTGTTATTTATGTGGCGATTATACTTTTTTATATATAATTTATGTGCTTCTTGTTTTTTTTTTTTTACTTGTCTTGGATGGAAATTGTGGTTTCTCCACAGTCGGAAGCCGTATGACTAATCTCCTGAGAATATATAGTATCGGTTAAGGGACAACTACTCTCCCTACAGATGCAGCTATAATCCCATCACCAGGATTCGAATCCTGGACATATAGTTAAAGGGACCAAGCTATTAGGCGTCCGACCACAAGTCGTGGGTTATGTGCTTCTGCTTTATTTGATTTTTAATCAATGGTTATTATTGTACTTCACTCTTTAAGGTGTAACATGCATTTTGGAATGTCTGGATCCAAAAGTTGTATACTATTATTGAGTAGCGAGTGATTCTTCTGCAGACACTGCTTACTATAGATATTTCATTTAATAATAAATATACGTAAGGTTATAGAGTATACTAAAAATGGAAAAACATGTAGAGAATATTTCTGTACTTGTACACATCAATTACTAAATTATGTGCCTAAAAATTAATATGGTACACAATTTCCTGTTGGGCAACCTTTTAGCCAATTTCCTGCTAAATCATGAGAAATTATATTTCAACCTCAAATTCGGGACATTATACGGTGTCCCTTTGATTTTTTGGTATATTTTTGTGATACGTATATATAAAGAAGATAAAAAAAATAAATGAGAGATAGAGATAAACACATACAGTATCACATACGGTATTTGAAATTGGATGTTCAAATATCGTAACTCTTAAATCATATCTATGGAATGAAATCTAGAAAGATGTAAACCTAACAGGGCCACAAAAAGAAGAAAAGAATGGCATACCTGAGCTATGGTTAGGACTTGAGAAGCATCCAACTTGAAAACTTGTATCATTATCGATGAACCCACAAAGTTGGGAACGAGCAGCACAATGACCGCATCTGGGTTTATTCCATGTCAACTCAATATCACTGTTAAGATCAGGCCAGAAGGGCCATATGGGCATGATTGGAATTGGAACAACAACCGTAGACATCACCTCACACTGAGACAAGGGTGGTGATAACACTGAGACATTAGGCCTCCTCCACCACGAAAACATCACCACTGATGAGTTCCTTTTCCTTTTGTGGCTGCTAAGGCAAGAAACTGATGGCAGTGAAATTGAGTCGGTCACGTTGGAAGGGCAACGAAGGAAAGTGATGTCATAAAGATCATAAACAGTGGCATCAAACGTAAAAGGAGGGAATAATAAGGAATAGCTCAAGTTGTGGAGGAAGCGTTTTGGGAGGCACCCTTTGGCGTCGTTGACCTGAATTGTTTGTTCCTTGTAATTGATCCTTTTAACCACCAAATCCCCGGAACCTGGGATTTTCAGAATCGTGCGATTAAGGTTGTCGCAGGAAAGTTGGAAGCTGAGGTCGGTGTAGATACAGCGACGATTTTGATTGGTTCCCTTCAAACTGAAAGGAAATTGAATATCAATTTCGCCGCACGACATGGTGTCACAAATCTGCTCCCCTTTTGTGCTGATCTGAAGAGGGAGAAGAAAGATTAACAATAAACACAAGTGGGTTAAGGAGACCATTGATTTGATTTGAGATGAAGTGATTGGAAGTTAAAGGTGTGAAGGTGGGATGAGGAAGATGAGAGGGTTGAGACCCCTTTTCCGTTCTTACAAGCATCCAATTACAGGTAAATACAAATCCTAATCGAGGATTTAATTTCTTTGGTCAGCAGTAGTCAATAGATTAGAATAACCGAATTGGTTGCAGTCGTGTCCAGTAATTGACTAAACCCCTGCACCAAACATGCTGCTTAGCTGAATCTTCTGTCCCTCTGTAGTTCAAAGTTCAAACCAAGGATTATCTTGAATAAATATTGAAACATATCATATAGAAATAGAAATGAATATATTGTATGGTGATGTGGTAAAAATATCAGCTTAGTGTTATATCTTGCATGTTCAAAAAACGGAAATACTAGACTAATAATTCACATATGAAGTATCTAAATAATGTACTATTAAAAAAAACAATTTAACTAAAATGTCATCAAATAAATTGCATAAAAAAATAGTGGGTGGTTGTAAATACGTATAAGTATCATTACCTTAGTCAAATATAGCCCTTGTCCAGATTTCTTTTAGCAAAATTTCAATCTTCCAAGTACAATAGTCAATTAACAGTTAGTTTTTCTCCTTTATTTGTTTTATATTTTATTATTCTAACTTTTTCATATTAATTTCTTAGCCAAGCAGACTAGCAGTAAACAAGTCACTAACGTGTTGGAAAACAAATCAATTTGAGTACGTCTGTTTCCTTCTATGCTGTATCCGGTATCCCAGTAGCATACGTCACAGTAAAAGTTATTCTTCACTGTTTGATTACTAATAATCTATCACTGGTGACTTGTAACAGTAATGATATTCTAACATCAAAAGTTGATACCAACTTTTAATACCTTGGTTAATCATACAAATATTTGGTTAATTCAGTTCATTATATGGTTAATCACGTACAAATATTTAGTTAATTTATAATGATCCATTAATCATATAAAGAACTTAATTAATCAGATATTTGATTGTAATTAACCAAATATTTACATGGTTATGAAAAATAAGCTTCAGATGACCCATTAACCATATAATGAACTGAATTAACAAAAAATTTGCACGTGATTAACCAAGATGTCGCTGGAGGTGTCCAAATCAGGTGTTAGAATATTATTACTCGACTTGTAAACATTTGTATTTTAAAATTATGTATAAATCATTAATAAAAAAAATGTATTTCTTATTCTTTTTATCACGGTATGTCGAGATAAATTTAGCTATAATCAAAATATTATTTGATATTTCAATTTGGATCGGATGGCATACCCATTCTCAATCCAACCAAACGAACCGTACGAGCCGGTCCAATTCTAATAATATTGGTTTCCATGTAAGTATGGGCTTCGTGAAGGCGATGAATACCTTGGTATGCATTGGGCTTCATGTCCATGGCACATCCACACTGATTCTGGATATTGGACCTAGATGGTGACAAGGGTAATTATCAAAGTTAGAGATGATCATGAGCATGTCTTCGTAAACCTCTTCAGGAATGTTGTGGGTCTTTAGTAGAGCGGTGAAACGGGTCTGCCCAATAGGACTCGCCTGGATATACCTGAATGAAAAAAGTAGTTGAATTTTAATTTTTTATTCATCTTTAAAAATTTATACAAGTAATAATAAGTATTTATTGCTTATTTTCTCATTAATTATTTTAATATTTAAATTAATAATACATTTAATTATAATTCAATATTTTCTTTTGTTTAACTTTTAATTGTAAAGTTAGTAGTTAATACTGGCACTCTGGTAGTTCTAAAAAATTAAAATTAAATGCGGGTGTAAAGATTAAAGAATCGCCTTCATATAAAGTATAAATCTAAATTATAATGGAATTAGAGATATTATAATTATAATAAGAATAATAATATAGATTAAAAATTATCAAAGCCTAGGTTCCAATCCTCCTTATGTAATGAGAGAGCTGCTATCTCTAACAAATATTGAAAATTGTATCACTTTATTTTTCGTTTTAGGTGTTATAACGTTCATCCAAATGAAGACAAACTGACTTTTTTTTTTTTTTTTTACAAAGGAGGTATCAAACCAAAGAAATTAAATTAGAACACTACGAGAAATAGGAACCCCAGCCAGATAATTCAGAAGGATCTGGCTTTTAATATGATAGAAAAACAACTTTTAATGAAATAATTCTTCATATTTTATTCGTTCGTGAATACAGTTTATATTTTATTTAATTTGATGTTATTTTTACATGTGACACATATAATTAATATAATATAACATGATAACCGGAAACAAATAACTAAGTAAGCAAACAAAATAAATTAACACTGCAATCGTCAAAATAACACAAGAAATCTTCCCAACCATACAGCTCAAATTTTTCTTTTGAAAATTGTATGAACATTATGATGAATGATGGGAAGTAGTATAGCGAGGCAAGGCTCAAACAGATCCCTCTGGCAAATTTCGGCATAAAGGGCATGTAGCATTCATCTTGAGCCACGCATCTATACATTGGGCATGAAAATAGTGATTGCACTGTGGCATGCTCCTTAATGTCTCCATGGGCTCGTACTCACTAAGACATATAGAACAAACATTATCGATTGGCTTTGGCAATTGTCCTCTTTCACCAACTTGGATCTTTGGAAATTTTTCAATCGTTGATCTATCAATCCCATCCACTGCCATAGGAGGTTGCTGGATATTTGATTCTATGCTTGACTCTCGTTGCAGGCCATGCAATGTCCCTCTAAGTACAAATGAAACTGTAATACAAAAAAGGAAAAGGAGTACTGATATTCCCCATGCTACGGGCAAATATCTGACAATGCCAAAAGTACTTGGACGCCTTCCACCTACATAGAACTCCAATAATATATAGTCATTATAATTCATGTTTATTAACAACAAATAAATCAAACAGCTCGGCCGATCAGAGACCAAAGAAGTCTTTTTTCACAAATCAATAAAATTAGAGTTATGTGAGTTCAATCAAATGCGTCTTATGATGATATGAACACTGCACCAGTGCAATAAGATCGATATGAGTCACTCGTCGAGGTTGACTCGATATACGTTAAAAAATTCCAAAATATTCATACATAGGTCAATATAATTCAACATGTCTAGGTTGTGGCCCAGGTTCGCTAGAAGACATCTCTTACTAAAAAAATAAAATTCAATATTACGGAGAGTAATATAGTATATAGTATAGTATCAATATTATACCAATTTGTTCACCAAAAAAATATTATATCAATTCAAATCGGTATCAATATATTACAGGGAGAAATATCAGTATCGAAAATCAATATATCACTGTATCGATATAATATGAATTCAGTTCATAAAAATTAAAACCTGTTGGGTCAATTAGTTTTTCCGATCGGGTCTACCGAGTTTCACAAAAAATAAAAAAACGGCCGGGTCAATCGAGTCGATTCGAATCGATGTCTTGTTATGATAGTGTGACCGGACCAACTTGACGACCGCTTCCTGGTCGAACTGGCCGGTCCGACCCGGTTTTTATAACATTGCTTATAATGTCTCATATGCATAAGATGATCAGGAATTTGATAGAAAATAGATTTTTAAAAAAATGATTCCTTGTCTCGTACGTCCAATATGCATCATTAAAAACGAACAAATATATGTATATACCTTGGGCAGAAGGAACATTTCTGTCATCGTAACAAGTAACGTCAAGACCCGTATCCGTTGAGAAGCCACAGTGTTGGTCCGCTTCACAATTTCCACAAAGAGGTTCATCCCATTGCAAGATGATATCAGAGTGAAGTCCTTCCCATAAGAGGCGCAGGTTTTGGGAATGATCCTTAATTGGAACCAAGGCAGAACCTATCTCATGGCACCTTAGTAAATTCAATTGGAAAGGTGAGTTCAAGGTATATATGATCGTGTACTCGTCATTGCTTAGACAAGGTATACGCTGTAGCGGATCAAGGGATGACTCATCCACTTCTGATTTGGTGCAGTTGAGAAATATCAAGCTTTGAAAATTACGAGATTTGTCCAATTGGAAGGGTGAATCTGTGAGGTTAATGTTTTGGAGGTACCGTCTAGGAAGGCACTCATCGGGGTCGTTTATCCAAACTCTTTGTTGCTCAATGGAGATGCCTGTGACAACGAATTCTCCACCATGTTGGAATGTAAACAAAGCTTGTTTTTGATTGTTACACGAAACCTCAAACCCCGGGTACCCGCACCTATCGCTTTCGTTATAGCCTTCTTTCAAATAGAAAGGGAACTCAATAGGGAGTTCCCTCCCAAAGATTCCGCAGTGTTTCTTTACGCAAACTGGAGGGGTGCTTCTTGTTGAGAGAGGAAGCAGCAAGAGTACTATGCAAAATAAGAAGGAAATTGGCAAAGTAGCCATTGCACATGTAATGAGTGCATGTGTTGTGGTTGTGAGTGACCAATGATATTGGTCAATGAGTTACGTACTATGTGGGATGGGACAAAAATTCTTAGTGTTACTCGTCCAATACTGCTTTCTTTTCTTTCTATGCAAATTTGGATTATATATACACGAGGTCTCTTTCATCTACATCCCTTATATATATATATATATATACGACCTTGATTAACCTTCAACTTATTTGGTCCGGCAAAGGACAAAACATATATAAATATGTGCATCCAAAATATTGACTGAGCTATGACTGGTGTAGGTGTAATTTAAAGATGAAATTTGTACGGGGAAACACATGATGTTGGTTAACGATGGGGATCTCCTATCCCATTTTGATATACCATGCAATGTCCCAAACCAATAATATCCTGCCATGTATTCTACTTTTTTAATATTAAATAAAATTTCAACTTACACGAAAAGATATTATTGGTTGGAATATGGTGTGATACACCAAAATGGGACATGAGATCCTTATATGTTGTTTAAAATTAAATCCTCTTTCTTTGTATAGGCCTAAGTTATTATGAAAATGAGTAATAATAGTTACAAATTACAATGACAATTACGAAGAAGTTGGAGATAAAGGCAAAGACGAGGAACTTGAAGAGGATCTCCCCGGTAAGTTTCGACACAATGGGCAGGTAGCATTCATCTTGAGCCACCCATCTATGCAATCCGCATGAAAATAGTGATTGCACTCTGGTATGGTCCTTAAAGTCTCTTTGGGCTGATACTCACAGAGACATATGGAGCAAATATTATCATTGGGCTTGGGTAGTCGTCCACTTTCACCAAGCTGGGTTGTGGGATATTTTTCTATTGATGCATCATCAAGGCCCATTACTACAACAGGGGGATGTGGAATGCTTAAGGTGGAAAACTCCGTCCTTGCTTGCCGTAGTTGATCTTGCATCCTTTTCCTGCTGTAGAAGCAACATGCAAGCCCAATCATAACTAGAAGTCCAGGAATTCCCAGCCCTATGGTTAAACCGTACCTCACTTTCCTTGAAATACCTATAGACAAAAAAGGGAGAAAAAAGGTTAGTTAAAACCTGATTCGCAATGATTAATCTTCAGTGTTTGAACAAAATCTGGATCCAATGAACACATGATCAAAAGCTCAAATTAAACCAGTACATAATTTGGATAAGTGATAACAGCCAAGAATTCCACTTCCATGTGTCATGAGTTTATCTTATGCTATTGGTGTAGACTTGTGAGGTCAAGTTGAGTTTATTTTGTAGAGAAATGGTGAAGTTTTAGAAAATAAAGATATCAGTTGCCTCGTGCTGCATAACTACATAAGTAACAAATGTTGTAACACATACATTTCAGCTTTTTTTTTTCAAACTTATCTCCACCCGCAACTACGGAAAGTAATCCCTGATCCAAGCGCTCTTAGGTTCACATACATATCAGTTGATAAAATATAAGGATGGAAAGAAAGTAAATTAAAGCTCTTTGATCAATAATCAATCGTAGTAATAACAACTTAATTAGCAATTACTACTGTCTTAGCTGTCAATTACTTTTAATAAATGGAAAAGGGCACAGAGGATTTAATTTAAATCCCAGACTGGATATATATACCTTGGCCTTGAGGTGTTAGATTGTAACAGGCAACTTGAAAAGTAGAATCTCCAAGCAACCCACACCACCCTCCACGTTCTTCACACTCCCCACAATAAGGGTTTTCCCACTGCAACTGTATATCAGCATAATAATTGGTCAAGAATGACCTATGTACCCTTCCGACTGGAACCAAAGCCGAGGAAATCAAGTGGCACGAGGGTGACAGGTGCTTTGAATTGGACAACACAGCCAGCACCGAATAGTTGACGTTGTTGATTGTAGAGCTTAAGCAGGTTATGGCTTCTGGCAGGTACGCGAAGATTGCATGGTTGGGGCAACTGAAAAAGGAGTAATTTGCAAGAGTATAAGCATCGCTCAATCGGAATGGAGAACCTGAAAGGCTCAATCCACGGTCAAGCATGATCCTTCCGGGGAGGCACTGATCTGGGTCGTTAATCCAAACCATTTGGTTCTGGTGGGAGATGAGTTTAACAATAAAGTCTCCTGATTCTGGGAGAGTGATCAACGGTTGATTCTTCTTGTTGCAGAAGAGTTCGAACCCAGGGTACCCACACAGACGGCTCTGATTGAATTCCCTCAACCAGAAAGGGAAACGAATAGAAACCCCAGAGCTTTCGCAGGACGTGGTTTCACAAATTGACTCACCGTATGTTGTTGTGTCCGCAACGAATAGAAGGATGAAAAACAAGAAGGAATACGGCAAGGTTGCCATCCTAATTCCTAAACTCAGATTTTGGTGGGATTCATGGATTCAGGTGATGTCTAGGTAGGCATGTCCTTTCTTGGTCAAAGTGGACTACGACCGACTATTACCCCTGCGAAGGGGTTGGATCCGGTAGTAAAATCCCCAAATTCAACATACATACAGTAAATAAAATTTTGGTCAAATAACTGTTCAAAAACAAGATTAGAAATTTTTTATAGATGTCATTTATGTAATTATGTTTATGTTCTGACTTCTGAGGTGCGTTTGAAAAAACTTATTTTCGTCTATCTTACGGCACAAGTGCTTCTGTTGTATTTGAAAGAGTTTATAAAAATTATACATAAACTCTTTTTAGCTTACACATAAATTCTTATATAATAAGTACTTATTTAATAAGTTCTTAAATAAGTCGTGTATATAAATGCACCATAAATCCATAAACTAAAGTGAAAAGTCATAGGTTTAAATAAGTTTTTAGCCCATTTAAAGTTTATCAAATTTAATTTTAGTCCTTGTAAAAAAATTTCTTAGAATTTCATCCGTGTAATTAAATTTTTTTTGTAAATCGTCTTTACCGTTACTCCTGAGTACTATAAATCATATTAGATGAAAAAATTTGTCAATTTTAACCTTATGGCCCTAATATATGATTTTTTTAATATTTTCTAGCCAAATTTTGGAGCAAGTCGTACAGTAACAAAAAATTACCTCGGTATTCCCCGAGTATTAGATATCATACAAAATGAAGTAATTTAGCAATTTTGACCTTGTGATCCCTAGTGTATGTTTGCTTCTATTTTTTGGTCAAATTTCATAGCAAGTCAGGCAGTAAATGAAATTATATCGATACCCATGAGTACTAGATAATAGAAAAAGATGATGATAAGGATTATTTACAAAATTTTTGAGATTATTGAGATAAAATCCTAAGAAATTTTTTTATAAGAACCAAAATCAAAATTAGTGAACTTTCAACAAAAGTTATATTAAAGTTATATTTGATATTGCCGACTTCAAATAAGGTAAAGTAAAGAGAATATTAAAAATTAATAGGTTTCTGAAAGGCATGACAATTCAAACGGCACAATTTATTTATTATATTAAAAAGTAGACCGATTAAATTATAATAGGACTGAATTAGGCTGAGCACTGTCCTGCTCAAGCACGATCTTTTCTGAGTTAGCAGTTAATCCAATGTTTTATTTTTGTTTTAAGGTTAAAGTAATGTTTTGGTCCCTATACGTGACATTGGTTTTCAATTTGGTCCCTATACGTAAAAAGTTATCAATTTGGTCCCTATACGTGACACTGGTTTTCAATTTGGTCCTCACCGCTAATTGGTTCCGATATAAGAGGACCAAATTACAAATTATTGTCACATGTAGGGACCAATTCAACAAAAAAAATTGAAATCGATCCCTACATGTGACATTATTTTCAATTTGATCCCTACATGTGATAATAAATTGCAATTTGGTCACTCTTATATAGGTATCAATTAGCGGTGAGGACCAAATTGAAAACCAGTGTCACGTATAGGGACCAAATTGATAATCAGTGTCACGTATAGGGACCAAATTGAAAATCAGTGTCACGTATAGGGACTAAATTGATAACTTTTTACGTATAGGGACCAAACTGAAAATCAGTATCACGTATAGGGATCAAATTGATAACTTTTTACGTATAGGGACCAAATTGAAAATCAGTATCACGTATAGGGACCAAAACATTACTTTAACTTTGTTTTAATTTCATATTGGTGTTTGATTTTGCTTAATTTATACATAAAATATATTAAAATGTGGTCTATAGTTCAAAGCCAGCCGTCTCCATTGCATTATTTTATATGACTCCGTTGCATTTTTTTAACAAACAACAGACAGCTGCTTTTATTAATTTTTACCTAATGACTATCCCCCCCCCCTGGCGTTTCACCTCCCACTTTTTTTTTTTTTTTGACACAGTTCACCTCCCACTTATTCTTATATAATTATCATGTAGTTTGATTTACGCTAATATGAGCGATCTCTTGCATTGTATATTATTTATGATCAATCATATAAACGTCTTTATCTAGCGAGGAAGATAATTGATCCTTAGAATTATAAGAGGGAGAAATTGCGGATTTACAATACCAGTTGGTAGACAGGCGTAGATTAATCCAAAGTCGGTTTGCTTAGATAGATAGGTGTTAGTAATCGATCAGGAATACCCGGGTCATATACTTAATACGAGATCAGGTTATTCTTGGGTCATATTTCCGATGCGAAAATGAGGATACTCGAAGATATGTAGCACGTGACATAAAGATTAAGCATTCAAAGAGGGAGACATACCACGAATCCTCCAAGGACAATCAGTCCTGATAAGCATTCGGAGATCACACTGTTACATCGCCCCCGCAACATCCGCCTAGAATAATGTCATAGAAATAACTAGGACTTTATTACACTACGTCAACGTGTACTTTTAGAGGCAATTATTATGGTCTTTAGCGACAATAATTAAGGCCGCTAAAGTTTTTACCGCAACTATCAATTAGCCGGTGTATCCAGTGTTGCTAAAAGCTTTCCCAACAAATGCAGAAAATACTGATAAAGACCCTATTAATTACTACTAAAAGTCAAAAGTTACAGCGACAATTATTACCGACAATTTCAATTGCCATTAAATGTTATTTTTTAATTCTCTTCTATGCTCATTTATTAGCTTTTTTTTTTATTGCCGCTAAAAATTCTACTTGGCTTTTCCCAACAATTACTATTGCAAGAAATGTCAAGATTATTTGCCAATCAAAGTCATGAGTCGATTAACAAAAAATTTAACAACAATAATGTGCTCCTAAAAAACTTAAATAATAATATACAAACATTTCAAATAAACCATACTAGAATTCATTCCATAACTTTTTGTTTTTTTGTTTTGTTAAATATATGTAATTCACTTTACACATGATTGTTCTGTACCATGCAATTGTAAGCATATATGATTTAAAATTAATAAACAATATAGAAAGGTAATATACCACCGTGGCTTAGAGGAGGAAGATCAAGAGCAATGAATCCACTAAGGCAAACTTCTGTGATGCCTTCTCCAGTTCTCAAAATATACTGAAAAGTACACAAACCGATTTTAGAATTAAAAAAAACTCACAAGTTAGCATTAGCCTATAGATAATACGGGATACTTTACATTCAATATGCTATTCAATTCAATTCAAGTATGTGCCCCATATTTTGGAATGTTATTACTATTAGTTTTTCTTTGAATTTTAATAAGTCAAACCTAAAAGCCTAAGTATTCCCAAAGTTATGCAGGGATTTCCTGACCCCCAATGTTCTTTCGACACATGCAGTACCCTTTCTAGCAGTATAATCATCTTTTGCAGTCGCAATGTAGCTTAATTTATCAAAACCTCAAACACTGACCTGATCTGGTGTGAGGACAAAAGGTTTGTCTCCCATAGTGAAAGGTAATGTTTGGCATCCGAGAAAGACTCACAGCTTATCACTGACCCTCCATATGGACTTGGCAGGCTCTCACACAGCTGCCAATGATAAAAAACAAACACTCAGTACAAGTCTACACCATATAAAATATAAAGTACAACTTGACCTTGTAGACAGGATGATGCTAAGGGCTTACTTGATTCACATAGTTCAATACTCTGTCCTTATTTGCCTTTTGTCTGAGTTGATTCTGGATCCAAACCACAAGCATTTGACAAGATGAACACAAAAGAGTATATGTAGCTTTGAACTTGCCGTGTCCCTTTTCAGTCACCAATCCTAGTGCTGCACAATAGTAGAATTCAAAGTAAATTTAGAGGTCTATTTCCGCCAAAATATTGCAGTACAAGCAAGTGATGTCAGGGCCTTAACTCTCCCAATGGCAAAAAACATAATAAGCCCATGGTATCAATCTAGCCCCCTGGCAGTTGATCATAAATATTTGCACTTTATATCTTTGATGAAGAGATCTTATATCTCCAGTTTAGTTCACCACTTACAAACAGAAACAAATAAGGTAAATGGCCCTGGGATCTAACATCACTTCTGAATTTTGACCATTATATGTTAGGTGTCAGTTTACAGAAAATTGAGAAAGCCTTGGGAATTTTGTTGATCATCATCATAACCACAATGAGGGCCATATAAATAACAGAAGCTATTCTCTATGTATTACATAAATCAAGCTAACGACCTCTAAAGCATTACTTACAACCATTTTGATTAGTTTTAAAGATATATCTTGCCTTAATAAGCAAGAGGAAATATATTTGTTAGAAACTTAACTTAAAACTAAGCCTACATGCTAATCAAATCAAGCTGACATTAAAAACACTGAACTAATAACTAAAAAGTAATCTAGATTACTTGCTAGCTAGATACACCAATTGAAAAAAGAATTCAAAGAAAAATAAACCTCATTGAAGTGACTTACATGTTTCTGTGCCTGATTCTTGGCATTTAGATTCTGTACATTAGATGGCTTAGGCTGCACACGAACACTTGGATGATCAAGATTGGCAAACGGTTTTGTCACAGTAATTTGAGCTGAATCATTGACTCCTGAAAAGGGAATTTAAGTCATCAGGATGTGATCTGTAGAGTAAGGCATCTCATTTCAACAGTCATAGCTAAACAAAAATTTCATATCAAAAGTTAAAAAAATATAATCCAGACCTCAATCAAAAAGAATTTTTAAAAGGGTTGACGCAAATAACTAAGGCTTTAACTTCTAAGAGTTATGAAAATATGAAAGTAATATGTCACAGACTAACAACACATAAAGGAAGTTAGAGCAGCTTCGATGAAAACTTTCAATCAAAAAAACAAAGGGGAGGGGGAGGACTGAAAACAATTCTAGCTGGCAATTTTATTCAAAATGACTAGTAGAAGAAAAAAAAAATCAAGAAAGTACTAAAGATGATTGATTTTGTCTCTTTGCCTGTTGAGTCTGCTGATATTTTTGGATGGTCCAGTCAAATAAATAGTCATATTCATATCCTGCTCAAAAATTCAGCCAAACAAGAATTTTAGTGCATAAAGGCAAAGATAAATATAAGGGGGTTTTTACCAAACTGACCCACTTTTAGAAACTATTTACCAAAATAACCTAGTTTTGAAACTATTTACCAAACTAACCTAGTTTTAATTAAAATAATAATTTTAAAATAAAAAAAAAAAAAAAAAAAAAAAAAAGCTGGCAGGCGCCACGTGTCACCACCCGGTGCAGTGGCGCCACTGCCAACAGCGCCATTGGTGGCGCATGTGGCAGTGGCGCCACTGCACCAGGTGGTGACACGTGGCGCCTGCCCCCCACCCCCCCAATCAGGCATTTTAAGGGCAGCTCCCCCCTTCCTTCGACCCCCATTCCCCCTCCCTATAAATACCCCTCCCCGGTTCCCTATTCTCACACACACACACATTCACTTGTTATATTTCCTCTAACTTGTTTATTTTCTAACACTCTTTTAATTTTTTGCACAAAGTTTAGGTAAATGTTACATTATTTCTGATATCATTATTTTAGTTTTTTTAATTATATAATCATTTGTCAATATTCTGTTACTGTTTACTTTTTACACTCTTCTTTATCACTTATTATTCTGGAAGTGTTGACTTTTACTTTTATAATACCATATATTTGTATCATTTAACATGATATTTATTTGTGTTTTTTATTTCACCCCTTCTACCGTCTCCCCCTTCCACCAACACATATCTGTTAATTCCTTTTACACTCTGTTATAATAAATGTTAAATTTAATTAATTGGTTTATATTCATTTACTAACATTCTGCTACTTTTTTTTAACGTTGATCGTTGTCATTTATTTTTATGCTAATGTTGAAGTTAATTCTTATAATATATTTTTTGACAGATCTGGTAATTTGTTTATCTGTATTTTTTTAATTATGTCATTTTGTTTTTTTAATTCAGAATGTACCATTTTTTGTTTATTATATTTATTTTGTTTTGTTTTCTTAGTTATTATTTAAGTTGTTGTTATTTATAATTTTTATTTATGTTATGGTTGTTATTTACTGCACACGTGAGAAGCGGGTAGGTAAGTGTCGGCATGATATTTTGACTCCTTTACTAACCACATGAATGTCTTCATGTGCTTAGTAAAAGAATCTAAACATCCTAATAACGTACATCACAGCAGGTTGAGAACTGTGACCCCCATCTTCGCCTGGGAGTCAACCGCAGTGCAAAATTGAATCCTGTGTGGCATTAGCCCCTTGCCTTCAGGCACCACATCCTTCATTACCTGTAAACATATTTCACAGGTAATGTAGGACGTGGTGCCTGATGGTAAGGGGCTAAAGCCACACAGGATCCAATTTTGCACTGCGGTTGGCTCCCAGGCGAAGATGGGGGTCACAGTTCTCAACCTGCTGTGATGTACGTTATTAGGATGTTTTTGTGCAGTTGCTACTGGCCATATATTATAATGATGTTTGGTAGTTGCTATTTTTATTTAATTTATAAAAATTATTTGTTGACATATAGGTTATAAATGTTGATATTATTTATCTTTTTATTTATTATTTATTATTTTTTATTGTATTATGGTTATGTTAATTTTAGTATTGTTTTTATAGATCTTAGTGATATATTTGGTTTGTTTTTAGTTGTTATTCTTGTTAAAAACAAACCAAATATATCACTAAGATCTATAAAAACAACACTAAAATTAACATAACCATAATACAATAAAAAATAAAAAATAATAAATAAAAAGATAAATAATATCAACATTTATAACCTATATGTCAACAAATAATTTTTATAAATTAAATAAAAATAGCAACTACCAAACATCATTATAATATATGGCCAGTAGCAACTGCACAAAACATCCTAATAACGTACATCACAGCAGGTTGAGAACTGTGACCCCCATCTTCGCCTGGGAGCCAACCGCAGTGCAAAATTGGATCCTGTGTGGCTTTAGCCCCTTACCATCAGGCACCACGTCCTACATTACCTGTGAAATATGTTTACAGGTAATGAAGGATGTGGTGCCTGAAGGCAAGGGGCTAATGCCACACAGGATTCAATTTTGCACTGCGGTTGACTCCCAGGCGAAGATGGGGGTCACAGTTCTCAACCTGCTGTGATGTACGTTATTAGGATGTTTAGATTCTTTTACTAAGCACATGAAGACATTCATGTGGTTAGTAAAGAAGTCAAAATATCATGCCGACACTTACCTACCCGCTTCTCACGTGTGCAGTAAATAACAACCATAACATAAATAAAAATTATAAATAACAACAACTTAAATAATAACTAAGAAAACAAAACAAAATAAATATAATAAACAAAAAATGGTACATTCTGAATTAAAAAAACAAAAGGACATAATTAAAAAAATACAGATAAACAAATTACCAGATCTGTCAAAAAATATATTATAAGAATTAACTTCAACATTAGCATAAAAATAAATGACAACGATCAACGTTAAAAAAAAGTAGCAGAATGTTAGTAAATGAATATAAACCAATTAATTAAATTTAACATTTATTATAACAGAGTGTAAAAGGAATTAACAGATATGTGTTGGTGGAAGGGGGAGACGGTAGAAGGGGTGAAATAAAAAACACAAATAAATATCATGTTAAATGATACAAATATATGGTATTATAAAAGTAAAAGTCAACACTTCCAGAATAATAAGTGATAAAGAAGAGTGTAAAAAGTAAACAGTAACAGAATATTGACAAATGATTATATAATTAAAAAAACTAAAATAATGATATCAGAAATAATGTAACATTTACCTAAACTTTGTGCAAAAAATTAAAAGAGTGTTAGAAAATAAACAAGTTAGAGGAAATATAACAAGTGAATGTGTGTGTGTGAGAATAGGGAACCGGGGAGGGGTATTTATAGGGAGGGGGAATGGGGGTCGAAGGAAGGGGGGAGCTGCCCTTAAAATGCCTGATTGGGGGGGTGGGGGGCAGGCGCCATGTGTCACCACCTGGTGTAGTGGCGCCACTGCACCGGGTGGTGACACGTGGCGCCTGCCAGCTTTTTCTTTTTTTTTCTTTTTTTTTTTAAAAAAAAATTATTATTTTAATTAAAACTAGGTTAGTTTGGTAAATAGTTTCAAAACTAGGTTATTTTGGTAAATAGTTTCTAAAAGTGGGTCAGTTTGGTAAAAACCCCTAAATATAAGTTATAACACACATGATACCACATAAAACATAATAAATGAACCCAGAGATTGGTAATGCGTGATATGATTGCCACTAAAAGTGTATTTTACTGTAGTGATATGATTGAAGACCTCATTTTGCTTGATTATAATTGTAAGTCTAACCTAGTTTATCAATTGGTTGAAACACTAACTTAGAAAGTTCACTAACCTTCCCTATTTGTGTTACTTGTAGCTCTCTTTACGGTCGAATAGACAAGACCCACGAGAACTGCTACATGTACCCCCTCTATGTGCCCTATCCACCCCCATAATTTTAATTTTAATGTGTGAAATGACAATTATAACACGGTAGTTTCAAAAACCTTTCCCCTCCTTCCTTTCTCACTAAACATGCGCACCCCCACCCCCACACCTTCAGATTCGTTTATTCTTCTTCTTCACCACCCTCTTCTTCTTCTTTTATTCTTTGTCTGTGATATTGGAGCACCCATCACCACCGTTCGCTGCCTTCTCTCTCTCTCCGGTTTGACACCAGCGACCCTGTGATAGTGCTTGTGCTTCGCGCGTGGCATCGCACTTGCCTGGCTGGGTTGCATTCTTCACCAGTTTTGGTTGCGCCACTCAATTCTCAAACAATGTTTTATAATTTTGATGTCTTTTAATTCGGATTGATTTTTTTTACAAAACCTCTCTATGTTTTCTAAAATTGTCCAAATAACACATATCCGACAACTAATCCACCAATACTATGTTTATTATCGTTTCTTGTATTGTTGTGATTTGTTTTTCCTTACTTTTCTTACATCACACAATCTAAAAAATGTAATTTTTACCTTAGTTTTTAGATTATGGAGGGAGATGAGTGAGAAGAGGGGGTGGAGGGAGAAGAGAATTGGGGGCAGCCCCCAAGACCCACCCATCACAATTTTCGGCCCTAAGCCCATACTATACAAAGTCTATTGGCATTTCTTTATTTTTAAATTTTTTTTTTTTGAAAGTGGCTACAAAAAAGTCTCATTAGACACAATGACGAATTACAGAAAAAACACTCACATGGAAGAGTGGAAATAAAATATTTGAAAAAGATAAAACAATATATATATATGAAAATATATTTCTTTTATAAACAAAAATATCAAATCAAATATCAATTAACTTATGCTTCATCGATAAAATAATTTGTGATTTTTAATATGGCCAAATAAGTTCAAACAAAAGTTTGGTTTTTTTTTTATTAATTGTTTAGTTCAAAATTTTAGATTAATATAATTAACAAAATTTATCTCCATTACCATAAAAAAAATAGGGGTGCACAACGGACGGGTTTGATTAGTTTCGAGCCGAAAAATCCAACCCGGGGAAAATCAAAATACTAAGGACTTGATTGATTTGGTTATTGTTTTCTATTTTCATTTCCTATTTTTATAAATAATCACAATAAAAATAATTATAAAACTATCACATTGTTTTTCATTCTATTTCTTATTTCCAAAGATTTGTACAACACTGAAACAACTTTTTGTTTGTTTTCAGATTTCCCGTACAAATCTTTGGAAATAGGAAACAATACAAATAAAGTAACAATTTTGTAAGTGTTTTTGTTATAATTATTTTTGAAAATAGGAAATGAAAATAGGAAATAAGAAATAAACCAACCAGACCCTAAATATCTAACCCATTTCCAACCGTTTGTACCATCTGATTGGGCGGGTCGGCGGGTGCATGGGCGGGTTTACACGTTTAGCTTAAAAAAAAAACTGAATATGAAAAGTAAAAAAGTAGAGACAAAATGCAGAAGAACAACAACAAACCCAGAAGCAAAAAAACATACATATGAAGATCTAAGTGCTACAAAAAATTGCTTAGATAGACCATGGACAAAACCCATAAGAAAAAACATAAAACATTCAAGAAAAAGCAAAAGAAATCAACTTTAAACAAAAAAGGTTGATACTTTTAACACATCTACAAGTGTCTTCTTCTTTGTCGCTGCTATCTTGCTCAGATCTGCTATCCAACCACACTATTTTGCTCAAATTTGATATTGAGTCACACTATTTCGCCCATAGCAGATGCATGCAGCAGCAAAGGCTAGAGGAGCGAGCTGCGACGAGGAGGGGAAGGAGACACGAGGCGAGGCGAGGCGAGGGGAGGGAGTTGCGACGGTGCTGAGAGGGGAATGGAGAGACACACGACTGCCAACTAGAGTAGGGAAAGAGAGAGGAATTGGAGAGAGGGGCGACAATGCTTGGGTTTTCGTTTATGTTGGGAACGAGAGATTGAGAGAGCTAGAGAGGGAAGGCTCAATGACTTTAGGAAAGGAGAGAGTCAAAGCAAAGATTGGGAAACATGTGAGTCTGAGAGATTTCGAGAAATGAGAATGGATAATGACAAAGATAAGTAAAAAAGTATCTTTATTACTGGATGATCGGGTTCAGGCAGGGGCGACTTTTTTTTTACCCAACTGAACCCGCCTGTGATGATTCGCATGAAACTAACGATGTAACCCGTGTGACCAGCGAATCGAAACAACCCACCTGTTTGCTTGCTCTCTCTTTCGGGCCTTTTGTGTCCGGGTTCGGGCTGGAACAAAAATTTTGTACAGCCCTAATAAAAAAAAAATGAAAACAAAAAATTCTTCACTGTAAAAATCCACGATCATATTAAAATTAAAATTAATTAATCAGTCAATCAATGGGGGTATATGGTAATTTGGAGGGAAGGACGTAGTTTGGCGGTAGTTTGGCGTTAGATTTGCGAATCAATCCACTCTCATTGCCACTAGCACTGCACCCGTTGGATATATGGCGGGAAAATGTCCGTATGGTCCTTAGTCCTTTGTCCAACCCCAATATAAAACCCTAACTCCTCCACATGACAACGCATCTCTGTATCATCGCTCTTCTCCTTGTATCTCTTCATTGTCGCCTAGTTGAGCAAATTCCAACATTCACATCACTAACGCTTCTCACTCACATAATTACTAATTAGGTTTTTGTTCTCTACTTTTGTTTTTTTCCCTTCATTTTCAATTTAGCCTTTATTTCAGTGGAATGGAACCTAGGGTTTCCTTATCCTAGGGATCCATGCAAATTCTTCGGCAAAGGAGCCTGTAGCCTATTGATATATATATATATTTTTTCATTTTCATTAATTTCTATCCGTGCGCTGTGTTTTAGGAACGAATCGTGAAATCGGTGGTAAGTAGAAATGGATGGTGCATTTGACGATGAAGCTGAGCCAGCTGTTACAATCGGTGAATACCTTGAGGAAGTTGAGGAACGAGAACTGGTCAGTCATTTCCTACATTCTCGTTATACTCTAATGCCTCTGTGTTGTTAGGTGTTATGTATTTTTGATTCTTACTTTGGTTCACCTATATAATTGCTTGCAATTCATTTGGTTGGTAAATCTGTCGTCATGGATTTATATTAGGATTATGAAATATCCTGAACATGGTTTAAATTATTTGGATGGCTGTATGCAATATGGTTTTAAGGAGTTAGTTCAAATTATCAACTCAAATACTAAAAGGCCTGTTAATGATTATGATTGAGAAGGGAAATGGGGCTTCCTGCTGATCATCCACCAGAAAGGGTTTTGATTAAAGCTCGATTGACTCATACAATATTAGGATCATCCGTATTGAGACTTTGCTATGTCAAAGCAATATGCATATGTGCCAAGTGGGTTGGAGTTGTTTTCGATAAAAAGAAATGACTGTTCATAAGACTAACGATTATTTTATATTAATATCTCAATTGTCATTAGGTAGGTAGCTTATTATCGCTGCGAATTGGTTGAGCTATATAGTATATACGCCTATACGGTTACTTATGCCATTGTTACGACAAAGACAGGCATCATTGCACCCGTAACCACGGTAGTCAGATTGCATGAATCACGATTCCATTCATGTCCTCACTCCATTAATACTTATTGCATGGAGTTTCGTTTTGTGTCTGGAATCACATTGAATTGTGGAATCATGTCGGAATCGTAGGAGTCTCGATTCTGTTTCATTTCCAATGACATGAATCTCAAAGGGATGGATAGCCAAGCAGTGCCGGTGGCTGTGCCGGAATCTCACTGACAAAGAGGTATGAGAAGATGGATTCTGAGAAAGGGCCCTGATGCGTTGTCATGCACGAAACAGCGGACCAGCAATGGGGGCTTGTGGACGCGTGCCTGCTTTGTGAAAGTCTGCTGTGGTAGGATGCACTGGCGACTAGGGGGTAGTGGGGTTGGTGGGAGGTGAAACTCACCTCAGATCTATAGATTTGAAATGGTTAGCGGCAGAAAAGAGAGAAAATAAAGGGGTGGGTGAAAAAAAGTAGGATTTCTCGCCAGGTTCTAAGTAGATAGTAATTAATGTTAACAGAGAAACAATTTATGAAAAAACACCAATAATTAAGGTTCTAATAAATAGTAAATAATTTTAAAATAAAAAATCATGAAAGTATCTTAATAATTGATATACATAAAAAAGGAAATAAATAAATTATTCTATTTAAATACATAGTTTTACAATTTTATCGCGTTAAAAATATTTCTTATTTTAATAATTGATCATGGAAGATTCGGAAAATACGCTTTCCAATACACCAGTAATCTTAACCTGATAGTTTCACTAGGAGAATTTGGACTAGTTGCATTTGAAGTGATTGAGCTATGAGACTATCTGGGTAACCCGATAGTTGCTAGTTAGGACTTCGACAATTTTACAGTGGCATTTGAGTTATCGTAGTAAGATACCGTAGATCTCATAGGCAACAATTAAGAACGGGATATCTGTCCATAGAAAATATTCAAATTTATGAGATGAGAAATGAACTTTGGTGTAGATTGGTTCCTCATAAATCTGGAGATTTTTAGTTCTGTTTCATATGTGAAGAGCATATGAAATCCCAATCTAAAGCACGTATGCTTGAATGTATTTGATAAGAAATCACAACCTGCACTCTGATATGTGTGTGTGTGTGTGTGTGTTTTGTTGACTACTGTAGTACTTGGGAAAATCTAAGTTATGGTCCAATTAAAATTTAAACATGTTTGTGCTTGTTTGTTGCTTGTCATTTGTGTTAGTAACCTATTTATTTAGAGAAGAAAAGTGAATGGTGATGAGTAGGTGTTAAAGATGATTAAAGGTGCATTTCAAATAAAATGAAATTGTTGTGATTATTCTATTATGGACTATTGGGCATAGCGTAGATAGCTTTTGATAGCATTATTGTAGAATGGTGGTTGGTTTTACTATATCTTTTTGACTGCGAGAAAATTAGGCCCTTACAATCACCTAAAATCTCATATTGGTTCACTTTTGCATGGACAGTCTATAATCACCATGATAGTTTGTTCTTGAACTTTTTTGCTTTTAGTTTTCAGTGTAGTTCCATTTTTCTAAACATAATTTTGAGTATAAGGAGTCCTTCTTCATCTGCACTTTGTACACTGTCGTTTAGGTTCAAGCTTTTATAAGCAACTGTGATTAGGCATAAGCTATTCTACTTAAATGCTGGCTTCCTTGTTGTTATGTTATTGTTTAGTTTTACACAATGTTGTATCTGAATTGAAAATGTTAACACTATTTTTATTTCTCTTTTTTAACTTATTCTACTCGTAGGAAGCTGATTTAATTCTGGGGGGTGATGATGGCAAGGAATGTACCTATAGCAAAGGTTATATGAAAAGGCAGGCAATTTTTTCTTGCCTCACCTGCACCCCAGATGGGAATGCTGGAGTTTGCACAGCTTGCTCACTGTCTTGCCATGATGGCCATCAGGTAGTTCTTTTATAATGTCTTGAATTTCAGATTTCATTACTATTGAACTGAAAATGGACATGCATTTTGTATTGATGTTTACTTTTTGACAGTGAAATCCAAAAGAAATACACATTGTACTAGTTACATCATATGTCCGATTTGTGCAGACAGTGGCTGTTTTGAAAGGAAATTCACCTGTTATTGTGCATTTTTTGTAAAGAAATATAGTAGATTTGATGTCATTATTTTTTAATTATCAATTAGTCATGTAAAACTTCCTGTGGTGAATCTGATGTGTTTCCTAAAATCTTCAGTTATAGATTTGTCTCGTCTTCTAAACATGTTATCTGTAATTTGTGCTTTGTCCCTGATTACATGCTATTGATGCTACCATCATACACTTTTTTGGAAACATTTCTCTATAGTGACCATCTTTTTTTTTGGGGACCGTAAACTTGATTGTTTGGGTTGGGAAATCTATTGTTCCATGTTTACTTACATTTGTAATGTTATGATTGCTGGGACTGGTACACCTATGTGGAATTGCTGGAGCTTTATTTGCTAAAATGAAGGTTATTAGTTGAATATAAATCAAGTTCAATTTTATTTGCTTGCCTGTACTGATAACCTATGATATCTTTATTGCTATGTTTCAAAGATTGTGGAACTGTGGACAAAAAGAAACTTCAGGTGTGATTGTGGGAATTCAAAGTTTGGTGAATTCCACTGCAAGATTTCCCCAGATAAAGATGTAGAGAATGTTAATAATTCATACAATCACAACTTTAAAGGTTTGTATTGCACATGTGGTCGCCCTTATCCAGACCCGGATGCTGAAGAACAAGTAGAGATGATACAGTGCTGTCTATGTGAGGACTGGTTCCATGAAGAGCATCTTGGTCTTGAGTCTTCTGATGAGGTTGGTAGCTTTGAATGAGGTTTTTGGTCTTCACTTGACCTTTTTATATTGTGCTCTTGCCCTTTGGTCTTGACTCTCGAATTAGATTTTTATGCATTTTTTTAAAAAATAATCCAAGGCCATTTTGTTATGAATTGAGTTGCCAAGGTTTTACGTTATTAATATTAAATAATCCATATTATCTCTGAAGCAATGTTATGTCTACGAGGATGTAAACTTACAAGTTTCCTTTTTGAAATGCTGAATATCCTTCTGAACTAATAGGTTTAAATTTCAGACCACCATTTGCTGCATGCTTCTGTTGCCTTGAACAATCCATCTTCAGGCTATAAATGTTAGTGGACCCCTTTAAAGTTGAGAGAAGACTTGAGCATGAGAGAACCTACAAATTACTAATTTTAAAATCTAAATATTTGGATGCCATTGGTACGATCTCCCCCAACCCTCCCCCCAAAAAAAGATTGTGGTCTTGCCTCTAAATATCTAATTATGATTCCTCCCTTTTAACAGATGGTCTGAAAATGTTGATGCTTTTTCCTCCCTTTTCGTTTCCTAGTAACAAAACTAATAGAATTTTACATTGTTTGCTCATAAGGTAAGTTGTTGTGAAGGAAAATTATATTTGTCAACTGTGGTGCATTTATCACTCTTTATGTTTGCCAGTTTAATTTTCTATCACTTTTGCTATACCTCAGATTCCCAGAGACGATGAAGGAGAGCCTCTGTATGAGGAGTTCATATGTAAGGCATGCTCCGAAGTTTGTTCCTTTCTAAAATTATATCCTGAAGCAATATGGGCTGTGGGAAAGCAGCCAGATGCTACTGTCAAAGTTAGCAAGGACAAAGGTGTTTTGGAAGATATGCCTTCTTGTGGATCTGAAAAGCCAAAGGGCGATACTTCTTCCCAGAATTCTCCTAAAACTGATGATGCAAAAGGTACCGTTGATTCTGAATCTATTACTGGCGGGAAGGGTCTGCTTCAGGGAGGAAATTGTGATAACGTTATGGCCTTGAGCCAATGCACAAGCAGTGCCAATATGCATGTTAGTTGTGTCATTGGTGTTAACATTGTTGCTGCTTCCCCGGTATTACATGGTAAACCAATGTTCCTTTCCAAAAATTGGAGAGATACTCTATGCAAATGCAACACTTGTGCAGAGTTTTACAATCAGAAGCAGATTACTTTTCTACTGGACAAGGAAGACTCAATTGCAGAGTATGAGAAAATGGCCAAACAAAAGAGAGAAGAAAAGTTGCAGCAACAGGAGGGTGCAGAGTTAAATTTTTTTAGTAAGCTTGGACACGTAGAGAAAGTGGAGATCTTGAAGGGCATTGAAGAGATGAAGGATGGGCTTCGTACTTTCCTGGTATGCTCTCTATAAATCATATATGGTTTGAAAAAATGTAATTTGTGAAATAATGGGAAAAGTGTATATTTTAGTAAATATTTTTTTTGCATTATTTTAATAGTTCTGCCATGCATGGCCTTGTTTAATTAATTTTTTGCTGTGCCTGATTATGTTATATTTCATGACAGGAGTCCGCGGACTCGTCTAAGCCAATTACTGCTGATGATATTCACCAGTTTTTTGATGACATTAAGAATAAGCGCCGCCGTGTACAGTGAGTTCTTGTTGTCTTGGTAGTTTAAGGGCGTGTTGGTCAAAAACTCAAGTCTTTAGAGCTGATTTGTATTATCCGATGTTCACAAGGCCTGCATGCTTTATGATATTTAAATTACAACGCTGAACTTGTATCAACTTTTTGGCTATGCAGACGGTGTATTTTGGTTAACTTAGGCTTAACCTATGCCTATTGAACTGCCTGTATTATTTATCTGCTGCATTGCCTGAGTGAACTTCTTTATTTCCTTTTCTCCCGGATAAGCATGCGATCTTTTTGACTGTTGTGATGTTTTGCAATCATCATGACGTCAATGCAGTTTCCTTGCCACAGTCAGGGGACTTGTATATTTTGGATAGACAACAATGTCTGCATGCTATTACATCTAGCACACGCAGACTCAAGTCATGTGTGCATTAGCTTGCATGATATATGACTTTTTTAAGGAAAAAAATCATACATTCATATATCATATTATATGAAATTAGAACACTAATTTTGCACTTGTTGAAGACATGGTCACAAACCGCAATTAGGAATTGCCTCTACAACGCTAGAATCCTCGTCACCATGCGGTAGGTTCCTCGTCAACTTTAAGTCCCTGGAATTGAAAGACAAAGTCTTCTCTTGCCTGTTCACACCCTCCCAAGTCAAAGCCGTCAATGGGGCAAGCCGTGGAGTACTGATTATAATATCTGTGACGACAGAGGGGATCTAGCTAACTATATATATATAATTATAATAATAACCATAGGTGCCTCCCATTAAGGGCCTATAGGTTAAGGCCTACACTGTTACCCACACAGATCAGTATTAGGTGCCAATAGTCCAATACAAACAGATCACCATATTAGCGGGTTTAAGCATCATCAAATGGAAGAAAAAATGATTAGTATTTATAGCAAATTCAATTCTTATTTATATACTATGTTAAATGATTAGTATTTAATTAAGATGGTAGGGATAAAAATGGAAGAAAAAATGAAATACTATACGCTATAAGCTCAAACGCTACTTCAAGTAGCGTCT
The DNA here is from genome assembly GCA_035048595.1 of Echinosophora koreensis. Classification (NCBI taxonomy): domain Eukaryota; kingdom Viridiplantae; phylum Streptophyta; class Magnoliopsida; order Fabales; family Fabaceae; genus Echinosophora; species Echinosophora koreensis. Next base: position 13,493,127 of record JAPCYP010000003.1, on the reverse strand, counting down.
GGGAAAAACGCTATACGTTAGTGAAAAAACGCTATACGCTAATTTTAAAAACGACTATCAAACGGGGCTACTTTCCCATCCACGATACGCTATCCGCTAAACGTTAGCGGATTTGGCAAACCAAACAGTGCCTAAGTACATAGACCCACTAAATGATTTAAGAGTTGATAGCCACTTACTTTATCACTTTAGAGGAGTTCCACTCACTTTAGAGGAGCTAATTCCTTCGTTCTCAGGGACGGAGGGTTATGTTGTTATATATACAGTGTCCATTGTTACCCTCAAAATCTTTAAAAGGTGAGTTATTTTAAATATAATTTTTAAAAAAAAAAATAGAAGTGTTTTTTTTCCCTGAAATAAATTTTTTTTTTGACTTTTCTCCATTAAAAATCTTTTCCCTTAGTCACCCGGGATTGGCACATCTGGTCGAGCCTTCCGCTCACACTAGCTGTGACTTGGGTTCGATTCCTAGATCTCCCCTATTGGTAGGTAATATGTAAATTCCACTATAAATATTTGTTGAAGTTGGTGGTATTCTCTGACCTTGCAAGAGGGCGTGCCTTTCCTCAATCTAAACTTTTTCAATAAAAAAAATAAAAAATTTCTTCTGCCTTGAAGTTTGGCAGCAAAACAGCTGAGCGAAAACGAGTTAACCTCTATAAAATTATCATACCTTATTTTTTTATTTGTATAAAGTTTTTGTACTGAATTTATAACAGAATTTTAAATGTTATGCATGTGAATCCTACTCATAACTCTATATCTTTATGTCGGTAAGCGGCTTGTAATATGCAGGTGCAAACGTGTATTTGAATTTTGTTAAAATACGTATCTTAAGGACTACCTCATTTAAACATACAGCAAGCTTCTCTATCCAAACTTTGTCTCCCAAAAAACTTTTTTTATTTATGCAGAACAGTCATATATGAAAGGAGGTTGTCAATCTCCAAATTAGTACGGAGTAGTCAAGTAGAGATTAGTGCTTTCTAGATTTTTAATTCAGAAACACTCTCCTTTTTAAAAACATATTTAACCAATTTCTGCCCCACTTTCTTTGTACCTTATGCACAATGTAATGATCTGGGTGCCTCACAAGAAACAGTGGACATATTGCCACAACAATCTGTGACTCTGTGACTACTGACTACCAATACAACTTATAACATAAAATTAGTCCCTGAATAGTTAAATGGATGACATTTAATATTATTAAAGGACAAATTTAATGTTTTAGAAAACAAAAAGACAATGTCACTGTTGGTAACAAGCAATCCAATGTAAAGAACGAAAAGAGTATACGTGCAAGGACAAAATAATTTGTTAACGAGATTCGGCCAATTGTGCCTACGTACGTCCCCGGGAGCTCAGCGGTTGTGTATTACTAGAGATATTACAAATAGGGTTACAGTGTCTATTTATAACTTAGTACAGTCTACAATTAACCCTGTACGCTCCGCTACGCTCGTTGCGCTCCACTCTAGCGACTGTCCACTTAGAATAGAATATGAGCCATACACAATAGTCACATGTTTTTTCCAAACCAAAAATCATAATTGATTGTAGCCCACATGAATTATTAGAAGAAATTCTAACAAATTTTACACAGGCTTTTGTTCGTGAGTAAAGATATTATCATTACTCTTTGTTCAGCTGTTCCTTTTCACATTTGTATTGAGAAATAATATGCTTGCACATGAAGAGCAAAAACATAAGAGCTTATTTTATTTTTAGTATTTTTTTTTTACAAATCTTTGAAAATATAAAATAGAATAAAAAAATGTGATAGCAATTATTTCTAAAAATAAAAAATTGAAAACAAAGCAAATGGGTCCTAAATGATCTCTCATTGCTATTGGGAGAGAAGGAGAGGGAGAGATAGAGGCTTTCAATAAATTTAAAAGAAACCCCAATTATGCCTTTGTGCGACTAACATTGCAGATTCCTAATGTGATTCAAATTCTCATGATACTTGTGGTTTTGTCATTTAGTTCTGTTATCTGAATATCAGAAAATGGGATAACAATCGATAAATATTTAAAATTGTGATTAATGATGTATTGAATTTGGTTAATTGGTTAATGGATATATCAAAAAAATGAGTAATTCATTAATCATTAATTGAACTGTATCAGTCAAGATTTTGTACATCATTAACGAAGTTGTCGACTAATGAGTTACCTTATATACTACATGTATATCCATTAATCAAGGTTAACATGTTATGAGTCACGATTTTGAAACATTAACCATTGTTAATTGTTGTTCCATTTTTTATGTCCAAATAATATATTTTTTAATTCTTTTTAAATAGCTACCAACAACTTTACGCCAATATAATTTACTTTTAATACTTTCTATTATTTATCTTTATCTGTAAAAAATCCGATTCCGGTATGCGAGTTACTATTATGTAACAGATTATACACTTTGGTGGTTTTTTTTAACTATTATATTAATTATTTTAATATTTGAAAATAAATGTAATAAAAAGGATAAATTATAATTTATAAATATGTTTTTTATTTTAACAATAAAAATACTAATATGCTTGTTTAGATTGTATTTCTTGCATATTCTTTGTTTTAAGGGGGGGTTTTAAATGAGGCCTAACATGGAAAAGGGAACTAAGGGAGAAAATAATGAAAAGGGGGTCAAGTAAATTGCAAGAATTAGAACCCGCACACTCTTAATTCATACAATCCTACAACTTAACCTATTGGGCTAACTTAAGGGATGTATTTCTTCCATATTTATCCCTCTAAAAGTTTACAATCTTTTACCTAGAAAAAAAAATTATAATATTTTTTGATCAAGAAAAAAATAATATGAATGAGAATAGAAAACATAAAAATAATTGTGTGGCTGATTGTCGGAGTAATGGGAATGAATAATGATTAAAGGTTAGCAAACATTTATTAATTACGAAAAAAAAGTTTTAAGGATAAGGCATTTTTATTATTATATGCAATGTCAGTTTTTACACTTTTAACCAAATATAAATTATCAAATCAATAAATATGTTTAACTTTTATCGTATGATGTTAATTGATTCGGATCGATCCAATCCAATGAATCAGAAAATTCGGATCAAAACAAATGAAATTGATTCAATTTTTTAATTTTTTTATTCTGGTCCAAACCAAATCAAACCTGGTGATAATCGGTTTGGTTCTTGGATTCAAGGGGTTCTGGAACTGAACCGAATTGAACCGAACTAATTTTAATATTTAATGTTTATTATATTTTAATATTTTAATAATATATATTATTTTATTATTTATATTTTTTATATTTAATATTAATAGATATATTTTACATATATTTTTTTATGCATAAAATAGGTCTAAGCCCAAAAGAAAATAACAAAGAAATGCGACCCTAACACCCTCACCGGTCACTAAAGCCCTAGAGAATTGTAATATTTAAATAATGTTAGTGTTTGAAGCGATTTAAACCATTTTTTTAAAAAAAATTCCAAACTAAACCAATTGCTTTTGATTGGTTTGGATTTTTATTTTTTTGAGGCAAACCAAATCAATTTATTTCACTAGCAATGAGTAAAGAAATACAATGTGGAATATACTGAAAGTTATGGGGGCTAGGCATGGTAGGAGCCACCTTTGCTAAACAGTGAGCAACTCCATTGGCTTGCCTCTTAATAAACCTCACACAAAGGTTTGGAAATAAAGATAAGAACCTAGAGCATTCTTTTGTAATACAACCAAACTCAGAAACATCTACTCTAGGCTTATTAATGCTATCAACGGCTCTAAGACAATCAGACTCAATAATGACATTATTAAAGCCAAGACTAGTACTCCACTAGATTCCAAATAAAATGCCAAGTGCTTCACCTTCATGAGCTTCCAAGCATGGATTGCTCCAAAGAGTCTTTGCTGCCACACAATTGCCAAACTCATTCCTCAAACACAAACCCCATCCTGTGCAGACATCATTTTTGCTAAAAGAAGCATCAACATTACATTTAAGGAAACCATATGGAGGACTAGTCCAGCAAGAATCACTTTCAATTGTGGGCATTATTGGCTCCTCCCTGCGCAAACTCTTGGCCATCTTCCAATCATCCAGAAAATTTGAAGCTCTAGAGCACACTGTTGTTGAGTTATGATTTTCATCCTCCCAAAGATTAGCATTTCTAGATTGCCATAAACTCCAAATAATTGAAGCAAATAAAGCTCTGTCATCATTATTTAACACCAGCAAAGCCTTAAAGCACCATTCACTAAAGCTTTCTGCAGAATTAGTAGCGCAACTCACCTTGTCTAGTAACCCAGATTTCCGCCAACACTGGACAGCAAAAGGACAAGAGACAAAGATGTGCCACCTATTCTCAAAGGATGCATTACACCTAGCGCAGAAAATTCTACAATTCACATGCCTTTTGCTAAGCTGTTCCTTGGTTGGGAGAGTGTTTCTACAAGCCCTCCACAAGTGAAGCTTAACTCTAGGAGGCACACTCAAATTCCAGATCAAATTCCACTCCCCCTCACATCTAAGGTTGCTATCATCCACAAACTTGTTCATTGCAATGTAGTAGCCACTCTTAGCTGTGTATTGCCCAGCAGAGTTCGGTGCCCAAATAATTTTGTCCTGAGAGATGATGGAAAAAGAGGGGTATTAATGATAGCTTGGACTTGATCATGATGAAACAGCAAGGATAACAAATTGTTATTCCAGATATTTTGACCAGGGATCCAAAGTTGACTAACCTTCAACCTCTCTACACCTTCAACTGCATGATTACTATCAATGCAAGGATTTGCACCACGCAACCAAGGAGAATTGAGCACATCAATATTAAGACCATCTCCAATACACCACTGTGCGCCCTCTTTTAAAAGATCTTGGGAGGACCACAAGCTACTCCAACAATAAGAGGGATTATTACCTAAATTAGCATCCAAAAAGCCACCATTATTAGGAAAATATTTAGCCTTAAAAATTCTTGACACAAGAGCATTTGGGCAATTAATAAATTTCCAAGCTTGCTTAACCAACATTAAAAGCATAAATATTTCGGAATCCCATACCTTCGTAATTGATATTTTTTTACTCGTTACTGAGCATATTTGGAAAAATTGATTGATGTTACTCGTTACTGAGCATATTTGGAAAATCTGGATTTTTTTCATTTTAGGTGTTTTATCCCCCAAAAGTTGTTTCCAAAATAATCTAACATGTTTGGCACCTTACTTAAATTTATAAAAAAAAATTATTTTTGGAGAAAAAAATTGTTTTATGCCATCTAGTTAGTGTGTTTGGGAAAGCTGGAAAAAAATATTATGTTGATAACCGATTTTTGTATAATCAATTACAGTGATAATCGATTATAATCAGAATCTGTTTTTGTTTGGGTCTATTTGCTGAAAAGTGATTTTAAGATAATTTATTTCATTTCGGTGGTGGAAAAAATCACTTTTATATAGTAAATTACGAAAAAAATGCATGAATTTATTTGTATGATTTAATAATATTTTTTTAGAAGATAGTTTTGTGGGGGTAAATAGAGAAGAAAGTTTTGAGAATGAAAAATAATCAAATCACAATAATCTTAAGCTAAAACAAACTAAATAACATAAAAAAGTTTTTTTCTAAAAAAAAAAAGCTTTTTAAAAAATAAGCTCTTTGCCCAAACATACAAATTATTCTCAAAACAACTTATTACACCATAAACAGCTGAAAGTGAAAATTTTAATCTTTTCCAAACAAACACTGATTGAGTTAAGATTCTATTTCACGTGGAATTACTTGAGGTGAAAAAAAACTCAGATATCGTTGAATAACAATTTAATATTTTGGTTTAAATTTTAAAATTGATTATATTGAAAGTGACTTAGATCTATTTTTCTGGTAAAAATTATTGATTGAGGTGTAGTTAATTAATTTTTTCGAAAATTTATTATCATCAATAATAAAATTTTAATTTTAATAGGTATGACTCATAATTTTCAAAATCAGGTTTCAGTTACGCTTACACTCTAAAAGCGATTTTATTTTAATAGAAAAACAAACTTATGGTTTAAAAACCCATTTATCACCAATAACTTTGGAACTAGTTTTTAACAATTTATACAGTTTAACAGAAAAGACTCCTGGCAAAAAAAAAAAAAAAGACTCAAAAGAGTGTTATTAATAAAGTCTCAATGAGAGTGGCAGGATCAAACAAAACACAACAAAAGAATTCTTGGATTTGGATGATCGAAATCAATATATCATGCAAAATTATTCGAATGATAAAAGCTGTCATTTTTAGGGATGGAAACGGGGCGGGGCGGGGCGGGCACGGGTAGCACTCTCCCGCTACTCGCCCCGTCGGGTGAAAATCATGCCCGTCCCTACCCGTTACCCGAGCGGGTACCCGCTAGACGGGTATTTAGCGGATACCAAGGGTACCCACGGATATCACGGGTACCCACGGATTTAAACCCATAGAAACACCTGATCAGCAAATCCAAAAGACAAACCCCACTGACATCCAAAATTAATTCCAAAGAAACAAAAAAATTGGTTCCTGCATTACAAATCAGACGGTTGCAGCAAAAAAAAGGTGCTAAGCCTCTCAAAGATTATAGCAAAATTAGATTCAAATCGCTAAACCTAGATAACATGAAAACACAGAGCTACCAGTAAATGGGAGGGGATGTCGTCGTTGCTCCAGTTCGAACATGGTGGGTGGAAGGGGGCGGACACCGTTGCCCAACCAGAACTCCGACATGGTGGGCGGAAGGGGACAGACATCGTTGCCGAGTCATAATACAGTTCGAACGTGGTGCCACCGTAGTGAGCGAGTGAGCAGAGAACGATGACGGGATTGAGAGAAGAGCGGTTGGCAGAGTTGTGTCATCTCTGGTGGAAGGCGTGCCTGGAAGCGTCATGGGAGGGAGTGAGAGGATGGTGGACGATGGGTCATGCCAGATCTGTTTGACGAAGCCACTTGCACAATGGGGTCAAGTGATGTTGCGAAAAAGAAGGTTCGGGATCACAAGTCACAACCTGAGTGGTCGAACGAAGAGTGAATGTGAAGGTTGGAGTCTTGGAGATCTTGATTTTAGGGTTAACAAAGTGAAATGCTAAGAGTGAAATGGTGATTCAGGAGATACACGAGAGTGACGGTGAGGCACTATATAACATGTGGACATTTAAGTATTTTCACTATCAGGCATGGGTATCCACGGGTACGGGTACCTCAATACCCGCCCTCGCCCCGTTAATAAACGGGTAATGAAAATACCCGTTTATTTTATCCGCGGGTACCCATCAAGCATCCCGCCCCGTGCCCGTCGCGGATTTTACCCACGGATTAGGGGTGTTCGCGGATTGGATTGGGTCGATTTTGAGCTAAAAAGTCATCCGATCCAATGATGAAAACAATGTGCGGTTTGGATTGGATCGGTTTGCTTCTTTGAAAAAATCCGATCCAATCCAATCCAATCAAATGCGGTTTGGATTGGATTGGATAATTCGGTTTTTGTCATATTTTATTTTTTCCTTATGTCAAGTGTCATTTCCACTTATTTAATAGTGGACAAAATATAATTTTCATTTAAGGGAGCTAGTCTAGGGTGTCAAATACCTATTTTAATATATCTCTATACTAGAACAGTATAACCTTTATTAAAGCCGGCAACTATTTGTACCTTATTAACCGTTATTTGATTTGATGAAGACTGAGAAAACTGTTATAGAATTCTTGACAAAATATTGGGAGTTTGAGAAAAAATAGGTATTGATATTTTTTAACACGTTCTTTTATGTTAAATATTCTTTATGTTAATTTTTTATATCTACTCTCAGTTATCTTATTTTGTCCTTGAATCAGCTACAAATAAATTGTAACTAATTATTTTTCAAATTACTTAATTGATTTCCTATTTTTCATATTTACTCAATCAAGTATATATATATATTATACATCAAAACTTATAGCAAAATATAATTTCAAGACATTAACATTTATTCTAAATAATATCATATATGTCATTCCAACAAAAATATTAAAGAGAATAAGGGTCATAAAAGTATAAAAAACAATGTTTAAGTATGAGTAATACTATAATTTCAAAAATAATAGTATATGTCTATAGTAGTTCGGTTTGGATTGGGTTGGATTGGATGTCACTAGGGGATCCAAAATCCGATCCAATCCAATGAAAAATTGCGGTTTTTTCGGTTTTTTCGGTTTTTGGTTTTTCGGTCTTCGGTTTTTTGGTTCGGTTTTTGCGGTTTGAATCGGTTTGGATCGGTTGATGAACACCCCTACCACGGATATCCGCGGGTACGGGTAAAATTGTCATCCCTAGTCATTTTGTTTTTTTTTTTTTTAAAATGTATGTGTATCTCTTAAAAAAATTTATGCTTCTTTCCCAGGGTGGAGATAGAACTCACTAGTCACCACCGCTGAAGTCTGAAGATGTCCTGGTTCACAGCGGTGGCATATATTGAGGTATGATATTTGTATAACTATTATATGGACACCTAAGTGATATTCACGTTCACAATTACATGTTGTACAACTATAATATCTTGAAATACGATATATCTTCATCCCATTCACACTCACACCAATTCACGCTCACAATTACATCCTGTACAACTATAATATCTTGAAATACGATATACCTTCATCTCACTCACACTCACACTAATCTAGGTTGTTTATACGGATGTCCAAATTCAGGTATTAAAAAAAGATAAGTGGTACACATAACCCTGAAAAATTCATTTTAAGTTGTTATTGGTTGGCAATGAGTTGGAATAATGGTGAATACCGATTGAGTAATCACTGTCTTTTTTGGTTTTTCTTTATAAATTTCAAGAGAACTTATGGGACTCTTTACTTTGACGTGGGTTACCTAATCTCCTCTATGGTGACTGCATTCTGTCTGTTCCCGAACCCAACCTAAAGGTTAACTTTGTCAACAAACATTTTATATTTTTATTTTTAAGACAGATACAAGAGTAGGTATTTGAGGATCCTATACGCGTCACGGGAAGGAGATCGCATGCATGTGGATCAACAGTTGATTAAGTATCGTAAAATATTAAATATTAAACTAGTCTTATATCTCACCTAAACTCCAATGCTGTCGTGTCAGTGTGGAACTTAACTGGACTTTTTTGTTATAAAAGTTTAAAAATTGTTCGGCCGATAACTTAAAAAATGTGTTTGTTAAATAAGATTTCATTGCAATTATGTAGTATTTTAGTACGCATATATCACATGTCCGTCTAGCAATGTCCTTGAAATTTAATGAAAGGTAATAATTTATTCAAAAATAAAAAGTGTAATTTAATTAAACACATTTTTGAAATTGTCATACATATATAAATAAATAAAGTTTTTGTAACCAAAATAAATAAATAAAGTTTTAATATTAATTTGCAAGGTAATCAGAGATATCTTGATCGGTGAACGGAAATTGTGTAAAAAAAATCGGTGAACGGAAACTAATGTCAATTAGAAAATAATGTTTAGTTTGTCTGCGGATGAGTTTTTTGGTTTTGTCAGGTTGGTGTATCTTTGAATAGTAGTGTTGGTAGTTCGTCTGCAGGTGTTTTGGGTGTGATGGTTATACTAGGTGGTTTATTTCTGTTGGGTGAACTTTTGTATAATTAATTTTGGTTTCTTTCCGGGGACAGTATCAATTTGACATACGTAAATTTGTTATCTTTGTAATGAGTTAGATTATCATTTGTACTCTTAATTAATATATTTTTCAGCTTATAAACAAAAATAAAAAATAATGTACGGTATTTCTTTTCCAAGGTGTCATGCATTTTGATTCTATGATTTTTCTTTCGGTATGTTATTTAGTATCGTCTGATGTCATTATACAATATCTTCATCCTAGTATCTCATATTTTTACTTTTTTGTTTCTTAAATGGGTCCTATTTTGATATATCACTCATTTTTATTTTTTACAACTTAAGTACTTCATCTCTCCAACCCAATAACTTTAAAAAAGTTCTTAAATAGACACACATCCTTACATCTCATTTTTAATATTAAATATTATAACATTGATTGATTGCAGATATACTTTTTTCGTAATTAAAAATTGAAGCTTGGCCTACTGAATAGTATAAGGACCGACCCCTATACAAGGTCCTCATCTTGTTAAGCACCCCACATGAAATCCTTTCTAACAAGGGGTGCTTGTTAAGTACCAATGCTGCTTAAGGTAGCACCAGCAAAAAAAGCCATTGTTGGAGTTGGAGATGGCCTAAGGCTCTAGGCTGTTGATCAGTCCACCATCAGAATTACGTTGATACGATTGAATCTTAATTTAAGAGTAACGATATTTTTATTTTTTTAATAAATAAGAGTAATGATATTTGAACACAAAAGGTGTCCAACACCATATAAAAGTACTATTTTTTATTTATTTATTTATTTATTTTCTCTCTCATCTGTATTTTATCACTTGCAAGACATCCATAAATTCTACGGTATCGATATAAAATATCAAAATTATGTGTCCAAATATCTTTACTCTAATTTAATAAGATGAAATGTAGATAGGCTATTATATTCAAGTGCAATCATATTAAGTATTAATATTATTAGTCACGATGTTTCAAAAAAAAAAAAAAATTTATTAGTCACGAGACATTAAATACCCTTGCTAGACATCTACCTTTTTTGCGTTTTCCCTACCATAATCTATTAATACTTCAATATGTTTTTTTTTAACTCATGGTATTAAGGATCTTTGGCTTCCGAATAGACTTCCAACTATTCTTAGAGCATCTACCCCAAGCACTCCATTTTGGGGTTTTTAAACGGGTTTTACCATTATATATCACTCATTTTTATTTTTAATAACTTAAGCATCCCATCTTTTCATATCAGCAACTCTTCCAAAGTTCTTAAACGGACCCCACCAGTGACCCTACATCCTTACAATTACAAAATTATATTATTTTTTTAAATGGACCCCACCAGTAACTACTAATATAAAAAAAATTTATTAATTAAAAATAGAAAATTAAAATTAAAAAATTTGTAATAAAAATTAGAACATATGATGAAATTTAAAATTATGAAACTACAAATGATGAACTTACGAAATGAAGACATTAAAATGATGAAAATGGGAGTGTAGGAAATTGAAAGTTACCCATATTTGGATTATATTGTGGGTTTGATATAGGTGGATGATTTTGAAAATTTGGAGTACTGAGCTGTTGATAGTTTTCCAAGAAATTTAAGAAGGAATTGATATTGGCTTGGTCAGGATCCATTATGTGATATGAAAGTTTGAGGGGAAAAAAGAAGGATAAAATTTGAGAAACTATAAGAATATTATTAAGAAAATTTAGATAGGTTTGGTTGTGTAAAAAAAATGGAAGTTCATCACATATTTATATATAGTAATTGGTACATTAAAAAATAAAATTAAGACCAAACGGTCATAATTTTGGCCGTTCCCCAACGGCTACTTCCCCCACAAAGTTTCAATTATTTGGAATTTAAAAAAAAAATTAATATGTCACGGATCACCACAAGTATCGAGTGCTTGAGAAAGATCCGTGCTTAACAAGCATCTTGTTAAGCACCTGCTGCATCACAGCCAAATTATAAGCATCAGTGCTAAAGGAGTTAAGCACCTTATTTATTTGTGCGATGCGGATGGTCTTACAATCTTAGATTATTTATACGCATTATGAGATTAATTTGATTTAATTAGGACCTTTACCTCTCTCCAATGTTATATTCTATGAGATTCAAACCGATATCATTCTTCACAAGCTCATCAGCCTTACACAACCTACTGAACCACACTTACTGAATCATGATTTGATTGATCAGGAATTGCTCCATTCTTTTTTTTTTTCTGTCCATCGGTGGGAAAAAAACTGCCTACTAATATTTTAATCAACAAGACATATTTTTGTGTCAGGAAAGAAATCTGAAACATAATATTTAGCATGATACTCACAAATCACAATTACAAAAGGTTATACTGGTAGGAAGTTAGCAGCAGCTCCAACTCGATCTCTTTACTCTTTAGTGAAAAGGGCCCTTTTTGTTCTCCTTAATTTTGGGAGAATCGATAGAATGAATCTTTATTATTTTATCTTTGCTGAAAGAACGAATCTTTATTTTTTTTAAATAAATAAAATTTCATTATATTACTCTTAGATAGTGTTTAATACAAGTTTTTAAATATATTTTTGGGAATGTTGATATAGAATAAAAGTTTCTCATGTTTGGTATATATTTTAAAAAATTATTCCTAGTTATAAAAGATGTCGAAAAATAAAATTTGTGAATGATAGTTATAAATTTGGGAAAACTTTATTCTCATATATGAATGTGGGAAATAAAGATTCCTGAGAATGTGATTCCCAGGAATGTAATTTGTCTGTGAATAAAACATTCCAGCAATCAAACGCCACGTTAAAGTCTTAAGGTTTTTTTTTTTTTTGACAGAGGTCTTAAGGGTTAATGATAAAAAAAAATAGGTATATATATATATATATATAATATTTAATGATAGTTTTCAAATTTTGTTTTTTAGTTTTCTACACACTTAATTTGTTATTATTTTATCTGCTACTTCGTTAATCTTCCATGGAAGAAAGAGATTGATACATAATTAATATATATATATATATATATATATAATTAATAATTTACTCTTTCATTACCTTGTTCCATGCATGGTGCCAGAGAAAAAATGTCATGAGCTGAAACATTCTTTGAGCGGGTGGATACAAAAACCATGATGTCATGCTTAGGCTTAATTGACGTTCATACTTCATATATCGTTCCCACCGCAAATGTGTTTAAGAATGTATTCAGTCTCGGGTTTGACTAATTTATAGTGATTGGAACTATAAAATAAAAAAGTAAGTTATTATCGACAGTTGATTTGATTAAGGCTCTGTTTGGGAAAAATTAGCGGATAGCAGATAAGCTAGTAGAAAGCGGATAGCGGATAAGCTAGCTGGTAGCGGATATTTGATTAGCTAGCTGATTGGATTTGAAGTGTTTGGTAAAACTAGCGGTTGGACTAGCTGATAAATGTAAAATGACATAAAAGGATATGTTTGCATTTTTTTATGTAAATTATATGTAAATTTATTATTTATATTATTTATTTTAAAATAATTATCACTTATAATAATTTATTTTATTCTAAATTATTTATCGTTTATCACGTCAAAAAAGTGTATTTATCCTTTAAAAAATTCAATCATTAATTTTAAATTTTAATATTCATTTAGTTTTAATTATTTTTAATAAATAAAATGGAATAATAAAAATAAAATTATATATTGATTTTTATATAAGTTTTATTTTTTATAGATAAAAATATATTTTCCACTTTTTAATCTTAAATATAAATCTAAATAGCAAATTTAATTCTTATTTATATACTATGTTAAATGATTAGTATTTAATTAAGATGGTAGGGATAAAAATGGAAGAAAAAATGAAACGCTATACGCTATAAGCTCAAACGCTACTTCAAGTGGCGTCTGGGAAAAACGCTATACGCTAGTGAAAAAACGCTATACGCTAATTTTAAAAACGACTACTAAACGTGGCTACTTTCCCATCCGCGATACGCTATCCGCTAAACGCTAATGGATTTGGCAAACTAAACAGTGCCTAAATACATAGACCCACTAAATGATTTAAGAGTTGATAGCCACTTACTTTATCACTTTAGAGGAGTTCCACTCACTTTAGAGGAGCTAATTCCTTCGTTCTCAGGGACGGAGGGTTATGTTGTTATATATACAGTGTCCATTGTTACCCTCAAAATCTTTAAAAGGTGAGTTATTTTAAATATAATTTAAAAAAAAATAGAAGTGTTTTTTTTTCCCTGAAATTTTTTTTTTTTTTTTGACTTTTCTCCATTAAAAATCTTTTCCCTTAGTCACCAGGGATTGGCACATCTGGTCGAGCCTTCCGCTCACACTAGCTGTGACTTGGGTTCGATTCCTAGATCTCCCCTATTGGTAGGTAATATGTAAATTCCACTATAAATACTTGTTGAGGTTGGTGGTATTCTCTGACCTTGCAAGAAGGCGTGCCTTTCCTCAATCTAAACTTTTTCAATAAAAAAAATAAAAAATTTCTTCTGCCTTGAAGTTTGGCAGCAAAACAGCTGAGCGAAAACGAGTTAACCTCTATAAAATTATCATACCTTATTTTTTTATTTGTATAAAGTTTTTGTACTGAATTTATAACAGAATTTTAAATGTTATGCATGTGAATCCTACTCATAACTCTATATCTTTATGTCGGTAAGCGGCTTGTAATATGCAGGTGCAAACGTGTATTTGAATTTTGTTAAAATACGTATCTTAAGGACTACCTCATTTAAACATACAGCAAGCTTCTCTATCCAAACTTTGTCTCCCAAAAAACTTTTTTTATTTATGCAGAACAGTCATATATGAAAGGAGGTTGTCAATCTCCAAATTAGTACGGAGTAGTCAGGTAGAGATTAGTGCTTTCTAGAATTTTAATTCAGAAACACTCTCCTTTTTAAAAACATATTTAACCAATTTCTGCCCCACTTTCTTTGTACCTTATGCACAATGTAATGATCTGGGTGCCTCACAAGAAACGGTGGACATAGGCCGCGTTTGGGTAAACAACTAAATTAAGAGCTTATCACATAAGACCTTATCGCATGAGAGCTTATGTCATAAGAGCTTATGAAGAAAGGGGCAGGAGAGGATTCGAAGGGGGAAAATATGGAGGGATCATAAGCACTTGTTAAAATTCCATAAGCTTGTTCCAGTGACTTATGAAAATAAGTCAAAAACTCCTTATGGGATGACATAAGTTACTTTTATAAACTCTGTCAAACACACTGCATAAGAGTTTATGTCATCAGATAAGTTAAAAGGAGCTTAAATAAGCTCTTCCAAACGCCACCATATTGCCACAACAATCTGTGACTCTGTGACTACTGACTACCAATATAACTTATAACATAAAATTAGTCCCTAAATAGTTAAATGGATGACATTTAATATTATTAAAGGACAAATTTAATGTTTTAGGGGAAAAAAAAAAGACAATGTCACTGTTGGTAACAAGCAATCGAATGTAAAGAACGAAAAGAGTATACGTGCAAGGACAAAAGAATTTATTAACGAGATTCGGCCAATTGTGCCTACGTACGTCCCCGGGAGCTCAGCGGTTGTGTATTACTAGAGATATTACAAATAGGGTTACAGTGTCTATTTATAACTCAGTACAGTCTACAATTAACCCTGTACGCTCCGCTACGCTCGTTGCGCTCCACTCTAGCGACTGTCCACTTAGAATAGAATATGAGCCATACACAATAGTCACATGTATATTAAAGCTAAAGTAGCCAACATGTGATTGGTCTGAGTGGTAACGAGCTCACCCCCCTTAAGCAAGTGGTCAGGGGTTCGATCACTGACTCTTGCATGTAGAGAAAACGTAGTTGGGAGAAGTCAGGTTTAGTACCTCGAAGGATTAGTATCCGCTGAGGCGCACGGATGATACCCTTAAAAAAAAAACTAAAGTACCTAAAATGAGTATTTATTTAATACAAAGTAAAATTCTTCTTTTTATTTTTTATTTTACGGAGTTTCTCAATTTGACATATTGAAAGATTAATTTTCCAAGATACGTATGATATCTAATCTAGAAGCTTTATAAGCAATGTTTTCTTTTGGATGTACAAATCTTGGAATCGAATTCAATATATACTACATGTTTAAGGAGCTCGAACTTTTTACTCGTTGGTAAAATTCTTGAAAATTTAGTTATGTAAGTACAAAAACCTTAGATTTGAGTGAATTTATTGAATTAATGCAAATCAAGTAACTTTAAGTAAATTTAATATATAAATCAAATCAAATTATTTTTATTTTTTAATGTTTTCAAACACATTAAGAATATGTCTAAGAACGAACATATAAAATTAATTGTTCAAAGCCCCTAATTGTTATGTATAAATAGGCATTAATGATCTGTATATAATATTAAATATTATTTTTGTAATATTATCTTTTAAAATTTATTATCTGGAAAAACTCAAATTATCGAATTTATTAAGCACTTTACCAACTATATATTAGTCAATTTGTTCATATTCAACATCCTTCCGACAAGTTCATGTTCCAGGCAAAAAATAAGTTAAATGTCAACATCACCGGCAACCCGATCGCAACCCTAATTAATTTATTAGCATTCTCCTTATTTTATTTACATTTTTAGAAAATGCCAATCTATTAATAAAATGAAACAATGACAAATGGTAAAACAATAAGAGAGATGGGACTATTAATTTAATACAAATAAAACAACGAAATACGCCACTCTACAAAGGCTTAGATTCCGTGAGCCACATTTTCTTATATTAGTTAAATGGACTATTGAAATTTATGTATGTATAAATATCCGGCTCTCTATTCTCCCCTGCTCATAATGCATATATACGCTGCAGTAGATATTTGGAATCTGTAGAGTAATTTTATTTTGTGCATTAAAAGCCGAACATGCATTTGTGTACCTAAAATCCTGAAAAGGATCATAGTTTGCTGAAGAAAATTAAAGTTGATTTCATTCATACCGCATTAAGTCATGGGCAATTGCATGGAGACATGCACTCTAAGGCAACAAGATGCAGTAGAGATTCAGAAGCAGCAGCTGAACCAAGAAGAAGAAACAAGAAGATCAAGTGCATTTGTGAAGATAAATGATGATGATAAAGGGAACAATGGTCTAAGGGTTAAAGTTGTGCTGACAAAAGAGGAGCTCAAATGGCTGATACTTCAACTCAATGACAAAGGAGGGATGAGGCTGGAACAAGTTCTGAGAGAAATAGAGAAAGGCAGAGAAGAGGTTGAGGGATGGAAGCCTTCTTTAGAGAGTATCTTGGAGGCTCCTGAAATGCTTGAGATTGACAGATGATTTTCTTAGTTGTAATTTAATTTGTTCTCTTTAAATTTCTTCTTTTTCTTCTCTGTTCAGTACAGTTTTTTTTGTAATGAGTGGTGAAAGCCACATTTTAGATCTTAGTTGTTACTCAGAGTGTGGAGATAATGAGGTAAATATCTAAGTACTCGTTCCTTTATAGGCAACAAGATAACGTTCTAGGAGATATTTGCTGAATTTTCTGCGGTTGATGTAGAAAATCAGTATTTTTTTTCTTCTTATATTTATATTTATTATAATGGTCAATAACTTTTTCCCATATCAATCGATAGTAATTAATATTTTAGGGAAGAGAAAGATTATAAGTTTTCATCCCAAGTTAGTTTATAGAAGATTTTAAGTGAATCTGCATTTTTTTTTCCATGTAAAATTGCATGCCTTCAACAGAAAACAAAAAAAAAAAATTATTGGAGGAGAGCTATATTTTTCTACTCATACTATATTATTATTTCCCATTATTAAGTTGTCTTTTGTATAACAGATGGATCTTCGCAATCTTTCTTCTTCAATTCGTTGTTAATATTATTATTAATATTAATATACATACATACACTTATTTACCCTTTTTTTTTTTCAAGAAAGATATACTTACTTACCTTAGGGAAACCTTATTCAATTTTTTTATATATTGTCATAGACACCAACAACTACCACCCCATTTTAGTCGCGAAAATTCAGGCAGTTAAGCCCCCCAAGGAAACTTGTGAAGGTGATCATCTGGCGTCGGAGGATAGTAGTGATGGTAGTTTCTCCATGGCAGCGGCATATAGAAGCATCACTAATAACCAATCTCAGCCTCTAGCTCCTATTTTCGAGAAAAATTGGAGTTGGAGTGGTCCTGAAAGAATTCGTTTATTACTCTGGAAGGTGGCTAGGGGTGCACTTTTAACAAATGATTTGAGAGTTCATTGTGGCATGAGCCAAAACTCGTTTTGCCCTCGATGTAACGTGCACGTGGAAATAGTAGAGCCCGTTCTAAGAGAGTGTTATTTCGCCAAGGTTATCTGGGCCCGTATCCAACGTGGGGAATAACCGAGATCATGCGCATGATACCTGGCCCTTATTTTTTGGAGTTACCCTGGACTTCTTGTGGAGGGCCAAAAATGAATTGGTTTTTAACCAAAACATCATACAACCTTCGGGTGGAGAGGCTATGATCAGAAAGATGGTGACTGAAATTTTGCAAGGTCAGAAAATGCATGGGATTTTGGTTAAACATCAATCTCTCATGAACACAGAAAGGACTATCTTTTGGTCTCCTCTTGAACTGGCTTTGTTAAGATAAACTGTGATGAAGCCGCATGTATCAATTCTGGCAAAGCTGCTTGTGGAGGGGTTATTCGAGAACACCATGGAACTGTCATTGTCTCTTTCGCTCGTCATCTTGGGGAATGTGATGGATAGTTAAATTTATCATCTACTACTGATTTAAGTTACTTTAAATCAGTCGTATATGACAAATCTTGAGCATGTAAACCTCATCAAGGCATCAGACTCGCACTTGTCTCGGAATGGTGTACCACTTCCTATGCCATCAAATTAAATTGTGTCATGCCATTTAAAAAGAACACATTTATAATAAATAATATGATTAATTTTTCAAGTGGCATAATTTAATTGGATGAGACAGGAAATGACACACCATTCCAAAATAGTAATTAATATATATACATACATACACTTATTTACTCTCTTTTTTTTTTTAAAGAAAGGTATACTTACTTACCTTAGGGAAGCCTTATTCAATTTTTTATATATTATCATAGACATCAACAACTACCACCCCATCTGGTCGCGAAAATTCAGGCAGTTAAGTCCCCCAAGGAAACTAGTGAAGATGATCATCTGGCGTGGGAGGATAGTAGTAATGGTAGTTTCTCCATGGCAACGGCATATAGAAGCATCACTAATAATCAATCTCAGCCTCTAACTCCTATTTTTGGGAAAAATTGGAGATGGAGTGGTCCTGAAAGAATCCGTTTATTACTCTGGAAGGTGGCTAGGGGTGCATTTTTAATAAATGATTTGAGAGTTCAT
This sequence comes from Echinosophora koreensis, assembly GCA_035048595.1. NCBI lineage: Eukaryota > Viridiplantae > Streptophyta > Magnoliopsida > Fabales > Fabaceae > Echinosophora > Echinosophora koreensis. The sequence continues at coordinate 13,474,126 of JAPCYP010000003.1, read as the reverse complement.
CGTGGCATGAGCCAAGACTCCTTTTGCCCTGGATGTAAGATGCATGTGGAAATAGTAGAGTGTTATTTCGCCAAGGTTATCCGGGCCAGTATCAGATGTGGGAGACTTGATCAGGACCAGAATTCGCCTTGGAGTGATTGGTTGGAGGCCAACGTGGGGAATAATCGAGATCATGTGCATGATAACTGGCCCTTATTTTTTGGAGTTACCCTTGACTTCTTGTGGAGGGCCAGAAATGAATTGGTTTTTAACCAGGACATCATACAACCTTCAGGTGGAGAGGCTATGATCAGAAAGTTGGTGACTGAAATTTTGCAAGGTCGGAAAATGCTTGGGATTTTGGTTAAACATCAATCTCTCATGAACACAGAAAGGATTATCTTTTGGTCTCCTCCTGAACCGAGCTTTGTTAAGATAAACTGTGATGGAGCCGCATGTATCAATTCTGGCAAAGCTGCTTGTGGAGGGGTTATTCGAGATCACCATGGAACTGTCATTGTCTCTTTCGCTCGTCATCTTGGGGACTGTTCCAGCCTTCAAGCTGAACTTTGGGGAATTCTATATGGTGTTCAGCTAGCCAAAGAGCGAGGATTTAAAAGTTTTTGCGTGGAATCCGACTCCATGCTAGCTGTCAACTTTCTTATGAATGGTTGTTCTGCTCAACATGTTTGCTATCCTCTTGTGAGTGAAATTTTGGGTAGCCGTCAGTCTGGAATTCAAGTTTCCTGGAATCACACGTTGAGGGAAGCAAATCAGGTGGCGGATGCCTTATCCAACTATGGGCTATCTTTGGGTTCTCGGATTAGAATTTTTGATGTAATTCCTTCATTTCTTGCTTTGCCTGTTATGGCGGATATTTCTTCCATGCACTTTCCGCGTGGCTTCTATTTTGTTTTTGTTAGCAGTTTTAGCCCCTTTCACTGGAAAAAAAAAATCATAGACACCAAAACATATGAAAATTTGAAACGGAATATAAATGCTAATAATTCATGTTAGCTGGAGTAGATGGAATTTAAGCATATGATGCACTAGCTAGATAGGGATCCGGATCCTCTGTCCCAAAGTTCTTATACCATTTCCTGTCACACCAATAAGAATCCGCCACGTCAATTAATGTTAATATATCACTTCCACTTTAAAGCTAACACCTTAACAGATGATTTTTTAATATTGAAACTCTCCCTAGCCTCCATGATGAACCACATTCCATCTTCAACATCAACCACTCCATTCAATTGAATACCTCCCTTCAGCTATTGAAAAAAAAAAAAAAAACTAGCAATACATATATGAGAAAGAAGATCCGCCATCTCCGCCAAGCTCCATCGAGGTTAGCCCCTGCCCAGAGCGAGTCGCCCAGTCGCTACCGCCATTCCCCGCCACAGTTCGGCTGCTTAGCACCGCGTTCTCTGCCTCGGTACTTCGCTGCTGCAGATCTACGTCCTCCACCAACCACCATCATCGCAACCACATAGCCGCCGCTACTCAGAACCATACACCAGCCTAACTCCGTCACGCCTAGCCACCACCACGACATCGCCGCTCCTCCACGCTTCTGTTCCCCCTCTGTTTTTTTCATGGGTAACGATGAAGCTACAAGCTTCTATCTAACACCGTAACAGATGTTAAGTCTTGTTTTTTTTTTTTTTTTTTGGGTGCTTGAACAGATGTTAACTCTTTTAATCCTATGTGAATCCGTTTGCATTTTTTTTACTCTCTATTTGCCGTATTCTGTTAAATGTCCCCTGCATAGACAGGAAACCAAAAGCCAAAACTAGATTTGATGAACATACCAGAACCAGCACCCTCTGCACTCTTAGCAGATTTTTCCTCTTTCAATTGATGCATTTTCAAACCTTCAACAGAATGAACATAATAAAATTGGTGATTGCGTCCAAATGATGAATAATACGGCAGGGTTGAAAGAGTTAACGTCTGTTACTGTGTTAACTTATAAAGTTGAAGTGGTATCTTTTCATTAATTGACGTGGCAGATTTTAATTGGTGTGACAAGGAATGGTACAGGCACTTTGGGACAGAGGATTCGGATCCGCTAGCTAAGGGTGTTAATAACTGATATCGATCTCAAGTCCCATTTTGGTGTGCCACATCATGTCCCAATCAATAATACCTTATCATGTAAGTTAAAATTTTATTTAATATTTGAAAAAGTAGAATATACGACAAGGTATTATTGGTTTGAACATGGTGTGATACACCAAAATGAGACAGGATATATATATATACTTTTTTTCAAGGAAGATATACTTAGGCCATTCGCATCGGTGTGAAAAAGTGAGGTTCTTAACTCACAAGCACCGATGCTTAAAATTCTGATGCGATGGAACAGGTGCTTCTCTTGATAACAAGCACGGATCTTGCACTTAATATTTTTTTTTAAATTGAAAGTAATTGAAACTTGCAGGGAAAAGTAGCCATTTGCGCCAACGGTTAAAAATAAGACCATTTGGTCTTATTTTTTTTTATATAAATTTATCAATTATTATGTATAAATATATGATGAACTTCCATTTTTTTTACACAACTAAACTTATCTAAATTTTCTCAATCATATTCTCACAGTTTCTCAAAATTTATCCTTCTTTTTTTACTCAAACTTTCATCATATGTTCTAATTTTTGTTACAAATTTTGTAATTTTAATTTTCTATTTTTTATTTAATAAAAAATATAATTTTTATATTAGGAGTTGTTGGTGGGGTCCATTTAAAAAATAATATAATTTTATAATTATAAAGATGTGGGGTCACTGATGGGTCCATTTAAGAACTTTTTAGGACTTGCTGGGATGGAGAGATGAAATGCTTAAGTTATTAAAATTAAAAATGGGTGATGTGTAATGGTGGGACCCATTTAAGAACTTCAAAGTGGGGCGCTAAGCCTTATTCAAGTTTTTATATATTATCATAGACGCCATAACATATGAAAATTTGAATCGAAATAAATGCTAATAATTCATGTAAGCTGGAGTAGATGGAATTTAAGCATTGTCCATTTAATGATATATATAATGCACTAGCTAGCTAAGGGTGTTAATAACGGACAGAGATCTCTTCTCCCATTTTGATTTATCACATAATATCCCAACCAATAATATCTTGTAATATAAGTTAAGATTTTATTTAATATTTAATAAAAATAGGATATATAACAAAATATTATTGATTAAGACATGTTGTGATATACTAAAATGAAACAGGTGATTCTAATCCATTAATAACTTTTTCATCTTTTTTCAAACCTGAAGAAGAGGAAAGAAACGTGCGAAGAAATTTGTGGTTGTTTGACCTTGTCTAGGTAAACGTTTCAAACTCAAATGTATCTTGTATGTATGTTCTGTCTGTTTCTAGAAAGGCATAATCTTAGAAGCACAAGCTCCTTGTCCATGACTCCATCCATATCGCCAGTCTGGGATTTGAATATGATGATGTCTCTTGGCATAGGACATTTATCAGTCTAATACTTGAGTAAGCAAAATTCTATTTATTATTAATAAACAAAAAATGTCACTTTATATATTAGTTTAACTAAGATGGAGCGTGATCAGCCAAGTAAGTATATCTTCCTTAAAAAAATTGAATAATATTTTATTAACTTCTAACAGATTTTTTAATGGTGTTATAACGTACACTTATTGATTAATGGTGTTAACATTTACAAAGTTAAAAGATCAACTTAATATAAACAAGAGTTAGAGGATCAACTAGTTTTACTTACCTTTAATTACTTTTTGTATCTTGTTGCTAACACAATTCAAAGACTTTTCCAAGTAAATTAGCTTTTCATTTTCTACAATAAAAAGTATACAGGCATCTTTCAACTGGGATAAAATATTCGAGTGATCAGCTAGTGCATCACGATATATACACACACACTATATCATACATAATTATATATAGAGTAAAAAATCAAAGTGATCCCTCAAATTTATCGAGTAACCCAGTTTAGTCCCTAAAAAACAAAAAAGACAACTTGGTCTCCACGGACGATAATTTGGTCCCCCAAATTTTAAAAACAGGGGACAATTCGATCCCTCCGTAAGGATCAGATTGTCCACTGTTTTAAAATTTCGGGGACCAAATTGTTATTTTATTTTTTTTAGGGACCAAACTGGGCTACTAGAAAAAATTTGAGTGATCACTTTGGGCCTTTACTCTTGTATATATACATTAATTTACTGCTCTCATGCTAGATGCTTGTCTTTCCTCAGGAAAATATAAAACTTGAATCTAGAATTTAACATATAACACATTCTTCCTAGTGTACGTACTGCTTTTCTGCCTAGCTCCCACTACTAACAACTAACACTTCATCGGAAGAGTGGGTCATCGATCGTTGGTGCAAATGGACACAACGCTAACTCTGTTCACAGGGAGCGCGACGAGCTCACGAGCAACATCTTTGAATTCGAGAACTCCTCCTTCTTTGCACTTTGACAGCAACCGTGCCGCTTCTTCCTTTGTCATCTTTACATTCACTCTAATCCCTCGTCCTCTTTCTCCACCACAACCTCCTTTCACCAAGTCCTTCTCACCCACAATGTTTGGTTCTGAATCCGCAAACCGGACACTTTTCTTTACTCCCTTGCTTGGTGGCGGTGGAGATTTCTCTTTAGTTAACTCATCTATGTATACTGCTTTTGTGACCTTGAGTTCCTCTACTACCTTTTTATCTGGTATTTTCCTATTAATTAGGCATGCATACAAGGTATTTATCATGTTTTAAGTAAACTAGTGAGAGACTAGAAAGAAAGGAAGAAGTTGGCTCCTGGGAAAGGAATGAGGAGTGAGGCCAAATGGACTGAGAAGAGTGAATTTATAGTCGTTTGGGCGAGGGTAAGCATGACGTGGTGAGCGGATTCGCTCCTGCTGCTGCACCGCTCCAGCGCTGCTCCTGCAAGATCCAACGGTGCAGCAGCTGTTTTGGGGGTGGGACCACGTGCGATGAGGTGTGGGACCACGATCTGACGGCCCGGGACGAGCAGCAGGATGCTCCTGCGCTGGAGCGAATCCGAGTCAGCATGACATGTCAATTGTCAAATATTTGATTAATCTGCTAGTACATATCTCAAATATCATGTTTTCGGGTAATCATAGACCTTTTTAAGAACTTTATTTGATTAAATTTTTTTTTTAAGATATTGATTAATCTAATAATATATTAATGAATAAATACGTGAATATATGATATTTTAAATATATCAAATCCATTTTCCATAACGTGCTGATCAATTTACCCGAAACTTTTTGCTATTCAGTGGGTGACTTAGGCGACAATGAGGGCCAAGTCTGTGTCTCTATTGAGTGACTGAGTGACTGCCAGTGCCAAATTAATACCCGTCTTGTTGTGTATCTATCACTGATGATGTCCAAAAGATTTAATACCCAACGTTGAAATGGTCAATACTCAATACCCTTTGGGTTAGGCTAGGAGTTTTATTAGTCATGACTTTTCAGGTGAATTGAACACCTTGGCCACTTCTCTAGCTTGTTTATTTTGGCAGTTTGATCAGGAGAGTGACGTATATCCGTGTTATATAGGAGCCACCATTGGCGGCTTGATCTAATCCGGTAGTCCACATATGTAGAGTGTGATGTTTGGAGCCCCAATTTCTTCTATGCCATCACTTGCCAGTTGCTTATCAATTCGACAATTAAGTATCATTTGATACAAGTTTTATTTTAATATTTCTGAGAATGTGAGTATGAGAATAAAAGTTTCATATGTTTGTATAAGTTTTGAAGAACTATTCACAGACATAAAAGAATCAAGAAATAAAATTAGTGGATGAAAGGGGAAACTTTATTCACAAGTGTGGAGATTAGAAAGAAAAATTATCGGGAATGAGATTTTCGGAAATGTAATTTTTCTTATAATAAAACACTTCAGAAATCAAACGCCACCTTAATTGTCGTGAAAGACTCGTTCAATTTTATATCATTTTCGTATATACAAGTCTAGTGTGATGGCATTGGTTGTGGCTTTCTCACAACTCATGAGCTATATTTGAGTCAATATCCATTTGAATAGTACAAGTTTTAAGGGTGTGCTTCTAAAAACGACCACAATTTACATTATGTTTTTTTAGGATAAATATTAGTATGTTAGTTATTATGTTAATTTTTTTTTATTTACCAAGTTTCAACCCTTCAACTCTTTATATCATTAGCTCAAACCAGTTGAGTTACCCCATCCATACATTATGTATATATTTTATCATGCACAAGTTACATTTCAATAAACAAACACGAAGCAGCTGAGGCCTGAAGGTGAAGGGTATTCTCGAGAGATTTTTTATGTATCATATGGGGCTGTTTAGTATTCCACAAGTTAAACTTAGTGTTTCCCCCAATTTTTTTTAGAGTCTTATATATGAAGGTTGTTGTTTGCATTTTTGCAATTGCCGATGCTCGAGCAGTGACTGGAAAAAACCCAGGAAGCAGACAGAGGAAGTTGGTACTTGGAATTGCCACGATCGAACAATTCAATCAAGTGTCTGTTGAAAAGTAAAACGTATTACCAACTCATCAACATCGGTTTGTTAAATTCTGTTTTTAATTGAAAAATGTATGCATATTGACTACTTTTTCATCCCTTTGTTCTTCTGTCTTCTGTTGAAGACCAAACCTTGGCAACCTAGAAAGTAGAAAGTGATGGCGAAGAATGAGTCGGAGAGCAATTAAGCAACGCGGTTTAGATAGAAACTGTGGTAAGAGAGACTAAGTCAATATTATTAAGTTTCCAAACCATCATTAGCTCTGGTCACTGTCTTGAAATCAATTGTTCTGGGCCTATCTGAACAGCAATTGAAAGCTGTGGGTTTCTTAAAAGAGTGTGTTTGGGAAAGATTATTTTCCCTTGTTTCAGCTGTTTTTTAGCTTAAAAGCTGTTTCATAGATAATCTAGCATGTTTGGCATTTTGCTTAAATTAATAAAAAAGCTGTTTTATGCCATTTAGTTTTTTCTAGCTTAAGATTATTGTGATTTGATTATTTTTCATTCTCAAAACACTCTTCCATGTTTACCCCTACAAAACTTATTTCTAAACAAATATTATTAAATTATACAAATAACTCCATACCCTTTTTCGTAATTTATTACATAAAAATGATTTTTTTTGCACCATTCAAACGAAATAGATTATCTTAAAATTGCTTTTAAGCAAACAGACCCAAACAAAAACAGATTTTGATTATAATCGATTATCACAATAATCGATTATACAAAAATTGATTATCAGCATAATCTTTTTTTTCCAGCTTTCCCAAACACACTCTTAGAATATAGATTACATGTCCCATTTTGGTATATTATATCATATCCCCGTCAATATTATATTGGCACATATTCTATATTTTACCTTACATAGAATTTTAACTTATGTAGCAAGATATTATTAGTGGAGATTAGGTGTGTGTAAAACCTGATCCGATCCTAGAACCCATCATAACCCGTAGTGTTTGGGTCGGGTTTGACTCTAACCCGCAGAAGAGAAGGGACGAACCTGTGTCCCATTTATTGACCCGGTGTGGGGTCAGGGACGGGTCTAGATTGACTTTCGAGTTACCCAACCATTCCTATATAATACAAATCTAATTTTACTTTTATCTCTCCCTAACTTACATTTCACGCACAGTTATCGAGACAGAAATTTTAAGTAAATTACTAAACTTTTAGTCTCATGTCTCACCCAATTGGTGGGTTTTATGAAGCATTTTTTGACTTTTGTAACATTGAAAGAATTCTGTTTGATGAAAGTATCATGTTTTTAACAATGTGGCTCACGAGCATCAAAGAAGCCTCCGACAAAAGGATCTATTTGTTGATATTTTGTAACATCCCGTTTTGGATCTATTTGTTGACACGAGATCAATTGGTTGTTTTTAGGTAGCACATTTTGATGATATTTTGGCTTATAAAAAAAAACAATATCTTTTCCTACTCACGAAAATTTAGTTTACAAAGAATCTATTTAACTTCGGGTCAACTCGGTCCCGTCCCAATTAGACCCGGCCTTACCATCCTGCATATGATCGGGTTCCTTCGGGTCTAGGGATGAGTTCAGGTTCAAAGAATTGGTCCTATCAATGTTTAAGGGACAAACATAACATGTTCCAACTCGTCTCACACTCATCCCTGATGAAGACTGGATGTAGCATAAATGAGATATGTGATTTCAATCTTGTTGATTTGATATAGAGTAAGTGGAAATAGCTTGAAATAACTAAAACAAAAAATTAACAGGTAAGATTTTATTGGGATTAGGATTCTTATTGTAAACATTTAATTTTGTAGTGGATATTCTTTTATTTAAATAAAATAAATAAATTTTTTTTCTAAAAAATAAGGTTTGTAATTCAAAATAAATTTTGTTAGAGTTCAAAACTTCACTAACCCTTTCGGTAAAAATAAATAAATAAATAAATAAAAATTCACTGACCCAATAGTGGCAACCATACTCATTGTACTTTTTCAATACTCATATACAATTAGGAATCAACAGTAACAATAACTGTACACATGTCTGCTCCAGAATTTTTTGCCCATTTTAATTTTTTAATTTTTTTAATTTCTTAAAAAAAATATTTTTAAACTTTTTTTAAAAAAAAAATTTAACTTTCTTTTTTACTTTATAATTTTTTTTTTACTTTTTTAAACTTTTTTGTTTACTTTTTTTTACTTTTAATTTTTTTTTTACTTTTTCCTTAATTTTAATTTTTTTTCTAATAAATTTTTTTTTTTGCTAATTTGTGTATTTTTTTTTGAAAATAAAAATTCCATTTTTTTTACGTTTTACTTCATTTTTATTTTATTTTTTGATAAATTTTTTTTTACTAATGCTTTTTTTTTGAATTTAATTTGTATACACTAACAATGTGAAGTTTTTTTTTACACTGTCAACCAATCATAAATTTGGCAAACAATAAAAGTAGAGTTGTCATGTTCTTGGCAAACATATACAATTGGGAATCAACGGTTACTGTTACAGGAACGGTAACTGGACACGTGTCGGCTCCAGATTTTGTCTTTTTTAATTTTTTAATTTCTAAAAAAAATTAAACTTTTTTTAACTTTTTTAAAAAAAAAAGGTTTAAATTTCTTTTTTACTTTTTAAATTTTTTTTACGTTTTTTTAAACTTTTTTGTTTACTTTTAATTTTTTTTTTACGTATTCCTTAATTTTTAATTTTTTTTTGCTAATTTTGTTATTTTCTTTTACTTTTTTTGAAAAAAATTAATTTAATTTTCTAAATTATTTTTACGTTTAATTTTTAAAAATTGTTTTTTTAAGTTTTTTTTAAATTTTTTTTTACTTTTAAAAAAAAATTACTTTTAATGTTTTTTTTACGTTTTACTTAATTTTTAGATTTTTTTTTTGCTAATACTTTTTTTTATATTTAATTTGTATACACTGACAGTGTAATTTTTTTTTACACTGTCAACCAATCATAAATTGGCAAACGATAAAAGTAGAGTTGTCATGTTCTTGATGTTTTAATTTTTATATACTTATATTTTAATGTATATATAATTTAAATGTTTAATATTTATATTTTTATATATATTTTAATATTTTCCGGTTCGAACCGAATCAAACCAAACCAATTTGAATTGGTTAGGATATTGTTATTGATTTTTTAAACTTTATAATTTTTTTTTTGTTTTTAAATATTTTTAATCAGGAAAGGTAACAAAGATACCGTGTTCTTCAAAAATGTTTAGGATCGTAAGAATCGAACTAATAATTTGATGAATTTGAAAATCCAAACCAACCAATTAAATTGGTTCTTTTTTTCTTTTTTGTGTATAGCTTCGAATTGAACCAAACCCAATGGTCATTAGTTCGGTTATTTTGGAACCTAACCAATTACTTTATTTTAATATTTATAAATATTTTAATATTCAATATGTATATCACTTTATCAATTGACAACTTTTCTTCTCCTGTTCCTGTAACAGTAGAAGGAGTTGCCAACGGGTGGATTATTTTAATTTATTTATTTATTTTTTAAACATATATTTTGTTAGTTTTAGTTACCGTTTTCTTCGAAAAAGTTTAGGGTCATAACACTTGAACAATAATTCGATGAATTTGAAAATCCGAACCAACCACTTAAATTGGTTTTTTTTTTTTGTTCGGCTCCGAATTGAACCAAACCCAATGGTCAATAGTTCGGTTAATTTTATTTTAATTTTTTTGCTAATACTTTTTTTTGGAATTTAATTTGTATACACTGACAGTGTAAATTTTTTTACACTATTAACCAATCATAAATTGACAAACAGTAAAAGTAGAGTTGTCATGTTCTTGATGTTTTAATTTTTATATACTTATATTTTAATGTATATATAATTTAATAGTTTAAAATTTTATATTTATATCTTTTTTATTTATATATATATTTTAATATTTTTCGGTTCGAACCGAATCAAACCAAACCAATTTTAATTGGTTCGGATATTGCAATTGACTTTTTAAAGTTTACAATTTTTTTTTATGTTTTTAAATATTTTTATCCAGGAAAGGTAGCAAAGCTACCGTGTTCTTCGAAAAAGTTTAGGGTCGTCAGACTCGAACCAATAATTGGATGAACTTGAAAATCCGAACCAACCAATTAAATTGGTTTGTTTTTCCTCTTTTTTGTGTACGGCTCCAAATTGAACCAAACCCAATGGTCATTAGTTCGGTTATTTTAGAACCGAACCAATTACTATATTTTAATATTTATATATATATATATATTTTAATAGTCAATATGTATGTCACTTTATCAATTGACAACTTTTCTTCTATTGTTCCTCTAACAATAGAAGGCCGGTGGATTATTTTCGATTATTTAAATTTTTTTATTTATTTTTTAAACATATATTTTGTTGGTTCTAGCTAATGTGTTCTTCGAAAAAGTTTAGGGTTATAAGACTCGAACCAATAATTCGATGAATTTGAAAATCCGAACCAACTAATTAAATTGGTTCTTTTTTTTTTTGTTCGGCTCCGAATTGAACCAAACCCAATGGTCATCAGTTCTGTTATTTTGGACCCGAACCAATTAATATATTTTGATATATTTATATATATTTTAATATTCAATATGTATATCACTTTATCAATTGTCAACTTTTCTTCTACTGTTCCTGTAACAGTAAAAGGGGTTGCCAACCGAACCGAACCAATTTTGATTGGTTCAATTTTTTATATTATTTTATTATTAATTTTTTAAAGTTTACAATTTTTTTGTTTTTAAATATTTTTGGCCAGGAAAGGTACCGAACCCAATGGTCATCAGTATCAGGTTCAAGAATTTTGAAACCGAACTAATTACTATATTTTAGTATTTATATATATATAATACTTAATATTTACTATATTTAATAATTTTATATTTTAATATATATTTTAATTATATATATATATATATTTTAATATTTTCGGGTCCAAACCAAACTCAATCGAACTGAACCAGTTTTGAGTGGTTCGGATATTTTTAAATTTTTTTATTATTAATTTTTTAAAGTATACAAATTTTTTGTTTTTAAACGTTTTTAGCAAGGAAAGATAACAAACTACTATGTTCTTCGGAAAGTTTAGCTGCGTAAACCCGAACGAATAATTCGATGAATTGATCCAATTAAATTGGTTTGTATTTTTTTTTTTGTTCGGGTCTGAACCAAACCCAATGGTCATTGGTTCCGTTATCATGTTCAAGAATTTGAAACCGAATTAATTATTATATTTTAGTATATATATATATATTAATACTTAATATTTACTATATTTAAATATTTATATTTAAATATAAATATTAATTATATATTGACATGATCCATGACCTCTTGATCCTTGTGCTAAACGGTAGATAAGTAAATTATAATCATCGTTGAGAATTGATTTTGAAATTATATGATAGATAAAAGAGTGAAAGGTTCTCATAGATATAATATGATTTATATTTCAATAAATCTGCATGATATCGCTTTTGGAAAAAATATCTTATAGGCACCCGTGCGTACCCTGTGTGTACCGCACGGGTTATTACACTAGTTTAGAACATTTGTTTCTTATTTTCTAAGAAAGAATGACAGTTCTTTCATCTTTGTATTTTTTTTTACTAACTTTCATCTCATCCTTGTATAAAAAGAAAGAAAGAAAGAAAGATTGACAGAAAATTAGGAAAGATATACGACACTACGCTTAAATTATCCGTCGTTAAGTTATTAATGCATTACCCAATCTTTATATAAGAAGGCACAATGAGATTTTGGGGACAAAATTTTGTTTAGAAAAACAAAAAAAACTTTGAACACGTAATATAAATGAGAAAAGAGACCTTTACAAAAACTAAAATAAAATAAAACAGAGAGAGAAAAGAAAGGCAGAAGATATTACCAAAGAGCTTCAAGATTTTCATAAAAAAAAAAAAAGAGCTTCAAGATTATGGGAAATTATTCTACCAAAAATAAAATAAAATAGATTATAGGAAATTAGATAGTGCAGATTAAAAAATCCTTGCTTGTCATCATCCGGCAAAAGGTTATGATTAGGGGTGTACACGGGTCGGGTTGTGTCGATTTTGACCAAACCCGTAACCCGGACCAATGACTGCTTTACGTGTTGGGTTGCGTTGAGTCGGGTTTCTCTGTTTTTGCTCGTTGAACCCGAACCAAACCAACCCGGTCAAAACCAGGTTGGTTCGGTTCGGGCCATTCGGGTCCAACAAATTTTTTGTTCTGCCAAACAAAGAGGACCGAAAAAAAAGAAACAAAAGCCCAACTTTTTTAAAAAAAAGAGAGAAGTGGAAACCAAAAGACTCGGTTCCATTGTTCCAAAAGCATCAACTCCATGGCAGCATCTTCACTCCATGGCAGTTGCATTCCCGACGAGAGCAGAGCCCTGGTGAATGGAGGAAGCGACGACCGCATATACGCCTACATCTGGACGGCGAGTGCCACTTCGTCATGTGGACGATGGAAGTTGACTGACAGCGGATCTGGGACAGTGATGGGCTGGTGGGGCTGGGACGGCCCCAAGGACAATGGGCTGCGGGCTACGAAGTTAGGACAAGGAAGAATGCTGGAGTTGGACAAGGGTCAGGATCAAATGGTAAGGAAACTAAAATGAAGGCCATATGGGAACAGATCTGTGCAGAGGTAGGTAAAGGGTTTGTTTTAAAGTGAACGGGTCCACGGGTGGGGTAACGAGTTCACGGGTTCACATACACCAAACCCGTTACTTGAACCAGCAGGGACGAGTCTGTAACGGGTTGGTTCGAGTTCTACCCAAACAGAAAAATCACCCGACCCAAATGCTTCGATTTGGGTCGGTTTCTCGGGTTGGCCCGAACCCGTGAACACCCTAGTTATGATCCTATTTGGTCTGCCACTTGCATGAACTGCTATTAAAATGTGCCACTAGTTAGGCCCTTGGTTTCTTGTTTCTTTTCTATGGTTACTTCCCATTTTTAGTCTACCTTTTATTTGCTCAGTTCATTGATCATTGATGCTTTTTATGATAACTGGGAATCAATTTACAATGCATCCCCCAAAAATGATTTTTCTTGGTTTTTTTCTATTGCTAATTGAAACTTAACTTCTTTTGGCAGTTGGGTGGCTGCTTCTAATTTGGTCTGCTGGAAAATGAGGGCTGGCTTTATTTTGTGGAAATAACTTATCGAAAATGTTTCTAAATGAATAAGCTAAGGTCTATTTAAAATACATTGTGATCATAGTCCACTTAATGATTCAATAATAAATATTTTTTTTGGAGAGAAATATACTTTAAAAGTTTGTTTCCTTCATATTTGGACTTTTTTTTTAAAAAAAAAAAAAAATTGCTTCAACAATATCCATGGTTGATGGTTCTTCTACTGTTATGTTGGAATAGAACAATATAGTGATTCTAATTGTCAATAGTAGAAATATGCACAGGATTGAAATTGTAAATCGTGATTAATTTTTCCAGTGATGGAATCCAAATATTGATTCTACAGAGCAGATTAACAGCTGAGTGCGGTGAGTGGTGAGCACCAAATATAAATTATACTAGTGCAGTTGCCCGTGCAGACACACGGGCACCTATTAGATGATTATTTTTCTAATAACTTTTTTATAAATAACTTCAACTTGACAACATTAAACATACTAATTTTTTAAAATATAAATTAATACTATTGTGTGTAATAATTGGATTCGTATATTAAATACTTAATGAATAGTGGCTACATGACAAATTTGTATGATAAAAATTTAAGTATGTTTTATAAAAGCTTGACTTTTCATTACGGGTATGAATTCATAGTATGCAATTTCTTAATCTTTTAAGTTTATGAAAAGAAAATACATTTCAATAATAGATGTACGGGCATCTATTAGATGATTATTTTCCTAATATTTATAACCAATTTCAACATAACAATCATTGTAATAAATTTTAAAATATAAACTAATACTATAATGTACAACAAATTGATATAATATATTAAATTAAATAGTTAATGAATAACATGCTACATAGCAAATTTGGTATGATAAAAATTTTAGTAGGTTTTATGAAAACTTCACTTCTCATTATGGGTATGAGTTCATGATATACAATTTGTTAATCTTTTAAATTCATGCAAAGAATATAATTTCGTTAATATTTAATATGACAAAACCAAGTTGGTCTCCGACTCTAAAAAATTTATTCAAAGTGATAATTAGAAGTGTTTAGTGGGCCTCTACTCCTATATTTATTATTAATAGCATGGTTTTTTTTTTTTTAAACTACATGATGATGATTGAATTTGACATTGAAGAGCGAGAGAAGAGCAGTGTATGAGCAAAGGAATGATCTCTATAAAAATGGAAGAACAATGCGGTACGCACGGGTAATTATTATATAATTTTTCTTCTAATGTATCTAAATAAATTTAATATAAAGACAATATATTGAAATATATTTAAGAATTTAATTGGTATGCACCATCAGTATAAATTTTTTTGTATTATCAATAAATCAGAAATTAACATATTATAAAAATATTTGACTCTTATTCTAATTACCATAAAAGTCACACATGCCGTGATTTCTAGTTGGTTGATAGTGTTAAAAAAAAATATTACACTGTTAGTGCATAACAAAATTTTTTTATGAATATTAGTGCATAACATTTAAACTCTATATTTAAAAAATATGAACATCGATACATATATCTGTTAAATTATTATGAAAGCTTAAAATAACTATTATAGAAATGAATACCATCATTTATTGATCGAACAGTTTTTACCTGATATTGTTTTCATCTTTTTACTTGGCTCCAAATAAAACAATAACTGTAGAGGTCTCATAAAATATTTTAAATAATAACTATAAGATAGTATCTCTATACATTAGAGTGATAGTTTCGTCGTAATGATAACCTAAAGAGAATTTCTTTTTTACCTACAAATTTAAGTATATATTTTCAATGAAAATTAAATTTCAATAATAACTTCATTTTTTATTAAAAAAAAGGTAACAACTTTATTTCGTACATGAAATCAGTACCAAAATTGCATACCATAAAAATGGTAAGATATCATACACTACTATATGTTCATTATATAACTCCTTTTCACGGATCAAGTTCTTTACCATTGGGGGTGGGATGACATCATGGGTATTAAATCAAACATGAAAGACTAATAGATAAAAGATAAAATATGTCACCAAACTTAGTAAGCAGACAAAAAATTTGTTCACTGCTCCTTTGCTCTCTTGCGTGCCAAAAAGCGTTCTTTTGCTGCAGCCAGAGCATGTTGACTTCTATTGTGATGATCGGGCTTTGGTTGAGAAGCAAATGACTGTTCAACTGAACCCTTTGCTTCCACAAAAGCCTCAAGATTTGGCTTCATATCCAATGGATCCCCAATGCTACTGGAAGGATCAGAAGTTTCACCCTGAACCCCAATACTTTTCTTGGAAGACTTCACATGTGAATTTGAGTTCTCCAATGAATGTTGCCCTTCATCGAACACATCATTATGCTGATTTTGATTAGATGCATCAGGGTTCACACCCTCAATTTTTCCTTATAACCTATATCAACAACAAAAGATCAGCTGGGGGCATAAAGAAGAAAGCAGATAAAAACTATACCCAGCCAAGACATTTAGAAATTCCCAGGATTTAGATGGTAGAAACAATTGAAGTGCCATGCACATCCCTGACAAGAAATGAGTGCTTTAATATGACCAAAGAATGAAAATTAATTAAATGCTTCACTATTATTTATAAGCAAAAAAATGTAAAAAGAAAAAAGAAAAAGATATCAAAGTACATTAAAATGAAAAAATTAGAACATAAGTAAAAGGTAAGGCTTTCACTTTCTGTAGTAATAATGCAAGGTGTAATGGAGAGCCTAATTAGATGATGGATCAACCTTTATTCGCTCTCCGGGGACTAATCCTCAAGCAATTGTTATGATGCTTGGAAGGTAATTAAGCATTGGCATCTACCAACTGACATTGTGATTTGATATTTGAAAGCACCAACAATTTATCATTCAGGTATACAGTTTGAAATCATTATTTAAAAAAGAAAATAAAAGATATAAGCTGGGAACTAAATCAGATTTATATAACTTTGTTCATTAAACACTCACTCATTTTCATCACAGCACACACCTAGCACCTTCCTTGCAGCACTCTCACACACTACATCACTCACCCACACTCAACCATTCATGTAACACTCTTTCCTTATATATAAGGATGTGCACTTGCAATAGAAAGACATTGAGATGAAGCAGTTTTTCCTCCACTTACAGTGTTTAATAAAGATTAGAAGATTCCAAAGGCCAAAATACTAAAATCCCTTACCACAATGCTGCCTTTTTCTTCTGCAAGATCACTGTCAGCATCTGCGCTACCCAATTTTCTGCATCACACAACAAATGCAATCAGATTTGAAAAGGAAGTGTTATTAAAGAAGGTGCTAAGGGACAAACCCTGTAGAACTTCCATCAATGTAAGTAAACTAAGTTAACATGCTTCTAATTTTAAGAGTTGAAAGACAACATCATATTAACCAAACAAAAAAATGCATGTACTTGGAGTCATTAAGAGAGGATGAAAAAATAACAGTGGATGAGTATTATATAATGTATAGTATTTCATCTGTAACAAATCAGATTATTATGTACCATAGATAAAACAAATCCTTATCTTTGAAAAAGTCTTCCAGTTTATTATGTGTGACTACTTGAGTAGAAACACTTCAACAAAAAGGCCTCTTACAGCAATTTTCTTGGCAATTGTAGGTGAGTCATCCGCTCCCACTGCAACATCAGTAACCTTGGCTTGAGGTGGATCCATCCCATTCTTCAACTCTCTTGTTTCAGAAGAGGAAGCCAACAATTTTATATGACTATCAACATCACTGTCAAAACTGACATTAGAACCACTGAGCTGCTGCCTGTTAAAGATATCTTCTAAAGATCCAGGTTAAGAATCTGCAGCCAGAGCTCCTTGATGGCTTTGTTCTGTTGCATGAACCGAAGCATTTGGAATTGAAGAGGAATTATCTATGGGCACATCAGTAACTTTGGTTTCAGGTGGATCTATCTTTAGTTCTTTGAGCTCATTATGCAACTTCTTTGTTTCAAAAGAGGAAGTCGAGAGTTTCATCAAATATCAACATCGCTGCTAGCAGTGACAACAGAACTATCAACCTGCTGCCACCTTGAAGATATCTTCTACAGTTCTAGGTTCAGAGTTTGCAGCCATAGCACCCTGGTGGCTTTGTTCAGTGAGATGAACAGTAGCATTGGTTATTGAAGCTGAATTATCTATGGGAAGATATTCACCTTGTCAGACTGTTTGACATTCATAAGGAATTGGTGACATTGCCAATCCAGATAAGTTTGGAAAATGAGTATCAGGCTCAACTCTACTATTAATAAGTGGATTAAATGGAGCTTCAATGGATTTAAGATTATCAGGTGGGCTTATCACTTCAATATTTTCGATTGCGGTTTCTGCCAATGGCTTCAGCTCAGCATTTCTTGAAGAAGATTTTCAGGGTGCCTTGTCTTCAATATCCTCCAACTGTAAGAAGCAGCTGGGAGTGCTAAAGATATCTGACAGAAATGAAAGCAAAAAGCATAGTTGCAGTTAAGAAATGAAAGCAAAAAGCAAAAAGCACAGTTGCAGTTAAGAAATGAAAGACAAGTAATAAAGAAAATCAATGATTCACTGATGCTATATGATCTAAGTTTTGTTGAAGAAAAACACAATTGCAGTTAAGCTAATTCACCGCAAAGTTAGGAATAAATAAATTTCCTTTCTTTTTTAATTTTCGTTAGCATTTAGTTTCTTTGTTTTTCCCTATTCAATTGCCTAAAGCATATGAAACCCTAGTAGCTAAGCAAGGGAGGAATATTAGAATCTGAAATTCAATTTAATATCTGAAAGGCCAGACACTGCCTTCATAATTTTTTGCTTGATTCTGTCTTCGTTCCCACCTTTAACACCACTTTTTGTTGTAAAAAAAAAATTCAAATATGTGATACTTGATTCAGAGTTCTTGATTCAGATTATAATTATTTAAAAGATTAAAAAATTCAGCTTTATGAAAAAAATCCCAGATTGTAACTTTAGATTATACGAAGATAACCCAATATAAGGATGGATAAGAAAATCAAACAAATAAGACAAATTTACAATCAACGGGTAAAACAAATGGAAGAAGCTATGAAACTGGACAGTTTGGTAAAGCATAAAAAAGGACTTACCATGGTTATTTGATTGCTAAAAACCTCTAAAGATGCAAGATCAATTCTTACATGCAGGATCAGTTCTTATAAAACATTGAAAATATTAGTTCTTGGTGGTTTCTCCATGGAAGACACATAACAGTGAAGAAATGAAAGAAATGAAAGACAAGTAATTAAGAAAATCAATGATTCATTGATACTATATGATCTGAGTTTTGTTGAAACAAAAACACAATTGCAGATAAGCTAATTCACTGCAACGTTAGGAATAATAAATTTCCTTTTTATTTCAATTATCATTTTGGTTTCTTTTTTTTCCCCTACTCAATTTCCTAACCATATGGGACCATAGTGGCTAAGCAAAGGAGGAAGATTAGAAGCTGAAATTCAATTTAATACCTGAAAGGCCAGACACTGCCTTTATAGCTTTTTCCTCGATTCTGTAACTTCAGAGGATACAGAGATAACCCGATATAAGGATGGATAAAAAATAAAAAAAGCAAACAAAGAAGACAAATTTAAAATCAATGGGTAAAATAAGTGAAAGCAGCTAAGAAACTGGACAGATTGGTAAAGCACAAAAAAGGATTTGCCACAGATCATTTGATTGCTAAAAACCTCCGAAGATGCAAGAACAATTCTTACTTTTTTTCCCTCAAATTCCTTATTTTCCAAACGTTTGATCACTATCTTCACTTTCATGAGGACTGGTACAACTTGATGCAAGAATTTCATGCAGGATAATTTCTTATAAAACAGTGAAAGATATTAGATCTTGGTGGTTTCTCTATGCAAGAGTCAAGACACATAACAGGTCAATAACAACTGCACATAATTTTGTATCTATAGGGATCTCAACTACTCTCTTCCAATTTTCAACTTAATCCATACACCAGAACAAAAAGGGGAAAGAAAGAGTGAGGAGAAAAAACTTGGTCATTATTAAGTGGAAGCCCCATTAAACTGACCAATGATGTAACAATTGCCACATTTCCCTTCACCTTGGATTCCAAGTAAGATTGGGATAATAAATGTATAATGTCCAGAAGCTGACAAATCATAAATATCCAAATAAACTATTGGAGAATGTATATCAGTACAATCATGGTCAAAAGATAACTACATAAAACAATCAGAGTTGTACCAATGTTGCATATTTGATTAGCAGTAACTAAAAGAAATATTTCATGTTAAATTATAAATTGAAACCCTGAGGTGTGGCATAAGTACATGGGTCAACAGATTCAATTTGTAAAGCATGAGACATGAATGACAATACCTGGTAATACTGAGACCTTTTTTTCTCAAATTCCTTATTCTCCAAACGTTTGATCACTATCTTCACTTTCATGGGGACTGGTACAATTTGATGCAAGAATTTCCTGAACTGGCCACCCTATTAAAGGTGGTGAAGATGAGTCCCCAGTGCTACTTTGGCTATGTTCTTCAAATCCAACAGAACACAGAACCCACCATAGCACCACCTCATGCAACCCCTTACCCCACCATCAACTTATGGCATTTGATCTTTACACTCCAACTTGGGAGGAGTGTTGGCAAATACAATCTTGAACCATTAGAATTAATGTAACTTAGGAAATAGTAAGAGTAAAGTATAGTATAGGAAATAATATTTATTATTGTTCTTGTTAACTTTGTATACAAATATCAAAGCTGTTGAGTGCCCAAACTTACTCAAACATTCACAAAACTCTCTTCAATATGTCCTTTTGTTTACTTAGTCCATCTTCAAGTAGCATAAGTGGATTGGAGAGTTTGGTGCTTCCTGAAGTTTGATGACAGCACACGACAGAATGTGAATGCTTTATTGTTGACCTGGATCCATGTGTTGTATAGTAATATAAATGGTTTAAAGGCTTGGGAAATCTAACAATTCCTTTTTTGTTCTTGCATTCTTTGTGGAAAAGTATTAGAAGAACCTGGCCATAAGTAGGTGTCATACAATTGAGTACCCTGTGATCATGCAAAAATAGATTTATTAAAAGGATCCTTTTCTAATTTTGACAGTTATTGTTTCTAAACAGTTCACGATGCAACAAAGGTAAAGGGATGACTTAAAATTCTAAAAAGTGTACTAAGAGCCTTTATGCTTCGACGTGCCAAATCAAAGCTTATCGAGTGCAGAAATCTAGTGCTACCACCTCTCACTGAGACAACAGTGTATGTTGTATCTTGTTGTACTTGGATACTACTTATGAACATTTATATTGCAATTTAAGCTGTAATCTCTAATGACTTATTAAAGATGCAGAACTTTAATGAAATGGAAGTTCTATGACATGACATGCTAGTGCCTCTTGTAATCCTGCAATAAAAAGGTCTACATGTCAATATTGAGGAAAGAACTTCCTAAGCTACTTGCACTATCATCAAGAGCTTCAAATCATCAGTCACTACAGAATAGTTAGTCAAGCTCTTATTATCTTTGTTGTTTTATATGCATACATAAATTTCTCTAGTTCCATTATTTTCGAATGCCAGATGCTAGATTGATTTCATATTTAGAATAGTTTAGGCTAACAGGAATATAATCAGTCTGAGATGTAAAAGCCTTTTGTTCCTACTTGTTTGAGATTATCTATTATCTATATTCACTTGTGCTTAAATGATCAAGTTTAGCAACAAATATTTTTTCGTTGCCTTTAGCACTTGTGGTGTAGGACATGTGTATAATATGGCAAAAATTACTCAGAAAATATTAGTGGAAGGTAAGGCATCACCACAACATAAAGAAGAGTAAAATATAACAAAGACACCACAACATAAAGAAGAGCAAAATATAACAAAGACAGCACAACAATGGGACATTCGGAAGCACCAACATAATAAAAAATATTCAAAAAACGGAAGCAATCCTCAAAAGCCCCAAAAACAAAATCTGAAAACCAGAATCCCTTCCCTAATCCCCTTCTTGACAAAACTCAGAAAAAAATTCACAAGTTATCAGTGGAAGATGAAAACACTCTCGAAAGCATAAAGAAAAGCAAAATATAATAAAGATACCATAGCGAGAACACAATCGAGAACACCAACAGGACAAAAAAAATACAAAATGGAAGCATTGTCAATGAAGCCCCAAAAACAAATTAGAAAATGAAAACACCTTCTCAAATCCCGTTTTTGACAAAACTCAAAAGAAAGAAAAAAATCAGAAAATGTGAGTTGACAATAAAAACTTGTGTGTAAAATAAAAACAATTTTCACTCCGATATGCAAGATGAAATCAATAAAAGCTTCACAAAATCAGAGCAGTTCAGGATAAGCTTTTGAAGAAATAAAAGTTGGTGAGAATGGACATCATGATCATGATATAGTCAATAAATGAGAAAAAGAGGTAGGACAATAATAGTATAGGTTCCAATTTTGAGCTGTACTATTTTGAGCTGCACCTTGAACGGTGTTGAGGTGTACCTTCATAATGCAAGAACCAAATTCATGATTTACACTACAAATATATGATCTCCTAGTGAGCCTAACTCGTGATTTACACTACCTGTGTAGAAGTATATACCTGTCCAGCACATATAAATGTGTTGGAACAACCATAAGGATATGAATGAAAACAGGCCTTTAATGCCATAAGAAAATCATAAAAAACTCATAAAACACATGAATCATATGAATGAAAATTATCCTTCAATGTCATACCACATAGACATGACAAAAATTACTTGCACATTATAACATGTCACCACGATTGACACGTGGATTCAACAATGTAAATTTTGTTTGTTGTAGAAGAAAGTAGGACACCTGCATGAGAGAGATCCATTCTCAGAAATTTCAAAAGCAAGATAACATCCCAGATATTTGTCAAAATCTATACTATAAGATGATATCAGACTCATGCAGAAGAAATAGTACTCCAATGGCAGAGATAACAATGAATCTCATTCCTCAAGTGTTCTAGATAGGCAGTTCTAGGCAAGTTCAAGGCATAAAATAAAATAACAATAAAATTTAACCTGATCTTCTTTACTATGATAAGGTATAGTAAATCACTTTATACAATATACCCACTTAGTGACTGTTTAATTTCAACTTAGTGGATCGATAGATCATCCTCCATGCAACATGGTTAACAGTTAGTAACCACGGAAGTCTAAGTCCTGGCATTATATCAAAACACATGCTTCCCATAATTGTTTTAGACACATGCTTCCCATAATTGTTTCAGTCCAAGTCCTATCATTATATCAAAACACATGCTCCCTATTAAGCCACAAACCATATAAATGTAAAGCAATCTAAGTAAAATAAAAATTACAGCAGTATGGTATGTATTTAAAAGTATTTTTATTGTGTATTAAAAACTATATATTAACAGTTTCCTCTAGCAGGAAATTGTTCTTTGTTATTCCCCTTTCTATGAAAATCAATATATATTAATTCACGTAATTTTGAAGAAGTTGAGGTTAAATCTTTTTGAAGAAAATAGTTCTTGGGATGGATGAAGTAATTGATAAATAAAATAAGAAGTTAGATGCAATTATAGATAGCAAAATATAATGAACTGAAGAAACTAATACTTGTCCATGACATAACAGCAAATTGCAAACCATTTCCTCTTTCATCCACCTAGGATTCATCCAGACAAAGCCCCTCAAAAGTAATCTGATATAATTAAAAGATAGCGAGTTAAAGATTAAAACTGAACATGGTTGAAAAAATTAAAATAGCCATTGAAAATCATAACTAAGAAAAAACAGACACATTAGTGAATAGTATGAATGAAAAATAGAACACAGTTGAAAAATGTAAAAGCTTTGAGTAGTAGTCCAAGTATGGATAAGACGTGCCTCTTTGCATCTTTAGAACTAACAATAAATAACTCTCCCTAAACCACGTGACTGCTGAATAAGCAAAGAGATGCATTTGCTGGACTGAACATAAATGAAGCAGCTTGCACCATGAAGACTGAACAAATATCAGTCAACTACACAAAAAAAGGACTAAGCATATAAGTGCGATTATTTTTGAAATTATTGTATATTTCTCTACAGGTATAATAGCAATATAATAGCAGACTAAATGAGAGACAGTTACTCATCTTTAGCAATCTATACCTTTGAAACCCCAGTCTGTTTCAGCTTGTCAGCACACTTTGTTACACTTTGCAAGAAAAGCATATGCTAGATAGCCCTTGCCAAAATGCTACACTAATGAATCATTAAAAGAGACTAAAGAGAGAAAAATCAGCACCTGAATATAATATTTAAATAAGAAAATCTGGATTGAGATATTTGAGGAGTTAAATTATAATAAAGTATTGGTAATTAAGGAAGATGCAGTGATTATGGATAGGGTTGACAAAAATATGAATAATTGATTAATCAACTTATACTTAGTCACATAAAATGTAGTACACTCAGTCAATAATTCTAATGCCTAGCTTTGCTTTGATTTTGGACACTATAGGCCTTACCTGCAAAATCTCTAACTTAATGTCCTCAAAACAGAAGGAATTGGATTACCTTCAGTTATCTTACACCCTTCATAACACCAATTTGGTTTAAGCTATGAATCATAACTCCAACTAAAGTAATGTGACTGCACAATAACTCCCTTCACTTTGGGCGTACCTCAAATATTTTATAACTTAAACCAAATTCCTTTCCTTGTTATAAACTTCCAAAGTAGAAATTAGAAAGACTCGTAGCTTTTAAACAATGAAACAAAAAAGATCAATAGAAAAAATCTCTATGCAATATTCCATGGCCATGTTGCTGAAATAACCCTGTCACTCTTTTAACCTGTCACCATCCACATAATGGAATATTAACTATGAAAACCAAAAGCCAAAAGATAAGCTAATAAAATAAACCAAAAACCAGAAGTTGAAGTTTGTACCGAGGAGAGGACTATTAGATCAAGAAATGGAAAAACAACATCTCTAACTTCTGCACCCATTATTGTTGAGGTAAAATTAGTTTTTTACCTCCCAAGTCATATTACATCATAGACTCCATGACTAATAATTTCTTTGGCAAAAAAATATCACATTAGAACCTACGACGTGAGAAAAATGAGAAAGAAATATAATATGTGGAAGAATAAAATAGTCAGCCTTAAAGAAACTGAAATCAAACTTCTTTTCACAGACAAAATCACTCTACAATTAAAAAGAATAATAGTACATGTCACTTACCCTAGTGCTAAAGCAACAGACCACTGAAGCAAGAATCCAAGAATAGCTGATGCGCGAATCACCAACATGTTCCTGAAGTTCCGATCAAAGGAAAGTAAACCCGGAGGGTCTAAGCAGGGTAACAAAACATCCAAGAAAAATAACGTAATAGGTATTGTTTTCCACATCAACCTGTTGATCAGTACACAAATTAGGCACTGACGAAGAGGAAAAAATTGTGATGCATATCAGCATTGGAGGAGACCAAGGTTATAGAATATAAAGATATAATAAATTACTTATGAAAGACCAATAAAATAAGTAAATAGTTACTCACACCAAAGCTGTCCAGTTCTGTTGCTGCTGCAATCTGGATCAGAGGATTTTGTTTACAACACCAAGGTACAACTCATGCCTACACAGTTGCCAAATACTGAAATACATGGAACTGCATATCAGCCACTATAGCCACATCAACACCAATAGATACCAGTGTTAATGCTAAAGCCTGTCAAGTTTCAACTACTGTAAGATACATTTCAATCTAAAATGAGATAAGCACAAAAATTCTGAATTCTTGAATCGATTTGGAGAAACTATAATGCTCTTAAAGGTGAAGACTTTATTCATTTAATTGCTTGTTTTAACATAGCTGATCCATATTTGACACATTAATGCCTTCTCCCACCACTTATAAACAATATTGCAAGTTCCTAGGGAAAGCAATGTGAAACTTATTTCTAAGATATAGAATAGAATACACAAAACATTGTGGCTAAAGAGCATAGGCTAGCTAAATCAAACTTAAATACTAAAACATTGTACAAAATGATCAATCTAAAATAGTAAAATAATGGTCGGAGTTGCTAGGCACTTTTGGTCATCTTGTTCAAAGCAAGCAATCAGAAAATTTTGGGAGTGCTTGTATCATAAAAAACATTTTGTATATAAAACATGCAAAGTCACAAAGGTGTTATGCAGAGTAAAAAATAAGCAAAACCGCAAATGGAGAAGCTGGAGATACTCAAAATCTTCAACCAAAAGCTGGTAAAATGGAGATACCTGAAAAAGCTTCAAATAGGAGCTGGTAAACTGGAAACCTGCGAAGAGAAAATAGTTGTTGCCCAGCAAAACAAAAATATCACAGTAAAATAATGCACACAAAAGAGAAGCACCGGTCATTCTTTAACCAGGAGGACCTCTTCAAACTGCACCAATCATTATTCCACCACTAAAAGCCCTGCCTTGCCTTGCCCTGCCCACAGCCAGGGCTACCCCTGCCACAAGAGAAGGATATATTAATAAGGAAAAACAAAATTTCCTTTTTAATATCAGCTATTTAGGATAAACAAATAAATGTTTTTACTTTTTACATAAGGTTTTCTTTTTGTCTATCTTTGTAACTTCATATCTGATTCAGCACAGTAGCATGACTCTCACTAAAAAAAATAAAAGAAAAGAAAAGGTTTATTCAATTCTCACCCTCGTATGAAAGCAATGAACAAAGATGCAAGTCTCATTCAGAGTATAGACAACAAATATATCTGTCCTTTGTGGAGGACATTTCTAGGAACCACATTTATTTCGTGGACGCTAAAGATCCTCCACCCTCTGGAGTAGCAACCCCACACAAAAGCAGTAATATTCCTTCACAAGGTATTGTCGATTGCCCCATGCCAAAACACCACACCCTAAAATCCCATATTCAAGCCTTATAGCTGTCACATGCATATGAATAGCACATAATATCATTAGCAACTGCCACAATCATGAGAATTGACCCTTCCTAACTAATGAAATTACTTAGAGGCAAACTACCATTGAACCAACAACAGACCATAAAGCTACCTATCACTAACTTCACTTGTTAGACACGATTAGTACATAAGAAAAGGTTTCATACTCACTTGATAATAGCTGCAGGAAAACCAATTTTGTTTGTTCCTAAAGCTATTATCAAGTGAGTATGAAAACTTTTCTCATGTACTAATTGTGTCTAACACTATCATGAGGCACACACTCTCATGGTAATGGAACACTTAATGATCACATGACATAAAACTTGAAGATGATCAAAGAAAAATAAAACTGTTGCAGTTGCTAAAACTATACAACCAACAATCCCATATGCAAAAATGCTTAGAAAATAGAATTGTGATAAATATTAATAATCACACTATAAACCCTTACTGTATCAATTATTCCAGGTGTAATGCACTGAATCAAGACGACATGACGTTCACATTGTATGTGCTGGGTTCCCAAAGCTTTAGATTTCCAGACTGCATGTGCTGCAACGCATAGAACAGTGTAGAGAAAAATGGAAAGTGAGAGCGTGAAAGAAAGTAAGGAAGAAAGCATCTTGAAAAACCCACATGTTCAGGGATCAATGAAGTGAAAAACCCATATACGTATTCAATCATCCAAATTTCAGACACAAAATTGAATCTCCAATTCCCAGAGATGGACCACAATCTTGCACCTCCAATTCCTTACAGACATTGCATACATAACATAATATAATTTCAAACCCAAGAACACAATATCTATGAACACAATACCTGCATGCACCAATTATCTAGCAAACTCAGTTTATTTGCATCACTCACTAAATGAAGTTTCACAGAATATATAACCAAAATATTCTTATAAAAATATATACATAAACAAATGAGATTGGCTCTCTTTTTAAAACAAATGCACATTTGTACATAATTAGGGGGTAATAACATAATATAATTTCAAACCCAAGAACACAATATCTATGAACACAATACCTGCATGCACCAATCATCTAGCAAATTCAGTTTATTTGCATCACTCACTAAATGAAGTTTCACAGAATATATAACCAAAATATCCTTATAAAAATATATACATAAACAAATGAGATTGGCTCTCTTTTTAAAATAGAAAACAGAATAGTAACATTTGCCACTGTCTAATAAACACGGCCATGTACATTTGTACACAATTAGGGGGTAATTAGCAACATTTGGCTCTCTTTTTAAAACAGAAAACAAAATAGTAACATTCCCCTAGAGCCATAGTTTAGTCCCCTATCCATTATAGAAGAATACTATCTTAGCTTCCAAGAACAAAAAATTAAACTAAAAGAATATAAATTTACCATTTGTCACAAGATGCAACATCCACTCCCTTGGTGTTAAACAAATCAGTATAAGATGATGGACTCTAAGAAAGTGCAACAATCATTATACCACTACATAAGAAAAGAAATATCAGAGAATAAGGTTTGGGATTAAAAAGAAGGAACAAAAATGAAACCCAAGTAAGGAAACCCTAAATGGAAGCAAAACGAAACCCTAAACCACTTACAGAGTTCGCCGTCACCGTCACAACCACTCGCCGCCGCGAGACCAGAAGCCCATCCGCCGCAGATCCGTCCAGCACCGTAAGTCGCCGCCGCTTACGACTTCCACCTCGCCGCCGCTAGCGCACCAAACCACCGCCAGATTCGCGCCGCCCACACCCTAGATTCCAGCCCAGTCGCAGGCGAGGGACCCCGCCACCGCCGCGCCAGCCGCTGCTTCGCACCTGTAAATAAAGAGAGAGACGAGAAAAGAGAGAAGAGATAGATCAGAAGTGGAGAGAGAAAAGAGATAAGAGAGAGACGAGAAAGGAGAGAAGAGAGAAATGAGTGATCAGAGGGTAAGAAGAAGAAGAAGAAGAAGAAGAGAGAAAGAAGAGAAAGAGAGAACGTGGAAGAGGAGGGGAGAAAGAAGAAGGAAAAAAGAAAAGGAAGGGAGAAGAAGAAAGAAAGGAAAAAGAAAAAGAAAATGGCTGTGGGCCCCACCAAATTGCCAAGTGTCGCAATATCTGAAAACTTGCTCCACTAATTAGTATAGTATAGATGCGGTGGAGGCTGGTCTGCCAGGGACTGATAAGCAGAAGTGTCTTTGTATAATGATCAACAACAATAAATAATTAAAACAAAATTACACTGACCTCTTTGATATTTTGTTGCTGTTAACATGATACTTACCACTTATTTTTATTAAGGATATTTGGCATATTATTGCATAGTATTATTCATAATTTATATATGTAATGAATAATTAAAGGGAAAGAATATGATTTTTTTAGCTATATATAACACTAGGTAAGGAACCAAACTATTTACCTTGTGGGTAGTTGGGAAGAGTATAATTGGGCTTGTTCTGTATACTTAAGGCTCGTTTGGTGGTCAAGATATGATATAATAGGATAAGAGAATATGATAGGAGTAGGATATGATATGAGCATGATAAGCTGTTATCCTATCCAACGTTTGGTATACACCAAATAACCAATTGGATAAAATTATAATTTTAGTATGGATTTAAAAAAAATTATTCTAAATGTTTTCATATTTTATTAGATTTAAGTTTTTTTTTATAATTTTCATTTTTTTAAGTTACATAAAAAAATTATCCTTGTGATAATATTACATATAATTTTTTAAATTTTCAAAAGATTGTTTAACTTGAGCACCAAAAAAATATTGTTTAACTTAAATTAAATTTTTTATAATTTTAAGTATTCTTTTTAGTTTTTAATTTACATATAGTTAAATTGTTAGAATATTTTTTATATTTTTTCAGTTTTTCAAATTAATAAAAAAAAAATAGCCTTGTGACAAAATAGAAATAACTTTTAAAATAAATTATTAATATTTTTTAATTTTAAAATATTTTATATTTTATTATACCTTTTTTGTAATTATACTTTAAATTATTATTTTATTATAATTTAATTATTTTATATATAAAATATTTTTACATTTTATTATATTTTAAATGACTCTATCCTATCCTGTTGAGTTCTAACCCAGCCCTTCCCTCAGGATATAATTTTAACTAGATGGACAAGATAAGATAAGTGGCATGATTGATTTATCCTATCCTGTTGGCTCATCAAACAATAATTTCAGACAGATATAATAGCTTATTTTATCATGTTTCACTTATCTTAACCACCAAACCAGGCCTTATGTTACTTATTATGCATAGAATAAAAAATTCGTAATGATATAGTATTACCTCCAACAACAAAAAATGACAAGTGTAATGTAATGTAATTAAATAAAAGCTGAAGGAGCTAAGAGTAATTTCCTCGGACAACTAAACTAACGTACCGAACAACCGTGTCGTGGGGTTCGGGCGAAGCAAATCCATTTGCGTAATCAGCTGCCTTCCTTCCTTCTGATTCTCTGAACTCTCTTCCTCCTATCGTCCTACGGCTACAACAGGTACCTACAGAGAAAAAATCTCTCTCTTTTTATTTTTATTTTTGTATTCTTAGATTCCACTGTATTATTAACTAAAACAGAAATCATTTTATGCGAAGAAATTGTTGGTTGCCAGTTGTAACTTGCAAAGCTGTTAGCCTATTGCTGATGTTGTACACTTGTTTAATTCATTGAAGATTAAAGCTTTCTTTTCATGCATTTTCCCAACCTAAACGATTCATAAGTAACAATTTCAGTTTATCTGCGATCCTAGTGGTTGTAAAATTGGGGGTTTAAATCAGCAAATATGGCTTGATCTTGTTTGGTTGTTGTGCCCGTGAGCTGCTTCCGCTTTGCACTGTTCCTCTTTTTTTTAAGGTTTTTTTTTTTGTAGTTTTTCATTTCAAGGTGAAGCTGAGGTTTTTTTTTCCTCTGTCTTGGAGCAATATGTTTTTGATTCTGAGTTTCATTCTCTGATTTGATAAATGTCGTTACGGTCCTTACTTCAAACTATTTTAGGTGAGCATAAGAGCTTTTAGATTGGGGAAATCGGTTGTAATATCTAACCAATCAACCGTGTACTATTCTTGCTCAGTGAGATAATAAGCTGAGGATATTATTACTTCTTTTACTTCTTTATCATCTATTGGACTAGCCGATTTCACTTGAGTTCTTGGTCCCAAGTGATCAACAGTCATCAAGTTCTTTATGCTATTTCTCAATGCCTGAATTTATCCTTCACATTGGACCACTTTTAACTCAATGGAACAAGCTTTTATCTACATTTTTAATAGCTAAACAACAAGTTTGCTGGGACTTCTGATTTTGGCTGGTCTAACTCTAACATGTTGCTGGTCTTGTTTGCTGTATCAGTGCTGAATCCTTGGAGGGGAAGGGCTGGATGCTATAACATATTTTGTTTTTCTGTTTTTTGTTCTCATTTAATTTATGTAGTTTTTTATATATGTTGGTGAACCAGCCTTCGGGTGCATTTGATTTGCAAAAGGTATCAGGACAACACAGGATAGATAGGACAACACATGACAAATCCTCGAGTCACAGGACAATTCTTTGCCTTGTACATTGTTTGATGGATAATAGACAGCACAAACAAAATAATATTAAAGTTACCGGAATTCCCTTTATAATATATATTATTTAATATATAAATATACACAACATATAATTTTTTTAATTTATATATATATATATATATATATATATATATATATAAACTTGAGTTATGTGTGAATTGTGTCATTTACATAGAGAAAATCACGTGTGGAGGGGAGGAGGGGGGGAGGGGAGGAGGGGGGGGGGGGGATGTAAGGATAATTTTGTCTTTTGATAGTCTGTCCATGGGACAAAAAGTTGTCCCATGGTTTGGTAGGAGACAAAATCCCTTTTTTGTCCTGTCCCTTACTCCCTTTTTTGTCATGTCCCCTGACTACTTTTCAAATCAAACAGGGGACAAAAATTTTTGTGCTGTCCAGTCCCCTGAATTTTTGCAAATCAAATGCAGCCATGTCATACTGATATCGTTTATTTAAAGGAATTTTGAGCTTTAAATTCAGCAAACCTGGTTAGCAATATTTGACTTATGTTAGGTTAGAAGGCTAGTTAGTAAGTTAGTTAGAGGGGATTAGTTAATTACTTGGAGGGGATATAAATAAGGGAAAATAAGAGTTGAGAGGATCATTCAGACAATTGTATTTTGAGAGAAAGGGGAAACCCTTTTTGAAGGGGAAACCCTTGGAGGAGAGTTTTTCTCCTTGTGTTGTTCATTTTCAGTTTATCAATAAAATCCATCTTTCTTTTTCTCTATTTGTTATGTGGGTTCCTAACAACTTAGGTAAGGGAAGTGATGCTGATAATGCTGTCATTAGAGGACTTAATTCATATCTGATTTCTTGGTGTTCTAACTGTTTCAGAATAATTCATCATTTGTACTCATCATTATTATCTTGTGTTCCTCTGATATAGGCATGCTTTTCCTTCTTGAAGAAGGCCAGTTTCATGGATGATGGTCCTGCAAGAATAATGGTCATATCCTTGATCACTTTCAAGCCCCAACATCAACTGTAGAATCTCCTGAGAACAGAACACATTCCATTACAGAACCTGGAAGTGATATATCTTTGAGGTGTTGTTTCCTGATGGAAAAGGGAAAAGAAGAAAACAACAACCAGAAAGTCATTGAGAGAGTTTTGAGTCTATTTGAAACCAGTCACTAAATTTAGCTTTGTCTAGGTGTCGGTGCCATTTGTGGTCTCAAAGAACATTAAGGGCTGCTTTCATGTTGAAATGGTTTACTCTTCGGGGGCTGCCATGGGGCCCCAGTAATGGTAGACAGGAAAAGGTTTGCTTTGACCTTTGAGCAGGTTTTACACGTTGCACCTTTTGTCTTTGGTGAAGGTTCTGTTATATATTCTTACCAAGATAAATTATATTTTTTAGGTTGAGCTAACAGCTGCAGAAGTAGAGTCACTTCGATCAGAACTTGCTGATATAGAAGATAGGGAAGCTCAATTGAAAGCTCAGTGAGTGATCCGCAACTTTGGATTTTTGACTGTTATGGGCTTTTTTGTCTCACAATATAACATAAGTTCTAATCAATTAGCAGTTTGCTTTGGGTTGCCTTTCTTCTTGTATTTGTGTATTGCTCTTTTAGTCAGATTACTGAAGACAATGAAATAAGTAAATAACAAAGTTAGGAATTTTCAGATGCTAGCCATAGATTTGGAGTCTACACATGTTTGACTGTTTGAGCAGTAAGAATTAAATGAGATTTAAATTCCTTTTTATGTCATTGTTCATAGTGATTCTCTGGAGTTGAAATTGCTACATTGAAAATCCAGGGAAATTCAGTGTTTAATCTTTAACCAATGCATCCCTATCTGTGGGAAATTCTTGCATACCTTAAGAGACAGATGTGTTTCCCATAAATAATCAAAATCTTTTTGTTTCATACAGGTTGCAAAATATTGATGAAATTTTGCGATCAGCTTGTCTATCTGGCTATTTATACATTCGAACTGTACTGACCGTCCAAATCTCCATTTGTTTACCTTGCATCAGTTTGTGCTTCCTTATTTTATTTACTTAACAAGTTCAGTACTAATTTGCTTTTGATTTTTCTTCGTAGAGATGGGCAGCACTACCGGGAGAACCTACACCTATAGATGATACTGATGTAGATGATTGGCTTCCTCGCTTTGTTGTTCTCCATGGTGCATGTCTATACTTATATTTTTTGTGTACTGGTAATGTAGTTAGTTGTTTTCCTTCTCTTCCCCTCCTCTTCTTCTGTTTTTCCTTTTTGTTTACTACCAATTCATATTAAGTTATTTGAAGGCCGAAGTTTGTTTTTTGTTAATGTCTTTGACAAAACTAAATGTGCATATGGTTCGCTCTATCAACTATATCTATTCTTAAGCTTTCAGTTAATTCACTTTCATTTATAATAGCTGATGAAGGGGAAATTCGCAGATCCAAAGCCTCAGGACTCAACGTTTCTATCTGATATTGTTGAAGTAGAACGAATACCTAGTTTTAAGCGTGAAGATGATGAGATGCGGTATGCCTTCTATATTTTAACTCGTCATGGATTACGATATGAATGCTCAAGCAGTTCTAAGATACAGGTTTGTCCAAGTTAAGATAATTTGTTTCTTAAGAGTTATTATTATTACATTTTATAGTCTGCACGGATACTAAATAATTTACCTCCTTACTTTTAATGACAATCAACTCCTGATCACATGCAGCACACATTTTCATCATATAAAATGACGTAGTTTCTGTCCACTATTCCTTTTTCAGGTGGACTCATGGTTATCAGCTTTACAGACTAACTGCAAATTGGAATCTGATACATCAGCTCCCAATGGTTCAATTGAGATGTAAATTATACACCTTGTTTGGTGAGTTTAAGATAGCATGAAATATACCCTACTTGTGTAAATATGACACTATACATGAACCTCTTTGTAAATGTTTTTTGTACATACCACAAAAGATAGCTGTAATTGAATAGAGACTAATAATTTATTTGCCACTTTTGGTTCATTCCAGGACTTGGTTTGTCCATTAGGTTTTAAACCTTGCAACTTTGGTGATCTACTGTTTCACGTCTATATAAATTGGAATTTAGAATTGGGGTCTAAAACTGAGTTCTTATGCCGGAACCATGAATGCTTTTGGTTGGTTTTGACTTTTGATGATGGGATCATTTAAATTGAATTATGCAATCTTATGCTATATGCTGGTGGCATACTTTGTATGCATAATGTAGCACCTGAAAAAATAAATGAAGACCAAAATTGTTGAATAAAGCACGGATGCAAAAAGTGAAAACCAATTCTCACGGGAGTGCCATTCTTTATTGAGAAAGAGCTTTCTGGCTTGTGTTACACAAGTGAACTTGTTCTTTACGCTTTTTGGTGTTTAGTGGTAAGACCATAAACAAGGGATGCAGTTGTTATTTCGTACTGCTCAGGCTAAATATATAGCTTAACTGGTGCATTATTATGTACCGTAAACCTCTCTTTTCGTTGGTCATGTTATTCCCGTAATTTCTTTTATGTCAACTGTTCATCATGTGAATCGCGCATCTTGTTCGTGTAGGAAAGGAAACGAAATAATCGGTAAATTATGAGAGGCTCCCCAAAGAACCTCTTTTCTTTTCATCCCTATAAGTGCCTTTTATCATTTTTGTTCTTCACCGTCTATCAATTGGAAAAGGTGCATCCACTAGGAGGAAATGCGATCGGTTCTATTTTTCTGCACAAAAAGTAATGCACATAAAGTATTGAGGAGTTTCATTATCACTTTCAATAACAAAAAAGAATCTATCCCCCCTATCTCCTCCTTCCCTCGTCCCATACCTCTCTATTTTCGCCATCCTTTAACAAAATTCTAAAACAGTAAACGGTTAACTTATTTTATCAAGTGCCAAACTTCTCATGTGTTGTATATTTTTAGTTGGAAGTATTAATTAAAGTTTATGAAATAATGGAGCATCCCAATGATGAATATTGCATAAACCGCAGAGATTATGGGTTATGACGAGAGAGAGAGAGAGAGGCACTCCAGTTGGGTCAGGTAGCACGTGGTGGATGAAGCCCATAATGTCGGGGTAGGGTTTGATCTAACCAATAAAATTAAAGTGAGTTGGATCCCTTACCCAACTAGTCAACTACCCAACCCAAGTGCCAGAAATGAAAATGAAAATAAAGCTAAGGATCAAACTGAAAAAAGGAATAAGTGACCTAACAATCTAACATGTATTTTTTACGAATGAGACAGACATACAGCAGCAGACATCATTTCTGATTTATTTGTACCAGTCTACCACTGAATACTGATCTTCGTCTTTGTGTCAAGCCGTGGAAGGAAGATGACTTCTCAGGTTTGCAGATCCGCTTCTAGAGCCGTGAGGTCCCTTCTCTCTGCTTCTAAACCCTCTCGCTTTTACTCTGGTACGTGCCCCATATTCACTCTTCTCAAATTCGCAGCACAAATATTGTTTTTGTAGTATTTGATTACAACATGATTGAAAATAATGTCTTGGCTGTCTGTTCAATCTTGATTATCCATCCGTCCAAGCTTGTCACGTGTCAATGTCCCGACAATTCTTTGTTAGGTGATGTTAATTCGTTTGTCTCGTTGGTCTGTTTGTACTTTTCTATGCTCCTTTGTTGCTTAATTTTATCATTATTTAATTTAATGTTATTAGGTGTCTCAGTCAAAATGATAATTTTTATCTCGTATTGCCTTGTGTGCAATGCAAATTAGATCTAGGTTGAGTTTCTCTGAGCCTTCATTATCTTTGCAGAAGGGCGTGCAGTAGGTGCTGCTGCCGCCACTAAAGTGCCGTTTTTTGCTTCAACTTATGGGAGGGCCGGTTCTGGAAGTGGACCCGGAACATGGATTTCAGGAGCTCTCGCTCTTCCTGCTGCAGGTTTGGACAAGATTGACCTTTTCAAAATAAGACTTCCACTTTCTGTGTTTTATTATTTGGCAACTGTATAAGTACATGGAGAATGAAGACAAACAAATATATTATGAATTGATTGAATTGCCATGTCTTGTCTTGCATGCAAGTTTGCCAACTACAATTTATCCTCCTATATTTCTCTTTGTATGTTATTGAAAAGGAGATGATGGCTCTTTTGTCAAAAAGGTAATTGTAAAGAATCTGGGGTTGTTGGATAAAAAGGAAGAGAGGACCCATGTGCCATGATCTACCTTAGCATTTTGGGTTCTGTTTCGGGACCTCTTCTAAGTTAATTGCATTGTGCTTTGGTAGAGTCCAAAGATATCTTAAAGCTAAATATTTTGGATGTAGACATGTAGTCTAGATTTGATTACTTCCCTTAATAATCCAATGTTGGACATGAATTTGATTATTTCAACACTTCGATCGAGCCTCTAAAGTGATCAGTCCATCCTTATTCTTTTAACCCATTCAAACATTTTGGTGCCAGCTTCTTCCTTTTTTTAACAGATAAATTGCATTGCAAAAGCTGTTGAATCATTAACATTTTCTTATATTGTGTGCGCGTGCCATGAATATCAATCTTCCTACCAGATTGCGTTATTCATTTATATAGGATATGTTATCAAAGCAAAAGCAAATAGTTTCCACTAGTTAGCTTTGAAGTTTTAACAAGACCTTGAGTGTCTGCTTTATGCTATGAATCTTATTTCATTTGTAAGTTGGTTCTTAATATTGCATACTATTAGTGTGCATCCTTTAAGCGTATATTCATATTTTTTCCACTAATTTTTCTTCTTCTATTTTTTGCAGCTTACTTTCTCCAAGATCAGGAGGTGCATGCTGCTGAGGTATGCTTAACTTCTCCAACTGCATAAGCATGTTCATTTTCAATGTCGTCTTTGATTGTTTTCTTTCTTTATATGATTCTTATGTGGGAATCATGTGTTCATTTTTTCCTACCCAGCTGGAGCGTACTTTCATTGCTATTAAGCCTGACGGAGTGCAGAGAGGGCTGGTAAAGTGAAACTAGATTGCATTTCTTTGTGATTTGTTTGTGATATACAACTTTGTCTTCACCTGGTGCCATATGGATATGGTCTTGGTTCCTCCCACTTTGGGGTTTTCGTGTTGTTATTCCCCACTTAAATATGTTTAATTTTTGAGATGTTTCGTTTGCAGATTTCGGAGATTATATCTCGTTTTGAGCGGAAAGGATACAAGCTTGTGGGAATTAAAGTACTAATTCCTTCCAATGAATTTGCCCAGAAGCATTATCATGACCTGAAGGAAAGACCTTTCTTCAGTGAGCTATGTGAATTCCTAAGCTCTGGCCCTGTTATTGCAATGGTTAGAATTGACTCAATCTCTTGATTTTGAGATTGGAACATACAATTTGATGTTCCTAATCCATCTTATTTCCCCCAAAAAAAATTCATGTCGCAGGTCTGGGAAGGACAGGGGGTCATAACCTACGGCCGAAAACTAATCGGAGCCACAGATCCGCAGAAATCAGAGCCCGGAACTATTAGAGGCGATCTGGCTGTCATTGTTGGAAGGTAATTTTTTACAAAGAGACATGCTACTTTCTTGCTATATATGCATTGTCCATTACTTGATCATCACATTCTGATAATGACCCGTGCCTGCAGAAATATCATCCATGGGAGTGATGGTCCAGAGACTGCCAAAGACGAGATTAATTTGTGGTTTAAGCCAGAGGAGTTGGTTAATTACACTAGCAATGCGGAGAAGTGGATTTATGGTGTCAACTGATTCTTTCTCTCACCCATTTGGCTTGACATGAAGCTTAATCTATAATAAGGAATGAGGAGGGAAGCACAATTTTGTAATAAATTATTTTTCTTTGGTGAGAACCAAATAGCAACCATAACTCTAGAAGCCATGAATAAGCAGAATTGAGAATAATACGTCAGCACTAATAAATCTATTTCCCTGTGTTAGGAATTAGATTATTTAATTTCGTCTCTCAGGTGAAGACTGCCTGTGACAATTTCTTTGTAAGATACTTAAATCTTACCCATAAATCAAAAAGAAAAAAAATAAGCATCACGCATTTATTCTATAAAAGAAAACTGAAGCGGAAAAGGGGAAATTATCAGAGTATGTAGTGGAGTTGTTTATCGACTTTCTGTGACTGAGTGGTATGAATTGCGCCGTTGGTGTAGTCTATACGGTATCATTTTCCTTTCAGGCATTAGTTTTCTTCATCTGGTCCGATTGAACAAATTCACTGATATTGATATAAAGAAGAGTGCACTTGTTAAGGAACAAAAACTTTATAAGCTTGCTAAAAAAACGGTTGAGCTACCTTTTTTTTTTATCCGTTATAAATTTTCTGCAATAAAGTTAGCCGATTGAATTTGTCAAACAGGCTATATGAATCTTGTAGATGTTATTATATTTTTAAATTGTGATAAATTTCTCATTCCCCTCTAAGCATTTTAAATATAATAAAAAAACTAGCATATTACCCCTGCTGAATATTTTAAATATAATAATAAATATTGTATATTCATAAATAAAATAATTTTTAAATAATAAAAAATTTGTCTATATTTTTAAAAAATATAAATTTAATTTAATGCATAATTAAAAAATTAAAATATTGGGAGTACAATAAATAAAAGTAAATGCATATTATCGATAGATATAATATATAATTGATAGTAGTAATAGATTACGAGCCCGTTTGCTTAATTAAAAATAATTGATTTTGTTATAAAATAATTTAGTGATTATTTTTAGAGATTTTTAAAAAAAGCAGGATGTTTGTTTACAATCATAAAAATCATTTTTTTAAAAAATAGTTAGTTATACACTTGATTTTTTTCCAGAAGCAACTCAAAACTGCTGCTTTTTATTTTAACATCAAAAATGATTTTTTTTCTGCTTCTGATTATTTTCAGAAGCAAAAACAACACACTAAAAACATAAAGAGATTATTTTGTGTTTAAAAAGTATAATTTTTTTAATAAAATAAACAATAACAAATGGACTCTACATGACATTAATAAAAGTTTTTTGTGCTTGTTTTTTAAGATGAGATAAATGAAAAGGCAAGTTGAAAATAGCTGAGAGGACTTGAACCACGTTAAAAACATGATCATTTAAAAGTAAAGACAGCAAAAAGAAAAGGAAACTCGAGAAGGTCCAGTTAATTTTTATTTATTTATTTTATTTTTGTTTTCTTTTACAGAGAGTGTGGCTAATAATCCGCCTCTGGTGTTTTGGGGATCGAAATAGAGATCCGGTGAACTCACCGCCATCTACATAACATAAATACCCTTTCCCTTTCACCTCCTTTTACGATTACATCATCGCTTTCTTTCTCTTCGTTTTCTTATAGGTTTCAAATTACCAACCAAAACTCTAGCCAAGTTCCGTGCGATTGCAACATCTCCAGTCGTTGAATCTCACCTTAGCCGAATTGTAAGCCTTCCTCTCTTCTATACGCAATTTTTAGCACTGAAAATTGAATTCTTGATAAACAATTTTTTAACTAGGAAAGGGATATAGTTTCGTTCTTTCTTTCTTTTTAAAATCCATTAGGAATTGAAGAGTTCAAAACCTTTTGTTATTTTTATTTAAAAGAATCAAAGATGTTTAATAATAATCGGTTTTTTAGACGGTGTTGAAGTTCTATCGATTTATTCTATTAACTATGTGTGTCTGTTGATTTTCTTTCCACGATTGTGTTGTCTGTTCAACCAATATATGAATTCCAAAGGATAACTTATTACTTGCTCCTTTGCCTGTATTTAGAGTTCTATGTTCATTCGTATACCGTGTGTGATGATTAATTGTCGAATAAACTCGATGTTGTTGCTTCTTTACTCTTTCTTGACAAATCTTGGGATGCAACCCTTGTAAATTTCGTAACTGGCCTAGTTTAGGTATAGTTCTTTGGTAGTTCTAAATTTTTATTTTCTCTGGATATCTGTAGTTGTATTAACTTCTTTATGCATTATCAGATGGCTGCCAAACCTCTTACAACCCAAGCAATTGCACTTACAGAGAAGAAGATGGACATGAAACTAGGTCTGCCCAGTAAAACCTTTTGAAGCTTCTTTCTAATATTTCGTCTGATATATCTAATATTCTAATTCTAATATCTATCATCTGATGATATTGACAGATGATATAATCAAAATGTCTAAAAATTCAAAGACTGGGAAGCAAAAAAGGGTTCCGGTAAGAATTTGTTCTGCAAAATTGTTTGCCATTTTTTATCATATGATACTCCTAAGTTGTTGTGTTGTAATATTCATGGTGGTTACCTTTCACTTTATACTTGTGCCCACACAGAACAAAAGCCAAAAGTTCACAAACAATTTTACTCAAGATAAGTCTTCAAAGGTGCAGCGTTATATGGACTCAAGATCTTCTCTTAGACAGGTGTGTAAGTTTTCGAAGCAGTCATTTGAAGAAGGTTCTTTCTAATATTGCTTATGTGTATTTGTTTCTAATATATTTGTCTTTAAATATTGTAATCAGGCGGCTCTTGCAAAAAGAAGGTCTAATTTTCAGGGAAACCAATTTCCTGTTACAACTGAGGTTGCACGAAAAGCTGCTACTGCCCCTCTGCGCAATAGAGTTTCTAATCGTAATAGGGTGGCTAGCTGGAATAAAGCAAGGTATCATATTCTATTTAATTGTTATTTGACATATCTTAATGGTTAGAATGGGAGACATGGATGTGCCTGGAAGTTGTGGCATTCATAACAATTATGGTGAATTTTCATTATTGCAGGTAAAACATGGCCCATCTTAATGTGCCTTCCGTATATAAGATTTTTTTTCTCTGCAAAAAGGAGCCAGTTTGACATCATGAGTGAGGGCCAGCCACATGTTTATGGAATTCTCAATTGAATGCTTGCATGATAATTCTATCGTGCAAACTCTTCATGGTTTGAGTGGGTTAATGTTGAATGTCAGTATGGATTTCATGCTAGATAACTGGAGTTATATTGGTTGAGCTGGCTGGTGATTCAAATGGAATACTAGTTAGATGCAGTCTGGTTCAGTTGAATCACGTTGTTAGAAATGATAACTTAGGACCGTTCTTTCTGGAATATCTCACCCTTTCTGGAGGATGGTACCATCACATATGCACAAAAGTCAGGACACAATGTCGCCAATTTTAGTGGCTTGTCCATGTGGAAAAACCAACTCTGCATTATTTCAGTTGTTTAGAAGAAAATGTAGTGATTGTGGCACTTATATCTAAGCATGTTTTTTCTTAGAACTTAACCATTTTGAAGGGATGAGTTCATGTTAGCATTACATCATGCTCAGTCTCTTTGAGATTCGTTGCTTCATTGTGAGAATTGCTACTTTTCTTTGGCTGTCAGTATTGCTTGCACTTGGGTTGTGATTTTGAAGGGATGAGTTCATGTTAGCATTACATTATGCTCATTATCCTTTAGACTTGTTCCTTCATTATGAGAATTGCTACCTTTTCTTTGGCTGTCAGTATCGCTTGCACTTTGGTTGTGATTCTTGCCGGTTTATCCATTTGCTATAAACCTCTCCACTTTGATATGATATTGGCTCTCTCTGAACACCTGATGGTTTCTCCCTTGAGTAATGCTGCAAGGATGTATGCACTTGCTATGCAGCATGAGATCAATTTCTCCACGAAGCCCTTCCATACATAGTACCACTTTAATATTGTGTGTTGACTGATTCTTAGTTACTGTTTTCAACAACTAGCCACATAATTGAAAAGACCTTGGTTCATTTTGTGGATAAAGAAGAAGAAAAAATTGTGATCAAGAATATGGATTCACTTCTTCATGGGTTTCTCTTTGAATAAAACTGTGGTTGGCAATGAAGTAA
Source organism: Echinosophora koreensis (assembly GCA_035048595.1). Taxonomy (NCBI): domain Eukaryota; kingdom Viridiplantae; phylum Streptophyta; class Magnoliopsida; order Fabales; family Fabaceae; genus Echinosophora; species Echinosophora koreensis. Next base: position 13,432,132 of record JAPCYP010000003.1, on the reverse strand, counting down.
GTCAATGGAGAGTTCTTAGTCTGGTAAACATTGTGGGAGGATGATGATATCTAAATACTTGTTTCAAGTTCTCAGTCCTCTGAGTGGTGCCATGCAGTGGTTGCCAGTGGGGAAATTGCTTCCTTGTAACCAACCATGCAGATAAATCCTATTGCTACGTTACAGTGATATGATCTTTGTGGCAGCTTTAAGGTCTTAGTGGTCCGCTTGCATGACAGCCTCCATGGTATTACGCAGGTCTGGACTGTAGTAAGTTTCATTTAAGTTGTTGGGTTCTAGTACAAACTCCAGATGAGGCTGCAACTGAGAGGTTTCTGTGGGAGATTTTGGAAGTTCTTCACTGAGTTGGTCTTCAATTATGTAGCCAGTGTTGTATATTTTGTTCTTTCTTTATAGTTCGATATATATAGAATCTGATGCTACAAGACTCGACTTTTCTAGTAAATGAAAGGTTATCGAGTATTGTCTGTTACCATTTACAAAAAATAATTGGTGATGCTGAGCAGTGAGCATCTTGGTGCTACTCAATGATTTTGATGGAGCACTTTGAATGAATTGTGTTCCTATCCTTTTTTTTTCTGCTGCAGATTTCGAGTTTTTGCGGGACAAAGAAGGGCTGCAAGTGGAGCTTTTGAAGCAAAGGTGTGACAATTTTCTGTACTGGTTTATTGTATGTTTTCTAGCTTTGTATGTTACGTTTAAGATTAACAATGTCAACTTTCTTAAGGAAAGAGTGCTTCCTGTTAATGTAACCGATATGACCAGTGGAAGTATCTGTAAAGCTGGCTGTGGGAGTTGAGGTTGACAGTTTGAAAATGTGAGGGTAAAGGGGGTTTTGTAGATTTAGTGGAGCAATGGAGTAATCACTTTATGCTGGAAAGTGTTTTGGTCCTTGTGAATCCCAATTGAAGTGCCTTTTTTTAATTTGTTTGCTCTATAAGTGAACATTCGTAGTCTTAACTCTTACGACAACTTGACATTTTAAGGTTTGCAAAGCTCATTTAAAATTCAGCTTCATCAATGTGCAAAGCTGAAAATTCATGTAAATTTGTGTGCAGCAACCACTGCCTTCCCAGCAGCAGCAGGAGAATGTGAATACAAAGCAAAGGCCTCAGACGTTGGATTCACTATTTGCAAACATGAAGGAGCAAAGAATGAGAGTTCTGTCGAGGCAGAGTAATGATGTGCAGCGCAATGGAGGTGGGAATAGGAGGCCCCCATGGGTAAGAGGTCGATTTGGCAACTAACGGACTGGCTGGCAGATTGGACTGCTGCATCCTCCTGCTTCGCGTGTGCAGAGAGATGCATAAAAATATTTTCCCCCTTAGTTGGAATATTCCCTTTTCATTTGAATGCAGTTTACTTTTGTTCATTTGCGTCCGTTGTATAGTAGTTTTTTCCATGGCATAATGATGTTTTACTGGTTCTTGTTTGTGATCTATATGCAACTCCAGCAGTTACATGTCATTTGAATGTCCGCGTTAGATACATTGCCTATTGGATGGCCTATCAAGAAACCCTCGTTGAATCCAAGCCGACATCGATTTCGTAAATAGCATCTATTTATATATACTTTGTCGCGTATTAGGATTTTTCTTTTTTTTTTTTTATGGTGGATGTCGCGTATTAAGATATAAAATTGCTGGAAGCCTAGATCGGGATTTGGCTTCTCTCCAGCAACTTTCTCCAGCAACAATCCTCACCCCACCCCACATTTAATCCAATGGCCCAAACATTTTTATTAAACATTAAAAAAAAAAAAACCCCACATATCCCTAATCTGATCCCAAATGATCCACCTCCCTCCCTCCCTCACTCACACTCCTCTCCAACCTCACCACCCCATGCCGCCGCTGCCTACCCCAAGTTGTTGCCGTCGTCGGTGAAACCTTCTCCACGCCTCCTCCCCTATTTTCTCTCCAACTCCATGCGTCTCCTCCCCTTCTCTAAGCTCTGTCATCGCTGCTTCCTTTCTGGCCATTGCGTTCCTCCCCAATTTGTCTCTCCAACTTTGCGCGCCTCTTCCCCTACATGGCTCCCTCTCCCCCTGTTGGTGGCAAATGGCAGCACCACCAGCTCCGTCGCTTCAACATCCACGAGTGGTATCGGGTCTCTCTGCTCATCTCATTTAATCACAAATCAGTTCAACCTTCACCAAATCCAGAAGGAAAGGGACACTGACATTGAAGCTAAGGAAAGGGAGAGGGACAATGTGCAATGTGCAGCTTTGCTATCTGATATCAACATAGCATATGGAGGAGCACGTGATGGTAGGAAAGGCAGCAACGAAGGAAATGGCGGCGGAAATAAAGGAGAACGAAGGAGAAGGAGATTGTTGCTGGAGAGAAGCCAAATCCGCCTAGAACGCACAAACTGGGATTGTAAACAACGACCAAGGTTAAGCTTCTCGCCAACTCTGATCAGATGCATAAATTAATTAAATTTATAAATTTATATTTAACATTAAAGTGTTTTTTAATTTAAAGGTATTCTCCTTTCTAAGTTTTAATTAAAAAGTGTTATTTTACATATCAATGAAAATTTGTCCTTTTAATTTATTTGATCATTTATCAATAATTAGCAATCCAATGGAATGATATTATATAAATATAAATATTATACCTGAATTGATAATAATAATAATAATAATAATAATAATAATAATAATAATAATAATTATAATAATACTAATTTAAAACTTAAAAGGAAATATATATTATAGTAATTTAAATTATAAAAAAATATTATATCATTCATATTTAAAATCTAGAACTAAAAGATATGGTACACGAAGCATTATTGGTGGGAGTTTAATTTCTATGTATTATTAATGTAAGGGATTTTTAGTTTTTTACATTGTATAATAACATCTTGACACATTAACATTGTTATTTTTTTTTAGTTATTAAATATATATCAAAATATTGCTGGGTGTCTGTGTAAAAAAATTTATACTATAGTGTATACAATATATGAAATGACTATCGTTTCCTTTTTTCTATTTATGTAGTAACTTGTCCTTATAGTGTTAACTAGCAGTTGAGAGACATGGATCTTCAAACAAATGGTTGATGAGGGACATGGATATTCAAACCAAGTTATGAGTTCTGCCCATAATTTAACTATATCTTTATCTTTATATATATAAAAGAAAACAAAACTAGGCTTAACCTAGGGATAATTTGGGTAATTTAGTAAATTTATCTAAAGACAATTTGGGTAAACTGTTGGGTTTCACGTTTCAAAACCGCCAACTTCAATAGTAAAAGGAAGGAAGTCTGGGATTTTGTCGAGGGTTAACTTAGGGATAACTTAGTAAATTTATCTAAAGATAACTTGGGTAAATTGTTGGGCTATTTCAAAACTGCCAACTTCAATAGTAATTAGCTTTCAATTTACTGAATTGTTACATTTTTATTGCATTAAAACCAATTGATCTTCCTACCGCTACAATTACATTTGTGAGAGTGAGAGGTTTAGTTGCAAAGTTTAAGTATATTTCGCAACCAATATTTTCACAAGTGCAGTTGTATGTCACAATATCAACGATTATCTCACGTAGTGTATTGAAGATACTAATATGTGAATATGAAGGCCAAAATTCAAACATTACTATAAATGTGGTATACAAAGAAGTATATCAGAATTTAATCAAGGCGAGTTACTCTAAAATTATTATATTTATTGGTTGTTTAAGTATAAATCATACACTTATTAGTTCATTTTCATTCTAACAAGGACTTCACCAAACTATATTACATATAGAATTGTAATTATCCAGAAGGTTTTCCTTTTTAACTAATATGATTTACTTAATTCATGTCACGATAATAATTTCAATTCTTCCACTTCGAGTACTCATTTTATTAAACAAATATATTCACAAACACAATATAAAATAATAAGGTTTAAATAAGTTTTTGATCTCTACAAAGTTCATCAAATTTGGTTTTGGTCCCTGTGAAATTTTTTCTTAGGTTTTCGTCCCTGTACTCTCACAAATTTTGCAAATAGTCCCTACCGTCATCTTTTTCCGTTATCTAGTACTCATGGGTATCGAGGTAATTTTATTTTACTGTCCGACTTGCTGTAAAATTTGGCCATAAAATAGAAACAACATCATATATTAGGGACATAAGGTTAAAATTGTTAAATTCCTTCATTTTGTATGATATCTAGTACTCAGGGGGTACCGAGGTAATTTCTCGTTCTTGTCCGACTTGCTCCAAAATTTGGCTAAAAAGTAGAAATAAAATCATACATTAGGGCCATATGGTTAAAATTGACAAAATTATTCATCTAGTATGATTTCTAGTACTCAATAGTAACAATAGGGACTATTTACAAAATTTTAGAAAATACAGGGACGAAATCCTAAGAATTTTTTTTACAAGAACTAAAACCAAAATTGATGAATTTTCCAGGGACTAAAAGCTTATTTAAACCAAATAATAATTATATTTATTCCAAAACACTAGAAAGGTCTTAGTTCTAGTTATTATCAAGAGAAATTGCACTAAATACCTTTTAGGCTTGTCTTAATGACACACCCCCCCCCCCCCCCCCCCCCCCCCCTCTAATAACGTGTATTGCAGTCATTTGCAGTCCCAAACAACATGTGTATTGCCCATGCTACACATTTTCTTTTTCTTTTTTGGATAACACATGCTACACATTTTCGTTAGTCTTTCCAACAGAACATTTGCAAAAGGAACGTGAGTGCAACGCGGAGTGCAAAATAGGGGAAGAACAAATAACGATGGCGATGGGGTATGTGCGTGTTGTCATAACAATTCTTTTTTTTTTTTTAAATGGACATTAGGCAAAAGGAACGTGAGTGCAACGCGAAATGCAAAATAGGGGAAGAACGAATAACGATGGTGTATCTGCGTGTTGTCGTAACAAATCTCTAAGGAGTGCAACTTTTCCTATTTTTAATGATTAATCAATGTTATGACATATGAGTGAGTATAATAAGAATAGATAAATGCTAACTAGCATCCTAAAGACAACGTTTATCCAATGTGATATAGCCATACAATTATTTATTGTTGCCACATTATTAGTTTTTTTTTTCCCCCTCAATGCCACATTATTAGTTTTTTTTTGACAAGGCCACATTATTAGTTATTACTAGTATTACAAGAAATATATTCATAAAAAAAATATTACTAGAAATATACAAGTGGAAGCAGGTTGAATTACAGGAGTGACGCAATTGATGGATTAAAAATGATAATATTATTGAACATTGAACCACTTCCAGATTATTTATTTATATTTAATCATAATTTTAATTTTTGATTTATAAGATTATAATTAATTAATAAAATGGATAAATAAACAGTCTCGATGTCTCATCTAAGAAAAACATAATTTTTTGAATAAACCATGTGAGTGGTCCATAATTGTCTTCACTCTTTTCAATGATACTGAATCAAATTTTTTTTTTTAAATAATCAACGGCCTCAATAGCGCAACATCCAAAGACAACAATAGGAAAGAAAAATAAATAAAATTATCAATAAATAAATAAAAAAAATAAAAGTCATGTAGGAGCCGAAAAAAACTTCTGCCCTTGAAAATCAACTACCGACACATGCATGACTTCTCATCTCTGTTTTTTTATATGAGAATATGAGATGATGTCACATTTCTTGAGCTAAACATGAGGATTTATACTTAAGAAACCCAATTTGGGTGAAGGCTGATGTTTGTCAATTTTCCATAGTATGTGTTTGGACGAGGTATTTCAAAATTCCAAGAAATTTGAAATACAAGGCAATTCAATTACTTCAATTAAATTACTTTGATTTTGAAAATACTTTGTTCGTATAGGATAATAAAAATATTTTGTATTTTAAATTCTTGTTTGGATAAAGCATTTCAAGTACCTTCAATTACATTTTTTTTTTAATATTCATTTAAAAAATTGAGATTTCAACTGTCCGGGAGCCGACGCCTCCACATCGGGTGTCCGGGGGTCAGTGCCTCCCGCATCGACTGTCCGGGGGATGGCGCCCCCGCATCGAGTGTCCTAGGGCCGACGCCCACCCCCACCCCACCCCCCCATCCGGGTCGGCCCCCGCACCAGGTGTCCGAGGGGCTGGTGCCACCCACCGTGTGTTCGGGGGGGGGGGTGCCCCCCACCGGGTGGACGCCCAGGTGGAGCGGGGGCCGGGCCAGGTCTGGGTGGTTCGGGAGTCGATGTCGGTGGTAGGTGGCACATGAGTAAGGAGAGGGAATTTCAAAATGCCACCTCTTTAGGTGGTATTTCAAATTCCTCAAATTTACCTTAAAGAAAATACCCCATTAAAATCCCTTTATTTCTTAAATCCTTTATATTTAATATCCAAACAAAGTATTTTAGAGTGAGGTATTTTAATTACCCTCTTAAAATACTTCACCATCTACAAATACCCCATCCAAACACACCCTTAGGCTATCTTTGGATTGGTGAAAGGGGACAGAATAGAACAAAATAGAACATAATGGAGTAAAACTTTCATTCAATTGTTTGGATATCATCATCTCAAAAATGGATGGAATAGAATAGTTTTAACTCTTTTGTTTTTATATTACCCTTATTTAAAAATATTAATATTTAATTTATTATGTCTTTGAGATGGAACCCATACCACACCACACATCTCCAAAAGAGATTATGTCAGGTTTCCTCGTCTAAGCATCAACATGTCGTTGAATTAGTTGAAGGAGAAAAACAAGAAAAGCCAACATGTTGATATTTTGATTCTTTAACACGTGTAAGATCACATAGGTTAGAAAAATCGATTTTATTAATAAAGAACGATGGACATGTACAGCTAACATCAAATCAAATTATTTAATAAGTTAATGCAAACAAATTAAAATACATTTTTGTTGAAGCAAAATCAAAAAACAAATTTTAGAATGAGTATGATTTCAAAATACATTTAAAATCATACTTATTTCAAAAACAATGTTTGAGCGGGACTTCTTTTAACGGTATTCTTTTGCGACGAAGGCTAGGGTGGGAAACCCTCACATGTCTCCCACAGTGGGCAAGGGTACTTCAGCAAGGAAATTTTTATTTTTGGTCATTCTGTATTTCCCGGTTTGCCACACCACCCCACCCCACCCCACCCCTCTACCCAATGCAAATCTGGTCACCATCGCCCACCCCCACCACTCTCATTTCCCCACCGCACCAGCCGTGTCGGCAACGTCGTTAATGTCGATTCGTTTGCCACCCACCCCACCCCTCTTCGTGCCTCCACCGCCATGGCTCTGGAGTGCGTCCCCGCAGAGATCTGTAGGCGCTCCATATCATCATCATTCCGAGCATTATCCTTCATAACACCATTCCAATTCATAGACAAGCCATTCCGGGGCAACGACAACGACAACATCACTTGAAAATAACTTAGCAACCCAGGCAAAACCCAAGGATCGAGAAAGAAACGCAAATAATAAAGATTCACTGGTTTTCTAAACGATGCACAAGATGTGTCATATGGGGTTGAAATAACGAAACAAACTCCTCTATTACAATTTCATCTGTTTCTTTTCTTCTACTCGTCTATTAGCTTCCCCAACTCTGCATTCCCTTTATTTGAAGTAGCATTTTTATCCTAAAAGGCAAAAATTCAAAATCACAAGTTTGTGTAGCTGAATCTAATTTGGCTTGTGTTGTGTTGTGTCGGATCTGTTTATCTCTATTTTTTTTTTTTTTAGCTTTATTGAATCCCACTTGAATTGAATTGATGAATCTGAGAGGTATAATGTTAGAAGTTAGGATGCTAATAGTTGAAATTTTTTTGACCGCGAATGAGAAATTGGTGTTCCCTGTGGAGCGTCGCAAAGGGAAAACAACTTTATCAGATAGAAATTGGGATTGATTCCATCGTCATGGTAGCGGATGGCTTGAGGGAGGAGGGTGGGAGAAGGAGATGGGATAAATTTTTAAATTTGAAATGGTTAAAGGATTTAAAATAATCAAACTGTTGCATACAAACCCTTGCCCACGGTGGGAGACATTTGAGGGTCCAGCCTTCGCCTTCTTTTGCACACAAATTTTGAAATCAAAATCGACATCATATATTTATTTAAGGAATACTAAATAATTGGCCATGCTCGTCCCTAATGCACATACCAAAAGACGTCCTCCCAGTATCTTTGAAAAAGGAAACATCCACGTTACATTTATAAAAACCCCGTGTGGGAGCCATCCAACAAGTCTGGCGCTCACTAGCTTCACGTCGAGCATCATAATTCAAAGCTTGGGTATTCAGCAGGTTATTTTTGAAGTGGATTGCCAAGTAGTAGCTGATTCGTTTAACAAACAAAGTGAAGATATTTCTGAATTTAGCCATATTATTCAAGCTTGTAATGCCTTTTTTTCTTCTTTCTCAAACTGTAGAATAAGTTTTGTTAGGAGACAAGCAAATGATGTAGCATATAACTTAGCAAAGGCGACACTATTTTCTGCTAGTCCCACTTATTATTATGTTGCACCACTTTGTATTTCTTCCTTGATTATTAATGAAATACATTAAGAGCTTTTATTTTAAAAAAAAAAAGGAATACTAAATAAAATGAGTAAATCGAATATATGAATTTGTTGACCAATCCAAACCTAATTTCATTTAGAAGTCTCTTTATGAGAGAGTAGAGACGTCAGACAACTAAGGAAGAGGCAGATAACCAGGTATCCATACTCTCTCTCTCTCTCTCTCTCTCTCCTTCATAGTCAACACCGCATTGGTAGAGTAGACGCCACAAAGTTCACCAAAACCGCTAATAAAAGAGAAAGAAACCAGTCCCTGTCTTCGCAACTACCTTTCTCTACTGCTATATTCTCCATTCCAATAATTCCATAGACATAGATAGACACATAACATAGAGATGGCAGAGAAGAGATTCATCATAGAGGTTGAGAAAGCAAAGGATGGGAGCGAAGGGAGGCCATCGATGGGACCTGTGTACCGCAGCCTCTTCGCCAAGGATGGTTTCCCTGCTCCTATCCAAGGTCTCGATTGCTGCTGGGATGTTTTTCGGTTAGTCTCTCTCGCTTTCGATTTTTTGATATTTGAATTTGACTTGCTCAACTCAATTCATTCATACATGTATATGCTCTGGATTTGATAGTGGAGAATTGAATTGAAGCTTTTGTAGCTCGATGCAATCATCGAGGTTTCTAAGTTCATAATTCAGTTGATTTTATTCCGCTGAATACGCAGATAGATATCATAACCGTTTCTTTTAGTTTCTTCGCTTTTTGTTCGATGCGAAGCAGACCTCCCTGATCTGTGTCAGGTTTGGTCGATTTTCATTGTCATGTATCTATTTGGAGCAGTAACGGTAGTCATATCGTAAACTATAGCTTGTTATTCATATTCACCAGTTTTTTTTTTTTTTTTTAAATATTGTTGAATTTTTCATGCGCACGAAGATCAATTGAACTTACGGCTTAATTTGACTTGATTTAGGACTCGATAGTCCACCACTAATATTTATCCAGCTTTCTATTAGATTCAACAGAATTTAGGACTTGCATTGGTAAAATATTAGTCATTTCAGTTCTGAATGTGTAGTACTTTTACAGATTATCTGTTGAGAAATATCCAACAAATCCAATGCTTGGTAGCCGGGAAATTGTGAATGGAAAGGTAAACTCTCTTTCGATGTCTCTAAGCTGTGTTTTGGAAATTTTCTTGCCATTGATTGAAATTGACCACAGATCACTTATATCTTTTAGCTGACTTAAATGCACAATTTTCAATAACTCTTTTATAGCCTGGCAAGTATAAGTGGCAGAGTTACAAAGAAGTATATGACCTGGTGGTGAAAGTTGGGAATTCCATCCGCAGCTGTGGTTATGGGCAAGTAAGTCAGCTATGTCTTTCTTGTCAGAAATGAAACCATGTTTTGCTTTTTTGTTGTTTTAATAATATTCTCTTCTTTAACATGTTATTCCAATTCTTGGATTATCAGTACATGGTGGGTTGTTCAGTTGTGCTGTTATCAAGTGGCGGATCTTAAATAAAAATTTCCTTCCCCCCTCTAAAACTTGAAAGTTATAAGCATTATAATATGAATTAGTATAGTTAACTTAAAACACTATCACCGATAATATATTTTTTATTTTGACCCTCTAGTCATAGTCATACTGTAAACAATATGTTATAAGAAAGTAAAACTATCACCAAACAGTTCTTTAATCTCTAGTGATGTAGCCATCAATTTCTCAAACAAAGGCTTAAAAAAAGAAACTTTCCAAACTTTGAAGCCATCATGGTAAAATTAAAAGACAATTGACTTTTATGTTAAAAGTTCTATCATTGGTGAATTATCTTAAATGGCTACAAGGAAAACACTTGTCTTTTTTAAATAAAAAATGTCAAAGAATCCTATTCAAAGGCTGAGAGTTGATCTCTCAAGCAATTCAGTTTAATCTCATTCAGTTTTCTCAAGTAATATGCTGAAGGGCAGCACTTCTGGACGTTATCTTGTGTATATCAGCTAAAAAACAATATAATTATATATATATTGATACTGTTTATTTTTAAAAAAGAATTTTTTTGGAAGGAACGAAGCTGTCCCGCTTTGCCCTAAGAAGCTCTGCCAATGCTGTTATTTCGTATCAACATTGACACGTAACGTGCATGGTTCCATACATTTAGGCGTTCCATAAAAACACTTGCCTTTTTTGAAATATCCTGAAACGTTCCTGTAGGTTGAGCGCCCTGTTCAAGGAAATATATGATAACGGGAATATTTAAATAGATTTGATTCTTTATTGGATTATAAAAACCGACTTTCCGAAGATCTCTTCCCTCTCTTCGGGATCGAACATCAATTGCAACGATTCGATAAACAGCTCATTGGGATAGATATAGATAAACAATACCCCCCTAGAAACGTATAAGAAGTTTTCTCCTAGTACGGCTCGAGAAAATTCAAAATAACTAGTGTCTATGTATAAAATTATATGATGTTAAATAGATGAAAAAAATCATCAAATCAATTAGACTATAATTTAAGTATTTTTTTATTTATTTAATTTTCCTTGAATATATGTTCTTAATAATGGGCCATTGTTATATGATTTTTTTTTATTTATTAATTTTTTTTTTTTTGCATACATCAGATAATTATCATTACTGGCATTTTTTCCCTTATGTGCTTAATTCATGTATTGCTGGATTACAGGGTGTAAAATGCGGTATTTATGGTGCCAATTGTGCAGAGTGGATTATAAGCATGGAGGTATGTTTTATTTTGAATTTCTTTCCTCTTTGATGCCTGTCTTCGTCTAATCTTTTTGTCTGTTCTGTTTGTTGGAGGTTTCTATTGTATCTATTTGTTGATGTTTGCATGTGCCTTTGTGTTGCACATTTGTTATTGTTTTACATTTACTGTGTTGTTTCTGTGGTTGTTCTTAGTTTTTATTATAGTCCTTCTTGAATATAAAGGAGAATAGGGTATTTTTAGATTGAAACGTTTCTTGTTTATAATGAGAGAGAGAAAGGTGAGAATTAGTGACTTCTCTATCACTGTGTTCTGCCCTTTAAAGTGAAGGCTTGTTTTACAAGCTGCTGTTACTGACATAACTCATACAGCTATGCAAAAGATAAAAACACATTAAAGAATACCAACACATAAAGCTATATATACACAACTAAAACAATAGAGTAATATATACACCTAACACTTATATTAAATATCAACTTTCTGCAGAGTTCAACTTCTGTTATTTGTTCTATGCTTGTGGTGGACATTCCTAGCAATGATCAATTTTTAATGTTGCTTAACTAGCTTCTTCCACTCAATGTTTTTTTAACATATTGCCAAATGATTGCAGGCCTGTAATGCTCATGGACTTTATTGTGTACCTTTATATGATACCTTAGGTATGTGCACACCTTTTTGAGCATGTGTCAACACCATGATTATGCTTTTACTCAACCGCAATTGACATTTGTTTTTCCAAATCTATTTTACATGAGATTTGTAATCAAGGATCAATAATCCCAAAAGCTTGTTGTTGCAAGAAAAGTTATATCATTTATGGCCGTGTGGGACTTTTTTTATTTTGTAACTTTTACTAACAAATAAAGTATTTCACTAATTTATCCACTTCTTGAACAACTTATATATTTGACTATTTTATGAACAAAGTTACATCTTTTTGAAAAAGGTATAAGTGATAAATTCACACCTTTTTTGAGAATTTTTATGTCTATGTGGTAGTGTTTTTCTTAAATTATTTTTTGTATTTTTTTTATCAACAAATAAGTAAGTTCACTAATTTGTGCCCTTTTGAAAATCGTACCTAATTTATGAACAAAGTTACTTCTTTTTGAAAAATGACTAAACTTACTCAGAAACCTAATGCTTACCTAAATGTGATAACTTTTCTCACAACAATGATAATTGTTTTGAAAGTTTTTACCATGCAGAAAATGTCAAACTGTGCCTGGTACTGGTAGTACATCCCATTGTACAGATATTTATAATCTGATACAAGAAATTTCTTAGGTTCTTTTTAGCACTTCGCCGAGAATACATCCATCCTGCTACTTTATTATTTAATTTTCTATTATTAATTATCATTGGGCTTGACACTCTCTTATGTATAACCTAGGTGCTGGAGCAGTAGAATTTATTATATGCCATGCAGAGGTCTCGATCGCATTTGCAGAAGAAAAGAAGATACCCGAGGTTGGCCTATTGAAATTATCCATTTTATAAGGGTTTATTATTAGGAAGGATTAGAGAGTTGCATACAATTTTATGTAAACAATCGGTCTTATACATATATTTGTTTTTTGAAACTTTTCAGCTATTGAAGACATTTCCAAATTCAGCAAAGTATCTCAGGAGTAAGTTTTGTTGATTCCTCCCATTCTTTTGTAAAATCAAGTGCATTAGAAAGAAACAATCACCTTTTTTTCTTCTTTGTGCAGCACTTGTGAGCTTTGGAAAGGTTACCCCTGAACAAAAGCAAGAGGTTGAAAAGTTTGGGCTGGCCTTATATTCATGGGATGAATTTTTACTAGTGGTGGGTTATTCTTCTAATGTATTGTTACTCTTTTCTACTATTAGTTTGTGAAATTGACAACATGAAAGCTTTTCCTTCTATAATTACTTGGCATTATCTGCAATTACCCTTTCACGTAAAATATTGTTGTATTACTATCTCTATCCACCTGCAGTTGGTGTACTAGTGGAATCTGTTGACAACAATTAGTGAACATAGTTTTTGCACAATGGGATTGAAAAAATAAGGATGCTATCTTGTAAATGGAAACTTGTGGTTTGTTTGCTTATGTCAATTTATATAGATACAGATATGTTGGAATTTAATTTTCTAAAGCTCTCAGTTCAGTCATGACTAGTGGAAAGTAATGTCTCTTTTGCTGCTTCTACGGATATTTTGTGGTTGCTCTTCATATTCTATTTTTTAATGTCTGCCACAGGGTCAAAATCAGAGTTTTGATCTTCCTGAGAAGAAAAGGAGTGACATCTGTACAATAATGTATACTAGCGGAACTACTGGTGACCCCAAGGGTGTGTTAATATCCAATGAGAGTATTATTACACTCTTAGCTGGGGTTAAGCGACTGCTAGAGAGTGTCAATGAACAAGTAAGTAGTTTTCTTTTACAACTTCTGGATTTTACTTGTAAACACATGAATCATGACACTACAGAGCATTCTCAATTTCTCATTGTGCAATTTGGTTTCATTTAAGTTAGGCAGCGGCATATTATATATCCAATTTGAATGCTCTACAACACCCCCCCACCCAAAAGTTTTAGGATACTGCATGCTTGGCTGTCCTTTCTCAGACTTTCATAATCTCCCATCTTTCTTCTTTTGCAGTTGCACGTGAAGGACGTTTACCTATCATACCTTCCTCTTGCACATATTTTTGATAGGGTCATTGAGGAGACATTCATATGGCATGGTGCCTCAATAGGTTTCTGGCGTGGGGTGAGTATATGTGCTAAATCTGTCATTACCGAATGAATGTTTGATATGATAATTGAACTTTGGAAAGTCAAACTGCGGATTTGATAGGAATATAACCACCATTTACACAATGCCTGCAGGATGTCAAATTGTTAATTGAAGACATTGGAGAGCTAAAACCAACTATTTTTTGTGCTGTTCCCCGTGTGCTTGATAGAGTGTACTCAGGTAAACTCTTGTGATTGTTGACAGTTTGATGATCTTTCTAACATAATATGATCATGATGATCAAATTATGATTTCAGGAGGGCAAAACTACTCTATTAATTATTTCTTACTCGTTGGAGTGGCCTTTTTTCTTGAATCTCTTTTCCACTTTTCTGATTCAGCCTCCCCCTGCCCCACTTGCAAATAAAAATACATTAAGATTTAAATTCATTATCTTATACACAGGTTTGACACAGAAGATTTCTTCCGGGGGCTTCCTAAAACAGACATTATTCAACTTTGCTTACTCATAGTAAGTACTATGTTATTCTAAATGATTACTTGCATCTTGACGAAATCATTAGTTCATAACAAACCTATAAATTATTGTTGGTGCCTCGTAGACATTGCATTATTCTAATAATATAAATTCTTAAAATTGGCTGCAGTAAGTTGAATAACATGAAGAAAGGGCGTAAGCATGTGGAGGCAGCTCCACTTTTTGACAGATTTGTGTTTGATAAGGTAGTAAAATCGATAAATTTAATTCCCTGGCTTCACAGGCCTCAACATGGCAGAATTGTTGTATTTTTTTTATTTATTATTATTAATCATGTTTTCTTGACTTGATCAGATAAAGCAAGGTTTAGGGGGGAAAGTACGTCTTATATTGTCTGGAGCAGCACCTCTATCTACACATGTGGAAGGTTACTTACGGGTGGTGACTTGTGCTCATGTCCTACAGGGATATGGTATGCTCCTTTTAAATTTGAAAATCAAACCTACACCCTGCCGTCATTTTTTTTAAAATCATAATATTAAAACGCAGTCTGATTTTTGGTGCACCCATGTCAAACTAAACTATTTCTATTTAACAATATTTTTTTAAAACAAAAAAGAGACACATTTCAGTTTGGAGCAAATGCTATTATCATGTGTTTCAGACAACATATGCTGATTGGTTGAATTAGTTTTATTTTGATAAATGAAAAATTAATGTTTATCTCAAAATTGCAGATCTTTTAATACTTTCTAAAGAGTGCTTGTCAAAAAAGAAAACTAGGGAAAATGGGGCCAGTTGTAAAAGTGTATTTTATCACAATCACTTAAAATTTGAGAAACTGGTTGTCTGGCTTATTTGCTTAGTTTAATCACACTGTTTCAAAGGAAATCCAAGACAAGATTAGTTTAAAGCTAACTAGTTTTTATTTGAATTCTTTATTTTATCCTTTTATCTTTTACTTTATTTGATGTTATACTAGTGAATTTTTTACAAACTAAGTTGTTTGAAACCAACTTAAATCTGTATACATTTAGTATACTACTTTCGACTTAAAACAGTTTCGAGCCTTCTAGATTTTCCAAATTGCCACTGAAGTAACATGTTTTGTATTTACTTCATGTCTAATCTGAAAGTATTTAAATATAATAATAAACAACTACAGAAAAATATAAAGCACTAGCCTTTTGCTTCACCGTTAGTGTGGAATTTTTCACTTGTTTACTGAGATACTATCTTATCATTTACAAAGCCTATAGCATAGCATGGGATGGGCAGCAACAAAAACCTCATATAAATAGCACTAATTACATAAATCAAATGTATTCCTTGCATTGGCCATGTATATTTTTTTAAAACGTAGAGCAATTTAAATATGCTTCCTTGACAAATATAAAAAACTGATGTTGAATAAGAACCTAGGCAAACAAAATTTACACTCTAAACTCTTATGAAATGCATTAACATATAAAGTAAGATAGAAGTAATTAAAGGATGAAGTAGTTATTTTTGTAGTTGTACTTGGACTTTTCATGTATTTTTTAAACTTGGATGCTGGTCTAAATTGTCTTAAGTAGGTTAGTGGTAGTTTCTGCCATTAATTAGTTTATATATGGATACACAAGCAGACATATAAAAAGTTTAATCTCCATTTATTTTTATTGACTCTAATTTTAGATTGCAGGCGGTACTTTTATGGATATAAAATTATCCAGGATTAGTATGACAAGAGCTGTGGCAGTTAGATAATCCTTTTAGATTTATTGCATATTAATAGAAAAGATCAGATGTCTAACTGAAACCTTTATGATGTTAATATTGAAGTTATTCTGATGTCTCACGCTGTACTGTGCAGATGATAATGTAGCTATTGAATGTAGACTTCTTTACGGCCCTTGTACTAGACTATGGGACTTGATTAATGTGCTTTTTTACAATGAAAATAGGTCTGACTGAAACCTGTGCGGGAACCTTTGTCTCCCTACCAAATGAACTGGACATGCTTGGAACAGTGGGCCCTCCTGTACCAAATGTGGATGTGTGCCTGGAATCTGTTCCTGAAATGGGATACGATGCCCTTGCAAGCACACCAAGAGGAGAAATTTGTGTAAGGGGAAAGACCTTGTTTTCAGGGTATTACAAACGCGAGGACCTCACAAAAGAGGTTCTGATCGATGGGTGGTTCCATACAGGTTATTTCCTTTATGTTTTCAAAATTTGATGATTAGATCCTCTGTTAATTTGGCTGTTTGGTATTATTATTATTTTTTTTTTTACATGAATGATATATTCAACAGGTGATATTGGAGAATGGCAACCTAATGGAAGCATGAAAATTATTGATAGGAAGAAGAATATATTTAAGCTTTCACAAGGAGAATATGTTGCTGTTGAAAACCTGGAGAATATTTATGGTCAACTTTCTTCTATTGAATCCGTATGTCCTAAGAACCCTTTTATTGGTTTTAGCGTCCTAGCTTGTAGTGAATTTATTGCCATAGCAAGTTTGAAAAATATTTGGAAGATGGTCTGTTGTTCATGATAGAATTACACAAACTGTGCCTTGGATGAACTTGAGACAAATATGGCCAAAATCTTGAGCAACGAATATTTAGGGTCAGCTTGATTTTTTACGATTAGGAAGTTCAAACTAAAGCAGACCGCAGACTAGTCCCTTGTTTGCTTCTCAGTTTATGCAGCCAATTCTACTCAGGCTTGGACATTTTACTTTCATGCCTAAACATGGCAACTTGCATTCTTGTTTCTTGTTGGACATATTATTATTCATCTATGTAGAGCTTCTTGAAACTTTCACCATCAGCATGTACACGTTTGCTGGCCATAGTCTTATGTGGACAGGTACTGGTGCATGTTGATCTACTATATATAGTGTCCACATTATGTAGTTCAATATGATCATTTGTCCTAGTTAAGAGTTAAGACTATTCTTGTGGCATGTGGCTGCACAATTATTTGTTGTAACATCCACATGTATGACCGATGTCAAAAGGTTTA
Source organism: Echinosophora koreensis (assembly GCA_035048595.1). Lineage (NCBI taxonomy): Eukaryota > Viridiplantae > Streptophyta > Magnoliopsida > Fabales > Fabaceae > Echinosophora > Echinosophora koreensis. Next base: position 13,414,672 of record JAPCYP010000003.1, on the reverse strand, counting down.
GTTTATAGATACACAGTTTTTAGTTTCAGTTTCATTTCATGACCTGAAAATGTTCTGTTCCATGCTGATATAAACTTTTTTAATCCTCTGTTTCAGATATGGGTTTATGGAAACAGTTTCGAGGCCTTCCTTGTTGCTGTTGTTAACCCCCGCAAGGAAGCACTTGAACGTTGGGCTGAAGAAAATGGTATAACCATGGATTTCAATTCTCTGTGTGAAGATTCTAGAGCAAAAAGTTACATACTTGAAGAGCTTACAAAAATTGCTAAGGAAAATAAGGTCGTATTTTGCTCAAGTCTCTTATCATTGTTCTAATTTGTTATATTTTTGGAATACATATGTGTGTACATATCATATTAATGAAGTCGAATTAATCTAAAGTGGTTTTCTACAACCTTCAAGATTTTTCATAATTCACATACAATAAGCTTTTCAAATAAAAAAAAATATCAACCATTTGATTGCATACTTATTTGCTTAAAATAATTTTTAACATGAAATATTAACATGATCACCTATGATTCAGTGGTTGCACATGGACCTAAATCATTCTGTATAAAGGTTTATTTAAGTTGTGTGTGTGTCTGGTCTTTGGCTTCAGTTGTTCCTATCATATATGGGCATGTGTATTTATGTGTAGAAGTACATTTACTGAAGCTTTGTGGGATGGTGCATATTTTTTTTGGCAGTTGAAAGGTTTTGAGTTTATAAAAGCAGTTCATCTTGACCCAGTTCCATTTGATATGGAACGTGACCTTATCACTCCAACATATAAGAAGAAGAGGCCTCAATTGCTTAAATACTACCAGGTACAAGTACTCAAATTCTCAGGATTTCAGTTCGCTTCATATTGAATAGAATTAGTAGTAAAGTGGAACACCTTCATAAATGGAAGGTTCTCCTTTTCTTCTCTTAGTTTTTCCATTCTAAGGCGTGGAAATCTCAATCAATCGCCATTGTATTGGTTTGAGTTGACTACTTGTCAGTGTGGTCAAACGCATTCATATGTTTGTACATTGTGAATTGGCTTGATTATGGTGACACTAATACAATTGTATCTGGTAGATGTTGTTGCTCCAACCTACCAATGCTTAAATATTTTTGTTTAAAATTGAGAAAGGGTAAATGTAATCATACTATCACTGTACATCTGTACATAAACAATCATACATACAAACAGAGAATTTTTGTGAGAGATGTTTTCCATTTAAAATATCATGCCTTTATGTTGTAAGTCTGACCATACATGCATCTTCCAGCAGTCAAGATATGTGTCGAACACTCACAATTAACCACTCCTCTCATTTGATCTGTCAACACACACCCAATGCATTGCTATGCGTAGTAATGTACAAACATGAAATTGGGCAGTAGGCATGGTTGTTGATGCTCTAAGCAATTTTGAATGTCAAATGTATCACATGCATGCTTGTGTAGATGTTCTGTAGAAATAAATAGGAAATTTAAATTTGGTGGTTAGCCTCTATTAGTAGTGAGCATAAGTTTCTGATTCCACCCCACTTTCAACTGCAATTTTCTTGCGCACCTTTTATTTAATCTATGGGTTTCAGAATCAAGCTATTTTACGTTAATGCTTGTTAAATTTAATTTTGGGACAGATGAGGTGAAAGATGGTGAAAGTACTGACTGCAATTATTTTTTTCTGTGCACAGAATGTCATTGACAACATGTACAAGAGTGGAAGCAAGCCCAGTGCCTGATATAAGCATTTGGAGCTAATGGCATGGAGACAATTTATTTTTTTGCTAATTTATTTTCTGCATGTTGTTGTACTTGCCTCTGTTCATTTGTTTCATTTTGGTGACTGTATATAGGATCATTCATCGATAGCAGATCATATGCCATGCATATCTTGTAATTAGAGTTTATTTAAACAAATTATTGGCCCGTTATGACAATATTACTTGCAGCACCCTTGTTAGTAAAATACTGTTTCACCGCATAGGCAAATCAGCTAGCATGGGGAGAGTAAGGAAAGGAAGAGGGGAGGCACCTGATGGTTGCCTATGATACCCACCTCCAGGGCACGTGTCTTGAGTCTTGACAACGAACAGTCAACTGGTTGATTTCATTAACCAACAAATCACAGGGATGACTAGCATCACGGCCTCTATCAACAAACAGCATAGCATTCTCGAATTGTTAGTATACGAGTGCTACTGCAAAATCCAATTGTAATCCTATGAAAGAGAGAAACAAGTTCAGTACATGGAGATGCAGGCATGTGTACTTTCTTCTAGGTCGTCTGCATAAGTGCATAGTTCTTGAAGTTAAATAAAGATGGAGAGGAATGATTAGATCCTTTTTTGTTCGAAAAGGAAACAGGTACCAAGATTTCGATATGTGGACGAATTCTACAGAAAGGTAAGAGTGTCTCCGTTAGGAGCCAACAACTCATCAGTTTTAGATTTGCAGGTAGTTTAAACATATCAAGCCGTTAGTTTGTCAAGATGACATTACTAGTTAATTTAGGAATTGATGACAAATGGAGAAGTGACGCGTCCAGTAGAGCCTTCCCTCCCTATTTTTGTCCAGTAAAGTTACGACTCCAAAGTTCAGCAAATAGATACAAAGTGAGAGTGATGCAGTTACATAATAAATATTTTGACAGATGTGGTCCTTGGACGTTTTGAACAACAAATGCACATAAACGCCTCCATCCCCATCCATTTGCAGTTTGGATTCTCTCCAGCCCCAACCTCTCCAGCCCTTCTCCAGCAACACATCTGACCTTCCAACAAATCTAATGGTTCAAAAAATTCATGAATTTTAAAACATAAAAATTTAAAAACCCAACTTTTCAGCATTCTCTTTGTTCATTTTTGGTCCCTGTTACTCACCGCCCCTGCAGCGAAAATTGCCACCGCCGTCCTGTCGCCATTGACGGTAAGACGCCACCGTACACAGCCACGGCAGGGCGTCACTCTGTCTCACTCTCTCAAGTCCGTTTCTCTCGCACTTCTCTCGTCACTCTCTCTTCTCTCCACGCATGGTTACTATTAGGATGCTGCAAAAAGGAAATGCGCCTATCCCTGACGATGAGTCATATAACTTTGTCGTTGGAATGTCTCCCAAAATCTCTTGTTTTAATGCTATATAAGAGCTGGACCTTAATACCCATTCATTATGGCTTATTACATTGCAGTATACAACATCCTAATTATACAAGATTAAAGGCCATTTATTTGGCTCCATTGGCAAGTTTTTAAGCGTGGAGAGAAGAGAGAGACGAATGAAGGGCGAGAGAAAGGGACATGGGGGAGAGAGAGAGAGACAGAGTGACGCCCCACCGTCTACGGTGGTGGCGATTTTGGTTGCAGCGATGGGGGTAATAGGGACCGAACGAGACACGATGGAGATGCTAAAATGCTGGGTATTTTAGTTTTTATTTATTTTTTATGTTTTAAAATTCATGAATTTTTTGAACCGTTAGATTTGATTGGATGGCCCAGATGTGCTGCTGCAGAGGGGCTGGAGAGATTGGGGCTGAAGAGAATCCAGATCCATCAACTTGCTATATCTAAATCTAAATAATCAACATTTGATATAAAAAATAATAATCAACATTTGATATAGAAAAACGCTTAATCAACAAAATCTGCATTAAGTATTAGCAGCGAGTTGCCAAATATTTAACTACTAAGAATTAAATGAGGAGATAATAACGAAGAAGCCGTGGAAAAACATTTGCCTATTGCATAAATAAACCGTAGTGGTTGATGGTATAGATGTTTTTTAGCAAGGAGCCATTCAGTGGAAACAAAAAAGGATTTTGATAACAAGTGACACAACGATACTTGTTGAGAAATCTCAAATACAATTTTTTATTTATTTATCAAAAGTGGAGTTTTTTCAATTCCCAATAGTCAATACATTAAACACCATTTTTCATGAAGAACTTTCTATTTTGGATTCTTAAAAAGCTAAGATGGCTGCATGCATATAGCTGGGTGCAAGCACATTAGTATCTATATCAGCCACTGTATGTACTGTAAAACATGCATTTATAGATCATAGTATCGTTTAACACTAGCTCAGCTTCGAAATTTAGCCTTAAGAGAATAAGCAATGCCAAAAGACCTTCATCATCTTCAAGTATTGAAATAATTGAATCAATAGTACAATTACTGTGTTCATGGATTCAAATTAAATTGAAACCATAACAAATCAAGAAAATAGAAAGCATTAAATCTCAAAATGTTACTTTGAGTTCAGATGCAGAACATGGCAAATAATGTAAATAAAAAAAAAGACCAATATGCACGAAGCAATTACTCACTCTAAAGATCAACATAATAAAAAAGTACCTGTAATAAACTTGATGACATGTCATTTACGAGTAAACCAAACACAGACAGGTTTAAGAGAGGCACAGAGTTTGACCCCTTCGACCGTCAGGCTTGTTTCTGCAACGTGTAACTGTTCCAAATTTGCCACAAAAAGAATATGCTTAATTCAGGGATCAACACCGTAAGGCTATAGTCATCCGACTCATTCCTGAAGCCAATTAAACATCGTGAAGAAAAGTCATCTTGTACATAAGTCACGCCTTTTGTACTTACCACTTGTCTTCTTAACAGATTTTTGTTTCCTCTCACATATGAATGCTACGGAAAAAACACAGTTTATCATGATAATAACAGCAATTGTGAATAACAAATTATATGACACAACGACCTTCACGGTTATGTGAGACCATTATTAATCAAACCTGCAATAACTCAGAACTAGATAGACAGAGGATTCTATAATAATGCTCAACATTCAAGTAGCGGAAATTGAGAAATGCTCCCAAATATTTCATCCACACAGCATCCACAGAGTTCTCACCTCTGATATCAATCTCTTCAGCATCCACAAAATTCTTACCTCTGACATCAATCAAGAAAATCCTATCCAAAAAAAAATGAATAAATGTTGTTATAGCGATCATTGAGATGCATTTTTTCAATTACATAACTACATTTCATTTTGATAGTATAGAAAGAAAATGAAAATCTCAACGCCATGGCATAATAGGTTGTTCTTCCACTTCTAAGCCGCGGCTGTTATAAACGTGAATAGTTACTTTAAGAACTTGCATTGCACACAACGATCACATTCCACAAATCTCAACCGTAATAATTAGTAACTCGAATCTAAAGCCAAAATTGAAGGACAATCACGAAGGATATAAAGAGATCTAGCAAAATTGGCAGGTTCGCCATCACCGGTTTCTCGTTGCAATTCATGGATCTTAAAACATATTGAAATTAACGAAACTGCAAGACTTAATAATTGTAAACGAAAGGTATGCAGAATTTATCGAACTTGCTGGAACGAGGATTTGTCTAAGAAAAATTAGAGTAATAAATGTTCCTTATCAAACTATTTTTCTTCTTCTTTTGGTTGTTTTCAATTTTCTGGGAGACCAAACAGCGTAGAAAATGGACGTACTCGAAAAGAGAATCGGCAATGGCGAAGGGGGGCATTGCGCTCCAGAGTGCAGCTCTGCCACATATTGACGCTATTCTCACTGTAACTGAATTATGAATGCACGTTCCGTGTCATCCTCACTCCTATTTGTTAACAGGGTCAAGCTGTTTGTATTTTTAGTTACTTATTTATATATTTTTTTATTAATAAATGATAATCTATAAAATAAAATAAAAAAGTATTTAATTAGTAAAACCGTGCATAGTTGGAGGCAGTTCAGTAATGAATGCTATCGACATAGCTACTTTGAATGGTTAAATTATTTGTAATCACGTCTTTCTCACCCAATCACACGATTCAGATCTCCTTCACTCTCAATGTTGGAGGCAACTTCCCATCATCAGTTTCTCACTTTCTCTTCCTCTTTTTGTTTGTAATTATTGAATTCAAATGTCAAATCTGAGACCTAGCTACTAGCTAGCTCTCCCTTGACTTTCACCAAACCAATTAACAACCGATTCTTCGCGGTGGCTAACAGCATCTTTAATTGCAAAATTTCAAGAAACTCATTTTAAGTTTTTAAGTAGATTCATGGGAATCTATAAGACCCACTCAATTTTCATAAAAGGGAGTTTTTAATACTAAGTTACTTAACTTCTCTCTCCTCAATATCCCATGTTCTATCTCACTTTTAAACTATCAATTACAAAAAAAACATTATTTAAATGTTTTGGAACTCTCTTTTAAGGCTCCTTAAATAAGAAACCTATTTTAAATTTAAGGAACCCAAAATCACATGTGTCATATTATAACAATATTTTATTTTTAAGGAACCCATAAGGAACTCTCACTAAAGACACTCTAAGGCTTTGTTTGTTGTAAGAGAAAAGAAGGAGAGAGAAAAGGAGAAGAGAGATTTGGAGGAGAAAATGCCTTTGTCACCTGCTTGGTAGAGTAGAGAAATGGAGAGGATAGAATAAAAATGGTGGGTCCCACCTCTTTTTTTTTCTCTGCGGATTTGGGAAGAAAACGGGGAGAGAGGGGGCTGTGTCTTCTAAAATACCACTATACCCTTCTAAATTTCCATTGTGTGAAGAAAAGGAGTTGGGGCACACACTGACTCGAGCTTCATCAATCATCTCCTTCATCAAAATCTTATCAGCCGCAGCTGGTGTGTGTTTTTTTGTTTTGTTTTATATATATTGATATCTAATATCTAATCACTCATTCACCTTTGGTAGATACTTCAATCTTCTTAACTTCAATTTCCCTCTTCAAATTCACTCTTCAATTCAACTGTAGTTCACTATTTTTGAATTTTTTTCCCGGATCTATGAATATTTTTTATATATAATCTCTATTTTGATTTTTTTTTAATTGCAGGTTTCGGGTACACCTTAATAAAGCAATTATATTGAATTAATAAATTTTATTAGTTAAAATAACTTAAATCAATTAAATTTAAGTATTTGTATATTGATTTTTTAGTTAAGGATATTTTTGTCTTTTTAATAAAAATTACTTTTCTCTCTTCTTATTTTCTATCCAACCAAACAAAGGGGAGAGAGAGAAAACACCTCTTTCTCCTCTATTTCTCTTACACCAAACAACACATAAAATCTACTCTATTTCTCACCATTTTCTCTCTTCTCATACTCTTTCTCACCTCTTTCTCTCTTCTCCTTTTCTTCTCACAACCAAACAAAGCCTAAGGGCTTATTTGTGAATTTGGGGGGAGAGAGGGGAAGACTTTGAGGAGGAAGAGGTGGGGTAAGGGATGGAAGAAGGGAAGATATTTCCATACCTTGCATGTGGTTTATTTTTTAACAAAGGAATCAAAACCCTCAAAAACCCTCCAATTTCGGAGAACTAAAAAAAATGAATTAGATGGGGTTTTGGATGACTATTTTCTCCCTTCTCCATTTCTTTTTCCCCCCACTTTCTTCTCAAACTCTTCACCTCTCTTCCCCTTCTAACTCTTAAACAGACTTTAAGGGTGTGTTTGTTTCGCATTGAGGTACATGACAAGGAGAACAGTACAAGAAAAATGCCCGAGTCACAGCACAACTCTTTGGCTAGTATATTGTGTGTTAGACAACGGACAACACAAGTAAAATAATTTGAAATTTACTTAAATACCCTTAATAATATATAATATATAATAAGTAGTACATATAATATATAATATTATGCTATATCATTTATTCTAACTCATGCAATCTTACACATGTTAAGAAATCAAAAATAGAAATATTGTGTTGAAAGTTGTGTATTCAATTACTTCAAAGTTTAAAAGTTATTATTTTCAATACATTTCTATTTTTTGATACCTTAATATGTACAATGTTACATTGGTTAGAAAAATCGATATTATATAATAATAATAATAATAATAATAATAATAATAATAAGTATTATATATAATGTATAATATATTTTATATACATTATGTACATCACGCACATAACGTTTTATAATTTACTTTTTGGAGGGTTATTCTCACTCCCCATCCCCCCGCCCCCCTCATATTCTTCTCAAACCCTTCCCCTCTTTTTCCCTCCCGACTCTCGAACAAACCCTAAAGGTGGTCAATCAGGTTCTCCGGCAGAGATTAATCATTGAAGAAGCTAGTGAGTACTTTACACCTATGTCATGGTAACCAACAAAAATAAGAAATTATAATGGAAAAAAAAAAAACTACAATGCAACTAAGATATGTGTCCGTATAGAGATATGGCATCACTAAGCTTCATTCGTGGTGCCATAAAAGCCAATCCCGCGGACCATTCCTCTTCTGGTACCAAGTTCATCTTTGCATATATTTAATGGTTTAATTTGACTTTTGACATTAGAATGGAATGTTTGTAAATTATCAGGTCCATCGTTCTGATTCATCTCTCTTTTAATATTATACATTTATACTATATATAGTTACATCGATATCGTGATGTATGATCATGATGCTTCCCCCACCCTCCCAAAATAAAAAGTGCTAGCCCACCGGATGCCAATTCCTGTACAAGCCATGTATATCATCCCAAAGCGTAACATTGACTAGGGCAAGAACTAAAGACAACAGAATACAATTTTTGTGACAGTTCCTTTGTCAAAACATTTGCCACATGATTTATTCCCTTTCCCATACCATATTGTAGGGATAAACTACAGAGCATTAATTAATTAGGGGTGAGCCTCGTACTATTTAGTATTTATTTTTATAATAGAAAGGGAATATTAAAAAAAAATGTGAGTTTCTTTTGCTTTTTACGATTAAAGGTGATATAAGAGAGTACTATCAGAGTAATTTCCTTTTGTTATTGCATAGTTTCTGGCGAACCTTGACGCTTGGATTACTATAGTACTTCTTTTGTCTTCTGCTTGATAGAGTGTCACTCTCTCCGGAAGGGGGCATTTCCATTTTCCACGTTACACTTGGTGGCGAGAACACGTTTTTGCCGCCATCCAGCAAGGTAAGCCACTAAGCTGATCCCTTCCTTGCTTTCTCTCTCTCTCTCTCCCCCTCTCTCTCTCTCTTTTTAAAAAAATACTTTTTAATTTGACTTAATTGCATTTTCAGTCCTTCAGCTATTATGATTATGTAATTTTAGTTCCTTAGGTTTCAATTGCGCTAATTGGATTCCGTAGATATCATGATTGTGCAAAATTGGTCCAAAGGTTTCAATTGTGGCAATTGGATTTCCTAGGTATCACGATTGTGCAATTCTGATCCTCAAATATCACAATTTTGCTAAGGGTATAAGGAGTTGAAAGTCAAAGGTTCAAATCTTGGCAAATGAAAAAAAATTAAATAACAACTAACTATTAACAATTGCCTATAAAAAAAAATATATCACAATTTTGCAATTTTTAACGTCAGTAGCTTACGTGACATACGTGGGACTGATTTGGGACCGATATTCAAAAATGTCATTTGCATAGAAACATTGGAGTCCTATACTCATGTGATGCACACATGATTATTAAAGTGTGTGAGGTGTTAATAATACCACATAGGAATGTCATGTAAGCTGTTAAGTTGGCCTCAGTAAGTACCAAATCTTATTTTACTGAATTTTGATACAAAATTACAACGAAATAAAGTACAAGTTACCAAAAAAACACCAAAAGATACAAATATGCAAAGTCGTCCTTAAAGGGCAAGGCAAGACCCAACGTTCGCACGTTAAGCAAAGCTTTTGGGGGTAGAGGGTACTCGTCTCTAGCTAGAGGGATTCTCTTCAGCTCCATTCCCCTGGACGTCGCACAAGCTGGTGGAGAAAAATGGTGGACGGTCACGATCAAGTGAAACGAGCTCCGCGTACTGTCCCAGCTCCCGAAGATGTGATGAGAAGGAAGGCCACCCCTCCTTCCTGACACACGCAACCACCTAAAAACCATCATCACGGACACCTCACCTACGCTAACAACACGTCGCTAACAAGGGAAGATCCTGGAGCCAAACACGCTATTCAGTATGGGTTAAACATGATAAGTTATAAGCTCAAACACTATTTTAATCAACATTCTGAACAAAAATGTATAAGCCAACGAAAAGACGCTATAAATTAGTTGGAAAATCATTACTAAACTAGGATACTTTTTTTTTTGTTACAAGTTATCTGCTATAAGCCAGTGGATTGGTCTTACCAAACAGAATATTAGTTTTTCAATAAATAGTTATATATTTGAATTTCTTAAAGCCACTACTTAACAACCGCATATAAAATAAATTTAGATGAACCCGCTAATAAAATTCTCTTCTCTATATCATTTCTCGATGTGTGACATGATCACTTAAATAATGGAGTATCCTACATCAAAAAAAATAAAAAATAATGAGAGCATCCAAATTTCTATTTTGTCTCTTTCAAAAAAGAAAATTTCTATTTTGTCCCTCCTCCGCAAAACCATCATCTTCCAAACAGGGCGCCACGTATGAATATTTTTTTGGTGCGGACCATGTTTGAATATGACAAATCTTATCCGTCCATGTTTTTCTCAGATAATAATCCAACTTCTGAGACACAGGTGTTTGCCATCCCTGATCCCTCCATCCAATCCATCAACACTTCATTCAGATACTATTTTTGGGTTAAATTACTCCTCTACAGTTTTATAAAAAAATATAAGTTTTTTTTTCATGATTTAAATATTTTTAATTATGTTCTTATATTTAAAATAATTAAATATAGTATTATATTTTAAATGAATTTGACGATAATCTTACAAATTATCTTAGAAATGACTAAACATCGACTAATAAATTTTAACAAAAGTCGATGATTAGAATCTTAAAAGCTACGTAAACCAACTAACTAAGGTTGGCGTGACTGGTTAAAGGTCTCTCGCCACTTAACCAAGGTCTCGGGTAGCAGCCTTGGGTATGAAAAAACATCAGTTGGGATGGATGTCACCCATCGAGGTGCCGAACAAACTCCCGCGGGAGATTAGTCCCCTTCTCAGGTTGGCGGTGGGATACTCCACGAAGTAGATCGGAAAAAAAAACTACGTAAACCAAAAAAAAAAAATTCTTAAAAGGTACTCTCTCCGGACTCAATTATAAGTAAAATTAACTAATTTCATACTTATTAAGGAAGTTAGTCAACTTAATTTAATTTTCTTGATTTATGTAAAAAAATATATATATAATTACTAATTTACCATTTAATTGTCTGAGGAGTGTGCAATGCTCTTAGAAAAGTAAAATGAGAATTGGTTGGATTGATTAATTTTATCGATTTTTGGAATACTGACATTAAATAGAGTTTAGTTGGTTGGATTTTGCTTATATTTAAGTCTACAAAATATAGATACTTTTTTTGCTTATAATCGAGTCCGGAGGGAAAAAGTTTTGTTAGAAAATTGTTACTTTTTTTTTCTACTGAAAATTATGTACTTTCAATTAAAAAACAAAACTGTGTACGCTGAAAAAAAGTGATGTATTTGGGTTTAGATTTGCACTAGAAAATTATTATTTCTTGAATCGTTAAGAGAGATTCGAAAATTTATTAAAAAAATATAAAAAGATAAGAAATATTTTCTTTTTTGGTGAACAATAATATATATATATATATATGGTTTGCAGAACCCTAGCGGCGCTGTTTTAGGTCAGTTTGTTGATTTTCTCTCCTTTTGTGAGAGTCATGCTTTTAAGGAGTATTATATTTTTCTCTCCGCTTATGAGAGCTATATTTTTCTCTGCATTTGTGAGAGTCTATCATTGTTGGATGAAGAAGATGAATGAATTGTTTCTCTCCATTTCTCTCTATTTTTTATTGATAGGTTCTGGTTCCCAGGCCTGCCAGAAGCCATAAGTATCCTTAGTTGGAACTGTCGAGGCATCGGTAACCTGTGTGCAGTTTCTATCCACAAATATCTCGTTTGGTGTTATTGGTCAGACATGTTTTGTCGTTTTCTCTTTTTAATTTTGGTTTTTTTAGTTTATGCAAATAAATTTGAAGACAATTAGCAGTGCATTAAGCATTTCTTGCAGGTAGCTCGAAGCATTGACTTTGATCACAATTTACGTGATGAGGGATGATATTTCTTCAAAGCTAAATTTTATAGTTACTCTCTCAAACTCCACGTGCAAAAGGAGGAAGTCTTATGTCTCCTTCAAGAGGATCAAGCTAATTATAGGGCTGTTATTTCAAATTGTAGAAGTCTTTTATCATCTAATGTTAACAACTCTTTGGTAGAGTTTGTTAGGAGGAAAACCCATGTAGTTGCTCACTCTTTGTTAGGGGTGGCTACATATATTACTATTCTCCAAATTCGTTATGATGTTACCAAATGTATTGCTTTCTCCATTATTAATGAAATTGCTTAACTTTTCTTTTATAAAAAAAAAAAAGAGAAAAAAAAATATATATATATATATATAAAACCTAGACTTTTTTTTATGAAAGAATAAAACCTAGACTTAATTAGTATGCACTATCCTTTTTTTTTTTTCGATCAATCATAATTCATCATATTATTAAAAATATTTAATTGCTTATTAAAAAAATTAATTCTTATTATAAGAATTATAAAAGCCATATAAAGATAGTTTATAATGAGTTGACAACATAAAAAATATATATATATTGCACTTGATAGAATCTATATAAATTTCAAAAAAAAAAAAAACTGTATAAATTTATTTGAAATTTTAATATAATATTGGACGAAGTTTTTGTATTTTCGCGTGGTAGGCTACATTTAGATCCCCCGGATGTATGCAGGCTTGGCGGGTGACCTAGTTCGTGGCATCCTGTGTTGCAGCCGTACACAAAAGCAAGTAGAATGATAACGACGGTGTTGTGTCGTTAAGATGCCCATATATATATGGCTTGATATTCTGGTAATAAAACACACACGTAGTGCACAGACTAACATACGGGGAACAAAATGGAGAGTAACAGTGACACCGACACCAAATCTAAAGAATTTGAACGACACAACAAGGATTGCCGAAGGGAGAGAAAGCGACCCATCATGTTAGCGTCGTCTCGTGAAGACTCTGTTGTTCCCACAGTGGAATCCAGCAACGACGTTGTCACACGAGAAGACAGGTGCACCAACACAGTCCCCTCCGAATTACACGGTTTCATATCCGTGATAGGGCGCCGGAGGGAGATGGAGGACGCCGTCAAGGTGGCTCCTTGTTTCATTGCGGCGGAAAAACATTCTGGCGGCGGCGGCAGCTACGATTTCTTCGCGGTTTACGACGGTCACGGTGGGACGTCGGTGGCTGACGCTTGCCGTGACAGGTTGCACTTGTTGTTGGCGGAGGAAGTGATATTGGAGAGCGGTGGGGAGAGGAAGGGTTTGGATTGGGATAAGGTTATGAGTTCTTGTTTTATGAAGATGGACATGGAAATTGGTGTTGGTGAGGGAGAGAGTGATATTGGAGGGAACACGATGGGTTCCACCGCGACGGTGGTGGTGGTAGGGAAACAAGAGATTGTGGTTGCCAACTGTGGAGACTCAAGAGCGGTGTTGTGCAGTGGCGGTGTAGCTGTGCCACTTTCACGTGATCATAAGGTGATTTTTACTAGTAAATAGTTACGAGTTATATAGCAATTAGCAAACAATATCAATAAAATTGCAATCGCGATTGCGGTTACCTTGTTTACGGCAATTGTGAATAATTGTGAATAATTGTGAAAAATATGGTGGGTACGGTTATAACTGTGGTCGTGTTTCAATTTTGGAGACATCTAAAATTAAAATGTTACAATCTCAATTGCGATCACAGGTCTTCGATCACGGGTCTTTATTTAAAAACCCTGAGCATTTTATCTTGTCTCTATTGTTTATGAATTACTTTTTGTATATGGATTATAATACTCATAGTGCTCTCATTAATACATTTTTGTTTATTAAAAAATAAGTATTATCTGGTAAGTTCTTTCTTTTTTCAAAATTTGTATAGTTTCTTAATCGCTTTATTTTTATGATATAAATAAAAAACACTAATGATATTTGAATACAATTTTGTTGTCCAACACCATATATTTATACAATACAACATTTGTTTATTATTTCCCCTCACTTTTTCTCTAACTCATTGGTTCAAAACACCACCAAAGCTACAGTGTCCCTGTATTGGTGTCTACTTTTGTTGTGAAAATATCACCACTCAAATAAAAATTAAAGTTGGTTGTTCTAAGAACATTTTCGCAATTATGTTACTATTGCATATCTACCAAGTACCAAGTCGGGGAATAGTTTAGGATAACACGGGTTTCTTTCTTTTCACTTTTGTTTCTTTATTATTTTGGTTGAAGCCTGATCGACCGGATGAAAAAGAGAGGATTGAAGCGGCAGGTGGAATAGTCATTAATTGGGATGGGAATCGTGTATTAGGAGTACTTGCCACTTCCAGATCCATAGGTACATGCATCTCTTCCTTCATTTGCACACCTAAATACTACTCTCTGAGTATCGAGATATACATGTTAAATTATTATTTTATTTTATTGTGTGAATTAACATTAATAAATTGTTTAGAATACTTTTGAATTATTAATATATTAATTACGGAAATTATAATGTAATTATAGCATTTGATTAATTAATGGACACTATGATTGAGCTTTTGTTATGGTTGATCCGTAACGGGTTGGACTATTCACTTAGATGCTCGTTGAGGGGTCCCCCACTCTATGCTAGGACATAAATCTGCTTCCTCATTAAGTAGTTTTATACACACTAAACACACGTTTATTAGTGGTCGAGGGGAGTGTATCTCATGTTCTCTCAATTCATCGGAAGAGATTCTTTCACAAATCTCACACACACTAAGATGGATCCTTCCTTGATGTCTAGGACATGTTTTTGGTCTCAATCTTTTATGTTTGTATGATGAACATGTTGCATTGCATATCTAAGTGATCTAATTTTCGGATATAGTTTTTATTATATTATTTCATCGATACATGTATGATCTATATGATTAAGTATCAACTATATGAGAAGCTTAAATAAAATTCAGGAAAAGTAGTCAATTTTACATTATACAAATTAAGAGTGCAAGAAAATTTCTTGTCAAAAGGAGTTTAAGAGTATCAATCTAACAGGGAGCATTTTACACAATGCAGGGGACCACTGTATGAAGCCCTTTGTGATCTCTCAACCAGAGATCAACGTGTACGAACGAACAGAGTCAGATGAGTTTGTTGTAGTAGCAAGTGACGGCTTATGGGATGTGGTATCCAACAATTGTGCTTGTGAGGTAGTAAGAAGTTGCATTCATGTGCAAATGAAGAAGAATCTTAAAGATGACTGTTTTAAAAGTTATGCAGCAGACGCAGCAGCATTGCTAGCTGAGCTGGCTATGGCTCGGGGGAGCGAAGACAACATCAGTGTTATAGTCATCCAGCTGAAGAAGAGTTCAAACTGATCCTACCCATTAGTTACATTCAAGTGCTTAGTTTTATCTGTTTTTTTTCCAATTTGTTTCTAATTTGATTCTCTTTTTTAGTTTTCCATGTCTGGTTGTTGATGGCTTGTATTGTAAGGATGAGTATAGTAATATGAAAGCATTTAGCTTGAACATCCCGCAAAGGACATGATAGGCTATAACTATTTAAAAATTTCCACTGATCAGCAAAGGGAAAGCCCGTTATTCATTTTTGTCATTTTGTATTTTTGTATGTGCAGAAGTATATGTTTTCAAATTGATTAAATAATTTTATTGAATAAATCGTTGATGGGAATCTTTTGTTGCAATATACAGTGAAAAATTCAACTTTTTGATAAGTCTTCAGTCATATATGCCATCTTTGTTTTAATATTTCTTTTCCCAAAACCTTGTCGGTTTTTAAAAGTATATGCAATTGAATGATTTTACATGTATAATTTACTATTTTTCTCTACATATGGAACGAAGAAGAACTGTGGATCAATTTCCTTTGCTGTCGCACTTTCAGCTCCATACGATTGTAAAGGAAGATTTAATCATATACGGATCGAGGAGAAAATTTATTTCATCTTAAGTAATTACAGTATCTCAAATCCCTTTTGGAATAGGAAAAAAAATAAGTTTTTTCTTTGTCCTAATCAATTTTGGTGAAATCATAAAAGTTGACAAACAATTCAAAGTCAGTAATTGTGGCACTATCGCCTTACATTTTTTTTAACCTTCATATATAGATGAGCTCTCGGAAACATTTATAAAAATGTGTCCTTCATTTCCCTCCAACCAACCAACACTGTAAAATCTGAATGCAATGGTGGAGATTAAGCTCGAAATAAGTAAATTAGCATTGCACAGTACTGGCATAATACTATAGCACATACTATTTCTTTTGAAGTATAAAATGCTGCAAAGCTTACAACATCACAACAGAAAAAGGAAATCCAAAGCTGTTGAGAAATACAAGTGATGACTCCCTAAAATATTGAGTTCTTTTTTTGTTCACTTTCAACGATCGTTATTTTGCCGTCTGCCTTGTATCACACACTTTATATCAGTTGTGAAGTGGAGGAGAAAGAGAATGAGCACTACTTTATGTCTCTTCAAGCCTTTCTGCTCCAGTCCTTTCATCTTAGGGGCTGGAACTACAACTGCAAGGAAGAATCACTCCATATTAATATATAATGGATTTTTCTATCATGTGTAACTTTGCACGTGTTAAGAAACCCAAAAACAACACCTATTTATTGGAAAAAAACTAAGCATTTCAGTTTTGAAAGTATAAAATACACAAATTCCTATATAAATTTACTCTTTTACAATCCTCAACCTGTGCAAAATTGCACAGGATAGAAAAACTCATATCTAATAATCGCTAGAAGATATTAGCACTGCTACTATATATCAGAGAAGAGAAAAACTTGAGGACAATGACCAGTGACCACATTCTTATTTGTAAAGTCTTGCTCCTCAAATCTGTCCCCAGAGGTGCTGTTATTATGCAATGTTGAACATCACGTTGGGAATTATGGTGTATTTTCCAGGTGCCAAGTTGATCTCTTTTATTTAAATTTATTTCAATTGGGGTGAATGAACCTTGTTAATAAATCAACCCATTATAGGCTGAGCTGAATTGGCCAACATTCAGCTAATAAGTAAAAACCCTCAATGAGTATTGTTGTAAGCACATAAGCATACTGATATAAGGCAGCCTATAACAAATGTGTATATTAGTTAAAAAAATTATGAACGATTTTTACTTTGCCTCTCATATAACTACTATGCCAAAGGTCACACATTTAATAATATTTGATTGATAGATTGCACTAACAATACATTAAAATTAAACTAATATATTATTTCCTTCAAATTGAGAAGGGAAGAGAAGTTTGTATGCTAACCATTTTCGTGTTCCGATTACGTCAAAAGAGCCCATTTATGAGTGATTGCTATTATCTTTATTGGGTCAGCAATCGTGTCAATCGGATGAATGGCAGGCCCATATAGGCCCGTAAGTATCACTACTGATTTTCAGCTTAAACCGTGCGGAGTAGGCCAGTGGGCCTGGGACATTTTAATACTTTTTTTTTTACGGACTGGGAAATTTTTTTTTTTGACAATTACTATATATATATTATATATATATATATTACGGACTGGGATATTTTAATATGTTGAAATTCTAGAAAGTAGGTTATGAGATGACTGGCCGAAAATTAATTTGAACCCATAGCCCAAAAGTCAACATGAAATACGAAGGCTTCACGTACATGGTTACATGTCAATTGCATCCAAAACCCTCGAGAGTATTGTTGTAAGCACGTAAGCATACTGACCTATAAGGCTGCCTATAACAATTGTCTATATTTGTTTATTGACAAGAGTTATAATTAATTCTAAATACTTCTTTTTCCGATCACTTGATTCACTTTTAATTTTATTATTTTATTTTATTTTATTTTATTTTTATTAATTTTCCATGCATCTGGCGACGTTAGTTAAATTCACTCAATGTAATAGTAATTATTTAATTCGTGCACCTTTTGTATATTCCAAACTATTTTTAACTTTTTTTTTAACAACATAACAATGATCCTGCATCGAAAGACGAACAGAAACATCAACAAATCCAATTATTATTATTTTTTATTTTCTGTATAATTACAATTAAAGCAGCAAAACAGCCCACGTGATGTCGGCGGCGCACGTAGGCCATATGGCTTCTTCAAGCTTCAAAGTCAGCTTACCCTGAATTGAGGGTTTAAGAAGATCACAACAAGTTGAATTAAATTAAAATAAAACCCCTTACATCTTCAACGCAAATGGAATTTTATTTCACCATCAAATCACCCATAGAGGTAGTTGTTATATCTCTAAATCAGTGAAGAGCTAGCCAAATAAATTGCATTGCATTTTCTTAAACTAAATTAAAAGGGCGACCCTTGACTAGGTCTCCATCTGATCATTCGATATGTAGTACTTGTTTCTGTTTTTGAAAAAATAGTATGAAATTCAAATAGGAACATATAATAGTAGTCTATAATTTGTCAAACCGACCTGGTCATAATTCAGAAACATTTTGACATATTGTTACATAATAACGTTTGAGGAATCTGGTGGAGAGACAAGAGTGTATAAACACAGCTCACTAGAGCAAAAACGGCGACCCTCATGAGACAAAGGTCAAACCGCCAAGGGCCACTCGTTATATCGTTAAATTTTCTGTATGAAATTAAATGAATCGTATATTTAGTTAAGAGTTAACACTTAAGATGATTGATTAGAAGTCAACGGCTTGCATGGACTACTTCATACCCATGAACAACAGCATGTTTTGTTCTTGTTTCTATCCTAATTAAGTGTCATTAATCAGTGATATGCATACTGAGCTTTTATTTTGATTATGCTCATTTAATTTGAAAGAAAAATAGTTTGAATATTAATTGCACTTTGATGTCATCTAAAGACATGCTGTTAAACAATCAGGGAATCCAACATCCAATAAATGATGTTAAACAATCATAAATAATCATGTCATTAAAAATATTTTATTTATCCTATTTGCTTTAAAAGTCACATATATGATAATTTATAATTGATTGACACTGTAAAAAATTTTATATCAATAATATATCAAAATTGAACTCATATTCTAACAAACTTTTCGGTTTAAGATTTGTTATTTCACTAATGATGATATCAATTCATAGGTTCGACTGTTTTATGGGACTAGTTTCTGTTCAATATTGAAGCACAAGTGTTCATGAGACTACTTATAAAAAGTTTTACGCTAACATTATACTAAAATTAAACTTTAAAGAAACAAATAAAAAAATATTAATAAATTAAATATATTGTTGGAAGTCCCACATCGCCTGCCTCAAATCCCAATGTGCGGTTTAAATAATGTAGGATAACTCCACTTAACACCAATTGGTTTTAGGTTGGAATCTAACATGATATCAGAGCCGAAGCCCATCTTCCTATGCATCGCCTATTAAGGCAATCTTCCTGCTTAGCTCTTGTTGTCCCACATGGGCAATCTTCTTGTGTAGAAGAGGGGTGTTGGAAGTCTCACATCGCCGACCTCAAATCCCAAGGTGAGATTTAAATACATATTGGACAACTCCACCTAACATCAATTGATTTTAGGTTAGAATCTAACATATATCATTTTAATATCAGTTTATTAAATATACTATTTTGTCGATAATATATTCTTTTAATCTTTTTTTTCTTCTTATTTTTATTCGGCAATGATGTATGCCAACCTAATATCCATCAACAAGGCTGCAACAACAGTATTTGGGTGGGGGACCTTGGAGGTGGATGCCTGTGACCAAGTCACCAACTAATGTCTCGAAAGGTCCTGGAAATGGACCCTACCTATCTCTAGGCCATGTGAGGGGCTCACCGTTCCCACTCGTAAGGCCTCACTTTTCTTTTCTTATCCAAATACCCATGAGTTTCCACGTGCCATGCTTTCACTGCACAACCGGTGCCAACATCGTTGAAATTCCATGGCCTGGCCCCTGACAAAATACGACACCGCTTTTGTTTGCATTGAGAAAAACAGTCAGACCCTAGGGAAATAAACTTGAAAATGAGGCTCTTCTTATGAGTTTCTTCTTATACAAAAAAATAAAAATAAACATTGGGGGTCCTCGAGTGGAGTTTTTTAAGTGAGAGACAAATGATATTTTGATGACTAAATTAGAAAATAATACTCCCTTCCCATCCATAATATAAAAAATAAATCAGTCTTTTTTTTATCCAAAATATAAGAAACAAGTACTCCCTCAATTGTCTTTCTATAGTAATTTAAGGTTTCTATACACAGATTAAGAAATCAATAATTTGTTTATATTTGTACCAAATTATCCTTATTTATAGTATCATTAATTATTTACAAATTCTAATCATATTTACTCCACACTCCACTTGACATTAATATACCTTAAAAGCATAGGAAAAAACTATTCCAGCTTTTACTATTCCATGTTTCCTATTGCATTTTACTGAATTGAACCGCGTCATTGCCCCACTACTTACAGACACCCACATTCCAGTAAAAGTCATAGACCCTTCCAGTACAATTCGGTCCACATTGTACCCATCCACACTACTTATGCCTACTTTTTTTTATTTTATTAAATGCATTGTTAAATTGATAAATTGATAAAGAATGAAATTATGCCCCTAACAACATGAATTACGCCCATAAATAAAAACCAATTTGTCCCCACTTTACAAAAAGCGCAGAAGATGAAAAGTCAGCAGAGGGAACTTGCAGCTTTTGTTATAACAGTAGAACAACACTCTTAAAAGAACAGGAGATTAATTTTTAATATGTCATTTATATGTGTCGTGTATTTATAGTTGAATCTAAGTAGGGAAGGTTTAGTGTGTTTTCAATGTATTTCAGTTTAATTCTATGATAAGGGTATATATGGAAAAAAAATTGTCAAATATACCTTGGGTTTATAAAAGATCCATTGTTTTGGAACAAAAACAAAAAACTAAAATTACCATAGAAAAGGAACGGAGGAAGTATCAATTTTCACGTATATTAAATGCTAATTTTAAATATTGTCCTTATTAATTATTGTCATTAATTATAGGTCACCAGAATATTAATTAAAATTAGAAGGGGTGTTTTTGGAAATTTATATGAGTATTAATTACAATTAACTCATTCCAATACATTTTATTGGTCTGTGTGTTTTAGGATTTTGTTTCTTATATTGTGGACTGGAGGAATCCTGTCAATGAATTAGAGAGAGAGATAAATATCATTTTTAATACTACACCATATAAATATATCATGTTGGACAATATTTTATTGCCCAAATATCATAACTCTAACATCTCATCAAAAAAAAAATCATAACTCTAACTCTAAGTCATTAGTTTTATACTTATTTTTCTCTTCATATCACATTTTATATAAAAAAAAAATTCAGGTGAAAATTTTATTCTCCATACAATTTAAAAGATCATAAAAGAAATTCATGGGAAACCCAACTTGTTGTTTATGAAAATAATACATTTATACATAATTTCTTATTTATTTAATTTACATATTTATTTGTTTGAAAATGTATATTATGAAATGTATTTTTTGAATTACCTAAAAAATTATGTAAAGTTGATATAATAAGAAAAAAAAATATGCAAAAAAATGGTTACCTTTTAAGATCAGAGTAGTATGTATTGTTAGCGTAAAAATTTATACGTTGACATTCATGAACATTTTAACATTTATGGTTTTTTTTTTTTTTTGGTTACAAGAAGGGGCTAGAGCCTAAAAGAAAGAAAATTACGAGCGAACGACTCGGGGTAATGAGGCCCCTGACAAATCACTTAAGTCTAAAATAGCGAGCTCCGGAGGAGGGGTGGCCACCTCTTGAAAGTCATAATCCTTGGAGAGGCTCTAGTTGGCTAGCCAATCTCTGCAGCAATTGCCTTCTCTTGGAGTGTACTTAAATTGGAGGTCCCATTGGAGAGAGGCAAGAAGTTTGATTCTGGACAGGAGAGGAGAGTTGGTCCTATTGCTGTCCATTTTCTGGAATGCTTGAATAGAGATCAGGGAGTCACTTTCCACAAAGATGTTTCTGATTCCAGCTTCCCAAGCCAATTGCATACCAATATAGATTCCCCATAGTTTAGCTACTTGCGCTGTACAGGAGCCAATGTGACTGGTAAAGCCTTTTACCCATTGACCATTGTCTCCTCTGATCAGGCCTCCACAACCAGCTTTGCCTGGATTGTCTTTGGATCACCCATCGGTATTGAGTTTATACCAACCAGTAGAAGGGGGAGACCACCACACGTCCTTGACATAGAAGGAATGCGGAGTGCAAGTAGGATCTGAAAATGAATAAGCAACCTGGTTCACATAAGAGAAGATAGGGAGAATTATGTTTTTATTTTAATAATTAAAATACAGAAGCAACAATAATATTAATTGAAAAATGCTAACGAATGCCCTTATTTAGGGCCCTCGTTGAAGAATCAAGAAAAGAAAATCTATATAAAGAATTGATGTATTTAATATTTGAAAAAGTGAAATATTTTTTTTTGAATAAAACATTACTTTTCATAATTTCTTAACCAGTGTATTGACCCATATTAATTTATCAAAATATGATTGAATGATATGTATATATAAATATTATCTCTGGACTCAATTATAAGTAAAAAAGTACATATATATTTTAGACTCAAATATAAGCAAAATTCAACCAATTCAACTCTATTTAATGTCTGTATTTCAAAAATCTAGAAAATTAACCAATCCAACCAATTCACCTTTTACTTTTCTAAGAGTATTACACACTCACAAGGCAATTAAAGGATAGATAAGTAATTGTAACTCAATTTTTTTTTATATAAATCAATATAATTAAATTAAATTAACAATTTTTTTAATAAATATAAAATTATTTAATTTTACTTATAATTGAGTCCGGATGGAGTAATAATAGGAATTAAACTCAAATCATTAAACTCTGTTTTTGAATAGGATAGGGTGACACGTGGTGAAAGAAGACACATGGAAAGAGGGGAAGGGGGTCAGCATTTTAGGGATGGGAAGGAGGAGTGGCCCGCCGGGACCAACTACCTTCCGTATACTGCCATCTCAGCATTTATTGAAAATTGAATGAAAAGTTCATAAACAGCCAAAATATACCTTTTTCAGAGTCAATCCCACATTCCACAAAAGTTTCCACGCGTTGCTATCCTCTTTGCTCTGGATTACTGCGTCTGCAGCTCCAATAACACACTTCACAGTTCACACTTGAGATTATCATACATTTACATCATTGCCCTTCTTTTATATATTGTCAGGAGAAGCTAAGGAGTGAAAAATGGCAAGCTTTTATGGTTTATGGTTGAAAAATGTTATCTTTAATTTTTCAATACAAAATTTTATTGTATAGAATCCTTAACTAGTGTTCAAGTATAGGTTAACAAAAATCACATTTATATGCTGTTAAAACTTAAAAGATATCATTTTAATTAGTTTTGATATTTATCGATATGAATAAAACTCTTTGGAAGTGAGATTGTCTCTAGAGTAAGTAAGTGATAACTATCTATATTAATTTAATAAAATGAATGAAAAAGAATTAATATTTATATATATTTTATCAAATCAAGAATAGATGTATTAATAAATTATAAAAATGATATATTTAATCTTTTTAAGAAAAAGTTAGCAATTAATATGGTATTTTAATTAGGAGGAATATTTTTTTACACAAAATGGGGACACCAAAAGATGTTTCCTTTATTTTTTGAGGGTAGTTTCGGGAAGCTTGTATACAAAGAAGATAAAAAGTAAGTGAGAGATAGAGATAAACATATATAATACCATATACGGTATCCAAAATTTGTATTCAAATAACTTAACTTTTTAATTAGAAAGTACTAGTAATGAGTAAAAACTTGATGGAAATGCGGTGGGGATCATAATGCTATAAACACCAAACGTACGGCCATCGAAATCAGTAAAAATATAAATCAAAATTTGAAGGATTCCCGATTGACTAAAGAGATCTCATCTCGTTGTGAGTACAGATCGGAGAGTTGTTAGGTCGTGTCACATGCATCCACAGAAAACTAAATTAAAGAGAAGAAGGCTTTTTGGCCATGGAAAATATATATAGTGTCCTTTCACGAGCATCGTCCATCAAATTTCTAAACTCAGCCTACCACTGCCACCCTTACACCTTTTCAAAGCCACCTTTACGCCTTTAATGCACCATGCTGATTGATTGGTCACTGTCCCCACTTTGATGGGATGCGTCCTATTCTTGTTTGTTTTGTTTGAGTTTCTTACTTAGCTTCCTTCATGAATCGTGATAAGTTGATAACATTGAAGACCCGTTCCAACAAAACCTTCCCTCTCTCTCACACACACAACACAATCATCAATCCGTGTTTGATTGCGGTGCATAATTGGCATCTTGCTCTTCTATAGTCTAGACTTGAAACTCCGCCACTTCTTGGCATTGACACATGTCTAGTATAGACATAGACATAACTTTATCAAGTAGTATAGCTAATTACTACATTAATTCAAAAGGAAAAAAAAATCACTGCCTAAACTTTTAACCTTTCCACTACCCTATATCATGAAATATGGGGAGATTGAGAGAAGGCTTCGGCAATCGGCATGTGCTACCCGTACTGACTTGACTTGATGGTAACTATCTAATCAATTTGTTTGCTTCAACATTTTGTTGCAAGTGCTAGGGGCAAATTTTAATCTGATTTTGTGTGGGACAACGTACGCTTCCTTAAAATTATTAATGGGGTATTACCTTACCAGGCACAAGAATAATGAAAACCTAATTCATAGTTGGTACCCTTCTGTGTAATGCCTAGATCCCCTATGTGGTTTCCTTCTTAAAGCCACTATTTTCTTATACAAATATATGAGATGGAGATATTGGTATTTACAATCCTTTCTTTAGTGGTTAATCATATTTTTGTAATTAAATTATGAATGATTGATAAAAAAAAAATGTAAATATATAGTTAAGAATGCCAATGATCTTATCCAAATATATGATTCTCTCTTTTTCTTTTTATAAGAAAAGAGATTTGGACTATTTGACTAATTCTCATTTCTTATGTCTTCCACAGGATATAGTTTAAAAAGCATCGCTATCGAAATGAATGCTATGTTTCTATTTCAAGATAGTTGGCATAGACACGTTACTGTTATTGCTGTCAGGCTGGCAGCTAGGGAAGTTAACACAAAAAGCTAGTATTCATCCCATATCGATCAATGCTTATTCTGGAATAAATGTTATTGGTCCTTGAAGCAAATCATGCATAATTTGATTTTTATTGTAGTTTAAGGAAATTAAATGCGTCTTGGCGTTAAGCTATATGCATTCTTTGCCAATTGATTGTCAATACTCAACAAGAAATATGACGATGAGTCCAAACTACTATATGTCCTACTTCCTACGGTTCTACTGTGAATTCCCCCCACCCCCTTTTTTCCATCCCCTAATTTGAGAATGAAAAGGTTGATTATTTTGTAGATACTATTATCACTCAATGAAATTTGGATGCCTCAAACCTTTGATTTATCACAAAGAAAGATCAATTACGTTTAGATAATTTAATGTTCTTATTGATGGTAGTGACATAACCCAAACGTATGCCTTTAAATTTGGCAAGTTTAGTTATAAACTTATGTCATTAATTTAGCTTTGTTCAATTTTTCCCTTTTCGATTTTGGTTGAAACCATTACACAAGGGAGAACGAATTAATTACACAATAACGAATTAAATTAGACATAAAATATTATAAGTTTAAATTATAAAAATGTTGCAGGGAGATTATCTCTGGTTCGTGTTGGTGTAGGAGACGCGTGGTTCTGATGCAGAAAATGACCCTTTTTGTTTGGAATGATAGGCATAGCAGACGCTGTTCATTTTCTATCCTCTCACGTTCCCATATCAAAGAGCTGCAATAAATTGCAAAAGTAGGCTTTTGGTGATGCAGTGCAGAGGTCATTGATACGGATTACGGACCCATTTTATGGACCACGCGGAGTCAAGTACGAAAGAAATATGAATCCTTAATTAGGATATTTTCTAACTGTTTAAAATTAATTATCATGAGATAATATTAACAAATAAAAATTATGTAATACAAAAATAAGAAATAATTACGTTAACAAATTTACGGTAAAAATTTGATAAATAATTTTAATAAAATGAAATTATTTCATTAAAATTAATTAATTATAATTGTGAAATTAGACAAATATAATGGTGTTTATAAGTTGGGTTCAACCAAGTTTAATTTTGATTGATCACAATATAGTGCTACATTTTTTAACGTGTTTCCGCCCAGGTCAAGACTCATTTACTATATGGTCAGGACCAGGTCATACGAGATTTACATAAAACATACACAATAAGATATCATGAACAACAATTTAAATTTTTTTTTATAGGCAAATGTTAGTAGTTATGTTAATTTTTTTTCACATTTGTCAGGGTTTAAACCCTGGACCTCCTCCTACTCTTTCAAATGAAAAACGTTTGTTTTGTAGGCAAATGTTATGTTAATTTTTTTCACCTTTGCCAGGGTTTGAACCGTGAATCTCATACTCTTCCAACTCCTTACGACCTTAGCTCAAACCAATTGAATAACTTTTTTTTTATAGGCAAATGTTAGTAGTTAGTTGTTATGTTAATTTTTTTCACCTTTGCCAGGGTTTGAACAGTGAACCTCCTACTCTTTCAACTCCTTAGAATCCTATCATGTATCAATCGTAGCTGACATCGCTTATGTTTACTTATAAAATTTAGTTTGATGCAAAGCTTTTAGAGAAAATTAATATTGATTTAATTACAATTGACCCCCTTTTTTGTTTTAAAAAATATATACTTGCATTCCTTTAGGACAAGTCAGTATAATTTTTAGAGTAAAGCTCAAGGTGATCCTTCAAATTTTTCGAGTAGGTCAGTTTCGTCCCTAAAAAAAATAAAATGATAATTTGGTCCCCGAAATTTTAAAACGGGGGACAATCTGGTCCTTACGGAGGGACCGAATTGTCCCCTGTTTTTTAAATTTGGGGGACTAAATTGTCCCACATGGGGACTAAATTGTCCTTTTTTTTTTGGACCAAACTGGGCTACTCGAAAATTTTGAGGAACCACTTTAGGTCTTTACTCTAATTTTTTTTTTTTTAATAGTTCAACTGGTTAGTGATTAGTAGGTTAGTTGTTAGTGGGGATGGGGGAGGAGATCGAACCCCAAATCTTTAACATGAACTCCTTCAAATATCTCTTGCCTCACCAAGTGAGTCACCTACACGGGACACAAGTCAGCATATAATTTGAATAATCATTTTTATATGCCCTTTTTAATTACATTTTCCTTATATTATTTCAATTTAGCATATTTCGTAATCACACAAATTAACTACACTATTTATTTTTATATTATTTTAGTTTAATTTTATTATTCATAATCAGATATGTCAATAAATTTCATTTTTACATAAAATGATAAAATGTAATTTTTCTGTAAGGACCTTTTAGTCATTATGGGATGGAGACCAGGCCACACATACGATTTGAGACTTTCAAGTTGTGAACGGGGTTTCGATGTTTGAGATGGAAATATCACTTCCTTTCCTTCTGCTATAAATACGCCCAGCTATTGTAAGAGATGCAGTATACTGTTCCAAACCTTCCCAAGAATCTATATCCTCTTCTTTTCTTATAGCCTTTCAATTTTTTTCACATAACCTACACCTTGTTTCGTTGATCCTCAAGTTTTTTATTCTGGATCACTGCGTTCTGAAACTACAATAATTGCTTCACTTCCTTCATAATTCCCTCGTATCTGAAGCCATATAACCCTGTTTACCTCTCCTTTAGCTACGAAGAGGGACCAATTTTTTCAGTGCCCTTCTTCATTGACGCTGTTTTTTTTTCGCTTCAACCACTTGTAAAACTACTCTTTCCTTTTGCCAAAAACCATGTATGGAATGGAAGAAAGAAACGCACAGCATGAACTCGAGGGTGGAGCTGATATTGGTTCCTCTTTATCAAAGCTGATACTATCAAGCGGAACAAATGCTCTTGACTCGATTTTCTCTCATTGCACCCCAACAAATGTTACCAGCACCAATTCTATGTTGGAGTGCATGGAGCCCTTAGGCTCTTCTGGGTTTGAGCCTTTGGGCTCTTCCGTGTACCTGCGCCAAAGAGATATCCTGCAGAAGTTCTACCAGGAAAGCAGGGTAAATGGGTCTTTTGCTCCCACTTTTCCATCATTGGTAAGTCCATCTCTGAACTCTGCATACACGAGTTCTTTAGTGAACCCTTGCAAGAAGAAACTGTACAGGGGAGTGAGACAGAGGCACTGGGGAAAATGGGTGGCTGAGATTAGACTCCCTCAGAACAGAATGAGAGTGTGGCTTGGAACTTATGAAACTGCTGAAGCTGCTGCTTATGCCTATGATCGTGCAGCTTATAAGCTCCGTGGAGAATATGCACGTTTGAATTTCCCAAATCTAAAGGACCCCAGTAAGTTAGGATTTGGAGATTCTACCAGATTGAATGTTTGAAGAGTGCTGTGGATGCGAAAATTCAAGCTATTTGTCAAAAGGTGAAGAGGGAGAAAGCCAAAAAGATTGCTGCAAAGAAGCTGCTTAAATCGGGTACTGACTCAAACAGTGAGAAATCACACAAGATGGGTTCATCTTCTAGTTCTTCATCCTTGTCAGTGTCACCTTCCAATTTTTATGATAATTGGGTAAACGAGTTGTTTTCACCTTGTGTTTCTGAGGATGGAATTTGGAAGGGGGAGAACTCGCCAGCCTCGGCCTCTGTTTCGACGGAATGTCCAATTATGGTAACAGAGGAGCCAGAGTTCGAAGGATGTTCCCTGGCAAGGATGCCATCCTTCGATCCTGAGTTGATTTGGGAAGTTCTGGCCACTTAGATTATGGATGTTGTTTTATATTTTACATTATCGGTTACTAGTTAGAATGAAAATCTTAGTTTATGGTCTTGGTGGGTAATTGAGCATGTATGCCTACTTAGTTGTAGGTCCTTTCTCCGAATGGTGAGAGGTGATTTAGCATTTTACGTAGGATTGCTATCGCTGTCATTTCAGCCTTGATTTTTTGCTCAAGGCTTTAGAAGTTTTCATATGGCAGTTGTTGTGATATATAGTATTTTTTTTTCCCCCATCTCTAATGTATGTTTCCCTTCCGATAACATATTGTGTCTACAACCGTGTTCTTCATGACTTATCCTTAATCCTTAATTAATACAATCCAGCTGCAGCTTAGATCCTCATACTTAATTACTAATTCAGTATGAGGATAAGTACAGGTTATACCTAAGCCAGTATAAGAGGTCATATAATTTATCAATTCTGCATATAGCTGATGGACAATAAAACTATTGCTGAAGCACGGCATAAGTATCTCACGAAAAGCAACATAAATAATATTGGGGCGTGAATAAGTTAAAACTGGTTTTTGGAACACTATGCTCACTTGCTCGCGCAGATTAACATATTTCCAGGTGGCGTACCTTATGGGTCAGTTTGGAAGTTGAGAGGAGAAGAGAGTGGAAGGATTTGAGAAGGTGAGGGAAGAAAGTGATGGGGATGGGAGGATAGTCCTCCAAAACCTTCCAAAACAATCCTCTAGATAATTTTTTTAGTTCCCTCAAATTGCAGGATTTTAGAATATTTTGATTTTTTTGTTAAAAAATAAACCCCCATACATGCGGGTATATCCTCCCTCCCCCCATCCCTTCCCCCCACTTCATCCTCAAAGCCTTCCCCACCCTTTCCCTCTCAAACTCCCAAACAAGCCTTTATAGTACCATTAATTGGCTCCCAAGTTCTAACCTAGTATATACTTGAATTACAGACAAAAGTGAAACATGGAGTATAAAAAGAAAAGAAAGAAAATCAAGTCAAGCCGTAATAAGATGGTAATCTTTTTCGTTGGAATGGCCACAGTATACAGAAGTGAAATCTTGTGTTTAGTTGTTCAAATTCCAAAAACCAACTACAACATGAAACTAGGTAGTTCTAATTCGCAAGCCTCTTGGTTGTAGTTAAGACTGTAAATTACATGGACCTGAAACTCCGAATCACATCCCCTTTCATATGGCCATATGGCTTCCCATGTAACCAAAAATAAAAAAATGCATAATTCAACAACCGCACATATTTCATCCATGATTGTGTTAACTTCTATGCCTCCAAGAAAGAAGAGTCCCACTTTGAATGGACTTTTAAAAGCTACATGGCCGATCAAGGAAGTGACGCTACCAACTAAGGAGATTCTTTGACTGCTGCAATTTCGCATTATAGGAACTTTCTATCTCCTCCTGCAGTATACATGATTAGTAAAGTGATGCTATATACACATCAATTTTTGAGAACACAAGAAACAGAAGGGTCTTGCTTTCTAGCATGTTCTTATAAACAAGGTTCCATAAGCCTTTTTAATGCTATACAATCACTCAGAGAATGAAAAAAAATGATCTATACCTTGCAGGCTTTTAGTAAAGGCTGTAAGAATGACGATCTGAAAAGCTTAATGGCATTCCCAAGTGAAGTTCTATTCCATTCTGCCACAAGGCAAGGTACTAAAATTATTTGTACTGAATGTGAAGTTGCAATTAGCACTAAAAGGTAAATATGATATGAATAGGCCCCCCTTCCACACATTTGGATGGAAACATTGAACAATCATCATATGCATGACTAACTACTCATCTGCTTATAGACTATTGCCGCAGCATGCAAATTTTTTACAAAAAGGAAACTAAGATTGTCCAAGTATTAATTAACATACCGCCATCAACATCAGCTGTCAAGCCCTCCCTATTAAGCTCTTCTAAAATCTGCAATTTTGAAACATTAGGATTCACATAAATAAGAAATTTCCACAAATATGAAAAATGCATCATCTATATGCAGTAATGTGGTCCACTTCAAGCATCCCCTTTTAGTTTAAGGTATCAAAAGATGACTTCCACATGTTAAAATGTCTTAGTAAAGAGCAGAACTGGAAGTGTCAACATGAAAGTGTCGGCTACTCTCAAGGTATATAATAGAATATTCATATTGAAAGCGGAGCAAATAATTAACCAGGGAAGTTTCATCTCTCCTCCCTGGTATGCAGTGTGCAGTTTGATAAGAAATTTATCATTAGAAGTATACCTGTCTAAGGGTTGGTACTGTGGTAGGATCAAACTCCTCACAGTGATTTGGATCAATAGGGACACAAACACGGCCTAGAACACAGAAGAGATTATCATTGAATGGTTAAAGATCAAATTAACTAATACATCTATCAACAATTTTTAGGGAGATGCATTTCTATTTTCAACTTTCTCATGGAAAGTGAAAATTAAAGATAAAAGATGATTTAAGTGTGAAAATTAAAGATAAAAATGATTTAAGTGTTGGTACCCAGTAGACACTAGACTCTCAAAAAGTCATACTCAAGCATCCAAAAAACTCGGCAAATCATGTTGGTAAAAAGTGATACAAAGAACATACATACAGACCTGTTTTTGGGTGTACACAGAATGGTGCTTTAAGCAGATGATTCATATGCTTTGAAACCTAAAACATAAATAGGTCCATTCAAATAACTGCAAGATATTCTATCTGTAGACAGGGCTTGTGAGGAGTAACTATGAATGTGTACAGCTGAAGGCAATATGAAAGATACTGACAAGAGGATACAAGAAAAATGGGCCACACAAACCTCCATATCAAGCCTGGGGTAAGTAAAGGAGAACACAATCTCTTCAACACATCTATGCAGCCGTTGTCCCTGCAGAAAGGAATAGGTAAACATTAAAAATAACTTAATATGAGATAATATTTGCTTCTGCAATTCTGTATGATTTCTTATAATTTATAACTATCTGATAAAGACAATAGAGGCATGTGGCTCAAATTAAGCCCTTGCTGAGGCTTGTGGCATATGCCCTGACCTTGGAATGGGGCAACCTTCCCTTCCCCTAAACTTCCTTTCATCAAAAAATAAGTCACACCAAGAATTTACAAACCAGTCTACCCCTGGTGAGATCCATGTCCACTTACCTTTTTCTACTATGCATGCATTATATCAGATGCCATTAAGCCATTCTTACCCTGAAAACCGGCACATTTCTAAAAGGAGTGTGACTTTTATACCTTATATTTTCCCGATTGCAGCATTTGTTGAAGCTGTTCCCATCGAACAACATTAATGTCTTCTTTTGCACTGGATGACCGCCTATTCTCTTGCCACTTGCCCCTAAGTTCAGAAGTAATAGCTGCAAATGCAAGTCACGCATTAGGTACAGATGATAGTAGGAGAATGCCATGACAAAGATCATATGGAGGCAGGACAGGTACAAAAAAATATATATGTACATTGATCAGGAATCATCTCTAAGATCTTCTCAAATCTCTCCTCACTAGAAAGTAAACTTTGACTGATAAGCAATTTTCTCTCAAAAAAATCCTTGAGAACATCAGTATATGATCTCCTGCAGATACGAAACACTTCTTAGGACATGAAATAATATATCTATTCCACAAAGCCAGTTATTCAATATCAAACTTACGCCAGAAATGGATGAAGAGCATGACCCGTAAAAGAAACCTTCTTATAGCTATTTTCATTTCCCTGGAAAGAATATGAAATAAATGAACACACTTATATAGGTACTCACAAACTTGTTAATTAGCAAAAAAGTATTTTACCTTGTAGACACGAAAATAGTCAACAACTGCTGCTCTCTGCTCATTAGTCAACCTGTAAGAGTAAAGGTAACATTTGAATTTATATGTAAGGACCTAAGTAGCCGAAGAAAACAAAATATAACTTTTGATGGTTTAGTCTTCTCGTGGCCTCACCTTCTTGCCTTTCCATCACAGACCCAACAATGAACACCACGTCGGCCACTAAATACCCAGAGAATGTGCGTAAAACCAAAGTCAACTGAAATGGTAACAACAAAGAACTGAGTGCAGACGTCATTATTTCCAAATAACTATCTGATTGTGTGCAACAATGGCACAAGGCAATATAGACAAAAGCTTTCTTGATACAAGTTTTCACAACCTGGAAGATAAATCTTCTTAAAACCAACTTTCCACATTAATAAAGAAAACTAAGGGTGTTGCTAACCAATGCCCTGGTTAATGAATCAAAAAATACAAGTTTTGCATTGGAAAGAGTAATTTTTAAACTTTCAAGGAATTGAATACACAACTTCCAACACAACATTTCTACTTTTGATTCCTTAACCAATGCTTAGGGCACTGATTAGCATTTGCTAAAAACTAAAAAGAAATTAAGTGCTCCATTTAGTGAAAAAGTGTAAATTGCAAATTCTGCAGTAGCTTTCAGTTTTTCACACTATCATATGAGATGCAAAGTATTACCTCTTAAGGCAACATCAATCACTTTGATAGCTATAGTCATTAATGGCCAGCATTTCAAACAAACATCAGCACCTGAGCAGCAGTATCTAACATCATCATAATCTGAAATATCCTACAGAAAAGAAATAACCAAAAAAATGTCAAGAAGCCCCCATAGAAGCAAAATATTTCACACATGGATATTAATTAGAAAGGCTTACTATATCAAAAATTAGCTCCCTCTCAACCGGAGCGAAAACATTATCTCCAGCCGGGGCATAGGCATGCCTTTTTGCAGGCTGCAGTACATATAAAGAACGTTTCAATGAAATTCACCAGTACAAAATGAAATTCACCAACATTGAATTTAAGAAAGAATCAGGATGTAAGTTGTGGTTTGAAACCTAAAATGTAAATTCTATTCACAAGTTAGGTAATGGTACAGAAACAGAAATTTAACACAGAGTTGAAGAAGAAGAAGAATGGCAGGGAAGGACATGATCTTACGTCGACGCTGTACACGGGTCCGATATCTATCTTAAAAGGACACTTGTCTTTGATGGAGTTTTCAAGTTCAGCGGCATTATTGAAAGATTGGAAGCGCACATATATATCATTGTCAAGAGTGAACGAAAATTCCCTTCGACACAAGTAAGATGGATCACAACCGGGATGCTTCCCATCTAAAATGAATGAGTATGAGTATGACAGTGTTATACAATACAGATTTACATGCTCTTGAAAAAGGGAATAAAGAAACTTACCGTTACCGTAAGACATCCATTTATATATATCAGCATGAGGAAATACCTTTCCTGAAAGGGGAAAAAGATTAACCAATCAGCAAAATAAATATATGAAATGGCAACTGAGTTGCCAGAAAAACAGACATGAGAAAACCTAGTGAGTTTTGAAATGCGATGAGAAAAGGAGAAAAAGTAAGTAACCGTAATATATTTTGAGATAATTGGGGTTGAACTCGTCATGAAGGGCAGTGCCATTCCCCTGTCTTTGCTGATCGATGAGCATATCATCCGTTTCATTCTGAACTTCTTCTACCGTCATTTCGCCAAGAGAAGCAGGAAACCTTTTTCTTTGCGAAATTAGGAATCCCAGATCGATCTGAGTTGAGTGAGATGGCGGGAACTCCAACCGTTCTGGCGGGAACTTTGAGCCAAAGGGCCAAGGGTTTGTACTTTGTTTGTGACCTGTCAGTGAACATGGGATTTTATAATTTGTTTCTGTGTGAAGAGTGGGCTGGACCAAATGAGAGAGTAGACGCCGCACAAGTAGGTCTATTTTCAGTGGGCTTTACTTTCTGCACTGGGTTTTTACTTTGGCACCTAGTCTCCCTTTTTTTAAAAAAATAAAAATATTATTGTTCCAAAAATATCCTTAATCTCAATATTTCCTCTTCCCCACCTCAATGTTATTTATCAAATTTTCCGGAAGTATTAGTTTTAAAAGTTTGCATCCGGAACTTATATTCCGGATTGCCGGAAGTATTCAAAAATAAGTTTTCGAACGTTATATTGTGGGATTCCGAATTTGGTTTTCCGGAAGCATCTAGAAATACGTTTACGGGCGTTGTATTGTGAAGTTTCCAAATTGACTTTTCGAAAGCATCCGAAAATAAGTTTCCGGGTGTTATACCGTGGGACTCCGAATTTGGTTTTCCGAAAGCATCAGGAAATAAGTTTTCGAACATTATATTGTGAGACTCCAAATTTGGTTTTCCAGAAGCATCCGGAAATAAGTTTTCGGACATTATATTGTGGGACTCCGAATTCGGTATTACGGAAGCGTCCCTATCTTTTTCCCTTCTCTTTTACATTACATTGTGGGGTATTATTGGAAAGGGAAAAAAACATAGACTAGGTGTATAGAGCAAAAAATAAGGTGGAAAAAGTAGCATCCTTTTCAGTTTTCCACTACTTTTGCTTATGGAATGGGCCTAGGATGTCCCACTACCCATACTTTCGTAATAGGCTTAAATCGTTTTGCACCACCCAACCTGACACTTTAGATTGCTTCCCACATCATCTTCATTCCATACTCTACATAAATTTGTTGGTCGTATTTAAATATTTCTTTGCAATGGTTTTTCTAACAACTATGTTCTTGCAAGTTTTTTTTTCCAGGGATTCTCCATCTAATTCTAATTTCTCTCAATCCTCTCTTTCTATTCATAATTACAGTTATACAGTATACATCCAAGAAACACAATTTATTTTGACTTTGAAAAATAAAAAAGTTAAAACATAAACTATGACCCTTGAATACATAATATAAGAATGTGATCGTGGATGTATAGATGATGGAGAGAAATTGGATGGAGAGATTTTTTTTTTTGGTCTTTCATAGGTTATGTCCACGGATAAAGTTGTAAGATTAATCCTCGAATTGGGTTAATAATTTGTTAGATTAACCATCTCCAAAGTAATGACTCTAAAATTAGAATCCCTAATTTGTAAATAAAATTCGTCTCAGGATATAGTTGCCAACCGTTTTTGGGTCTATTAGTGACATTTTTATTTTATCTATACTAATATATAATGAAAGATTTCAAAATTTTGATATCCTAATTGTTCTTGCCAAAATCCAAATACTCGGAATATGAAACGTCAATCTCCTAATTATGTATACAATGAGCAAGAGACCAAGGGTATTCTTTGAATTCTTTGATCCCCTACAGTCTTCTGTCTTCTGCTCTTCGTCTACGGTTAAGAGAGATTTACCAATATTAGCAAAAAGTGTCTTCCCCCTTTGGGTCTCTTCCCTTTTATAATAGGGTTTGTTGCTATCTCTTATTAAAGTATGTTTATTATTCCTTTATCTCTTGTCTTTATGTTACTTTTTGGATATATGTGATATCTTCACATATACCTTAAGTTGGTTATTGTTCCTTTATTCTCGTGTTTGTTTTGTTATTATTAAGTTTATTATCATTATATTAATATTATCCCATTCGGGTGGTGGTTCAAATATCAGCATGTAGCTCGGTTGCCGATCCGAAGATCTCGGCCAGTACACTAATTTTCATATTACTAATTTAACCTAATATAAAAAAAATTGTTTCTATCTTCCAGATAAACACTCTTTCAAAAAAAACCCTCCAAATAAACACTCATATTGAAAAATCAATGCTGGGTAGCCTGGCAGGCAATGCAAACAAAGGCAATGAAGAAAAAACATTCTAAAACAATGCGTTAACAAATCATGAAAAAATGCAGTGATATAATGGAAACAATGCTGGAAGAGGGGGATATAATGGAAAGGTCTGTACTCATTGTGGCAAAACAGGTCATACTGTGGATACATGCTACAAAAAGCATGGTTTTCCACCCAATTTCAAATTCAGAAATCCAGAAGCTGTTAATTCAATCAGTGTTGATGTGAACACTGATCCAGAAGCACTTGATTCAGGGACTAGTTCCAGCAAGGAAGGACAGGATGGTTCAGTTTTTGGTCTTACTGCTGAGCGGTACAAAGGTCTGTTAAGTCTGCTCCAGCAATCACAGCCTCAAGCCTCAAATGTTTCCAATCAAGTCAGCACCATCATGTCTTTAACTGGTGGTGTGCCTTCTGTCACACAACAATCAAGTAATTCAATATTGTCTTCTTGGATATTAGATGGTGGTGCTACTGATCATATATGTTCGAATCTGTCCTTTTATTCATCATACTATAAAATCAAACCAATTCATGTTAGACTTCCAAATGGTAATGAGATCCTTGCATACCATTCAGGAACTATCTCCTTTAATTCGAATTTCATGCTTTACAATGCATTGTACATACCTGAGTTCTCTAATAACCTCTTGTCAGTTACCAAACTAACTTCATCTTTACCATACATTTTATCTTTTGATTCAACTCACTGTGTAATTCAGGAGAAAGCTTCATTGAAGAAGATTGGTACAGCTAAGGTGCATCATGGATTGTACATTTTGAAGATGCCTATCTACACTGCTGGCCTTTTAGCTACTCACATTTCTGTTAACTCTGTAACTGTCCCCTCTTCTAGTTTGTGGCATTTTAGACTAGCTCATCAATCCCATGATTGTGTTTCCATTCTTCATTCTTCCATTCCTTTCGTTACTGCAAATAAGGATTACATATGTGACACTTGCCATCTAGCAAAACAAAGGAAATAGCACTTCAAAATCAATAAAATGTTTTGATTTGATACATGTTGATATATGGGCCCCCTTCCCAATTCCCTCCATTCATGGACACAAGTATTTCTTGACTATTGTTGATGATTTCTCTTGTTTCACTTGGATTATATTGATGAAAAATAAAGGAGAAACCTCTCAGTTTTTACAGAACTTTGTTGCCCTTGTTGAAAGACAATTTAACACACAAGTAAAAACAATAAGGAGTGATAATGGGCCAGAGTTTTTTATGAAAGACTTCTTTGTCAAAAAGGGGATAATTCACAAACTTCTAGCATTTATAACCCCCAACAAAATGTGGTGGTTGAAAGGAAGCACCAACACATTTTAAATGTAGCTAGAGCTCTGATGATTCAAAGTCATTTACCAAAAGTCTATTGGTCCTATGCCATACTACATGATGTGCATATTATCAACTTACTACCCACACCTTTATTGCAGAAACACTCTCCTTATGAAAAACTGCACAAAACACTCCCTGATTTAACTCATCTAAAGGTTTTTGCTTGCTTGTCTTTTGCAAGTTAAGCTCCTACACCTACAACAAAACTTGACCCGATAGCTTCCAAATGTGTTTTCTTAGGATATAAAATTGGAACAAAAGGTTTTATCTTGCTGAATTTTAACACCAGAGAGCTATTTGTCTCTAGAAATGTCATTTTCCATGAATTACATTTTCTTTTTGCATCATCACCACATACACTTTCTACCCCTCTTCCTACATCCACTGCCCACACTGATTTTTCTTTTGATGAAGTTTTCTCTCCTTCCACAACATAACATACTCTTCCAAATAACTCTGGCACATCTCCATCCATTACCAACTCACCACCTCAACTCACCAATTCCTATGCATCACACACCCATGATGCTTCTCCACCACAACTGGATCTTTCTTCTTCAAGTCTAGCAGCCTCTCCTCCATGTGTGCAGCTCAGAAGGTCTAACAGGGCAAGAAAGGCACCTTCATTTTTACAAGACTATCACTGCAACATTGCAAACACTAAAGCTGTCACCAATTCTGATTCTAGTATTATTTATCCTCTCTCTTCCTATTTATCTTATGATGCTCTTTCTCCTTCTTACAAAAGTTCTGTTTTGTCTTTGTCTGTTGAGGTTGAACCTACCACATACAATAAGGCCATCAAGAGTGATTGCTGGAAACAGCCTATACAGGTTGAACTACATGCCTTGGCAGCAAACCAAACCTGGACTTTGACTGATCTTCCTCAAGGAGCAGTACCAATCGGGTGCAAATGAGTCTTCAAAATAAAGCACAAAGCTGATGGATCCATAGAGAGGTACAAGGCAAGGCTTGTAGCTAAAGGCTACATACAAACCGAAGGGATTGACTACTTGGACACTTTCTCATCAGTTGCCAAAATGACAACAGTGAGGCTCATTCTTTCCCTAGCATCCCTTCATGGCTGGC
This sequence comes from Echinosophora koreensis, assembly GCA_035048595.1. Lineage (NCBI taxonomy): Eukaryota > Viridiplantae > Streptophyta > Magnoliopsida > Fabales > Fabaceae > Echinosophora > Echinosophora koreensis. The sequence continues at coordinate 13,375,781 of JAPCYP010000003.1, read as the reverse complement.
ACCTGCAGCAACTCGATGTAAATAATGCGTTCTTTCTTGGTGATTTGCTTGAAGAAGTTTATATGACCTTGCTTCCCGGACTATCCCCAACTCACCCTAATCAAGTTTGCAAGTTGGAAAAATCTCTCTATGGCCTAAAGCAAGCTAGTAGGCAATGGTTTGCCAAGCTGTCCTCATTCCTACTTGATTCTGGCTATACACAGTCCAAGAGTGACTACTCATTATTTGTCAAATCATCCCCACAGAACTTCACCGCTCTCCTCGTTTATATGGATGATGTAATACTAACCAGCAGTGATAAGCAGGAAATTGATTTCATCAAGCAGGCTCTTGATTGCACCTTCAAGATTAAAGACTTAGGGGATCTCAAATTCTTCCTAGGCCTCAAAGTAACTCGAAATTCTACTGGAATTGCAGTAAATCAGAGGAAATATGCATTGGAATTAGTAGCAGATGCTAGTTTACTTGCCTGCAAACCTGCTTTTTCACCTATGGACAGCAAAACCCATCTACACCAGGACAATGCAGAGCCTTTTGATGATGTCCAGGCCTACAGAAGACTTATAGGCAGATTACTTTACTTGACAACCACTCGTCCAGACATTGCATTTGCTGTACACCAGCTTTCACAATTTATGACCAAGCCCACAGTGGTCCATCATGCTGCCTTGCGAGTCTTTAGATATATTAAAGGTTCTCCTGGTTTAGGACTGCACTTTCCTACTTCCTCTACTGTCCAGTTAAAGGGCTACAATGATAATGACTGGGCTACTTGTCCTGACACTAGGAGATCCATCACCGGTTATTGTATATTTCTTGGTTCTTCTCTCATCTCTTGGAAGTCCAAAAAACAAAGTAATGTGTCCAGAAGTTCCTGTGAGGCCGAGTACAGAGCAACGACAGCAACCACATGTGAATTATAGTGGCTGACATACCTTCTCAAAGACTTGCAGATCACTTTTATTTCCCCTGCTCTGCTCTACTGTGATAACCAATCCGCCATGCACATAGCTGCCAATCCTGTGTTCCACGGAAGGACGAAACACATCGAGCCGGATTGTCATATTGTGAGGGACAAATGTTCTTCAGGTCTTCTCAAGCTTCTTCCTATCCCTTCTGCTCTACAACTCGCAGACATTCTAACAAAGCCACTCAACTCTCAGGCTTGTAGAGACATCCAATCCAAGCTGGGCCTTCTCAACATTTGTGCTCCAGCTTGCGGGGGGGGGGGGGGGGGGGGGGGGGGGGGTCTTACCCGACTCAAATCAACCCAAATGAACCCCAAATGTAACTTAATTCGTCATTAATTTAGTTAGTTACAGTACCAGTTTGTTAGTTGTAGAGTTAGCTATTTTCTATTTCAACTATAGCTTGTATAAATAGCGAACCCTTAGTTCATTTTCAGTTGAATGAGAAATTCCACTCATTATCAATTTTACTCTCCTCTGTTATTTTTCTCTGTTCATAGCAAGTGCTGTGAAATTCTTCTGGTTCAACAGGAACATCTCGTTCCTTTCTGCTTCAATCTCAGATTTCTACATATATGTTTAAAATCCTTAATATTTCTTTAGAAATAACAATGAGTAAATGATAAATGATTAAAATGCTTGAATAAAAGAAGTAGTGTGAGAAAAACTGGTGAGATAACATTTTTAGGAAGATACAGCAGTCTTGGTACGACGTACATGATTACAAAACAGAAAACGAAATCAAAAGTGAAGGGTACACTATATGCATCACGATTCACGACTATCATCTATCACTGTGTATTTTATATTGTATTATACATATTGCATAAAATTAGAAGTTTCTCAAAAACTTGCGGATCCTTTTCATTAACCCACTAGTCTCCTTGTTCTCTGGCTCATCTTTTCGACGGTGGTAGTGACGACGGTTATAAAGCCTCCTCAACAACTCGCTCCTCTCCATGGCCATGCTACGTTCACGGGAGAGGAACACTGGTTCCACGTGACGAAACCTCACCCATCCACCTGGAATCTGACGCACCCCGCCATGTGTCACATGATCATAATCCTTATCCTCCACGTTGTTCACAGTCACTGCATCTTCATGGTGACGGAGACGCGGCTTCCATGGCTTGTAATAATGACTGTGGTGGCAACGATGGCCGAGGCGGAAGGATAACGGTAAAGGACGTCTAGGAATACGAGGGTCCATGGAAGGAAAACTGAAAACTGTGAAAGGATCCGTGTTAGATGCTTCGGATGATTCGATGGTTTCAGCTTTGGGCTTCGAACTCTTGGAATCAGTGGCTTGAGTTTCCCATTGGATCAACGTTGCAAGTTTGGGTTCGGGTTTATCGCTGGGGAGGAGGATATTGGCGTTGACGTCAACAGGAACGTTCTTTTCATTAGACACAGAAAATGAGTCATGATTGGTGTGGTCATCGAGAGGGTAACGAGCAGATGCAAAGGTGAAGAAAAACAAAAGGAAGCACGTGATGAGAATGGTGGAGGAGGAAGCAATGTCTCTATCCATTGTGATTGTTGAAGTAAACTATTAAGTTCTCAAATGAAAGATGAGACTGTGACGAATAATGTAGATTCATATAGAGGCAGAATAAGAGGAATATTGTGAGATGAAAAGCAACGGAAGATGGAGATTAGATGAACACAGCGGGCAATTGGGGAAACCGACCACGTGACTGGAGCCAAATAGTGTGTGACTCTGCTTGCTTCTTTGTTTTTCGCTACATTTGGTCTGGATTGGCTCTTTCTTACACAAAAGGAAGCCTTACAATTATAAAAAAAGATGTAATAAGAATATATTAATGTGTGTGCGTGTACTTTTTATTTTATAAAACAATTAAGTGAGTCATGTTTTAATAATGCCATGTAATTGGGTCAAATTTAATATCCAGAGACTTTTCTACATTGGCGCTTCTCACAATATATATCATGCGCTAATCTAATGATTTTGAAAGTCAGATTCGAGTGACCAGTATATATTTTTTAAGCAAGTATAGACTGCTCACTCAAATCTGGCTTTCAAACTCATTAGATTGGCGCATGATATTGTGAGAAGCGCCAATGTGAAAAAGTCTATGGGTAGTAGTCATAATAGAACCTGAAGCAATCTTTTCATCGCATGGAAGCACCCTCCAAACGGAGTCTTCAAATTAAATTGTGACGGAGCTAGGGAGGAGAACGGTAAAGCTGTTTGTGGTGGTGTGGTTAGAGACCATAATGGCAAAGTTATTCTTTCTTTTGTCAAAGAGTGGGGAGTTGCTTTGTTGTGCATGCAGAATTATGGGCTATTTTGGTTGGTGTTGGTATAGCTTGGAATCTCGTGGCTTTAAAGCTCTTCAGGTGGAGTCAGACTCTCAAGTGGCCATATCTCTCATGAATTCAGATTGTGATCAGTCCCATCCTTGTGCTGTTTTGGTTAACAATATTCGGGATTATGCTAAGCGTGGAGGAAGCTATTCTTGGATGCATGTTCTTCGTGAAGCTAACCAGGCTGCCGATGCTTTGGCTAAGCATGGATTATCGCTTAATGGCTAGAGTAGAATTTTTTATAGTGTTCCTGATTTTCTTTCTTTGATTATTTTGGGAGATGTTGCTTCTAGCTTCTTCCCTTGTGGCTTTTAGTTGTTTTGTTGTTGGGGCCTAGTGCCCTTTTTCCACACAAAAAAAAAAAACGTATTTAAAGATGAAAAACATTATCCAATCAAGAGAAGTCACGTTTAATCATCAAGAAATAGAGAAAGACGACAGCAAAATCGTATTCAAATCCATAGAGAATATGGGACTTGATCTTCCAAGTCTTTATGCACAATTTTTCTAAAACTATAAAGAGTCTTTCCTTTTTTTAATGATGAGGTGTTAGAAAAGAAGGACAATTGCACATGACTTAGGGATCACAACCTATATATCTTTTTCATAAAGAGTAATGCCTTTTGAGGTCATACTCTTTCTTGAGAGGTGTAACTTTAAAACTTTTCTTATTTTTTTTGTCCGTCATAAAAATAGAAATGAGACTTTAGTTATTATCTAAACATTACAAGTTAAGTCCACACCAAATGAGATATCATCAATCCCAATAACATGCAATCATGAATTGCAAAACAACACTAATTGTTAGCTTAAATTTGTTATCATTTTTCGTCATCTAGAACAATTTGGTCCGTCAATCATATCAACATAGGATCAAAACAATATTTTTTTTTGTTATATTCATTGTAACTAGACTCGTCAATGATGACAAATATCAAAATAATCAACCACATAAATCAAGCATGGATGTGTAGCATAAAAATTATATGTAATGTGATCTAAACATGCCTATTTCTAATTGTTTTCACTTTTAAAATATATCTTTATGAGTTACTTATTCTAAAAATAATTACACTTTATAAGTATTATTCTTTACCGAAAACTCAAATACCCCATTTTGAATACAAATTTTGGCATGTTTATCCATGGTGAAAAGTATCATAATTATATTTACATCATGTCAAACGTGATTTTAGTAAAGAAATAATCATTCAATGTGGACAAAAAGTCATGTTAAAAAAATAAATAATCACAAACGATTAAACAATAAAGTATTTTGTACGTCATGTGAAAGTATTTAAGGTTCGTTTGTTTAGATTTAAAAAATATGTGACTAGTTAGAAATGATTTCAACAAAAGTGATTAATCGCGTAAAATCAGAAATTAATTATTCTGTGTTTGACTATAATTATAAAAAACATTTTTTTAATTGTAAAATCGATTTTAAAATGTTTAGATGCAATATTACAAAAGTGATTTTCTTCTTATAGATTCCTATAAAAATAAATAAAAGAGCAATTCCCAATAAACATGATAAAAGTGTTAAAGACTCGTCTCATCCACTAATCCATCGCGACCTAAAGCTAATTCTGATAGATTTGGGTTTTAAAATGTGAGTCCAATGTATTTTAAGAATGGGTTCGGATTTTAGAAGTCGGGTTATCTCAACCCTGTTAGCTGTCTCATATTCGTTAAAAATGTATATTTTCTTTGACAATTAGATACAAGAGTTTTTGACTTCATAAATAATATTTTGCGTATAACATTATTTCTTACATCTTTAACTCTATGACTTAGTTATGTACAATGTTAAAATTTATATATTATATCAATAAATCGGGTTGACTCGACCTTGCTCATCTCATATATTATCGGATCATTATCGAGTCAGATTGGAGCCCAGGCAAATAATATGTCAAAATATCAAATCGGGTTGGGACTAAAGTAAACCTGTTTCAACCCGTCCACCCTAGAACATGAATGATAATTTTTAAAATTTTTAAGATAGGAATAATTTTGAAGGAATTCTTTCGCATCTTGTAGCAATGAGTAAGAGACACCCATGATTTGTTCCTGCAATGCTCATTCTCTGCTCAGGTTTTGTAACACCCCGTTTTTCGTAAAATGTTTTATAAAGTTAGTTTTATTTATTTAAAAATGTTGGTTAAGGGCTAAGTGGGATTTTAGCCTAAAAGTCCCTTTCTGGTACATGAGCACGCTCGTGCTCATCAGCCAGCAAGCCCGTGCTTAAAGTCAGGAGCGTGTCTCTGATTTTAAGTTGAGCACGACCGTGCTCAATAGTAAACACGCCCGTGCTCAATGCGTGGACCGCGTCTCGCTGACGTTAAGTGGAGCACGACCGTGCTCAATGCTAAGCACGACCATGCTCAAGTCCGGATGATATAAACGTAAGCAGAACCCGAGGGTTACGTAAAACCCTACTTTTGGTGCAGCTGCGGCCAGAACGTCTTTCCGCTCTTTTTCTCCTTCGTTCTTCGCCGTAGTGGAGTTCTGAGAGCCGTTTGGAAGGCTTGATTGATCTGCTTCAGTGTTGGTAGGTAATGGTTTCGTCCCTTTTAGTTTCCTTTCGTATTTTGGGATTGGAAACTAACCGGTTGTGTTCTTGTTTGCCCAAGGTTCATCAGTGGAGTGAGCCGCTTTGGGAACGGTATCAGTTTACCAGTAGGAGCAGTGTTAGAGCTACCTTCAATCCAGGTATGGGGAGAAGTGGGATTGTACTCATTAGGCAGTGGGTAGTGTAAGGTAACGGGGTTCCCTATGACCCCGGCGTTTTTGTATGTATGTTTGTTGTAATATGGCATTTAATCTGTGATAGTATGTTTCTGGTTATTGTAGTGTTATATGCCTATGAACATGATGGTTGTTTATACGATGCTATGTTATTGTTATTAACATAATGATGTTGAATGGTTGATCGTTGTTGTTGTTACTGTTTTGATTAGTATATGTTGATAAAGTTGTTAATGGAATAATTAAGTTTAATAAACGTGTAAGGTTAGATGTTTAATCCATTAAAAATCTAGTTGGAACTTGGCTTCTGTCACTGCCCAGAACAGTGCAGTCGTGCATTGAGCACGACCGTGCTGAACAGGGAGCACGACCGTGCTCCCACTTAAATTCTGGAAAATGGTCGCGCTGCTCAGCACGGCCAAGCAGGTCAAACAGCACGATCGTGCTGCTGAGCACGACCGTGCTGAGTGTGAAGCACGACCGTGCTTCACTTAAAAGGGCAGCACGCCCTCACGTGTCCAAGCACGACCGTGCTAAGGTCTAAGCACGACCGTGCTGACCTCCTGGACAGTGATGCAATTAAAGGACTTAAGGGGTTTTTAACCCCATTCCCCTATGATGATAAGTTGAGATAAATAATCAAAGATAAAGATTAGACAACCTGGTTATTAATTATATAAGATGATTAGATAATCAAATGTTAAGTCGGTATCCGTTGGGTTACCGCACGTTGATAAGTTGAAGTCTTGGGTGCTTATAGACCCAAGTACGTTGAGTTGAACCTTGGTACTTATTGGCCAAGGGAGCCTTGACCCTACGGTTTGGGTCTAAGGTCACGTTGAGTTTGATGTTGAAAGACTTGGGAGCTTCATGGTCCAAGCAAGGAGGTGGTTGAGATTGTTTGTTGTTGTGCCATTCGCATAAAGCATTGGAGTAGTTGATGGGGGAGGTTCGACAAAGGGGAGATCGCCCGAGAGTACGGTGATCTGGCCATCCACGGTAGGTCACCCAAGGTTTGGTGACCGAGGCCCCCCGTGATGAGGCATCCACGGTTTGATGCGTTGGCTATCCATGGGGTTCACCCAAGGTTTGGTGAACTGCCGGTGTTGGTGCTTTTATGGCCAATACGAATATGTAACTCCAAAGTCGTTCATCTTGAGTTAGTTGGATCCACATGCATAGTTGGAGTAGCGGAGTAGTTGATGCATTGCATAGCATAGCATACTTGGTTGTTATGATGCCGTTGGATGTTGATGTATGCTTATGTGTATGTTTACCTTGCGTACTATTCCCCTGCTGTTTATATGATTACATGAATCTTACTCCCTGTATTGTTTGTGTTTGGCCTGATTGGCATTTGCAGAGGATGACGAGCAGCCCGGAGAGGAGTGACTCTGAGGAGCCGCCACTCATAGTTAGGGCCTATTTATTGTTTAGTCTGTTTTCGATTGTATTCCGTGGGTTTGATTCCGGAACGGTTATACCAGCTCTGAGTTGTGACATCGGGGTTGGGTTATTTATTTGATTATGTTTTTATTCGATTAAACTTATTTTGTTATTTTCCGCGTTGTAAACGAGTTCATGTGGGACTTTTCTACCCATGGACAACTGTTTTATTTAATTCAGTTAAATGCATGTTTTTCTTATTAATTGTTTTATATTTAAATGCCTTATAACATGCGGGGTAGAAGGGTGTCACAGGTTTGGTATTGGTTATATGGCTGGTTGGGATTATCTTTTGTGCTTCCATCTACCAATGCAGATCACTATCTTATGCATAAAGGCCTTTTTAAATTTGAAAAAATTAAGGAGGTATAGGATTTTGTTTTGGACTTTTGGCACACCACAATTTGGTCCATATGGCTACAAAGGAATGCGTTTATCTTCAAGAATACTCCTTTTGATTTTGTGACCATAACTGAATTGATTAGGCAGAGATCATGGCACTGGTTTAATGCAGAAAATGGCACCTTGGGATACTCTTACTCTGATTGGTACTTTTGTCCTATGGGCTGCATTTCATGACTACTTTCTTATACAAGATGCTATGCCATATCAGCATTTTCTGCCTCATTATTTTTCTTCTTTCACAATTTTCTCTGTACTGAGAGCTTGTGGTTCTGTAGTCAAGGGTCTTGCCATGCTGTTCAGTTTTTCCAAAATTTATCAGCACTGTGATCCCGAATGTTATGATGGTATGCTTTGGAAAATTGCTTCTTTTGCACTGATCGGTTAGCCACATCAGAGAATTGGTGCTGATTTTCTTGGTCCATTAGGCTTGTTTTAGATAGTGGGTGGTTAGTTCTGATGGTTAAGCTTTGTTTCAACCATTCTGCTCAGCTTAGTGGAGCAATTAGTTGATCACATATCCTTGCTTTTCTATTTTTGCTTGTTCTTTGTAATTGGGTTGGGTACCCATCATATTCAATACACATTTTGCTTATTAAAAAAAAAAAAAAAAAATAGACACCCATGATTCACATATTTGAAATTATGATACACGGGATCTAGAACAAACACCTTTTTCACTATAAAAATATCGAAGTTTTTTTATTGGTGCATAATCAGGTACGTTCCTAAGCTTCAAGCTTCAAGGGAAACTGGAAGATTAGTATCCAGTCAATCAATTTCCACGTGGAAGCTTCTATTCAGCATTCAAACGTTTGAACAAGATCAAAGAAGGTCCATCATCATGTCCTCCAATCGGGAAATAATATAAAGTAGAAAGTATCCGGGTTGTTTTAAAATAAAAAAATTATAAATATAAAATATTTAACATTATAAAATATTTATACATAGTTAAATCAATTAGAATCTAAAAAATAAATAAATAAAAATATGTAATTATGTGAAAATAAGTATTTAATATACATTAAATCTACGGTATACATACATTATATTTTTCCTTAACAAATTAATCACGCTTCATGATTGATCCGTCAAGCCTAAGCTATATGCCCATAGCTCGATGGCCTTCTAGAATATACAGTATAAAGTTACCGTGGATGAGTCCTTTTTTTTTTAACCAGTGATATTATAGTAGGTCACATGTAGAGGAGGAGGAGAGGGAAGAAAAGGGTATGGAAAAATGTTTGAGCATTTTAGGGAATTTGAACACACGTATCTACATTTCATATGTATAATCAATTAAGTTGACTTAAGGAAACGATATTCTTGTACATTATTTACAATATATAATCTATATTAAGACTTGTATCTAGAATTCTTGCATGAGAAAAGCAACCATTCAACCTAAATGCGTCTCTTTATGCATATCGTCAGCAGTAACGCAACTTAGTTATAGTCATAGCATAGTTGTCCAATTCTCCAGATTTAATAATTAAATTCGTTATGAACTGAAAGCAACAAATATTATTACTTTGACAGCTTGTGTGGTTCACTAACTCATTGAAGATAAAATTAAATATCTACTAGTCAAAAGTCGTAAATTTTTGAAGTGAGATCGATCGTTTTGTACCGGCCCTTCTTACCATGTGATGTATCCACCAAATAGTCATCATCATTTTTTATTAATTTTAATCAAACTTTGCGGGGCATTTGTACTCTCTGCTTTAAAATACACAACAAATTATCGAATCTGCTTCTAGAAGATCTGAGTGGGTAACCTTGGAAAGTTCATTCATTGCCAACGATTTACTTTACAATCACATTTTGGTGTATGTATTAATCTTCAAAAATCATTTTTAACTTATTTTATTAAATTAATCTTTTAGCCTCTTAGAAAAGCTTGTGAAAAGTGAAAAATATATTTTAACATGGTTGGGGAGTTATTTTCACGTTTACAAGTTAATTATATTTTCATCATAATTTAAAATTTTATGAAAATCAAACTATTTATCTCTCACGTTTGACTCTTTCGATTTTAAAAATGTTTCTTTAAATATGTATCTTTTTTTTTTTGACAATCTTTAAATATGTATCTAAAGACTAAATAATTTAATATTTAAAAAGAGATTTTGACATATTTTTTCTTTGCTTTAAAAAAAAAAAAGGACATATTTTTTTTCCCACATATTACTTTTTAATATAAGCGCTTAAACAACTATTTGGTTTCGTGTTGAAAACCTCCAAAATTGATGCTTCCCGCTGTTAAACGTGATTTTAGAAAAAATGAGGTGTTTGGATGTTGTTAGGTAAAATTGATTCTGCCTTCAGAAGCGATTCTAACTAGAAGCTACAAAAAATAGCTTTTGCGTTGAATTGAAAAATTTACACTAAGTTTTACATCAAACTTGCTTTCAAAGTAAAAACATCCAAACATAAAGTACTTTACTTCAAACTCAACTCTAACCAAATCAATTTTACATAATTAATTTAGTTCAAAATCACTTTTATCAGAGGTTTATCCATACACTTATGAATAGCGTTTTATACAAAGCGCTTAGCGGCATAAAAGTCGACTGTGTAAACATGCTGCAACTTGTTGAATATTAAACGAAGTCAGGAGGAAGCTAGCTGTTCTATATATCTTCTAGAAGGTATATAAATATATTAAAATTAGTTTGACTGACCATTGGCTGAAGCTATATACATATCCAAGTTTTTTCATGTTCCCTTACTTCCAAAACAAATTATCTTCCCGTGAGTTGCTTTCTGTCCCTCCTTCAATTTTACCAAAGATGTCGACAACCACAAGCACAACCTCTGAAGGTTTTCAATCTCATCCTCCCATGCCATCATTTTCATCAATTAATGTAGCCTTTTGCAATTTACATTGTTCAGTTGTTTAAGTATCTTCGATCTCCTTAATTAAATTATATACGGACAAATTTAGTGGTTTGTCAAAGTTACAGTGAATAACTAGTGCACGTTAATGGATGCAGAAGTGAGCAGTAATGAGTGGAAATTCGTAGACATGAGCGAGCAAGAGGAGGATCTCATTCGCAGGATGTACGGACTAGTCGGAGACAGGTAAACATGTGTCTGTTTCTATAATTCCCTAACGATAAGAAGTTAGAATTAATGTTTTGCATTCTGTATATTATAATAATAATCAACCAAAAACCTCATTATATTGCATATACGATACGATTTAACAGTGAATTCAGGTTCTGCTTCTGCTCAGCATCAAGGTTCAAACTCGAACTATTTTAATTGCGACCCATATAAGAGTAATTAGACAGTAGATTTATATACAATATTGGTCACCTAATTATATATATTTTCAATTAATAATGTCTGTGCTTGTTATATATACTTCATATACAATATCTATCTGTCATCACATCAGCGATTCTGTGCAGTGCACTTGAGCACCATTTCTCTGGTGTTATTATTTCTTACGAATGACAGAAAAACTAATTACATGTTACTTTCATGCTATAACATTCTAGGATTGATATCATTATGATGTAACAAAGAATGCTTCATTTGCCACCCCAAGTATTTTTCAGCTTTTGTTATTCTTTTCCACTTATATGGGCAGGGCTGACGCCTAAGGCACAAGTTCAGAATAAGTTTCTTTACTGCAACAGCGAACAAGTTTAGCGATATATATATACTGGCTAGTAATAAATACCACTTCAAAATCTTCACATCATTTTAGCATCACTTCTATTTTGGGTAATAAAACAAGCAAAACACATACTATAACATATTCTCTATCCATTTTTCTATCCAAAGAAGTAAACTGTCGAAGCGATGTCAGAATTTTCACGTGCTATTACGCTACCCGCTGGACTAGAACTTGGCAAATTCGTTATTCTCAATTTTAACATTAAATCTACAGAGTAGACTTTAGTTTCTGAAATAAATTATATGTTCTTTATCAACTTATAAACTCTGTATGTTCAAAATTAACGAAGTGATTAATAAATATGGAGCTTTCTGTTGTGTAAGTAATTTAGATATACTTGACACTGGAACAGGTGGGAATTGATAGCGGCTCGCATTCCAGGTCGTAAAGCGGAAGAAATAGAGAGGTTCTGGATTATGAGACACGGCGATGCTTTTTCTGTTAGAAGAAATGAAAATAAAGCCAATTAAAAACTCGTGATTGTCTCTATTTAATCCTCTTTCACGGGCATTAGTTACTATATATGGTGTATAAAGTTTGTTTTGGTTACTTCAGAATTATCTCCTATTGTATTCCCTTTCGTTTACGCTTCCATTAATTTTACAATTTCTTAGTTTGGATCACATTGTTAAGTTTGATGATCTGTCATATGCTCCCGAATTTCTTTTCCGGTTTACAATAAGTCAATCTTTTGTTATGCTTAGAATTTAGAAGAAACAAAAAAAAAAAAAAAAGTAAAATATGAAAACTTGAAATTTCTGACGTAGAAATGGTGTGGTGTTCGATATTCATAAAGGCCGCTTATCTTAATGTTGGGATACTATACGTCCCAAGTTACATGTTTGATAAATATTTGTAATTAAGAAAAAATACCACAAATAAATTTAACAAAATTTAGCTTAGCATATCCACAATTTAAAATAATATAGAATAATATACATAAACACTCTTAATTATCTATATCATAATTATTTCACTACTACTCTTTCATTTTATTAAGAGTAAATCCTTATTTCAACTATGGTGTCACCGGATATGTTTGTGAAAAAATTGTGACAAACTAATTTTAGTTCCAAAAAGATCAATATATTGACATTTTAAATCTTTTTAGAATTCAATTAATAATAAAAAACTTTTTAAAACCTATCCGATGAAACCATAATATTTCGAGGACTAAATTGAGGATTACGCTTTTATTAAATTGGGTGAGGTTTACCTCGTAGGCTCCCCTTGTAATATTATCTCTCTAGTACTTTCATTTCCATAGCTTAAATAATTCATGTTACAGATATTTATAACCCACACACTCTTTATCAAATAAATACTTTCTAAAAATTTTTTTAGGGTAAAGGGCCATTTTTGCGAGGTACCCAATTTAGTGTCTGAGAAAAAAAAAAAAACACTCACTAGTCCTTGTCAACTACAAATAGGGACACGTTAGTCCCTCAGTTGCTGACCGTTTGGAAGACTCCGTTTGTTTGCTGATGTGGACCGTTAAATAGTCCAATTGTCCGTTAACTTGTCCCACGTGGATTTTTTTATTTTATATTGCCAATTAAGTCCCCCGACTATTTCTAGCATGGGACAAATTAGTCCCTGCGAGATGCATGAACTAAAATGCAGCAAAATGAAAAACCAGATACATGAATCAGAGAGCACTAAAATGATGCAACAGGTTGTCCGACCCAGTTTTCTGACCCGATTGGATCTCTCAAAGGAAGCAATGAATTGCGTTGATGTTTTAGTATATGATTCACATGCCACCGACTATGGATGGCACAACTCAATTTCGAAAATTGCAGCTTCAAACCAAAAAAATCTGGGGTTTTCATACAAAAGGGTTCATGATACTTAAGTAACGAATTCTCTCAAAATTTGCAGCTATTTTCAGTGATTTTTTTGTGGGTTTTGATCGCAAGGTACAAACCAAGAATATTCCCAAACAAAATTTTTCATAACAATCATCAAAGAGAGGAATCAAAAGCCCCCAAGAATAGGGTTTTTGCACTCAAAAAACCGCAAATCCGCAATGGGTATCTGAAAAATTCTCTTAATTTTCTCAACTAAAACATGTAATTTTTAAGGGGTTTTGATTGCAATGGTCAGGTGAAAATAATCCCTCAATCAATTTTGTGAAAAGTTGTTCTATAAGAGAGAATTCAAGTGGAAGAGATTTTAGGGTTCTTGTAATTAAAGACGAAATTCTCCCAACCCAGTCCATTTGGTGTTCTTTGGTTCATTTTGTTGAACTTTTTTGAAGTTTGGTTCATTTGCTACTCTTTAGTTCATGTATATGTATATGATATTTGCTGAATTTTAGTGCTCTTTAGTTCATGTATATGGTTTGGTTCATTTTGTTGCATTTTGGTTTATGCATCGTGCAGGGACTAATTTGTCTCACGATAGAAATAGTCAGGGACTTAATTGGTGATACAAAATAAGAAAATCCATGTGGGACAAGTTAACGGACAGTTGGGCTACTTAACGGTCCACATCAACAAACTAGCAGAGCTTTCCAAATGGTCATCAACGGAGAGACTAACGTGTCCTTGTTTTGTAATTGTCGAGGACTAGTAGGTGAGTTTTTTTTTCCTCAGGGACTAAATTGGGTACCTCACAAATTGTTAGGGACCAAAATGAGTCTTTACCCTTTTTTTTTATTAAAAATAAGTATCCCACACACTTTGATAATTGCAATTCAAAAATAAAAATAAAAAAACAAATGATGATTGTATGAATAAGAATTCAGGGAAAACTGAGCTCCCAAGTGGGCTGTCTATTTTTTGAATGGTTTTATTATGCTCTTAGGGCTCAAAGAATTAAAAAAAACATTTACTACTCTTCATTAAATCATCGTAATTACTTAAAAATAAGTATTAAATTTTTTTTTTTCAATTTAATGTATTAAATACTTATACCTTTCTTTAAACCTGTGTCTTTAGTCCAACTTGTGTCCCAATAGATTTGACATTAAAATTAAAACATAAGTAGATAAGTCTGAGTATAATGAAATTTTACTGGGAGGCTATTTCGTTCAGGGCGTTTAAAGTAAAAAAATTATTAATGTTATTAATCATAAATAATATCAAAAGATAAATGTGAGGGTCAATATTAACACTCGAATTTCATTTTGTGCTATATAGACATTATCTGCCTTTGAGAAAGTGACAGAAAAGAGGAGAGCATCTTAAATGAGAGAAATCGTTAAGTGCTCCATACGTTAAAATGAAATACCCAAATTGTGCTCAAATCAACCAAGAAATGAGGATGGTAGCACCGACAAGCACACATCAGCAGTCTTATATAAATTTCTTTCTTTCTCCTCTAGAAGAATAGAGATATGAATAGGTTGAAGTTACTAGAGTTATGTTTGTGAGTTGTTTTTTTAGAGGGAAATAGGAAAAAAATGAGGGATTAATTTTCTCCCCCTCTTGCTTGTAAATTCTACTAATTGGAGGGAAATATTTTGGGGTATTTTAATTAATCTCTCATTCTCCTCCTCAACCCACTTTTTCTATTTCACTCCCAAACAAGGAGAGGAATATACTCTCATTCTCCTCCCCTCCCTCCCCTTTCATTCCTCTTTGATCTCCTCTCTTTCCTTTCCCTCCAAACTCGTAAACAGAGCCTAAAAGTATCAAAGCGACAACGCGGAATGAGGCTTGAACATTCTCTAAACCCTGACCTTCCAACCTTTAATTAGATATTGCAATGACTAATAGCAAGGACCAATCATCTATCAACAACTTATCGAGCTGACGTTGACTGGACTTGGTCAGCATTCTGTAGCTCAGTGACTAAAATACCAGTCTTAGCTCAAATAGTTGTTTTCTCAGTCAAACTTAACAAGTTACAAATCCAAATAATGATAGATAGACACTTATATATATACATCACTTATCTAATTATGTCCTGCTTCATTTTTCATATACCTACACTTTAATTTAGTTATGTGTGAACAACATCTTCCAAAAAACCTAAAGGTTGCATCCTCCTGCCTCATTCCCACATTCTTCTGTCTGTTCCAAAATCAAACCATTCAGTTTTCACTCTGAACAAATCAATTAAATTTGAGATCTTGCTCTGCCTACTTTTGCTTCTATGTATCAAACACCATCATACTAAGTCATATAAAGGTTACAATATAATACAAAATGAGAAATGACAGTAGTTGGGAGCAGAAGGAACTCGTGAATGAGCTAATTCAGGGGATGGAGGTAGCAAGAAAGTTGAAGGCAGACTTGAGGTTACCATCTTCGGCTGACACTAGGGACTTGCTGGTGCAGAGGATATTATCTTCTTATGACAAGGCTCTACAACTAGTATGGAATGCATCAATTTCCAAGTCACATACCATGCTTCAAGCAGCTAAAACATCTTCACCAGATTCCCCAATATCCGTCAAAACAAGTCCAACAAGGGAAAACGTTGACCGGGTCCTCGAGGATTATCATGAGCGTAAACACGATTCAAAGAAAAGGTTAGTAACATGTTTGGAATCACTTTCAAATGCTTTAGAATTACTTTTAAAAGGAAGAAGTTACTCACATTAACTTCTCCCAAAAACACTTTCATCCCTTCAACCTAGTGTTTTCAAGCACACACTAACTTTACTTGCAAGACTTAGAAACGGTATACTGCTACAGAAACACTGGCTATGTATGCTAATACTAACACATCTTGCATTTTGTGAAAATTGGTTTCAGAAAGATGATGCCCAAGTGGATGAATCGGGTTAGAGTGAACTCTGAGAATGGCTTTGATGGACCCAATGAAGATGGCTACAGCTGGAGAAAATATGGACAGAAAGACATCCTTGGTGCCAAATATCCCAGGTGCGAAGACTCTTTCCCCCTATCCTTCTTGATAAAATAACAAAAATGCTAGCAACACACTATCTCTAACATAATCTTTGTTATTGGATGAATTTCATATGAATCCACTAAATAGAGTGAGTCTCACATAAAATTCATCCAATCGCAAAGAGCGTGTTAAAGAGAGTGTTAATAAAACAATCATACCAGTTCTCATCAAATTAACAATGGATGGTTACATTTGCAGAAGTTATTATAGGTGCACCTTCCGCAATAGCAAGGGATGCTTGGCCACGAAGCAAGTACAGAGATCAGATGAAGATCCCGCGATTTTTGACATGACATACCGAGGAAGCCATACCTGTTGTTCACAGGGAAACAATGCCGTTCTGCCACCAAAGTCACCAGACATAAAAGACAAACCGCACAGTCTAAACAGTGATATTCATCATGCACAGCCACCACAAGAAAGCCTTACAGAGTTCCGAAACATCTTGACTGTTTATGCGAATAACATGGGAAATGAAGAAATTACATATCCTTTCACTTTTCCCTCGACTTCGTTTGGATGCATGACACTAGAAAACCACAGTTTACTTCCTTCGGTACTAGAGAATGATTCCTTCTTAAGCAGCCTTTCCCAATCACACGTGTTATCTCCAAACACACCAGAATCAAATTATTTTCCATCTCCTTTCCTGATAAATGAGTTTGATGGGGTCTATAACAAGCCATGCCTAGGATATGATACTACCGAGATCGTTTCCGCCAACACATCAGCAACCAATTCTCCAATTTTCGATTTCAATTTCTCACTCGATCCGGTGGAAATTGATTCAAATTTCCCTTTCAATACCTCAGGAACTTTCTACTGATTGCATATGCACTAGGGAATAAATGGTATATTGTATGTAGAAAGTTATGGTCAGAATTGAAGAAAGCAATGTTCACTCATGCCTGTGAAGTATTAACCAGAGCATGTACATGTACTATAAGGACAAATTCAGAAGTACTAAATTACAACAGAATACATGTCATCCTATTCAATAAAAAATATTGAAAAAGAAAATAAAACCAACTCCATCTTACTACTTACAAGTTGCAATAAAATGAGACTTAGATCTCAGAGATCACTAAAACCTTCTCTCTAAATCCCAAAATATTCAAGAGATCATCTTCCACATAAAACAAAGGGGTATAACAGGAGACCAGTGGCTAATTAGTAGGTTCAAACGCAGCCTGATGATGCCAAACACCATTGAGGTTAGACTGCCATAGTCGGACCATTCCATCATGACCTGTAGTAGCCAAGGTCATTCCACTAACATCCCACTCCATCTGCCACACCTGAACAGCATTGAATGAAAGACATTTACTAAGCAACACCTTGTCACATAATCGACCAAAAACCAAGTTTAAACATCCATATGAATGTATGATGTCTGACAGAAGATAAAATGAAAAGTAGATTTAAAAATATCAAAACAGAGACAAATATAAATTCATAATTATACCATGCCTTCATGACCCGACAGCAGTGCAACTCTCTCCACTGGGAGTCTCCCATTATGATCAGGGTTCAATCCAAGGTTCCATATCGCAAGTCCCTTGTGAGTTGCAACCGCAATGGTCTCATAAGGTCTATAAGAAAAATAATACTAGTTACGCATATATGCATACAAAAGATGGGGTTTTTTTTAAAAAAAAATTGGCTGCAAAAGACAATAGTGGTAGACATAAGTTACATAACTACAACCAGAGCTAAGTTGTGCAAACTTCCTCACATTAGTAGACTTACATGAAATCATGACTGTGAAGTTGGCAATCCAGCATTTTGATGCTAGTTATGCCATAATTCTAGACTACTAGAAGTGGTTGACATATGCCTTAAACTTTGTAAATATTTACCTGCCAATATTCGGTGCCCATGCAACAGCGTAAACCTGATCACCCTTGTCCTCAGGCAGTGCCAATTCTGCTACAGGAAGCCATCTTTGATGAGCCTGATCAAATTCCCATACCTGTAGAAAAAGTATGATGTGTCAAAAATGTAGAATCCCCCCTAAAGCCAATAGGAGAGACGGGAAAAAAATTCTGCCGCTAAATTAAAATGCTGAAATGTTGCCAATTGCCACAGCTTGTAACATTTGCAAGACTATACATAGTCAAATCGCATATGTAGAGACAGATCTAGAATGAAATAACAGGTAAAACTGTAGAGTTGAGTTACCTTAGAAGAATTAAGCTCTGATATATTTGAATTAAAACCTATAAGGAAGCTGGATTCCTGGCTTTCACCTTTTTGTGGATTCCAAGATATAGATGCAGAGAGGCACAAAGCCTTTCCAAAAGCAGACACTGACTCGACAACATTCTGAAACTCAGCCTACAGAGACGGAGCGAAGTAAAAGAATAATAAGTTGGTATTCTTGTAATAAGAATATTAAGAATCAAAGTTCTTGACTCGGATAGAAGGTATAATTTCACCAATAGGTAAAACAATCAAAATCTAGTTTTCACCTGAAGCTGCCAGTTTCTCAATTCTAAGGGATCTAAGAGCTCATGAACTCTCACATGACCATCTGAATATGCAGCAACCTTCAATGTCCATAAAATAGTAAATGAATAAGTGTAAGATCATCACTAGTATATTAATTTTATGTATTCTTACAGGATTTCATGTAAAAAGCATGCACACAGAATGCAGTCAAGGCAATAGACAAAAATGTGAAATTGCATCAGATAAATGGATAACTGAAATTAGTAATCGCTTTTCAAAATGCTGATTTAAAGATATAGTTCCAAGATAAATATCGACGTGATCATGAATAGCAATAAAACTAACCATTTTCAAAGTAGTCAAAGAGATTCCAAATTGAACATCAAGGACCTTGCTTGAACTGCTTCTAAAGGTTTTGCAAGTCTTCCATTGAAGAGGCTGTGAATCTATGTAAAGACAAAAGAACAAAGTATATGTAAAAAAACATAAATAAAAAAAATTGATTTTCGGGCTGTTAGCATTGAATGAATAAAACTCCTTAGAAAATAAATTAATAAATGAAAAGCTCCAAACTGATAATCGAAAATGTATGGAAACTACAATAGTGGATTTAGAAATAAGTAAACAAACTATAAAACAAGCCACAAAACAATAAACATAGCATGCCAATCACACAAGCAGGGTTTTTTAAAACATTTTAACCACCAGCATGCAACTCCGTTCTTGAACTCCAAGAAATTGAGTGTTTATTGTAACAAGCAAATTCAACTCTAGGAAGAGACCGAATAAATGATACCTTCAGCAACCTCCTCCAACAATGACACAATTCCATCGGCAGTAATACATGCAACTGCATCACCGTATTCTGGAGGAACCCAAACAACCTTCACGATATTTCCTTCATGAACCTGCACAGTTTCAGGGGGGAAATTACATAGAATTTAATGTAGAAATCATCAAGTTTACCCAAGTCACTCCATACCACTCAAACCCTCAAATTTTCATACCTCCATTTTGGATGGGATGGATGACTTTCCTCTCTTTTTTTAGTTAAGAATTTACAATTTTAACTTTTCTCACTTAAAATGTTAAAAATATATATATATATATATATATATCACTTAAAAACATTTTCCCTGTAGTGTTGGAATGGAAGTAAAAATTGTAATTCACTCTAGTCCACTAATTAACATTGTGACTTTCAAATAATGGAATGAGATATCCCTTCCTTACCTTTATATTTCCACTCCATTCCATTTCTTGAAGAAAAAGAAGAAATTAATGAAAACGAAGGGGAAGCGTACCCTAGATTTACAAGTAGAGCGGAGGGAGGAAGAGGAAGCAGGGTCAACGAAATCGAAGATAGAAAGGGTGCCATCGGCGGAACCAGCAGCGAGTCTGGTACCAGAGTAATTCCAGGATGAGCACGTTGTGCCAGTATCGAGGCTCAACAACTCCTTCGCCATAGCATCTAACTGAAGACTGTGCCGGGGCTCAAACTCCCTAACCCTAAAAACCCTGTTATCGGGGTTTTGCAAATTACAGTTTAGGGGGGAGAAGACGACATCGTAAAACTCCCTGGCTTTTATCCGCAGCGCCAGCGTCCATATTAGTCACATAACAATTTTTTAGAATAATGTATGTATATCTAATAATGTGTCAAAAAAAGAATAATGTATCTAATAAGAGAATAAAAAAACACAATAATGATCACCAAAAATAAATAAATAAATAAAAATAAAAATAATAAATATCATATTAAATTATATAGTGACACATTTTTAATTAAGTCCTTGTATCTAAAAAGTTTGTAAATCAATTCTTAGACCAACTTTAATGATGGTTATTAAGATAGTTCTTAAACATAAAAACTGGTTCTTATAAGAACCTTCATTGGAGGTGAATGAAGTGACTATCAAGGTGTAGAACGATTCTCCAATTAAAAAATGCAAGTAAAATCAAAAAGAAAATGCAACAAAAAAAATGATTCTGTATTTATGTATTGCTCATTGTTTTAACTTTTTTTTTGTGATAAATAATATAAAAAAATTACATTCTTTTTATTCTTTTTTGTTTTTTCTATTTTTGTGCATTATTTTTAATATGAAAATTGTTTTTATTTTTTAAACTAAAATATATATGAATTAATATTTTAAGTTGAAATAAAAATAAAAATAAATAGAAGTATAAATAATAAATGGGGTCATACGTGGAACCCATTTAAGAACCCAAAATGAGTTAGTCCATTGTAGTGAAAAGGATATATTGGGTTCTTATATCACAAGTGACATTTTTGAACCTACCATATAATAGATACGAATCAAATTGTGGTCCTACCATTGTGACTGCTCTTACACGTAAAATTATTAGCAATTTTGTCATATCGTCACCCAGGTTTAAACGTCGCTAGCAAGTAACGATCCTACGTGGCACATGGAGACTTACTTAGATACTTATTGAGTTATTTTGAAAGGTTAAATTACAAATCTGATTCATACGCGTGAAACATACTTTTATTTACTTATTTTGCCCATATATATAAAAGGTTTTTGGTTAAATTACAAATTTAGTCCCCATATGTGATGCGGATTTTTTATTTACTTTAAATACCGAAGAAATTTTAAATTAATCCTTACGAGACTTGCTTCTCCTTCAATCGTTTTAAAACCCTAAGGAAATGTTTGGTTCAAAAGAGGGGAGAGGATGAGTTTTAGAAAATAATACTATTCCTATTGGTTCATGTAGAGGAGTTTTGTAAAAACTAATTTATTTTAGTATACTAGTAATTTTAGATTCCAAAATATAAGTATGAATAATTTAATTAATGTATTTAAATTTTTTAAAAACTCCTCTTATCTTCTCCCGATCCATTCAATATTAGATGCATGGGAGCCAAAATTGAGCGACTATAGATTTTACTCCCTTCTGTTCTCCTTACCTCCTCTAAAAACATATATATAAACCCCCTTGATGCTCAAGAGATCCAAGATACTGGTTTTAATTGTTTAAATGGTCTAAAAGCCTACAAAGAGATATATTATATCATAAAAAAATGTTGCTATTTAGTGCGAAGCAGGGGCGTAGGGGAGGGGGACGAAGGGTTGCCATGGCCCCCCTCCCCAAGTTATCAATTTGTTATATATATATATATTAATTAACTCTTATCAAAAAAAAAAAAAAACTCTTATACTAAAAGGAAAATAATTGACTCAATTTAATTACAATAGGTACAATTTCAAATACTTCAATTGCACTTTTTTAGAACTTATAAGATAGATGTGGTTTTTTACATTAAAAAAGAAATTAATAAAAAATATACCACATATGATAATAGATAATTTTTATTCTATGAAATACTGTCATACACAATTGAAGAAGTGAATGTTGTAGATATATACTAAAACCAATGATTAATTTATATTTTTAAGTTGTTTAACTATATATCAAATTTGTATCCTATTATTTGGTTTTAAATATTAATTAATTTTTATTGTTATTTCATGTTATGTAAATTAGATTTTGGCCCCCCTCAATTTTTTATTTATTTTTAGATAAACTTTGGCCTGCCTCATTTAATTTTTCTAGCTCCGACCCTGGTGCGAAGCAATGCTGTACAAATTCATCCACGAATTTAACCAATTAGAGGAGTTGATATTTGATAATAAGTGTGTGTTTGAATGAGCTTTTGATAAGCATGATTTTAGTGTGTGCTTGGATGAACATTCGATAAAAGTGATTTTGAGTGTAATTGATTTTGTAAAATTGATTTGGTTATAATTAAGTTTGAAGTGAAGTGATTTTTGTTTGGATGTTTTTATTTCGAAAGTAAGTTTAGAGTAAAATTTAGTGTAAATTTTTCAACTCAACTCAAAAGCTACTTTTTGTAGCTTCTCGTCGGAATCACTTCTGGAGGCAAAATCAATTTTACCTGACAGTAATCAAACATTTCATTTTTACTAAAATCACGTTTGACAGAAGAAAAAATCACTTAGATTGAATTGATTTTGTAGAATTGATTTCAGTACAATTGAGTTTGAAGTAAATTGATTTATGTTTGGATGTTTTTATTTTAAAAGCAAGTTTAGTGTAAAACTTAGTGTAATTTAATATATCCAAAAGTAGAAACTATTCCCAGTTGTTTCTGATAGAATCAATTATGGATGCAAAATTGCTTCTCCAATTGTATAACTGAACACCTCCTTTTTTATTAGAATCATGTTTGACAGGTACAAAAACACTCTTGATGTCTCCAAAAGTAGAACCAAACATACGTTAAGAGTAGAGAAAAAACATTTTTTTGGACCGCTGTTAACTTTACATAGAGTACGGGTTTTGCATTCCTACTGTTAAGCATTATTCATCATCAAAGTGACAAAACTAAACATTGTAGCTAGCGTTGTGAAGTGTAAAACATCATAAAACTCTCTCATCTCTAGTGTGTTGGCTTATGGAGTTTGGAATATATGGTAAGGCCAAAACATAAGAGCACAGAAGAGACACATCTGTAGGCCATCCTTCTTTCTTTTATTGGCATATCATTCTTACGATGCCTACAAGGGAGAAAATTTAAAACAATAATAATATATTATGTATTTAAATAAAAATAATTTTTAAATAATATACAATTTATTCACGTGAATCTAAAAGGAAGGGAACTCACTCATCTACAGCGATCCTTGTCTTTTCTTCTCATGTTTCTTAGTCTCTTGCTATCTTTTATCTTGCTATCTTTTATTTTAACTCCTTGATGGTAAACATAATCGATGTTGTAATCTCTTTGACTGTAAAGTAGTCTGCTCTTAAACTTATTACTGTATATAATATATGCATATTTCGTTTGCCTTTCATGATATTATTGTCCATTCAAAACGGATCATACTCGGACGCTAATGGTCCATTCCTGGTATTTCTCATGCATTTTCTCTTTATTGAATCCTTATCTCTTTAATTTTCTTACTTAGAAATCAACAATACATGATCGAGTAACTAACCGATTGGCAGCAACATATTTAGGTGAGAATGGGAGTTGGTGATAGAACAGAAAATGTTGTATGTCCATGATTTTATTCAGCATTGCATAAGTTATTGATGAGTGCTAAGGGCCGGCTAAGATGAATTACTGGTTTCTGTATATTGTACGTGGTCTTATTTAAACTACTCTTTACTCGATTCAAATCAGTCACATTGTCAGGTCAAATTAACACCATTCTTAGCCTCACATTCAATGTTGTAAACATTGAGTTAGTTGATAAGAAGGATGATATAACAACAAAATGGAAGAGAACCAATATTTATTTATTTATTTTTTGCTAAAAAGGATATTCATTTATTCAAATTGGTAAAATATATTGAAAACAACACAAATTCAACATCGTTAAAAATCGAAAAGGATGAATCTGCGAACAAACTCACAGTACTCAAGTTAATAGCATAACATGGCAAAATGCCTACAAATGTGACAAAAACAAAGTGACTGGAATACCCATGCCTCCGGATCTGTAACGTTGACGCCCAAGTCTTGATTGAATCTGTAATGCATCGAAGCTGATCTCCCAATCTGAACCAAACGAACACCGCAACAAGACGAGAAACCATGCAACAAGACGACGAACAAAACACCACCACATGCAGACGGCGAAAACACGAAAAAAACATGAAAGAAAAACCAGATCTATGTGGAACAACCATTTATTTAGATAAAAGGAGAGAAAAACGATGTAAAAGGGTAATTCCAGGCCAAAAGATGACCCAAAACCATCCTCTTTTGATAGATGAGGAAGAAGAAAAAGAGTAATAGAGGGAAGGTTGAGAGACACACGACTCTAGGTCGAGAAGGCAACCAATATTTTTTAAAGTATAAACAAAATTATTTGTGATCAAAATGTGGGGCTATTAGAATTTTCCTTTTAAATGCGAGTGGAGCCCACTTCGCTCGAAACAGTCCCTGTAGAGGGGCAGTCACTGCCACTGAATTAATAAGAACCTACCAAAGTGATGACTATGGCCCACTGAAGTGCTCAATAGACCTGCCTTTTGATTCATAAGATCAACATGATTCGGTTAAATCTTCGTATTTAATATGAGCCCCTCAGGAGTCAATGATGGCCCATATTCTGATCTCGGGCTCAATGTTAGCATGGTAGTTTGCTTCTGTACATATATTTTTTTAAATTAGTTACAATTTCAAAGATATATTAAAATTTTTTTTTTTGGAACCCATCCTAATTAGCTATCTGGGTTGAGTGGATCCACCAGAGTATCCCCACAGCTTAGGCCATTCAGGTCAGCTATGAAACTAATTTCTGGTTCAGCTGATTGAGCAGGGTTTTACCATTTGGTTCTCAATCTCCCAATAGAAATGACTCCACAAGGATTCGAACCTGAGTTTCTCATGTCCTCTTCTTTATGAGGCAAATTGTTTCCACTTGACCAATATCTCATTAATATTAGGTGTTATTTTTTAATGATAATTAGACATGTGTAACAACTCGTCAGTAAAAACATAACTTGTATAACAACTGTTACATCTGTCCTATTGTTATTGGAAAATAACACTTAATGTACGTACCTATGAAATTGTACATGAGTTTCGTCCTTTTTTTAAATTGTATCCTCTCACTCGATAGGTGGCTAACTAATATTTCAAGTATTATCATATCATATGTTTAAACAGGGATCCCTCCAAATAGTATTTTCTATACACATAAATCCAAAGATCGAATACACAACCCTATACTTAAGGGATCAAACTTCCTTCCACCAAGACTAACACATTGGTGTTTGCTTCAATATTTCAATTACTGCAGAATTTATTGATTTAGACAAGACATAAATAGTCCAATTTTTTTGAATTCTCATAAAAGCGGGCTTGTGTTTACAGGTTAGTAAAAAATAGGTATGTGTTTGAACTCAATAAAAGATGCATATATCCAACTTAATGGATATTTGGGCTAACTTATATGGAACTTGACCGACTCATTTTTATTTAATCAAAGACCAGTCATTCACATTAAAATAAAAATAAAACGTAAAAAAAAAAAAAATCTTTACAGTTTGACACCTAAACATCTACAAGATTCTTAAAATTATACAAGATATTCTGAGACGTGCTAACTTTATAAAGATTACTCTCTTAACACATGCGCCTTAATTTTTTTCTCAATTTTTGTAATTTAATGTAACTATTTATTTTGCATTGTATTTTAATTTTAAATTTAAATTTAATATAAAATACCAAAACTGAATTTATATTTTTATTTATAAATCCAATTTTTTCTTTAAAAAAAATAATCTATTGCTAATTTTGTTCTATTGGGTTAGATGTTAGAGGAATGAGATCACATGTCTCTAAATGGTGTGTCACTTCCTATGTTACTTAATTAAATTTATCATGTCATTTAAAAAAAAACACATTTATAATAAATAATATGATTAATTTTTCAAGTGACATAATTTAATTGAGTGAAACAAGAAGTGATACATCATTTTAAGATAGTTGATCTCCATCCTAGTTATCGGTGCAACCACCAGAATACAGAATACAGTCACAGGAGAAGAGAAAAAAAAAGTGAGTTGATAAAAGATCAAACTTTGTTGGTAACTAATCACTACTTTATTCTAACTCATGTGACTTCAACTCCTACTTATCAACAACTTTGTTACTTGGCCAGCAAACAAACGCACTATCCCGTGTTGGATCTCGGGATAGGAAGGGAAGGACACGCAATGGCTATCCATTCATATTGTTGTTGTGAAATATGGATGTGTTCAGTGAGGCACGCCTCGTGGTTGAATTTGATCTAATTTCACGGGCCTCTTGAAAAAGTGATGCTAACTTTCCATTATTTTTATTGAATGTCACATATTTGTGAAAGTTACAGATTCCTACATGACGAACCGTTCAACGCTAAAACATATTTAAAATAAATAAAAATTACATCGTGAATCATCAAAACTACATAATCAAAACTAAAATCATCCACTCGCTGATTCACTTATGCTAACTGATATATAGGCTGATAAGTTATGATGAGTCTTATGATTTATGACTACAACAATAGTTAATAACAACATGGTAATGTAATTAATTAGTATCTAAGACCAGCCATTTCTTCTACGAACAAAAATCTTCAGTCCCAAAAACATACTATCTCGATATGACACACTATTCAAAGGTTTGAGATGACCATATGCATTCATAAGTTGTCATATATAATTTTATTTTCTAAAGTGATAGCAATATGGAACAGAAGATTTTTGTTCTCCTAAGCGCACGAAATACCGATTGTGGTGGTGGCTGTGAACCGCTCTGAAGCTGACCTTCTCACCAAGGAAGAGATCTCCGGCGAAAGTGCACTAATCTCAAACTCCGGAACTTCAGGGATGGTGGAGAGAACTGGACCAGACTTATCATAAAACACGTAGAAACGTTCTTTGGAATATTTTTCAGGCACTTGGAAACTAGCAGTGATGCTGCTGCTGCTGGTGGCAGCAGGGATGGTGGACGTGGTGGATTTATTTCTGGACTTGAAAACGGAGCGAAGGAACTTCTGAAAGGAGCGAGAAATCTTGAAGTGCTTCTTGGATGCCACTGCTGAAAGTGGTTGTGGCAGTGGTTGAAGTGGGAGTACTCGACGTTCTGGTAGATGAGACATGGAAAGGGTTCTTGGGTAATTAGCTATAGCTGAGTTGAGTTGGCGTTTGAAGGAGTTGAGCTCGAAGGAATCATAGAGTGTGCTGCCACAATCCCACAAATTACTATTACCGTCAGGTTGTGGGAGTTTCTCCATATGCTGGCTTTGTTTAATCTTGTTTGAGTTTGAGTTAAACTAGAAAACGTACCCTACGAGGTTGTCTATCTTGTGTGTACCAAATTAAAACTAAATAGGAGAAGAAGGGAGAGAAGAGAAGGCCGTTTGATCGCTTTTCTAATGGTTGGTGAAGGATCAAACGCGTTAGTTATGACTAGTGACCAGAAAGGTTACTTTACTCCTTATAAGCTTTTCACGTCCAACATATATAGATTGACCATTAAATCCCTGCGAAAACTTTCCATTTTCCAATTGCTGTTCATATTGTTGATAGTTGCCAGTTAATTATTGGGCGAAAAGAGATATTTCAGTTACATATCTCAGCTTTGATTTTTTATTCTTATTTTTTCTAACGACTTTAATTATTTAAACGAGCAATACTCAATCGTGTATTTAAGTGCAGTATGAATTCATATAATAATTTAAAAAAATAGATAAATAAATTAAAACAGGCGGGGAACGTGTGATAAAAGTAGCCCCGGGATCATGTGTGAATGTATCATATATATTAGATAATACAGACGCGTTTATCAGCGTTTATTAATAACATATTATCATGTGATTAACATTATTTACGGGTTGTTCTGAAACATTATGGCCATGTGAGATGATTACTTGGTTTTAGTTGGACACACAAGCCCTATTAAAAGGATTTAGATCCTCACTTTTTTACATAAAACTGATATCATCCTCTTGAAGAGAGAAGAAGACAATTTTTAAAATGTAGTTAATGGATTCTATAATCAGTCATGATGAGTTTATGTATGTCAATAATTGTATCTATATCACTATAACATGATCATCATATTATAGAAGATGATCCATTTCCTAAAATGTTTTTTAGTTTGAAGGCAGAACAAAAATAAATAGTTGTTTTTTTGAAAGTGTAGCTACGAAGACAAACTTTCAAGATCTCTAAGCCTTAATTTTTGAAGTTTCAATAGTGGTATAATTTAACATAATTAGTTAGTGGAAAAACCCAAAGGTACGCTTTTTTAATATTCTCACTCCAATAAGCTTGAAACATCGAAAATATATCTTCTTCAATATGTTTGAGTAGAAGTTCAGTAAGCTCATACCGTATGAAATTGTTCGAGCTAGAACAATAATCCGAGTTTGATCTCGAAGGCTAGAAACCTAGTATCTGATCTTGTTTGCCTTTTGGGCTTTGATTCTCCTTCTATTTATAAGTCGGTTTTCGCCGATCATTTTTGTTGTGCCCGTGCCCTGATTCTTTGCTGGCATTGCTCTCCATCTACTTAATTGGATCAGTAAACTCTTATATATTATTGTCTTTTCATTTTATATGTAAGGCCACTTTAGAGGAACATTATTCTAAAAAGAAGTACTCCTATATTCAAAATAAATTATCATTCAATTTTCTCTCTCTCTGTTCAAGACTTTACAAAAAATTAAACAAAAACATAGTGCTCATTCCTATGAAGTATATATAAGAATGGAATCACCACTTTCATATACTAAACACACTATTTGGATATTTGAAGCTCCATGAGCAAAGCTTAGCATCAGTACAGTTCATTGGTGGGACAGTTTGCTTTCATTAAACAAGTTTCAAGGTTAAGGTCCTCCAACCAATAGGTCGAGGGTTAATCTTCCAACAAAATTTTGAAAGACCATAAAACTTCCACTTTCTCCTATTTTGGTAACTAAAATAGCCTCTCTATGTACACCTATGGTGTGGAAACTGATATTCACTGTCATACTTGTTACTTATCGAAAAAAAAAACGTCATACCATTTGTGTACGTATTTCGCTTAATCAACAACTTCATTGCCAAATAGTTTAAATTGGTTGGCATCAAGAACCAATTTCCTTATTGAAGAGAATGCGCCCATTATTCCAGCGCCCGTGAAGACAACCATAATTGAGATATTGATCAAATAAGTGAAGGATGTGTTTGGAGGCTTGTATGTCATGTTGTATAGAAGCATAGGCAGAACGAAATCCAGAGGGATGAAACCAATAGCTCCAACCACACCGTTGATGTCTCCAAAAAATGGCAGCATGGCTGCCACAAACCCACATAGCATAATGTAAATCGTCCGAAGAATTAAACGAGGAATAAGATTTCTTTTGGAAAACATCCCCTGATTCACATCAGCTGAATTCTTCTCCATTATCTCATAAGCGACTTGTGAATAAACCTGAGATATGTTGAGACTTGAGACAAACATTAGTCTCAGAGAAGAAGAAAAAGAGAAATACTACCAACATATTATTTAACACTCTTTTTTCAACACACTCCCTTCTATTACTTGAAATTCGTGTGGGTCTTATAAAATTCAAGTGGGACCTATATGAATTAGTGAGACTAATTTTTAAAATAGTGGGATCAAAATAAATTTTAACTAATAGGATATAGTGTGACAAAAAGAGAGTATGTTGATAATACTCCTCGAAAATAAAATAGGATGACTCTTACCTACTAAAGTCTTAATATTGTTTGAGGGCCTTTTCCACTAAAAGAGAGCTTTGTGAGCTTACCAGGCCAATGGCAAAGAGCTGAAGAAGAACAAAGATGACTGCAAGGCCTAGGACCCAAGTTGGAGCCATAGAAGGTCCATCATCTGGCATCAGACTATTAAAGATGTTTGAACTGGACTTGTTTCCAAAAGCCCAATATCCAGAAACTGCAGCAGAGTAGAAAGTCACGCCAATTACGACATAGCACATACCAAGGCCTTTTACCATCTTCTCAGCGGCAGGAGGCGCTAGAGTTGCCTGTATTTATAATGACATGATCAAATCAAGGTCAAGAAGCACTTGTCAAGTGAAGGTAGTTTTACTAATTCGAAAAAAGCGCTTACTAAGGTAGATTTCCCACCTATGTTGGCAGTGTTTTACATGCCTCTTCGGCAAAGTAAGCCACACTAAAATAAACTTTTATCTTTTTAATTAAAGACAGCGAAATAAATTATTTTAACTGATTAGAAAAAGGAACTGGGGGTACTTGTATCTCGGGTAATATGCCATTCCCAAATATTGCTGCAATAATGGAGATGGAAGTGAAGGCGCTGAAAACCCTTGCAGATTTCTTAGGTTCTAAGGAATAGTCCCTTGGAGCAAAGTTTTCTGATGTACCTGCAAAATTATTAGAACATCAGAAGTTAATTAAATAATTGAAGCATTTCCTAGAATTTAATAGAAGTATGGAACTATATTAGCACCGAAATGTGGGAGGTACTCAGTAGGCTATTTGAAAATATAATTATTAACTTCATGAATTCTAGTGTATTGAACTATTGATGATAATACCATCCAAAATATCAAGGAAATCAAAATTAAATGTCTGAAATTAATTGTTTGTATTAAAAATGTAATCAAGGTGAAATTAATATACCTGCATGAATGCAGGCACCAACCACCAGAGCGGTGTAGCCCAGGCTGAGAAACAGCGAACACATGTTGAGGTGTCTCAGGGAATGGAAGGTGGGAAGCTGAGACAGAACTATCATTATCACTGTCACCATTGCTATGAACTCGTACAATTTCAGGGACCCATGTGGTGAAATACTGGAGTACAGGATCTTTCACAACATAAAGTAAAATCAAAAAGTTAGTTGACCAAATTAAAAATTAAAATATTGTTAAGATCACAAACTCACCACATGTATCAGAATCATTATTCATTATATTTCTAAATTCTAAGTACCTCCGCATCTAGAATATAATTATCAGACATTTTCCAAATTCTCTTGTGCAATTATCATCTGGTTTAATAAGTTAATTAATTAGATTAAATTGATGTAGTCAGATATCTTTTCCTTAATATTGCATCCAGGGTCAGGATGGCGGCCAGAATCCACTAGTGAGAGTTAAAAAAGCAGTTAGCTACTTCACTTATTGATCTCTTGATCAACCCCAGGCATAAGCTTAATAGATAAAGGCAACTTCAGCTCTAAACTGATAATGAATAACCAAAATGTTCATTTCAACAGATAAGCCATTGTGCTTTAGAATTTTAGAGCAAATTTTTTTTTTTTTTCATTTGCCCAAAAGTAGACACTGACTGATGCTTCTTGTTTAGATTCTCTCCTATATATCTTTGTTAAGTACTTGGGTGCCTTATATATATACCTTAATCCTTATACATACGATCTTGAGATAGAATCTTTATAAAGCAGATAATAGATCAGCATTTTTAAGAGATTGCTTTTCAGCATAGCTCATGTGGTAGTAAAAAGGTAAAGTTAGAATGAAGGTGATAATTGTGGAAGTTAATATAAAGTTTTTATTGTGTGAAAAAAACTATTTAAAATTAAATTCCAAGAGAGGGAAACTTCAAAAGCTCAGTTTTCTATAACAATTATTTTAGCAGAAGGTACATACTAATAGAGTCCATTTTCTTCAATAGAGTTTGGAACTTTGGATCAGTTTTACAACTTCTACTTGATTTTCATTTGGTTGAAATTACAAATTAGTCTTTGATTGGCAAATGACTGGAAATGCCAACTCAAAAAGTAAAAAGACAAAGGAATTTATTAGATAATAATGTATAATGAATAATAAATAGGTGAATGCAAAGCAAACCTCTAGGCATTGGCCCGCAAGTAAGATTGCCCCTATGCCAACCCCACAGTTGACTGCCGTTTGTATTAAGATTACAAAATAGAACATCCATCCCGACCCTGCCATAAACAAAAGCAAGTAAAGCAACAAAGCAAAGTGGCAACTCAAACTACAAATTACTTTGAAATATAATTCAAGCTTACATAAGACTAATCTTTTTAAACCCTTAATTAGTACGTAGCATATTATGGTATCCGTTTCCCCCTAAAGATAAATATGTTATGCAGATTTGAATAAGTGGAAAATTTTATTTTATTTTATTTTATTTTTATAATTATCAATGTCCAAATAAATTGGGACAGCAAGTAAAAAAAAACAAAAGTAGGGATGATGTGTCTCAGGAAAAAAAAAAGTACATGTCCTCGGAGTGTAAGAGTGATAACATTGATTCAGATTGGGACACCGACACATTGTTTGGCTAAGAACTAAGAAGGGGCATTGGGAAAGTTAGGGACGCGGGTCTCCTGTCCCTGTTCCCTGTGCCATTACCCTGTCCCGTCCAATAAACACGTGCCACGTCATTTAATGAAATATTTTTATTTTTACCTTATTATAAGTCTCGCAACCGTCATTACTCCCTTGACGTCGTATCATCTTTTATCCCTGCTGCAGTATTCTTCATCTGTTTTATGATTTTATCTGTGTCCCTTTTTTTTATTATTATTACCTCTGCGTCCCTGTTTTATTCACCTTGTTTTATATGAGGGATTGCAAATGGAAGTGCAAAGTGATGTGTACAGACACCAAGAACAGAGTGTAGGGTGCTGGTTTTTGTCCTATATACTTCTGGGCCTTTAGAAATCAATTTAAATTACGCCCCTGGTGGAGACGAGCTCGTCGACAAGCTCGCAAATAAGTTCAGGTGGAGTCCCTGGTGGTAAATCAGAGGAGGATGAGGATGTTTCTCACTATGAGCTCTAGAGATGTTTGTTGTATTCTTTCTCATACTTTCAAATGGGGTATCATGTGTTTGATGAAATGTCTCACTGAAATTTGTTGGTTATCCTTTAATGATTTTGTGGAATTTAAATGATATCAGATTCTCTCTGTTAGAGTTTGGTTTCTACTGCTTTGCACTTTGCACTGATACCAATTATGCTATGAGATGTTTTGGGAATAACAATCTAAGCTAGCGTTTCAATGTTTCTTTGTTTCTTGGTTATATTATTTGTTTAGTTCATCTTTTTCTCTGGCTCTATAGTGCAATTACATGCTAACAGGAAGAACTATATAATGGGTCACCAAGTCAAATTGGATTCAATTATGCCTTTTATTGCTATTTGGAGCCTTTTTTTAGGAGATAAAAGGACTCCCTTTTCCTTTAGCAACTTCTTTGGTTTCTCTCATTGACAGAGGTTGTTGCATTTTTACTTTTTTAGCATCAATTGTCTGCCCGTGCGTCCAAGTGAGCCTTCTTATTCAATTATAGTTAAGAAAAGGCATTTATCTATCTAGTAAGTCCAAATGAACACAAAAATGTCACAGTTCCTGTTTGGGCTAAGATGACTCCCAACATAACTGATATTTCACAGGTTGACTTCGTATCATGTCCTTTTATGGTCTAACCATATTGTAATGTGTTTAACAAGGAAGTGGACAAGTGGTTATAACTTGTTCAATTATCAAAGTGAAATTTCTGATTGTTTGCACGTGGAATAGCGGATCCATTGCAGTGATTGATAAAAAAGGGCCATCTGCGTCAACAAATACAAAAAGGATTTATCCTGAAAAATTTGAAAATTTTTAGTATTTTTTTGATAAAAAAATTCAATCAAAGCTATATATTATAAAAAAAATTAATTTTGAAGTAAAAGTAAAAGATGGACGCAACATTACCTTTTGACAAGTTGAAAATAAGCAATGTATGTATGAGCAAAGAGGTGGAGACAAGCTGCAGATAAAAAGATGGTGCTGGAAAAATTGTTGACCGGAATTAATATTGCATTCTGAGTTCTGACGCAACAGTGGGACTTGCGGCAGGCATGGAGGGAGAAAATAATACAAAACGGCAAAAGACTATTACTAATAATAGGGTTAAAAGATGATAACATCGTTAAGGGAGTAACGGCTGTTGCGAGACCAATTTTATTTTATAATAAGGTAAAGGTAAAAAACAATCATTAGATGACATGGCACGTGTTTATTGGACGGGACAGGGTTATGGTACAGGGAACAGGGACAGGAGACCCGCGTCCGAAAGTTAGAACTTAGAAGCAACAGGGAGGTTATGACTTATCAGTTATTACACTATTTTGATGCGTGTTGAAAGGGGAAGTGGAAACCAAACTGAAAATGACAAAGTGACGACGTACGTAAAAAAAAGAAAGAAAGAAGAAGCAAATAGAAAAGAGAGTAATAAGTTACATTGTGTTGTAGTATTTACCTAAAACATCAGCGGCGAGTTCCCGAAAACGGATGTGGCGGCGACCGGCTTTCTCACAGTGATGAAGAACTCTGGACATGAGGTAGTAGGCGTAGAACGTGACCACTCCCATCGCCGTAAGGCAAAACAGCCCAAGCTCCCACCCTAACCCTCTGAACGCGTACGGCAGCGTCAGTATGGTTGGCCCCACGATCGCCGTCGTTAAATGGAAACCCGCATGCCACCATTGTCCTATAAGGATCACAACACAGCATCATAAGCCTAGCCACCCACAATGTGTGATGTGAGTGTGTATTAGTTAGTTAGAGACAGATCGAGTTACCTTTTGACTGGAGGACAAAAGTAGCTCCGGCGTCCTTCTCATCACGAAGGTGCTCCGGAAACGGGTCCCCTTTAGGGGCCTCTGCCATAGACTAAGGAACGACAACAAGGCGTACACGAAAAAATAATATTGGAAGCGATTTTTCTTTTAGGGAGGTTGTATAAGTAACTAACTATTCATTCGGCTTGAAAAGCGGGGAAATGAAAAGGGACTGTGAACTGAGTCTCTAGGACGGGAGGAAAGACCGAAGCCGAAGGTGTAGCTAGCTGTGTGGGAGGGGAATCTCTCTTGCAGCAGTTTATAACTACGTATAGTACCACCACCAAAGCTTCTTTTATTTACTTTAACACTGATGTGAATCTGCCGAAACGTGCGTGAATGAAAGATGTCATGTTACCACCACCACACCATTTCCATTTAGAAAATTCTGTTCACTATATATATATATATATATATATATATATATATATTTATAAAATAAAGAATAGATCCAAAGAACATCATGCGCATGATCTAATCCAGATTGGAAGACGTCTTTTCCTTCAAGTGTGTACTGCAATGTCTGTGTTTGGTTGGATTTACCTTCCAAAGAAGGTTCAACAGGAAAACACACAGTTCCAACGTAAATCCAAGCTGACCAAGCATATTATTCCGCAACCATCCCAAGAAGGGAAGCATTTTTGGTCTTTCTTGCAAATACAGTATCTCTTGTCCCAATAATCTCTCCCAAAGCACGCCATAAATTGCGAATGGTCAATTATACATCTCATGTTGCGGGTGAATTACAATAACGCACGCTGAGACCGCGACCAAAGGGGTGAGCATGGGATGGACTAGGACGAGTTTTGCTCGTCGCTTACCTGGCCTTAAACGTTGTTAGAGTCAATTCTTTGAATCTGAACCCGTCCCTAAACCTGAAGGAACCAGATTATATGCAGATTGGTTTAAGACTGAGTCTAAATGGGATGAGACCGAGTTGACCCAAAGTTAAATAGATTCTTTGTAAACTAAATCTCTGTGAGTGAGAAAAAATGTAATTTTTTTAAAATATCCAAAAAAAAGATGCTACCTAAAAGTCACCAATTGATCTCGTGTCATCAAATAGATCTAAAATTAGATGTTACAAAATATCATCAAATAGATCTTTTTGTTGGATGTTTTATTGATGCTCGTGTTACCAAACTCATATTATTAAAAACATTATACTTTCATCAAACATGATTCTTTTAATATTACGAAAGCCACAAAATATATCAAACGTAAAACGTAAGCTAGCTAAGGATAAAAACAAAAGTAGATTTTTATTATATGAAACGGGTTGGATAATCCCGAAGGTCAATCCGTCCCTGACCCAACATTGAGTCACTAAATAATACGTGAATTCGTACTTTCTCTTTTACGGGCTAGAATCAGACTCAACCCAAACACTAAGGATTGGGACGGGTTTTAGGATCAAACCGGTTTTTCACGCCCGTAGCAACTATTGCTATACACTGCACACTGGACATGCACGCTGGACCCCATGCAACTTCGGTGGGCGAAGGACCAGACTGTCCAGACAAAAATGCATGATTTTTTATTTTTTTTTACAAGGAGGGGCATGAAAATGTTTTTTCTTTATATATTATTTATGGAAAAAAATTATATCATCAATTAATTTTATGTAGGCCGATGCGCCTCATATAATCAATTAAAGGTTTTTTTTTTGGTTTTTTTGGACATCAAATAAAATAGTGGCCCGATGTGGTGCCTCATACATATCATAAATGAATACGCATTACTAAAAGCAATGTTAGATATTGGACCAAAAAAGAAGCCAGTGATAGATAGTCCTTGTCCGGGGCCTAGGCCTGGTGCTACAGCCCTACTGCGTATAATCCCATTTTCGGCTTATCCAAACTAAGCGAACCCTGGGTCACTGGATCAGTGGGTTGTTCTTTGCTTGACGACACTGCCAACAAAAATTAATAAATAAAAATAAAAATAAAAAAAACTAAAAGGGTGTCAAAATTACAGAAATACCAACCCAAAAGTCAAGAATGTCACGTTGTGACACAGACGCGCGCGCATATATTAGTACCTTTTTCGAAAGGAAAATCCGGGAACAATCAAATTCTCATTCCTATTTTATTCTGTTAGTTATATCGTTTACTCTCATTTCACTTCTCTTCTCTTCTATTTCTATCCTCTCTCGTTTGGCCCCTTTTCTTTCAATTCAAATGCAAACTTGTCTCATCCCTAGCTACTAGGGTTCCAGCTTTAATGGCGTCAGAAGATACCGTCGGAAAGACCAGTGACTCTGCAGTCCTGAATATCACCGGAGAAGCGAAGCTTGCCGGTGAAGGTGCGAAACCTCCTCCTACTAATGCGCTTCTCAGCATCTGCAAGTCTCTTGCCGCCGGTGGAATCGCCGGTGGAGTGTGAGTTTGATTGCTTTCACTTTCTTTTCTTTTCTTTCTTTATTTTTTGCTTTGGTGTATGTCGCACTCTTTGCTTGCTTGCGTTGTTTTTGCTGTTTTTGAACTTATTCTTTCTCTCATTTTCTCTTCTTATTCTTCTTTCTATTCCGAAGTTATTCTTTAATCTGCTTGCCATGCACGTCCTCTGTTTTGATTTGTTGTTCTCTTGAATCCAACGATATGTTCTTTTGTGATGCTTTGATAATTGAAAAAGAGCTCTAACCTATTACAGGTATTCAACTGCAGTGTTTTGACCAGTAAAATTCCATTTGTAATGCCAAAATATAAACTATAAATACTCAATTGATTATTATTATTATTATTATTATTATTATAAAGTATAAATGTTAAGAGCACGGAGCCGGCTCGTCTCTCAAGTGAGCAGTTCACTTTTGAGAGTAAGTGAGTAATATCATCCGTTGATGATAAAATCAAAGATTGATAGTAAATGCACCTGCATCACTTTAGACGCTTCGGAATGGGATGAGATTCTTGCTGTCAAATTTCCCGCTCTGACATATTGCACGAAGCATCCGTGGGGAAACTCTAGTCTAGTGCAGTGAATCTATTTGTGGTGTTAAAAATATGATTAAAATTATACTTGTGATTGATATTGCTTGAACAAGCTAAGTAGTTATATCTTTTTCTTGGCATTGATGAGGCAGATTTCACCTTACAATGTGTATGTATGAGATGGATTTTGATCTTGCATTATGCTAAAGCCAAGTATTATTTATATATTTGCTTTTCTTTTATAGGTCACGAACAGCTGTGGCTCCTCTGGAGAGATTAAAGATCCTGCTGCAGGTAGTTCCCATTATTACAACTACTATTATCTTTTGGCTGTTAACCATTCTCCTCCACTACTTCCCTGTCCCCACTGCCCTTCCCAAATTATTTCTGTTGCATTTACATAGGAATGCAGCAAGCACCATTTTCTCCAAGGCTATGAAGTTTACTGCTGTCTATTGAACATATCATGATGTACAACCTCATGATAATAAACTCTTTTCTAATAAAGCAAAGGAGCAAGTGTGTGGATGGCTGGGTGCATGAATGTAAATATACATGTGTTTAAGGGGGGTTGTGTTCATTTTATACCTCCATGTTCAGTGAATAAAACAAATTGCTTTTTGATAATGCAGGTTCAAAATCGTTACAATATAAAATACAATGGAACAATTCAAGGCTTAAAATATATATGGAAAACTGAGGGTTTTAAAGGAATGTTTAAAGGAAACGGAACTAATTGTGCTCGTATTATCCCGAATTCAGCAATGAAGTTCTTTAGCTACGAGGAAGCATCTAAGTATGCTTCTACACATTTATTTCATTTGACTGTTGTAAATTTGTTAATTCAATATACGGCTCCCTCTAATTTTTGCGTACTACTAATTCAGGGGTATTTTATGGCTCTATCGGCAGCAACCTGGAAATGGTACAACCAAAACACCTCTCCCTTAAATTACTCTATTGTGCATCTGAACATATTAGACTTAGATGGTGCATTTCAGCAGACAAACAGAACTGGGTTATTCCTTCCATCCTTATATAGTCTGTCTGGCGGTCATGTACTCGTGTTATGGCAAGATTACCCGGGGAAGACACTAACTTTTTGTTAGTATAACAGTTTTCTCCGTGAGAAGAATTTGCTTCATCGTGGTGCAGTGAATGCTTTATTCTGTTTATTTTGATGTTAAAAGTTAAAACAGACGTTTAAATCTTCCCAATGAATTTTGTATGAGATTCTGAATGCAGTTTCTATCAGGATTAGAATTGTTGTTGAATCATGTGTGTTGCTGTATATTGTTGTTCAAGATATTTGATTCATAATGAATATGCTTTCCTTCCCTTTCAAGGCTTTCTCATTGTCATTCAATGGTGTTTGGTTGATGTTCATTCCCCTCAAGCCACATATATTTTTATTTTTTTTGCAGATGAAGCCCAGCTCACTCCTCTTCTGCGTCTTGGAGCTGGCGCATGTGCTGGAATCATAGCCATGTCTGCAACTTACCCTATGGACATGGTGCGGGGACGGCTAACTGTCCAGGTATTGTTAAAAGATCGTTCTTTCGGAATTTGGGTTTATTTCGATTTGCTTTTAGAAGTGGTATTTGTGGAAGATCCTCATTGAATGGGTTTGCTTTGTTGGCTATAAGCTTAATTCATTTTCAATAATTTTGTAGACAGAGGCATCTCCTCGCCAATACAGAGGAATTTTTCATGCTCTTTCAACTGTCTTCCGGGAAGAAGGCCCTCGAGCTTTGTATAAAGGATGGTTGCCTTCAGTCATAGGAGTTGTAAGTAAACAATTTCCATTCTTGAAATAGATATATTAGTATTAACCTCTGATTCTAGGGGTCTGCATGCAGAGTAGCTGTGAGCTTAAAGGGAAAAAAAAATTATTCCATATTTTCTGTTTTAAAAGATTTCCTATATTTTTGCATGAAAATACTATGTTGTCTGCAGATACCGTATGTGGGTCTTAACTTCTCTGTATATGAATCTCTCAAAGACTGGTTGATTCGATCTAAACCACTTGGAATAGCTCAAGACTCTGAGCTAAGTGTGATCACAAGGCTTGCATGTGGGGCTGCTGCTGGAACTGTTGGCCAGACTGTGGCATACCCCCTTGATGTCATTCGCCGAAGAATGCAGATGGTGGGCTGGAAAGATGCTGCTTCAGTTGTAGCTGGTGAGGGGAAGAGCAAAGCTGAGTATACTGGCATGGTTGATGCATTCAGGAAAACAGTGCAGCATGAGGGATTTGGAGCATTATACAAGGGCCTAATCCCCAATTCAGTGAAGGTCAGTTTTTGGCCATTTTCATAACTTCCTTGTCTAATCAATGAATACTTTCAATTTTACAATTGAATTAATTAAAATTATATTTTTTACACCAACCCAAACACGCCCGTGTTCTGTTTCAGGTGGTCCCTTCTATAGCTATTGCTTTCGTGACATACGAGATGGTGAAGGACATTCTGGGAGTTGAAATGAGAATATCTGACTGAACAATTAGCAATTCGTTGGGCATATGTCTAGGCATTTGCCAGCAAAAGTGATAGCAGTAGGTAATTTATTATTTCATTTTCTGTAAATGAAATTTTCAGGATTCAGTTGTAGAAAATCAGCTGGATGATCTATTCTTATCTCATTTCATATCTCTACATATTATTTTCATAGTGTGACTGTGGCAGTAAGTTAATGTGATGAGCCGCACTATGTGCATTGTCACATGCACCCACAAAATCCTCAATCTTTGTAATTTGGTGGGCAAATATCAGAAAAAATGAGGATGCTACATCGATAGTCTTACATCCAGCATTTTGTTTGGAATTATCATCCATCTCAGTAATAAGTAAATTCAGAGTTACTGGCATTTTACAAGTTTCAACACTAAATAGTCTGGTAAGGAGGAGCAGCAGTGCAATTGTTTTCTGCTGATGTTCATAATGCCATTATTTTAAAAATAAATTCCATAAAACATAATTCAAAAACAGTTTTCAAGAAAAAAAATTTGTTTGGCCTTCAGGGTGAAGTTGTGATTGATAGTTACAAAATTATCATCTATAAGGGAATATTTCCTATTTTTTCTTTAATTTTTTCAGAAGTAATAAACTCATATCATATACAAGTTTTATTATTCTTATTAAAATGGAAAACAATTCCAAAAAAAGAAACTAAGCTATAATTTATAAAGAAGTTTACACTATGCCACCACAATATGGGGGGAACAAAGATGTGGCAATGAAAATGGAGTTTAAGCTATTTTGATGTGATATCCCTGTCAAAGATGTTTCAGGAAATCTAGTGCAGATGCTTGTTATGGAGAACCAATATCCCGGATTGACCAAATATTGTGTAATTATATGGTGGTTATTCAAGCAAGCCTGAAAGGTATGTGTTTACATTCTTCTTAGCTGTAGGCATAGTATGGTTACTAGTTGATGTTAACCTTACACCTAAAATGGAAAAAATATATTGAGAGTTTACATTG
This sequence comes from Echinosophora koreensis, assembly GCA_035048595.1. NCBI lineage: Eukaryota > Viridiplantae > Streptophyta > Magnoliopsida > Fabales > Fabaceae > Echinosophora > Echinosophora koreensis. The sequence continues at coordinate 13,334,320 of JAPCYP010000003.1, read as the reverse complement.
GAGATATGGAGGGAAGATGACAATGGACAAGGGGGAAAGAAGTGTTTTTCTTTATTATTATTTTAACCCATGAGTCATTTCCTATTACTGACCCTGGTCTTTGTGATAAAATCCTTCAGATAGTCACAACGTTCACGATGAAACTCAACGAGAAAGCAAAGCTGCCTTATTGCTTCTCTCTTCTTGTCCCCAAGGCTAACCAATTCCTCATCCCTCTCTTTGAGATTCTTTTCCAATTTTCCCACTTTCTTTTCAAGCTGGCTTACTGCTTTCATTAGGTTCAGTTTCTCCCCTCCTTCCCTGCTCACATTGGCTTCTAATTCCCACACTTTCTCTCTTAACAACGATTCCTGCTTTTGCAGTTGTTTCATCTCACCGTTTCTTTTCTTTATCAATTCCTTTGCAAACTGAACCTCACACAACATTTTAGAGACAAGGCTCAGCACATAATCTACGTGTTCCTCAAGCTTCCCAGCAGCCAAATCTAACTCATTTAGATCACTCACTACTGGTGAGGGTGAGTGTGCCCCCCTCACTTTAAGAGTCCTTAGTTCATCTTCATAACAAGCAATTTTCTCTTCAAGCATTTTGTTCTCTTGTTCATACCTTTCCTTTGTCTTTTTGTAACTATCTTTGTTTTCAATATTCAGCTGTTCTGTTATATGGATCCTCTGGTGCAACAGGCGGATATTGTCTTCCATCCTCTTCCGGAACTCTTCTGCCAATTCTTCCATTTTCCTTTCTGTAAATCGCTGGTCCTTCTTCGACCAAATTTTTGTCTGTTTATTCTCTGCACGTATTTGGTCAATGGTTTCTGTTAGCTTCTTTATTGTTTCCTCCTGATCAGCTACCTTGGTTTCTAACTTGACATTCAAGTTTTCCATCTTTGCTAGGCTTTCTGAATATTCCTTTTGGCTTCGTTCATTTTGTAACTCCAACATGTTTTTCTGTTCCTGCAAAGGGTCCAACTCCAGTCTCATGCATTCTACTTCTGTTGTTAAAGCCATAGCCTGTGTAGAAGCTCCATTTTTATTGCTCTCATGTTTCCTCATAAGAGCAGAGATATCTTCCTCCTTCTGTGTCATTGCTCTTTCTAGTTCATGGTTTGTATCCTGCAGGGCCTTTCTTTCATCTGCAAGCCAATTAATCTCACAACTTGCATTTCGTAACTGCTCTTCCAAATCGTTTTGGTTGCTGCATCGAGATTCCATTCCCAGTTCCAGGTCATTTATCCTTGAAAGAAAACACTCTTTCTCTTTCAGAAAACTCTGTTCAACCGAAGTCGTTTCAGCTAAATTCTCCTTCAAATTTTCTATCTTAACCAAGCATTGGGAAACTTGTTCCCTCTCTCTTTCCAACTGAGCTTCTAATTCTTTGTTCTGGTGGCATACCGAATCTAACTTTTGCTGCATGACATTAAGCTGGTCCTTGAAGTCCTTCTTTTGGCTTAATGCTTCATTTCTAGTTCGTTTTATCTTCTCTTCCATTTTGCCTTTCTGGTTCCTCAGAGATTTGGCCTCCTGCTCGAGCTTGTTGATCTGTGCCACCAATTCTGCATTTTTGGACATTGCCTTATCCTCATTGCTTTTGAGTGTTGCCTGTAAGACAGATACTACTCCTTTTGTCTCTTTCAACAACAATTCAAGCTCTAATACTCGGGCTTGTAGCTCAGTATTCTTTGCACTAAGCTGTTTAACTTCATGTGCTTGGCTTTCAACTTGAAGTTCTGGATTCCTTTTCTGCTGATTCAATCTCTCCACCTCTTTCATTTGAGGATTTAACCGCTTCTCAACTTCCTTGGCCTCAGTTGATGCTTGTGTCTTTACAACTTCATGGGTATTGGCAAGATAAGAACGTTCCCTTTCTTTGGAGAAAAGTTTTTGGTTTAGGTTGCTGCTTTCTGTATCAAGTTCCTGCTTGGCTGTGTCAGATACTTCCTCCGAGGAAAAGTACTCCGAGTCTGAGCTAGAGGAAGACACTGAAGACACCCTCCTCTCTGCACCGTGAGGAGCTACTTTCACATACTCTCCAGTAAGACGACCGTATAGTGCATACAGTGACTGGTATTGATTGTAGAAGTCCTCAATTAGTCCCTCAAGTTCTGTTTCTTTCCTAGAGTTCTCATCTCTTTTGCTTTGGTCTTCGTTCTTAATAAGCTTCAGGATTCTTGTGAGGTTGTTTTCAATATCTGCAACGAATGGGAAATCTTGTAAATAAATATTCAAAAAGTTAAGTTAGAAGATGACAATGCAAAGAGTAGGCAAAGTCCATATTTTTACTGTTATTGAACTTGATGTTCCCGGAAGATAGCGGTAACAAACACAATGCAAACTACAACAATACGAAAGTCTCCCAGCTTTTGTCATAATGGTTCATCGTTAGAATTCACTAATTTGAATTTTTCAACAGCATCAACATGAATAACCAGGCAAGAAACGTTTTAAGCAAACCAAGTTTTTAAGCAATTAGTCCTTCATTTTTCATCCTGGTTAAAGTAATCGAACTCTTGTTCTAGGTATTCCAAGATTGATGTGCATGTTCATAAGAAAGAATCTGCACCTGTTTTGGTTCTTCTGAGTTCTTCAGATTTTTCAGGATCAACTTGACTCCCAAAGGACTTGGTGAATTCCCTCAAGTGGTGCTTGATCATCCTTTTACTTCGTGACTGTTGCAAATATTATATTTAGAAGTACTTGTCAAGCAAGGAAGGAAGTCTTCATTTTCTCCATTAATGACTAGGTATCCTGAAACTGAGAAGTGAAGAAAGACATGACAAATTAAAAGGCGGTTTTGAAATATTGACGTATGCATATGGCATTGTAAATGCACTCTACAGTTTATTAGCCTGCGGTACCAATTTATTTCATGTGCATTATCCTTAGACACAACGCACTAACAAAACAGCAGTTACATGTCCTGATAATAAGCCTAGCAATTTGGAAAGAGAGGTATAGTGTTTAAAACGATAACATGTATAGTAGCTAACTAGCTATTCATTAGCAGGAAATAGATCACAATGAACAGAAAACTAGTAACGGCACTCACTGATTGCAATGTTTTTTTACAGGATTTCAAGTTAGGAGAATGCTAAAGTGCCGATTAAGGAATCCAAAAGAGTAAGTCTTTACGGGAAACGATGTATTTATTATTTTAAAAAGTGTTATGTTTAGTTAAAAACTTGCTTCTTTTGGAATCTTTTATTATATATTAACTAGAGAAGTCACTACTTCATGGTTGTTTCTCAATATGCTTGGCAAAAATAAGGAAATGTCTTTCTTTTAGTTAACAAACTACATTACCGTATTGCAGAGCCTTTGTAATTTCGTTGGTAGAGTAAAATGTAAGAGAAGTGCTAAATGGTTCAAAAATCTTGGACGAATGCATTACACGAATTGTGCGGACCGATCACAAGAGAGAGGAGCAAAACCAATCCCCCCCGGACCAAAACACCAAAACAAAAACCCATGCAAAGTGGAGAGACTAATCCTTCGACCGGAGGTGATGGTTAAGTAAAACTCTCCTCAAAGTGACGACTCGATAATCCAAACTCTTGGCCTTGTAGGTAAAGTTTGTCTGTGGTCCATTATGACAACAACCAATCACTCTTGGGTGCATGGGATACTTTTAATATAATTAGGATAAAAGTCAAACATTTTTAATAACGTAGCAAATTTTGATTAATTGACAGTATAAAAAAATGTGCAAAAAAATATTTAATTGATAGCGTAAAAAAAATGAGGTGGTTACCTAGTAAGCACCCGTACTTAACAAGCACCCACTGTTGAAGACAAATTAAAAGGGGAGCTTCCATTTCTTATTCTATAATGTGAAATCACTTTCAAACTTTTAAAATGGTTTAAATAAGTTTTTGGTCCCTACAAAGTTAATCAAATTTGGTTTTAGTCCCTGTGAAATTTTTTCTTAGGTTTTCGTCCCTGTAATCTCACAAATTTTGCAAATAGTCCCTACCGTCATCTTTTTCCGTTATCTAGTACTTATAGGTATCGAGGTAATTTTATTTTACTGTCCGACTTGCTATAAAATTTGGCCATAAAATAGAAACAAAATCATATATTAGGGACATAAGGTTAAAACTGCTAAATTCCTTCATTTTGTATAATATCTAGTACTCAGGGGGTACCAATATAATTTTTCGTTCTTGTCCGACTTGCTCCAAAATTTGGCTAGAAAGTAGAAATAAAATCGTACATTAGGGCCATAGGGTTAAAATTGACAAAATTATTCATCTAGTATGATTTCTAGTACTCAGGGGTAACAATAGGGACTATTTACAAAATTTTCGAAAATACAGGGATGAAATCCTAAGAATTTTTTTAGAAGGACTAAAATCAAAATTGGTGAACTTTCCAGGGACTAAAAACTTATTTAAACCTTTTAAAATTAAAAAAGAACAATCGATCCATTGAAGAGCAATGCACTGTTTTCATAAAAAAAAAATGTTGGTAAAATTTAAGGATGTGGGATCACTGGTGTGACCCATTTAAGAATTTTTTAGAAGTTGTTGGGTTGGGTAGATGGGATGCTATAGTTGTAAAAAGCATAAATAAGCGACGCATAATGGTGAGACCCATTTAAGATCCCAAAAAGTAAAAAATGAGATGTCGGGACAAAGATGCTCTAACAAACTTAAACTCAATTAAATAATGATTAAAATGTTACCAGATTTTAATATTGGTTTTTCTGTCCTGAATATTATGAGTTTTCTAAAAGCACTCCAGCAGAGAATGGGTTTCAATTCATTTCCAAGGCTTAACTTTTGGGTTTACGTCAATAAACAAGAGAATCAAAATTACAGAAAACATGGATGGCAACGAACCTGATACTGGGTAAGAATCTAATATATCCCATATTCTAGATGAAGGGGGGGAAAACTGTAAATTGAGGGGGGTGGGGATGCAAGAACATCATAGAGGAATACAATCCAAGGTAGAGGATACAGGCACAAATTCTATATACATGGTGATGGAATACACAAACATAACACCGGAATCCTAAGCGTTCACCATGCACCAATGTACCAAAAAGGACAACCCAAGGAGTCCCCAAGTGTTTTTTTTTTTGATAATTTACAATTACTTAAATCTATCGTCAAATGCTTGATTCTCTAATTCTTATAAGCTTCTATAAATGATGGATGAAACGTGATCATAATAAAAGTTTAATTATACATTCATCAATTATTTTTTGGTTGAACACATTCATCAATTTTTTAATCTATTACATTCTGCATTAGGCATCTCTGTTCCGCATTTTATGTTCCTTCAGCCTTTTGTTACATTATCCTGGATTTAAATTACAAACACTTCCATCTTCTGAGAAAAATTATGCGCAGCAAATGAGAAGACACATTATATTCAACAAATGTAAATGAAGCAAATCATGTAATCCAAATCAATTTCTTTTTTTCCGTGACAATAATAATAAAGATATAAAAGGAAAGTAGTTACAGTACCTGGGAATGGAACTCGATTTCCGCAAACCCGATTGGATTAAGAAATATTGAAACGAAAAAGGGAAAAAAAATATAAAAGGCAAAATAAAGTATGATGAAGGGGAAAAATAGAAGCAATTTCGGGGGAAGAATTTTATTTATTTATTTTAAAGTGAGAGAATCTCTAATAATAAACCTTTTTATTATCGTGCTTGCCCTTCTCAGGTGGAAACTTTTGCGTTTCTTCCGATAAAAGTGCCCTCAAATTGTTGAGATTATTAAGAAACAAAATCACTTGAGTTTCTCAGAAATGACGTGAGGTGAAAACAAAATAGGTTAAGTCAGATGTTACTTTAATTAAGTCAAAGTATATTTTGTAACATGTAGGCTTGAACTTGGTTTGGCAGGTAATTTATCAACAACAAAAATTAATTCAGCCTGATTTAAAAAAAAAACAAAACAAAACAAAAACAAAAGTTTAACTTGGTCTAAAAATTTATTTAAAGGTCTGCATTATATTATACAAAGGCATTTAAATAAGTTAAAAAAAAGGTCCTTTCAAAAAACAAAAGTTAAAAAAAGGTTACATTTTTCAGTTTACATTAATATATAAATAATGAATTATGTAAGTATAATAAAACTTTAATTATATATTAAATAATAAGTAAATAAAAAAAAATTGGCAAAGACAGCAAATGGTCAAGAAACCTTGCATATTTAGTTATTTACAGTTTACACACGCTACACATACACGACATACATCACCACAAACCCGTCATAATGGATACCGATCAAATCCTATGATAAAAACCAACTTATCATTTCATTAGAGATTACAAAACATAAAATCATCACAAAATGCAATATTCATTCTATTATTCTAAAGTTCTACTCATATTATCAGAGGCATATGCCCCTGGCTACTTTGGTTGATCTCAAAACTGATGAATGTTTAAATAAAGATGCCATGGTTAAATAAAATTACGGACTAACGGTTGTGAGAATATTAATTATTAGATTGAGCTCCTCTAAGGTGAGTTTAAATGTAAAATAAACAAGTAAAGTTGAGTATATTGACACCTATTAGTTAAAACTATTTTTCTAACACGTGCAACATTGCACATGTTAAGAAATCAAAAAATAAAAATATCGTCTTCCAAAGAATAATTTTAAACTTTTAAAGAATTGAATATACAACTTTCAACACAACATTTCTATTTTTGATTTTTTAACATGTGCTTGATTACACGTTACAAAAATCGTAGTTAAAATGCATTGAAATCAAAACTCAATCAAACTAATAAAGGTGGATACACCTCTCATTTTTCACCTTATATACAACCTCACTTTAGAGAAAGTTCACCAGCATCATCATGACCCTTATAAAACCCACCCCTAACCAGATATACTAGAACCACATAAATCACAGCGATTATTCAAGTAGTAGGTGGTGTAAGAATTAGAGGCCAAATAAGTTCAAACCATGATAATGATGGCATACAATATAAAATTGTCGGCTGCATCACATCAAAATCTACTGCTCAGCTCATTAAGAACACGCATCGAAGGCCTGCTCATTAGAACGGCAAAAAATTATATTCAGAGCAATTTCAAATTTCAAATTTCAAATCATTTACAATTTGCAAGACATCCAAAAAAAAGCTACATCTTTTTCGTATATATCATGGAATGTTAAAAGAAGTAAACGCATTCAAATTTGTGTTTTACATTGAGTACCATTTATTGGCCAAAAATACATCAACGTACGTTTCGAAGCACGCATCTCAGTAATTTTTATTTTTTTTGGACAGAACGCATCTCAGTAAATCAGTAATGGTAGTTATAAACTTGTAATATCTGCATTCAGCAATTCGAGTACCATCGAACCACACATAGCCTTTATCACTCATGAGAGAGTCGCGGTTTACAAGTTACAACCATGACTTTTGCCTTAGCAAATTACAATTTTAGGAAAGTAAAGTTCCTCATGAGGTTTTCTGTTGCAAACCTTAAAAGCCAAAGACGACTTAGCTGATGAAGCTCCTGCTTTTTCCCGTAATACAAGAATCAAATGCAGCCCATATATACATGCTAGAAGCATGAGCATACAAGATACTGCTAATCATCACTAGAAGACAATTTTTGCTTCTTCCACTTGTAAGCAGCTTCCAAGATCTTGAGATTGGTTGTCTGAGTTTCGTCAGGGAATAAATAGTCGATGTATTCTTCAATTCTGCCAAATCAAATTAACATGAATGAATTAGGAAAACAAATAAAGGCCTGCATAAATAGAATAACAAAAGATAACGCTCACAGATACAAAATTAACAGCACTGCATAGACAGTTAACAGGCTTGTCTACATGCAAAATGCCAAAGGCTAAAAGTGAACTTCATATGCACGGACATATGGAGGAAAAAAATCCACATGAAAGCTGTGAACATGTTCCGTATGAAACATATTAACAAATCCTTGGAAGCTACTCAAGACAAACAATGAGTTAGTTTACATACCTAGTAGAACCATCTTCAGTAGTAACTTGCCTTCTCTTCTTGAGCTTTTTGGGCAGCTTAGACTGGACTAAGCTAACATCACCCAACTCCCCAAAAGCAGTCGCCTCCATGTTGAGCCATTTCTCCAACAGCATTGCCCTTTCCTCTTTCAAATCTGGGGCTGACGATCTGAAGTAATTAAGAGCTTCCTCAAACACCCCTGATGCAGGCACAAAACAGGATATAAAGAGAATTAGAAAATTATTACAATTCAGTTCAAACAGAAAATGAACAATCATAAATTAACAGCATATGAGCATAGCATTGGGATCACATACTTCTAGCATGCTGAATGCATTGCATCTTTTGTTCATGTTGTTCATCTTCTGCTAACTCTAAACCATCCTTATCGAAAGCTGTTGCCTCAAACTCTGCATAGCTCATCCATACCTTCAAGTGCTTTGTTCGATCAAGAAGCCTTTCATAAAGTGATCTTGCTCTCTCAAATTCACCCTCAGCGGTCTCAAAGTCAATGTATGCCTGTTTGAATTCACAATTTTATGGTTAGGGTATGACCAACACGTATATATTTATCCTAGACAAGGTATGCATTAGAAGATGACCATAAAAGAGAGAGAAGGAATTATAAAAGAGAAAACAGACTGATGTAAGACAGGTTGCCACACCAAGGCAGAACTATATCTTTTTCATATCTTGTTCTCTAATATGCTTATATCTGCTTTCTTTTCACATAATCATACACTGTTTTCTATGGCTACAATACTTTCTTTGATAGTCCTCTTTCTTCCCATAACTTTGATTGCATGGATCAAAAGTACCAATAAAAAAAATAAAAGGAACTATCAATATATATAAAATATATATCTTCTTATTATGTTATATTGAAAATTGTCTTCTTAATTTTCTTGTTTGGCCCGACCCACACAAACCATCTCAGAAATGCAGTATCCAATGACATGTTAATAATGAAACAGCCTGCCTGTTAGAGACCCAATTACTCAATGCAAAGTGAGCTACTAGAGCTCTTACAGAAAAAGGGAGTTGGCCGAACTAGAGCCAATGGCTCCTTCAGAGAAAGATTCTCTGCCTAACAGTCATGTAACAAATGCATGAATGCCCTCCCATTCAACCTAATCCTCCTAAATCCTTGCTTCCTGACAGAATACCCCTTTCCCATGCAGTAACTACTAGCCACGTCACTAACTAACTCTCCTCTGGCCCACCCTTCTTCATTCTAGAATATACTCTCCATATTATGGGCTTCTTTGGACTCAGGTCCAGCACCTGATCCAATTCTTTCCTGGTCTCAAATTTGGACACGAAGGTCCTACCAATGTCCCATTCAGTATTTTTAGGATTGAAATTTTGTGCAGAAACTATTTAGAATCAATATAGACCCAGCCCAATTAGGAATAACTGTAATAGTTGGTTGGTTAGTTTAGGGAGTTAGATAGCTAGCTGAATAAATAGGGAGATAATGGTATTAGGGAGGGGGTTAGTCATTTTGTATTGAGATTGGTTACCTTGAGCAGCAGCTCAGTGTAAGGGGAGACCCTTGGGGAGATTCGTCTCCTATTTTCAGTAGTAATCTTTCTCTCATTCTTTCTCTCAATTCTTCTTCTTTTTCTCTTTATATTCAATATTCTAGCCTAGAATCCTAACACCAAGGTTATAGGTAGCATGATGCCACAGTTTGCATAAATTTTTCTTTGATATAGAAGTAAAAAGCTAAGCTAAAGCGAAGAAGAATTGAAAGAGAATAAACAAGCCTTCTTTATGTGTAAAAGTTGAGTCTTAAATCTATATTATTTTAAGATAACTAGATATTTTCGTTATCAAGAGTCATTGTCTTGTGTATTTAACAAGTTAATTAAGCCTATAAATGCTCAATCTCGCAATAAGGGATCTAAGTAATTAAAGGTAGTCCAAAAGCTAGCTAAAAGTCATTAGTTAAGCCACTTATAGGTCCAGTCCATTCTACATACATTATGTAATTTCATAGTTCTGAATTCAATAAAGATGATCCAGTGAAGTATATTCAGAACATATCATCTGGTGTTTCTTTTCAACATGGGATTAGGGTTCTCCCCACCTAGTAAGAAAAGGCTTATTGTTGTTGTATTAGAGTTCTGAGCATATCCACTTTTTCTACCAAGGAGGTGGATTCCCCCCACGCAAACCCTTCTATGCTGCGTACCCACCCAACCTATTTCCATAATTTTCCTTTCCATCCAACCCCAAGATTTAAGCAAATTCCTGGACTGCATCAAGAATGGGTTACACAATTGAATGCAAGTATGTATGGCCATTGACCCGTAAGAGAAATAAATCTTATGTGTACCTTCCACAATAGCTCAGGCATGTCTAATGCTGGTTGGGCAATCGCAAGTTCAAATATTGCTCTAGCTCGATCTGTCTCAGATAAAGATCTCTCTAACTCTGCATACTTGGTCCAAGCGTAGCAATTCTCAGGCGCCCACTCCAGATACTTTTCATACAGTTTCCTACATCGATCTATATTACCAAGCTGCAGCTCTATCTCTATATACTTCTTAAAAATCTATTGTCCAAAGAAAAATAATGTGTGAGAAGATAACCATGCTGCAATGAAAAGACGTCATTATATTTACATAGACAGGAATATTACCTTATCTTTAGGAGCCTTTCCAATGGCATTTCCTAATATTTGACGAGCAGCCTTGAGATTCAATTGGCGTATTTCAAATTGTGCTGCTAGTAGCCATATTTTTGCAAATGAAAACTTCTGGTGAGGTATCAGGTTTAGACACTCCCTATAGATATGGAAGTCACATAGAACAGCAGTAGTGTCAATACTCAATAGAATAAATACACTTATGTGCTAATACTGCCATGTCAATAATTAATAAAAAAATTGTTTTCAAGGTGTTTTGGGACCCATTTGTTTCAGGCTTAAAAAAGTGATTCTAACATACTCTAAAAAAGTGATTAATTGAGAAGCTGAAAAATATAACTTCTCATAAAGACTAATATAACTTAAAATATGATTAAAGACTAATAAGCTTATCAAGAAAAGATCTCCAATAGCAAATATGCAGACACTCCAGAAAAGCATGACAGAAAATATTACACAAGTGAAGTACATATCTCATTAAAGAATCAAATTCTCTTTACAGTTCACCAGGTTCCAAACTGACAAATTTATAAGCAGTTTGTTGACAACATTGAATTGAAGAATAAAACATAAATTTAAACACATAGCTACATTAAGAGCAATCCCAACATGATTATCAACTTCCAAACTTTAAATTCACAAAAGGCTGCATACCTGTATACATCTCTAGTTCGCTCCATATCTCCAGCATCAAGTTCTTCATAAAGTGCATAATTAATCCTAAGTTACACAAAAATGAATAATAAACACTAATGGTAAATGTAAACACACTGAAAAACCACAAAACAGGAAAATAGGATTCAAAATCAAGCATACCACAAATAGATATAGCGCTGCCAGTACCGCTTTTCCTCAGCGGGGGGAACATTGGCTATAGCTCTCTCATAAACCTCCCTGATTCTTTCTTTATTCCCTACACTCTCTTCCAATCTTATATAATCAAACCACGAATCATAATTCAATGGATTTTTCCTCACTTCATCCTCATATTGAAACCTTCTCTTCCCAACAATAGCATCCTCGATCCCTTCCCTGTCCCCGTACTGCTTCTCAAACGCCACAAACTTGCGATACAAATCTTCTGCCCTACTCTTGGGAATATGATCAAGTGCGAATTTATAGATACACCTTGCACGCTCACTCTCCTTACACCTTTCCTCAAACTCAGCAAAGGCAATAAATAACTGTTCCGCTTCCTCATCGTCTGCCAGCTTCTCCACGGCTCTCTCATAAACGTTCCTGGCCTTTGGAACCTCCCCATTCTTCATCTCAAACTTGGCATAGCGAATCCAAGCCCCAACCCTAGGATGGCACTGCACAAATCGCTCGAAAATGCCTCTAGCTCGCTCAATTTCGTTGTATCTGAGTTCGAACTTGATGTAAGAAAGCCATCCCTGCTGATCCGGCATCCACTTCATCCATCTCTCGAAAACTTGCCTCGCACCAGCCACATTGCCAAGCATCTCCTCCATGTGAATGTACTTGTACCATAGCTGGTCCACACGCGGCAAAAGCGTGACAGCACGGTCCCACACGTTCCTGGCATGGTTGATGAACTTGTTCTTCATCTCCACCTCAGCATACTTGAGCCACAAGGTGTGGTTCTTGTAATCAACTTCCAATGCTCGTTCCCAAACAGAGCGAGCGCGTTTGAAATCCTTCTGAGACTCTTCCCACTGAGCGTACTTGATCCACACGCCTATGTTCCATCGAACGCGACGGATTAAGTCCTCGAATTCCTTCCGCTTGCGAAGACGATACTCGCCGAGCTCGGTGGGATCGGTGATCTTCTGCTTGGGAGGGCGAATCTCAGCCTCCTGACGCTCCCGAGCTTCGCGAAGAATCTGCTCGGCGGTGATTTGAATGGGAGCGGGGGTTTTGTTCTTTACCCTCGTCGGCCGGGGAAGCTTGACCTCTGTGTCCTTTCTGGTCAGATAACCCAAACTCGGTTCCGCGTCTTTCGACGAAGACATGCTTGCAGTTGTGGTTGCGCTCCGAGGATATAAACGTTGAGGGCGGTAGAAACTATATCGCGGTGGGTGACTGGTGGTGCGGACCACGGCTCGCGGTGCGTGACTGTGACGGCGGCTGGCCGTTAGGGTTCACGCGTGTGTGGGTCTGATTCTTCAGTCCCCTTTTTTGGCTAAACCCTTTTTTTATCAGAAGATCTTCCAACGTTGTAAGAACCGGACCGGACCGGTCGGTTCAGCCGGGATGAACCGGTAGAACCGGGAAACCAGGACCGGTTTTGAAAAAACGTCTGATCCAGAAACTGGGAACCCTGCTCCTCCCACGCCGCCACTCCGAGCTCCTGGTCCTCCAACACCGCTGTACGGTGAGAGACGTGAAGCGGTAGTGTCACTGATGGGCGGCTGAGTGAGGGGGAGATGAGAGAGAGGGAGGATTTTGTTCGATGGTGCTACAATTGGAATAAAGCGTACAGATGGATGAAAGAAAAGACGAAAATTGAGGAGTAACTGGTTGCTGTTGCTCACTGTGCGGCGCATAGAGGGCTGAAAAAGAAGGTTAATTAAGTTTGCAGGGTCCTGCTCTTTTACTATTGGATTTGGGCTCAATAAAAAAAAGTCAAGCATATTGGGCTCAATAATAACCAAATAAGGGGTTTATTTTTAATACCCCATAAATAGATCTTGCCACCTCCCTCTTTTCTTATTTTTTTTCTTTTATTCCGTATATACCCTTATCTATTATTTTAGTATTTTATCCCGCCTGAACCCCTCAATCCATCACTCCACTCCTTCCTAACTTATTCTCCCACCTCCCACCTAATCACACAATACTTAAGACATATTTGTCCCCTTTTCCTCCGGTCAAGACACTCTAAGCGATGAGCAGAAATACGCAGCGAACAGATGCACAAAACGCGATACCAAGTTTCAACTTTTTTTACTGAGTTTCCATATGTATAAAAAAGAATGTTAACACATACAAAAACTTAGTTTCCGAATATTTTAAAAACTTTTTTAATACACTAGGAAACTAAGTTTTCGTATAAATTAAAAAAATTAATACACGTAGAAACTAAGTTTCCGTATATAATAGGAAATTTAACTATATACACGAAAACTATTGTATTAATTTCTTTAGAACATACGGAAACTTAGAAGTTTCCGTGTTTATCACAAAAACTAAGTTTATGGAAACTTAATTTGAGTCACAAAACTTTTCTTACCATCACAAACTATCATCTTAAGTCTCAAAACCCTAAGACTTGAAATCATTCTCCAACAACCCCATAAGTTGGTGTTTGGTATCTGGAATGCTTTATTCCCAAGTAAACTACATTCCTGGGTATGTGATTCCCAGGAATAAAGTTTTATCACCTTCGCATACGTGAATAGAGTTTTCCCAATTTTATAACCATCATTTACTAATTTTATTCCGGGGAATCTTTTATGCCTGAGAATAACTTTTTAAAACTTGTACTAAACATAAGAAACTTTTATTCTCATGCCTACATTCCTGGGAATATTTTTATAACACTTGTATCAAACGCTACCTAAGGATAAAGTATATCAAATCATGGAGGGGCTTAGGCTCTGTTTGGTAAAAACTAGCGGATAGCGGATAAGCTAGCGGATAGCGTATAACGGATAAGCTAGCGGATAGCGGATAAACTAGCAGATTGGATTTGAAGTGTTTGGTAACACTAGCGGTTGGACTAGCTGATTAATGTAAAATTACATAAAAGGATATGTTTGCATTTTTTTAATAAAAATTATATATATGTATTTATATATATATTATTTATTAATTACCAATATATATATATTATTTATTTTATTTATTTTAAAATAATTATCAATTTTAATACTTTAATTTATTTTAATTTATTTATTATTTCAAAGATTAAAATATTAATTTTTAATTTTAATATTTATTTAGTTTTAGTTATTTTTTATAAATAATATGGAATAATAAAAATAATATTGATTTCTATTAATATTTTATTTTGTTAGTGAAGGATAACTAAGGAATTTAATGAAGATGGTAAGGATAAAAATGGAAGAAAAAGTCATACGCTATACGCTATAAGCTCAAACGCTACTTCAAGTAGCGTCTGGAAAAAACGTTATACGCTAGTGAAAAAACACTATATGCTAATTTTAAAAACGGTTGCCAAACGGGACTAATTTTCTATCCGCTATCCGCTAAACGCTAGCGTTTTTGGCAAACCAAAAAGTGCCTTAGCACCAGTTTAAAAAACAACTACACTAACTGAAACAAGGCGGGTTCTAGAGTGAACAAGGTGATCAAGTCTCTCACCGTGAGAGACTTGTTTTAACCGTTGGATCATGTACCAAAACAATGGATGTTCCAGATCTGTCCAATACAACCGGTTGGCTAGGAAGTGGCCAATATTGCCAATCAGTCCCTATGAACAGTAGCGGTAGATAGCTGACGCGTACTCCTCACCCAACTTTGATCGAGGAATCAATAGAAATAAAGAAGGTAATGGTAGAAGGGCAAACAGTAAGCATGAAAGTCAACAGAGTAATTATCGAGAAAGGGAAATGGAAGAAGACGGAGGCTTTTGGAAGACATGTTCTCTAGGATAGGTACGAACCCATCAAATATAAGTTCCCAGTCCT
This sequence comes from Echinosophora koreensis, assembly GCA_035048595.1. Taxonomy (NCBI): domain Eukaryota; kingdom Viridiplantae; phylum Streptophyta; class Magnoliopsida; order Fabales; family Fabaceae; genus Echinosophora; species Echinosophora koreensis. Next base: position 13,319,089 of record JAPCYP010000003.1, on the reverse strand, counting down.
AAGCTGGCCACCATGGCTACTTTGCTTCTATTACTTCCTTTTGGTGCTTTCTCTTTGTTTCTAAGACCGTATTAATTACTGACAAATGCTAACGTCGAATGAAGAGTGCTTGATGGCAACAAACGAATCGGAGATGTAGGCTGTGTTTAGAGTTATGGAACGAACTTGTGTAAAATACATGAGATGAGACCCAATTTTCATGGTGATATTGAAGTCCCTGGTTCATGAGGTATTTTCATAGGATTGGCAAGTTCATTTGAAAGATTTTGATGAACCCAGAAAGTGTGCGAATTTGTCCCTCCGTGCCGCCCTGCACCCTCCGTCCGCCGCCCTGCCTCTTCCACGCGCCACCCTCCCCGTCCTTGCGCTGCCTCAGATCTGCAAACTGCCGCTCCGCCACAACCAGAACAACCAGCATCGCACGCTGTCGCCTTCGCAGCCGCTCCGCCGCACCGTTACGTCGTTCAGCCGCCGCAGCTCCTCCAACAGCTTCACCATTAGGTGTTTTGCAGGTGGTTTGAGTGAAGAAGATGAAGGTTATTTTGGGCTTGGGTCAGCTCCTTCTTGGGCCTAGGGTTTTTGGAAACAAAAAAATCATATGATATTTGTTTAAATGGGCTTGGCAGAAAACTATTAAAAAAAGGGAATAAACATTCCTTCTCTAAATTTAAAGAAAATTCAATTTTTAAAAAATTATAGTAATCTAAAATCAGAATATCTAAAAAAATTGAAAATATATTTTTCTATTAAAAAAAAAATCAATTTCTTGTTCTTTGAATAACAAACACTTAACAGAGAATTTAACCTGTGAGATATATCTAAATAATTGATATCGTTTCTTTGTATAATTAATATATTATATATAACTTCTGTTTTTATTTCAATTTTTGAAAATTGACACAGGAGAATCATTACAAGCAAATTAGCGGATAAATCGGATAAGCATTAATTTGCATCAAAGAGTATGTTGGTACATAGTGTATACCAATTAAACATATATTTTATTCTAATCTAATTTAAAACTTTATATGAGAAATGTTCTCAAGTGAATAATGTAACACCTAATTAAAATTCATTTAAATCTAAGAATAATCAATTTAATTTATAAAATAATAAATACCTTTTAACCCCCAACATATATTATATAAAAAACAATTAACAAATTTGAGTTTTTCTGAAAATCAAACTAAATAAGCCGGTTCGACCGGTTGGATTGGGAATTGGTCGGGTGTCCAATCCATACTACCCAAAAAATCAGTTGATTTAGAGTCAGTGAGAATCGATCAATCGATCTAAAACTGATGAAAACTAGTCAAAACTCGCTAGTAAGAATTGATTTGAATCTGTCATTTATAAATACATATTTATACATGTCTTACATATTTCCACTCAATATACTATGTTCGTTATCGGGTATACTACTTTACTTTAACTCTTAAATGACGAGCATGAACCTATACTCTAATGTTAACCTATTAAATACTAGCTATTTCATATACAATCTTATTATAAATTCATTATAAAATTAAGTAATTTTCTTAAATATTGGTACATATGTCTAATTATAATTTATACTTTCATATATTTGTTTAACAATATTTTGATTGGTTTTTTAGTTTAATATTGTCAAAAATTTTATGCATGTCTAATTATTATTTTTAGTCTATATAGTTAATTAAAATAAGTGGTATAATTTATTATATAATTAATATATTATATTTAACTTATGTTTTCATTCCAATCTTTGAAAATTGATCTAGGAGAATCATTGCAAGCGAATTAGCTGAAAAATCATCTAAGTACTAAGTTGCACTACAAAGTATGTTGCCTATAACTATATGATGGACCCGTGCGGTGCACGGGTGAAATATACGCTATCGATATAATTTCATATTATTTGAAAACATAATACATGGTAAAGTTAAATTTGAAATTAATAAATAAAAGTATAAAGCTTGTATAAAAAGTATAAATGATACAAATGCATTTTTTTATTTGGAAATAATTTTTTGTATCTTAAAAATAGCAAGATTCTAAGATATTATTGATAAATAAATATTAACGTAACACAAAGTCTTCATATTAATTATTTAGTTATTTAATTGATATGATAAAGTCTTCGATTAAATTAAGACACTTATCATGATGATAGGAATCATGCTAACCCTCCTAAATACTACTATATATATATATATATATATATATATATATATATATATAACAATTAAGAAATTTGAATTTCTTTGAAAATCAAACTAGATATACCGGTTCGACCGGTTGGATCAGGAACTGGTTGGGTGTCCAGTCCATTCATCCCGAAAAAATCAGCTGATTTTAGAGTCATTGAGAACCGACCAATCGACCCAGAACTAAAGAAAACTAGTTAAAAATCGATAGTAAGAACTGATTTGGGGACAACTCCACTTTTACTTCAGAAACCAATATGAAGTGAGACCCAAAAGTTACTCAAAAAATTCGGAAATGCCACTCGTATATATATACGGTTGTCACCGTAGTTGTCCATATTGGTTGTCAAGATAACATTTCTGTTTTCGAAGATTGGAATAAGAACAGAAGTTATATATAATATCTTAATTACGTAATAAATTATATCACTTATTTGAATTAATTATATAAACTAAAAATAATTAGACATATGCATAAAACTTTTGAATAAAAATATATACATATATTTACACACACAAACACATATATATAATAGGGTTAGGGTCAGGGTATATGTTTATATCTTCAATTGACTACAAATAATATAATGAACACGATTAGGATAACGATATTAAACTATAAACACAAATCAAAATATTATTAAACAGATTTATGAAAGTATAAATTATAATTAGACATATGTACCAATATTTAAGAAAATTACTTAAATTGTATATTGAATTTATAATAAGATTATATATCAGATACATAGTATTTAATAGGTTAAGGTTAGAGTGTAGGTTCATGCTCGTCATTTAAAAACTTAAAGTAAAATAGCTTACCCTCAATATTGAATATAGTACGTTGAGTGAAAATATTCAAGACATGTATAATTTATATAGGTATATATAAATGACATATTCAAATCAGTTCTTACTATCGATTTTTGCCTAGTTTTCATCAGTTTTGGATCGAGTGCTCGATTCTCGCTAACTCTAAAATCAGCTGATTTTTTGGGTTGAATGGACTAGACACCTGACCAATTCCCGATCAAACAGGTCGAACCGGCTTATTCAGTTAGATTTTCAAAGAAACTTAATTTTTTTTAATATAATATATGTTAATATTTTGGGGGGGGGCATTAAAAGTATTTTATTATTTAAAAATAAAATTAATTATTCTAAGGTTTAAATGAATTTTAATTAGGTGTCACATTATTCACTTAAGAATATTTCTCATATAAAGTTTTAAATTAGAGTAGAATAAAACATAAGATTATTTGATATACACTATGTACCAACATACTCTTTGATGCTAATTAATGCTTACCTGATTTATTCGGTCCGATTTTTAAAACATTGATTAATTTTTAATTTTATTATTTTTGAATGAATTTAATATAATAGTATATATAACTTTAGATATTGTAACACCCTGAGATTTTCAAAGCTGGTAAAATTATAAAATAGTAAATTAGAAATACTAAAAATAATTAAATAAAAACTTTGATGCCAAAAAAATTAATTTTGGGCTTAGTTGGGCCTTGTTAGCAATATAAGTCGGTACCAAGTTGGTGTCAAATTTCCTTTTATTTATTTTAGTTTGATTTTTGAATTCTAAATGAGATTTGGAATTTAAAATTTAAAAAATTTCCCACTCTTTAAAATTTCCAAGTGGACACTTGTTACTCAAAATTTGAATTTTGAAACATTTTGTCTCTCCTATTTCACTCCTTCCACGGTTAGTTATCCTAGTCTTACTCAAATTGGTTTAAATAATTTTTAATCTCATTTATATTTTAATCAATACATTTATTTGATTCCATTTCCCTCAAATTGGTTTAAATAGTCTTTAATATCATTTATATTTCAATCAATGCATTTATTTGATTATATCTTCCTCAAATTAGTTTAAATAGTTTTTAATCTCATTTATATTTCAATCAAATACATTTATTTGATTCCATTTTCCTATTAATCTCATTTACTACATTTAAATCCATTGTTTCTCTCTTTTTCCTATTGGACCGTCCATTCTCTCTCCATTTTCACTCAACCGAGATTTTCACCCAATTTCCATCAAAGTGCATTAAAAAATTTCTCAGGTATGATTTTAGGTACATATATTTAGGTATATCTCATAGGTTAAATTATCTTTTTTTAGGTATATCTCATATATATTTTTTTTTGGCTTCAAAAAACAGAAGTGATTTTTTATTATAAAAACAAGAAATTGATTTTTTTTAATAGAAAAAAATATTTTCATTTTTTTAGATATTCTGATTTTTAGATTAATATTATATTTTTGTAAAATCAATTTTCTTTAATTTTAGAGAAGGAATGTTTACTCTCTTTTTTTATATAGAATTTTTTGTCAAGCTCATTTAAACAAATATCATATGAGTGTTTTGTTTCCAAAAACCCTAGGCCCAAGAAGCAGCTGACCCAAGCCCAAAGTAACATTCATCTTCTTCCCTCAAACCACCTGCAACCTGCCGTTTAGAGGAGCTGCAGCGACTGAACGGCGTGACGGCAGGCGGAGCGGAGGTTGAGCGATGAGTGGATCTGCGGCGGAGCGACGATTGCACGATGAGTGGATCTGCGGCGCGAGGAGCAGATCTGATCGGCGTGAGAACAGGGATGGCGGCACGCTGCCACGCGCGGAAAGGGATGGCGGCGCTCGGAGTCTGCAGTGCGGCGCTCGGATGGGCAGAAGGTGGGTGATGGGTTTGGCTTGGATGGAGCTTGATTGAATGATGGTAATGGACTCTGGTTATTGATGAAAGGAGTGGAAATGTGGGAGGGACAAGTGAAGGAGTGGCTGATGGTCATGGTCTCATGGACGGATGGACCTAGTCTCTTTTGTCATTTGCCACATTTGCATATAGGGGCCTACATGGGACTATTGTGCAAATACTCCAAACTTTATTAACCTGCAAATTAAATCAATACCTACTATAGCCAGTCAATCCATCCTCTCTCACCGTGAGAGACATAACCAGCTTGCCCACCCTAGAATTTGCCCTGAAACAAACCCAGGAGGATGGAATGATAAGTTAACAACTAAAACAAAGGAGCCATGTCCTCTGAAGCCAAATAAATCGGGTAAAAGGCACATTGATCCCCTTGCAACCAACACACACAGTAGGCAACCGAGAATTTGAGGGAGGTAAGCACTACCCCAAACTAAAGGAGGAGAAAATCTCAGCAGTATCACTTGATTAAAGAACAGAGGCGGTTCTGGTTCATCTCGTTTTTCTCTTCTCCGGCAGCGATTTCATCTTCAAGACGAGAGAAACGGAACACCACGCCGTGGCTGTCCCATCTTCTGAGATTTATGCCTTCCCTGCCCATCCCCAATTCCATCTTCATTAACGCCCAAATGAATAAATTGGATGGGAGGGAGTAATATGCTGCCGGGGAGAATGGGACGCTGGAGTGGGAAGGGAGTGAGGGCCTGGGTCGGAGGAAGGAGGTGGAGTGAAGGGAAAGGGGCAGCGGGTTGGTAAGAGGATGCGGGTGGGTGGGATTAGGGTATTTAGGGAAATTGAGGGAAAAAATTTGAAATGAGGAGTGGGAGGATGATAAGTAGGTGGTATGAAAAATAGGTCCCACTAAATAATTAAACATAGATGAAAAAATCTTAGCCAATAATAAATTGAAGATGTGTAGGACTTTTTATGATTTTTTTATATACATATATATTCTATACCTATATATACATTTATTGTATAATTTATTTATTAGTTTGGTTGAACCGGTTGAACTAATCGACCCATAACCCAAATATGTTGCCAGTTCAATCTTCAGCTCGATTTTTAAAACATTGATATTTTCTGGGAAAAAATTTAACTGTTTCAAAATTTAACTGATAGCGAAGGATAAGCTAGCTGATTACGGATGGGCTTATAGCGGATAGCAGATGAGGTAGGTGATAGCGAATAAGCTAGCGGATTGGATTTGAAGTATTTGGTAAAACTAGAGGTTGAACTAGCTGATAAATATAAAATGACATAAAAGGAAATGTTTGTATTTTTTTATTTAAAATACATATTATTTATTTTAAAATAATTATCACTTTTAATATTTTAATTTATTTATCATTTCAAAAATTTAAATTTAAATTTTAATGTTAATTTATTTTTAATAAATAAATTGATATAAGGTTAAAATGATATTTTAGTCCCTATACTTGACACGAATTCTCGATTTGGTCCTTATACATAAAAAAATTATCAGAATGGTCCCTATACATACAAAAAGTACCCGTTTGGTCCTGCCGTACACCATGTTAAGGATTGATTTAATGATTTTTTGCTTTGTATAGGGACCAAATAGGTACTTTTTGTACGTATATGGATCATTTTAATAATGTTTTTATGCATAGGGACCAAACCAAGAATTCGAGTCGAGTATAAGGACCAAAATACTACTTTAACCAATGATATAATAAAAATAAAATGATAAATTGATATATTTTTATATAAATTTTATTTTTTATAGATAAAAATATATTTTCTATCTTGCCTGCTACACGAAGACTACATTAAGGATTAAAAAATAGTATGACTGTTTAAAAAAAAAATGGTATGATTAGTATTTTATTTTATTTAGCTAATGATAATTGAGGAATTTAACTAAGACAATAGGGATAAAATTGGAAGAAAAAAATGCTATAAGCTAGTTTAAAAAACGGTTACCAAACGGGACTACATTTTCATTCGCTATAAACAATCTGCTATAAGCTAGCGGATTTGACAAACCAAATAGAACCATAATACTAAAATATATTTTTTGTGCTATTAAAATATATATTTTATTAAAAAGCAAAAAAAATTATTATTATTATTATTATCATCATCATCATCATCGTCGTCGTCATCATCATCAATTTAACCGTAATTAACCCAATTAGGGGTGGCAAAGCGGGCCAACCCGCTCCGCCTCGCCCCCAACCCGCCTAAAACGGGGCGGGGCGGGGCGGGTTGAAATTCGGAAATGGGTTGGAAATCACCCCCCGCCCCGCCCAGTGGCGGGTTGGCGGGTTGGCCCGCCACAAAAATAAAAAAAAATCAAATTAAATAATTAATTACTTCAACTATCTTAAAAATAACCATGTTTCCACTTGAAAATGATTTAAATTAATGAAAAATTATCAATACAAATCACAAAGACTTGTTAAATTATGATTTATGATGAGAACCTAAAAATTAAAATCCTAAATTACACATGGCACCATTTCCCTAACAAATTAAAGCATGCATTAGTCCAATAAGTCCAATAATCAAAGTCCATAACCATCACAAACACAAATTATTTTCAATAATCCAAAAGTACTACTACTAACTACTAACCAAAAGTCCAATAATCCATAAGTCCACAACAACACAAACACAAATTAGTTTGAATATTTTAAACTACATCCACAAAAAAAAGTAATACACAAAACATGAAATCAATCTTCATTCTTCATCATCTTCCAAGTTTACAACATTGGATGCTTGCTTGGACATAGTCATCCCCACTTTTTTTGCATCATCCTTATCCTTATCCTCGTCATCTTCATCTACATATCACAATTCCAAAAGAAATTAAATAAATTAACAAACAGTTATCAAAATTCAAATTAAAACAACAAAGAATGATTATGATTGAATTAAACAAATTACCATCGCTAACAAAACCGTGCAACCAATTACGCGTACATATCAAAGCTTCCGCATTTTTTGACAAGAGACGGCTTCTATATTTGTTTAGGACAATAGAACCAATGCTAAATGCAGACTCAGAAGCCACGGTCGTAATAGGAATACTCAACAAGTCACAAGCCATTACTGATAAATCTGTAAATCGACCCCTATTATCTTTCCACCATTTTAATACATCCAAGGTTTCATGCTCACCATAATCCAAAGTTGGCTCATCCAAATACATATCAAGTTGATTCTTCCCAGTTTTAGTAGCAAGCTGTTGATTGTGCAATTTCAATCCCTGTTATAGTTCACAAATGAAACACGTGAAAAGAAGAATATGAAAGCGACACAAGATTTAAAAATTACAATAAAGAAAGTAATCAAGACTATTAATTCATTAAATTTATACTTACATTAATCAAGTTCTGGGAGAAATGTTGGGGTTCCTTAAACCCACTAGAAGAGGGGGTATGAGTAGAAACTCGCTCTTTGAGGAAAGTACTTCTAGTAGAATATTTCTCAAACAACTTGTAAAGGTTTCTCTTTACTTCATTTGTCTTTGCTTCACATGTAGTTTCATCAACACTTGAGTAACAATAAGTCAAAGAAGAAAGCTTTATTCGCGGGTCAAGAACCGCTCCCAATGCAAGCACAACACTATAATCATCCCAATATTTGTTAAACTTAGAAAGCATCCTTTCAGACATATTTTTTATGACTTCATCTTCATCCCTCAAGCTATTAAGTAGAACACACTGAATTTTCCAAACTTGCAAAAAGTACAAGTTGGAAGTAGGATATGATGTGCCAGAAATCATATTTGTGGTTTCATAGAAAGGAGACAAAAACACACAAATTTTTTCTCCTCTTTTCCACTCTTCTGTTGATGGACAATACACATAATTATCATCTTTAAAATGAAGATGAGGAAAAACACGACGATATTTGAGGGCACATTCAAGCATCAAATAAGTTGAGTTCCATCTTGTAGGAACATCTAAACACAAGCCAGCAGAAGTGTCAACACCACCAATACCTTGAATGCATTCCTTCAATTTTTGCATTCTACTTTCTGAACCCCTCACATATTTGATGCTGTCTCTAATTTTATTCAAGGCATCACCAAGTACTTTCAACCCCTCCTGAACAATGATATTTAAAATATGTGCAGAGCAACGCACATGAAAGAATTGTCCATCACATAACAACCAATTTTGAAGGACAAGCTGACTCTTCAAGTGTTCTTGCAAAACATTATTAGAAGCTGCATTATCTAGGGTAAGAGAAAAGATCTTCTTCTCAATTCCCCAATCAGTCAACAACTCAAGCAGCTTCTTAGATAACTCAGATCCAGAGTGAGGGGGAGGCATATGACAGAAGTTGAGAATTTTACTTTTTAAATTCCAATTGAAATCAATATAATGTGCAGTCAGACATATATAGCCCTCAGTGGTACAAGCAGTCCATAAATCAGAAGTTAAAGAAATCCTATATGGAATGCTAGCCATTTCCTCTTTGAGCTTCTCCTTCTCTCTCGCATAAATATTTAGTACATCAGCCTTGGCAGTATTTCTAGTAATGGGAATTGAATCAGGATTCAAATACTTTATCCAACTCCTAATCTTCTTATACTCAACAAAGTTGAAGGGCAAATCATGTGCAATGATTTCCGTAGCACACATCTCACGCGAGACCATTTGATCTATCTTACGTGATTTCACTTTTCCTTGCATATCAACAATCATTTGACCTACATCTTCATATTTACTTTCTTTACAATTTATGACATGACGATTTAAAGTTGAGGTGCCATATTGTTTCCCACCCACCTTGTACACTTTATTACAAGCATTACATTTAGCTCTTCCAATTCCATCATTACCAGGCCCCATTTTAGTGAAAAATTTTCAGCAATCAGATGTATTTGTTTTGGCCTTTTTCACAACAGGCTGAACCGATTGAGATTCCTCAACCACATTCTCCACATCTTCCCCATCAACATCAGGTTCATCATAATGCATGATATTGATGGATTCAACAGGTTCACTCATACTGAACAAAAAAACAACAAATTGCTAAAAAAAACAAAGTAACAAACAGATAACTAAAACTAATGTCTAATACTGAACAAGGGTTGAGAAATACTCAAATAAGGGTTGACAAATATCAAATACATACCTGTTGGCTGGTGCGTTTCGAGTTGAGAAGGTCTTGAGCGGCGCGGTGGGCGGTCTGGCGGAGCACGGTGTTTCGCGATCGGAGTTGGAGGCCGTTCGCGTTCGAGATCTGAGATGGAGGGAAGGGCGTTTCGGGTTGCTGTTGGTGCGGCGTTTCACGATCTGAGACTGAGATGGAGGCCGTTCGCGATCTGAGATGGAGGGAAAGGGAATGGCGGTTTGGGGTTGCTGTAGTGTTGGTGCTGCGTTCGGTCTTGGGCGGCGTTCTTGAGCGGCGGCGTCAAGGGAACGGCCGGCCGCCGCTTGTGGGTGGGGGAGGCAGAGGCTGGCTGAGAGTGAGAGTGAGGGACCGACTGCTTGTGGTTAGGGGGCGTGAGCGTGAGTGACTGAGTGAGAGTGAGAGTGAGAAGTAAAAAAAAAACAAACCCTAGTATGTAAGACTTACATTTGTGTAAAAACTAAAAACTAAAAATTTTAAAAATTAAAAATTAAAACTTTAAAAAAATAATTTCAAACAGTTTTTTTTTTTATTTTAAAAGACCCAACCCGACGGGCCGCCCTGCCCCGACCCGTTTTTATGGTGGGTTGTGGCGGGGCGGGTTGTGGTGGGTTGGTGGGCCGAAATCCCTACCCCGCCCCGCCAAAAAATGGCGGGTTGGCCCGTCGGGCTCAACCCATTTTGCCACCCCTAAACCCAATGAACCGTGAACCCAGTTCATTGTTCAAGGAGTGATTTGATTTTAAAATCATGAGTAAGTTAAATAAAATTCATTAATAAAAAAATAAAATAGATTTCTATTTAAAAAAAGCAAAGGAGTCGATTAGAAGTAAATGTGGCAAATGAATGGATTGAATAAATTTTTATTTGCATTATATTGAATTTATTGAAAACAATCTATCAATCCATTATGATCCATTAAAAGCTTATTAAAAAATTCAATCCATCCATGATCCATTTAATAAATTTTATCCAATCCGTCCATTAACAATTTCTTTCTAGATGAACTGTGGACCCAGTTCATTGTTCAAGGAGTGATTTGATTTTAAAATCATGAGTCAGTTAAATAAAATTCACTAATAAAAATAAATAGATTTCCCTTTAAAAAAAGAAAAGAAGTCGATTAGAAGTAAGGATGGCAAATGATTGGATTGAATAAATTTTTATTCGCATTATACTGAATGGATTAAAAATAATCCATCAATCCATTATGATCCATTAAAAACTTATTAAAAAATTTCAATCCATCCATAATCCATTTAATAAAATTTATCCAATCCGTCCATTAATAATTTCTTTCTAGATGGATATTTAATCCATCCATAAAAATTGTTTTTAAAAATCAAATAATTCTATAACTTTTAAAATAGTAGTCTCTTTCCCTCCCCCTCTCTCTCCCTCTACCCTCTCTCCTATCTCCCCTCTTTACGCGTGGACACGATCATTCAAACAAACATCGTCATCAATCACCGAACTCAAAGGCACATTCTTTGATTGCAATAAAGTTCATTTGAAAAATATGAATGCAATAATGAAGGAAGGGTTTTAATGGTTGGAATCGGTGAATTAACACTGTGTTTAGTTCTAGAGAAGAAAGTGAGAGGAAAGAAAGTGAAAGGAAAGAAAGAGAAAGGAAAGAAAAAGAGTAGAAAATGAGGGGATTGTTTAGTTGTTTGGTAGGAGATAAAATAAGATGAAAGAAAACCATAACTTTTCTCTCCTTTTGTTTGGTTGAGTAGAAAGTGAAAGGGAGGAAAAAAACATAGCTATAAAATGACCAAAATACCCTCATATATTAATTTAAAAAATAAAAAATAAAATTGCTTTTTAGTCTTTTTACATTACCGGCCATACTTTCAGATTTGCAAGTCTTGGTATCCGTGCAATGTCTCAAACCTTGCGCTTTCCATCCATTTGGGGGGGGGGGGGGGGGGGGGGGGAAAGAAAATTGGGTAGGTCCCACATCTTTTTTCTCATCCCTCTATCCTTTCTCTATAAACCAAACGATGGAAAAATCATTGGTTTTTGTGTTTTCTACCCATTCCTTTTCTTTCCATCAAGTTTCCCACGTACCAAACGTAGTGTAATGGAACTCAAAGTTGGTTTTTGAGTTGAGAATCCGGTGAGAGAGTGGAGGGAAAGGGCCAAGGGTGATGGGTAGCAGTGGTGGTGTGCCATTTTTCCAATATTTGAGAGAGGGGCTATATATTATTCATAAGATTTTTTTTTCTTTTATCCAATGGATTTTTTTTGTATTTTATGATGTGATACAATGGATTTAGAAAATTGCGGATGGATCACTATCCATCCATAGGCTATTGATACTCTCACCTCACTTCCCCCTTTTTTTTATTTGTTTCCCTAAATACCCTCATCTTCGTCCTCTAATTTTTCCTCCCCAACCCCCACCCCTTCTTCCCTTTCTTCTTCATTCTCCACCCTTATCATCTCCTCCCAACCCACACCGAGTTTGATCCAATCCATTAATATTTTTTGTTTGTAATGGATAGATCAGATGGATTTACCTTTGGATAGACTGGATGGATGGTGGACAAAAAAGATCATTTTGCTACCCCTAAATTTAGAAGGAGGCAAAAATATTAAAATATTAGGCTTAATGGTAGTTTTGGTCCTTGTAGTTTCAGAAATGGATGATTTTAGTTCCTGTAATTTCAATTAGTCAAATCAGGTCATTCTAATTTTAAAATAGAACAGATCAAAAGTCGTTATAATTTCAATTGCTCAAATAAAGTTCTTGTAATTTGACAATTTCACAAACATACGATTTTGGTCTATGCAGTTTCACGAATGTACTTTGCGCGTACATTCTCTTTCAGCGTTTTTCAACTTTTGATTTTAGTTTTAGCGTTTTTCAACTAATTAAATAAAATTAATCCTACACTAATGTCATGTTACAAAGAGTTAGTCAGGTCAACAATCTCTATTAAGTATTGGATGATAGGTTGACGACATAACTAAATTCATTCGATTTTAAAATGGAAGGGACTTGATTTGAACAATTGAAACTAAATGAACCAAAATCATACTTTTGTGAAACTACATGACCAAAATGTTACCCAAAAAAAAAAAAAAACAGTAATTTTCAATCTATACTTGCTCCCAATTAATTTCCAAAATAATTATATATTTTTTAACGAAAAGTCTGCATTTGGGAAGCTCACTTCCCTACCTGTTGCTACCTTTTTCTCATTGGGAAATGGGAAGTCAGCAATTGACAAACCGGTTTCCTTTATTGGATATTGTTTTATTTTAAAATTTTAATTAATCTAGGGTTTAGAATCTAGGGATCAGAGATGGAAGGTCTAAATTATGTTTGCTAGTGTAAATTGTATTAATTAGATTAAAAAATAAATTTATATTTGTTATTATAGAACAAACTTAAAATTAACAAATATTATTATATAACAATTGAGGAGGGATGATTTACACTAATGTATGTCATTCTTTACTTACACTTAATCTCAATCATTGATTCTATTTTCATTTAATGTTGTAAATTATTAAAATCACAATTATCGTTAGATGAAAAAAAAAATCAACAGTTGAGATTTGGTGTACTTAGGTACGGGTACTTAGGTACCTGGAGGGTACAGCGTACAGCCGTACAGGTAAGGGTACTTAGGTACCTAGATAGTACAAGTAAGGGTACTAAAGTACCAAAGTAATTTTTTCAAACGCGGGTATTTTTTTTTTAATACTTATTATGTCAATCTGTGTGGTATTAGTTGGCATAGAACACATAATTTGTTTTAGGAATTTATTTATTTATAGTTAGATTACATGGGACTCATGACTTTGAGTTTAAAATGTCAAGAATGAGTTTGATTTGTTTATTTTTAGTGGTGAAGGCTAGGGTGGGAGACCTTTACATGTCTCCCACCGTGAGCAATGACTTTTATGCAACATTTTAATTATTTTAAAATATTTAAACTTTCTCCAAAATTGAAAATTGACTTCATCTCCTTCTTTCACTCCCTCTCCCTCACCTCTCTCAAGCCAGCTGCCACCACAATGAATTTGAAGAATTCCTATGTTCCATAACCAAAACCTGAAGATGCGATTGATGTTACAGTTTCTAGAGAAATAAATAATTGTTTTTTCTACCATAATTCTAACTCTTTTTTTATTCTTCCATTTCCGTAAATGCAAGTTCTCTCTATTTCTTCTTCTTTTCACGCAAAATGGTTTTACTCCATGATAGGGCTCCCAACACTCAATCTCACATAATAACTACAAGGCTCAAATGGGTTAGTTGCAAAATGGGTTTGAAGGAAATGGGGCCTAAAACCAGTAGATGATGGTGAATGATAATGGGTATGGGGTTAATGGTGAGAACAGATGTGAGATTATCAAGTGAGATACGAGGGATTTGGAAAAAAAAAATGTTTTCAAAAGTTGAATCCCATCTAGAATAGGATACAGAGCCATAGGCTAATATCTTATACATGAGCTTCTTTAGTGATGGGGGTTGGCTCGGCGTTAACGACATCGCCGGCACGAAGCATTCGTGCAGTGGGGAAAGGTGAGGGATGGGGTGGGGTGGCAACGTAGCTAATGGAAAAATAAATAAAGGACCAAAAAATAAAATTTTATTGTAAAAATGCCCTCAGTCACGGTGGGAGACATGTAAAGGTCTCCCACCCTAGCCTTCACCTATGTTAGATTTACTAACGAAGTCAATCATAACTTGGCTATGGGGTTGTATCATATTTTGGAGTTTGAATTCGCCTCATTTCTCTGTTGAAGATGAGTATCATGTTAGAGAGACTGCTATGAGCAAAAAGGAAGAAATATTGATGTCATATAGGTTTGATTGGTATGAATTCTATGTGAAAGGAATTTACTAGGAATTAACTTAAGAGACATCTTCTTGGATTATAGCTGGATGTTGACGAAAATTTATTTTGGTTACAATTACACAAAATTGAGATAATCATTAGAGGTTAGATAATTTTTTTTTTTTGCCATAAGAGAAATATTGGTGAAAGCATCATTACATCCCTTTAGTCTAAAGAATAAACCCATTTTTAATAAATGTATGGAGAATTGTTATTTAGTAGTATTTTTAAGTTAGTAAAATCATATTATATATTTTGTTTGCAGATGTTTAAAGCTGTGTGAAGATAAGGATCAACTAATGGAATATGCATGAGCATTTTTTTGTGTTGATTTTGTACTTTGGTGGAATCTATAAACATTACAAAGTGGAAAGCTTTCTTTACTTTAGCACAACAGTAAAGGTCACTTTAGCACTACAAAGTGGAACGCTTTCTTTACTTTAGTGATATGACTTTAACCATCATGTGATTCTTCACTTACGTCAATGTTGTCATTGTACTTAAAACTACAGGTAAATATGTCTTTAATTTGTTATCTAAGGTAATTTGACTGCTTTTAGTTATAACAACAGCAACTAAGTGCAACAATTTGACTATGAAGTTTTAGTATGGACGTTTATTTATTTGTTTGTGCGTGTGTGTGTTGAAGGTTGGCCTTGATCTTGGTAACTATGAATGTTTCTTGGATGTAAAATTAACCCATGATAATAACATCACTATTGGAAAAATTTATCAGGTGAAAAAACTACCTTTAATGTATTTATTATATTTTACTACTCGTGCCTATAGTTTCTTATTGTTGTTTTGGAATGTTTATAGCCTGTCATTTAGAAGATGAGAAGAGATTATCTTGGAAAAACTGTCCAAATCTGTTTAATCATTATGATTTCTCCCTTTGAGACTATTTGTAATAGTTGCTTGTGCCTTGGTGTCATTTTGTGTTTTCCTTATTGATAATTTGTTTTACACATGATCACCTAATCCGCCAAATAAAAATCTTATTAATTGTATACTTCCAAATTTCCTACCAAAAGAAGACATGAGTGTCAAAACATGTTAACTACTAAGTGTATTGAGAGGTTGGATTATATGTATTTGAGACCGACCCCTCATGCTATGCTGATAAACTCTAGCAAAGGTATCTTAACTACAATATGTTGACACCAACTACTAATGTAAGCACTAGGCCCCTTACATTTAATATGCTCAGTCTATTTCTGCCATTATTATAAGCTGTAAACTTATCTTCTTCTCTTCAATTTTTCTCTCACATTCATACTCGTTTTATTTTTAAACTAATAAAATAAAATTTAATCACACTTTATGCAAAATAAAATATATTTTAAATCATAAATAATCTTAATCTAACCCCTTACCCCTAGATTTTAAATTACTTATATTTTAAAATAAAATAAAAACTAAAAAAGCCAACAAGGGATGTTAGTTTTCAGCTGCAAAAAATGGAAAAAAATAATAAACAACATGAAGGGAGGTCAACTTCTCAAACAGTCAAAAAAAAATGTATTTTATGAATTAATTAGGGACAATGTATAGATGGGGAATTAAATTTTTTTAAAAATATTTTAATATTTTGCTTTAGAAGTAAGTATTATTAATAGAGTTTAATTTTTATAAAATCGCGAGTGTAAAGTTTTTTACACTATCAACCACTATACATTAGTAAATGAGTTTAATTTATATGCATTTTTAGTCTAAGGTTTTTTTTTACAATGTCAGGCAATCAGAAATCATGGTATATATGTGACTTCTAAGGTATATTTAGGATAGGAGTCAAACATTTTAAATTATGTGGCAATTTCTAATTGGTCGACTGGGTAAAGATTCTTTATACTGACAGTGTATATCAATTAAATCCTTACTAAATGAGTTTAATTGATATGCACAATCAATGTAAAGTTTTTTACACTGTCAAGCAATCATAAATCATGGTTATGTGACTTCTAAAATAGCTAGTATAAGAGTCAAACATTTTAAATTATTTGACAATTTCTGATTGGTCGACTGTGTATTTCAAACATTTTAACATCTTTTGTGTAGTTTTCATTAAATAACATTAAAAAAAAAATTGTACAATGGGATGGAACCCAATAATGAAGCACAAAGCTTACAGCGTTATGTTTATCTTTTTCATGAGGAAGCGGATTCTCCCACGTTGGAAATCATTTTATTTATTTCATATTGAACATCTTCACCATTCAATTTACCCTCTCGTTTTTTAATTTTTTTAATCTCTCTTATTCAATGAGTGGTTGAGATTCACCGGGAAAAAAAAAATTAACCACTTCCTTTTCATGAATACGCAGTTCATACTGCGTATTCATGAAAGAGATTAAACAATTTTATGCACCGACTTGAAGAGAGACAAGATCATCGCGATTTCTCTTCCTTAGTTTCAGTTTCTTTTGTTCCATTAGTTAATCTCTTTTATTTCCCAGTTATCAGGTTTCGTTATAATTAATATTTGATTTGATATTTTATTGCGTCAAAATGAGACTCACTCGTGAGGTTAATCGAATTGTTGTCTTATTTACTGGATTTTCACATTTCAAAACTTCAAATAACATATCAACATATTCTCTTTTGTAATTGTAAATTGTAATACTATTTTTTTTAATATTTATTTAATTTAATATGCGATTTTAAAATTTAGTTGAGAAAAGTAACAAAGGAAGTAAAATGAAGAAAGTAGGAGAGGCAACCACACACAATGACAGAACTCATTCATCCACCCAAAATTCAGTTGCTAAAATCTATAGTCCTAAGGCTAACTGTGCTTGTTGTTGTTGTTTTTTTGGACATAGCCTAGTAACTGTGCTAAGAAAGAGATTAAACAATGAGCTTAATCCGAGACGTGGCCACTTGTTCTTCTTGTAACATATGGGCTCAAAGGGCTCAATGCTAATGGTGAGAGGCTTTGTCTTTTGATCTTAGAACCGCTCTCGTAGTCAAAGAGGTGGCTGTATGTTTTTCCTTTTCTCGCATACGGGCTTAAGGGACTCAATGCCAATGGGGATAGTCTACTTCTTGTTATCTTAAAAGTGGGATCCAAATATGAGACATGACTACTTTTTCTGCTTGAGAATGTGCTGGACATGAACCCTTTTTGCACCTTCAAATTGGCGTCGGTAGTGGTACGACTCGATCTTGTTGGGCTCAAAGAAGGGTTCGATGTGAGTTGTGACTTTTTCACCTTTAAGCTACTAATGTTAGAATCTGGGAGTGAGATATTGCCATATCTAGTCAATGGTGACTGATCTCGTTTCAGCTTTGAACTGGGCTCAGATGTTTTTCTCCTAACCGAGGTCGAAGGAGTCAACACTGATGGTTTGGTGATCTTGGAAGTGCGCTCTGATTCTGAGACATTGGAAGGCCTTCTTCTACCCGGGCTCAAAGGGCTGGACTGATTCATCTTAGTCACCCTTAAACCGCGACTAGATAAAGATGGTGGTAATGATCTTGTTACTTGCAATTTTGCCATTCCTGTTTCAAACAATTTAATATTCATTTAGTTATCAATCAACAACACTTGTTATTGAATCTTGTATCCATGAGTGTTATTCAACATTCATCCTTAAATCCTGGTTGAATTTTATCATTTTTCTCTAGTTCCTTAGTAAAACACATTTTTACCCTTAAAAAGCATAATTGATGCATAGAATAGAAGTCCATGGAGGCAAAAATATAAAAGAAGACAATGTAGAGAACTGACCTTTGTCTTTTTTTGTCTTGTCTACTGTTGGTTTCTTTATTTTTACACTTTTTCTTGAGGAGGCTTCGGAGCAAACAGATTGTGTGTCTCCACAAATTGACTTTGGATAAGTTATTAGTGGGAGAGGATCTTCTGCTATGGATGCATTATCATCTCCAAAAATTGTGTTTTGGTCATCATTTTCATCCCTCAACATCGTGGCCTCATCTTTTGCTGGCGGCTCGTTGTACTTATCTTTAGTATTGTTGTTACTGATCATCATCTTCCCTTTCTCTGCCACTTTATAAGCAAACATTTCATATGGTATTTGTGATACTGAGGGCAAGATAGATGCCCTGTCCACTGGGAAGTTCTTGAGGAACATTGTTTCTATGTCACAACAATCTATAGGTGGAGACAACAATTCAAGCTGATTGAGTTCAGAATTGATGACATGGAACTCTGTATTCATGGCAAGTAACTTTTTGGTGTAGCGAAGAATCCTACAGATAGATGAGAAAGTGGGACGCTGAGCAGGGTCCGTTTGCCAGCACTTTTTGATCAAGCTCACGAGGTATTTTGGGGAATGGTATGGAAACAAAGGCCTCTCTCCTGCTTTGATATTTTGGTTGGTTCTCTCCCCTTGAAGGTGGTTATCTTCAAAAGGCACTTTCCCTGTCAACAGCTGAAAGCAGATCATCCCAAAGCTATATGCATCAGCTTTCTCCGAGTACTTGGAAGATGTAGATGCATTTCCTATTTGTTCTAGCTTGGTTAGAACTTCTGGGGCGTTCCAAATAGAAGGATTAAACTCCTCGTTACTGGGACTCTGGGATGGTGAGCTTCGAGTAGTGTCATTATTCTTCACACTAGTTAGGCCAAAACCTGCAACTTTTGCTTGGAAATAACCTTCTTGGGAGTTCCTGGGTTTCAGTAGGATATTGTAGGGGTTAAGGTCTCCATGATAAATGTTTTTGGAGTGGAGGTACTCAATGCCCCTGGCCATCTGAAGCATGAGATCCACAACAACAGGTATAGAGAACAATATTTGTCTCCTTGGACCACAGTTCTCCCTCATGTAGGTCCACAAGTCCTTGTTCATCAACTCCATCACCAGAGAAAACTCTTTCTTTTCATCGTCATAAAATCCGCATAGGTATTGCAATATGTTAGGGTGAGAAAGTGACAGAAGAGTGGAAATCTCTGCTTCATGTGCTTGCATCTCCCCTTGAAAGTACCTCAAGGCAAAGCTTTGTCCAAGCCATTGGATTTCCTTAAAATCCCTCCCCCGGCCTAATCTTCGCCTCACCTGATAATCCTGTGCTCCTAACAGCACTGAAATTGGACATAGTTCCTTGTTCATTTTCTCCGATCCATGCAGCAGTTTCTTGAGCATCATATCTGAAAGGCGCAACTCGTTCTTTGTCAAAGTGAATTTGTTAGAATTTCTCTTCTCCCTGAGTGCTTCCATGAGCCTCCATCTGTCTTCCCTCCAAGCATTCTCCAACTGCTTGCATATCTCACGAGGCACCAAATACTGCTTCCCGAATCTCCATTGAAAAAGTTTAGGGTCATTCCATTCCATGTCATACTTTCTTGCCAGCATGACTTTCTTCTTCTCCATCTCATCCTGATCAAGCCCTGAGATCTCCCCGGCATTCTCGATAGCCTCAATGACAGCAGGGAAATAGCATAGCAAGTTATGGATGTGGAATTCAACACAGTCACTGTTATGAGAGAGGGTGATTGCTTTGCCCCACCAATCCTTGGAATCCAAACAATGCCTGATGTAAAGCTCTCCCTCTCTGAAAACCCTGCACAGTTCTCTCAATGGACATTCCAAGGCTTTCCATTTGGTGTTCCTCTCCTCCAGCTTTAGGTTCTGCCTTATCTCTTCTGCAATTGTGTCAAATGCCAAACTGAAGATGTCAAGGATCAAACAACATTGACGTTGATTGATCTGAATTTCATCACGCAGAACCATTAGCGCTTTCAAACTCCCAACAACCTCCCCAATATGCCGGAATTGTTCCATTCCGACACTATTGCCACCTGAAATCGTTCAAATCAAAGAGCAAGAAAGAAATGAGAAAAGAACAACATTTTAAACAACCCCACGTCATATATAAACATGAAACTTTTTAAATGACATCAGAATGATATGTTTAATTTTAAATGATGAATCATAATGAGAATTGGAAAGAACAGCACATATATGCATGGAAAAATAAATCATGAATGGTACCTGTTGTGGAAATCCTCCTTCTTTCTATATATAATGACCAATTCCAAAATGATGTGTGAACCTTAAATTATTCTCGATGCAGCTTTAGGAACCCCAAAAGAAAAGACTACACCAAATTGTAGCCAATCTGATAATGAAGGAAAAAGTCAGTACGTATCAGGCGTGTATGACCAATGAGAAAAAGAGAAAAAAAAAATGAAATCAGAAAATACAAATACCAAACATCACATAATCTTACCCTTTTGGGAGGTAAGGAGCCAAGGCCAAGAACGTGGGTAAGGGTATTATTGTTTTTTGGTTTGGTTTGTTTAGCAACTTTGGTTGCAGGGTGGGGTGATGATGAATTTGAAGAGTTAAGCTGTATATGACGCAAACAAAAAACTGACAGAGAATATTAAGAGAAGGGAAAACGGAAAGTATGTGTCAGGTTGGGATATTATAATTATGTTACTATAAAGTCAAGGAAGGATTCAAGTAGAAAAAGCAGTTTCTACTTTTTGTTCTTTCTTCCTTAATACCCCAGAGTTACGGAGAATGCAAATGGCCGTTGCATCTCCGTCCTCTTTAGGTGTTGCAATGTTCCTGCGTGTTTGGTCTTAAAGTGAGCGCATAATAATCTATATATAATAATCTATTGACAAGTGTGACAAAGCAAAGAAGGGTGGGTGGTGGTGGTGCTCGTCATTGACTAGCGTTTTTAGAATTTTGACGAAAAAAATATTTATTCCATTCAACGCCAGCTTGGCCAACAATGAATAAGTTTGGGCTTTTCACTACTAATAACGACGTCGTTCATCTCGCCAGGTAAAAAAAGTTATTTATTTGTTTTATTTACTATGTAAATCTAACTATTTTCTTTTAGAAAAAGAAATGTAAATCTTAACTATTTTCTTTTAGAAAAAGAAAAGTTGATACTTTAATGGAATTTTGTGTTTCCAACTTTCATCTCATCGTTAAAATTCTGGATATACTCTAATCAAAATTACGGTTTAATATAGGACACAAAAAAAAGGGTTTGATATATATATATCAATTAAAATTACAACTGTAATATCATGAAAAGGAAAGTTAAAAAGAATATGCTCTTTGATTACTTTTTTATTATTGTAACTGAGATGTCAATCCTTCAATGTCACATCGAGATATTAGTCTCCGTAGTTATATGTAGGATATCATGAGAAACCAAAAAATTATTGTAATCAAGTGGTTGAAGAAACAGCATATGTACCACGTCTAATCCACTCGTTCGTTTTTTTTTTGTTTGGTCTCATATACTCGGTATCCGAAAATCATAATGAACTCCAACTAAATCGAATTGAGTTGGGAAGACTTATCTAACGGGACAAAGTTCTTTCAACGTCTAATTTTTTCATACACAAATAGTGGTTGAGCTTCTTTGGGACATGTGGGAGCCATGACTGGCTGCCCCTGGCACTCCTGATTATCTATTTACACTATTTCATAATTAATTAAAACATTTAATATTTTCCTTAAAAAATATGATCAATGGAAAATATGAATAAACAAATGAAAGTCTTAATATTGATTTTATATGTGTATGTACCATTGTAACTAGAGCACAAAAAAGAGAGATAATTATAGCATATCAAATGTTGTATGGAGAAAGAAAGGCACCCCACAAGTGATTTTTTTTTATTTGATTTTACACTAAATGAGTGTACGGGTTGAAAAAGAAAATATAAATGGCACATGACTCCCTCGATATTTTTCTCAAAGCTCTGTCACTGTACACAAAATTCAAATCCAAGATCTTACTTAAAGATAACTAATTTTTTTTAATGAATAGAAAACTAAATTTGTTGTCACTTAGACCAACTGACAGTAGTGGTTGGTCCGATTTTCTTTGTTCTTGATTACATTTAAAAGGGAAAAAAATAAAAAATGTCTCATTTTTTGTCCTCATCATATCAAGAACTAATACTTTTTGATGGCCAAGAACTACTACTTCAATTTGAAAGTGTAGGAAAAAAATGTATACAATCAACAATTTTAACCCAAAGATAGGAGGGTGCAATGCGTTGCATCACTCATTTCCAATTGACAATCCACGCCTACTCACGTTAGCAAATAAAAAACCTAGCCTACACTTTACGTTGCTACGATCGATCCCTAAACATGATTCATGCATTTGTCTCCATTGCTTTATTGAGGTTTATCTTCGCAATTTCGCATATGTTCCAAGAGAATTTGAGATTTCATTTTTGGGTATCGTCCAAAGTGACTTGGAAACGATTGCTTGATCTGGGAGCAAGCTGCTGTCAATAATGTTGTTGTCATGTCTTAAACAAATTACAAATTACAAATTACTATAAATCAAACTCAATTTCTTGAATTGCCATTTCCAATATGTTATTTTTAACATTTATATACTTGTTATTGCTGCCTTTAATATGGTCGTGACTGGGTTATACAAAGCTTAATTACTAATGTAGATTGAAGGAACTCGTATTTAAATTGTAGCATTTAATTTAGACAAGGTCTGCACTCTCCAGCTCAAAAATGAGTGTATGATCCATATATAGATAAGGAAAACTAAAGCAGTCGTGCTCATCTATAATCCGTGACTATATTGGTAATGGATCTTCTCTATCAATTTCTAAATCTTTTTGAACAGCCTGTTATAATGGGAAAGCCTTATATCTTGAAATTAATTCATCAAGTTGATGATAAAATACATCGACGTTCCAGCGGACATTATGCCCTTGTTACACAACAACCCCTTAGGGAAGGGCAGAGCAAGGAGGATAGCAAGCAGGCGAAATGGAGGTTTGAGCCCTCGATATTTTACAAGAAATGCTTACTTATAAATCTGATCATATTAAAGTTTGCCAAGGGATAATAAATGTCATGAGGAAGTACACATACGTGTATGATACACATTTTTCCAAAACTTTGGAAATGGATAGAAGTGGAGACATGAGAAATGGAAAGGATCTTTTTCCAGCTACTTTGAGCTACTTTTGTAGTTGTATTTAATGTCAAAAAACGAAGAGAAATGCTCATTACAAATGAAAATAAATAAATCTTTTTTGCTTATTAACATCTTTTTAAGAACCAGATCATTATTCAATAAATAATAAAATACAACTTTCCACAAAAAAATAATGATAATAACAGACAACTTTCCATTATTCCATTTCTCACACAACGGACTTGAGAGATGGTAAAAGAGGTTTTGATATGAGACGTTGCTGATCTTCCCAACAAGCTAACGATCCAAGAGGAGTAATTAACTAATTATATGGGGAAAGTGTCAGAAAGGTGTTTATAGCATTGTATTATCTGGAAATAGATATTGGATCGATATTATATTTTTTTATTATGATTTTTTCTGCTGTGAATTTCAGCATAGGATCGTAGACCTTGTTAAGTGTTAACTTTCCCAACAGCCACTCCCACATACAGCTGTACTATCCAATGTATGAAAAGAAAGACTAGTTTTCTGTGGTATCTTTGTTTGGCTCCCTTTCTCGAAAATGGAAATGACGTAGGAGTGGGGGATACTTTAATGAATCTTATCAAAATTTATACTCCCTCCGGTCCACAATATAAACAAAAATTTCCAAATTTTTTGGTCCAAAATATAAGCAAATTTCAACTACTTTCTTCTCATTTAAGGAAGTTATTCTCAAAATACCCTTCATTTAATACAAATTTTGTTTTCCAATGACTCCTTTTATTCTCAATAACACAAGCTTAATAAATAAGAGGAAGGGTAATTTAGGTAACAAACTTAATTTTTTATTCTCAATGACTCTTTTAAATGAAATCAACTAACTATCTTAATATGTGTGTCCCATTTAATTTTTGCTTACAATAGAGACCGGAGGGAGTATGTAGTTTCATTATTTTTCTTGATAATCAAACAAAGCAAGGAACTATTCTTTCTTTTTCCTTAATTGATAACAAAAAGAACAATTACTCTCACTCACTATCTTTCTTTTTCTCAATTTTACCATATTATTTCCTTTCATTTCTTTTTTTTTCCTCCTCCGTAATTAGATTCTGTTGGACCGCTTATCGAATGAATACATTTTGGCCTACCCGTTATAGGAGGTGTCAACCGTAAACGGGAGTATGTAGTGGGTGCCTTCGTTGGGCCTTCCCTTTTCAATTTGCACTACGCGTATCAACAATATATTATTTGGAAACTCCATTTGAGTGAACACAACAGTTATGCTAATTGCTAACTGCAATGTTTAAAGTTGTAACTTGTTTCTGACCTGGATTCTAAGGCTTTGTCCGTGGGTTTGGTTTTGGAGGGGAAGTAAGGGAATGAAAGGTTTATGAGAACCTCTCCCTTGTTTGTGAGTTTAAAAATTTGGAGGGAAATGTTTTAAGGATTTTAGAAAACCCTCCAAATCCATCATCAACCCAGTTTTTTGATTTATCCCAATTTGGGGTTTTTTAGGGGGGGGGGGATAATTAAATTACTAATTTACCCTCCCAATCTTTACAAATTTGCATTAATAATATTTTTTTTGAAAGGTGCATTAATATTATTTAAAGAATATTACTTATGTTAATTTTTAAATAAGGGTAAGATTGTAAAAGAATATCATAAACCCCCCATTTTCTTCTCATCATACAATATGCACTCACAAATAAGGTCTCTTTCCCCTCTCCTTTCCTTTTCCTTTAATCTCCCCCCTTTCCTTCCCCTCCAAACTCTCAAACAAAGCCTAAGGTTGGGATCCTAATATAGTCTGGATGGTGGTTCTCTATGCACGGTAACTCCCCTGGAGAGGATAAATAATTAAGTGTATCGTGGGAGAGTGTAACTCCCCTGGATGTAGCAGCCCGCTCAAGTTGGGCTCGGATCCAAATTCTAGTGGAAACATAATTGGATCCTGTACTCAACTATAAATATTTTTGTTGGGTACACCAAAAACTCAAAACAAGAATAATCTATCTATTATATAAAGGCAATAGGCCCATTTGGTGTCTAACTTTATTTTTTCATATTCATCATTCATTTTAATATTTTTTCACATATTTCCATAGAGACGAATTTATAAATAACCTGCTATTTTACCATTTTTATCGTATCCCACATTTCTTTCTTTTATAGTCTTATATCTTCTGTTGTCTTTGCTATAATGGTGTCCACCCTCTAGCACCCACAAGGAGTCACAGGAAATTATTTTAAGGAGTTATAGGGATTTTTTACAGGCAAGTCATTTTTGCTTCCTATTTCACATGTGTCTTCATAATCTGTCTCATTCAATTCTCCAAAATTGCAAATAAAATACCCAAAATAAATGTGAATAGACAAACACTCTTTTGAATAGTACAATAAAAACAAAAGAAATTGGGGAACAAAATGTAAAGTTTATTTTATTTTGGGTGCCTGAACGGACAAGTGGGCAACTATGCCCAAAGGGCAAAATCAAATTATAGGTCATACTCAAATAAAACAAAATTTGAAACGGTCTGGTTGTTTTGTTTTTATTTTTCAATTTTTATTCCTTGTTTTCAAAAGTAATTAAAAAAATCGTTATCTTTTTTTTTTGTTTCCTATTTTTAAAATTTGTACAGGAAATGCTGAAAGTAGTTTTTTTTTTTCCTGGTTTTTCACTATTTCTTATACAAATATTTGAAAACAAAAAACAAAATGAAAACAAGGTGACAATATCTCAATTATATCTTAGGGTCTGTTTAGTTTCTTTTTAGTTTCTTATTATCATTTCCTAATTTTAGAAATAATTACAATAAAAATAATTATAAAATTTTTGTGTCATTTTTATTTTGTTTTCTGTTTCCAAAGATTTATACATGAAACACTGAAAACAAATTTTTCTTTATTTTAATTGTTTAATTTACAAATATTCAAAAACAAGAAATAAAATGAAAAAAGAATGTAACGATTTTATAAGTATTTTTGTTGTAATTATTTTCGAAATTATGAAATGAAAATAGGAAACTAAAAATAAATCAATAGACCCTTAACTTTTTTAAAAAATATTTTGAGCCCGTTTTCCTAATTTATATGTATAAAAAATATTATTAGTTTTTTTTTTTTACTTGAATATCTCATAGTACCATGAAAGATTAATGTGTCTATGATCAACAAAAGGCACTCCAAGTGTTTGTTTCTTCGCCCTTTGCTAGAAGAAGCCACTGATTTGCTGCGTCTATCAGATTGGGAGGTCTCTATTCATCTTTCATCATGTTTATAGAGAAGCCAACAGAAGTGCGGACACCGTTGCTAGTTTGGGTCAACAGAATAGCTTTAAGAGGCTTGACTTCCTTTCATCCGCCTCCTTCCGTTCTTTCGATTTTAGATGAGGATTGTAAGGGCTTGCTTTTGCCCAGAATAGTTAACTAGTTTTCTTTGCTTTTCCCCTTTGTATCCAAAATAAAAAATAAAAAATCGAAAGATTAATGTGTCACCTATATAAAGTGTGTTTGGGAAAACTAAAAAAAAATATAGATTATACTGATAATCGATTATATGTATGATTGATTATTGTGATAATCGATTATAATTAGAATCTGTTTTTTTTTTTTTTTTGGCTATGTTTGTTGAAAAACGATTTTAAGATAATATATTTTGTTAAGGTAGTGTAAAAAAATCGCTATTACATAATAAATTAAGAAAAAAAGGTATGAATTTATTTGTATAGTTTAATAATATTTGTTTGAAAGTTAGTTTTGTAGGTATAAATAAAGAAAAAATTAGAATGAAAAATAATCAAATCACAACAATCTTAAACTAAAATAAATTACATTACATAAAATAACTTTTTTTTTCAAAAATACTTTTTTTTATAAATTTATTCAAAATGTCAAACAAGTTAGATTATTTAAAAAAAATGCTTATAGTGGAAGGATATTTCGTGGAAAAATAAAGGTTTAAATAAGTTTTTGGTCCTTGCAAAATATATCAATTTTGGTTTTAGTCCCTCCAAAATGTTTTCTTAGGATTCCGTCCCTGTACTTCCAAAATTTTTGGAAATAACCCCTATCGTCATCTCTTTTTGTTAACTGCTGACGTGGCAGAGGGAATGCCATGTCAGCAAGGATCATTTCTATAATTTTTGAAAATACAGGGACGAAATCCTAAGATAAAATTTATAGGGACAAAAACCAAATTTGTGAATTTTGCGAGGACCAAAACTTATTTAAACAAAAAAAATAATCTATTTTTAGGTCAATTTTTAGAGCAAGTCGTGTAGGGACCTGATGAAGGGATTTGTGTTTTGTAGCCAAATTCTGGAGCAAGTCGGACATGAACAAGAAATTATATCGGTACTCTTGAGTATTGGATATCATAAAAAAATGAAGGAACTTAGCAATTTTAACCATGTGATCCATAATGTATGATTTTGTTTCTATTTTCTTGCAAAATTTCATAGCAAGTCGGACTGGAAAATAAAATTACCTCGGTACCCTTGAGTACTAAAAATCATACCAGATTAAGGAATTTAGCAATTTTAACCTTGGTAAATTTGGCTAGAATATAGAAAGAAATCATATATTTCTGCCACGTGTTTCAAATTGACAAATCTCTTAATCTTACATGATTTCCAGTATTCAAGGGTATAGAGGTAATTTCTTATTCCTATCCAATTGCTCTGAGATTTGGCCAACATATAGGAAAAATCATACATTAGGGATAAAGGGATAAAATTATCAAATTTAATCTTCTAATATAATTTATAGTACTCGTGGGTACCGATGTAGTTTCCTGTAATCTTGTCCATGCCTGACTTGTTATGAAGTTTGGTTAGAGAATAGATTTTTTTTTGTTTAAATAAGTTTTTGGTCCCTACAAAGTTCACCAATTTTGGTTTTAGTCCCGGTAAATTTTGTCTTAGGATTTCGTCTCTGTATTTTCAAAATTTTTGGAAAATGGTCCCTGATGACGTGATATTCTGGTCCCTGATGACATGGCATTCTGTTTGCCACATCAGCACTTAACAGAAGGAGAAGACAGTAGGGACTATTTCCAAAATTTTTGAAAGTAAAGGGATGAAATCCTAAAAAAAAAATTTGGAAGGATTAAAACCAAAATTGATATATTTTGCTGGGACAAAAAACTTATTTAAAACAAAAATAAATTATTATTATAGATGGAAAAAGAGAGAGGATGGGATGAAGCATATGGCGCCAAAAGCGAGAAGGTTGACAGAGTGTCAGTGCTGGGAATCCAAACCAGAGAGACCGGCAATCACATGGGTTACAGACTCACCGAAACATGCGCCTCGACCCCACATATGCCATTTTGCTTACGAGCTACAGTTTTTGTGTGTTTTTTGATATTCTTCCCAATTAATTAAAATCTTTGAATTTATTTTTGTATGTTTGGTATTTTAAAAAGTTAATTAATTATAATTGAATTTCTAAAATAAGAAATTAGTTTTTTTGTACAAAAGAAGTTAAAATATTTTATTCCTCCATTTTCTGATTTGAGTTTAAATCACTTCTCTTACTATAATCTTATTGAAAAATTAATTATATTTTATTATTTTAACCGATATTATCAATCAGTTCCATAATTACACATAAAATGATTAAAATAATGATACAAATAATATTCATTGGGTCAAAAACTCAAAATCATTTTTAATAACGGAATATTAAGAGCCCGTTTGTTATTAATTATTTTGTTAAAAAAATCATTTTTTTAATCATAAAATGATTTTTTTTATGTTTTTAGTGTGTTTGTTTTTGTTTCTGAAAATAATCAGAAGCAGAAAAAAAATCATTTTTTGGGTTAAAATCAAAAACAATTTTGAGTTGCTTTTGGAAAAAAATCAGTTTTCATAACTAACTAATTTTAAAAAAATTGATTTTTATGATTGTAAACAAACACAAATCTACTTCTGTTTTTTTTTTAAAATCTCCAAAAATAATCACTAAATTATTTTGTAACAAAATCAATTATTTTTTAATCTTAAACAAACGGATTCTCAAACATAAATGAATTACTAAAAAGTTATTTTTAATCCAAAATAAATGTGCAAAATCAAGGTTGATGAAACCCTTTGTAACGGCCTTTTAATTTTAATGGTTTGCGGCGTCTCTTGCCACTTTCATTGCCGTATTTCTTTCACTACTATTTCCTCTCTCTCTCTCTCTCTCTCTGCGCACTGCATTAGATTAGAGAGAGAAACGTTGTAGCTGCAGTTGCGTTGTAGAGAGAATCAATTAATCAAAACAGCGAAAAGGAAGGACAAGATGGGCAGTTCCAAAATTTCATCCGGTTTGGGAGTTGCGGCCGTTGTTGCCACTCTCATCTTCGCTCTTTTCATGCCAGCTGCCGTCCATGCTCAATTCCTAGCTCCAGCAGCAGCACCTGCCCCTACCAGTGACGGTAATCAATCATTTCTCTCTGCAATTTCTAGATCTAATCTCAATCATATATATGCTTCTTCGCTGGATCTGAATAATTATATTCTTCATTTCCAATTTTTTGGCTGGTTAATTTTGCCACGATTTATTTATTTTCCTTAATTTTTTTATTTTTTAAAAAATGTGGTTGCATTGCGTTGTTCTTGTGCTTTACCATATGATTATGTATATTTGTTGTGTGTGGTGTGGTGGTGGGGTTTGGTTGTTCAGGGACGTCGATAGATCAAGGGATTGCATATGTGCTGATGCTGTTGGCTCTGGTGCTCACTTACATCATCCACTCCGCTGACCTCTCAGACTAATTCAACACAAAACACATATATGCATCGATCCATCTTGGTGTTTGATCAGTTCAAAATATCAGAGGGTGCTATGTTTATTAATATTAGTATTAGTATTAGCGTTAGGATATATATTCTAGTTAGAACAACATTATATATATGGGGCCACTAACTAAGAAGCCACAAATGGTATGGTAAGATATTATTGGAAAGTGGGTTGAACGCTACTTTCCATTTTCGGTTTTTTCAGGGATGAGAGTGATATGTTTCGTTTCCTGCCTTCGGCTTATTGTTGCTACTCTTGTTACATTCAATTTGGTGACAGCATTAGACTTTTTCCGTCAATTAACGTGTTCACCGAAATGGTTAACAATCCGGAATGAAATATTTCAGAAATGTGCTGAAATGAATTTTTCAAGTGTATGACAGTGTTTCTATCTTGAAAGAGCAAGGATATTCATTTTTCAATTGGTGACATTTCGGAACAGGTAAATAAACTATAAGCAACTAACCATTACATGGAGAAAAACCAACCTTAAGAATTACAAATTCGAGTGAAAATTGTATTCAAATAAGAGCTTGTATTAGTGTATTATTGCACGCTATAATTTAAACTCATGAGAAATCAAAGGAAATGTTAGGAGATTAGAGGATGCAATATTAGGATTTCACAAGAGGAAAGCAGCTAGCAAGGAAGGAATCAAAAGTATACAACTGACTCTTATCCCAAAGTATACAACTTTTATAGTCAATTTCACGGCGCTGGCTACGGTGAGAGAACCTGTTTAGGTCTCTCACCGTGAGAGACTAGAATACACCATTGATTAAAATGTTCCACATGATAATTCCATGGACCACCTGTATCATATTATTTCCCATCATCTTCTTCCAGGCATCAACCACTCCCCCTCAGGCATCTCACCGTCGGCAACCCCTCAGTCAACCGCCGGCGAGGCTCCACGACCGATGCACCACCGCGGAGGACCACACAGAACCACCGCCTGAGGACCATCGCACCACCACGATCTCTCCGCGCCGCACCGCACTAGATCTGGGTTGTGGTGGGTGGTGGTCATCACAGAACGACACAGAACCACCACTGCGAGGACCACCGCACCATCACGATCTCTCCATCTCCCTCCACCGCGAGCCGCACCGCCGCCGCCCTATCCAGAACGAGACCCACCGCCTCATCTCATCACCGGTCCTCCTCGCCTGCCTCCCCGCCGACCTCTCCCTCGGATCCGTCACCTGCCTCCACGATCTCCTTTACCATTCTAGATCTACTGTGCGCAAGGTGTCTCTCACCACCGCCACCTCCAATTCGCAGCCATAACAGAATCGTCACTGCACCGCTCCTAGACCCATCGTAGTGGAGACTTCACCAACGCAAATCCGGCGTTGACTTCGGCTCGAGCCCTTCTGCAGCTACTCTGAGCACGGCGGAGCAGAAGATGGTGGGCAGTGTGGAGTGGAGAAGAAAATCTGGGTTTTCAACGGTGGTTGGGTGGTGGAAGGGCGGCGGGTCGTCAGGGTCATGGGCTGGATCTGGGCGGTGGCCTTGGCGGCGAGACTGAGATATGGGGCAGAGAGGTGGGGCGAGGAGGTCGGAGAAGGCTCGTGGTGGTGGCGCCGCCGTGAAGGAGACTGGCTGGGTGGCCACCGCCATGAAGGAGGCTGAAGGTGGTTGGGTGACGGTAGAGAAGGGAAGAGGATGAAATGAAAAAATAATATGGTGTGGGCAGGTGTACCATAATATCCTGTACCAACATTTGATCAATGGTATAAATGGGTCTCTCACGGTGAGAGACGTAGCCAGCGCCCAATTTCACAAATTTAAGTTTATTTACAATTTAAAAGAACTGAAATGAATTAACCCTCAATACTTTGGCGAAACATAATCCTATGCAGATTCATTGCATTGAGTAATATACAGAATAACTGTCTTTTCTTTTTACCTCTTTACTCCCTATCCAATTAGAGCATCCCTTCTTATAATGACAAATGAATTAGTATTAAGAAGTCAAAGTCATTTTTTGGAGATCTACAGTCAGGAATATTATTTATATGCATTTAGAGTGTGCATGATGTATTTCATATTATATTAGAACTTCATTTTTTGGCAGCATCACAGGTAGGCTGCTGGAAAGTGAACTATTATATTTTAATTTTCTTGGTCAACTGCTACTTAACAGTACAAAGAACAAAAGATAAAATTTGCTTACCACTAATAGAGAAATGGTTTTTGAATGATTCAAGGAGACACCGTATTTGAGTGGCCGTATGTGGTTTCACTTTTTATTTTTAAATAATGATAATGAAATGACGTTGATAGGGAGAGCGAAAAAAGTGTGTTAAGGTATAAATAAATATAAATACTATAAATATTTAAAGAGTTTAATTCCTATACAATATCAGTGTAAAAAATTTTAATGATGTGATAATTTCTGATTGATTGACAATGCAAATAAACTTTATACTGTCAATATATACCTATTAAATCCTTTAAATTATTTAAAAGCTTTCTACAAATAATATAATATTTGATGTCATACAAGATTTTACCTTACAAAAACAAAGAGAAGCCGTGTGATGAAATTATCACTTCGCACTATATAATAATAATTCCTCCATTTTCACAGGGTAATAGTACCAAATAGCAGCTCTCTAATAAAATAGTGCACTGTAGTTTATAAACATAGATTAGAACAGTATTGTCATATTGATACAAGTTTCAGATAACAACACACTCTCTAGCACACTCTTTCAATACACTCCCTCCTATTAGTTGAAATTCACGTGGAAAGAGTGTGTTAGAGACCAACAGGAGGGAGTGTGTTGGAAAGAGTGTGTTAGAGACAGTGTGTTGCTAGCATTTCTCTTCAGATAATTAGTTGACATTCGATATATAAACACTTCCACTTCCGGGTATTTGGATTCTCTGCATTCATTATTTTCACGATTCATGCGTTCATTGATATAGACCATTAGATGCATTTGAGCATTTAAAAAATTTAAAAAATATAAAACAATAATGATCTAATGGTGTATTTTGTGACTTTGTGAATGCTGGGAATCCAAATCCCACTTCTTGGGACTAGTTACGAGGGGAAAGGGATGAGAATGATTTGAGGAGGAAGGCGGGAGGAAAGGAATTGAGAAGGAAAAATAGCTCCAAAAGTCTTTTAAAACCCTTGTCTAATTCATATTTTGTTAGCACTCTAAATAAGAGGGTTTTGGTTCCTTGATCAACAATAAATTATGGGAGAATTTTGGAAGGTTATCCAATCCCTTTCCTCTCTTCCATCTCAAACCTTCTCCTCCCTTCTACCCCTTCTAACTCCCAAACATATCCTCGGAACCAACACTAGTACAAAAGAGCCTTTCTACAACGGTTGAAAAATGCATTCTACATCGGTTGACCAACCGTTGTAGATACGCTCAATGTAGAAAGCACCTTAGACACAACCAAAGTAGAAAGTGTGATTTCTACGTCCAATATGTGGACTCTGGTGGACTTTCTACATCGGTTGTGCTTACCTCGGTTTTGTTGACCAACCGATGTAGAAAGTCATTTTTTTTAATAAAAAAAACGTTTGTTTCTTCCCTCATTTCCTTTCCTTGTTTTCATTCAGTTTTCAGTACACATCAACAGAATCAACAACACAAAATCAACAAAAACTTAACAATTAACAATAACATTCATATATATAATTCAATATCCATATAATAAACCAGTACTAATTAATCTAGCTATATCAACAACAAAAAAATAAACCTATATAAATATCAAACTAAATACATCTAAGATACAAATGGTTTACTATAGTCAAGATCAAGAAGCTTGCCCAACGCTTCTTGATGTCCTCAATTTCATCATCAGATAATGGTTCCGCATTGTTGAAATTCTGCAAGTTCAAATAACATAAGATAAACAATATTAGCAAATTAAGTAAAAACAAACATAATTTAACTAACTCTTGTACTTAAAAACACTATTAATTACCTTCTAAGCTCATTTACCAGCTTTTTTTATTGTCAAGATTATTTGTCACTTAAATTATACATGACTAGAATAACAAAAAAAAAACTAGCAGCAATAATTTTTGGTCCTAAATACACAACAAAATGATAATATTTATCAAGTATTAATTCTTTTGAAAGCCAATGAAATATATTAAAAGGATACAAGGGATACCCGAAACTCGTAACATAAACACCCAGTTCAACAGCTCTAACCATAAAAAGGACCACAACTTAAATAACCAATCAACCAAGACCCCAACACACCCAAACCAACAAGCTGCTAGTAAAAACACAGTGCATCAAAGGTAAAGCCTTCCCAACATTACAATTGAACCACGACTATAAAACATAATCTAAAATTAATAATGTGATGAACAAGCATGCCCTTACCAAGCCAGACAACAATAACACCTTAATGACATTAGATAAATAATTTGGAAAGCACCTAAGCACACTAATGTTGTTTTGGCTTCAAAGACTCAAGAGGGGGGGTGAATTGAGTTTTCAAAAATTCTTCCTTTTCAAAAACTTACTTTTCAAATTAGATTTGCCACAGGATCACTAATAGATTAAGAAAGGGCTTTTCAAGATTCAGAACAGACAATACAGGGATTAGGTACAGGCCTTAATCAGTCAGCAACTGAAATTACAATATATCTTTTTCTGATTCAGTTTCAGTTTTACTCAACTCTGTTTTTCAACAATTAACAACTCAAGATTGATTGCAATAATACTTCTGGTTTCAATTCAAATTAAACAGATCAAGTTCTCAACTTTAACAATCAAGTTTTATAGCATACAATTCAATCTTTAAGAAACAAGAATAGATTGTATATGATTGAGTTTTAAGCCTTGCAATTCAATAACAGTTATATGCAATTCAGTTCAGATATTGAGCCTTAAGATCAGATTTGAACAACACAAATTATATTGCAGTTTGCACAATGTTCAATCAGTGATTTCAGATTATAACAGAAACAATATTGTACAATGTATATCAAAAACTCAGTTTTATGCGCAAGACAGAAATTAAAGAGCTTTGAGTTTAGGAATACCACACAACCAGATTTATCCTGGTTCAGTCACCACCACTGTGACCTACATCCAGTCCCCACTCCACATGTGGGATTTCACACACTAACACAGCAAGCTTTAGCCAGGTAGCTTGAAAAACCTTTACACCACAGAGCACTTCTTTCACTTCTAGGATACCACACCTCTTGTGAAAAAGCCTCAATGTTCTTCCTTAGGATTCCTCACCCTAATCACACAGAGAGACTCCCTCTCTCTTACAATGTAATAGAACAGAAAGATTGATTTCTAACTCTCAAAAGTTGAATACACAAATTGAAGCTCTAATGAGAATGAAACACTCTTTTCACAATAAGCTCAAGAAAGATGATGAATGATTTTCACAATTGATCTCTCAAATTGATTTCGTGTGTTTCTGATGTGATATCAGTATTCTATTGATCCCTCTTTATATAGAAAACAAGTTGTAACCGTTTTGGGATCAGTCCAAACAGATTTGGGTCTGATATCAGAATCAGCTGTACTGATTCAAGTTCTTGGACAGGGGTTGAGTACAGGGATGTATTAACCATTTTACATACTGAAAGTTTCTGTACACCTGTGTAATACATGGCTGTACGAGTTCTTTAAAAACTTGATCTTGGTTAATCCATCAGTACCATCAATACACCCATTCAGTACATCTATGTATTAATGAACATCAGATTTTTCCAGAAACTTGAATACACGAGTACATAGCATATGTACAGGCCTGTATTCAGTTAACCATTTATAACTGATCTGATTTCATGTTATTCATAGGTGTAGTACATCTATGTACTGAATATTTAGAACTTTATATTCACTTGTCAGTTACAGGAAATGATATACATCCATTGAATACATGGCTGTACTGACAGAATTTACTTAACTTCCAAAAATCATTTTCATTTAAAACTTATTCCTTTTTAATGCAGGTTATGAAAATTGATTTTCTTCATGCATCATTTTAACTGAGCTATTTGTGAATAAGAGATTTCTTCTCTTACAAATCATCTAAGACTTAAATCTAAATCTCCTTTAAGCTCTTGTCTTGATGACTCCTTGATGTTTGTCCTTGCTTGTTGCTCCTTGAGCTCTTCAAGTTCTTCTTTGAATATTCTCCTTTAATTGCTTGCAGAACTTGATAGATTCAGCTTGATACCTGTCTGTGCAATTTGATACTAAAACACTTGCACACACATTAAATTGTATATTTGTCATATATCAAAATCTCTATGTCATTGAGTCTTACAAACTCCCCCTTTTTGATTATGACAAACCTTTTAACAAATTCTTAAATCAGAGTGTAAGTATAGCAGAAGCTAAGTGTTTTTGTCAATTCATAAATCATGGTATCAAAACATTTAATAGCACATGGTATCATAGCATATCAGAATACTCCCCCTGAATCATGTAAGCTCCCCCTCAACATATGCATTAATTTGTTTCCTTTCTCTATATTTTTCTCCCCCTTTTGGCATTATCAAAAAGGTAAAGAAATAGCCATTCAAATCAGTAGAAAAGAAATTCAAGCATAGCATAGCATATTAAAGATGTTCATAACAGAGGGATAGTGCAGGGAAATTAAAAACAGAATCCAACAAATCATTACAGACCAAGGCATTTAGCCTTTCAAAACAAATCAAAACAAGTTCTAAGTCCTAAGAACTCCTAGAACTAATTGTCTCCTTGGCCTTGAAGTGATGGTTCAACAGAGGTGTCTTCATTTTGTTGCTCAGCTTCCTCCACAGCAGCTCTTGCCAGTTCAGCAATGTTGAAATTTTCTGGTTCTGGTGCAGGAGGTGCAGGGTTAGGAAAGTCAATTCCTAATGCTTCTTTGATCTGATCAACACTCTTTTCCAGTTTAGTCATTCTTGTGTTCAGACTTGTCAATGCATTCAGTTGCACTGTGTGTCTCTTGATTTGTCTGCCATCCATGTTTCTCAGCATTACCAATATCTATTGAGCAAATTCAGATGCAGCACTTTCTTGTGCATTAGATGGTTCAGATGTAGTTGCTGCCTTGTTTCCAGCTTTCCTTATCCATCTTCCATCTTCCCTTTTCAGTCTCATTTTGCTCACAATTTCTTCACCAAACTTGTGAGTTCCTTTTCTTCCAATTTTCTTTTCTTCTCCATCAAAAGAAACATTAAAGTGAGCTAGGATTTTGCAGACCAGTGCAGGGTATGCAAGCATCATCTTGTTTTTCCTGCATTCTAGCATGTGAGCAGCAACACAATATCCCCAACTTATTTATTTTTCATTCAGCATTGCCCACATTAGCATTAAATCATAATTCTGCAATAGGGAGTGATTTCCTCCTCTTGGAATCAGAATTCTACAAACCACATAATGCAGAAGCCTATCTTCTACACTCATCATACTAGTGTAGGTAACTCTACCTTCAGGCTCATCAGAGAGAACTAAGTCTACTCTAGCCATTTCCCTATCATAATCATCATACCATTCAGCTTGTGGACCATTTCCAGCAATGCTAGGTCCATAAAAAGGTAAATTTGCAAGGTTGCTAAATTCCTCTAGTGACATTTTGATCTTTATTCCTTTAACCTCAGAGCTAATTCCATTAGCATTCATCTCCAAATTTGAGTAAAAGATCTTAACCAAAAACGAATAGTAATCAACTTGTGTTTCTAGAAATTCCTTAACTTTTTGACAGATTAAAATCTCAGTGAAATTGAAGGAATTATCATCAAAATACTTAAAGTCCATTATCCAAGGTTCTAGGATTCCTCTATCCTTGAAATTTTGTCTAAAGAACTCTTTCTGATTATCAGTGAGGGAATACCTTTGGAGAAGAACATCATTTTCCATGAAAGATGTAGGAGCCCCATTCTCTGCAACTTCTGTCTCAACGTGAGACTCAACTTCCTTTCCTTTGCTCTTCTTTGCAGCTTTGGAAGTCCCTACTTCCTTTTTCTTCTTTTCAGCCTTCTTTGGGGTTTCCATCCCTTTTCTCTTCTTCTCAGGGGTCTTAGAGGTTTCTGCTCCCTTCTTCTTCTCAGCTGATTTCCACATTTCCATTTCTTTTCTCTTCTTTTCAGCAACTTTTGAGGGTGAAGGACCAGTGTTCTTGGTTCTTGCCATGTTAGGGTTTAGAAAGGGGAAAAGAAATGTCTGAGGTTTAGCTCTGCTAGGGTTACAAATTAAGTGAAGAGAGAGTGGATTTGAGAGGATTTGAAATTTTGAAATAAAATGGAATTCAAATACTAGGCTTTATAACGTTTGCGTACAGGGGTGTGAGACACCCAAGTATTAAAGATTTGCATTCTGACTTTCTCAGATTTAACAAACATGCCTGTAGTACACCTCAGTATACTTATGACATTCAGGAATTGTGTTTCAGTGTTTTTAATACATCTGTGTATCACAGGGATGTATCAGACCAAAACACAGGGGATTCATTCCTGATCCTCTATACAGCTATTGATCACACCCATGTATAAAACAAATTTCCAGTTTTTATACATGTACATGGGTTAAGTACATAGATGTACCTGATCAATCTAATTTTAGCTGAAACTCTCTTCTAACCATACACAGATAGATCATTCCAGAGACAGATCATACAATCATAAGGCATATTTACACAGAGATTTAAACATACAAATACTTTCAACAGAGATCAGATATAGGATTGGTCAATTATGCCTAATTCTCTTCTAATGAAAAAGAAGCTTTCCTTGTTCAAAGGCTTAGTAAAAATATCAGCAAGTTGCTTTGTTGTATCAACATATTCAATCACAATTTCTCCACTTTGAACATGATCTCTAATGAAATGATGTCTGATTTCTATGTGTTTGGTTCTAGAGTGCATTATGGGATTCTTAGTTAGGTTAATTGCACTTGTGTTATCACATTTAATGGGAACTTGGTCTAGTTGCACACCATAATCAACTAAATGTTGTTTCATCCATAAGACTTGTGCACAACAGCTACCAGCTGCTACATATTCAGCCTCAGCAGTGGATAGAGCCACACTAGATTGCTTTTTACTAAACCATGAAACTAATGAATTCCCTAGTAAATGGCATGTTCCACTTGTACTCTTTCTATCTAGTTTACAACCAGCATAATCAGAGTCTGAGTAACCAATTAGAGTACATGTAGCTCCCTTAGGATACCATAATCCCATGTCTTTTGTTCCTAACAGATATTTAATTATCCTTTTAACTGCTGTTAGATGTGATTCTTTAGGATTTGCTTGATACCTAGCACACATGCATACACTTAACATGATATCTGGCCTACTAGCAGTAAGATAGAGTAATGAGCCTATCATACCTCTGTATTTTGACATATCAACAGGTTTACCTTGTTCATCCTTGTCCAGATAACAGGCAGTACTCATTGGAGTTGCCATCTCCTTAGCATTTTCCATGCCAAACTTCTTGATCAACTCTTTGCAATATTTGGTTTGGCTAATGAAGATTCAATTTTCTGTTTGCTTTATTTGTAGTCCAAGGAAAAAGTTCAGTTCACCCATCATTGACATCTCAAACTCATTCTGCATAAGACTTGCAAACTCATTGCACAAATGCTCATTAGTAACACCAAAAATGATGTCATCCACATAAATTTGTACAAGTAAAATGCTATGTGCCTTTTTCTTAGTGAACAAAGTTGTGTCAACTTTATCTCTTTTGAAACCTTTTTCAATGAGAAAATTACTTAATCTTTCATACCAAGCTCTAGGAGCTTGTTTTAAGCCATACAAAGCTTTAGATAGTTTATAAACATGGTTAGGCAATTCATTATTCTCAAAACCAGGTGGTTGACTAACATATACCTCTTCTTGAATAACTCCATTTAAGAAAGCACTCTTTACATCCATTTGATACAATTTAAATCCCATTATGCAAGCATAAGCAAGTAGCATTCTTATAGCTTCTAATCGTGCTACTGGTGCATATGTTTCATCATAATCTATGCCTTCCTCTTGATTATACCCTTTGGCTACCAACCTAGCTTTGTTTCTCACAATTATGCCATTTTCATCTAGTTTATTCCTAAAAAACCCATTTTGTACCTATTACTTGACTATTCTTGGGTTTAGGCACTAGGTTCCATACTTGATTTCTCTCAAACTGGTTTAATTCATCATGCATAGCCATCATCCAATGTTCATCAGTAATAGCATCATCTATATTCTTAGGTTCTACTTGAGACACAAATGCCATATGATTACATGCATTTCTAAGAGATTGTCTAGTAGTTACCCCCTTTGTAATTTCACCAATGATGTTATCAATTGGATGATTTCTGACAGTCCTCCGTTCCTTTGGTAAGTCAGGCTGCTGTTCTGTTTGCTCCTGCTGCAGTATTTCTCCTTTGGAGCTTTCATTTCCTTCATTGCCTTGTTGCTCTTCTAAGACAGTTTTCTCAATTGAATCTTAAAGCCTTTGTCACATAGTTGACTGATACTTAGTAGGTTGTGTTTCAGTCCCTCAACATAAAGTACATCCTCAATGATTGTTGTTGAGTCACTTCCAATGTTGCCAATGCCAAGTATCCTTCCTTTATTGTTGTCTCCATAGGTAACACTTCCACTTGATTTTGGAGTGAGTGTGATGAACTTGCTTTTGTCTCCTGTCATGTGTTTGGAACAGCCACTATCAAGGTACCATTTCACATTCTTGGCCTTCAAACACACCTACAAAACAAAGTTCATGTTTGTGTCTTAGGTACCCAAAACTGTTTGGGTCCTTTTGGGTTAGTTCCATCAAAAGTTCCTTTTGGAACCCACACATACTTGGACTTATTATATGCAGAAATTCTGTAATGGCATGTTGTAGCAGTATGACCTTTCCTAGCACAAAAATAGCATCTAACAAATGGTGTTTTTGATGTCTTAGGTGCAGCAAAAAACTTTTTAAAAGATTTCTCATGTATCTCAGGTTCATAGCCTATTCCAGCCTTATCATAAACACACTTTTGCTGTCCTAACAATGCTTCTAAGTTATCTCTACCATTTGTGAATCTTGCTAAGTCATTTTTCAGTTTTTCAACCTCTTTGGACAGTGAGCAGCACTTAGAACAGTTAGAGGTAGATGCAATCAAGACTTTATTCCTAGCATCTAGTTCTCTTTCTTTCATTTTCAAGCATGCATATTCATCACATTGTTTAGCAATTATTTTTCTAGAAGAGACAAGTTGTTTAGCAATTTTAAGATATTCAGCATGCAACTCATCAAATGCATCTTGTAATTCCTCAAAAGTAGGTTGAGAATCTGAATTTACCTCACTTTCTGAATCACAATCATTGCTGGCCATCAAGCACAAGTTTGCCTCCTCAGATTCAGATTCATCAGTGGAATCTACATCATTATCATCCCAAGCAATATAGGCCTTTCTTGGCTTTCTCCACTTCTTGTCCTTTGAGTCAATCTTTTCAGTTTTGTCCTTCTTTTGTAGCTTTGGACAGTCAGCCTTCATGTGGCCAGTCTTTCCACATTCATACCATCGTGATCGTTGGATGCAAAAGCAAAGTTAGATCCTACTAGTTTTGTGGGAAATACCTTGAGAAGTCAATGAACTCATCTTCAAAAAGAAATTCATTTATTTATCTTGTAGATTTAGAGATTAAGGCATAAAATGCACCAACCTTTCAGAAGATGTTCCAACTTTGCTTGCAACTAGTCAATGTTTTTCGCAAGGTAATCCATAAAATACACAAGACCTGCTAATACAGGACAAGAGAAATAACTTTTGGGATATGTTGTATGAAAGGTCATAAAAAAAAAAGTGTTAATATGAGTTCAATCTTAAGACGTGGCCAGTCCAGTAAAATTCAAAAAAAAAAATGCCAGAAGAACATTATAAAGAAAAAATATCAAGAAATAGCA
The DNA here is from genome assembly GCA_035048595.1 of Echinosophora koreensis. Lineage (NCBI taxonomy): Eukaryota > Viridiplantae > Streptophyta > Magnoliopsida > Fabales > Fabaceae > Echinosophora > Echinosophora koreensis. The sequence goes on along the minus strand of JAPCYP010000003.1, from coordinate 13,276,642 downwards.
AAAGATACTAACACCTTGGAAGATGTGGAAAAGGTCTAAAATTGATATATAACTTGACAAGAAAGCTTTAATTAAGAAGGACAAGCTAAGTATTTGTTTGCTTGTTAGATTTCTCTGAAACATCAACTAATCATTATGTGACAAAATAACAAAGAAATACCAACTAATCATTAGAATTCTACTTGACAGGAAAGTGCCTTGTTGATTAAAAAACGGTTTTTTTTTTTGTTTTTTTTTTTAGATTCAAGATTAGAAGATTAGATATTGTTTCTCGTTTAAATCATAAATTATGAGTATGTACTTATTTTAAAGAAAACTAAGATGCAAAATAACAAAATACCATTTCAAGCAGCAAATTGAACGCACAAATCCAATTTGCTAAAGACTTCATATGCGCTTGGATCAATTGCATCACACTATTTCAAGATACCAGAAGATATTAACAACAAAAAATAATATTTACCGAATCGTTTTCTGGCAAGTAGATTCCATTATGGAGGTCCTTCACTAGGCACCCATGAATTGAAACCAAGAAATACCAATCACACATATGCCGTCAAGCAGAAATTCAAGAGGAATGGTTAGATGACATTTTTTTTTTCAAGTACACTTTTGAATCTAAAAAAGAAGAAATCTATACACCTGTCTTTGACACTGGAGCAAGGTTCCATCATTTCAAGCTTTGCAGCGATTCTGGAAACACAGCCATTTACAACATGGTTGAGATATACCAATGGAGTTTTGCCAATTAACTGTACAAAAAAAAAAAAAAAACAGAATATTATATACTTTAAGTGAAAATGTTTCATTATTGAGATAAGAAAAAGGTGGTGTTGAACATGACTTACATCAGTGACATCTTTTGCAATGATTGAGTTCTCTTCCACCATTTTCAGCAAATCTTTGCAAAAATCATAAAAAGGGATTAAAGATACCAATACTAATAAACAGATAAAAATCCTAATCAATTAAATTAATATAAATAGCAAAATCCTAACCAATACATAAATCTCAGAAATTAAACATCACATGAGCAAATAGCAAAACCAGACACAAAATACAAAATTCTCAGAAAACTAATATAAAAGAACAAGCAGGTTGCAATTCAGGAGGAGGATTATGTTGGAAATGGAAAATAATTGAATGGGAGTAATGTGAATGGCCAACCAAACCCCTAAACTGTCCTTCTCTCCCTCCCTTCCACGAAGCACACATCACAGAGTCATACACACTCACACACACTTGTAATGTCTACCAAAGCAGCGGCGTGCCATATCAGTGTGTGGAATTGGTTTAAGGCATAAAGGAAATCTCAAAAATCAAAAAAGGCATCATTATGTATAACAAATTTGTTTCACAAATCATCAGCTAAATGGAGGGGGAAGCACTCACCTCACCAGTCAGTCATGAGATGGAGCAGCAAGCAACGAGGAAGACAGGGCGAGGAGTCAAACGCGAGGCAGCGGCGAGTAGGAGCTCCGTTGGCAGTGAGATGGAGACGCGAGGAGGAGCTCCGATGGCAGCGAGATGGAGCGGCGGCTTAGAGGCAGGACACTGAGTTCTCTCCGTCGCAAACCCGAGATGGAGACGCGAGGAGGAGCACCGATGGCGGCGAGATGGAGCGGCGGCTTAGAGGCAGGACACCGAGTTCCCTCCGCCTTGAAGAAGGTGTCGTGAGTGAGGGAGTTGACGCGTCCGTGAGTGAAGGAGAGGTTGTGGTGTCCATGAATGAGTGAGGGAACCGTATAAGGTTTAGGGCTTTTGCATTTCAAAGAAGGCTTTCTAGTTTCTACTACATCAGTTGCATAATTAACCGTTGTAAAAAATATCCGGAAATATTACAAAAGAGCCACCGCATACTTTTTACAACGGTTCATAATGTAATCGAGGTAGAAAGTCAATCCAAAGTTCATAACAATATTACAAAACTGCCATCGCATCACTTTCTACAACGGTTAATAAGATAACCGATGTTGAAAGTCATTCGCATATAACATTTTATTACAAAAATGCCATCGGGCTACTTTCTACAACAGTTGTAGAGCAACCGATGTAGAATCCCTGATGTATAAAGCATATTTTCCACTAGTGCAAGGCCAATTACGGGTTGGTCAAACCCAATGACGAGATAAGAAATTGTAGAGTCACCAATGATAATGCGCAAGAAAATGCAAATGTTTGTTGTTCAAGCATATAGCTGTTATCAGCTGATGGGAAAACATTTGAGCAAAATCATGACTTAACGGAAACCGGACTGTTGTTAACATAGCACGGGTATAATTACAATGGATATACATCTCATTTCGTTGGCTTGTCTATCTGGATAACACCGAAAACAGTCCCATCCCTTTAATTCTAACAGAAAAGTGGGTAGCAACCTCATTTCGAAACATCAAAGTATCAAACTGATTCATTCCCGTTCATAAGCATTATATTTTGACTTGGTCAAAAAATGACGAGTTTACTTCCTAATAAGAGTATAATAAAGCTGGAGGTTGAATGCCAATTTTAGCGACCACTATTAAAAGGGCACACCTTCAATTGATCAAAGGCAATACAAACACAACACGAGGTGTAGAACAAAATGGGCGACAAAATGCACCATAGCTTTTTCATTTTTGCCATTATTGGGTGCATTACATTTGTGTGTGTGAGTTCAACCACTCACAATGTAGGAGAATCTGAGGGTTGGAGTGTGCCCAAATACCAAGGTTTCTACGCAGACTGGGCCAAGAACAGAACCTTTGTTGTTGGTGATGAACTTTGTATGTGCTACTATATACTCCTTAAATTCTCGCCCTTACTTGTTTCCCACTTTTATTCAATGTTGATATATTGATTAAGGCACAATGTCCTTGTTACATATATGCATTTTAACTTAATTAAATCCACAAACTATTTATATAACTAATATACCCGAATTAATATTGCAGTTTTCGCGTACAAGCCCGGGTTGAACACGGTGGTGCAGGTTAACAAAGAGGACTTCGATTATTGCACGACCAGAAAAACAATCGCCACGTACGTCAGAGGGGACACCAGTGTTACTTTGGAGGAGTCTGGCGACTATTTTTTCTTTTGTTCCGTTGGCAAGCGTTGCGAGGCAGGCCAAAAGCTTTGGATCAATGTTGTTCAGGGAAACAGTCCCTCGCATTAATTAATTAATTAATTAATTAATTAATTAATTAAGCAAATTTGACCACAACATCACTATCAAATCAAATATATCAAATTCCACAATGCTCTAATTTGCTTAATTGACATAATTTCCTACCCTACCTATTTTGTCTACAAAGGACTTGAGTATGAATAAATACAACAGTTCCATGCTTTATTGAGATGAGTGCTTTAAAGTTTAAACTGCGGTATGCAGATTCGGCCCTGCTTAACCTGATGTATAAGCTTGTAGCAATTTGTCTTGATTATCACTAATCTAGTAGTAGTAACCTTATGATACGTTTAATAGGAGGCAACTGTACGTTTACATGAACAGTAGTTCCTTTCATTTTTTTTTTTTTTAAAAAAGCAAATAAATTGTTGTTTGTTTGTTGCTATAAGACCCTTTTTTTCTTGGGCAAAGTTTGAACCCTGGTATAAAAATGGAACCTACTTGTTCACAAGGCTTCCTTTCACAGTAGAGCGCAAACTGAGAGGCTTCTTTTCGGGCCATATGAAAGGCCCAACTCTGCATGTTGCTAAATTTAACTGGGGAGAGTAGTTTCTTCGTCAAAATTTTTTCTAGCTTGGTTTTAACCTCCGCTTTGCTTCACCCCGTAGATCAAGGGGTTGTTAGGGAAAGATATATATATATATATATATATATATATATATATATATATATATATATATATATATATATATATATATATGAAAACAAATTTCCGGGTTTAATATGACATGTTTAACAAAGCTGATCTTTTGTCAGAAAAGAAAAGAAAAAACAAAGCTGATCAAAGTATAAAAAAGAGCTTTTCATAGGGAAAAAATTATTTTAAACAAGCTGAAGTTTAAAGCTTATTTAAATGGTATTTCTATAATTCTATGGGGGTCTAATATATATTGATAGGTATATATAAAATAAAATTCACTCACCTGTGGCTGGGGACCTTGCCAACAAAAGCCCCCTCCCTCGGTTTCATTTTGAAATCAATTACATTTTTTCACTTCCCCCTTATAAAATTAATTATAAAAATAATATTATTATTTAAACAAAAAAAATTCATACTCATTTTTGTTATTTATTTATTATTATATAAAAGTCACTTTTCACATAACTCTCAAATGAAATTCATTATCTTAAAATCATTTTTTATTTTTTAAAATCATTTTTTATCTTGACAGAAAATTAATTATATTATAATCAATTATAAAAATAATCGATTTTACATGTGTTTGGGAAAGATCATTTCCCTATAAAAACAGTTTTTTTGTGTTGAAAAAATTTATTTCAGATTTAATCTGACATGTTTGCAAATTCTTGATAAAAATATGAAAAAGCAATTTTTAGGAGAAAAATAAATTTTAAAAAAGATGAAAGTTTTGAGATTATTAAAATAATGGCTTTTGTTGTTTATTTACAAAATAAAATGTTCATACACATGTAATTATTTCAGCAATATTTTTTTTAACACTAGAATGGGGACATTATACGGTGTTCCCTTTGTTTTTGTATGTATGTTCGAGATGTGTGTATATAAAGATGATAAAAAGTAAGTGACAAAAAAAAAAACATATACGATATTATATATGATATTTAAATTTTGATGTTCAAATAACACAACTCTAATTATTTTCCACCTCTTGTTAGTTTTGTTTTGTTTGGCTGTCGCCCCTTTATGTCAACGGAAAAGGACGTGGAATATTGTTTTTTTCCTTAAAAAACCTACCTTTCCTCCTTTCTTTCACTTACACCATAACAAATAACAAGAATCAGATAGGAATAGATATACGGTGGTGCGTATAAGACCCAGTTATTCTTTCCTTTTCTACTCCCTGCCATTCCTTTCCTTTCTTTTCACCAAATAAAGGCATTTCACATTTTTACATGGCATTTCTGCATTCTCATGCACACTACATTAGCATTCATGGGCAGCAGACACTTTTTCTTTTGTTTTTTTGTAAAATGTGTAGGGGGCACTTTAATACTTCTTTTCTGTCCTACAAAGAATGAAATATATTCTCTTTTCGTCTTTTTTGATTGGGAATCAAGTAATTTTCGTGCAGAAATTTCCAATACTTAGATCATTTTGCTTTATTTTCCTATTTAGTTTCGTTGGTTTTCTTGAATTAATGATTATTATTTTAATAATAAAAATTAAACATTCCTACTTCAATCTCACTACATCTATATTTTTTCGAACTATAAATACCCAAGACAAAGCGAATGATTATCAGATTATATGCTACTCAAACTTGCCAACAATTCCATGATTTCTAATTAGTTGTCAGTGTAAAGATTTTTACATTGACAGTACGTATAAATTAAACTAGAAAAAGTAATATATGATTAAGAGTTTAATAAATACATACTGACAGTATAAAAAAATTTTACACTGATATCTAATCATATTTTATTATTATGTCACTTAAATATTTTAATGAATATCTAAGTGATAAGATATGATTAGATGTCTGGATAAATTTTTTTTACACCGTCATTTCATATGGCTTAAATCCTATATTTAATATAAAAATGTTGAAGGGATTAAATGTGGGACCGCAGTTACTTTCGTATATAGATTGAGGTGGATGAGACGTGTCGTATGGGGACCGTGGGACCAATACCAAAAGACCATGTTGCACACTTGCACTGAAGGAGGGAAGAAACCGTTGGAGTGATGTTACGTGGACGGCTAAGATTGAATATGTGTCGGGCATCAGAATAACAGGGAAGATCTTTTGTGATTCTGGATTGTGAATCCATACGTTGAAGGTCTTTTGGCATTTTTCGGTTTTATTCTGTTTGTATGTCTGGGTATCTGCGGCTGCTTGGACGTGACCTTCTGCTTCCTCAAACACCAAATTAATCAAATCCATCAATTTTAAGGGATTAGTATCCTTCATCACCAGCAACGGACGGATCCATCCAGGGCAACACTGGGCGTTAATCCCCTCCTCAAAATATCTTTTTAAAATAATAGTACTCCCTCTAGTCCTGTATATAAGAGGCAAAATCCTAAAACACACAGACCAAGGAAATGTATTGAAATAAGCTATTTGTAATAAATATACATATAAATTTACGAATTTAACCCTTCAATAATTAATGAACAAACCTACTTGTATTGAAAGTTACACTGTCTCGTAAATATAAACCCTATTATAAATAAGGGTAAAATTGGAAATGAGCATTTAGTATTTGTCAAAATAAATACATGTCTCTTATATTTTGGATAAAAAAAAAGTAGTTATTTACCTCTTATAATAAGGACCAGAGGGAGTATATAATAGTATCTTTTAATATGCCTCATATTTGTCCCTATTCTTGAGACAGAGCGTTGTCTTCAGTAACTTTTTTTTTTGTTATTTGAAAATTAAATATGTGACTCACGTACGTGTTAAGAAGCAAGAGGTCCAGGTTTTAAACCCGAATAAAAGAGAAAACCAACATAATATTTAACTTATTAATATTGATCTATAAAAAAAATGTGACTCATATATATTATTTTATTTTTCAATTTTGTACATTATATACAGCAGTAGTCATATCCACTCAACTGTAGCATGCAAGTGTTAAAATTTCATTTTCCTTCTACATGCATGAATGAGATGATGATGATATAAAATGCAGGTATAGAACAACGGTTAAGAAATAAAAAAAAAAATCATTAATAATCCATGTATTTAATAGATAAAAAATTATACATTGATTGCATAACAAAAAGAAAATGACACATTAATCAGTGCCCAAACTCATTAACATAACCCTGGGCACAAATTTAATATGCATAGCATGAGGGTGGGGGACCAAATCTGCTTGAGAATATGGTATGAGCTTATCAATGCTTAAGCCCCAAGTGGGCTTGTCCCTTGCTGAATGCTTGCGGTTTCAAAAAAAATCCCAGTTGTAGATAAGACAATAAATGCATGCCAGGCCTTTTTTAAATATTTTATAGGGAAAAAAAAAAAAGAAAAGAAAAAACACTTGCTGCTATCCTCGATCTACCAGACAGGGACATGTCTATGGCCTAACGTCCCCGCCCGTCCACATATACCAATATACGTACATGCCTCAAGTGGATCCTTAATTGTCATAAGGCATAACCTTTAACACGAGGATCTTTTTGAAACTTATATATCAGACATATTTATTGATCAAAGCTTAGATAGATATGACTCATTAAGCAGGGGAAAGAGACGTACGTCAAGTATTAAGAGCATGTTTGTCATTTCGATTTTTGAAAGATAAATATATTTAATAAAGTATTATTTCAACTTGTTTGAATGGATCGTGGTCCATGGGTGAGGTACGTATAAGCTTTGCTGGCTTCATGGCAGGGGTGTTCGCGATTCGGTTTTGATGGAAAAAGTCATTCGATCCAAAGATAAAAATAGTATGCGGTTCGGTTCGGTTTGGATGTCTTCTTAAAAAATATCCGATCCGATCCAATTAAATGCGGTTTGGTTTGGTTCGGTTCGGTTGAATCGGTTTTTAACCTCGCATCGTTACTTATTTACATTATGTTAAATAAAATGCAAAAAATTAATGGAGTGAATGAAAGGCCAAACTGAATGTACCTATTACGTTAATGCCATAATATTAGGCACATTGCACCTTGATTTGCATATAATCTGCAATTATGTTAAAAAACAGTGTCTTGGAGTGAATGAAAGGCCACCAAATATACATAAAAAATAAAGTGCAAAAACCAGTTAGTATAAGACATCGGTTCGGTTTAGATTAGTTTGGTTCCTGAAAATAAAACCGATAACCGAACCGAACCGATCGGTTATGATAAAAACCCATCCAAAAAAATCTAAATAAATTCGGTTCACATCGGTTTTCGGTTATTTTGGATCGGTTATGCGGTTTTTTTTTGGATTGGTTTGGATCTGAACACCCCTACTTCATGGTATGGACGATACAACACAAAAGACGGAGATAATTTCGTGCAGCTGCAGAGGCCAGTCAATAGTGTTTACAGGCGAGCACTGGCGTACCATGACCATTATATTAGGATCCTCCCTCCTCTCTATCTGCTGCATAACCCTTTGTTCTGTATGACACTCGACAATTTAAATTTTATTTTGAAATTGGTCTTACAATGCGTACATTTCAAACGGTAAAGAATGTATTATTTGAGAGACAATTTTACAAACCAAAATTGAAAATTGTGAAAATTTAAGTACAATAAAGTAATCGTAATCAATATTTAATCTTTTTTTTTAAATACTCGATGCTTTCACTTATTTGTACTATGTTATTCGTTTATTCTTTTTCTTTTCTCTTTTTTAATATGTGTACTATCTTATTCTTGCAAAAAAAAATTTCTCCTTAGCTTCTTTTGCATAATAATTCTTAGAAATAATAATTTATCTTAGCTTATGTTCCAATCTGAAGCTAAGACCTAGCCAGGCCAGAAATGACCAAGCCAGTTTGCCATAGATCAACGAGAGAGGTGGTGCCCAAGACACTTAATTTGGTGCCTAGGCTTTCGACGGTAAGTGTAAGAATAAGTAAGCGGTGCATCAAGGGTCTACCAACGCTTTCCAACCTATATAAGTTCGGTTTATAGTAAATAAGTTAAATTTAGATTTCTTGAAAAGTTTATTTAAACTATGTAATTGTAGGCTAAGGCTTTAATATTTAAAAAGCCTATTAGTCTGCCAAGCTAGCATATTTATTTAATATTTATTTATATAACTAGTAATAATATTTACATATTTAACAATTTTATATTAATATAGTTTATTTATTTTATATGGAATTAATTTTTTAAGATTGTATCTACTTAAAAGTTAAAGGAATATAAGTTTTTTTGGACTATAGAAAAGTCTTCTGCTAGTATATGCATTTATATAAGCTTTTAAGTCAGCTCAGACTTTTATAATTCTGTAAATAGACTAGGTCAAGCCAAAAAAATATTATGACAAATCATAGGTTAGGCTCGTATCCACATTTTATAATAAGGTCTACTAGACCCTCTTTAGGTAAAACCTAACTTAGCTCAACCCATTTCTACCCTTAATCGAGATAAGGGTAGGGAATAGAGGACAAAGCTAAATGCAAGCTACACGGTCCCTCGGAACTTCCTGCAGCATGTTTTTTTAAGATTCTTTGGAACGCAATCGGAGATCCGTGGCTTCCCAACACACTTTTTATGAAAGCTCGGTGTGGGTGCTTTTATCCAATGCAGTTCTGAATGAAAATCTGGGGTGAAGCAACTATAAAACAAATATGCCATTAGTCATTGTGAGATTGCTAGCAATCAAGTTGAAATGACTAGTGGCACCATATGTCTTTTTTCAATTTGGGTCGAGCTCCTATTCAACTGGTATGATCCATTTTCCAAGCTAAAAAGGATGATGAAGTGCGAGTCTTCTTACATTTTGCACAATATGGGAAGATGATCATCCATCACTCTTTTGATCTTCAATTCGAAATGTAGTTTGAATAGGAAAATAAAACAGGTTGATTGAGCAAGTGCGGGTAATCATGGACACGTCAACAAAGCTGATGATGCAAAATTTGCTAGAAAAGTAGGTCACGTGCCAACGATCCGCAAATTCAGGTGAGGAGGAGAAGCGCTAGGCGGAGAGTAACTAACCCAAGGCTTATGTTCCTTGGTCATGGAGATGGAGGTGTAAAATGTGAATGGTGTTGCTATCCCTCTCCCTTATTTCTTCATTGTTACCTTCATTTTTTATATTCTTCTTTAAACCTCCATGATCCGCTTCAATATAAAGAAAGGAGGAAGACAAATATATATTCAGATGAAAGAAAAAAAGAAAAAAAATCAAAGCTTGACAAAGAATATGAACTTGATCATAAAAGTTTTATTTTAGTAATGTAATTTTTCGAATGTGCCCTTTTTAACCGGTAAATTTACACTCTTACTCACTTTCACACTGCTTATAGCCTGTGAAAGCCATGGAGCACGGGTGGAACGTTTGCCACCGTAGAAGCGTGCCATGAAAAGAATCCAAGTATCGTGCCACTTGCTCCCTTCTGCTAATTGTGTCAGAAAATTGGCTTCAACCCGAAGACCGAAAGCATTTTCATGTCTCAATCTCAATTTTATGTGCCACTTGCCATTTGGCATCTTAGAGATCCTGTCTGATCTTTTCTTTCTTTCTTTCTTTTGCTTTTAATGGGAAGTTGGGAACACCCCTCAATTTGGCCAAAACAGAAAATAAAAAATGGAAAAGAAGTTTATTGCTATCTTTATTTTTGGCTGTTGAGGGGGGCCAAAAACTTTGCATAAAAAAATGATAGAGTTGAATTCATGTGTTTGAATTTGATAAAGTTGACTAATTTAGCGTTATTTATACTCAAATTAACTTTTTCCCTGTTGACAGCCAAATTAACTTATTTATCAATACTCAATATATAGTTCATAAGGAAAGAAAAATATAACCTTTATCAACAACAGGAGATGAAGTTCTGAGACTTACATAATGGCAATTTCGTTTCTCGTTTGAATCCATAAATATATCGACGGATGGTCTATCCTACGTCAGCACAAATTAACTACATGGGCGGTTGTCACTGTACCACAAAACCAAATCATCCCCTACCATAATTTCCTGCTAAGAAATTTGTTCACAAGGATTGAATATCTGGCGAATTATATGTAGCTAACACGTATAAATTCGCCCAAATAAACTCTACATAAATAAACACAGCTGAATTTTCCCGAGCACATTTGTATGTACAATAAGCATATTAAATATAAGCCTAATCTCTCGATTTCATTTATTATATATGTCCGTACGACTGTATCGTATGACTTTATATTAGTATTATAATATTATATTTGATATTTAAAGTGTTTCAATATGAATTTTAATTACATAAAATATTTTTTATTACATGTCATATTTAGCAATTAAATAAAAAACTTTTGAAACAGGCAAGATATATCCTTTGTGGCGGTCTTACCTGTTTGATGGGAATAAATCTTGTATGAATATTGTCTTACATGTATAACTAATCGAATATTCATTAGTCGTTAAATTCATTATTTAAAAAGATAATAAATCTTATATGAATAATGTTTCATTTGAAGGTTATACCAAAAAATTAATCGTGTAAATGCGTACCGCGCACAAACTTGGAAAAACAGGACCAAGCAGGGAAGCACCCAAAAGAAAGATTGGCTTACTAAGTATAACTAAAATTGCTATATAATGTAATAGCTTAAAACATGATTAAGTTATGGCAGATTTTAGCTGTAGTGAAGTGATTCAAAACTCATTGTAGCGAGCCCACAACAAAGAGGACTAGAGAACAATTACTATAAATTTAAAATAATTAAATATAATTAAAAAACGTGCAAACATGATTATACTATTGTATTTAGTTCACTGTTACAAAAGTGCCAACCCAACGAAAACGAAAATTAAAAAGACAAAACATAATTAATTAGTAATTAGTACAATACTTATTTCCCGCCGATACAAAATTTGCCAATTTCAGGCAACAAGGACGAGAAATCCTGTTATAACTAGTTCTAAACTTCTAATCCATAAAATTAAAGAGCAACAAGCGGGTCTGAAACAAACAAATCACTAATATCTTGGAAAAAGTCATCATCTTTGTGCCAACTTTCGAACCCCAAATCCAAATCCTCACAAGAAGTGAGAAACATACCAGCGGCCAAATCATCAGTACAGAACACGTTTTCTGATATATCCGGTGACAAAGATGAATGTTGGAAGTCAAATAGCACATCACTTGGAATTGGAAACAAGGATTCAGATTTAGCCTCATCGGAAAGCCATGAATGTTCATCATCTCTGGCTACTAAACTTATAGATTCACCTTCCTCGGATAAGGAACAAGAAGGAAGAACGGTAGTGGGAGAAAATGAGTTGTGGTTATGAGATTCTTCCTCAGAATAGTAACTGCAGTTAACCGCCAACGGTTTCTTATCCTCCGTCGTGATTGCAGGTGGCGTTATGAAATTGGTGAGCGCGTCGGGTCCACGCAGCTTAATGGCGGCGTTGTCATACACCATGGCAGCTTCCTCGGCAGTGTCATAGGTACCCAACCACAACCTCACTCGTCTCGAAGGGTCTCTTATCTCCGCTGCCCATTTTCCCCACGGTCTCTGCCTCACTCCCCGGAATTTCTTTTCGGATGACACCTTCGCCGGACGCCTGCTTGCCGGCATTCTTGCTTTGCCGACAGAGCCGGGCTTGACCCTTCTTCTCTTTCTGGAAACGACGCTGTTGTTGTTCTTGCTGGAGCACGGCTCGATAAGTATCTGGTTGACGTACTTTCTTGGACGGTGGCGCGTGGAGGAGCGGGAGCATTGTTGTTCTTCGTCGCTGGAGGAGTCGGTAGCGTCGGTGTCTGTGACAGTTATCCTCACGACCTTGGGATATGGATGCTTGGCCGGGTCTTGTTCTGCCGGTACCACAAGTTTGGTGTGGGTGACGTGGTGAGTGTGCTTGTTCATGTTATTGGGTAGCATTGATGTTGAGAGAGTGAGTGAAATAGAGAATAGAGAAGGTGAAGGAAAGGAAAAGGGAGAGGAATGTGAATGTAGAGTTATTAAAGTAATTTGAAGGAAAGTTACGATGAAAAGAGAAGCGTATGGAGCCTGCAGGGGACAAAAAAGTGAGCTGTGTGGAGTGGCCTGTGCCTGTGGGGCAAAAGAAAAGCGTGAATTTTCCGGGCAACTTCAAAGGTAAATAAATAAAAAGGAATTTCAACGGTGTTTTTTTACTGGGAAAGAAAAAGGGTGAGTGTTGCCCAAATCACCACCTCTGCTCAGCGAGTCAGCTGCTGTTTGATAAACACCGTACTTTCTTTGTATAGCTGTGATTCTGTGAAGTGATAGACTAACGGATTTCTGATAATTTCAGGAAAAAATCACACACACCACTGTACTCTACATAGGGGCACTGAGAAATTAGCAAAGCTGAGGTACTCTACTCAGCTCTCGACTCTGTAAAGAAGTAGTACTGTTTCTTTGGTTACCGAACCTATTTTATAGGATCAAACAGACCTATTTACTAAATAGATACAGTTTAGAAATTGTCCTTAATATATTTTTTAAGAATCAAGGAAAACAAGTTTTTATTGATAAAATAAGTATTCCAATTTTTCAAATGTTAAATAAATAAATTTTTTATGTAATTTTTTTTTTTTTGATTTTTTAAACAAATGTCCTAAGGATACTCATTAGTTAACAATTTCCTACCGGTTATAATCTGAAAAAGTTTTCTAGGCTTTTCATTTCATATTAAATTAATGTTTTTTAAAACCAAGGTTCGAAATTCAAATGGTTTGGGAGGATGGTTTAAGAAGTTGGAGGATGAGAAAAAATTAACATAAGAAGTAATTATTAATATTTGTTTATAAAAAAAAACCAAATTTAAAAATTCATGCCTTTTATATATTTTTCATTATATCTCATTTTTTTAAAATATAATTTAAAAATTTATAAAAATTAAGATATGATTCAATTTAAATATGTATTAAAAAATAAATAAAAATATATTACTAACTTTTCTCTTTTTATTAACCTTAATTTAAGCAGCAATTGGTGGTTTGGTGTACAGCTAACTGTTGGCAGACACATTCGGGATGCTGCACGTATGAGGCAAATAAAAAACGACACGTGAGGTGAGACAAAGGCCACTCCAGTCACGTGAGTGAGGTGAGACACTCAGAATCGGATCAGTCTACCTTTGACTGAAAATTAGTAGCAAGGTGCAATACTTTAATTCAATTAAATTAAATTAAGCAAAGTCGATGGCCATTGAATACAACTTTTAAGTATCTTGAGATTAATTTCTCAACCACCGGGCATGAAAATATTCTTGAAAGCCAAAAAAAAATAATGAATTGGTGATATATTAATAATTATAATAATTTATTTTAAATTAATGATGTATTAATAATTTATTGATTCTCTCAAAAAAAATTATTTATTGATTACACTTCATTTAAGTGTACTCTAGTCTCGCTACTCTGTATACCATGATATCTGGTTCAAAATGATAAACATTTTTTTTTGTCCCCCGCACTTGACTATATTTTTTTTTCTTCTGAAAAAAGGATAAATTTTCATATTCGAATATTACAATAGATTTCAATTAATTTAAATTGAGTTGAAAGACCTAATTATTAAGGTAAATTTTTTTCACAATAGAGAAACCACCACTTTAAACATCTTTAGAGGTCGAGTTGGGACTTTAGTTCTAGGAGATAACAATTGGTTTCTAAATCATTCGATATTTTATCATGCATAATTTAAAAGTTGAACAAATGATCCTTAATGCAATTCAGGACTCAGTGCATGTTTGAATTTATGTTAAAATGAGCTTAAACGTCCATTTGAGTAAAGGTAACAAATTATTGCTGTCACGTTTCCAAGCACACCCTTAACGATTATGGAAAAAAAATATTTAAAAACAAACATAAAAGATGCGCAAGGCTCCACAATGGTTTTTCTAAGAAGACGACATGACCATATAGGGATGGCAATGGGTAGGGTTTGGGTAGGGTACTATAATACTCATCCTCATACCCGCGTTTAAAAAAGTTATCCGTACTCAGACCCGTACTCACGTGGGTAGCAACTTTAGTACCCTTACCAGTACTCTGTGGGTACCTAAATACCCGACCCGTACCCATTTCACACACTCTAACTGTGAAAAGGCGATAAATAAAAAAAGAAACGTTATAACAATTTAAAAAACAATTCAAAGGTATTTTAAATCTATTCATAAAACATTACAAATCAAAATATTTAGATAAATAAAGACATCCAAAAAAAATTATAGATGCAATTAGGTTTAGAAAGTTAAGAATCTTTAAATTAATTTTGGTTTTTTAAATTTTTTATTATAGTTAAAATAATATATATTAGTAATACAAATAAATAATAATAGATAAAATAATTATATATATTGTACATATACATATGTGCCGGTGTGGGGCGGGTGGATATCATAGTACCCGTACCCACACCCATACCCATTCAATTTTGCGAGTAATTATCTGTATCCGGACCCTTATCCATTGTGTAGATCATTACCTTACCCATTATGAGTAATTTTTATGGATATCCAATGGATAGGGTATAAATTGCCGACCATAGGCCTAAACTTGTAAGTCACCAAACAATTTGTTTTGTGTGTTTTTCGATTTCCGATGAAATAATTGGAGTCAAATTAAAGACGAAAATGTGTACATGGAGCTAGTTGTGGGCCACAATTACTATTTAAGTATGTATTTATATGTATATACTGCCATAAATCTAAATTATTTAATTCAATTATATTAATTAACTAGTTATATTGTCAATTATATATGATAAAATATATTTTTTATAAATTATAATAGTTTATTAATTAATAATATAATTAGTACTCTACAAGGTCTTGTTAACTAGTATCTTGAGGTTATTGATTAATAAAAAAGATATATTTTTTTTGTTAAAAAGCTAAATTTATTACTTCTCAATATATTAAATAAAACATATTATAATAAAACTTATCTGTTTTAATTCATAATCAATATCCTGATCACAAATTAGTATTTGCTTTAGTTAATGGGGTTGTATTGGATTGAGATTTTAAAGGATTTTAATGGACTTTTTTGTGATAAAAAAAGTCTTGCGGTATTCAATCAAGACTTTTATATAATCTAAATAAGTCTTGTGGTATTCAATCAGGATTATTAAGATTTTTTTTCTAGGGTGTCCAAATCCAGTGATATTCAATCAAGATTTTTTATAAGTTACTAAAAGTCTGTTGGTATTCAAAAATCTGCTGATTTCGATGGACTGTTTTGTATAATGAATTTTGTGGGATTTTTTAGTGAAATATATAAATATCAAAGTCATCCCAAAATCCCACCCAAACCTATCGGACTTTTTTATTCCAGCAATTCCTTCGCCATCAGCCGTTAAGACTTTTCTTCTCTTGCTGTGATTTCTTTCTCCCTCAACACAGTATCCGGCTTCTCTCTTTTCTTCTTGTTCGGTGGCATGGTTTCTTTGTTTTCTCTTTTTGCTCTTACGTTCAACGAAAATAACGTTTTGAAACTTGTTGTTCTCTATGAATAGGTTACCGATAGGTTGCAGTAGATTAGCTTGTATGATACAGGTATTATATATATGATGCGTTAATGATAAAAAAAATATGTGTGTTGAAAGGTTAAAAACGTTGAAAGGTGTGTCCTGATCAATGTTATATATATATATATATATATATATATATATATATATATATATATATATATAAATAAAAGAATAAAAATAGCAATAGCTGATTCCTTGTTGTGTTTTTTTTTCTTTTACCCTGTACGTTTATTCTAAATTGTAATTTTGTTGATTGATATGATAAGTATTCTTATAAAATAACTACTAAGTTTCTTACACATGCTGTAGTAGTAATTCAAATGGGGTATTCATAACAAAAATAATAAAGAAAAGAGCAAAGAAAACCATGAATCTTGGACCCTGGAGAATAGCAATGAGTTATTGCACCTCCTGGTAGATGCTATAAATAGTGGATTACATGATGTTAATGGGTATCTTAGCAAGCAAAATGTAGTAAGAGTGTCGTTCTTCCAATTGAACCAATTAACGAATCTTCATCTTCAATATCACCAGCTAATATAGACAATAATTTTTAACATATTGTTCAAACCCAAGAGCAGAAACGAGAAGATGCTAATGCTTGGAGGGCTAGCATCGCTTTAGATATGTGAAAAAATACAACTTAGGAGAAAATGAAATTACATCGATTTGACTATTAATTAAAATATTAGAAAAATTATAGTGTTTTACTTTTTTTATTTTATATTATTCATTTCTTTGTTACTTTTCTTATTGACTCTTGTAATTTTAAGTGTTTGTTAAAAATTCATGTGTTCCTTTCAAATCTTATAAATCCATATAATCCATTAAAATCTTATATAGTCTTATGATATAAATCCTTTAAAATCCACACATAAGAATCTTGATTATAACAATCTTTTTAAAAAAGTCTTTTAAAATCTTATAAGTCGTTACATTCTTACATAGTCTTTTAAAATTCGCAAGACTTTTTTTGGCCAAACCAGTCTTTTAAAATCTCAATCCAATACATCCCCTTAAGTCTATATATCGATGAATAAGTACAAATATCTGATTTTGTATTATACTAGTACTCATCTAGTGAAGAAAGTAAAAATACATGGATCATTAGCGTGAGTTGGTAAGATTATAAAAAACGGTCAAATATTTGCATAATGTACCCACCTTCGACCGTTTACGCGAAGATTTTTCGGCGCGGTGCTTCCCAAGTATGGCCGTTAGAGATACACAGCACAGCACAAGTCAATGACAATGAGCATAGTCTCCTAGGCGTAGACGCATACCTGCATGCATGCCTTGAGCCACAAAATACAGAGAAGCTCCGGCACTTGTCATTTTGGAGTTTAACCACACTCATATGGAGTATCTTTGGAGAATTCTTCCATGCTCCATCGTAGTAGTTGAGCAGTGGTACTCCCTTGTTATCTTGACTGAGCTAGCGGGTGTCCGGTATATACGAATTAATTTTCTAATTTCTACATCTGGTTCGCACCGGGCAGCACCGTTTGCACAAATAGAGCAGGATGTGTTGATTATAGGCAAATAGTGCAGGATGCAGTGTCAGGGATATGATGATTAGAAATAAATAATAAAATAACATTGGAAGAGTTGGTCACAAAACCAATTATCGAGGGTCTAGATTTTGAAAACAAAAATCCCAATCTGTTAATTAATTTAGTATTAATTTTTTACTGTTACGTTACCTAACTTACGTGTTAAGTAGGTAAATAATCAGTTAATTTTATAAATAAAACATAAATACAAATTAAATATTAATTAATTAGTTTCAAGACATATATTTAAATTTTGGTTGAACTAATTCCCTCATTTTAATATCAGAATGCATCCGTTACTAGAGGTGTTCACAGGTCGATTTGGTTCGGATTTGTATTATAAACATATCTGAATCAATAAAAATCATTTGACTCGGGTTAGTTCGAAATTATTATTAATATAGAATAATAAAACTTTATATATTAGGATATTTAAATATAGTAGTTTGTTCGTTTTGATTTGGGGGAGATATCAAAATGATTGAATCCGATAACCCAACTTGCATATCATCGGATTTAGATTGGCTCAGTTCAATTCAAATTCGCACTCCAAAAATAATCAGACAATTTTAATCGGTTCGTATCCGAACACCAAGAATAACCACATAATTTTAATCGGTTCCAATTAAAATGGTTGATCAGGTCGATCAGAACCAATGGACACCCCTATGATGGCTACACTTATGTTTTTTTCCAGATATTTTATTATATCGCCCGATGTATAGCTGACATTAATGCTATTCAAATGAAATAAGTTTATCTCCGTCAAATATTTTTTTTTTGAAATAAGTTAATTTTGGAAAAACAAATCAAAAAACTTATTTGTCTACCTTTCTTAAAACAGTTATATAGCCTTTATTCACTAAAATAGTCATTATAATATTTTTAGAAGTGAATTATATTGGCTACATTAATTTTATTTTCTTTGTTTTTTTCCAAACTCATTGTAAATATTTATTTCCTTATTTAAATAATTATCACAAAGTTATTTTATACAACAATTTTGGGTAGGGATGTAACGGGTCCATTTGGTTCGGTTTTAGATGGAAAAAAATCCGAGCCAATCAAAAATGGTTTGGTTCGATTTTGACATTTTTTCTACAAAACCAGAACCAAACCGAACCAATCAAGAACGGGTTGGTTCGGTTCGAACCCGAAAATTATTTAATTTCAAAATATATAAAAATATTAAATATATAAAAATTAAAATATATATAAAAAATACATATAATAAATATTAAACTATTAAAATATATATAAATATTAATATATAATAAATATTAAATATTAAAATATATATGTAAATATTAAAATATAGTAATTGGTTCGGTTCGGTTTGGTTCGTTCCAAAATTCTTGAACCCGATAACTGAACCAATTACCATCGGGTTTGGTTTGGTTTGGTTCGGACCCGAACATCAAAAAAATCAGAACCAATTTAATTGATTTGGTTTGGTTTGGATTATCGAGTTCATCGGGTTATTAGTTCGGGTCTTACACCCCTAATTTTGGGTTATTAAAAAATATTGTATTTTACATGAATACAAATAATTTCTGGTCCTTCATGCAGATTTTAGTCGCAACAGTACATAAAAAAAGAGATAAATAATTGTTTTCAAGGTTTTACAAATGCCAGGCGCTTGTGCCCCATGAACATGACCATCGTGACAAGTAACCAGTCATATGTGAAGCTTGCCCAACCGGTTGCGACCTCTGTCTTCACCTGTTATCCGCACCGTCCAATAAATATAACATTATATCAACGGTTATTATTTGTGGAGTACCGCTCCTCCAAGTTCTAAAGGGAGCATTGAAGACAATGCCAGTATCTTTATTATGGAAGTCAGCGCTGTGACCTAGATGTGTGCATTGTTATCGAGTTATTATAATACTCCCTCGTGTCTCTGTTACAAACAAAAAAAATCCCAAAGTTTTTGATAAAATATATAAGCTTATTTCTTTCTCTCTCGTAAATTCGAGTTTTGTGGATGAAAAAGAAAGTGGTTGGGTGGGAAAACCTCATTAAAGGCAGTCAGGTTCTCCGACGAAGAATTGTCATCGCAAAATTGGTGAATACTTCGCAGTTATGTCATATACAGTAACAAAAAAATATATCACTTTCTAATATGAACCTTTTATCTTTTTTATTTTTTATAAAATAAATATTCTATTTTTATTTTTTTTTTGTGCTCAAGTATTCTATTTTTAATTCCTTAACTAATGTAATTTGGAATATCGGTGAGCATTTTCATTAATTTATTATCATCACACTATCATAACGTCTTATAAAATTTGTATTGCGACAAATTTTAGGAAAATATTTTTTTTTTTTGACTGAAAAGGACTTATTTCATTTCACTAGCAATAAAATCAACAATACAAGAAGGGATAATATCAGAAACACGAAGACTAGGATATCTAGTTGCCACCCTAGCAAGACTATGAGCAACAACATTGCCTTGTCTCCTAACAAACTCAACCCTGAGATTCAAACTAGAACTAAGGTATGCTCTACACTGCATGATTAAATCACCAAACTCCGTAACAATATGCTTAGAAGACCCAACAGCATCAGCAACAATTTTACTATCAATCTCAAAAATCACTTTGTCCTTTCCCATCCCCAAAACCCACTCCATTGCGGCTAAGAGGGCAGCAACCTCACCTTCTTTAACACACACCAAAGGACTATACCAACCCGTCATGACAAGCTCAAAGGTTCCCTGCTCATCTCTCAAGCAACAACCATATGAAGTCAGGTTCTGGTCTTTGAAGAATGCCGCATCAACATTACACTTCAACCATCCTCTAGGTGGACTGACCCAAGTAGTGCTCATAGATTGCAACTGCACTGGGACCTCATAGAAACTCTTGCCGACTTCCACTCCTCCAAAGTTTGAGATGCTCTGAAAATAACTTGAGATATTTCTTCCTCCTTATTATCCCATAGCTTGATGTTACGATGCCTCCAAATGCTCCAGAGCAGCATTGCAAAACGCTCCCTTTGCTCACCATTTAAAATACTGCAGAGCTTGAAAACAAACTCTGAAACACTCTCCACCACGACCAACAAAGGCTCCATGCGGTGCCAGAGATTGGCATCCTCCCAACACTTTTGAATACACGGATAGTCCAAGAGAACATGCCATAGATTCTCCAGGCCTCTCGCACAAAATAGGCAACTGGCTGGACAAGAAACTCCCTTAGCTTGCAATCTGGAACGGACAGGAAGACAATCTCGGCACACTTGCCATAAGAACACCTTAACTTTGTGAGGCACTTTCATATACCAAATCATTTTCCAGTGACCCTCAACATGTAGCATAGAGCAGTCAACAAGATTATTAAGACAAAGATCATAAGCTGATTTTACTGTGTAGTAACCATCATCGCTTGCCCCCCACACACGGGTGTCCCTAGCTGATGATTCATACAATGGCATGCGCATTATGGAGTCAATTTCGTGAGGGAGCAGAATCTCATGCAACTTACGCAAGTCCCATCTCTTAACCCCTAGGAAAAATAAATCTTTCACTTTTAGGTCCACCAAGTGCTTTTGAGTAGGACCCATAAGACTGAGATTTACGTCCCCCCTAATCCAAGGATCACCAAAAACACGAATATTTGAGCCATCTCCGACACTCCATCTCAAACCTTCTTTTACCAAAACCCGAGAATTCCAGATGCTACGCCATGAGTAACTTGGATTATGACCAAGAGAAGACTCCACAAAATCCCCATTGGGAAAATATTTAGCTTTGAAAATACGAGAAACCATAGCATCAGGGTTGGATAAAAAATTCCAACCTTGCTTCCCTAGCATTGCTAAGTTGAAAGCCTGAAGGCTCCGAAAGCCCATACCTCCATGCTCTTTGTGAATCACCATTTTGAACCAAGAAAGCCAATTAACACCCCTATTCCCATTGCCACTTTTTCCCCACCAAAAGGAGTTCATCATCTTTTGGATCTCATCACAAAGGGAAGGGGGGATTAAGTAGATGCTCATACAATAAGCTGGAATAGCCTGAAGAGCTGCTTTAATAAGGATCTCCCTCCCACCTTTGGAAAGGGATCTTCCGGACCAAGAGTTGATCTTCTTCCAAATCCTATCCTTCAGAAAATTAAACGTAGATTTTCTTTTCCTCCCAATCACCGAAGGCATTCCCAAATACTTTCCAGACCCCAAATTTGCTCGAACATCAAGAAGATTCATAAGATTTTCACGGTCTTCACTAGAAACATTGTTACTGAAGAAAACCTCAGATTTCTGCAAATTAATGGATTGACCAGAAGCTAGCCCAAAATCCTGCAAAATCTTCCTCATAGTAGTAACCTCACGCTCATTAGCACGGAAGAAAAAGAGAATATCATCCGCGAAAAGGAGATGAGAAACAATTGGAGCTCTTCTGCAGATTTTGACTCCATGCAAGTCTCCCTTGCTCTCCTCTCTTTTTATTAACGCAGAGAGCCCCTCAGCACCAATAATAAAGAGTGTATTTAACTTAAATTATTCAGTGGGATAAAATATTTATGCATTTATTTTACAACTTAAATCTATTTAATTATAATATTATTAATTGTGTTTTTATTTAAAAATAATATTTAACCTATTTTACAAGTATTTTTTGTAAACTTTTTAATAATATAATAAGGATTTTCACATTATTCCGATACAAATTATACACTATCTTCTGTCAAAAATAAAATAAAATTATACACTATCTTGTTAACAAGATTTTTGGTGGGGTAAGCTAAGCAAATGTTTCTTACACAGTTGTACGATTAAAGTGAGCTTAGGTGGACTTAAGCTACTTGTAAAAGTTGCTTCTACAAACTGGTTCTATATATAAGAACTAAAGAACCCTGAAAAAAAAAAAAGGGAGAGAGAAGAAATAGAGAATTGTATTGGCTACCTTCATTCGAAAATTGAAATAACAATTAATTTGAATAAATATGTGGGTAACTTGTAGGGCTCATTTGATTAACCTTTTAGAATTACACTATTGAAGTGGAGAGTGTTGCTTAAAGTAGTATAAAGTAAAAGGGGATGAAATGACATTGTAGAACCCATAAAAAGAGGAATTAAGCAACTCTAATGAATTACATCGTTGAAGATGCTCTTTCATTGAGTAAATCACCAATTTAATCTCTGAAATTGCAAGATAATATCAACTTGGTCCATGAACTGATCGAAATAGCAAGATAGTTCCTGAAATTGCAAAACGTTATTCAAATCAGTCCCTCCGTTAACTCCTGTTTCTTAATGCCGTGAAGTGGGCTGAGGTGGCACATTAAGTGCCCTGCTGGATGACCCCTCATCATACACGTGGGTTCCAAGTCAGATGACTCAGTTACCTCACAATTTCAGGGACTAGAGTAATAATTCGAGGACTAAATTGATACTATCAAGGGTTTTGAATTCCTTTCATCTTCATCCCCTTCCTCAACGACTCTTTCTTTCTCCCCCATTTTCTCTACCACCTCCTCTGTGTCTCTCTCTCTCTCTTGCTGCAACCATAAACCGAAAATGATCACAAGGTGATGAAGAAGATAAAAGATACATAGAAATTTATTTTGTATAAGAGCTTTGTACTCTCCTTTTGAATAATCACCCTTTCTCTATCTCTATTCATGTGGCCTTGAAACCCCACCCCTAGAAACTCGTCCCTTCATGTATACAAATAAATAATTCTATGTTGTATTATAACAAAAAAATAAATTAATAATTATGTGTTGTAAATAATAATTTATTATTATATTATTTATTAATATTATCTATCTATTTTTTGTATGGTCCAGTGGGGTTTTTGGGAATGTGTGAGATCTGGTTTGCAGAAGTGAGTAGAAGAAGAAAAGTGATAGAGAGTGGGAGATCGATGAAGAAAAGAGAAGCATAGAATGGACGGTAAAGATTTCATAACCCTAACCATCATGAAATGAAACTATCATTGTCCTTGAAATTCGTTCAAATGTTCCTTCTACTTCTGCATCAGATCCACGCTAACGTTTTCAGTTTATGGTTGCAGTAAGAGAGATAGAGAGATGCAGAGAAGGAGGTAGCAGAGAGACTGAGGGAGAAAAAAAGAAACAATCATTAAGGAAGGGGATGAAGATGAAAGGAATTCAAAATCTTTGAGAATATAAATTTAGTCCTCGAAATATTACTTTAGTCCCTGAAATTGTGAGGTAACTGATTCATCTGACATAGAACCCACGTGTATGATGAGAGATCATCCAGCAGGCCACTTAACATGCCACCTAAGCCTACTTCACGACATCAAGAGACAGAAGTTACCAGAGGGATTGATTTAAATAACGTTTTGCAATTTCAGAGACTGTCTTGCTATTTTGATCAGTTTAGGGACCGAGTTAATATTATCTCACAATTTCAGGGACTAAATTGATTACTCCTCTTACATTCTGTCCTGCTTGGATATTAATTCGTCTATGTCGTTTGACAGTGTTCATTTATTGGTTGACTCATTCAACCTTTACCCATCAGGTAGCTTGATCGCTTAGACTGCATACGATAGCTACCATCCTCGTCTTTGCATTATTGAAGCCACGCTTGGTCTTCTTTCTATAGTCTTGTATGCAATATGCAACTTTGCTATTTCTACATGATCATAATGTACTCTGAGAATTCAACATCTTCCCCTAACCTGTATCATACATGTAGGTAGCTTCAATACAAAAGACTTGGAGAGGGAAAAAAGAAAGAAAGAAAGAAAGCATATCTTGATCATAGGTAACTAAGAAACTATTTGGTCCATTTTCGCGTAGCTGGTATGAATGTTAGTTTTTTCCTTTCTCTATCTGCCTATTACCTCAAGAAATAGATAGTGTGGTGCCAACCGTCTAAGCGGGGTCACATGAGTATAGAGAAATTAGAAAACCATCGATATGTTACGATGATAGCTAAAAAATTTAATGTTGTCGGGGGTTGGGTTGCCTTTTAGATGAAGGAAGAAGTTGGGGTAGAAGAAGGAATTAATTGATCAGACCTGTGCTATTCATTCAAAAATGTATGAGCGGGAATAAGTTCATTCCAGTTTTTCTAATTCATGATCCCCCCACTGGCCACTACCATCAGGATATTAGTCTGTGGCATGAAATAGCTTCATAACAGTGTTTTACCATGTGCATATGATGCAGAAAATCATATTTACTGTTTGATACTCAAGAATCAAAGATTTTTCATTACAAGAAATCACCTGAAAATTCGGTCTATAACATTAGAGATCGAAACAATGCCATTGCAATTTGGTTGGTTGCCAAGTATTTAGCCACTGAATTTTCACTTGAAATGCTAACCAATTAAAATTGGTTGCTAATAAGTTGGTTGTGTTATTCTTGGAGACCAAATTTAGCAATCGATGTTGTGGCCGTTGACATATTTATGCCTAAATGGCTTTACGACGGAAAAGGTGATTGTCAAATGTCAATTCGGTCACCAATTTTTTTTTATTTTTTACAAAAAAAAAAAAAAACTTAACAAAATAAATGAATGACGTTTTAATGAACAATTTTAATTGGTTAACTATTGGGTTTCTATTAGTTTTTCCTATAAAAAATGTTATTCAAAAGTCAACGATATTATATCACCAAATAGCAACAGCCCACACTCGTATCATAGATGCATAGTCTCCAAGAGTAAATCATTGCATGATTCCTCCATAACGAGAGACCGTTGCATAGATACAAAGACAACGGCCCACATTTACCCATAATTATCAAAAAAAAAAAAAAGAGGACTCATCAAAAATAAACTCAGTAAAATAAAAAAATGTTAAATCAATCATTTGATTCCTATACATGATTTTTTTTTCAATTTAATTCTTATACATAAAAAAATTCAAATCAATCACTATTTGTACAATTATTTTTAATTTGGTCCTCGCTGTTTATCGGTGTTATAACGTCATCTGTTTGAGTTAAACTATAGGAACCAAATTGAAAATGATTGTCACATATAGGGACCGAATTCAAAAAATAAAATAAAATATGAATTTGATCCCTATATGTAACAATAAAAAATGACATAGATTTAATTTATCATCTAAAATCTATCATCTATCACTCTATTCACAAGATGATAGATTTACACTTTTAAATTTTTTACCAACTAATGATATAAATCAAAAATAATTTTCAAGCTTATAAATAATTTTTGAATTAAAATATAATAATTTAAGTTTTTCTATGGCAAAAGCTGGACTGGGAGATCAAGTTTGTGCATTCTCTTTGTGAAAGAAACGTATGTACAGATTGGCTAGCCAACTGAAACTTGAGTCAATATTTTGGCCTCTATTGTTTGTCTTCCCCTCCGGTGGTGCTTGCTCGACTAGTATTTAGTAATTTGATTAGGGCTTCCAATTACTTCTTTGTAGAGTGGTTTTTTTTTTCTTCGTTGGGATTTTAGCCCCATATTAGGAACAAAAAAATGATAGAATGTATGATTAACTTAATTGAGTGTGGAGAATTATATATTCCTAAGCCTCTAAAAAAATTTGAGCTTGAAATTAAAATTCAACTCACCAATTCATTTTTTATAAGCCTTCTTGATTTTATAGAAATCACTTTATATTTAATATTATTTTTTCAATGTTGTAATTTTATAATTATTTTTTAGTTTAGAACTTAGAACTTCAAAAATATTATTAAAAAATATTATTGGACAAATTTTTTTTATAGTATTATAATGATATTGTACCCGAACTGAGTTATTAAGTATCTATTAAAAAATAGTTTTATTATTGATGTTTAAAAATAACCCACAATTTAAAAAAAAAAAACTTCACAATTTATCTTAAATATTATAGTTAAAAAAAATCAGCATATAGTATTTCACATCTGATTAATTAAGTTTGGAGTTTAATTTAAGTCCTTATTACGCTCTCGTCCTTGGGATAAGAGTACAGACAGATACTGCGAGATTCAGTGGGGCGGCACAATCTGTCCATTATTAGGGAATTTAATAAGTTATTTAATTTTTTTTTATATAATTATTGAAGATGATATTTAATTATTTTAAAGTATTCTTTTTGAATTTTTTCTCGTGGGAAAGAAAAGAATTAAATGATATGCCCAATCTTAATTTGATATTTTTTCTCTGAACTTTTGTTTCTTTTTTGCATAAAACCCTTTTTTTAACAAAGATTAAGATTGCATAAAATCTTAATTAGTTACAATCCAAATGCTGTATTCCAAGGTCCCCTCGCATTCAGTTTTCTGTTTACCACTGGATGAGGAAAACAATTAAGATAGACTCTCTGGTTTCTGGGCCCAATGGCATAGCAAGCCTCTATTTCAGTACCGGACTGACTGACGGCATCGCTCAACGGACCGTTGGAAGTCCATATATTTCCTTTCGCTTTCAAGTTTTCACTCAAAAGAAAATCACTTTAAAGAAAAGCATTGCCCAACATGACAACGTCTGGATAGCAAAATATAAAAGTTTTAATAACATCGAAAAGCAATTCCACAAGCAATTTTCTTAGAACCTCACTATAATTAGCTTTGCATGACAAGCAGTCAAGCACAAGTTATACATTGTGACATCGCGCTAGAATCGGTTAAACATCTCTCACCCCGTTAAGAGTGTGCTTTTATGTGACGTGTAGTCACATCTTAAAAATAACATCTAGGTATAGCGATGAAAAAAGGATATAATACTTCTTAACGAGCAATGAAGTACCAAACTACCTCCTACTTTATTTATTTTGATGCAAACTACTTCATATTTATTAGTGACCAAACCAAACGAAAAGAGGCATACATTCAGATACTTGGATGCTCAGCACAAATTCACTTACAACAACTTGAACAACTCTTTACATTGAGGTAGCTTTTGAGATAAAGCAAAGCTCAATTATTCTAATATGATATTTAAATAATCTTGGTGTTGGACCATCGTTAACATATATCAAGTCTCATACTTCACACTCCGAATGTCCACTCTCAGGGAGAACGGTGTGTCAAACCCCACATACAATTGAGTATATGGGCAAATAATATTTTATAATGACTTGGATAACCCTGCCATAAACCCAGATTTTCTAATATGATATTAGAATCTAATCTAATCTTAATGGTGGGCCATCACCATATATATTTAATCCTACAAACCTCATGCTCCAAAAAAGTCTAATCCTAAGTGTAAAAAAGTGTATTCAATCCCACAGCAGATGGATATATAGGCATATCACCCAAAGAACCTTTTATAATGACTTGAACAATCCCCTTAAAACAAGCTTTTAGGATAGATTTAGACTCAATAGTAAATTACTCTAACAATATATTGCACCAGAAGATGAATTGGTGTATGCCAAAACTTCATGCGCATGGTAGGTGGACAATCAATATGGAGTATGGACACATGAAATATTATATGCGGAAAGGTTTTCAGACAAGCTTATATGATGTCAAAGGAGATCTATATCCAAAGCAGAACTTAGAGATTTGCAAGACTTAAAAAGTATATAAATTTCACATTTTCCATTAATACATTACTTATTTAAATGGCCAAATCTCCCGTCATTGCATTAACCCATAGCATACTTCTGAGTCCAGCTTCTTGCAGTTGACTCGTATTTGCTCCTGTCAGTTTTGTACATGTGGGCTATCTCTGGCACCAAAGGGTCATCCGGATTAGGGTCCGTTAGGAGGGAGCAGATGGAGAGCAAAACCTGAAAATGTAGAATACAAAAATTGTATCGCCGAGACAAAAACTAGTAAATGAGCAATGGAAGTTTACAAACAAGCATGAAAAGCAATGAAGGTACCAAAACAGGCAACATTCACCAATTCATATTGCCAATAGGCAATAGCCATGGCCAGAGCTTCCTTAGTGATAAGACTCGAACCACCAGAGAAATATTCCACGTCATAAATCAAGCACGTTTAGTTTCTTATCGTTCTACAATCTACAGCATTTATCCATTTTTTTATTTCTGCATGCATTTCACGGTGTTGAACAATTATGGTACAAGGCAAATTAAGGTCAGAACATAGAAGATAAATGACAACAATTGCATTAACAGCAGTTATTGTATTTAGAATGACAAATTTTAAGTTGCATATCTATGATGAGGAATTGAAGACCAGATAGATATGGAATCACTTGGCGACAAAATATGTCCAGGATATTGTAAACAACCATTTATATTTTATTAGTTATTAGTTATTAGACAATATTCTGTCATAATAACCTCTCTGCCAGTTTTTAAATAAGAAAAACAACTTTCTGCCACTGGAAAGTTAAATATAAAATGAATAGTCTGTAAACTATTACTCAAGCATTATATCTCGTGAGAGACATTCTGAAAATACCTTTGATACAGTAAGTGCGGGGCTCCATTGCTCCTTCAATATGTCGAGGCAAATACTCCCATTGCTATTGATATTGGGGTGAAACACCTTTGTCTTGAAAGCAACCTGTCAATCAATCCATACAATATTGCAAGTAAGTCGAAAGATGAGTTGAGTCAATCAGATAGGAAACTATTCTCAATTCAATTATCTATACAAACATAATAAATTTCAACTTTTAAGCAGAATCAGAATATAAGGGTAACAGAAAAATTTGGAACTTGTACACCAATTACAGAAAACATAGGAGCATACAACATCACATCACAAACATTGCTCCCAATAACTTTTCTAAAATGGTTTTGTTACATTCAAAGGGCAAAAGAACTGTCCTAAATGGAACTCCAGCACAAAATTTCGGGATCCGGATTCTTTGCATTCAGGAATTCCCTACATTCACTTTAATCTACGATCAGGATCTCATACAATCATTTTTGCATTAATATATTTGTCATTTTAAAAAATTAATCTACGTTCAAGATCGCATGCAGTCATTTTTTTACCGTAGAAAAATCCATTTCCCAAATTTCACCGTAGAGGATAGCATAACTCCAGCAACTGTTCACTTTCCCTTCCTCAACGTATAAACAGTTTTGGTTTCCCCATAACACACCCGAGAGGATGCAAGGCAGCCAAAAATATTGACTTAAAATCATTTATAAAGTCAACATGAATGAAAATACGAAACAGAAAACACAATAGATAGTTAAGAATACAAGTACCTTAGGTGGCTTAAATGGATAATCTGGAGGAAAATGAATGTTCACAAGAAATATTCCACCCGCATATGGACTGTCAGGAGGACCCATAAGTGTAGCTTGCCAGTGGAACATGTCTTCACCCACTGGGCCTAAGGTTTAATGTCAACCCAAACAAAAAATACAAACTTTTTGTAAACTGTATCACAGGCATCATGAACGTTCATTTCTCAAGATTTCTATTAGCAAACAAATTGGGGGAAAGAGGGGGAAAGGGGAAGGTTTATATGAGAAAAATCCAATGGCGAATATAAGATGCATGACGGATACCATTTTGAAACCCTAAAATCGATAGAAAATTACTCATCTAAAATACTCTAATCTAAGTATCAGAAACATATGTGACACAGTAAAAGTGATGATCGCTTTAAGGAACTATCAACGTTTCGTAAAGGTGTAATGAATAATTGAAAGCAACTTTACTGATTCATTCATAGAGACAAAGAAAACAGCGAGAAATTAATGGAAGGGAAGAGAAGGTTTGTTTGAGAGTACCGGCGCTGCAAGAAGTGGGAGGATCTTTCTGGAGATCCTTCAGCTCCTTCAAAATCCGCTTGGAGGCCATCGCTTCAGATTTTCGCAGCTACGGAAACGGAACTACAAATTGGTGCAGCAGGGAAAGACGCGGAGAGAGAGAGGTAACCTTTTTATATGTCTTCTGAGTTCTGCCCTTTTCTGTTTAGTATATAAAAAAAAAAAAATCTGGAAAAAAAAAATCTCTATTATTTAGTATTTTTTTTCTTTCATAAATTGACTTTCTGTTTAAAATTAATTTTTTATTATTTTTTTCACCAAGGTATCCACCGACCAATAATCAAAATCCTTTTTGAAAATATAGAGATCATTAAAGTAGGTTTTGTGTCTCTTAATAAAACGGTTTTTCGTACACGTGATAGGAACTAATTTTGTTTCTGCTACGTTGTGCAACTTTTTATTTTATTTTTTATACATATTATAAAATAATTAATTAATAAATAATTGAATTGCATTACTGTTCTTAAGTGATAACAATGTGCTCTAGTTTTATTTTTTATTGCATCTCAGAGGTGGAAGTATTTGAACGAAGGATTGAAATTTTGAAATTTTAACTATATTCTAGTAAAAAAAAAAACGGTTTTTAACCACATTTGGATTGATAAAAAAAATACTTATGAGGCAAACTAATATATATATATATATATATATAAGATTTAAATTAAGTTTTCAAATTTTCAAATTTCTCGCAACTACATCCTTCTCTTTCCCGATTCGTCCAATCCCTAAATGGAAAATCATAACTAATTTATATACAATTGTGTTATTCAGTTTCAATCCTTACTAAAAAGTGTATGAGAAGGACAGACTAATGATGATCACCGTTACGGGGGCTCCGAAGCATCTTGTCCATGCCTTTGGGGGCGTGAAAAGAGCTGAGGACGTTAGTGATGACTTTTTTTAATAGAGATGTTGGATTTCTAAACCTACCAATCATCATATCGTCATAGCATTGCGACTCCTTCGCAAACCGACAATTCAACCATCTCATCACCATCGTGGATCAGATTACGCGAACCACTTGATGCTGCGTCTTTGTCACCTAAAACTCTTTCGAGTATTCAAAGCTCAAATCTTTCGGATCTTCAAACAATGAACTCTTTTGAATCTTCAAAGCCCAAATCTTCAACATCACCCTAGAACAAGTAGTTTCGTCTAATCTTTGAGTGCAATGGTTCGTGTTCAAGGATTTAGGTTGTGGTAATGGCAACAAGGGAGAAAGGATAACGTAACGATGATTGCAGCGACAATGAGAGAGATAGATACGTGGTGGAGATATGGGGTAAGTCACATTAATCTTAGGACTTTTAACTTATTATAAGTTACCAAATCTAATTGTTGATACATTTTTCATAAAATCCAGTCGTTCATGTCAAAAGGTGCACATTATGCACGAGTTTTTGACTGGTGCATGGTAGAACAAGGCTTATGTGTAAATATGCTTTTCCAAGAAATGGAGAAGGTATGCACAAGGGAAGGACTTGTTCATGTGCAAGTATTTTAATTTTTAACACTAGTTTGACAGTTTGATTGCTGGGATTATTTATTTTAAGAAGCATTTAGATGTATCAACATAATCAAATCATAAAAAACATTTAGAGTGATTTTTTTTTTTCATTACAATTGCAGTATTCTTAAGTAACATGGAAAAAATTGTGGTCTCAGCTACTGCTCGCGAAACCAATTATGGCTAATAGTCTTATGAGCACCTGGATTTGGACCCGGATTCGCTCCAGCGGCAGGACGCTCCTGCCGCTCCTCCCAACCGTTGGATCATCCCTACACACATCCCAACACCTGCTCCCTCCCTCCAAACAACAGCCTCACCATCGGATTCCGCAGGAGCAGCACAGGAGCAGCCCTTGAGCAGGAGCGGATCCATGCTGCCTGGATTTGGGCTGATCTTGTTGAAAATTAATTATTACGTAAACTTAATTAATCGCAAATTGCTATAATGGAAACACTAAGATCACCAATATGTGTTTGATCCGCCTGGTAACGATCTCGGACTCTTTAAGCAAGTGGTCGGAGGTTCAACTCCTGACTCCTCTCCTTTGTATGGAGAAAACATGGTTCTTCGGGTTCGAATGCCATACCCGACCGGACCGAAAAAGAAGGGGGCAGCAAACCTCCTGCCAAGAGACCAAGGCCTTCATGGGCCGAAGGAGACAACTCTTAAATGTCGCATATGTCCCTCGACAGAAATTAATTGTTATTTACGATCGTGGATACTTCATACCAATAACATAATTACCCAAAAAACTAAGAATTATTAAAAATACCATAAAAGTTTCCATAAGAGTTAATAAAATCTCTACCGCAGAAAAGTACCACAAAAGTTTCCATATTTTTTAATAGTATAAAACATATATATATATCGTTTAATATTTAAAATTATACCCAAAAAAATTCCAATTTTTCCTCATAAATATAGGTTTGGAATTGGATTTATCTTGATCATAAATCCTGAGATTTTCTTTTGTTTCGGAAATCCTGCGATTTATTTTGGTATAGAACTGTGTGATTCTCAAAGTCCCTATATTTTTCTTTAGTCGGCCAAAACTTGACGGACCTTAATTTTTTAAATTATTAATAAAGAGTTGGCAATAGAACATCCTTTTTTTTTTCTCTCTTCTGGTTCTTATATTTATTAGCCGCCGTGGGCATTTTGACAGGGGTAGGCGGGTAGGGCAGCTTCAATAAATAACAATTAGGAAAAAAATGCTTCTAAATTAAAGAAATCATTTAGATAAATAATTTATTTAAATGCTTATATAAGAAGATTTTATATGAAACAAATTTCTGTTATAAGCTTCCTTTGAATTAAATTAGTTAGTGATTAATACATACTTAAAAGAAATGTTTCTAAAACAGTAAAATAGCTTATGGTCATGGTGAATATGAGCTTTCACAGAAGTCTTTTATAAAGTGCTTAAAAAGTTAATTTTGCAAAATAAGTTAAAAAACCTTTAGGGGTTAATAAAATTACTTTTTTAATCTTACCCAAATACTATTTCTTTTACGTAAAAGCACTTATACCAGTAAAATAAGTTTTAATAAACTTTGTTATATTTTCCAAATGAATGTAAACAAAGGTATGTACATTATGTGTGGTTTATGAGAGAAAGTGAGAAGAGAGACAGAGACGAATTTTTTTTTTTTTTAAGTAAGCAAAAAGGTATTAAATAGAGTATCAAGGATACTCAACTCAAATACAAGGATGAAACCGCAAGTGGGAAAAAAAAGGTGAGATGAGAAAAAATTTAATTAATATATAGAGAAAACTTGATATTCATACTATTCATAGCTACTTCAGTTATATGCCTTGAGGGAATATTTCAATCTACGGCCATTAACTTTGATTTGACTTATGAGGTCCCCTCTTATTTACAAGCTTAATTATCACTTTTACGTTACAAGATTTGCAGACAACTACCACATACTCAGAAAGAATGGTTTGTGGTTTATTCTTCTTTGTATTTGCTTGTGCATATAAAAGTGAGCTGAGTTGAGAATTGAGATCAAGTAGAAGGGACAACAGAGAGTTCCAAGCGTCCTGTCCATTCTTCACCAGGCTTCAAGGTGATTGGTTTTTCAATTGCTGCACCATCAACACACAGCATCTGCTTGTACTCTTCATCTCCCAAATCCACCATGGACTTGGTTTTTCTCTCCCACGGGTTCCACACAACTATGCAATACCAATAAGTTGATGCATGTGGGCGGTTAGTTATAGTTATGTCAGTCGGGATGAAGATCTATTATCACTCACATTTTCTGTATCACACCCTGTTTCCACCAATAACATCTTGTCACATCAATATTCACCAATATATGAAATTTTGACTGATGTGACAAAATGATGTTGGTTTAGAGACAGTGTGATAGAAAATGAGACAGCAGATCTCCATCCAGTCACGAAATGACAGAGTTTGATTTTGAGGTGCAAAGTGTTGCCTACAAAGAACCTTACCCACATCAGGAAGTCCTTCCTTTCGTATGACAAATGTTCGTTTCCTTTCGTGATCTAGAACAGCCACCACATTGCAAGAATCAATATACACCCGATCCACCTATAATAAATCACAGGGAAAATCAAATCTTAGCAATTATGCTGATTTGAGTAACTCGAACTTGATAACAACAGAATACTCAGGGATTGACTTGAAGGAACATCATGAGTTGTCTAACCTCTGACTCAAATGTCAAAGCATCTCCTTGTTCTGTGAACCGTTCTTTCTGGCATAGGTTGTCCAGGTAGTCAAGAGTTTCCAACCCTTCTACCCTCACTTCACTATCAATAATCATCACAGGTTATGGTTATTAGAATATTATTACAACACATTAAAAATGACCACAAGGACATACCAAAATCCATCTTATCTTGAAACTGCAGACAGACCTGATATCAGAGATGCAGAAATATGTATGATACGCAAAGGAGAAACTGAAAGGCTTGCTATTAACATTCCTGACTCGAGATATCATAGTTAGACAGCCATCTGCTGCTAAAGACACCCTTAGGCGAAACTCGAAACTGAATGAAATAATTAAAAACAGTATAAAAAAATATTCCCATTCAGCAATATTTTTATAGAGGATAAAAGGGTAATTAAGGCCGTACCTATGTGGCCATATCTTCATATCATCTTCGGATGGTTTGAGCAGCAAGTCAATATAGGATTTTCCATTGGAATCAGTGGGAAGCGGTGGAGGATTTTGATCTATAACCCAGGTCTTGTTCCTGGCAAATCCATGTTGCTCCAGTGATCCACGGTTTCCAAACTGGAAAAATTACATGAACCCCACTTGTTATCTATCTAGTCTAGCCATCTGTATATATTCATGTAATTTCTGTATATTATCTAACATTAAAAAGTCATACCTGTGGAAAACATATTGGAATTCCTCCTCGTACTGCTTTGGGAGGATTAAAGATTGCCTGAATGGAAATACGAAATTGTCAATTAGAACAATTCACTAGCTCAATTAAAGATATATTAAAAATTGTTCTGAAATGACAGACACAAAACCCCATGCATTTACCTTATTACTAGTGAACAGCAACTCCTCACCAGTTTCTGTTTTCCATGAAAGAACCTGGCCTCCGTGCAAGCTAACCTGGAGAGATGTCACAGTCAAATTTGCTCTCAACTCAATTTCAAGGGGTTGGTTGTTAAAAAGAGTTAAATAAAAGAATCTGACCCTTGCTGAAGCTCCTCGCTGGTTTCGAAGAACGACTTGGTCTGTTCCATTCCTGTCCTTGGTAACTTCAACTGCTGCTCTTTTATCACCACTTTCTGCACCAGAATGATTCATCTCCAAAATTCACACTGAAGAGGATATCAATTCAGGAAACAAAAACTGTATCTCTCTCTCTCTCTTCCTAAGTTGAACTGATTCTCTAGACGTTAAGAATATCTCATCAAGTTTGAGAGGATTGGTTCAGCAGTCACGGAAGCAGGTGAAAAATCATGAGCTTCCCATGACAAGTACTTGACTTGTGACAAACCAAGCTTCTTTCGTGAAAATTGAAAACAAAAGGCCAACAACTACCTTAAATACATACAGATCTAGAAACAAGGATTGTAACTGTTGTCCAATCGCTTCCTTGCTTTCAAATAAATTAAGACCACCTTGTTGTATACAGAGCGAGAGAAGGCTAACCAAATTCAATTCTAATAGTTACCAACACAAAAGAGTAATAATAAATTTATAGTAGTTCGGCTATGTGTAACAGGGAAAAACAAATTGAGGTTCCTACATTAAAAGGAAGAAACGCCCGGGTCGAAAGTCAAAACTCAACACCAACTTTTATTTTTGTCTACTTTATTTATGGAGTTGGGTTGGGGAGACACCATGCCCCTGTCGTATTAATAAGGACGGATTTTGTTGAATTAATGAGATGGATTTAGTTATCTGAAAGAAAAAAATCATAAACATTATGCTCAGACCAAATCTATGATTATGGTGATGGCTAGTTTCAAATTTGGCTAACAAATATTTTATAAGCCAAAAGATTATTTGTTTGAAACTAGGGACGCAGGGTTAGTATTGCCGTGTCTAAGTTGAAGGGTTTCGGTTTCAAGTTTCAACGCCAGATGTGGACTCTAACAGACTAACATGAAAGGGGACTGCAAAACCGGAATTAACGACCAAGTTAGAGTATGTGTATGTCCTTTCAATCAAAACCTCGGGAGTGCCACTCGTGAGGGGCCTACGGCCTGGCCTATTTAAGGCCTAGCATGACCTAGCCTATTTAGTAAAAAGGTTAGGTCAAGGCTTTTTAAAAAGCCTATATAGCTAAAGAGGTTAGGCCTAAGGTTTTAAAAAAAGCCTAATAGGCCTATCAGGCCGGCCTATTTAATATATACACACATAAATATATATAATATTAAAATACTATAATATATTATTTATATTATAATATTTGAAAGTAAAGGCCTATTGGCCATGTAGTGGCCTACTTGCCTATTTATTTTTGAACATCTGGTGACATATTTATTAGTATAGGTCTACCTACATCTTTATCATTAGAGGCCTACGAGCCTATTTACAAGTGAAATCATATGACCTATCTAGAGGTGGAGACATATTTAAAGGTCTTGTTGATAAGTATGCTTTTAAGTAGGCTTTCAGGCCAGGCCAGGTTTTAAAGTAGGCCAGGCTCAGGCCTTAAAAATTGGCCTATATCTGGCCTCAGGCCAGGATTAGGCCTCGAGATTGGAACGCAGGGCGAGCTCAAGCTTGTCAGGGTCTAGCTTGGCCTACCCTATTCCCACCCCTACCCAAGAGTTTAGACATGAAGTCGTGAACCACATTAAAACTTCAGATGGCTTCGAGGGAAAGTTGGTGGACTTGGAACATGCAAGTCAAAGGTTAGAAGGGCGTTCAGATGCAATTCAAATTAAAAAGTTACTAACAAATGGATTAAAAAAAATCGAAAATCGATTATGTTTTGGCTTAAAAAAAAATCGAAAATCGATTATGTTTTGGCAAGGGATTCGGAGGCTGGCTTTTGAGTTGGGATCTGCTGGTGGCTCTCACGAAGAAGAGGGAATATGCCTCGAGAAAGCTAGTCAAATAGACAACGTGTATGAATAATGTATGGAGAAGATGATCCTATATGAGGACTAGGCCTATTATATATAGAGCAAGAGTGATTATGAATGTCATTAATGAGGGCGGTTATAAAGTAATTTGTGTTACTTGAATGACATTGTCTATTAATGGCACAGGATTCCCGACCTCTGGTCTCTTCTCACTTATCTGATATTCGGGACTTCGGAGTGGTCTCGATCCTAATATTGCGTTGTCAGATGAGCCTTGGCTAAGGTCCAATTGATGTAGTAACACAAGTCCTCCAAGCTTCGAGTTGTTATTCAGCGGAAGAGCTTTAAGGAAAAGTGGGCTTGAGCAGAGGTTCAATTTATGTAGAAACATATTAGAATTGAAATTGATTTTGCTGAAATTTTAAAATTTCGAATTTACTTTTTTATGTTATTATTGTATGGTTTTTTCTTTTCTATTTTAACTTGTTTGTTTGATAAGATATTATGGCATGTGAAGTTCAAGTCATTGTTTAAAATCAATGATTGTATAACTTCATTTCAAGTTTGGATTATGAATAATATTTTTGTTGTTACTTTTTCTGTCATTTAAGCTTACAATTTAATTGTTTTGTTGATCAAAAACCAAATCATCAAAAATTAAAATTAATTTCAATTGATTCAATTTGAAAATAGGAATCAATTTAATTGATTCCGAAATATAGATAATATCGCATGATCTTTTCCTTTAAGATGGATGCAATCCATCCCACGAATGCCTAGTTGACAGGCCTGATAGTGCTAGGAGGAAGGATATCGGTATAGAAAACCCGCAATCTGTCTTCTGTAATCATGCAGTAAAAAGGACAAAACATGGGCTGGTGAGTGTGATAACTGATAAAGACCCTTGGTTTTATTATTGGAACTAAAATGAAGGGAAATCATTTTTCAGTTTATGAAAATTATTAAATAAATATGAAAAGAGAGGGACGTTGCGAACTTTAACCGGGCACAATGCGGGTTTGGAGTTAAAGAGGAGAGCTAAGCTTTGGGGGGTGGTAGGCAGGGGGTGACCGGGGCCCGGGGGGGACCTTATCCTTCAGAAAAGCCGGTGCCGTTAGCTGGGCCAACGTGCATGAACGTGACCCGAGTTCCAAAAAAAATAATAATAACGAAAGAAAGAAAGGAAAAGCAAAAATTTTTCAATTCATGAATAATAACGCAGCAATATCCATTAACAAATCATATATCGAAAAGACAGCCAGCAGTGCGCTATTTTAAAGAAAATTGAATCATTATTAGAGTAATATATTAATCCAATTAAAATATAACATTTGACATAGAAGTTTAATATATTTTCTTAATTTATATTGAATTTTATGATAAAATTTAAACAATTAGATATATTCTCTTAGTTCGAGAGTAACTAATAATTTTTCCATTCTGAATGGAAAAGTAGAAGCAAAATTGAGGTTCAAACTTCATAAAATAATTTATAGCCTAATAAGACATCGCAAGGTTGGTTTCAGTTAGAACGTGGGAGATCGTAACTTAATGCTTAGTAATCTTTCTCTATCTTTGGGCTGGAGTGCAATAATACTGACCCTTTCAGATAGGTGGATTCTAGCATGAAACTAGTTGTTTATGGGTATACCAGTATATCCCGAATTTTTCTCATCATGAATGATTTTAAGCCCTTGGATATAATACTATAATAATGACTGGTCTGGATTAATTGATCCAAAAAAATAAAAAATTTTTAAAAAGACCATTTTGCCCTTCACCCCACCTCCCTCTCCTAACTTCGTCGGGCTGTCGTGACCATCACCATCCACCACCCAGATCTGGCTGAAATTTTCAGACGCATGCCTCAAACATTTCATCATCATTAACAATCATCCAGAAAATCTTAGATTATCCATCATGGCATAAGACCATCATTAGCCACCAGGAAGAATATCAAATTCATCACACCAAAAAGAAGATAACTTTAACATTTCAAAACAAAAGGGTATGTAAGGATGCAATTAGAATCAACCCCAGATTTTAAATAAAAAAAAAACGAATCTTGCAACAGAAATTTCATCAAGCAATTCTCCCACGGCAAGGAAACTGCCACCGCCACCATCCAACATTCCTTCAGTCGTCAGTCACACTCGCACTCTTACCGTCGTCTCTGGCTCCGGTTCGTCTGAGCGGCGACCATCATGAAAGGACTACGACCATCGCGGACCGAGTCAGTGATTCGCTGCAGATCTCTTCGACGCTGGCGACGGGAGCGTGGCCTTGCCACGCATCACTGTTCCAGTTCGATTTCGCCTTCTTGCTGCACCTTAGGTTCAGTCTTCCTTCACCTTGTTGAGCCGATCGTTCTTCAGAGCGTTGAGCCAAGGCCAGGCAGTTCTCGCAGGAGCTCAAGGCGGAGCTACGGCGGTTCTCGTGGAGCCATAGCAGCGCATCGTGGAACAGAACTGGAGGTGAACTTTGTTGTGGCGGAGGTTGTGGCGAGTCTTGGTGGTGGTGGGGGTGGTGTTGGGGTGGGATGAAGAAGATGACAGCCACAGGTGGTGGTGGTGGGGTAGATAAGAAAGATGATAGATGGGGGTGGGATAAGGGTAAAAATGACTTTTCATATGTGAAATTAGTGCCTCACTGGTATACCAATAAAGAAGGGTCTTCATGCTAGAATTCACCTTTCAGATACGCAAATCAAATGTCCTCTAAAACTTTTTGAGGAACTTCCCGGAAGTTGCTTCCAACAACCTCCGACATTAACCAGAATACTTCCAAGATGATGTAACACAATAAATTCCAAGTTCCAGCTGAAATTTAGGACGGAAGTAACTTTTTTTTCACCCCATATCAAGGACTGTCAATAAAGTCACTGCAAGAGATTCTAGGTTCTAGCCTTACAAAAAGTGAGTACATATACATAAAAATAATGATATAAAAATATTATATCCATTTTTATCATCATTGAATCATGAATGCAGGTTTCTACAGTCAGTTAGACCATAGAGAATCCTGGTTTCCATACCAACGTCAGCAGTTATAAACGTTATATCCTACTCATGTTTTTTTTACCAAGTTATTATAAATAATATATTAGACCCTGATTTGTACCTAAGTTATGCCCCCCCAAAAAAAAAAAATTTAAAGTAGAACCTACTAATTTAACAAAGATTTCAAATTGTGCACACATATTCTTATCCATAAGCAAAGGCATCAAATAAGCACACCAAGTATCCGGAAAATGTTTCAGCAAAAAAAACAAAAAAATCGTGTATCAGAAAATGGAGAATTCGGAACCTAGTCCATTCATAAAATTTGTCACCCACCAGGAAGGAAAACAATATCAGAAATGATACTTGCATTTAAATAAAGTGTGACAAAATAAAAGGGTGATTTTACGCCTTTTGGTTTTAGCATTGATTTTATAAAATATAAAAAGCAATAGATGTAACTGAATCTTCAGGATGTAAAATTGCATGTAAATAAAGTGTGGATAAAAGAAAGTCCTAAAGGTTAAAACTATCATAAATAGAATTTTCATCAAATTCTCAAAAGGTTCCAGGAACATATAAAATGCCTCTGTAAAGGAACGTATCACTTCTTTAAATGACATATTACATGTTCCATGTTATTAAAAGAAAAAGAATATATGAAATAAGCAAAAGGGGTATGAATGCATATTTAATCTAGGAATGATCAATGTACAATCAAGAGCGAGCTCAACATGGACATCTCAACTCTAATAATAGAAATGTTTTCTATATTTAAGATACTATGAGAATCTCATTCATAAAGTAAAAAAAAAAAAAAACTCATTCTTTATCCCATAGGGTCAAAAAATTTGTAGTTTAACAAGGATGGGCTATATCTATTTACATTATCAAATGGGCAATGATCAGTTTCTCAAAATCAAACTAGCTTGATGCCAATTTCTCAATACCTTTGAACAAACCTGAGGAGCATGTTCATAAATATTTATGGTCACAGAGCTCCTAACTAACAGCTCCCCAACTTCAAGTAGAAGAATCAACTTTTGGCTGAAAATTGTCAGAATGGAAAATCACCTGAAGCAGAAATGATGGTGGAGGAAGTAATAGGTTTCAGTTTGCTATGCATCCTTTGTATGCCACCAAATTTGTCAATGTAAAGTCATCATACTGCTGCACATATTGCCCCTGAAAAATGGGAAGAAAATAATATATAACACTGAATTGATTCATTTCAATGGAATTGCGGAAATGGCTAAATCAATCATCTTTTATGTGCGTGCGTATGCTAAATCTCTTTTTCGTAAAAAGCAAAAGAAAATAGATACCTTATATGTGGAACATAACCCATTTCCAGCCTAAACATGATAAAGCCTAGGATGAAGATTGAAGAATAATATACTTTGATAGTCAGTTAATGCACATCCAATATCATTTGTTAGTACGATCCTGTTAGCTTGTCTAATTTTTTTTATCTGGCTGTCAAAGACCCAAAGAAAGAGACAAGAAAAACACTGGGACCGCTCGATCAAACAGTGTTCCAGTAATATCAGCAGCAAAAATAGACTGAAATAAAAGGAGCACGTGTGTTTGTACAAAAAGAAAAAAGAAAACAGAGGAGGCATGTGATGGAAGGTCTGTAAGCCTTTTGCACATGAATGGCCATGTCTGGCTATTGCATTTGGTAATGAGTTTGCTTCGTGAAACACATGGGACTATTGAATGTGCTCGCTCTGTCTAAGCAAGGTGTCAATATCATGGAGGATAATCGTGCATGGGTGGATGTACTGCACCAGCTGTGTCCAAGAGCACAAGTACACAACTGAAATTAGGATCAAGGACAAAATGAGTGAGGCCTAAACTCTGAGCCAACTAGAGATCACGGAGGATGTCCTAAAGTTCAGCATGCTTACAAGCCCCCAAATTGCAAAAGGAGCTTTGGACGAATCTGCTCACCGTTAACCCGCTACTAGTGGCTTAAGTGCTTGTGTAGTTGTGTTTTACATAAACATTCCCAAAAAAGGTGATAATACAGGGTTGTTTCAGTCTAATACAACTTGGCCAATGTGTGTAATATTTATATGCAGTCATTCTTTTGCCATACCATAATTATTGATTGGAAAAGGTCCTAATTCCTAACTATAAATTGCAAACAAGTGTCTGTGTGTGTAAGAGAGGGTAGACAGAAGGAGACCTGGGGACCAAGAGGAGCAGCAAAACTTCCTTTCATCAATGTGCATCACATCGAGCCCAATAAACCATGATCCAGTGCTTACATCATCATGTGCATATGTACGAAGAAAAAATCTGCAAAGAGAACATTTCATCTTGATCCCATATTCTGAGACAATTATTTCAACCATTTTTATACAAACAAAAAAATATACCTGTTTATTGAAATAAACTGAGCCAATGCTTTCGAAATAACATAGACCTCGCCTGAAGCATGTCGAAAGTATCTGTGTCAAACAAGCATGTGTCAACAGAGAAAGGCCATTCTGAGTCTTGGAATAAAAAGGAGAGAGAGAGAGAGAAGAAACAATTTCTGGATCTAGCACCATGATTTAGACAAGGCAGTTTTATATTTAGGAAAATTAATCAAAGAAAATATAGCTCAATTTATCTGTGCCATATGATGTTAGAGTGTTGTTTATTACTTATGGACACATCATTTCATTAGAAATTGTCGTTGCATGACTTTTATACAGCAACATTTATATAATCCAGCCTCCCACAAACCGGTTTATTTATCATACCCAAATTCTACTGCTGTATAAGCTCATCAAGGAATTCAAATAATGGGAATGAATCATCTTCTGTTAAGGTATCTGTAGAGTGTGGATGTTTTTCTACAAAAGTGATAACATCATACTAAAACTACGTTGAAATTATTCTTGAATCAAGCCATACCAATGGTAACATCCTATAAATGAAAACTTAGCTTTATTATCCCTAATCCATCATTAAACAATTAAGAAAACAATTAAGCCTGCATTACTCACGACTTTCCATCGCCAAATTTCCACCAGTCTGGTTCATGCCATTTATGTGTCCTATAAGATTCAGACAAAATGTTAAAAGGGAAGAAATTCTAATACCATAACGAACTAATCTTATATGGACCAATGAAACATTTTGACAAGACTCACGGCTCAGAGAAAACTTCGCCTGATTTCATACAGCCAATATAAACACGGGGTTTATCCAAATGAGAAGCTAGCACTCCTCCAAGGGCATCTGTAACAGAAATTTAAGTCAAACAATCAATGACACAGCAAAGAACCTTTAAGTTCCAGCAAAAATTGCAGCAGCAAACAATAATAATGTTCAGAAAGTTAAGCTTAATAGCATAACCCTCCTTGCAAATTAAATTACTTCTAAATCGGCTCATCTAAAGATTATTTAGTTAGTTAGATCACAATAGTACAGATTTCATTTTCCAGTCTCCTTTAAACACCTGGTGTAAATTTGAAGAAACTCTAGGTCAAAAGTTAAATAAATAAGTTATTTACAGTGGGTTTTTCGTAGTCATCTTGCTGGACAGGTGGGCCAGCATCTTGCATTAGCAAGGACCAAGTGTATTGAATTAGAGCAAGATAGGTATGGTGCTTGGGATGGTAAACTTGAACAGAAAAATTTGCACCCTGGCTATTATCCTTAGCATTAAGCCTAGCACGAGCTTGATCCAACAATCCAACAAATGGTATAAAAGCCAAGATCACATCTTCGATTCCTTG
The DNA here is from genome assembly GCA_035048595.1 of Echinosophora koreensis. NCBI lineage: Eukaryota > Viridiplantae > Streptophyta > Magnoliopsida > Fabales > Fabaceae > Echinosophora > Echinosophora koreensis. The sequence continues at coordinate 13,232,384 of JAPCYP010000003.1, read as the reverse complement.
AAAATAAACCAGAACCGAGGGAGGTAACTGTAGGGTGGGGGACTGATTTGGTGCTTAGACTGGCAAACTTGAGTAGAAAAAGTTATGTCTTGGCTATCAGCATTCAGAAAACTTTTAGCCTATTGGTAAGAGCTAGATCCTACACATTTAACATATTCATTCAAATTGCAGCTATAAAACAGGATTTCTCTGGATCTTCCTTGACTTGGAAAGTCACGTCATTTATAAAGTAGCACTATTTCTGATTCAAACACTATCAATTAAATAACCAGAAATTTAATCTCATAACTATTCACTCTTCTCTTTTACCTCGTGTCCCCGTTAATCCCTCGAAGTCAGATATAATTTTGTCCCACAAATGGTGTCATTTTCTAGAATCTGAAACTCTCTTAAGAATCTCAGGGAGAAAATTGTCCATCTAAAGTTGCCTATGCATAATGAACATGTTGTACAACAAATCATACTATTTCACTGAATCAACATCTAGAACTAGAGAAGTACTCATGGCGTTTGAATTCACTAAGCAAGGAATTCTGTTATTAAGTGTTGAGCCCTACCACAGAGCTAATCTTAGTGACACTTGATCCAATTGGCAATTGGCCAATGCCATCATGTATGAATCTAGACAGTTTTCTGGGACTTCAATAAAATTATTATTAAACTTTGGGAAGTCGTCTGTCAAGAAACTTCAGCTCATCAGCAAATTTTCAGTACCAATAATTTCCCTGATACAAGAGCAGCAACCATAACAGAATTGCACGATGAGCAAGGACATGTGGCACTCAATCCGGATGATATGGCAGCTGGAGTGTGTATGGTGAGGCGTAGTTCATGCGAGAAAAAGAAAACATGGAAGCTGAGGGCAAACAAAAAGGAGCAAAATGAGTGATATATAAGGAGAGTCAATACAAAAGAAAGGGTGTGGCATATTTGTTAGCATCTTCCCCTTCCTCTGCTCTCATTCTTCTCTGGCCAAACTTCCACTCTGAGTTTGGAACATTCTCTTGAAATCTTTCTTCTTCTCATCCTATGGAGTCCCGGCTCCCTCAGATGAGTCACCAGATAATTCTATGTAATCCCAGGTTTTCTAAGTAAATAATACATAAATTAGATATTCCATTCTGTTCGCTTACTGTGTTTATTATTTGTCTGCAGAATCATAATATTCCATTGTTTATTTCATGAATGGTATTTTCTTGAGTCCTTCAGAAGTTTTACTGCAAACTCTGGAATATTAAGTATGATTTCTTCGAATTAAAAAAAAAAAAACTTTTTTTCTGGCAGAAATAAACCTTATGTAGAGATGATTATATTTTTCATCACCAAACAGAAGTAAGGACCACATACCAATATTAACATAGACATCGTCATTGACCTTAACATAAAATTCAGCATCCCAGTTGTCCACTGCATAAATGAAGAACGCTTTTATCTTTTCTGATTTCTCTTCAGGTGCCTCCACTTGACTATCCTGTGGAGTAAATAATAAAGCTAATGACATCATGAAATATGCTTGCTGCATAAATTAAATAAGAAAAACACTAAATCATACGAATTTTTTAGTTAAATGACACACGAAAACAGAATCACGCAGTAAATTGTTTGCGTTGTACCAGGTAGTTAATTGGAACTTTAAAATATTCTAACTGGCCCCCATGCATCCCATCTTTCATGAAATTTTCATCAATAACTAATTCACACTTAATAGTATCACTGATTAAATAATATGTAAACAACTTCATGCCTTGCATCCAAATATCAATCAAGAGTCAATCACCACATCAAGCTCAATAGTCCACAAACAATGGGCAAGAACAAACGTTTGCCAAAAATGCACTATTCAACAAACCCCAAGATTTTTTTTACAAAGCAAAATATTTTAACACATGTATCAGGCCTGCACATTCAATGACAGTCCATATTGTCACGATGGAAAAATTATTCTTATATCTTTACTTCCCATCAAATATTGTTCACATGAAACTATTATTACAATTACAATATTCAACATACAAGAATGATGAAGTCGTGGTTCTGACTGCTTTCTGTTTCAATTTCTTTGTCCAAACTGTCTCCACGATTTGCACTGCATAGAAGGAAATGCAAGTTGAATCAAAAAGTAAAAAACCAATCATTTGCTAAATTTGATTTCGAACCACATAACTATACCTTGTTCCTATAACAAACCGGACAATAATGCCTTTTTGATCAGCTAGCTTTTTCGTAGTTGTACCTGCAAATAAGGCCTCCATGAGTTCTAATAAGACTTTTACAGGCTGCAGCAAGAAGATAAAAGATTGAAAAATAGAAGCTATATTTATAGTAGAGTTTTTCAAAGAAGGAATTATGAACGTGATTGTTTGAACATACAACTACCCATATTGACACATATAAACCAAAATAAGTTATAAAACCACAGAAATAGGTAACAAAGGTTGTTAGTGAATAGTGGACTGCTTGAAACTGAGAAGCAAACTTTTACATTTTATTAAACCTCAAGTAATACAACAGTTTGTACAACAGGTAGATTTCTCATGAATCTAAAGAAAAACTTGCTGCAAAACAAATGGATGAAAAGCCTCTACAACCATTCTAAAATTTTCATCTTCTCTTCTCTGACAGCATGTGGCCCATTCCTAGTGAGTGTCTTTCCGCAACATTTGGCTGTCAAAATTTCCGAGTTCTTACTTCACAAGGAATGCATCCTAGGCCCCACCATTGGTCATATTTAATTCAGATACAATGTTGGAAATTATAAAACTGATGACAATAAAAGAACACCTGACAGTCATATGATTATTTAGCAGTACCTAATAATTACAGTAGTCAGAAACCAAATTGCAAAGTTTAAGCCTACCCTGAAACTATTATCAGGCATTCCACTGAATAAAAAAGATTGAGAAGGCTAATATGCATTGGTATTGCAAGAGGAAACCAAACCAATGAAAAAGGTACCTGTTGGCATCCATGCTTTACGGATTGCATCTCGGTTCTTTTTTCGGCCAAAGGTTGTCATTATTCCTATAACTGAAAGTACCTTCTTTGTAGGATGCTTCCCATCATTTCCTGACAAACGCTTTGGAACAAAACCTTCCTGTCTAGCTGCAGCTAGTTCAGTCTCAAGGGCAGACAACTTCTTCTGTTGTTCCCTGAAAATATGATGTTATCATACCAATAGCCTCGGGTAAAGGTCATTCACAACCAGATTTGAATCCATGAATTAAAATGACATTGACTAGGCTAAAGCCACAAAAAATACCTGCAAGCTATAATTTTCAGTGTATCGTCAACAGAAATCGCAGATTGACCCTGAAATTGGAAGAACTATACAGCTTCATTGATATCCTACTAAAAATTAAAACACACACACACACACACACCAGCAATTGGACTCACATACAAAATTTCAGTCAACAGTAACAGAGAATACCTATGTCAAAACACATTCAATATGCAATGTATGACATGACTACTTCAATTAATAAAACCAACATTGTACCTGACCGGTTCTCTTTTCGAGCTCTTCGATTAAATATACCCTACTTTCCGCGTCCTGCCATAACCTGCGAATGACACAACATATGCAAAACTCAGAAACATAACCGATATTTTAAAGATGAAGAAGAACAAAAATTTATGAAAATAATAATAACTGACCTGCCGGCAACGTAAATAGTAGCCATGGTAGCAACCATGGCGAGCATGAGAGCAGAAACTCGAGATCCAAATGAAGAGTGACCAGATAGCCGGTTTTGCGATCCCCGGCTACGCATGTCTTATTGGATAAAAGTGTCAGAAAATCGTTCTCGCCCAACTCCACTACTTCTCAGATCCAAGAGGGAGGTTGAGAGTTCTATGGAGCTGTGGATTATGGTTTGGATTTAGAGACAAAAAGAGTAAATCGATGTTTACGAAACGAAGTCTGTTTGGTTGGGACTTGACGTTTCGAGTTTGAATTATGAAGACGACGTTATAACCGATTTTTTTTAAGGTTCGTGTATCTATTTTTTTGGGTTTCAGAGGTATCAGAAAACTATGATGAAGAACCTCTTTCAAGGGTATATAAGAATGAAATCAATGCCAGTTGCGAGGGAAAAACATTAAATCAGAATGAAAAATATTGAAGAAGTTCACGATGATTTCGACTACTATCTCACTAGCTTCGGATGGGATTTATGCAGGAACCTTCCTTTTCGAAAGAATGGTTAAAAAAATTTTTCCTATATATTTTTACTAGTACAGTGACCTGTGGGTAAATCTTATTTTACAGGCTAAACCCTAATTTTAGTCCTTTATCTTTATTTTAGTTTTCATTTTGGTCATTTATTCTTTTTTTTTTTAGTATTTTGGTCCATTATCTTTCAACCGTTAGCCTATTTTGGTCCCCTATCTTTCAACCGTTAGCCTATTTTGGTCCCTGTCGTCAATCCGCCGTCATCCGTCGTCGGAAACCGCCGCGGCCAGTCGTCGGAACCACCATTGTTGCCTGAATCTAGGTTTTAGAGAGAGAAAATCCCGTTTTTCTCTCTCTCTCCCTCATTCTTCCTTCTCCCTCATTCTTCCTTCTCCCTCCTTCCTCCCCTTCCTTCTTCCTCCTTCCTCTCTATTCTTTCCGTTTTGGTCCCTTTTTCCTCGCCGTTGTCACTGTTTTGATTGGAAAAAAAGCCGCTGGCGGCACGATTGACGGCGAGCTCGAGTGGTGGTGGCGGTTTAGGGAGGTGGTGGTGGAGGAAGAAAGAAGAAGGAGGAAAAAAGAAGAAAAGAGAGAGAAAAACGAGACTTTCTCTCTCTAAAACGCAGTTTCCGGCGGCGGTTTCCTGCGACAGTGGCGGTTTCCGGCGAGTCACGGCGGATACCTAACGCCGTTAGTGGAAAACTGACGAAAAGGACCAAAATGAAAACTAATAAAAAGATAAGGGACCAAAACGCCAAAAAAAAAAGATAAATGGACCAAAATGAAAACTAAAATAAAGATAAGGGACCAAAATAGGGATTTAGCCTATTTTATAACATTCCTATAAAATATTTTATATTTTCAGTATATAAGACTTTTTCAATAACAGAGTTTCTTCTCGCTACGGATTCATCCATACAAATAAGACAATTATGCATCCCCAACATAAAAAATTCATCCATACAAATAAGATAATTATTTTATTTGGATTGATTTTAATATTCAAACCCAATATTAAACTGGATAAAATGATTCCAAATTTTATTAGCAAAATAATCAAAATATAAATGTTCTGACTAGGCGAAACAAATATAATATAATCTATAATATATGTAAGAGCATCCTAGTTCATGTGTAAAAAATGTTTGCTTTTCTCAATGTCATGAGGGTCACGAATGTGACTTTATAGCCTTTGGGAAAGCTTAGATGATGTGATTCTGTTGTCTCAAGTGGGTTCCATTTTGTTAACGGAATTTGTGGATATGATCATTTTATTTAATTGCATCACTCGCTGCGGATGCTTCCTACATGTGCTCATTTCTTCTAAAGGGTGCGTTTGATTGCATTAAAGTACAGGACAAGGAGAACAATACAGGACAAATGCCCGAGTCACAGCACAACTATTTGTCTTGTATACTGTTTGATGGATAATGGACAGCACAAGTAAAACATTAACAAATTTACTAAAATACCCTTTATATATATATAAAATATTATATAATATATAATACTATATATTTTAATATGCATACTATATTATATAATATATATATATATATATATATATAAGTATTAAATAATTTATAACATTATATTAAAAAAAATATAATATATATAATATATTAAATAAGTAGTATATATATAATATTATGTTATATCTATATATATATATATATGTGTGTGTGTGTGTGTGTGTGTGATATGATGGGGTGGGGTGGGTATATTTTTTACGGTTGAATCATGTAGTGTGTACTTGTGGGATGGGACTCTGCCAATTACTTGTATGCAACGTGAAGAAGGGAGTGGGTAGTGGGAAGACGTGCGTGCCGGAAAGAAAAGAGAGGGAGGGTAGTTTTGAGATTTTATGTATTGTGCATGGGACAACTTTTTGTCCTTGGATTAAGTGGGTAACAATTTTTCACGATTTTGTGCTGTCCCTGCCTTATGTTTTGTGCTGTCCCACAACCAATTTTACAATCAAACATGAAACAAATTGTTTTGTGCTGTGTTGTCCCTCATTTTATAGCAAATCAAACGGACCCAAAAGGTTATATCTTCTTCACGGGTCTATGTCTCTCTTTGGGTTGAACCCGGGCGAAGAGATCGAACCAAAAAACTCGGTTGAAAGAGCTCGACCCAAACGTTCGTGGATCCTAGGGCTCATGGGTCGCGAGATCATCAAATACTATAGTCGTCGAGTCTTGATGTTATTGGATATCATTCAACTTCTTCAAGAATAACAAATTTAAACAATAGTAAAAGATATCAACAACAAATCATTTAACATCAAAACTCATGAACAATACAACCATTCCAAACAATGAGATCTTAATCTTAATATGTATATAATTATATAATAAAATTATAATTTGATACAATGTATAAGTTTTTCTTTGTTACATATAATATACATGATTTAATTTGTATATATTGTCAATGTAGTGTTTTTTTTTTATACTGTCAATCAATCATATATTATCACATTATTAAAAATATTTGACTCTTATCAAAAATATCTTAAAATTAATACATATGATGAATTATGATCGAATGATAGTTAAAAATAACTTGTCCAGTAATAATGTATCAAAATATAGGTAACGTGTTATAAATTTAAAATATTTGATTTCTTAACATTTAGTATTTAAAAATTCTATGCAAAAAATTCTAAAGTTTATATATTAGTCTGAGAATTGTCAGTGTAAAGTTTTTTTCCATTGTCAACCAATCACAATTCATGGTATGAATGACTTTTAAGGTGATTTGGATAAGAATCAAATATTTTCAATGACGTGGTGATTTATTATTGGTTGACAGTGTAAAAAACCTTTACACTAATGGTGTATACCAATCAAACTCTTACTCTAAGAGTTTAATTGGTATACACTGTAAGTGTAAAGTTTTTTTACACTGTGAACCAATCACAATTCATGGTATGAATGACTTTTAAGGTGATTTGGATAAGAATCAAAGATTTTCAATGACGTGACCATTTATTATTGGTTGGTAATGCATTAAAAACCTTTACACTGACAATATATTCCAATTAAACTCTTAGTTTAAGAGTTTAATTGGTATACACTGTAAGTGTAAAGTTTTTTAACACTGTCAACCAATCACAATTCATGGTATGAATGACCTTTTAAGGATTTGGACAAGAATCAAAGATTTTCAATGATGTGACGATTTATTATTGGTTGCCAGTGTAATAAAACCTTTTCACTGACAGTGTATACCAATTAAACTCTTAGTCTAAGAGTTTAATTAGCATAATCTGACAGTATAAACATTTTTACATTGTCAACCAATCACAATTCATAGTATGAATGACTTTAAGGTGATTTGGATAAGAATCAAAGATTTTCAATGACGTAACGATATATTATTGGTTGACACTGTAAAAAAATCTTTACACTGACGGTGTATACCAATTAAACTCTTAGTCTAAAAGTTTAATTGGCATACACTGTCAATATAAAGTTTTTTACACTGTCAACCAATCACAATTCATGGTATGAATGACTTTTAAGGTAATTTAGATAAGAATCAAAGATTTTCAATGACATGGCGATTTATTATTGGTTGACAGTGGAAAAAAAACCTTTACACGGACAATGTATACAAATTAAACTCTTAGTCTAAGAGTTTAATTGGTATATACTGTCAATATAAAGTTCATTTACACTGTCAACCAATTACAATTCATGGTATGAATGACTTTTAATGTGATTTGGATAAGAATCAAAGATTTTCAATGACTTGACGATTTATTATTGGTTGACAATGTAAAAAACCTTTACACTGACAATGTATACCAGTTAAACTTTTAGTCTAAAGTCTACACATTCTCTCTGCTCTCTTATTTCTTTTCATCCTACTTCTTTCCTCTCTAATTTTTGTTCTCATCCAAACAAAGCATAAGGCTATGTTTGGGAGTTTGGGAGTTTTTGAGAGGATGTAGTGGAATGGTTAGTAATAAAGTGGTTTAGAGTGAAGTAGAGTGGGGTGGTAGAAATATGTCACTCCATTGTTTGAGAGTTTTAATGAAGGAATGGAGGGTCATCACACTCCATTGCTTGGAAATCACAATGGTTAGTAGTATAGTGGGGTGAATTACAGATTTTATTTCCAATACTACCATTTTTAGTTTCATTGATTGTTCATAACATCTTTTGTTTAGAAGGGTTAAAATTGTAAATTTGTATTTAATAATAAAAAAGAGGGAAGTGTTCCATCTCAAATCCCCAAATTGGAGGGTATGAAAAATAGAGGCTTTGGATGGTTTGGAGTGGTTTGACCTCACATCCACAACCATTCAACTCCATTGTTTAAAAAACTGCCAAACAACGGGTGAATGAATCTTTACTATTTTACTCCATTACTAACCATCACACTCCATCCTCCCAAACATACTCTAAGTAAGAAGCTATTAAATTTAGCCACTAACAATTAAGAGTATACTAACTACTAACATTTGCCTATAAAAAATTAAGAGTATAGTATGCTTTTAATACATAAATATAATTATATTTTTAATTTATACTAGGTTAAACTAGTTATTTGGTTCATATTATGTACCAAAAAAATAGTTTGGTTCCTATACGTGATATTGATTTTGAATTTGGTCCACATATGCATTTTTTTTAAATCGGTTTTATATGTACAAATATTTTTAATTTGATCACCATTGTTTATTGGTGTTATATCGTTGTCACATGGATGAGACAAAATCAAAATGATTGACATATGTAGAGACCAAATTTAAAATGGTCGTCACTTGTACGAGCCAAATTCAATTTTTTTTTTCTTTATGAATTTGGTCTACACATAACAATCATTTTTAGTTCCATCACTATACTTTAATTTCAATTAAAAATATTATAATACTAATAAATGATAATGACTAAATTAAAAATAATTAAACATTTAAAATTAATTTCAAACCTTTTCACCTATAAGGACCAATTTTAAAATAGAGATTTTTTTTTAATGATTAGTTTCATTCTATCAGTGGTCACAGGTTTTTTTTTTTTTTTTTTTAAATAAAATAAAAGAAGGGGGATTGGTAGCAGTGGGGAGTGGTTATAGAGGCGTAGCTGTCTGGTCATCATATCTCTCATCACTCCAGGAACCAACCACGATCCGCTGAACTCGTTTCTTTCCTTCGCCTCGATCGATCTTCTCCGATTCGATTTGATTCGATTCCGAAAATGAACGACGCCGATGTCTCGAAGCAAATCCAGCAGATGGTGAGGTTTATCCGCCAGGAAGCTGAGGAGAAAGCTAACGAGATCTCTGTCTCCGCCGAAGAAGTAACTCCCCACCGATCCATCTCTTCACTTTCTCATTTCTCTCCGTCTTCTTTCACTTAAGATCGTTGATTTGTTTGTACTGTTTATGTTTTGTTGTAGGAATTCAACATCGAGAAGTTGCAGTTGGTCGAAGCCGACAAGAAGAAGATCCGCCAAGAATACGAGCGCAAACAGAAGCAAGTTGAAATTCGCAAGAAGATGTAACTTCCTTACTTTATACTCTATATATTCGAAATCACTTGTCATTTATATACGGATTTCTCATACTGATGATGGATTCCCACTCTAATTCTCAATTTTATACGTTCTGATAGCTCTTGATCCTAGTGTATAATTCTGACGCAAAGATTAATTATTGTGACACTGATCACTACTAAAACTTGACTTATAGCCAAATTCTACTAGATCTCTTTGGTTTCATATTGCACAAAATACATATGTCAAATTGTGGCTAATTACTTGCATTTGATATTATTGCCAGAGTATGATGAATGGAAAAATGTCTTGTTTTGTTAATAAGTGAGATTGAGAGTTGAGTTTTTGAGGCTAGTCGAGATAGGTTAAGTTTCACGACACAATTGTTTGTTGCAGTGAGTACTCGATGCAGTTGAATGCTTCTCGGATAAAAGTTCTTCAGGCTCAAGATGATGTGATTAATAACATGAAAGATGCTGCAGCCAAGGAACTTTTGAATGTGAGCCGTAATCATGGCGTGTACAGAAACCTTCTAAAGGATCTCATTGTTCAGGTTAGTTAAAATTTTAATATTCTACAGTCTAAACCTAATTATGGTTTGATCATGCAGTTTTTTCTGAGTATCTTTGTTAAGATTATTTCTAACATTCTCATTCTTTTAGTAGTCTTCCACACAGACAACTAATTAATGTTACTTGTCACTCACTCATTTATATATTTTGCATTAGTTCTATATTATTTATGTTGACACTTTTGCACCTACAACTAATATGTTCCTGAGGAGAAGTTTTTGCAATTACCTGGCGACACAAATGAACCAATGAATTTGTTTCAAATCATAACTAATTGCTCCTATGCTAGTGACCACTGTCTTTACCATGATGTGTGTGTGATGTTACGAGTTTAGTCCCTACCCATCCCCATTTCCTCCTTATTTTCCAGGTTTACACTTTACATGGCTTCTTTTCTTTTGTCCTTTTTAATCCAAAAGAAAAGGCTCTCGCAAATCTGATGTTATTTTATGGACTTGGAATGAAGTAAAAGGATTGTATAATATAAAGATTGTATTTGACAGAGTTTGCTGAGGCTGAAAGAGCCTTCTGTCATATTGAGATGTCGGAAAGATGACCTGGATTTGGTAGAGGCTGTGTTGGATTCAGCTGCCCAGGAATATGCTGAAAAGACAAAAGTTCATGCACCGGAGATCATTGTTGACCATGAAATCTATCTTCCACCTGCACCCAGCCATCATAATTCCCATGATCTCCACTGGTAATGTTATTGTCATAATTAAATCATGTGGAGCTGTTTGTCTTCAGCTACTTGTTCGTGCTTAAATTAATTGCTCGATATAAAATTGGCTGCCTCCGTTAGGCAGTGCCTTGCGTCTTGTTCTTACCTGTGCTGCTCTTCCATTTTCTTGATTATTTATGACATTATCTTTTTGTTAAAAGGAGAACCATGAGTTTCAAATCTTATAAGTAACCAGCTTTTAATGTTTGTAGTTGACTGAGGATGCCTCCTGAAACTTTTTTAGCTGTCTAGCTGCTTTGATATTGAGATATTAGTTTCAATATACTTGATTATATTTGTCATTTTTCAGCTCTGGAGGGGTGGTGTTGGCTTCTCGAGATGGAAAAATTGTGTTTGAAAATACGCTTGATGCAAGACTGGATGTGGTGTTCCGTAATAAGCTTCCAGAGGTAAAATATTTGCCATGATATATTAGACTTTTGTTATTGGTTAGTAGAGCTTTGCATAGCGATTGTCTTGCTACGTGATGTGTCATTTATGTCATATTTTCTATGTAATTGTTTGTATTGGTCAGATTTCATATTATTTTAAACTAGAAACTAGAAACTAGAAAGCTAGTTATTGTCAAGAAGCTCATGACTATTCTTTTATAATCCTCAATGTTAAAAAATATTGTTTCATATTATTTTAAACTAGAAACTAGAAAGCTAGTTATTGTCAAGAAGCTCATGACTATTCTTTTATAATCCTCAATGTTAAAAAAATATTGGGCTTTAATATGGGACGTTTAACTGGAATGAGAGACTATAAAAGGGGCGGGAGGGAAATTAGTACCGAGGTTTGCTGTTGAACAGGGAAAAGGGACGAAGTTCTTCAAACAAAACTCTGCGACCTAGCAGGTGTTAACATGTTACTCAGATGACTTATAACATTTCTGACCCACCCTGCCTTCTCAATATAGTTTTTTTCCTGGGTAATGCCGTGCACTTCTTTCCTCAATATTATACACCCTCAGTATTTGCTAGACTAGTCCAAATATCCTTTTTCGCTGATTTTGACTTGCACTTTATTTTTCCTTCCTAATGAGATATGGCCCATATTACCATTAGAGACATGATTTTTTCACCACATTTTCCTTTACACCTATTTTATAATCATTGATTAAAAGACTTTTGCTTTGGAAACAACAATGGGTTGATGATAGTGATTAGGATTTAGGTTTAAAAAGTGGTGTGATAAAAAAGTGATAAGATGATATTTATCCTTACCATTATTGCCTAACTTCCTTTGCCTCTTGCCCCTTTCAATCTGTTACATTCTGTCATCTTTGCGGATTGCTTAGATTGCTAAATTTGGAACTTTTTGGACTGTCATGATCATGAATCATGGGTTTATAATATTTAGTTTTTATTTAGTTGATTTCTTCTTCTTGGAAAAGGCCTGAGTTTGTCTCTGGAATAAGGGCATACCTACCCTTAAATCATTTAGAGATCTTTATGCATTTTATCAAATCAAGGGAGGATATATATCTTTCCTTGCTCATTTTTTAGACAAATTTATTTTAAAGACGACTTATCCTTCCATCGTAAGTAGTTTCTTATCAGCATTCAACTACAACTGCGTGTGTTCCATGAACTGGTTGCAATTTGGGCATAGCACAAGCGTTTCGGGTGGGTGGCAATTTGGGTAGAGGTCATTATTGGATGTACCGAAAATAAAAGCCGGTTAACCATGTCCAATGTGACTAAATTATGAAGTTTATTGTTCCTTATTGCAGATCCGCAAGCAGCTCTTTGGACGAGTTGCTGCTTGAAGACTTTGGATTGTATTGTTTCGTTGCCCCTAGAATATTTATATGCTACTCCAGAGCTTGAATTCGACCGGAAGATATGTCTTGCCATTGCTCCTGTAATCTTAGTATTATTGTCCTTTAAATAACTTCATTTTTTTTGTCAGACACTTGTCATATCGTATTTGATGGGGTATGCGATGTTCTAAAAGTTTTAGCGATAAATGTTTTCAGCTTGATAATAAATGTTCGCTACAACTCATTGCTGCGTTTAGCTTCTCTGGTAATTAAGTGGCAAATATATTGTTGTTGTCAACGTTGTGATAGAAGTAATGCTGTTGTTCCCTTGTTCTGTTCTACGTGCAAATAAAAGTAGAAAAAGTGGAGATGAAGAATTGGTGGAAATTTCAAAGTTGATATAATTCAATCTACGTACATAGTAAGTTTCATAATTTTTTTTTACCGCTGCTAACTTTTGACTTCTGATAAGTACGTGGATGTCCTGAGTACTGAGATAGACTACTCCTGTTGGGTCTACCCTCCTCTCTTCCTGTTGGCTGTTATCCGTTATAGAGAACCAAAAACCTCATATTGTGATCTCTTTTTTTCTTTCTTGGTAATATTTTAGGAAAAATTACATTCAAATTTTTTTTTTGAGGAATAGTTTAATTATATTTGAGACTTTTTTTTTCAGTATAATTAGGTCAAATCTTAAGGGAGGTTGATTTAATTTTCCCTATATTTTATCATCTGTTGTGGCATTGCCAAACTTTTATATTTTTTATTTCTATATTAACTAGCGCAGACTAAGGGGTGTATTGGATTGAAATTTCAAAGGATTTTAATGGACTTTTTTATGATAAAAAAGTCTTGTGGTATTCAATCAAGACTTTTATATATTATAAATAAGTCTTATGGTATTTAATCAGGATTGTTAGGATTTTATTTTAAAGATTCTAAATCCAGTGGTATTTAATCAAGATTTTTTATAAGTTGTTAAAAGTCCCTTGATATTCAAAAATTTGTTGATTTCGGTGGATTGTTTTGTATAATGGATTCTGTAAGACTTTTTAGTGAGATATATAAATATCAAACCAATCCAAAATCCCACCCAATCCTATAAGACTTTTTTATTTCTTGATTCCTTCTTCCTCAGCAGTTCCAACTTTTCTCTCTTGCTGTGGTCTCTTGCTCGGAAACAAGTATAACACGGTACTGCGATGGTTTTTTCTCTTCTTGCTAAAATAGCTATAGCGTATTGTATACGTTGAAGGTATCTACTACAGTGGTTATCAATTATCATGATGGTGGAAGCTATTTGTTTTTTGCTACTAATGATCTGCGCTTGCAACTAGTGTTCTTGATACTTTGGTTTTCAATAATTTTTTTTTCTCTATATGGCTTAGTATATATCCCGTTTGACTTCTGGGGTCTCTTTTTGGGTTTAGGGGTAGAAGTTAAGTTATTAATCAACCGAGCTGTTGTCAATGTGTGCTCGGTTGAAATCATATCTTTAGTTTTTCCTTTTTTCCCCCCTCTGTTCAATCCTCGTACTATACTTTCTTTGCTTATCAAATCAAATATATATATATATATATATAAAAGCTTTTAAAATAGCAATAGTTGATTTCATGTTGTGTTTTTTTTTTTACTGTTACACTTATTCCAAATTGTAATTTTGTTGATTGGTATGATAAGTATTCTTATAAAATAACTAATGAGTTTCTTACATATGTTGTAGTAGTAATTCAAATAGTGATCCACAACAAGGAAATAATAAAGAAAGGGACAAAAAAAACTATGAATCCTAGACCCTAGAGGATAGCAATGAGTTGTTGCACCTCCTGGTAGATGCTATAAATAGTGGATTACGTGATGCTAATAAGTCGCTTAGTAAGCAACATATAGAAAGAGTGATACTTCATCGTCTCAATAGGAAAACTATGTTCCCTAGAACTTTGAAAGTTTGCTAGCAATTCATGTGTTCCTTTCAAATCTTATAAATTCATATAATCTATTCAAATCTTATAAAATCTTATGACATAAATCCTTTAAAATCCACACATGAGAATATTGATTATAACAATCTTTAAAAAAAAGTCTTTTAAAATCTTATAAGTCATTACATTCCTACATAGTCTTTTAAAATCTACAAGACTTTTTTAGGCCAAAACAATATTTTAAAATCCCAATCCAATACACTCCCTCTTAGTTTAAACGTATACAGAAAATTTCTTTACACAACATAAAATGAGAACTCATGTATCATTGACGGAGGCATCCTTTCAATAATTTTTGCTCTCGTATCTATTCCCTACAGGTGATCTTGGTACATGTCTGGATTATGAATGCTTTCGTCTTTTTTTTCTTTTCATTTTTTCTTTTTTTTTGACTCTTTACTTCAAATTTCAAAATTCATTTGGGTTCGTTGTGACTGCAATCAGATCCATGCACAATTTGTTCCGTTAAACCTTGGTTGATGTGTAATTTATTCCTTGGATTTTAAAGAGTAAACGAAATCCGGATTGGAACAACATAGCTAGACATGGGTTCCATTGACGGAAAACGTCACATGCATTTCACGATCGCTTAAAAGTTAAAGCACTGGAAACTCTTAAACAGAAATAAAAGCACTTAATTGTACTGGATTTTAAAGAGTTCACATGATGCCTCAAGATTTTGATTGAGTTTTTTCCCTGCTGCTGGTGCTAAAGGTGAATATTGATGGGCCTTATAATGGACGAGTCTTGGGATTTTGGGTTCACCATCGGATAGGACGCTACCCATCCTTTATTGCTGAGGTATGGGCTTTTTGGAGTACCCCTCCGGCCAATTATGGTAGTTTACCAGTCCAAAATATAATTGGCACATGTTTTGGTGTCTCATCTTCTTTTCAGAGTTTATTTTGATTTTTTATTTTTAAAAATACTAGGACCCGTGACATGCACGGGACGGTATCGTAATAACATAATATTTTAGTAATATATAAAAATTATTGTTTTAAAGTTTAATATCAAATATTAAATCAAAATTTTGATTGAGTATCTAATTATTTAACATTTATAAATTTATAAATTCATAAATTAATCTATGAATATCAAATAAAGGATATACTACATAAAGATAATAGAAATAAAAATATTATACAATATAGTTCTTTCCATCGGTTATGTAACTAATATCGTTAATGTTAGCATATGTGGTAGTTAAGTAATGATCTAGACAATGAGTTGGCACATCATTCACTTGACAATATGTGCTAGATCCACGTCAGAGGATCAAATCGAAACTAAAAAATAAATAAAGGATCAAATTAAAATAAAAAATATGATAAAATACCATATCGAGCATTTTTCTGAATGAGCCTTATTTCTCATCGACTCTTCTATACATTCAAATGGTACGATTTTTAAAAATTCATTAAATATATTTTATAAGTCACCCACATATTTATTTATATTTATTTTTATTTCATATTAATATTTATTTAACACTACTATTTTCTCTTTTTTTAATTTTATGATAATTCTTATATAAGAACTAGTTACCTTAAGCAATTATCTTTACCTTTGCCATTCACATCAGTTTCCTTTACCCACAAAAACTTATCTTTAATAATGTAAATATGAAGCAATTCCCATCGGAATTGATCTAAATGTAAAGTACATTTTTTTATTCTGATAAAAAAAATATATACGTGCACTTATTAGCATTGTCTTCTAAAAAAAAAATTTACGTCATTCTCCGGTTATTAAATAGTAGATAATAATTTTTGTGCATAAAATAAGGATATCATACGATGTTTTCTTTGTTTTTTTAATACATTTTAAAAAAATGTGAATACAATAAAAAAAAATTTAAAAAAGAAAAAATATATATATAATACCATATATAATATTCAAAATTTATATTCAAATAAAACGGTCATCGTATTCTCTGTTCTAATCTTCAAAAATGAAGATCCAAATTGAAGGAAGCGATAGTGTGTAACAGAAGGATATGGGATTCGATGGATGGATGGACAGGTGAGCAGAAAAGCTGTGATTGGACAAGTTGAAATGAAATGTCAATAACAACTGTTCCATGGAGTAGTAAATCCATATTTTTTTCTCTAAAATTATATAGAGAAATGATAAATCAACGTATTCTTTGAACATCAAATATAAATACCATATGATAATATGTTATTTTTAAATGTTAAATACATGTGATAAGGGAGAAAAAATAATATATATATATATATATATATATATATATATATATATATATGATGTTGTACATCAAAAGTGTGTCCAACTATCATTATTCAATTATAAATACCAATTATATTAATTATTGATTTGGGAAGGAAAAAAAATACATAATCATTAAAATTATCAATTATAAATGTATCGATATCTTACGTTAATTACCATGTTTAAGTTAATCCTCACATCAAAACCAATTTCAATAACAAATTACAGTTTTAAAAATTAATGTTATTTTTTAAAAGTTAAGGATTAATATACTGAAAGTTTCATAAATTATTATGCAATGTGGATGAGTCAAGCCAAGAAGCCACGCATTATCCTATTCCTCTTCCTAAAATTTGGTAGGCAGCTTTCTTTTATTGCGTTGAAACGACGGTGCTTTCTGCAGTGGCCAGCAACATCATGTAATAATATAAGAATAATAATAACATTTTTAGTTTAAATTTTGTATAAAAAAAAAAAAAACATTTTTAGTTTAAGTGTTATGATATTTTTCATAAAATGTCATAGGAATAACACTAGCTGGGCAAAAATATTAAATTAATATAAGAAATTGATTCCCAAAATGGGACACGAAATTATTTTCCGAAATGTGCTTATTTTGGGTGCATACCCGACTCCTCATATATATATATATATATATTTATATTCATATTTTCAAAAATAATCAAAGTGAGGAGGAGTGAGTATCCTCAAAAAAACAAAATTTAAAAAAACAATAATATGTGAGATGTCAGTTCCTTACAAATGCATAAATGAGTGTATTTTAAGAATTAATTTAATATTTTTACCAGCTCATTTTAAAAAAAATTAATATTGGATATATAAGAGTCATTTATGTCATTTTAAAATATTTATTATAATTTTTTTATTTTTTTATTGATGTTTTAATACATAATTAATTGAAATTTTATAATTTATAGTAGCATTTGGTGTTGGTGTTGGCCTTGGTCCTTACAATGATCCAACTCAATTTTAGAAAGGAAAAAGTTGTTGATTATTGGCCTCTAAGAGACTAAAACTCAAGTCTAAAAAAGAATGGAGCACAAATCCACACAATAAAATAATGAGTAAATAGCCAATTTAGTCCCTGAAATTACGACTTAGTATCAAGTTGGTCCCTGAATTAAGAAAATAACCAACTTAGTCCCTGAAATTGCAAATCGTGATTCAAAATGGTCCCTCCGTTAACTGTCGCCCCCTAACGCCATGAAGGGTGCTTATGTGGCATGTTAAGAGCCTTCCTGGACCCCCATCTCATCATCCACCTTGCCTCCACGTCAGAAACACAATTTCAGGGACTTAGTTGAAATTTCAGGGACTAACTTGAAACTGGCTAGGGTTTTAATTTGGGTTTCATCTTTTTCCCCTACCCTTCTCCAATGGCTTTTTCTGGTTCTCCCCTTTGCTCTGCTCCCTTCTCCTCTGTTCCACTTCATTCTCTTCATCCCTCTATCCTTTTTTTGTTGCAACCGAAGACGAAAATGAGGAAAGGGGTGCAATTTAAATCAAAGTAGCATCACAACTTCAAATGCTGGCAGATTCAAGGTTGGGGTGGACGATTTTGTGGCAGATTCAAATACTCCTCCCCTGGATGTTGAAGCCACTGTGGTGCTGGTATGCGAACCATAACAGGCCTTGTATATGGTGGTGGCATAGGTACAGGCATTGGTGGAACAGGTGCTGGTGTTGGTGCCCTGACTGGTGTAGCCTGCTCCCTGGATGGTATAACTGGACCTCTCACACCATACCTCCTTGCCTGCACAGATGAACTCGAAAAGTTAATATCAAAATAGTCCTTGTAATGTTCTACTTAATATCATATTAGTCCTTGAAATTAATAACGTAGTATCAAATTAGTCCCTGCATACATATCCTCTGAGGTGCATTCACCTGCACTTCCTGTGTAGGCTGAGCTTGAACTGGTTGTTGAACATTTCCTGGTTCCTGAATTTGCTTTGGTTCCTTAGCAAACACATCATCAAATTAGCAATTTATTCAAATATCAAAGTGTAGCAGCAATGAAAACACAGCAACATGTGCTTACACATGTGTTTCAGACCCATTAACCCTGAGGATTGTGACCCACTTCGCAGGGAAGACCTATTACCCCCTTTCCTCATCTCCTTCATCTTCGATTCAGGCTTGCAAGCAATAAGGAGAGTGATGCAAAGACAGCACAACAGATAAGGAGGCTGCACAGAGAGTGGGAAGAACCAGAAAAGAGCTTTTGGAGAAGGAGGGGGATGAAGATGAAACTCATTTTAAAACCCTAGGTGTTTCAATTTAGTCCTCGAAATTTCAATTTAGTCCCCGAAATTGTGTTTTGATGAGTGGATGATGAGATGGCAGTACAACAAGGCACTTAACGTGCCACATAAGCAGAGTTAACGGCGTCATGGGACGGGCGTTAATGGAGGGACCATCCTGAATCACGGTCTGCAACTTCAGGGACTAATTTGCTATTTCGATCAATTCAGGGATCAACTTGATACTAAGCCCTAATTTCAGAGACCAAATTGGCTATTTACTCATAAAATAATGTGACATCTAAGGTGAGGGAGCAACTATCTCTCTCACCTGTGAGGAGGCAAAAATATTGGAAACAATAGGTAAAGATGGTGGTGAAGTTTCGTGGTCTTTTATAAATAGAGATTTTGCAATAAATGTTCTTCTCTAACGTTTAGACCTATTGTCTGCGATAAAAAAACCACTTGAACCTCGTGTCTTCCTCTTCTCCACTATGATGTCATCGTACCTGACTATTGTTTTCCGGCGATACCATTCACATTATCTCACTGTCGCCGGAACCAGAACCAGGAAGAAGCATGACATTAACAAGTCTAAAAAGAAAGAAACTCATTAAGTTCAGAATCTTGTATTTTCTAAAAAAAAAAAAAATATGAATTATTAAGTATTGTTCTTATTTTTCTTCCCAGATTTGTGATTTCATTTATTGCTCTGACTTTGACAAAGCTAAGTGGTTCAATGGTTAGAAGTAACCTTGAAAAGGTTATCAATATTATCTCTAAATAATTCATAAACCCCTGACTATTAGTGATGCATCAAATTTTTGAGTCAATTATCTCGATTCCAGTCGCTAAACCCAGCATTAAGGTGGATTCAACTCCATCTTATTTCTGAAAATAGTACAAATCTTGTCTCTGCAAGATCTTTTTTTTTTTTATAAGCTTGCCTCGGCAGGATCTGGAACAAGTTGCTTGTAAGCACCCAAGGAGAATAAACACAAGATCTGGAACAGATGAACAATAAGCACGCATAGGAGAAGGGAAACAGGAGAGGTTAAAACAGAGCAGTGAACAGCAGCATGTGCGGAGGGAGAGAAGGGGTCACCTCTACTCGTAATGTTAAATAAATTATTTAATAATTTTACCTGATGAAATAGTTTTACTACATAGAGAGTCGTCCGCGTTGTTTGTTCAGATAGTATTTTCGATAGTCAAATGGGGGCATAATGATCCATTACTCATTACTCAAATATATATATATATACACACGCTAGTGTATTGACCCGTGCCATGCACGGGGAATATACAATCTCTTTAGGATTTCACAAAAAAATATGAAATTGATGATTTCACATTTTTTGTTTAACCTTTTTTTTTTGAAAAAATATATACCAAAGATTGTTAAAAAAATTATTTCGTCCTAACCGCCGACCACAAAGTGTAAAGATGTTAACTTAATAAATTTTGTTGATATACAAATAAAAATAATGACTCGAAGTGCAAATAGCTTTTTTTACGCAATAGTTAGTACATGTTGTTTTGTAAATATGCACTCTAGCATGTTATCTGTGCAACGCACATGGAATATCATAATATTTATGCACTAAAAAAATATAAATATAAAATGTTTTCATGTGTCATTAAAAAAATAAAGGGAGAATATTGTTATTTTATAAAAGAAGTTTATTTGAAAATAAAATTTAACTATAATACAAAAAGATGATGTATATAAACAAAATAAAAAAATATTTTGATTAATGAAAAAAATGTTGTCTTTTTTTTTTCACTATCTTAGTATTGTACTTCTCTGAATATTTAATAGCAAATATATATTTCCAAAGCAAAAAATGCTTTTATAAAACATATATTTACTTATCATATTATTTTTTATTCTCGTTTTAAAATCTATTTGATTTATTTATCTTCATTTCTTGTGCAAGAAAACCATTTAAAGAAAACATATTTATCTGTCATATTATTTTTTCTTCTCTCTTGAGAATAATTTTTGATTTCTTACTATTCTTTTTCTTATTGAAGTTAACCACTTTCAGAAAATATATTTATGTATCATATCATCATAATTATTATTATTATAGTTTAATTGATATAAACTGTCAGTATAAAGGTTTTTTACACTGTCAACCAATAATAAATCGCCATGTCACTAAAAATCTATGTCACCGCAAATCTTTGATTATTATCCAAATCACCGTAAAAAACTTTACACTAACAATGCATACAAATTAAACTACTACTACTACTACTACTAGTATTATTATTATTATTATTATTATTATTATTATTATTATTATTATTATTATTATTATTATTATTATTATTGTTATTATTACCTATCTTATTACTTGCCATCATAATCTATTTGGAATTGTTTCCTACTATGGTACAAACCTTGGTGCAATTAACATCTATCATATTATAATTTCTTCTCTCTTGAGAATCTATTTGATTTATTTGATATTTCTTTTGTGCAAGTTAACCATTTTTAGGAAATATGTTTTTATTTATCACATTTTTATTCTCTCTTGAAAATCTAATTGATTTATCTTCTATGAACATTTAATGCTATATATGTTTTCAAAGCAATGTTTATTAAATTAAATTAAAAAATGTCACTCAAATGGTCAGTAATACAACGAAATGCCAAACACACAATATTGGCATTCAAATATAATTGGTTTTTTAACGACAATAAAATATAAACAATGGCAAAAAAAAATGCAATATTAATTAAATAAAGAAAGCCACAAGGAAAGATTTATCCACCACAACAAAGTATGAAAATGCTTATGCATATAGTACTGAACTTTTTTGGAATTTATTAATATGATTAAATTGTTAGCATTTTGTAATGGTTTTGATTCACAAAAAAGTATTTGCATTAATACTTTAGTTTATTTCCAAACCAGTACTAATATTTGCATTTAATTTGATGATCATATGCTATTATTACATTGATTATTCACACTCATTTTGAAATCGGAAATTAAAGCATAGAATTAAATTCATACCAACAAATTAAAACATTCCATAAATGCAATAAATAATTCAAAACTTCCCCCCTTAAAAAATGGTAGGCTAGTTGCAAAGAATAATTGTGGACGTCAAAAAATAATGTAATTCAAAAAATTGATTGATTTTTTTTAAATATAATTCGAATTAATTTTATTTTATCGCAAGAACCATTATTGTAAATATAATGATAACAATATAATTATTGGGAATTGAATCTATACATTTAATATTTTGGAATCAACATTGCCTGTAGTATCTTTATTACACAATTTGACATGTTTCCTTCTTTAGCTATTAATTTATACATAGGGAAATACAATGTCTACTACTAAGAAACCTTGAGAACAAAATTAAATGCTGAACAAAAAACAATATTGGTTGAAGATCAGTCCTAACTTCATGAAATGCATCTCCTTCTGCTGCAAAAATGTAAATCATTCATTAGTAAGATTTAAAATCCTTTAATGAAGCTAAGATTTCAATACCTAAGAAATCATTTGATGCAAAATTCACAAAAGAATCAATCGGCAGCAAAAAAGCAATCACCTCTTCAACTTTTTTCCAGCCCTCGTATAAGATTTATCACTATCAAAATATGATGAGGTTGGAAATCCAGAGAAAGTTATTCAGAGCTGGAAATGGAGGGAAATAAAAAAACCAAGATCTGAAACAAAAAAAATATATAAGGAATAGTAGAACACCAAAATTAAGAAAAGAATAACAAAAACCTCATTTGCAAAAAAAAAATTACAACAAAAAGGGGAAGGTTGAAGATGACACCTGAAGAAAAGGGCAAAAAAGGGATCAAGGGAACTTTTTATAGCTCACTATAGTTGTTTGAAGCTATCCAATGCCACAATCGACACTGCACTTGAACCACATAATATCAGCAAGAATCCATATAAAGCAAAAAATAGAAAAGAACACAATACCAAAATGAAAAGTCGTGAATCACACAAAGCCAATTGATTGTGAAATTGAAAAGGATGTAGTAAAAGAGTAAACGAACCCTCATCTTCTGCTCTCATGGTTCTCTAGTCAGAAATGTGTAGAGAAATCATTTAAGCAAAACACAATGCCAAGCAAGTCCATTTTCAATGGATAAAAAAAATGGCAAAGGTACCTCATAGATAGAGATGTGAAGAGGAGTTTGGCATAGAAGAATGTGACTGAACGACGAAGATGGAGCACTGAAATTTGTTTCACTATATGCCATATTTAAATAGTCACTCCAATATTAGTGATTCAAATTACCCATTCAATCATAATTATTGTCATCAATATATTGATTCAGCCTATACGATGGTGATTTGATCAGAGATTTGATTTTAATACATATGATTGTTGAATTTTGATATCCTAATTATTTTGAATTTGAATATGTTAGGAAAGGAAATCATAAATCAAGTAAATGCGGAAATCCTCCTTAAATGTCATTAAAGCACGGTTTTGGAAGCTATTTATTCCAGCCAAAACTTTTTAGGTTTGGAATCAGGCCATAGAGATACGAAGCATGATAATTCGACACGTGTAAACCGAAGCTTGAAATTGTCTGTGGAAGCGACACCTGTTAATCTAGACCTGTGAAATCATTCTCTTTTGTATATTATATAGATATAGATATAGATATAGATACACACAATAGTGGGGCAATTTCATAAAGGTACAATAAACCCGCTCATCAGGTCACCTATAATTAATCACAATCACACACTTATTTAAATAATATATCTAAGGACTGGTTTGGGTCCCTCACAAGTGAGAGAGATAGTGCTTCCTCCATAGAAACCACCATAAAATAGAGCCAGATGTATTACCTCTGAGATTCAAAAACCTGAAGTACAAGCTTATGCTAAAAATAAACTAACCGTATGTCATAACTGAGCCATTTCAATTGGGGCTGAAGGGGAGTGTTATTGGTAAGTAAAAAGGTCACATGTTCCGTATTTTTTATAAAAAAATGTTACATATGGGTTGAAAATAAGAGTAACGAACCATTAGTAATAAGTTGGTTAACCCCCTTTCCATAAACTAACTTTTAGTGTAGAATTAGGTCCAATTATTATAAATGGTTTTTCTCTTTGGTTTCACCATTTATAGTGAATGTGTCCATAAAATAAGTAAATTTAATTATATGTATTTTTTAAAATACAATAACAATTTTTTTTTTTGACGGAACAATGATTATATCCCTTACTTTTGCGGATATTTAGTTTACCCATAAAGTATCGTGCTAGGTTGTTATGCGAAACTCAACAAAAAATTTGCAGATTGTGTTTAAATATCTTAAATTTCTTTTACAATGGGGATCTTAAACTGTTATATATCAAATCGAATGCAGATCTCGACTTACATACACTTCATTTTATTTTATTTTTAAATTTGCCAACAGATAAATGTCTACATGAAAACAATTACAAGTAAAAGTAAAGGAATTTGCTGGATTGGATTCTTTTTAAATGGTTAACGTATATATGCTTTAGAGGCTAATGTATATTCAATAAGGAATTATTTTTGTATATCAAAATGGGATATCATTTAATATTTTCTTTGTTTTTTTTGGTGTATTTTTGATAAGCGTGTATATAAGGAAGATAAAAAGTAAGAGATAAAGATAAAAAAAATATATGGTATCACATACGATATACAAAATTTGTGTTAAAATTTCATAACTAATATTCAATGTACACATTAGTAACATTACCAACAAAAGATCATATCAATTTTCCTCTTAAAGTGGCTCGTTCTTTTCGCAAAAATCAAATGGAACTTAGATCTTGACTGATTGATTCAACAAAAAAGGTTAAGATTACCGGCACGGCACATGACAAATGAAATGTAACACATGCCCCGCTCGTGTGACAATTGAAATATGGGGTGACTTGAGGACCTTGTTAGCACGAGAAACTCGAGACATTTGAATCATAGATGAATTATCATAACTAGAAAGTTACCCGTGCAATATACAAGTTAAACTAAGGATGTATTTGATACACACTAAAGCATGGGATAAGCGACAAGCAGAATATTACAAGACAAACATGTAAGTTATTGGATAGAATGTTCATGGGACAAAAAAGTTGTCCCATGGTTTGTTAAGTGGTAAGGGATAAGATTTTGGGTTTTTCTCCGATCATTCACCCCTTTTTTTTTGTCTTGTCCCGTGATTACTTCTCAAATCAAACATGAAACAATTATTTTATTGTTGTTCGGTCTCTTACTTTTTTACAAATCAAACGCACTCTATTGATTGACGACAATGTAAAAAGTAAACTTAAAAAATTGTTTTGAGGCTTGAAAGTTAACATAGGAATGCTCAATAGTCTAATTTTAAATATAAACATCATTCATATAAAATTTATATAAAATAAAAATAAATTATCACAATATAAATAAAATATAAAAAGACCATAAATTATAAAAATTGTTTACATGTCGAGAAACATAAAGGAAAGATAAAGACTCTGGTTTTAAATATAAACACCATTATATAAAAAGTTAGTACATAAACAAATAATAGTGACTTTTACATAGTTTTATATGTCATTATTCTTATAATTATTTTGAATAGTGACTTTTCATGCCCAATTTTATCTTATATTATTTTATTATTAATTCAAATTGTGATTTTTATATTCAAATTCAATGGTTAATTGTTATAATTATTTGAAAAAAAATGAATTTTATTTTTTATTAATTCAAATTTATTTTTCCTTATTTTATTATTATTTTTTAAATAGTATCTTTCTTAGTCAGTGTCATCCCTTATAATTGTCTAAATAAATTATTTTAAATAATGAATTTCTATGCTAAGTTTCATCTTATATTATTATTTAAATAGAAATTTTTTGTTAAGTATTTATATTTTAATATTTTATTTTTATTTTAAGTAATGTTTTTGCCGAATATGTTCAAGTTTTAATTTAGTATAAATCCTGAATTTTATAGATTAATTTAATATTTTCTTATTTTCTTATTATTATTATTCCTCGGTAGTATCTTATTTATTTTCTGTTCAGTTTCATATTATATTATTTTATGATTATTTTAAAACTGATTTTTCAGTTTCGTCTATTATTATTATCGACTTTTGTTGGGTTTTAATTAGAAGTAAGTAAGTAGAAGTAAAAAAAATAAATAAATAGAAGTAAGTAAGTATTTATATCTATGAGTGTGTTTGGGAAAGCTGGAAAAAAAAATTATGCTGATAATCCATTTTTGTATAATTGATTATTGTGATAATCAATTATAATCAAAATCTGTTTTTGTTTGGGTCTGTTTGCTGAAAAGCAATTTTAAGATAATCTATTTCGTTTGGGTGGTGCAGAAAAAATCACTTTTATATAATAAATTACGAAAAAGGGTATGGTTATTTGTATAATTTAATAATATTTGTTTAGAAATAAGTTTTGTAGGGGCAAACATGGAAGAGTATTTTGAGAATGAAAAATAATTAAATCACAATAATCTTAAGCTAGAAAAAACTAGATGGCATAAAACAGCTTTTTTCCACTAAAAAAAGCTTTTTTTTATTAATTTAAGCAAAATGCCAAACATGTTAGATTATCTATGAAACAACTTTTAAGCTAAAAAACAGCTGAAACAAGGGAAAATAATCTTTCCCAAACATACTCTATGAGTGTGTTTGGGAAAGCTGGAAAAAAAAGATTATGCTGATAATCAATTTTTGTATAATCGATTATTGTGATAATCGATTATAATCAAAATCTGTTTTTGTTTGGGTCTATTTGCTGAAAAGTAATTTTAAGATAATCTATTTCGTTTGGGTGGTGCAAAAAAATCACTTTTATATAATAAATTACGAAAAAGGGTATGAAGTTATTTGTATAATTTAATAATATTTATTTAGAAATAAGTTTTGTAGGGGTAAACATGGAAGAGTGTTTTGAGAATGTAAAATAATCAAATCACAATAATCTTAAGAGAGAAAAAACTAGATGGCATAAAACAGCTTTTTTCCCCTAAAAAAAGTTTTTTTATTAATTTAAGCAAAATGTCAAACATGTTAGATTATCTATGAAACAGCTTTTAAGCTAAAAAACAGCTGAAACAAAGGAAAATAATCTTTCCTAAACACAAATGAGTGTGTTTGGGACAGATGAAAAAAAAAGATTATGCTGATAATCAATTTTTGTATAATCGATTATTGTGATAATCGATTATAATCAGAATCTGTTTTTGTTTGGGTCTGTTTGCTGAAAAGCGGTTTTAAGATAATATATTTCGTTTGGATGGTGCAAAAAAAAATCACTTTTATATAATAAATTACGGAAAAGGATATGGATTTATTTGTATAATTTAATAATATTTATTTATAAGTTAGTTTTGTAGGGGTAAATAGGAAAGAGAGTTTTGAGAATGAAAAATAATCAAATTACAACAATCTTAAGCTAGAAAAAACTAGATAGCGTAAAACAGCTTTTTTTTCTTAAAAAAAGCTTTTTTTTTATAAATTTAAGCAAAATATCAAACTTGATAGATTATTTATAAAATAGCTTTTAAACTAAAAAATAGCTGAAATGTGAGAAAATAATTTTTCCCAAACATACTCTATATAGATGGATTTTGGTGGATAATGGTGGAAGTCAAAATAATAGCACCAGCATCCAGAGTCTTCTATTTTATAAGAGGGAAAATTTTCTTATGGAGTTTGAGAGGTGGCTGAACAGTTAAAAGATTGGCAGCTTTGTATATAATAAAGAAAAATTATGGATGATTAAAAAGTTGACACATGTAGTATACAGTACACATTATTGAGTTTTATAGAGAATATAGATTAGAACATAAAGTCATGTGTGTGGCCATCAACTAATTTATACTATTAACCTGGGTGCTGTGAGTTTGTTTGCAGATTCATCCTTTTCGATTTTTAGCGATGTTGAATTTGTATTGTTTTGGATGTATTTTACCAATTTGAATGAATGAATATCCTTTTTAGTCAAAAAAAAAAACTAACTTTTAATCAATATGGGGCGACTCAAGTGAGATGTGTTATTATGAGAATGTGAGAAACAAATTTGGGCTTTTAAACCATATATGTGTGGTCAGAATGAGAGATATTATTCTTAGTCTTTGTATCATCCATGAATAGATAAAATTAAAACATAAAATCATGTATTTTTTAAAAATAATCAATTGACCACTACTAACTAAATTTTAATTCTAATCATCCATATATAATTTATAAATAACTCAGATTTATTAATCTCACTCTTGTA
This sequence comes from Echinosophora koreensis, assembly GCA_035048595.1. Classification (NCBI taxonomy): domain Eukaryota; kingdom Viridiplantae; phylum Streptophyta; class Magnoliopsida; order Fabales; family Fabaceae; genus Echinosophora; species Echinosophora koreensis. The sequence continues at coordinate 13,203,889 of JAPCYP010000003.1, read as the reverse complement.
TAAAGACTCCTCTCACTAGATACATCGTATTATATTATATTATATTATAATAATTTGTTTTATATATATATATATAACGTAATAGTTCTCATTTTTTTTATTTTTCTGTGATTACTGATCTTAATTTGGAAACTAATTAGAGTCGATTAAAAATATTCTTTTAAGGGTTCATTTGGTAGGTAGTTTTTTTTCCCGAGAAACGTGTAAGAATGTTAAAAAAGTGTACATTTTCGACAATGTTATCTGGGAGTCTTTGATTTTCATGTTTAGTTTGAGGATATATATTTTTGACGACGTTAGCATTATTTCCAAAATCACCCTTGAATATAGATCAACTAAAAATAAATTAAAAATTAAAAATGTTATACCAATGGTTAAAAAAATAAAATAATCGATACAAAATATTTGTTCATGCATTGATTTTTATACCTAAGTTCTTTTCTCTCAAATAAAAATATATTTTAAAATAATATTAATATTTTCCATGAAAAACTAAGGTATAATAGCCTTTTAGAAAAACAATTTTTTTTCCTGTATTCATGAAAAAATATGTTTCTCACTCCCTCTCATAGGAATGTTTTTGGGGGAACATAGCAAAAAAATATAAAATAAATAACATTCATGAGAATGTTAGTTTCCCAAGAATATGTTTTTCAGGAAAAAATATACATCAGATATAAAAATTTAGGATTCCTAAGTTATTATTCTTGAGAGAAAAAAATCCATCTACTAAACGCCCCTAAGAGAATTTGCTATCACCTACTTTTTTTATTCATAACATGTCGGTCCAGGACCTTATTCAACGTCTCATCAAAGCCAGTCAGAGAAGAGATGAGAAAGAAGGTCAGGAGTAAAAAAGTTGCGAGAAAAGATTGGATTTGTATATTGTTCGGTATGAGATAAAAAGAAAAGAAGGGCATTATAAGGATAGTGCTTCCATTGCCTTTCTGCGAGGCTCGTAGTTTTTTTCCTTCTTATTGTAATTCACCAAAAAAAAGAAAAGGAAAGAAAACAAGGATAAGAGAAAACATATTTTTTTCCTCCCATTTATTTGGTTGATTATAAAGGGAAAGGAGAAAAATGATATTATTTTTAAAAGGAAAAAATATCCCTAAAATAAAAAGAAGAGAAAGCAATGATGTCCGTTTTACGGGTATAAATGGAAATATACATCTCTCTTTCTACTTTCTCTCCTCCTCCTTCTCATAGTTGAGCTCAAAGAAATGGTAAAAACTTGTTAAAAGAAGCAAATTTAATATTGTAAATAAGATATTACTTGTAATAAAGTACTTGTAAGATTCGGTAGTTCATCTAACCACAAACCATTACCTACAATATTAGCATAATTAGTCCAAAAATCCATGAGAAGGAGTAGTGTTGCTGTGGAACCTATGAAATCAAGGTACATGTACATATTGTTAATTTCTCAGGGTATTTACTTTTATAATATAATATTAGTAGTAAATTTATTAGTTTTGTAATATCTCTTTGGGAAAAAGTTATCTAAATTATAATGTGAATTTGTTCATTAGAAATTAAGTGCATATTTAATTTTTTATTTAATTTACAATGTATTCAAAGTTTAATTGTTATGCTCTGTCAGTATAAAGTTTTTTACATTATCAACTAATAAAAAATTATGATATGATTGACTTTTAAGATAACAAGAATAAAATGATGTCCTAATTTTCATTAGTTGACAGTGTAAAATATCATTATACTATCAATGCATGTTAATTTTTTTTTTTTGATAAACCAATGCATGTTAATTTAATCCTTTGATTTATAATGTATTTGATTTTAATTCATGAAAATTTAATAATAAATACATCTCTATTAGCTCATTCATTTTAAAAATAAATTCACTTTAAAAAATATTTATCTTATTACTTAATGTCTTATATTCTAAATTATCTAACACTTTTTATTTTATTTCATTTTCAAGTATATTTTGCCCATATTTATCCGTTTTAAAAAATGATTGTACACTGTTTTAAACTTTTGTCAAATCAGTATCAATATAAGTGGATAATAAATTCTTATATATGAGGAAACTATTTAAAAAATATTGACTGTTAGATTTGTATTTATGTGAGTTTTATTAAGTGAATCTTCTTAGAACATGCTGGATTTTTCTACAAGTGGTTATCAAAGAGCACCTTCATAATATATTCATATTCTTCATATATTACATGGCCGACATAGAAAGGCTATTATAATTTATAGGTCTTGTCAAAATAGGTTTATACCCGTCTTAAGTTTTTAGTGGAATTTTTTATTTACATTACTGGAATACTTAGATATCAATTTTTGACATATATTTGTCTAACACGTATATACCCATATATTCATTTTAATATAAGGTATATAAAAAAGTTATACTCACATAGACTCACATAGCAAATGTCATATTTTAGTATTATAATATTTTTTTTAACTTGATAATCTGGAAATATATAGCCCTAGTACATACGGTAGCACGTATGCTTTACGGGTCCTTTCTAGTTGAAAGCAAAATTAGGGTAACGTCTAGCATGAACCATTATACAATATGGTTCATGGTGGATCATTTTTGAGAACCGTCGGATTAAGCTACTCATCATATGTTAAGATGCACCATACACACTAGATTTTGGTCTCACTCACCTGCTTCTCTCTCAGTCAACACTGGCCGGAAGACCCCACCGCCCACGTCTCCCTCTCAACCTCAACGCCACCGTGCCGACTTCCTCACTCCTCCCCTCAACCCAGATTTTCAGATCTGCTTTCACATTGAATACTTCCACCACCACCAACCCAGATCTGACCAATTTCCCCAACCCCACATAAAAAAAACACATTCGACAAAAAGCCACAGAGAACAAGAAAAAGAAACCCAAACACATGGCGGCGAAAAGCTTGAGTAGAAAGTTTGCAGGTTAGGTTGCGGGAGAGACGAGGGAGATGACGCGGCGGCGATGATTCAACCGGACGACGCGATGTTCCTGGGCTGCTAACGGTGCTTTGCGGCGGTACTGGTGCGAACGCCTGCTACTTCCAGCGCAGTGCGAACATCGTCTCCCGGTGGTTCTGCAATACGCTTCTCCGGCTAGATGTGGGAGGACTTCGGTGATTGACACAGCGAGGGCCGCCGTAGGCGGTGGCGGTGAAAGCAGTGTTGAGCAGCGGTGAAGTTGAAGGGAGAGGGCCGCCGTGAGAGTGAGGAATGTGACGGCAAACAGAAGAGTGACAAGGGAGAAAGACGGAGAAGAGTGGTAGGGTGGGGTGGCTGATGGGGACAAAACTGAAGCTCACCGAGAACACCAACACGCCACCGCCGGAGAGTGGGGTGAGAGTGAGGCCTAGCAGCGGCGGCGGGGAAGAAGAGGATTCAAGGAGTTGAGAGGATAAATCTAGTGTGGAGGGTGTATGGTATGATGGTGGGATGAGATGGATCTAAAGGCTAAAACAAATGGTCTACCATGAACCACATGGTGTAATGGTTCACTCTAGCCGGCACCCAAAATTAGTCTTCTTAACAAAAATTTGGCCAGAAGAAAATGAATACTTATAAAGTGATAAGAATCTATATTTCCCCCACTTAAGTGGAATTAATACTCATTTGAGATATATATGATTCTCTCTGAAAATTAAGAAAATGGAGGGCCTCCCCACTAGTTTGGAAAGCATACGGCATGACATATTTTTATGAATTGATGAAATCCCTGAGCAAGCTAAATTCAATTTTCTACATAAAATTAAGAGTCACATCAATCGGATATCACTGGTCATATCTATTCCTTTCTTTTCCTTTTTCTCACCTCCCATTTATTTCTTTTTGTTTTATATACACATTCAAGTGCGACTGTGCTCATGACGCAGAAAACTAATTGGTTGGGCTACTGTTCTATCAAGGGGAATAGGAATAACTTCTTTTCCATTACAAAAAGGAAAGAAAATAAGTGCTCACCTTGTTTTCCAATTCATATTTTAATCGTCACACAAGTACTTCTATCTGATCCTCCTCCCTTCGTGCTTATAAAAAGCCCTTCGTTCTATCAAAGCTTCTCTAAGCTGCTTGCATAAGATTAAGGTTCTCATGTGATATATAGTCTTCCTCCTTGTCCTCAAATGCGCACCCTTTAAGAACTTTGTTTCATTTTCCTTCTTATAGTGATAGTTACGATACCATCCACACCCTCGTTGATGCGTGTGTCCCTGCATGTCGTTAACAAGATGAGCATCGTTTAGAGTGGTTGTCGGTGAATATATATCACAGTACCGATTGGATGGTTACTGGGGTGAGAGAGAGCTTTCTTCGGTCCACTCATGGGTGGTAGTAGGATTCAATTAGCTGCCGACTCATTCATCCAAATGCTGAGTGAGTTGGGAAGAATAGATACTCAGTAAATGAGTGAATGATGCGGGAGACAGATTGAATCTTAAGCCTCCTGTACTTGGACTGAAGGGAGCTCCCTTTTTCTTCCTTTGTTATCCTGCTTTTATATATTTCTTTCTTTTGCTATTATCTCTTGTACTTCCTTTTTTTCTCCCGTTTTTGGATTTGGATTTGGCAGCTGACTGAAAATGAAGAATCTGGTGGCTCATATCATATCACTTATACACTAAGGTAATACTCCAGTTGCTAAACTTTTTTAGACTATAGTATAAGTTAATTTATATATTGATATGGAAAAGACATGCTGACCCGGCCCTTTAATTCAAGCTAACACGTTACATCTATGCTTGAGTATGTTTCATTTTGTTTAGGTGAAAATTTGTTCCCATCCACATCATCACTTCCTCGTCGTGGTTTACTGGCAAAAGAAACAAAAAGAGGTTGTATAAATTTCTTAGTTTTCCGACTAAAGTTTGGTTAAGATTTGCAGCAGGTTGAAGCAAATTTACTCAGAAACGCATCACAACAAAGATGAGGTTGCATGTCTCTAATTATTAATTATTGGTGTAGCAAGTTCCAAGTACTAACTACAGGGGCAGCGCATGAGGACACAGGTTTCCACAGTCTACCTTACTTCTTGGGTCTCGCTCTTTCTCCGCAGCAAGTTCCTAGACGTGGATGCCTCTCACAGTTCTTGTGTTATAAACTGCCACATTCTCGATCGCGCGTAGTTCCACACTTCCACTTTCATAACTGTGCAAGACGTAGCCGAGTTATGTTAAACTATTATCAGTTCAGTACCCATGTAAATAATCACATGCTGCTGCTATTTTATTTAAGTTTTTTTTTTTTTTTTATATATCTCCTTGCATTTGTTGTTGTTGTTGTTGTTTTTTTTTTTTAATTTAAAAAAAAGGGGGTTAATAGCCCAAAAAGGAAAATTATACCGAAATCATCGTAGGAGTAGAAATCCCTAAAGCATTAGAGATGCAACATTTGATTAAGAAGATTAGGTGGGCTCTCATATACAATCAACTAGGACATGTATCACAAGCTAAATTGGCTGCAATATTTACCTCTCTAAACACGAGTATGCATTTGTTGCTTTGTATGACTAGAAAATCTACTTTACACACGTGGAATTTAGACATTTTTTTGGTTTCTCAGGTATCCTCCGCGTATAACTGCTGAGACTAATCCCTTGAACCAAGTAGGATTACAAGGACGACAAAACTCTTCCTCAAGAGTTTTAATGCTGCTGCATTCCCTTGGGTCTCTCTCTCTTTCTCCGCAACAAGTTCCTAGACGTGGATGCCTCTCACAGTTCTTGTGTTATATATAAACCGGCCAACATATTCTCGATCGCGCGTAGTTCAACACTTCCACTTTCATAACTGTGCAAGGCGTGGCCGAGTTATGTTATATTATTATCAGTTCAGTAAATAATCACAGGACCCATGTAAATAATCACATGCTGCTGCTATTTTATTTAATTTTTTAAAAAAAATTAGGCTTAAATGCAGTTTTCGTCCCCCTATTTTTTATTTTCGCGAAAATCGTCCCCCCATTTTTTTTACGCGATTTTGGTCCTCCAATTTTTCAATTTTAACGGAATTAGTCCCTTCGTCAGAGGGCCGTCCAAAAACTAACGGCAGGTGCCACGTGTCATTTTCTGATTGGCCAAAAATAAATAAATAAAAAATTTGTTGAAAATATTTTGGCTTAAATACAGTTTTCGTCCCCCTATTTTTTCACTTTCGCGAAAATCGTCCCCCTATTTTTTCACATTCGCGAAAATCATCCCCCCATTTTCAACAATTAGTCCCGATTTTTTTTTCCTGACAAAATGGATTTCTTTTATAAATTTATTTTTATTATATTATTAATCAAATAAAAAAAATACTAAAACTTACAGAGGGCAGGATCGGGGCATCTCTCCATTTGCGCTAACCAGGAGCAACTGACAACGGGAACAATCATCAACCTATCAAACACACCTCCATAGCCAGATGCCTCACTACTCAACTATCAGCCAAGCACCTCTCCACTTGTAGCACAGATCCGGATCCCTCCGCCAGCCTCTCCACCAGCAGCACAGATCCGGATCCACCTCAGCCTCAGCCTCAGCCGCGAGCTCCGCTGGTTCCGCCGCCGCGCCATCAGCCTCTGTGCTTCTGTTTCGTTCACGTGCACTAGTGAATGACAAAGGGGGGTTTTTTAGCTTGTTTCATTCCTGACATTGGGTCTGTAACTAGAACAAGATTCGGGCCTAAAAAAATTTTCAACAATTTTTTTTAAATTATTTTTGGCCAATCAGAAAATGACACGTGGCATCCCAAATGACATGTGTCACCTTTCGTCAGTTTTTGGACGGCCCTTTGACGGTATATTTATGCTGCTGGTGGAGAGGTGCTTGGCTAATAGTTGAGTGGTGAGGCATCTGGCTATGGAGGTGTGTTTGATAGGTTGATGATCATTCCCGTTGTCAGTCGTTCCTGGTTAGCGTAAATGGAGAGATTGTTGAAAGGGGGGGACGATTTTCGCGAAAGTGAAAAAATATGGGGACGATTTTCGTGAAAGTGAAAAAATAGGGGGACGAAAATTGCATTTAAGCCAAAATATTTTCATTTTTTTTTGGCCAATCATAAAATGACACGTGGCACCTGCCGTTAGTTTTTGGACGGCCCTCTGACGGAGGGACTAATTCCGCTAAAATTTAAAAATTGGAGGACTAAAATCGCGTAAAAAAAATGGGGGGACGATTTTCGCGAAAATGAAAAAATAGGGGGACGAAAATTGCATTTAAGCCAAATTCTTATATATCTCCTTTCATTTTTTTTTTTTTTTAAAAAAGGGGTTAATAGCCCAAATTACACTGAAATCATCGTAGGAGTACAAATCTCTAAAGCATCAGAGAGCAACACCTAACTAAGAAGATTAGGTGAGCTTTCATATACAATCAAATCAGGACATGTATCACAAGCTAAATTGGCTAGAAAATTTACTTCTCTAAACATATGAGTATGCATTTGTTGCTTTGTATGACTAGAAAATCTACTTTACACGCGTGGAATTTAGACTTCAGATTTGATATAATATTAATATAAAATTTTTTATATTTCTAATTAACTATAATTATCTCATGTATATAATTTTTAAGTTAATTAATAATTATAAGAGTTAAATATTTTTAATAGTTTAACAACGTATAATTGATCAATGGTCTAAAATATATTTATAAGGGCTTATAAGTTAAGGTAGTTTACACATATCAAGTATTAGGTATTCAAGCTCGTTACATTCCAATCATTTAATTATTAGTGAGCTTAAGCATCCTCAAATTGATATAACATTACCTTGTTGCAAATTGAAACAATCAAATCATTTCAAGCAACTAGAATTATTGGGAAATGATAAGATTCGACTCATTTATAACAATATATAAAAATAAATGTCTTGATTTAATAAGAGCTAATCACATTCCGGTAAGCTTTTTTTCTTAGTTTATTTTAACAAACTTGTTAGAAAAACTTATAAAATAAGTTTGAAATAATTTATAAAAAAAATCATAAGTTATATTCATATGTTCTTTCGATTAAGCAATCTCTCTCAAGAAGCTCCATAGGGTGTAAGGAATTAAGATTTAAATATTGAGACTTGAAGGATGAATGCAAAATTGGCTGGTACTCTGGGAATTGTCTTACTTGAATATGTTAAGCATAAATTTATTAAGGGAACCAATATACATTTATTCAAAAAGGGTAAGGCTATTGAGTCTTGACACACTAATTTAATTGTGTATTTATATTTTTGTTAATAAATAATTTAGAGTGTAAATACTATTATTTTTTTTTTGTTCGGAACCACCCTAATTAGTCCTTTGGGTTAAGTAGGTCCACCAGAGTATCCCCACGACTTATAGACTAATCTCTGGTTCGGCTTATTGAGTAGTATAGTTTTATCCTTGGTTCTCAGTCTCTTAATGGGGGTGACTCCATGAGGATTCGAATTCGAGTTCCCTAAGTTCTCCTCCTTATAGGGGGCAAGTTGCTTCCACTTAATCAACACCTCACTAGTTGAGTGTGCTCCCTCTTGTCTCTATTATAAGCAAAAATTGAATAAAACACACATATTAAAGGTGATTGGTTAATATCATTTAAAAGAGTCATTGAGAATAAAAAATTAAGTTTGTTACCTAAATTACCCTTCATCTTATTTATTAAACTTGTGTTGTTGAGAATAAAAGGAGTCATTGAAAAATAAAATTTGTATCAAAAGAAGGGTATTTTGATAATAACTTCATTAAATAGGATGAAAGTAGTTGAAATTTGCTTATATTTTGGACAAAAAATTTTGAAATTTTTTGCTTATATTGTGGATCGAATGAAGTAAATACTATGGAAAATGCTAACCAGTACTCTTATGACATTGGTTAAGGAATTAAAAGATGAATGAATTTTATGGCAATTTTTGTGTGTGTGGACAACATTACCCATTAAAGAATAGGTTAAAGTAATGTTTTGGTCCCTATACGTGACACTGATTTTCAATTTGGTCCCTATACGTAAAAAGTTATCAATTTGGTCCCTATACGTGACATTGGTTTTCAATTTGGTCCTCACCACTAATTGGTCCCGATATAAGAGGACCAAATTACAAATTATTGTCACATGTAGGGACCAATTCAACCAAAAAAAATTGAAATCGGTCCCTACATGTGACAATTATTTTCAATTTGATCCCTACATGTGATAATAATTTGCAATTTGGTCACTCTTATATAGGGACCAATTAGCGGTGAGGACCAAATTGAAAACCAGTGTCACGTATAGGGACCAAATTGAAAATCAGTGTCACGTATAGGGACTAAATTGATAACTTTTTACATAGAGGGACCAAATTGAAAATCAGTGTCACGTATAGGGACCAAATTGATAACTTTTTACGTATAGGGGCCAAATTGAAAATCAGTATCACGTATAGGGACCAAAACATTACTTTAACCTAAAGAATATTAAACCAATTAGCTTAAACAAATACAGCAGTCGGCACTTCTTACTTTTCATATTTGTAAAAGTTTTAAGAGTAATGATAGGTAAACATCCAAATAATACATTTATTTGGGATACTTGGTTAATCATGTATAAGTTCAGTTCTTTATATGATTAATGAGTCATCATGAATTAATCAAATATTTACACGTGATTAACCATATAATAAACTGAATTAACCAAATATTTATACATGATTAACCAGGTATCCCAAATGAATGTCCCATTTGAGTATTCACCAATCGTTACTCAAGTTTTAAATGTCTAAGTAGGGAGATTGACACTGACATTGCGTGCAGGGTTATTGTCTGAATCTGAAACAAGGCAATCCCCACCATGGAATGGAAGCTATTACCAGCATGAACTCAGAGGACACCATTGCTGATTTGGGTATACACAATTTGTCCTTAGGAATTAGGAGCAGGGGTCTCTAACATCATTCCCACTAATTTTACAGTATCTAACAGCACTTTTCACATGCTATGATTATATTAGATCGTTGCTCCATCTTTAACCAACACGAGATCTAAAGCTGTTTGTCATTAATTGCCAATTACTTATCATTTTCTAATTAAATGGAATTAAATACCCGAATTTCCACGTGGGCTAAGCTGATTAACACACACACATACACTACATGGTGCTTGAGAGTTGACAATGGAACTTTATTCATAAAAAAAAAGAGTTGACAATGGAACTTTGGATTGCGTTGGTGTGCAGATACGCTTGATTTATGTATAGTTTGATTTCTCTCTGAGGTGTATTTGGGAAAGATTATTTTTTCCTCATTTCAACTGTTTTTTAGCTTAAAAGCTATTTTATAGATAATATATTATGTTTGATATTTTACTTAAATTTATAAAAAAACTTTAAAAAAAAAAAAAAAACTGTTTTATGTCATCTAGTTTTTTCTAACTTAAGATTGTTGTGATTTACTTAATTTTCATTCTCAAAACTCTCTTCCCTGTTACCCCTACAAAACTAACTTCTAAACAAATATTATTAAATTATACAAATAACTTCATACCATTTTTCGTAATTTATTACATAAAAATGATTTTTTTTTGCAACACCCAAACGAAATAGATTATCTTGAAATCGCTTTTCAGCAAACAAACACAAACAAAAATAAATTCTGATTATAATCGATTATCACAATAATCGATTATACAAAAATAAATTATCAATATAATTTTTTTTTTCAACTTTCTTAAACACACTCTTATTCTACGGTGCCTAGATGTTTCCAACCGATCTGCAAAAGAGTTAGTGTGTTATTATTACAAAAGCCTTGTCCATTATCATCTGAGGAATCTGGGTGCTCCTCCTATACTAGTACTATGCAAACAGTGTTTTAGGAGCTACAAGAGCTCGAGGAACTGATGAATAGAAAACAAAACAAAATGCCTGTGTCTGTGTGTATAATGTAACTGATGTGACAATAATAACATTATCATTGTTTCTTTTCTTTTCTTTGCTAGTGGAGAACAGATGGAAATATATAAATGATCTCCTCATATGGTATCTTATTGCTAAACTTTCGTTTTAATTTTATAGAGTGGCATTGATTATCTTGCATATCAATTCCATCATGGTATGATCCATGTGCAAGTGCAACCGACAATCTTTTATTTATTTAAAAGAAAAATAGCACTTAGTTCTATTTAGATTTACAAACAAGCAAGTTGACCCGTGCGAATGCACGGGTTACATTAATCTTTATGCATGTATCAAAATGATTTGTAAATATATTAATATAGTAATAAGTTTTCATATACCAAATCCAACCTATGATGTTTATTTTTTTTCCCGTCAAATGTAGATAAAAACTCATAAAATCATGTATTAAGGGAAAACAAATAATGATTTTCACATATAAAATTAGAGGAAGTAGTTATGTTGATAATTTGATTATATATTCTAAAATATAAATGTTATTAATGCAAGTAACATGAATAAATCTAATCTCAAATAACAGGTCAAACTCAATTAGGTTTGGCATATTGTGAAGATTATAATGAAGTACGTGAAATAGTAATTTTAGAAGTCATTACAATAACAACAATAATATTAACGTATAACAAAGTTGAGTGTAGAAATTACTTGCTTAATCAATATCAAAATTAAATTGTATGAATCTCGTTCCAATGATTTTGAGCAAACCTCTAGAGTGAAGTCTAGTGACTTATTCTACGTACCCACTCTCCACATTTTTTATTCTAATAAAAAAAATGATTACAATTATAATATCATAATATTTTAAATTATAATAATAAATTTATTTATAATTCTAATTATTTTAATTATAATATCATAAATAATACCGATGATAAAAAAAGTTGCGATGAAGGTGGGAAAAAAAGGATAATAATATGATTTATGAAATAGTAAGTTTTTAATCAAGCAAAAAAATAAAAGATTAATTACAAATTCTACTTTAAAAAAAAAGGATGAATTACAAAAGCATAATAAATAAAATAATTCTAATTATATGATCATGATATTTTTTTTATATGGAAATATATGATCATGATATTTTAAAATTAAATGATTATGTTAATTACAATTTCATAAAATAAAAATAATGAGATAGAAAAAAGAAAAGCTTTGATGATAATGGGGAAAGAGGAAAAAAAATTAGTTGCTATTACAAATGAAAGAGAAATGAAAAGCTTTACTATTAATTGTAGATGAGAGAAAAGTTTAACATTACTATTTTTTTTTTATATATAAATATAGTTTCAGTATGTGAAAGTTATCTTATAATATTTAATAGACTTAATTGCAATTTTGGTCTTCATCCTATTGGTCATGTGCGATTTTGGCCCCTAAAGGTTTTTCCGTGCAAATTTGGTCCAACTATTTTTTTCATCGTTGTAAACTCAATCCTTCCGTACAATGCCCGTGAATTTTTTAATTATCGACATAGAATCTCTATGTGCATAGAATCACTTTTTGAGCTTCAGTGGTAAATGACCATGTGGTGGAAACAAAAAAAGGTCCTGGAAAGGTGGGACAAAACCCATAAATAGCATATAGGAACTAAAGAATCATGTTGAATCGGAGAGGCATAGGAGCCAGAAACTCAACCAGAGATTTTATGCGCTTAGAGGAGTTATTCCTCTATGTTGATCATTGAAAAAATTGGTAGGCATTAGACATAAGGACCGAATTTTCAACATAGAAAAAATATGGGAACCAAATGTACACGAAAAAAATTTTAGGGTCCAAAATCGCACATGACCAATAGTATGAAGACCAAAAATGCAATTAGGCCTATTAAATATTATAAGATAACTTTTACATACTGAAACTATATTTATATAAATAAAAAATCAACATATTAATTTTAATAAGGAAAATGATTATGATTATAATTATAATATCAAAATATTTTAAATTATAATAATGACATTAATTATAATTATAATTATTTTAATTATAATATCATAAATAATACCGATGATAAAAAAAAGTTTCGATGAGGGTGGAAAAAAAAATAATATTATGATTTATGAAATAGTAAGCTTCTAATTAAACAAAACATTGAAGGATTAATTACAAATTCTGCTTAAGAAGGGATTAATTACAAAAGCATAATAAATAAAATAATTTCAATTATATGATCATGATATTTTAAAATTAAATGATTATGTTAATTATAATATCATAAAATAAATTTATTGAGAAAGAAAAAAAAGTTTGGATGAAGGGGCTGGAAAAGGAAAAACTTTGTGTTATTATAAAATAATAAGAAGGAAAAATGAGAAAAGGTAGTTGATCCAGAAAGTGATCAAAGGGTGATAGAGAAAAAAATTGATTGATATTAATATTATTGTATCCATCTCCTTTTTATGTTATGTTCTGATAAATGAGTTTAATTTCTATACACCGTCAGTGTAAAGATTTTTACACAGCCAATCAGAAATCATGAAATTGATGACTTTTAGGTGGTTAGGATAAAAATCAAATATTTATAATAATGAGTCAACTTCTGGTTGGTTGACAGTGTCTGTCAGTATTAAAATTCAAGTTAATAAAAACTTATTAAATCAGAGAAGATTAAAATATTTGAAAAAGTCAAACCTTGATACATGAGTGCATTGTATGTGAGTACGTGTGTGATGGAAAGAGAAGAGAAAGATGGTGTCATATTGGGAGGGAAAAAATTTGCTAGAAAAGTGACATGTGTCCTAGTGTGCATTGTATGTGTGTGTGTGATAGAAGGAGAAGAGAAAGATGGTGTGATTTTTGGGCAAGTCTTCAATCCTCACACTCGTAAGTTGAGTTTGCATCCATCACTGAAAAAATGACTGGCCGAGGCAGTAGCCAGTATTTAATGGTCCAATTTCGAATTAAAGTAATATTGCAGCAGCCGGTTCCCTCTTTCAATTGCCGGTTTGGACATATTTAATTATATATTAAATAAACATTGACAAAATAAAAGGTAGAATTGCTACAGGGGAATTAAATATTAAAGTTGAGTTTACAGGGGAATTGCTACGATACCTTGCAAAAATGGAGGGTTTGGTACCCTGTCCATTATTTAAATATTTTCTATCTCTTTCTCTCTCTCTTTTTTTTTTTGATAAATATAAAGTTTAGGTGAGTTGGGTCCCGATGGCTCACCAGGACAAGGCAGGCCTCCGGGCTCAAAGAGCGCTTACAGAGGTATTTACAGGTTATCCACCAACGAGATCCTCACATCGGTAGCGGAATTCGAACTCACGATCTTGTGTGTTATAAGCCGTATCCTTACCAACTGGACCAACCTTCGTTGGCTTCTCTCTCTCTCTCTTTTAAATAGTTAGCTCTGATATCAGATTGGTACCACCCGATTAATCACGAAAATGTTTAACTTATTCATACTTTGGGGTAGTAATTTATAAATAATATTTACGGTCACTGAGTAATTCATATCCATGTTCATATACAAATGCGCTTAAGGATTCATCTATTTATAATAATTCTTTATATAACCATTTATGTTATTCTTTACTATATGCTAGTTGTATTCTTTGTTGTATCTGATTTAGGTACAAATTTTCTGGCCAATATTGATACCTTGGTTTATTAATTATTATTTGTTTATAGTCTCTTGGTAACTTCATAATTAATACACTTAATATCTCTTTATCCATTATTCCGAATATCAATATTCATCATCTGAATATCTTTATTCTTCAATAAATTCCATTTCTTCTAAATATTTAAATTCAATATTTATATCTATGTTATGTACATAAGTTTCTTCCTGCGTATATTATTCTTTTATATTTTTTATTATAATTTGTTTACAATCAATTGGAAGTTTTAATTGTAACACACTTATTATTTCTTTATATGTTTGTTCATCAAAATCAATTCTTATTTCAATCACTATCACTATCTTCAAAAGGTAGAGCTTCTATTCTAAAATAATTAGCAGCTTTTGATAAGGAACTTGAGGGTCTAAGTCCCCATTTATTCCTTATATATTCCATATATTTTATTCATTCTTTAAAACGTTTCTTTATTTTTATTTCATTGTTTTCTAATTTGGTTAATTTATCTTCCTTTTTTATAATTTGTTTTTCTATTAATTTTTTGTCTCTGTTTTCTGGATCCTTTTTAAGATAACAAGTTAAGATTCCGGTAAGATCTTTAATATCTATTTAGTTATTTCTTTCTTTGAATTAAATTCTTTAATCAATCGTTTTAATTCTTCTGTATTACTCATATTTTATTTTTTAAATATAAAGATAGATCTTTTACTTGATTAATTAATTTAATAATATCATTTTCTTCATCAGTTCTTTCTAGTTCTGAAAGAATAATTGGTCTTGGGATTGATTCGATCTGAAGTCTTCTTGGTCTATTTATTAAGGTTCCTAATTCTGTTATTTCATTTTTCTTAGGATAATAAATCTTTCCTATATCTTCAAATAATCTTGGAATATCTTATTATATTCATAAATATTTCTCGCCTTCCTATCATATTTACATTTTCTACTAAATCTAGATCTTCTTTCTGTATTTTTCTGAATAATTTCGGATTTATTAAAATGCTTCCTTCATAGTTTCCATATTCTTCAGTGATTTGTAAGTGCTCTATTTTACTAGTATCAATTTTCTCTATTTCAGACATTATTTTCAAATAAGTAAGATCTAATAATCATAAGAAGGGTGACTTTAGTAATCATACCTAATCTTTGTTTCTTGAAGATTGATTGCTTCTGTCCATTTCAGCTTCTGTTGTTTTCTGCTTCTATTGATCTTGCTTGAATATAGTAATTTGGAAGAATAATTTTAAGAAGAGTAATTTTATTTAATAATTGAATATTTTACATAGGGGTTTGGATGAACTCTCAATCATCCGGCTATACCACTAAGGTGTAGCATACTACACTTAGAAGAGAGATTACACATAGATGAAAATTCTATTATGAATTCTGATTTATCTCAGCATAAGAGGTCTTATTTATAGGCCTAAGAACACATAACATATTTACTTATAGTATTTAGTGTATCTCTTATATTATTTGTTTCACTCTGTCCTTTTTGTATTTTATTGTAAGTGTAATTTGTAATTTTATTGGTCTTTTCTATTAATTGTATAATATTTTTATTAGTTTTTTCCATTTTTTTTCCTATTCCATCGAACTTTATTGCTATTCCTTCAGATATTAAACCAATTCTTTTAATATTTTTTATTTTATTATTATTTTATTCGAATGGTACGATTTTGCCCTTTTACAAAATGAATACATTTATTTGGTCTGGTTCTGCTTTTCCATTGGACCACCTTTTCCAGTCCACGTTAAATTGGCCACAGCCGGATTTCTCATTCTTGGGCTACAACTCCATATGGCCCAACATTTGCATCTCTTTACTGGCCTGGTCATTGTCGTCTCCTTCCCTGAACTTCAACCACAAACACGACATGCACAGTACTGGGAAAAACAAAATAAATATGTTCTATATCACTAACTATACAGTTGAGGATATCCCATAATCACTGTAGATCTACAGTAACGGACACCTGTCATCTTTTATTGGTCAACATATTTTATTCCAAGGATGGTCAACCGAACTTATTATTTATTTGTTTCCAGTCTATTCAATACTACATTTAGCAGTGTGTCTGAAGCTATCGCTTCTATAGCCATTAGCCTGGACCGATGTTACTAAAGAATAATAATCCTCTTTATTGAAAATTGAAATGAAATACCTTCTTACTCTCTTCTCACTCACATCACATCACCGCCTACTCTCTCCCATTTTACCTGTATGATCACTCTGCCTTCCCTCGAGCCAAGCGTCTCATGGACCTCTACAGTCTCGGTCTCCCATATCCTTTCACATCTTCGTTTTGCCATCGACGCCGGGGGCTAATGGGCTTCGATCTGGCTGTACGGGAGGTTCCCAGAGATGGTGCTTGATGGAAAAACTGCCGAATCGGAGAAGATGAAGAGATTTCGAATCCTTCGTTCCATGACCGAAGTTGGATAGAGAAAGCGAGCTAAGAATCGAAGTGAATAACAATGCACCCCTTCGCCTTCGCCTTCGACGCGCCCCTTCTCATCAGGTATGACTTATGAAGAAAGACAAGTCATGCTTTTTATTATATTGCAGTATTGGAATTAGGAGGGATATATTTTAGGTCTTAGGTTTTAGCCTTTAAACAATTGTATGATTTGTATCTAAGTAAGGTCCAAGACATTTTTGGACAGGTCTACAAAAATATTGATCCTATATTTCCTTTCCTTTTCTTATGTTTGATTTTGAAGATTTTTTTTTTTTCTTGAAGCATGGTGATATTGTTGCTTTTATGTTTATTAGGTTCCTTGATAGTGATAACAAGCCTGACTTATAGTTTTGCAGCTTTATAAAGGTGCAGGTGAAGATGATATACAACTTTTTAATCTTTCTGTCATGTCAAAAAAACCATTCATCTAACGATTGTGATGGTGCTTCAAGCTCCTTGCCATCATTAATTGGTAAAGGTAGAACCGTAGAAGTGATGCAGTGCTTTCGTTTCTATCGAATTGCTCACAGGCTTTTCAATCTCAATGGTGTGGATTGTTGTATTTTTTAATCTTATTTCAAAAATGTAAATTGAGATTTGAATTTAAAATTAAATGTTTAAAATTCTATTCTTATTATCAATTAATACTCCTATATTTCCTTTAATAAACATAATTACATTACCTGATTTAAATTTAAATTATATAAATTTTAATGTCCAGTTTTCTTCATTCAAGTTCAATTTATATCTTTTAAATACTAATAGAATGAATTTGAATATGAATGTTTCTTTCCAACCTTTGTGCTGAGCAATCCTTTTCCTTTTATTGGTCATTCATTTTGTACATTTGATTCCATTATACACATATAGTTGTTTGAATAAGAGTAAATGGTTAGCAACTTATATTTTCAATAATACAACTTTTACATTGAATTTGTATAAACCATTAAATAAAAATATTCTTTCCAACGGGTTGGTGATTCTTCAATGAGAAAATATGCAGACTTTATATGAAAAGGAAAAGTTGTTTCATGTGTGGTTCTTTAGAAAGTGTTTGGAATTTGTTGATGACTCAGACCATCCGGTATGTTTTTGGAATCGCATGTTTAATGTCTTCCCCCTTTTCTCTTCCCTCCAAATTTTCTTCTATAGAATATCTTGAAGGTGATTGCGTTTCTGATAAAAAGATTTGCTGAGCAGGCACTTCGAGTACTTGCGTGTGAACAATTTGCAAGGCTGATTATAAGTTATGATGGTGAGCTGAACTTAACTTTCGAGTCCTTAGTAGTGGAATGTAAACCAACTGTTACTGAACCTGAAGATTCATTTTGGGGTGCTGAAATGAAAACAACAATTATGAATCAACTGTCCATGAAGTATTGTATCTGGATGCAGATGACAATCCCCCATTGTTGAGGTTCCAAAACAGAATAGTCTTGAATGAAGCTTTCCTCTTTATGTAGCTTATGCATCTGTCGATACTACTCCGCTGCTGTATGATTTATATAACTATAGACCCAGCAAGCCTAAATATACTCTACTGCTGAATGATTTCTTACAGGTTTCTCCAAACTTCTTTCTCTTGCTGTGTTTTGGGATGATGGTTTCATTTTTGTGAGAACTATAACCAAATATGTTGTATTTGCTTTTGATGGCAGCGCACAACACTTTCCGGTGCATTGTTTTTCTTTATAGGGATGAAGAACTCAATTCTCGGGAGACAACTCAGGAAGAAGACCCCAAAAGGTTGCCATTGCCGAACTGATGAATAAGATAAAATTTACAGGAATTAAGATTTATTTGTTAGTTAAATCATAAGGTTGCCATTTCATCTTTTTCACAAGGTTTATCTTATTTAATATTTTCTATAGAAAATATTATGATCATAAAGGTATAGCTAATGAAATGATGGGTATTTTGTGCAGTTACCTTTTCTGCACACCCATAATTGTGTAGGTACATCACATAGCATGCAAAACTATCATTTCCCTAAATTTATATTCAAAATATTTTATATTGTTGAAATTGAAAAGGACATTGTGATTGGGAAGACAAGAAATTGATTTATTTATATGCATGCTATAAAAAGTTCAATTGGTAATGATTGTCTGTTGTGAATATGTGAGCTAGGGCAGTACAGAATATCCAGGAGGTCTTTCTAGACAAATGCCCTTCAAATTTAATTTCAACATCATTTCTCTGTGTGTACAAATCATTTGTCCATGTCATAAATATTTGACAAAGTTTTCCATTTGTCCTTCTGTGCAAAGTTTGTTTGTTTTCAAATATTATAGGACAAATGTAGAACAGAGACAGAGATAGGGTAACAAGCATCTTATGAAGAAGCTATAATAATGTAGAACAGATATAGAGACGGTGAGAGATTTCAATCTCTCTCTTATACCCTCTTTATTCTGTTATTATTTTATTTAACTATGCTACCATTTCTTATGTTGTTGATAATGGTAACATGGAAGTTCTGTGTGAGAATTAGAAACTTTGCAGCATAGGCATAAAAGTATAAGCTTTCGGTAAATGAAAGAAAGAAATAAAAGAATGATAAAACAAATAAAAATGAGTCTCAATACCATTTTTGCGCTTCAATGGAATGGTTTCCCAAAGTTTTTAGCTTTGGTTAGTATGATAGAAGAGCTTGATAAATTTACCATAATTCATAGCCCTCCGGCTCCCAGAGATGGTATGCAAATGAGTGAAGGTGAGGCAGAATTGTCTTGCATAATAGAATATTTCAGGTTATTGCATGGGATATTATTTTTTTTAGCTTGATGTTAATACAAGGCATAAATTGCCAAGTCAACATAAATTGATTTCTACTCAAAAGAGGCTTCTAATTTCAAAGGTATTCTATTTGCTGTCAATTTGTTTCTCCCAATCAATTTTGTTTCTTCATGGATTATATTATAATTTTGTACTAATAAAAATGATTGCTATCAATTTCTTGCTTCAGTAAGCAGGCTGTGTTTGGATTTTACCAAGG
Organism: Echinosophora koreensis; assembly: GCA_035048595.1. NCBI lineage: Eukaryota > Viridiplantae > Streptophyta > Magnoliopsida > Fabales > Fabaceae > Echinosophora > Echinosophora koreensis. The sequence continues at coordinate 13,183,955 of JAPCYP010000003.1, read as the reverse complement.
TGGAATTGATTGTCAAAGTAGAAGAATTAATGATTAGATTTGAAACTATTATTTGTAGATTTTCTTTCTTTTTGTTTCAGCTAATGTTAGTTGTCTCCCCTATTTGTAGGTGTTAGTCCAATGATTTTAAGATGGAAGAGGTCTATGAATCTGGTTGTTGGTCTTAATTAGTGTCAATTTTTTTATAGCAGAAGATTGTTTATTTTTATTTTTTATTTTAACTTTTAGGTTGTTCTAAACATATAATTGATTGCTTGAGGCAACTTGTGTGGACAAAGCCCAGTTGGTACAACTTTTATCTCCTAGAATTTGGCATATTACATGTAAGGAATCTATCTTCTAAAGCTTTTATCGTTCAACTACCTTAATGTTCTCGCATCGAGTTTTTATGCACATGGTAACATCATAAAATCATTAATCTCCTTTACCTTTGAATGAACCTATAGAGCATGTCATCCATACTTTTTATTTTGATTCTTAAATGTTTTTGCAAATTCTATGAGGATGATGCAGAAAAAGATGCATTCGGAGGAGTATCGCTTGGTGCATTTTTGTCAGAGGTTTGCAAGTTTTCTATATTCTTTCTATTCCTCCATCCTTGCATTTTGTTGAATTATAGAACCTGACTTTTATAGAACTGTAACGTGCTAGAATTTTTCTTTATTTGTTCATAGGTAAAAATTAAGGAAATTTTATTGTTGTGGAATTTTCCACTATTTATTTGTTAATTGTTAACTCTGGGAAAAAACAGAGTGCTTTTCAGTCTTTTATTTGAGTTTTCTATAGTCATTTGGTCCTCTTCAGAGTTTTTAGATTTTGCATGATGAATGAAACTTGACCAATCTTGCCATTCCTTGATATTTTACTGCATTGTGTTAATGTATCCTCAATTAAAAAAGGACGATGTTGCTGAGACATGTCTTGTGTGCTGTGGTTATTGCAATTGCAAAGCATGCTTGCTGTCTTATGAACTTATTAAGGTCAGTATCTCGAAAGATATATAGTTAGGATCAGTGATATAATAATGGTCCCATTATATGAAGTTACAAGGGTATGAGGAAGGCTAGAACTGCAATGAAGTGGATCTCATTTGCATCTTTGAGCAGAGGGAGGAAAAACATAGATATGTCTTAGAGTTATTAGTTAGAATAGTCATGCTTGCTGCAAGAATTCATGTACTTTTCATCCATTGGGTTTTGATGTTTTGGGTTACCTCAGTTGCTCAAGTATTGTATAGTTGATCCATCTAGATACTAGATACTACATAAGGCATCCATTTTTAATTTTTTTACTCTCCACTCTCCAGTATTGTGGGCTTGTGTTTGAGCATTTGCATTTGCAGTTGCTTTGATATAGCTGAACTATTATGTGGCTATCAAGCTATTTCTCTTACAAATATGCATTTGTAGAAGGACTACTGACCCAACATTAGCGGGTACCTATATTGTCTTCCCATCTCACCATTTACTCATTACTTTACTATTTTTAATATCACATCTTTAAAGAATCAATGAGAATATAAGTGACCCATTGATTTTAAAAGTTACAAGGTTGTAATTTTTTGTTGGATTATATTATATAACCACTTCAAGGTGTGCAAAATTCTGGTTGTCATTCCAATATGTGTCAGAAAATTGAATTAATTTATAAATTTAAAGGTTTAAATGGTTTTTTTAATGACTTGCCTTCTAGATAAATGGAATGACAAAAATATAATAAGAGAGTCTCTTATTTAGTGCAATTTTATTAGTCCCATAAGTTTATGAGTACAAATGTACCCTTCCTTTTCATTCATATATAACGTGACAACTTGAATACAGGATAATGAGGTGGATAATAACACTTAAAAATGGAAACCGTGACTGTGCTATGAACTGTGCTAAATTGTTATTAAGTGTCTACAACAATGTATACTTAATAGTTTTATTTGTTCACCTTAGTACTTAATACAACAATGTATACTTGCTGTCCTTATAAGCTTAAATATAGGAATTCTAATTTTAACCTAAAACCCTCATGTATGTTGTTGATATTTGAAAACCTTAGTGCTACAGCGATTTTATAAAACTTAATGATAATTATCTAATCTATTTTCTTCCTCCTTTTAAACATGACTGATATTTTCCTATACAGGAGGAATACTATTCTCATTTGATAGTTATTTATATTATTATATATATCTTCCTCCTCCTGCCCAAAATTGTTAGTGAGAAGATATTTACTACACCTTATAATCTACGTATGTTATCTGCATGCATATACTTGATGCTAGCATATGAAATAGCAGTATAGCACTGTATTGTAGGATTTGAGGAATGTTCACACGAGATTGAGCCTCATATTTAGAAAACTGTCAAATAATGGAAGGTTTACATTGTTCAACAAATTATAAGAAGGGCTGAGAGGTCAACAACAAAGCCAGTCATTACTGCTCAGTGTTCATTATCTCATGAAAGATCCAGAACTATCAGAGATATAAGATATTTGAGGAATTAGAGAGGGGCAGTAAGAAGGAATTTTTTATTTTTTATTTTTGATGAATATGAGGTGAAATTTTTCTGCTAAGAAAATATCATGTCAAATCATCGTTGTTGTGTTTTAAATAGGCTAAGATATATGATCATTTTTTTATGATACTAGAATGACTCATGATGCTTTGATGTAATTATAAAATAATCAGTCTTATACAGTATTATAATATTGGTAGTTTTAATTACGTGTGTTTACAATTTTAAAAAAAAAAATTACATGTGTTTACACTTTTCATTGTTGTTAATTGTAGTCTCATGCTATTGACATTTGTAAATTTTTTTTAGTTGTTGGTTGGAAATGATTTCATAAATGGGTGATTTTTATTTTTATTTAGTACAAATCAACCTGACCCAACTAATTGACAAAAAGAAAATACATTTCATCACTGACCAAATAAGAGAGAATGAGAAAATATTATACAGTGAAAAGTGGTCTTTTAAACTTATTTGAACACAACAACAACTATATCTTATATTCTTATCCTCCTAGATGAGGTTGGTTACATGAATCAAGCGATGCTACAATGGTATATTGTTTTTTTGATTAAAAGGAAAAGACAAAAACAAAATTACACTCTTAATCTAGCAATTCCTAGTGCATCTGCCAGAAGGACTTGGGCCAATTGTGGTGGCCATCTATCCCAAACCCGAAACTTATCGTTTGGAACAGCGCCCTATTTAGCAAGCCCATCAGCAACTTCATTGCCCTCATGTAAGTGTTTAAACGACAGCCGCCATGGGTTAGCTGAAAGACTCTGAATGCGACTGACTAGCGAAGCATAGGGATGAAACTGCAAGGAATCCTTCTGAACAAGCTCCAGAGCTGTAGTGGAATCCGACTCAACCACCACGATTCGAAAGCCAGAGCTCCAAACCCCACTCTAAGCCTGTACTATACTAAATAAAATAAGAAGCAAATGGTTGTTTATCCATTTTTACCAATTAAATTTTTTCTTCATGTCTAATGGAGGAATAATTGTAAAGATGTCAAGAATTTAATCACGCAACAATTAAGGAATAGAGTAATTGACGATTGTAGCAGTAATAATGTTATATTTGCTTTTGCAAGGGTGCATGGGCTATACCAAAAAGTCATACGGGTAATAAGCGTGATAAGTGAATGTGTTGTAACAAAATAACTTTCCACTTAATCCTGTACTAATTATATTTTATATGAAAAGATTAATAGATATTGTACTAATTATATTTTTATATGAAAAGATTAATAGATACTTAGAAGGGTTAGTTTATAATGATTATCCTTGCGTATGCACCGACACACATGAATGCTTCAATTAGCTATGAATTTCAACGAGTGGACAAAAATATTAATAAACGCTTTTAATAGTTTCCAATTTAGTTATTTTATAAATTGGTATTAATTTAAATGATACATGTATTGATGTCCATAATTTCATACATGCTATGATTTGAAAACTTTAGAAAAATAATATTTTAATGATAATCACCCGTGCGTGACGCACGGGCATCTACACTAGTACTTTACCAAAGAAAAACAAAATTATACGGCCTAGTTGCATAATACATCAGGATTACACTATAATTTTTCTCTCCAATAGTAAGATTTGAGATTCTGTAATCAAAATTACAATTTTTTTTCTTATGTTCTACAGTATATTTTTTACGGTGTGCAGCCGCGTTTAATTATGTTTTGGGAGAGAGGAATAGAATATCAAGAGTTAAATGAAAGGATAAGGAAGCTGAAATTGGAAACTCCGGTAATGAGAGAAAAAGAGAGCCCAAAATGCTTGAGATGTCTGAAGTTGGACCTTGCAAAGATGTTACCATATAGGTTTCTTAATATGCCGCATATACATTTTTAAAAGGATACATACATCTTTTTATTCAAATTTTCTTTCGTTTCTTTTCATTATATTTTCATTTTCATTTTGTCTTTCATCCAAATAAAGGTTATGAATTGGGGGTATAGAGGCGGAGCAGGAAATGTCATTTGAGGGAATCATATATATATATATATATATATAGAATAACAATAAAAAATTAAGTAACATATAGAAACAAATTATATAAAACAATTTTGATACATGATTAACAACTAAACATAATATAAGTTGCTCAAACATATTTACAGTCAACTTAGGTACCTATAATTGCTTCTTAGTTTTTGATATGAAATTGGTAAATGGATTGGAATTGGGCCCTTAAAGAGTGCAGACAGATTTTTTTTAGAAGAAAGACCTCCCTTCCCTCCTCCAATGGGGGGTATTTAAGGTACGCACTCGATTAATTTGCTCTTCATCAACCATCTGATGGTTCTTAAAGAATAAAATTTGCATAAACGAATCCAATGATTGAATATTGTCACCAAGAAAGAAGAAATTTCGACAACCCCATTTACAAACGAGTCCTTGAAAATACGCCCCTGAAGTGTATTTTAAACAGGTGTGATTAAGTGGTTTTGCAAAGGCACAAAATATACCAAGAAAAATAAATAAAGGTGTAACTTGGATATAATACAGTAATACACTTAAGTCTTGCTAGAAAGAGATAAACACCAACACCCGTGGTATCTTGATACACGACTGTGTCATGTGTACATAACAATTCTATTATACAAGGTACATTTCGACACAATCGTGAAATTACATGTATAGACCGTAAATTGAATATGTCGGACCCACTAAATCATGTGTATGGTCTTTATTTAATAGATCCCATATGAAATCCACCCAGACTGTTGAAAAATGTATGTTAAAAAATGTATTATTAGCATTGAATTCGATCATAAATTGTTGTAAAAATAATGGAACTGAACATATATAATACTAGTAGATAAATTTGTAGCACGTTGGTCTCAGTAATTTGCAGCTAGCATATGGACTTAAACTAGAGATGGACAAAACAACTAAAAACTAAAAAAAAAAAAACAAAAACAAAAAAAAAACGTAATTGTATGTGCCTATTACTTCTCAAAAGTGGACCTGATTCTTTTAGCTACATGACACGACAAAATCTACACTAGTATACAGAATAAACCCCGAACGTGAAATATGCTACAGATACACAATAACAATTATGAAGAAAGCAAAAATTCCACGGGAAAGTAAGAGAAAAGAGAAGAGAGTGCCAGACCGTAATGACCACATTGAACATGATGCAAATTCCCGTTAATTTCTTGTGCTAAAGAAAGAACCCTCTAAAAGGACCCCTTCAAGGCTTTCAAACGCGATCTCTGTCCCTTGGACCTTGCTTCAAGAAGCTTTGCTTTCAAAGTATTCTCCTTTGATCCTGAAGGCACTTTGGGAGCTTCAGATTTATCAAGGTCTTGGGATGCAAGTCTTCCCATCCATTGCCGCGAAGGGCTTGCCTGATTCCTCCATCCAGCATTGCTGCAGGAAGCCTCACCATAATTATTCTCAGCATATACATTACCACTATCTGATGTCAAATGTTGACCTCTGATGAGATCACCAACAATGTGATTTTTATTGGAGCTATGCAATTCACCGGGGTTGTTTTCTCTAACTTCACACTGCTCAGACTTTTCAACTACATTTCCTTCAATTGGCCCTCTATCTGTGGTCTTCCCCTCTTCTGCATCAATAGACTGGGACTTTTTATTTGACAAGGCCCAAGCCATCTGTTCTTCAAACTTCACTTGCAAGCTAGACGGACTGCGATATTTTAACCCTTCTTGAGTTATTGGTTTTTTCTTTGTGTGATTGGATTTCGATCTCTCCTCAAATTTATTGTCAAAAGGCTGTTCTTCCAGTTCTTTATTAGATCCCCTGTTGCTGGGTTTGTTCAACTCAAAACAGTTTGAATCACTGCCCACAGAATCATCATCATCACCCACATTTTGCGGTGCACTGACAGCATCATTCAGTGGAACAGATTCCAAGGAATTTCGGCGATCCCTTACCACTAGATTTTCTGTATTCCTAATATTTTGTTTAGCTTTAAGGAAAGTCTCTATTTCAAGGCTTAGTTTATCAACCATCGACTTCTTATCCATAGTTCCATTCTGAGCTGCTTCCAGTTGCATTTGCATACGTTCGTCCAGCCATGATTCAGATATGTGGAGAATCAAACGATCATGATCAGCCCCTTGAGCCCAATCCTTATCAGACTTCTGTTTCAGAACATGTACCTCTTGTTCGTATTCATTTATTCCTCTAGCAAATTCGTCACAGAGGTCCTCCAATAATTTTCTTCTTGTTCTCTCTTGCTCGAATTCTTTCAGAGCGCTAGTGAGAGAAGACTTCACCTCAGAAAGCTCCCGAGCTAATTTCCTGTGTATGCTCTCTGACCGTTTTCTTAATTTTCTCTCATCCTCAAGTTCATCCCTCACAGATTGAACAGCAGCATGGAGTCTATCATGTTCCTTACCCTTCCTAACCAATTTATCCTCTGCAATTTGCTTCATAAGGTCATCAATCTCCTGCCGATCTGCTTGTCGGTCTCGAAGCAACTCTTTGACCCTAATACGTGCATGATCTAGCTCCGATTTTAATGCTTTTATCAAGGAAATGTTAGAAGCATGCTGTTCTTCTAAGCTCCATATTCTGTTTAACACTTTTAGCAGTTCTGTAGATGTTTTGAGAGTATAACGTGAATCCCCAATCCTTCCCTTGAATTCCAAGGAACTGGTAGGAGTGGCTGCAGGATTATAAGGTGTCATCTGCGACGGAAGAAAGGGCAATCACAAAATGCAAAAAAGGTATTGTGTAATAGATCCAACAATAGACAAGCTGCTAGAGTAAAGTAAGGATAAATATATTATCCCCTGTACATAAGAAACAATGAATTATGGACATGGTATTTGCAGTAACTATTATAGAATACTATCTTGCATTGATAAAAGGTTCTGTTTGTCTTGCACCAAGCTTCCAGAAGACCTGAATAATAGTGGCAATTTGATCTTAAAATAAATCTTCGAACATGGTGATTCAAACTTCGAAATTATCTCAGCTCTGCACAAACCTCTTGATTTATTGCAAAGGTTCTACTTTTAGCTGTCATTCTGAAAAATTATTATAGAAGCAAACTAAACTGCAGCATAATTGGTATTGGTATGTTATTTCATTATATTGAATAAAATTAAATAATGACCAAATTTCTTAGTATGAGGGAAATTGCTTTCAGATGGTAATTTTTATTTCTTCCATAACACACTATTAGATCATAATCAGAAAATTCCTAATCAATCTTTTACATTGCAATTGTGACTACTTGAGATTATATAAGATGCCAAAATGGTACATCCCACAAAAAACACCATGTTTACTTAGAAGGAGAATGCCATGCACCTTCTCATAATTTTGTGGTAGAAGTGTTAGGCAGGCAAAGAGAAAAGGGAAGGTGGTGGTTAGGCACAGGGTTGAGCTTACCTCCATGGAACTACCATAACTGGCAGGAGATACAGGTTGCAGTGCATGGTTATTTCTCTCAATTGCCCGATGATGCTGCATCAGTGATGCTGCAACATGCCTCCTCAAACTGCTCGCACTAGCTGGCTGATGAAAGAGCAGAGAAATATCAGTTTAAATGAACTTTAAATCTACCTCTATCAGAATGGTTCAAAATGTCACTGAGAATTGCTGCCACCATTACATGCACTAGATTAGTGATGAGCTGACAGCGTATGAGTTCACATTACCATCTAAACATGCCTCAGTGCTTATAGATGCAATGCTGAATCATAATTTTAATTTATAATGGCCATGGTAAGTATTATTTGAGCTTCAAGAAAGGCAAGCAAAATCATTAAAAAAAAGTGAAAGCAAATATTGAACTAATGGATTACAATGATCGAGTTGGGAAACGTTGACCAAGTCCTGGTGCCATCAGCATGCGAATCAAATTGAAAGACAAATACATCGTGATATCATATACACATTACACAAGAAGGAGGAAATTTTGGAATTCAATAACGGGAACATTGTCTATCTATGGTCACACGCATAAAATGGGCAAAACAATCATGTATATCAAGTTTTACCTAAGTTATTTGGAAAAAGGTAAAAATAAAAAACAATGAGGAAGGCCTCCAGTAAAAAATGAATGAATTGATGAAGCAACATTCCAGGAATAAGAAACTAAAAACATAGAAGACAAGTCAACATAGATATTGAAAATGAAAGAATTATTATTTCTCAACCTAGAATACATAAATCTCCGAGACCCTTCGAGGGTCATAAATAATAAGCGAAAATGTTATGTTCTGCTATATATATAATAATAACAATAAATAATAATACTAAAATACAAAGATTCATTCGCATCCAAATGATCCAATAGCAGCGCAGAGAGAAGCAAAATTGCCTATTTTAGCAATAAACCAAAAGAGGAAAGACTCCCATAAGCCGAAATAAGGCGATCAAGTAAATCACAGTCGAAAATACAAACTTTGGAAGAAAAGGGGGAAGAAGGAAGCGCGTACTTGATCAGGAGAAGAGGGAGATGCATCAGCAACAGGAAAGAAGTTGTTGAAGTCTGGAAGTGGAGCCTTGTCCTTGTGAAGGTTGTAATGATGGCGGTGGCGAAGTCTAGGATCAGCAGGAGCAGGAGCAGGAGCAGGACGATGATGATGATGATGCATTTCAAAGAGCTGGTGGAATTCCCAGAGAGCCGCGGCGAGCTTTCTAGCAGAGACAGTAGGAGGAGGAGGAGGATGATGATGGTCCTTGATGCCCCAAAGTCTTTTCCAGTAGGGCAGTGGAGTACAAGAACCCTCGCTTTTCCCTACCAATACCCCTCTCCTCAACTTTTCTCCCAATTTTTCCTCCTTTTCCGCTTTCCCTTCCACACTTTTCATCGTTTATTTATGCTGTCTTTCCTTCTCTCTCATCAACTCCTTTTTCCTTTTATCATTTCCTTTTTTTTTTCCTTTTTTTTTTTGCCTGTTATATTACACGTGGGGTATGGAATTTGTTCAGTTCAGTCTGCGCAGTGCCAGGTTCAAAGTGTTATTTATTTGGTATTAACTATAACTATAACTATTTGTACTTGATAAGGATGGTGCTCTGTTCGCTTGCTTGCTTGCTTGTTTGCCTCAGTCGGCATGGCCAAACAGGTTGCAGATAAATTTTCATTGGATCGCCCTTCTCGCATTTAGCTACCTTACCTGCCCATGGAACATTCAGTAGTGCGGTCCTGTCAAAAGAAACCAACTTCGACTTTCTTTTTTTTCATTGATCACGATTTCTTACTGCTAAAAGAATAAAGTTGCTCTAAATTTTAATATTAATTATCTATTTTGAGTAAATGAGAATATATTTATTTTTAGATTAGTTATAGAATACATTCTTATCTTTATATTTTAGATCAATCCACTAAATAATATAAGAATGGATATAATCTTTGGATCTAATTAGTGTGCATTGTTAGTGTAAAACTTTTTATGTTATCAAACAATTAGAAATTGACACAACGTTTATATCATGATTTCAGATTTGTTGATAGTATAAATTTTTTTACACCAACAATACATATCAATTAAAGTTTAGTTTTATTAACTTTAAATCACAAAGTCACCATAGCATAGAGGAGACTTTCCGGATTGGATGGGTTAGATTCTATTTTTTCATAGACCAATATTGGTCTCATTATTCTTTCACTATACTATATATGTTTGGGTCATAGCAAGGGATATTGTTTTAGGTATGTTTGAGCTGGGCATTTTAGATCGGCCTATCAGTCTCTTCAGGAGCCCAAGCTAAAACACAATGTAATAATGAGGTTTGGGCTGCGCATTAATGAAACGAGCCCAATAACGGTCTCCAACGGTTAATTTAGTGTAGAGTGGCAGGTTGCAAAGAGATAAGCAGTTAATTGGTTGGTGAATGGTGGCGCGGGGCTTATCCAACCAAGACAATTCAATCATCGTTCAACTTGAGTTGCAGAGAGTATACACGGAGGAGGGAAGAGCCATAGAATATATTTAATTAACAATAGAAATGCACTCACACACCTTGCTACGCCCACATTTACTCCCATCGTTTCCCAAACCATTCACGACATTCTCTTCTTTTCCTTTTCCTCTTCCTCTTCCTTCCACTCTCCGCTCTAAGAATTCAAATCTCACTCTGCAATCTTCAACTTTCTCCAGGTCAGCTATCCCCTCTCCTGTGCCCTAACTCACTAATTCTCGCAAATGAAACCAAATTGTGAATGTTCCTTTCGATCGCAGGTATGCAGTTGCAACCGCTTCCGCCTTTAAGGACTCTCCTTCCTGCAATCTCGAAATCGAAAAGCTTCCGGGTACAAGGGTAATTTTCTGGTAGCTCAATTCTCATTGCCAATTGTTTCCACTAGTCAAATCAAAATCAAATGCATTGTGTATTTTGACACAGGAACTCGCTCGTGCTTACAAGAATTGCACAGATGAATCAGTTGCCGACGACCCCGATTCGGAGCATATTGTTTCTTCTACTACTGAAAATTCATCCAGAGGGCTTCTCAAGTTTATGCTGTTCTTCGGGCTCATCACACTTCAACACTCGTATCCAGCTTCAGCTTCTGCTTCAGATTTTGCCACTGCCTTGAATTCACTTTCAATCTTTGGAGATATCGGTGACTTAAGCACAGGTTTTGCTTCAGTTAGGAAAATCTCCCTGTCACTTTTATAAACACAATCATTTTTTTCTTTCTTTTTAAATAAAACTAAATGAAGCATAGCAGTAGCCAGTATGTTACTAATCATAATGGAACACGAAAATTCTATTTACCCTCACTAAGTAGTTAGTTATATAGTTGTTTGTTAAAGACTTAAAGAGATACGGTGCAGTCTGTTATGCTTTTATATTTTAGTAAATCACTTGTATGTTAATTACTGTGCTGCTAAAAGACTTATTTTTGTTCTTCTTTTATCCTTTGTCGCAGGCGTTTCTGCTAATTTTTTTCTCTGAATTGGGAGACAAGACCTTTTTCATTGCAGTAAGTGCACATGAATCAATGCTTCATCTTTTTCCAACCAAATGTAAAACAATGGAGAAACAAATTTGTACCATTACCAAAGCATAACCATTGTCTAATTTAGTTTCATTGGACAAGTCCACTTGGTGAGATAAACGGTTCAAGCTCTGTAAATAAGCTTGTTTTCATGCATCTCTGGGCAGACAATTTTATCTGATATAAATCAACGATGCTTTTGTGTTTACTGATATTGGTCATGTACCTACCGGTAGACCACAATGTTGTTTTTGGTTTTAACTAATTAATTTGTGAATGTTTTTCAAGTGAGCCTTCTCCATTCTTTCCCCTTTTTCTTGAAAAAAGACTAAAAAAAGTCAGATTTCTGATGCTCAGTGTTAAATATCATTGTTTTGTTATTATCACCAAAACAAATGTTATGACCCCAGTTATTTGGGTATTGCATATCTTGTGCAGGCACTGTTAGCAGCTAGGAATTCCGCTGGTGTTGTTTTCACCGGGACATTTGGCGCGCTTTCGTATGTTTTTCTGTTTCAGGGTGATCTAGATGTCCCTTGCAGTTTATACTTTGTTTTGGAGTTTTCATGATTGCTCACCATGCATGAACCATGATAAGTTGATGCAATTAATTACATTGAAATTTTTTGGGCAACCTAGAATAATGAAAGTTGTAAATTAAAATCCTCCACGGAGTTATCTAGTGGGCAATATCAATAGACTTTAATGGTTTTCTTGGCATACCTTCTGGAAAGACAAAGTGGTGCATTTGTACAGAATTCTTCAGGCTTGACCACAATAACATTTACATTGACTGCCACTTTGTGAACGTTAACTATTCTATATAATGTATTTATCTCTTTCAGTTATACTCTAATCTTCAAATGATTAATATCTATTTGTTATTGACAGGGCAATGACTCTCATATCTGTTGTTCTTGGACGAACTTTTCATTATGTTGATGAAATCTTGCCATTCAGGTTTTTTCTTTATTTCCTTGATTATTTATAACTCTGAGATATGACTTTTCATACCGGAAGAGCGAAAAAAAAAGCTATGACAATTCTTCGCTTGTTGCAAAGTTTCCAAGCTAAGTTTCATGTTAACAAGAAACAATATGAATAGAACAAGAACACTGTATAGCCTATGGGTTTTGAAGACGTCTAATTATAACTCACAATGTTGTTTGTTAATTCATATGCAACCATAAAACAGTTTTTCCATAGTAAAATTTCAAATTTCTTTAGAGCACATTTGCAATCATTTGAAAAAAAAAAGTAGAGAATTTTCACCAAAAAAAAAAAGGGGAAATGACTCAATTACTTTGTAGGCATAGATGTCTTTTGCTTGCCCAAGTGCATTGTTTTCTGTGAATATCATTAATTTTTTTCTATGCCTTCCTTCTGATTTGTAGTGTTTGGAACTGTGTGACTAATATTTTTATGGGAAACTATTACCAGTTAAAGATTAAGAATGACTTCTCCAAGGTTTCATCTAATAAATAGTCTACTTTACACAGGTTTGGAGAGACTGATTTACCTGTTGATGACATTGCCGCTGTTTGTCTATTGGTAAATATACCTGCATTGTATTTAAATGCATTAGCGTTTGCAATGACGCACACATTTATCCTTTATGTTTTGTTTTCTCAGATGTAACTCTGTTAATTTATACTGACTTCAATTGACTTCAGGTCTACTTTGGGGTCTCTACCCTCCTGGATGCCTCATCAAGTGATGGCCAAAAATCAGATGATGAACAGAAGGAGGTAATGTTTTGCATTTATTTATCATCTATAAGAGCATAATGTGCTGGATAACGAATACTGATTTAACCCCCAATTTTTATTCTTCATTCATGATGTGTTTTAACATTCCTACAATTTAATGGTTCCTATCTTAACCAGGCAGAACTAGCAGTTTCAGAATTTTCTGGAAATGGTTCTGGGATAGTAGCTGCTGCTAGCACGGTTGTCAGCACTTTCCTCTTGGTTTTTGTTGCTGAATGGGGCGATAAATCTTTTTTCTCCACAATTGGTGAGTGCTAAAGTTAGAATTGATGGGTTCATTAACATTCTGTTATATATGGACCACATATAATTAGAAGACATCATTTTCTCATTGTTCACGTCAAGCTATATATGGTTTTACCATTCTTTGGCTTGAAAGTATGGGAGCCATAAAATTTTGCATCCATATCTCTATTAAACAAACTTACATATGAATAAATAAATAGTATTGATATTGACAAATCTTGAAGCTGAGTTGTCGATTGTAAAGAGTTTAGAGTGTCAATTTGGATCATACAATTTTAGTTTATCATTTGCTTGCTCAATTTTTGTTCACATCAAATTGCAAGACACGTTCCCCTGCTTCTTGTCCTGATGATGAACTCACCTTCAAAGATCCTGAACTATATTTCCCCCTGATATGCAGCCCTTGCAGCAGCTTCATCACCCCTTGGAGTCATAGGGGGAGCACTGGCCGGCCATGGTGTTGCAACTTTGGTAACTTTTTCTTTGAAAATTATTCCTTGGTTAGCAGTTCTCACTAATAGATTGATGCAGCCTCTTGATATAGGGATTTGCTCATTTGAAGTAACAATAAATGCCTTGTTTGTTTAAAATGAACATAGGTAATACATACAAATTTAATTTAAGCTTCCGGAGCAGTATATACAAAGTTGATTTGCAATAATCTCCATCTAAAGTTCAATTAAATATATAAATAAACAGCTAGTAAATATAGGCCTGAGGCGAGATGAGTTCCTGTAGTTACTTGTACCCATTCTCTAAGTGCTTTTTAAACAAGCACTTTCGGGGTGACATATGGAGTGAGAGGAGTATTTTTATATAAGAGTGAGAGGGGTTATTCTTAACTTTTGGATCACACATGAATGATCAAGATTAGAATATAAAATCATGTAACTTTTTTAAATGACCACATAACAACTACTAACGTTTAATCGTAACCATCCATGTATCTAGATTGGCTCCTCTCATTCTAATATAAAAATAACTCTCTCACTAGATATGCCAATAGACATATAAGCTATTTTAATACCCCAAAAAGCTCATAAAACAAAAGTAAACTGAAAGTAATTCTATCAAGGAGACGTTAACTATCATGGAAGCATTTAATGCGTGTAATTTTTATTCCTTGAACAGTTGAACCAACTGTCTTTTACTTTCTTATGACATTGGATATATAATTTTGGTTTTTATGTCTCGAAAGTATCTTTTATATGCAGCTAGCTGTACTTGGGGGCTCTTTACTGGGGACATTTTTGTCAGAGAAGGTAAGTTCTGGCCTGTAGCTTTGATTCTTGATATGCTGTGTTTTGTTAGTTGCAACTTCATAGTTCTCTCGTTGCACAGGAGGACCGGATTTCATAAATTTGGTACTCTCATGATACGCACGATCATATCAATTAGATACATTAACCAATTTAGCAGAAAGGGCATAATTTAGGCAAAATTATGGAAATTGAGATATGATCAACACAATGTTTTTCTTGAATTAGTGCTACGTATGGAATCAGGCTTGTGTAACTCTTCTTCTGTGGATAATTTCCTGCCCGGGAGTTCTAGTATAATATTATGGCTATTGGCTACTATGAACAGCAGCAACATGTTACAATGTTAGACGTTTCTCTAGAGGGGCCTTATTGGGAACGAACATGTTCTTTTAAGTTTTAACTAGATTATAGATTGACCGAATGAAGTCTCCCTCCTGGTTGGTGCGGCTAACAGCACCTTATTATAAGCATATGAATATGTTGATGCTCTTCTAACCGCACTTTATTATATTTTGTAGATAGTGCTCTATGGTTGGGGAAATGTTAATCTCACATAATGTGAGATTCACATAATGGATGTTATTGATGGCGAAGAATCAATTATGTGGAAAAAAAAAAATAAGTGAGACTAACATTACCCCTATGATTGAAGCACGAGCCTACATTAGTGCATCTGTTTTGGAATATTACCTTGTGTAGCTATAAACTGAAAACAGTATTTTCATTCCTTTTGAAGGTTATTGCCTACATCGGAGGTGTTCTCTTTCTCGTCTTTGCTGCAGTGACCTTATTTGAGATTGTGCGGTAGAGGTTAAAAGGAATGCAATATAAGCTCCTTGAGTGTTTTATCCCTATTTCTTATATTTAACATTGTATACATAAAATGTAGTAAGTATCACTATCCATTTTAGGCGTAGTTGATAGACCTTTCATTGCAATCCTCACGAATTATTATGTTATGATAATTATCTAAAACTGTGATGAGTTTATTTCAAGTGAAAAATTCTAATTACTTGAACATGTGACATTTCTTTTAATTTTTGCTAGTAAAGAAGGTTTTGTAAATTATTTTTTCATAGTAAAAAACAGGACAAGGGCTCAGCTAACAAGCTACAAGACAATCAAAACACTACTACAATAAGCCAACGGGACTGTAGACAAGAAAGAAGGAAGCGGCTGAAGAATGTGAGATTTGGATTCTCTCCGCACAAATTATTTTTCACTAGATATCGCATACGGTATCACTTTATTATTCAATAAAAAAAAAAAGCAAGGGAGATTTGGCTGGAGGGTCGGCAAGAGACGCAAGAGAGAATCCATGTTGGCAGAACATGTCGCCTCTGGACTCAAACTTTTGTTCTCTGGAGGTAGTTCGTTTGTTAATAACTTAATATGCTTAAATAAACACTCAACTCAAATCTCAAAAAATTATGATATTCTCAAATCCTTTAAAAATCATTAATTTAAAATTAATTTAATTTTTAAGGACTTATAATCGGTGATCAAAAGATATTTAAGAAATTATTTGACGATATCATAACCTCATGGGATTTCTTCATGGTAGCTATGTTAGACACAACCACCCAAAATATACTCAAAGATCTTTCACGGACCTAATTAAACCATCACAAGAATGCCAAGCATCACCCCCCAACATGGAGCAACATAGAACATTTGGAATATTCAAGGATAACTCTCCTATGACCAGGCCGTAATACTATGAAGTCCCAAGAAATTATGCCTATGAGTTACGCCATTGTAATAGATAGCAAGAACCGAGATTAGCCGTAAAATCAGTAATGAACTTTTTAGTTACACAGTATAAAGAATTTCACGCTAAGTTTAAATTAAAACTCTTAGATATGCCCACCAATTCACACTAGTATAGTATGGCTTGGGAGGATGTCAAAAGTTCTAATTTTCTTACCCAAATATTCTACTTAATTTACCTTTTACATTGGCATAAATTCATAGCTAATTGCATACATAAATTGATAAATGTGAAGTGAACTCGATGAAAATATATTGCATGGAATAATACATCTACCCTGAAGGTGAAGCTAACATGGCCATTAATGGCCTAGCTAGATGGCTTATTTATCATAGTTAATTTTTTTTAAATAATTAAATAATACATAATTAGATTATACGTACATCATAGATAAAGAATGACCTCAAATAAAGATATGTTTTGAATTTCAATCTTGTGTTTTAATCATATAGAACCAATTCTTGGGTATACAGATCAAACTCTAGGGACTAGGGAGTGCTTCTCAGCATGGAAAAAATATCTACATTTGCTTTCTCTGATTATCCCTAATTTACATATAAATCATAGAAAAGGAGAGGAATACGAAAAATAAGAAAGCTTTGCACATGCATGTGTTGGGAAAATTGGGAGACGTGGTAGTGCCTCGCCCATCCAAGAGTCAAGAATAAGAACGTACGTGCCGAAAGCGTTGATTGTGGAGTTGACAACCATCACTCTCGCACACTTGGCCCTTCCCCGCGCAAAACCTTTTTTTCTCCACTTGTTCTATGATCTTACATTAGATTCTTGCCTCCTTTGTGTTTGTACGATTGCATGTATTAGAGCATTGATATATAGTACGAAACGAAACTCTACGAAAAGATTTCTAATATTCCACCTTGTTATTATCTTCCTAATATTCCACCTTGTCATTTGTGAAACGTTTGTTTGGTAGATGAAAATTAATATTAGATAAGTACTTTTTTCATTTTTCAAAGAATAAAAATCAATCAAGTTTTTCTCAATTAAAAGTAAAGTCGAATAACCTTAATAAGTTAGTTAAAAATAATAATTTATCTAAATTTATAATATCATATAATGTTATTTTACATTTTTCCTAATAGCAATTATTCTTTTAAAATAACATTCATTCCTAACACAAGATAATCTTAGTTTGACAAAATAATTTATAAAGTTGGCGAAATGAACATGAATCACAGAATCGTATAATTGGAAAGCAATCTCCATCTTTCCACTCCTTAACTCCCCACCCAAAACACACTGACCACTTGATGACTCCATTCAACTTTCCACTTATAATAATGCTATACATAAATCAATCGGGTATTGGTTAAGTGAAAATATCCTGCCTCCGTGAGGAGCCTCACTTGAGGAAACCGGCCGAGTTCGAATGCTTGTAGAGTCACTCCATTGAAAGACTAATAATTAAGGAGTAAAATCTTACTCAATCAGCTGGATCATATATTAGTTCCATAGTAGGCGGCTCGAATGGCCTAAGCCGTATGATATTCTAGTAGACTCACTCTATTTAAATGACTAATTAGTGTTGTGTTCTCCAAAAAAAATTAATGCTATTTACATAATAACTTTTTTCCCTTTTAACTTTTGTTTTTCATTCGTAGAGATAATGAAGGGATAAAAAAAAGAGTCAGAAACCAGTTGTTTGTCTGGTTTGTGAGAGCGTGGGAAGCCGCGTAGGGGTGGGGGTCCATCGGGTAGAGATTCGATGGAGAACGGTGACGAAAGAAGCCGCTGCCGAATTCCGCCAAAATGCTTGTTTGTTTCAGTACGTGCAAAGCAGGTAACGTTTTTCTTTCACTCGCGCTATCGTTTCGCCACGCTTTACTCTACTTAATCTCAAATTCATCCGTTGAACTTGAATACTTGACTGGTTTTTTAAATAATGGTTAATTATATTGTTTCCAGTTTTGACTGGGGTATTTTATATTTGTTTTTTAAGCAGTTTTCTCTGGTAGATTTGGTTACAAACATTATATATAATACTATTTAAATTATCCAAAAATACTAGCATATCCTGCATAGTGAATCGCCATTGATTTTATTTGATTTCTTATTGATGTATTCTTTTTTTTTTTTTTGGGAACACTACTGTAAAATATGTAATAAATAAACAGATATAATGTATGTTAAACAAAAAGTGAACGTTAAAAATGATGTGATGGCAGAATCATAAATATGAGGTTCATTTAAACCATTTTTTACGTTTTTTGTTATACAACAGATGTTAAAAGAAAAATCTATTATATTAACGTATGATATTTTTTTGACATTAAAAGTTACTTTTAATGGACGTAAAAAATATTTCCTGTACTAATATAATGTTTTATTGATGTATCCTTTCAGAAAAAGGCTTTGTTATGACTTGGACTATAGGGTCGTGCAAGTTGAGGGCAACTTTATGCATGTGCCGCAACTCTCACTTTATCATTATTTTTTTATTTTTAAGGAAAGGCTCACGGTAGATCTTATACGAAGAAGAGTAGAAGAGAATGAAAAGAGATAGAGCATTGTGAAATTTTAAAGAAGATGAAGTGTAGTAATGAGTAATAGTGTTGTGACTAATGGAGTGCCGCAAAAAAGTAAAAGTTTCACTATATTGTTCAGAAGCTTGTTTATCGAGGGAATGAAAGGAAATCTTAACCCCAAAATTTGAAGGTATAAAAATTTGAGGGTTTGAATGGGATGAAATTATTTGAATTACCATCTTTAATCTCTTCACTCTATTTTCTAAATAACTCCCGAACAATATGTTAGATGTCTTTTTAAGACGTCACTTAATATCCAACTAATCCACTCCGTTCCTCCAAAAATAGCCAAGCATGTGGGTAAAAACTAGTTAATTCAAATATTTATTATGTCACTTCCAAAAGTAATTGGTTGTGCCAAAAGTAGACTGTATTTCTAACCAAACTTTACTTGCAAAAAGGATTTATCTAACCATCTTATTCAATATGAGAATTAACTTCATAACTTTACTATAAGATACTCCATCAAAAACCAAAAATAAAATATCTCTGAATATAATTGTGTATTATGCCTTTTTAAAATAAAAAAAATACATACTTCACCTCACATTTTTATAATATCATTTAATTATATTTGATCTTATTTGATTTTACATATATTTACACTTTTATTCAATGATATGAAAGAATATTTTTTGGATATGTAATATGTTTGGCAATTCCTAATTTACAAAAGAAAAAGAAAAATAAAGGTAACATAACTATATGGCCAGGCAGTTTAATGGTGAGTGTCGCCTTCCTCCGTTCCATTTCATTTCTCATCTCATGTCAATCTTAAATCTTAAACCCAAAACTCCGCAACCGAAACAAGATAATAATAATAATCAAATAATAAAATCGAGGCAGTAGCTACTACATGTCGGCAACATCTCCGGTATTAAATCTTAATTAATTCCTATCTAATTTGTCGTTTGTTTCATCTTCTTCTACAACGCTGCGCTGTTATTATGTTTTTCAACTCAATCATTTGTATTGCCTTCCCATCTCATTTTTCTTTGCATGACGCCATGGTTTCGAGTTGATTCTTTCTATTGTATTCTTCTCCACTCTGCATAAAACAGGTTTCTGGTATCGCCTGAATGATTATGAATTTCGAAGAGCTTACCCAATAGAACCACCACCAAATTTGAAGATAAATCTTTTGGCGCTGCAATTTCCAGGAAGAGAAACAATATTTTGTGTTAATTCAAATTCTATGTTTATATCTTATTTGTTTTGATTAACACTCTAATTTTCTGTTTTGTGTTGGCTGGGTTCCCAGTTTTATTCATATTTTCATATTTCATACTACGTTATGTTTGAGGAATGTATATTTGGTTGGTTAATTTTCTCTTGTCCGTCCTATATAGGAACAAGTTTTTAGATGTCATTGAAGTTGAATCTCTTGTGTTAGCTCGTGTTTTTCCCTTTTGGCTGTGATTTAGTTTGGTGGTTCTGAAGTAGAAAAGGAAAGGAAAAACTGTTTTTCTCCATTGCTCATAGAGTCATAGTCAAATAAGTTACTGTGCACCTTTGTTATAGACTATCAAAGTTCGAAGATGCTGTGGTCCTGTTTTGGCTTGTTGAGCGGAGATATACGTTGAAATGGGGAACATGGATAAAATATCAATTCGATGGTTTTATTTCTCTATTTTTATTGAGATTTGGATATCTTTTTCAATCAAATTTAATAATGTTTAGCGGGTCCTAATTTGTTGAACTACTGAGTGTTTAATGATGAAAGTATTAACTTCAAGTTACTGTTTCTTGCTGGAACTCTTTTTTCTTTTTGAAACCTTCTATTACAAATGGAGGTGATATATATGAACATGAGCAAAGTTGCATTTCAAAAAAAATTTGATGCTGAAATATGTCAATATGTGACTGCAATCACTTTTATTTTCCTTTGCTGAACATGTGGTATGTCATGAACAGGATAATTGACTTCCATGCTGGATTCTGGAAGGAGTCAGTTCTTGTTGGATTAATGTGCACTTACAACAACTGGTAAACTCAACATCAGTTTAATCTTCTATTATATAGATGGATCGACGTGATACTTCAGGATTTGTCAGCGGGGGTGCGTTATAATCTTCTAGATGCATCTAACCCTGATTTTGTAAATATAAATCTCTTTTAATCCGGAAATCAGGCAGCTGTTCTGTTGAAATTGGTAGATAGGTTTAGATATTGTTACTGCAATTGTTTGATGGATGTGACACTCCAGAACTTGGGTTTTGCTGCTAATCATTCTGCAAATGCATTCAAGATTTTGGGCAATGCTATGCATGTTGAAGGAAGTGGAGCAGATTATAGTACAGATACCATCTTACGACTTGATTCCCCTGGTTCTTCAATTCCCTATATCCCTTCCTTAAAAGGAACAAAAAGAAAGTGGGATTTAATTGATGGATGCATGGGTCAGAGAAATGGATCTTCTTTGTCTCTTGGGCCCGGACGTTCCACAAGTTCCTCAGACAGCAAGGGGAGTTCAGCCACTGCTTGCACTTCTGTGTCTTCAGCCAAAGAGATTGATGAGGAATTGTCTATGGATATTGAACTGGACTTTACTCTCCATCTTGGTTGTGAGAAGGTACCGAGCTCGAAGAAACCTGCTAGTTCAAATTTGAGGACATTTGAGTTGCAACCCGAGGTTGATTTGGAGTTGAGCCTTTCCACTGGGCCTTCTGAATCAGATATTACTAGTGTTCATCTAAGTCCCTCACCTCTTCAATCGAACATGGAGATGCCGTTTGTATTTAGTGGGACACAAAATACAGATGAGGATTCAACTTCATGCAGTTGGAAACCAGGACTTGTTTTGCCGTTGTCAAGGACTTCTCTTAATACAGACACTAGTTTGATTTTAAGCCAGGCTGCAAAGAAGCGCGATCACAATCCCATTGTTCTGGGTCACTCCTCACACAGATCAAAAAGTTCAGTCACCTGTGCTTCGGGGCTAAAAGAGCAGCAACAGCCAGAACATCGCAACAGTAATTCTAAGACATGTCACGTTGAGGGATGTGGAAAGGGAGCCAGAGGTGCTTCAGGACGTTGTATATCTCATGGTGGTGGTAGGAGGTGTCAGAAACCTGGCTGCTATAAAGGAGCTGAGGGTCGGACTGTGTACTGCAAGGCTCATGGAGGTGGCAGGCGATGTGAATATCTTGGTTGCACTAAGAGTGCAGAAGGACGTACAGATTTCTGTATTGCCCATGGTGGTGGCCGGAGATGCACGCATGAGGGTTGTATCCGAGCTGCCAGAGGGAAATCCGGGTTGTGTATTCGGCATGGTGGTGGCAAGAGATGTCAGATAGAAAATTGCACCAAGAGTGCAGAAGGCCTATCAGGTCTTTGCATCTCACATGGTGGAGGGCGTCGATGTCATGCTCCTGGATGCACAAAAGGGGCACAAGGGAGCACTATGTTCTGCAAAGCACATGGTGGAGGAAAACGGTGTACAACACTAGGGTGCACCAAGGGTGCTGAGGGGACCACGCCCTTTTGCAAGGGCCATGGTGGAGGAAAACGCTGTGGATACCAGGGTGGTGGAATTTGTACTAAAAGTGTGCATGGAGGTACCAACTTCTGTGTAGCACATGGGGGTGGGAAGAGGTGTGCTGTACCTGACTGCACAAAGAGTGCTAGAGGACGGACTGATTATTGTGTCCGTCATGGGGGAGGTAAAAGATGCAAGTTTGAAGGGTGTGGAAAGAGTGCACAGGGTAGCACTGACTTTTGCAAGGCACATGGGGGAGGAAAGAGATGCTCTTGGGGGCATCCGGTGTCAGAATATAGCAGTCAACAGGGTGATCCTTGTAATTCATTTGCAAGGGGGAAGACAGGTTTGTGTTCACTTCATAGTGGGCTAGTGCAGGATAAGAGAGTCTATGGAGGCATCTCTGCAGGATCAGTTGTTCAGGATGCTCATATTAGTAAACCAGATGAAGTGAACCAGGTACTTATTGACAAAGACATGGATGTGGATACGATGAAAATGGGGAGTGATCTGGGCACAATTGGTTCTATAACTTGTTCTGATTTTAAACTTCATGAAGTTGCAAGGACTAATTTCTCAACCTGGGAAGGTGGCCACATGCCAAAGTCGGTCGCTGTTCCTGAAGGCAGGGTGCATGGTGGAAGTCTGATGGCAATGCTGGTCGGGAGTTCTGGCCTTGGCTCAAGTAACGGGAGAGTTCTAGTTAATGATCCATCTGAGCCAATTAAACCTTGTATTATTCCCCAGAGTTGGATTTAAGGCTTTCCATTGCTTTTGTTGTCATAGTCTCTACCTAGTTGGCAAAAGTTATCAGCATGTTTGCTTCCTGCAATGTTTGATTATTGATTATTAGAGTCACACTCTGTTCTCTTATGGAGGAGATATCAAGGTAGGACACTGCTTTGATTAGGTAGTTGGTGGTTTCTTTCTTTCCTGTTCCTCTTCGTCCGTAAATATTATTATCTGATAAGATGTCTAGCTGGTTGCGAATGCAGGTTGCTACCTGTAAGGTCTGTCATTGTCGTGTATTCTACTTGTAATAAAGCCTTTACTGAGATCGTATATGTTTGTATAGTGCTTATGTTAGTTTAATCCATGGTTACTATTAGTTAACTGCTTGACAGGCTAACCTAGGCTGTGGTTGACAATTTCTACTGTTATAGATTGTAATAAGATTGTGTTGGTTATGTTGTGTGTTTTATCTTGCATTTCTCTTGATATGAAGGTACCAAGTCTTGCTGAGGGGTGGGGAAATGTAAGTGTGACTGAGCGAGTGTTCATGCTTACTGAGGAGTGATGATCGAAAGTTTTTGGTGTTTCTTAAATAAGCACATTGGACAAAGGTGTGGGTTGGAGCGGTTAAGTAGTTATATGCAGTGTTATTTTCTTCTTGTTTCCGTATAAGTTGATTAAATGGAAGGTTAAATATTGTGTTTGATAGCAATGGAAATTTAATGTTAAGGTTAAATAACCAGCTTCGTGATGCATTTGAAACTTGAAGCAGGAATATATTAATTCTGTGAATCGGTTAGTTGTAACTTGGAAGCTTTTTCCATAGCCCCTTAGTTAGCGCAACATTTTGTTACTCTTAGTTCTACTGTATTAGCAAAATAAACATTTGGGCATCACAATTGCAGCTTTCCTTCTACAACGTTAACCCTTGAGGCTTGAACTTGGCCATCTTGGAAAGCTTATCAACTGCCTCTATCAAGTGGTCAAGCCTGGCCACAAACTCAACGAGCGAGGAAGTGAAGTTGGCCAGTGACAAGGCTGCGGTACTCTCTAAGGCTCTCAACCTTGGTAACAAGTCTGTGGTATTCCCACTATCTTCTTCAAAGGCATCCACCTCTCTAGATGGCCAAGAATATAGTCTTCTCAACTGCTTCCTCATTATCTCATGGTAAGGTTCTGTTTGTTCTGTTGGAAGGGGCTTGGTAAGGTTATCAAGGACATGGGATTCAAGAGTGGCTGTGAGTAGATAAGAATGGAGGTGCATAGAATGTTGCAGCCTCTCAACAGAGCTGTGAACCCTCTTAATGTGGGAGTTTTTCAGACTCCACTTCATGCTGCTGATGTCTCTTCCCAGGATCCTTACCACCTCTGCAGCATGGTTTGATGCCTCTTGGATTTCTGACCTAAATGCAATCCGCAGATTGTGGGGTGCCTGAAAACCAAACCATTAGAATTAATACAAGAACTTCACTACATTAAAGTTAATATGTTGTGCCTGATAAGTTTCTGCTTTCTACTTTCTTTAGTGATATCTAGCTCATTAATCTTACACTTCCATATTAATTTGGAGCCCTCACTGAATCACTTGCACTATCCAAATAATCGATAATTTTCAACGGAAAATGCTATATGAACTACTTTTGTAGAAACAAAAAATAGAATTACATTTAAATACTTAAAAAAATGATTCTATGCAAGTTTTATAGAAATACTTGCAGATTTGTCCTTGAAAGAAGTATTTTTTTTTCTTTTCAATTTGGACTTTTAAAATTTTATTTCATCAATTAAATCCTTAAATATTTGAACTTAATTCTGAGTTTCATGCAGTTCGTATAGCTTTATAATTATGTGCAAGACCAAATTCTGATGAATTAAAGAATTAAAACGAGAATTACATAGACAAAAATGTGTATCTTTGGTGGATAAAGTCATAATATGGCTAGGACATTAAGGGAATATATTTCCGAACATATTATTAAAGATTCTGGAGCTCTGGCATCATTGCATCAACAATACATGCGTGGAGGGGAGGAGCATGCAGACTGACGAATATTCTTCTTGATTGATGGAACACAATCTATTTTATCTGATAAAATAATGTTTGAACACGGGATGCACACCAACACCATGTACACACGCTAAAAGTGACGAGATTAGAACCTGAATTTCTGAATGTAGAATACTATGAAGTGCCATAACTTCATAAGCACAATGTCGTAAGACTGCCCCAACTTTAACATATTGTGACCATGGATATAAAAAGTGCAAGAATCTACCATGTGGTGGCTCCCATTTCGCTGAATTAGCCTAGCAATCAAAGCAGAAAGACAGCATCAGCACTTAAAAACTAAAAGTCTGAAACTGAAAAACAAAAAATTGTGCTATTTCAATGAAATACATACCAGAGTCTTAAGCTTGGGCCCTGAATTTAAGGTGCTTTGACATCTCTTATAAGCTGGTTCGTTTGGAAATTCATCCATGCTAGCTATATTGAATTTAGACTGCTCTGACCCATCGTCTAAATATTTTGTAACACATTCTGAGATTATAGAGATAAAAAGAAAATAATGTTGTCAAAAGGATATAATATACAGAACTTAAATTAAGTTAAAGCTAATTTCAGATTTAATGTTTCAGACAGAATAGATTGATTAATTGATTAAGTGTAATAATTTTATTTTCCATTTTTTATTGGAGTTGAGGTGTGGCTTACCCTGAAGCGAATCTGCCACAGAATAGAAGTTTTTAACGAGCTCTTTATGTAGCTGCTCCCCAGCCCATATAGGAAAAACACAGACACTCACCAACACTGATATTAATGCTCCAATGCCAATTGCATATAACCGATCGATCATAGTCTTAATTGGGTTACCCATTCTATAGCCAGATACTATGATCAAGCAGTATGTTAGCAGCATGACCCTGAACCCGTACTCGTACTGCACAAGCGATGGCCACATTTTCATGAATGACGTCATGGCCGCTGCATTTCAAAATATCATATGTATAAGAGTCTCTATCACCTGTCCCATTTTGGTGTACCACACTGTCCCCACCATTAAT
This sequence comes from Echinosophora koreensis, assembly GCA_035048595.1. Lineage (NCBI taxonomy): Eukaryota > Viridiplantae > Streptophyta > Magnoliopsida > Fabales > Fabaceae > Echinosophora > Echinosophora koreensis. The sequence goes on along the minus strand of JAPCYP010000003.1, from coordinate 13,157,623 downwards.
TAATGTTTTGTCACATGCAATGTCTCTAAGTTTGATGTTAACAAAAAGAGTTCTGTATCATAGAGTTATAAAATCATGCATTCACTTCATTGTTTTTGTAAAATAAAATGTGTTACATATAAATACCGATCAAGAAGATACTGAGGCCCTATGAGAAAGGGTTCGGCGACATGGCCACTGGACAGCGCCGTCTGAGCAACAGCAATGGCCAACACTCCTGCAAGTAAGCTTCCTAGTGCGCGATTAAATCCTTTATCAAATGTTGCTCCTTCAAAATTCACAGTCATGATGAGTATCCATCAAATTCAATTTAATTATGAAATGCATACATACATTTACACTGACATATATTTAATGCATGCATATACGTATATCAACACATTCAGGCTTAATTTACAAATTATTTAGTTTGGTTTCTTTGCTTTCATGCAGTTAATTATGGTATGTTATGTATATAAAGTTATCAACATACCAACAGTGTATTCGAAGACAAGGACAGCAGTGAGAATGGCCCATATGATATTGGCACCAAAGACTTTGTAAGGAGCTTCAAATAGTATAAGTGAAGAGACAAGAAGAACAGCTAGTCCAACTTTGAGAGGAAATATTACTCTACTTCTGTCTTCCTTGCAAAAGTCCCACACACTATGAATCTGAATCTGAAGCCATGCCTTACACAAGATAGTGCTGCTGGCTCCAGATATGGTGCCAGTCTCAGGTTTAGTAGTTGTAGGAATGTTAATTTCAATGCTACCCTCTTTCCAATATTCATTCTCCACACAGAACACTTAGATAATATGGAGGAATGAGTACAAGTTTCGTTATTGACACTTGAGTATATATATAGATATATCATATATGCATGGATGGAACGTGGGAGAAAAAGAGAGTGGTTTATTTAAAGGGGAAGGGTGTGGATGTAAGGTGTTGGTGCAATTTGGGGAAGGAAGTTTTGTTTAGTGAGTACAGACAGGGTCAGGGTATATCGAGCAAAAGAATTGATACGACAATAATGTTAGAGTAGAAGTGGAGCTAAATGATCTTTAGATAAGAAGATGCTTAACCTCAATAATACTTCATGGATGAAATGGAGAATTAGAATCAGAAATTGCAAGATAATGCAACTTCAGTCAACAAAACTATTTCAAATATGTGCCCAAATGGTAACCGACACAGATTGAGAAAGTGAGATTAGATAAAACTAATTGAGGCCAACAACTCAGATATATACAATTGGGTGTATTACCTAACCAAATATCAAGGTCATCTCACCTCTGACATTATGAGCTAGACAGTCAGCCAGAACATTACATGAGTGCATAATAAAACTAAATGAATCTGCTAACGAGTGTGTTAAGGATATTGGTTAATGAATCTATCAAAGGAAAATTTGTATTGAAAATATAAGTTTTAACACCTTTTAATGTAATAATGACACCAATTTCTCATACAAACTTTCATCTTTTGGTTTCTTAACCAATATCCCAAAGTCACTCGTTAGCATTCTCCAAACTAAATTTAAGACAAGGAAGCATGAGGCACTTACATGGATATTACTAAAATTAATGTGTCATTGAAAGACAAATCTTGATCACTTCCATGAATTATGTCATAAAGTGTTTTGCATCTCTTACGAGCCAAACATTCTTGAACCCGTGTTCCCTAACAAACATCAATTCTATTTTAACTGCTAAGAACTTTTCTTGAAGAGCATTTACTAAACCCGAATATTTTTTTCGTTTATGCACCCATGAATTTTCTATATCAGATGCGAATCACTAATCTGATGCCATAAGCATGTTCAATTAAGAAAATTGTTACGTCCACATTAGTTTTGTATGTATCAACATAAAGTTTAATCCACTCTCTATGGTTATTATGAGAAACAAGCGTCATTGCGTTGTGCCATTTTGCTAGTTTGAATACTATTTTTTTGGTAAATTATCACAATAATCATAATGATATTATTGTTTTTGTTGTTATTGATGGAATATCAAAAAAAAATCTTAAGAGGAGATCTTTGAAGTTTGATCCCTTAGTTATATACAAGAGACCGTGCCAAAGAGAATATTTTGAAAAAGGGATACTCATGTAAAAAACCCTCGTTAGTTAGGATGGAGATACCCAAGTTGTTAACATAATGACGCTGGAAGAATTTTTCACCCTCTCCCCATGTTCGTTTATTGATCTGCTGGTTCTATGCTTTATACGATCACCTCCCACATCAATGGTTCAAGCATATTGACAACAGATCTAAGTTTCCTAGCCATTCATGTATATACCATATGTCATATATGCCTTTCATATTCCTTAACATATGCAAGATGTTGTTCTGTTATTCTCAAAAGATACAAACTAAATGTCATGTCCCTCTTATGCACATGTTCATTCTGAAGCAGTCACACAAATTAATTTAAGAAATCTTAATTGTTTGTGGCTCTTAATTCTTGAAAGTGGAAAACAGCAGGTACATTTTATGACCATATGTTATACTGCTTGACAGAAGTAATTCTAAACTTATCCTACACTTTGTTCGGCAAACACTAATAATAATTGCTCACAAAAGAAAACTCCTCGAGTATTAGTTCTATTTGAGGCAGCACTGTTCCAGTTTCATATGCATGCTAGAGACTTATTCCGATTTTGTATCGACAATCAGTATAATAATTGATAGATAAGAAAGAATATGCTATGTTCCAGACGAAAAACTGGAAGATTTTATTTGGGTGACACGAGATTAAAATTAGGAATATGTTCCAGGGATGAATATTGACTTTGATTTCCAGAATAACTCTTATTCAAGTAACAGGAAACGCATTGTGCAGACAATCTTAACCTGTGGAACATTGAAACCAATGAGAGGTTCCCTGACTCACACCAAGATCAAGACATTTCATATTTGTGGTATACATGTATCAAATTTTTTCTTTAAAAAAATACAAATCTAGTTCAAGGTATCTCTGTATCTTTTAACTATAAGATAATTTTAATTTAAGTAACGAGTAGGTTCTTCCTCGTAAGTACTTTTTCGTGAACAAGAATCTTAATATTGTAAAAATATATAGACTTGAATTCAAAACTACTATTACTTAAATAATCCTTTGTAATTATTTGTATCAATTTTAATATCGAGCATTGTTAAACTATTTTTACTTTTAGGAAGAGAAAAGTTTAATTAAGAGGAAAAATATTCAAATCTAAAATCAAATTTATTTAAGCCTTTCAAATTAAAAAAAATTAATTTTTATTCTGAGAAAAAATTAAATTAAAGAAAAACATCTGACCGCTACTTAAGGTGCATTCGTCCCGTGTAGTAGTAGATAAAGGAATTAAATAGTTACTTTCAAACCCATATTTCACTCTGATCACTCCTAAACTATCATGCGTCTAATCTTTCGTAGTTAAATTCGGGGGATTTTAGTAGTATTAGGATGATAGTGAAAAAATGTAAAAGAAATTATCAAGGCAAAGTCACAACTCATTGACACAAGTAACATAATTCAAAAAACATGGGCTAAGGTATTAGGTGTCAGTCTTACCAATTGACCTGGCCTTGACTGCTCACTGCAGCACAAACAAATGTGTTGCTCAAAATCTGTTTATCAACGACAATTTGTGATCTTGTATGCACTTTGTTGACCCGAAAAAAAACTTGTTTGTAGTTTGGTCCAAGTCTAACCATGAACACACGATTTTTCTAACAATTCTAGGTGAGTAATAGGTCAACTTCAAAATACAGCCCCAAAAAATCTAGTTTTTGCCAAAATACAATATTTTTGTGTACTTTTAAAAATAAATTATTCAATCCATCTGTCACTAAAATAAAGTCACGTTATTTGCCTTTAATCTTTCCCTCATAATTCAAAATTAAAGATGTGATTTTACCGGTAAAGAAAAGTCGGTGACAATTCCAGGACGGCATCTTTAATTTGTGCCATTATTTACTTTACATAAATTCAATTCAATATAACAACAATGGATGTGTATTGAAAGGATGAATTTTTTAAAGTAATAAAAAATATAAAGTGAGAAAGTAAGAATATACTCCCTCTGGTCCTATATATAAGAGGCAAAACCCTAAAACACACAGACCAAAGAAATGCGCTATTTGTAATTAATATTCATATAAATTTACAAATTTAACCCTTCAATAATTAATGAACAAACCTACTTGTATTGAAAGTTACACTGTCTCGTAAATATAAACCCTATTATAAATAAGGGTAAAATTGGAAATGAGCATTTAATATTTGTCAAAATACATGCATGTCTCTTATATTTTGGACCAAAAAAAAGTAGTCATTTGCCTCTTATAATAAGGACCGGAGGGAGTATTTATTATTGATTAATTAAAATGAGCTGAAATCTCAATATACTTTAATTGATTAAGTACATTTTTATTGTGGAAGAAACTTCAGTACAATTTAATAAGTATATTAAGTGTTGTTTTCTAATGGCAACAGAACATGTGTGACAGTTATTACATGTGTTATATTTTTATTGATGAGCTATTACGTATATCTTATTACTATTTAAGAACAACATCTAATGTATATATGAAATTTGGAATTGTACCCAACTCTTTTATTTTTCCACTTTACATTATTTGTTATTTTAGAATAACTCATTTCGTATTTATTGAAAAGACATGATCATCAGGGTTTTATTTTTTACCATGTTTATAAAAAAAAAGATTTTGTTGGAATAAGTTTTGTTGAGACCTCATAAGTCTAAAACACATTCAAAGTGTAAATCCTCTATGTTTTGATGATTCCAAATAGTTCAAGTATGGTAATATTGAACCAAATGAAATTACTGATATATTTGATAAGTGTGCAGGAAAATAGACTTGAAGTCACTCGTCTAAATTTCACCCGTCTACTTTTTAGTAGAAGCTCAGCAGTGACTCGTCTAAGTTTCACTCGTCTAAAAAGTTAGTCAAAGAAAGTCAACGCTCAAGAAAGACTAAGCTCAGTTGATGACGTGGCAAGAATCTAAGTTTGGCTCAGCTGACCACCCGTCTAAGTCTCTGACCAAGCTTTCACCCGTCTAAGTTTCTGAACAAGCTTTCACCCGTCTAAGTTTCTGAACAAGCCTTCACCCGTCTAAGTTTCTGAACAAGCTTTCACCCGTCTAAGTTTTTGGATGACTTTCACCCGTCTAAAATTCTCATGGCTGACACCAAGTCAGTATGTCAGAAATCAAGTCCAAGTCACCATATTCAAAATTATAGGCCATCCTTATGGACCTCGAAGACCTCTGGATAATAGCTCGAAGGACAAAGAATAAAAGAACGTTGTTTCAAGGTTTTAAGGAATAAACACGCTATCTCTGCACCACTGCAGTAACCTTTTGCCTATTCCAGTACAAAGTGAAAGTACTTTATGGAAAAGTAAACTGATGTTGCACTGAAAGAGGAAAGCTCTCTGCAACAAGTACAAGAAGCCTGTTGCCATATACTCTGAAAGAACAGCTGCTCAGTTTAAAGTGTACTCTTGGACACTCTTGACAATGCCCAATGTTTTCAAGCATTTAATGAATACTCAGAACGACTCTTTGGCATTAAATGGTGTCTCAGAAAGCTCAAGTCAGATGAACACACTTTCTGAAGCTGTGTCAAACGGATCTCTTGATTGAAGCCTTTAAATAGATCAAACAATGAAGATGAAGAAAAGAAGTTGAATATCAAAAGAACTCTGCACAGAAGCATTTACTCTCTTCATTAACTTCTTCATTCCTTCATTGAATACATACTCAATCATTAGATATAAATTCGCAGTCTTTCATACTTCATATTTATTCCACTCTCTGAGTGTGATCTGAAAGACTTGCAAGTTGTATTAACTATACAAACCTTCTATCTCTTACTGTTTTTGAGCCTGAAGAGGCTAGGTGAGAAAAGAATACTTGTTTGAGTGTTGAGCCTGAAGAGGCTAGGTGTGCAAAGAATACTTGTACTGTAATTTACTCAGTTATAGTGGAAACTTGGTGCTGCCAAGAAACTGGACGTAGCCCTGTGGATTTTGGGGTGAACCAGTATAAATCTCTTGAGTGATATTCCTTCTCCCTTATCTTTTAATTTGTTTGAGTATTGTTTCAGTCTTAGCTTTTTAACTTGGGGAGTTAATACTGTGGTTATCAAACTCTTTTTAACCTTCTTGATTTGTGTGTGCTATTCTGTTTTAATATTAGACGTTTCACTCGTCTAATCCTCTCTTAATCAAACCTTCTTGCTGTGCCTGCGAAAATCTTTTTAAGTAACCGAAAAAGTTGGTAAACACAATTCAACCCCCCTTCTTGTGTTCACTTTGGTTATTTCAGTTGGTATCAGAGCTCAGCCTCTGGGTTGAGCACTTAACAGTGTAGAGGAAAAGATCTTGGAGATGGCAGGAGAAACCAGTGGAAGCAAGAACCATGCTGGAGAAGGATCCTCAATGTCGAGACCTCCTTTCTTCAATGGAGAGGACTACATCTACTGGAAAGAAAAGATGAAGTGGTTTTTTCAATCCACTAACTCTGATCTTTGGGATATTATCGTTGAAGGTCCTTTTGTCCCTAAAGATGACAAAGGAGAGGAAGTTCCTAAAGCAAACATGACCACTGATCAAAGAACAAAGTGGCAGCTTAATGCCAAAGCTAGATATGCAATCATGTGTGCTCTGAGCAGAGAAGAATTTGAAAAAGTCTGTGCTTGTGAGTCTGCAAAAGAAATGTGGGACTCACTAGCCATTGCTCATGAAGGAACTAGCAAAGTAAAAGAAACAAAAGTCAGCATGCTTGTCAGAAAGTATGAGCTGTTCAAAATGGAGGAAGGTGAAACTATTGGCCAAATGTATGGAAGGTTTCAGACCATAACCAATGGATTGAAATCTCTGGGAAAAATTTACAACAATGAAGCTTGATGAGCTTCTTGGGACTCTTCAGATTCATGAACAAGAACTGATTGAAGAGAACAATGGAAAGAAAAACAAGTCCATTGCACTCAAAGCTGACAAGAAGTCATCTAAGGGAGCAAGTTCAAAAGCTCTCAAAGCAGATGAATCTTCAGAAGAATCTGGAGAATCAAATGAGGATGACTCAGATGATGAAGATGATGAACTGTCTCTCTTCACCAGAAAAATGAAGAAGCTCTGGAAGAAAAGAAACTTCAGAAAAGACAAACCCTTCAGGCGCTTCAACAAAGACAAGCATAACAAGGATAGTGGATCTAATGACAGAAATGTCATTGTATGCTATGAATGTAAAAAGCCTGGTCACATCAAGGCAGAATGCCCTCAAATCAAAAAGCAATCTTCCAAGAAATTCTTCAACAAGAAAAAGAAAGGTATGATGGCTACTTGGGAAGATCTTGATGAAAGCTCCACTGAAAGTGAAGGAGAGGAGCTTGAAGCAAACCTCTGTCTTATGGCTGATACAGATTCAGAATCAGAAACCGAGGTACATTCTGAACTTGAAAAATTGAATGATGCCTATGATGAACTTTTGGAAGAACCCAACTATATATCTAAAGCTTTTAGATCCATCAAGAGACAGTATGCTAAACTCTCTAATGAGTACACACAGAAATCTCTAGAGTGTGAAAAGTTAGCTGAAGAGAATAGTAAACTTAAGACTGAAAAGTCTGAAGTTGAGATCTCAGTTGAAACTCTACCATCTGAAGAAGTAACTAAACTTCAACAGAAAGTAGAAGAGCTCACCTCAGATCTTGCCAAGTTTGTTAATGGTAGAGATAATCTGACTAAACTCTTAGGAAGTCAGAGGCACTCCCTTAACAAAGAAGGTATTGGATATTCCAATCAAGAACATCATAAAGGATCAACAAAGTTTTCAAATGTAGCTGCTAAATCTATATGTTCCTACTGTGGAAAAGCTGGACATATCATGTCTAAGTGTATTCACAAAAAGATAAGGAAGTCTTTACAGACTCCTCACACTAACAAAAAAGGACCCAAGAAAATATGGGTACCTAAGGTCATGATCATTCCTGTTGCAGACATTCTCAACAGAACAAAGCAAACACCTGTCATGGTATCTGGACAGTGGATGCTCACGACACATGACAGGCGAAAGGTCTATGTTCCTAGACCTCCAACCTAAGAAAGGTGGACATGTAACTTTTGGTGGCAACCAGAAAGGAAAAGTTGTTGGTTTAGGTAAAATTGGTGGTAAACCTCCCTTACCTGTTATTAATGATGTGTTATTTGTGAAAGGATTAAAACATAATCTGCTTAGCATAAGTCAATTATGTGACAGTGGACTCTCTGTATCTTTTTCTAAGGATGCATGCATAGTCAATGACTGTAATGGAAAAACCCTCTTTTCTGCTAAAAGGCAAAACAATCTGTATAAGATTGACATGACTGAACTTTCAGATCAAAGTGTAACATGCTTTATGTCTAAAGAGGATGAAAAATGGCTGTGGCATAAGAAATTAGGACATGTTAGTATGAAGCAAATTTCAAAATTGAAAAAGCATAACCTTGTGAGAGGATTGCCTGATATTTCTTTTAAGAAAGATATTCTGTGTGATGCATGTCAGAGAGGTAAACAAGTAAAATCAAGTTTCAAATCTAAGAAAGAAGTCACATCCTCTAGACCTTTGCAACTGTTACACATGGATCTGTTTGGACCAGTTAGTGTAGCTAGCCTAGGTGGAAAGAAATATGGTTTTGTCATAGTTGATGACTATTCTAGATTTACATGGGTACTCTTCTTAACCCACAAGGATGAATCTTATAAGGCATTTTCAGTATTCAGTAAAAGAGTACAAAATGAGCAAGGTTTCTGTATCTCTGCTATAAGAAGTGATCATGGAGGAGAATTTGAAAATGAGCAGTTCAAACTGTTCTGTGAGGAAAATGGTATTTCTCACAATTTCTCCGCACCTAGAACTCCACAACAAAATGGAGTAGTTGAGAGAAAGAACAGATCTTTTCAAGATATGGGAAGAACAATGCTAAATGAAAATAATCTTCCTAAGTACTTCTGGGCAGAAGCCATTAACACTGCTTGTTATGTACAAAACAGAATTCTGATCAGGCCTATTCTAAATAAGACTCCTTATGAATTGTGGAAAGACAGAAAACCCAACATATCATATTTTCATGCATTTGGTTGTGAATGTTATATTCTCAACACAAAAGATCATCTTGGTAAATTTGATTCTAAAGTAGATAAAGGAATATTTATTGGTTATTCTGAAATGTCTAAAGCTTTTAGAATTTACAATTCTAGAACTTCTGTTGTAGAAGAATCAATTCATGTAAAGTTTAATGATGGTTTGAAGACTGATAGGGAACTATCAGATCTAGAAGATGATGTTGCAGGTATTGAACTCAATCCTACAGTAGAAGAATCTTCAGACAAGTCAAAAGTAGACGTATCTGAAATACAGACTGATGCTGATAAGTCTGAAACTCAGACTCTAAAGAAAGATTGGAAATTCAAGACCTATCATCCAGAAGATCTCATCATTGGAAGTCCATCTCAAGGAGTTAGAACCAGATCCGCCTTCAATGAAAACAACAACATGGCCTTCATATCAGATTTGGAACCTAAAAAGATTGAAGAAGCTCTGCAAGATGAAAGCTGGATTCTAGCCATGCAAGAAGAGCTAAATCAGTTCAAAAGGAATGATGTCTGGTCACTAGTTTCTAAACCCAAAGAGAAAACCATTATTGGAACCAGATGGGTGTTTAGAAACAAACTAGATGAAGATGGAAAAGTGGTAAGGAACAAGGCAAGACTAGTTGCTCAAGGTTACAATCAACAGGAAGGTATTGATTTCACTGAAACTTTTGCTCCTGTAGCTAGACTAGAAGCAATTAGGATTCTCATGTCATATGCTGCACAACATGATATAACTCTTTATCAAATGGATGTTAAAAGTGCTTTTCTAAATGGAATAATTGAGGAGGAAGTTTATGTCAAGCAACCTCCAGGTTTTGAGGACTCTAAAAATCCTCACCATGTCTATAAGCTTAAGAAAGCTCTATATGGACTCAAACAAGCTCCTAGAGCTTGGTATGATAGATTAAGCACATATGTAATGGAAAATAACTTCATTAGAGGAAAAGTAGACACTACACTTTTCAAGAAATGTTCAAGAAAAGACTTTATAGTAGTACAGATCTATGTTGATGATATTATATTTGGTGCTACTAATGAAAAGCTCTGTAAAGAGTTCTCTGAGCTGATGCAGAATGAATTTGAAATGAGCATGATGGGAGAGTTGAAGTTCTTCCTTGGTCTTCAAATAAAACAGTCAAATGATGGAATCTATATCCATCAACAGAAGTACACCAAGGAGCTTCTGAAAAAGTACAAAATGGAAAATTCAAAGCCTACGAGTACTCCTATGCATCCAACCGTTGTTCTAAACAAGGATGAGGAAGGTAAAAAGGTAGATCAAACTGTCTACCGAGGTATGATTGGTTCTCTGCTATATTTAACTGCTAGCAGACCTGATATTCAATTCAGTGTCTGTCTCTGTGCTAGATTTCAATCTGACCCTAAGGAATCTCATTATAAGGCTGTCAAAAGAATTTTCAGATATTTAATTGGAACCACTAACCTTGGTCTATTATATAAGAAATCTGAAGATTTCAGGTTAGCTGGATTTTGTGATGCTGGTTTTGCTGGAGACAGAATTGATAGGAAAAGCACCAGTGGAGGATATCACTTCATTGGAACAAATATAATCTCTTGGTCAAGCAAAAGGCAAAGCACCATTGCTCTATCAACTGCAGAAGCTGAATATATATCTGCAGCTGGTTGTTGTTCACAACTACTCTGGGTAAAATATCAACTTGAAGATTATTCAATGTTTGAGCATAATATACCTGTTTGGTGTGATAATACTAGTGCCATTAATCTGTCTAAAAATCCAATACAGCATTCTAAAGCAAAGCATATAGAAATAAAGCATCATTTCATTAGAGACTATGTTCAAAAAGGTGTTTTTGAAATTAAGTTTGTAAACACTGATTATCAGTGGGCAGACATTTTTACCAAACCCTTAAGTGAAGACAGATTTGTTTTTATAAGAAGAAATCTTAACATGCATAATGTACCTGATTAAATGTTTTGCTGTGTTGTCAGAAAAATTACTTGTCTATATTTTCTATGATTACTTGACTCGTCTAATTTAGCCAAGCGTCTAATGACGTGGCTAAAAGCACTCAGTGCTAATTTCTGACTGAGACACACGTACATTGCATTTTTCCCTCCTTTTCTAAAATATTTTATTTTATTTGAATTTGATTATCTGTCATTTATGGCAACACTCTCTTTCCTCTTTCCCAATGCAAAAAGCACTCAAACGTTTTTAGCATAAACCCGTGTCTTTTCAAAAACTACCCACTCAAAAAGTTTCTTGCTTACAAACTCTCTCTCTAAGCTCTCTTCGTCTTCACCTTCACGAAACCTTCTCTGTCAAACCCTAATCTCTTCTCTCAAATCAATGGCACCCAAAAGCCTCCTTGAGACGCTATCTGAGAAGACTAAGGTATCTGTTACTGAGCTGAAGAAGGTGCTCCCTGGAAGAGTTCCAAACTTTGATGAACTCAGAACCAAAGGTTTAGACGTACTCCCTGAACTTAACCATGCTGGATGGTTACCCTTCTTTCAACTGCAAGAACTTGTCTTCCCTGCTCTTGTTAGGGATTTCTGGACTACAGCGAAGATCACCAAGGACTCCACCACCCACATGATTTCTGGGGATGTTGGTGAGGATCATATCTTCATCACTCACGAGTTACTCGCTGAAGTAACGAGATGCCCTAGGGAAGGAGCTGGGCACTACAAAGACTGGATGAAGGATCAAGGGGAAGCCAATGTAAATTTGGTACTCTATGGGACTGCAAACCCTGGCAACATGGACTCCAAGTATCTGACCCCCAAGGCAAGGTTTTTACATGTTCTGCTTATAAATTGTGTAATGCCTAGGACTGGGTCTAGAAACCATGTCAATTTATTGGAAAAGTTTGCCCTATTCCACCTTATCCAAAGAATAAAGATAGACATAACTGATCTAATCTTTATTCATATGGAGAAAGCTGTAAAGGGAAAAGATAAAGATTATCCCTTTGGAATGGTTATGACTAGGATCTTCAGGGCTTGTAAGTTGGACTTAAGAAGGGCTGTTTCTGCTGATCTCTGTACTGAGATTACCACAAAAACCCTGGCCCTAATGAAAATGAACCTGAATCCTACTCTGGATGGCAATGCTGAAGCCTCTGCTCAGATGGAAGCAACTGTTTCAATTCCTGGTGTTAAATCTGAAGTGGTTGAGGAACCAGCTGAAGAAATTACTGATCAGCTTCAGAGGAAGAAGAGGAAGATTACAAAAACCACTGCTGAAACTGTTGGGACAGAAGAGTCTACTCAGGTTGTTGAACCTGCTGCTGCTGCTGAGGAAGCTACTGCCTCTGTACCTAAGATCACCAAGGTATTCAAGAGAAAGAGGACAGTACAAGCTGAGGGGGAGTCTCAATCAGAAGAGACTGTGATCCCTAAGAAGAAGAGGACAACTGTTACAAAGAGGAAACTTGTCTTGCCTCCCTCTTCATCTTCATCACCGTCACCCTCACCTCAGAAGGATTCAACCCCTCCACCTCAGGAAACATCACCTTCTATCACCACAGTTCCAACTCCACAACCTTCACCTCAAAGAATGCCTACACCACCACACAGATCACCTACACCACCTCCATCACCAAAAATTCCAACACCACCTCTATCACCAAGAATTCCCACTCCACATACTTCACCACAAATCCAAACTCCACCACATACATCACCTAACCACCACTCTCCTGAACCTAACCCTACCACATCAGAACCTCACATGTCTGATACTCACCCACCTGCTCCACCCTCACTACAAATATCTCACCATTCTGATATTCCTCAAACTGAGGATATCAATGACTTTGAGTACTTTGACAACCCTATTTCACCACCCTCACCACAATCACCAATTCATGACCATATCTCAAACCAATGCCAAGTGCCTCTGAGAATAGTCCTTCCAGACTTATCCTCTGAAACCAGACACAACCCTCTCCTCTTAGCCACTTTACCACCCTACAACTCATCCTCCAGAACCACACCCTTCTCTGTAACAGATGATCTCTGTCCCTCTTACCTTGATGGCAAGACTCTGGACATGATTGCTTCTCTGGAAGCTGAAAGGCAGGTTGTGAGGCTGGAAAGGTTGCAGAAGCCAGTAGGAAAATGGCTATTTAATCCTCACATCTTCATGAAGCCCTCCACTGCCATAAAAGTAATGCCTGACTCAATGGTGTTGAAAGGGAAGCAGAAGACAATATCCCTGGCAGTAGAGCAGAAGTTTTCCCTTATCCAGAGAACTGATCAGAAGCTGAAATTCAAAGAGAAGATGTTCTCTAAGGGTGGCTGCAGTTCTGGGTTGACAGAAGAAGAGAAGGCAGACATTCCAATTAGAGGTAGCCAAGCCTATGCCCTCTACCCCGTCTCACCCTCTATTTACTTTATCCCTCCCTTCTTCATGGTATTCCCTTTCTCTGTCATAAACTTTCCTGAAAATGCTCCTTTTACTCACATAAATCTCATTAGGAGATCTTATGAGTTCCTTCTTTCTATCATAAATTCCCCTCTACATCATGACAGAATTCATGCCTTTTTAAGGGAATTCCATCCTAATAATGATTTTGAAACCACTATGTCAACAAATGTATTTCTAGATCCTCACCCTGAGGATGATATTGTTGTTGAAGAGTTACCTCCTACCCCTCCTCCTTGTCCATCAGCTTCTGGAACTTCTCTGGCCACTACAGATTCTACTGCTCCAGTTGTTGCATTTGATCCTGCTGCACATCAGAGACTGGATGAAATGGCTGCAAGTTTGCAGACTGTCATTCAAAGACAGGATGAAGCAATTGCTCAACAGACTGCATTTCAAGCTCAGATGTTGGCTCAGCAGCAAGCAATGCAGCAGATGATGGAAGCTTTCTTCAAAAGCCAAGGAGGCCCTAGCTCTTAGTGCTTGGAAATTTTTTTGATTGAGTCATGCAATGTACTAAGTCAGTGATGTCTATCACTTGTAATCTTTCATGACTTTGATTAAATGCAATGAGCTTTTCTTTTGGCAATTTATCTTCTCTGTTTATTTTTTTTCTGTTTGATTGATGTCAAAAGGGGGAGGAAATATAATTAAGTTTTCATGATTTTATATTTCTTATTGTATGTTATTCTTTCTAATATCATGATGACCTCATATTTGTCCTTACTTAGTGCATAAACTAAGGGGGAGCCTAACATACTATGATCTTTTATATCTGTTTCGAAATTTCTACTGTTTCTTTTTTATGTTCAATAAAATCAGAAAAGATATTTGTCATCATCAAAAAGGGGGAGAATGTTGAGACCTCATAAGTCTAAAACACATTCAAAGTGTAAATCCTCTATGTTTTGATGATTCCAAATAGTTCAAGTATGGTAATATTGAACCAAATGAAATTACTGATATATTTGATAAGTGTGCAGGAAAATAGACTTGAAGTCACTCGTCTAAATTTCACCCGTCTACTTTTTAGTAGAAGCTCAGCAGTGACTCGTCTAAGTTTCACTCGTCTAAAAAGTTAGTCAAAGAAAGTCAACGCTCAAGAAAGACTAAGCTCAGTTGATGACGTGGCAAGAATCTAAGTTTGGCTCAGCTGACCACCCGTCTAAGTCTCTGACCAAGCTTTCACCCGTCTAAGTTTCTGAACAAGCTTTCACCCGTCTAAGTTTCTGAACAAGCCTTCACCCGTCTAAGTTTCTGAACAAGCTTTCACCCGTCTAAGTTTTTGGATGACTTTCACCCGTCTAAAATTCTCATTGCTGACACCAAGTCAGTATGTCAGAAATCAAGTCCAAGTCACCATATTCAAAATTATAGGCCATCCTTATGGACCTCGAAGACCTCTGGATAATAGCTCGAAGGACAAAGAATAAAAGAACGTTGTTTCAAGGTTTTAAGGAATAAACACGCTATCTCTGCACCACTGCAGTAACCTTTTGCCTATTCCAGTACAAAGTGAAAGTACTTTATGGAAAAGTAAACTGATGTTGCACTGAAAGAGGAAAGCTCTCTGCAACAAGTACAAGAAGCCTGCTGCCATATACTCTGAAAGAACAGCTGCTCAGTTTAAAGTGTACTCTTGGACACTCTTGACAATGCCCAATGTTTTCAAGCATTTAATGAATACTCAGAACGACTCTTTGGCATTAAATGGTGTCTCAGAAAGCTCAAGTCAGATGAACACACTTTCTGAAGCTGTGTCAAACGGATCTCTTGATTGAAGCCTTTAAATAGATCAAACAATGAAGATGAAGAAAAGAAGTTGAATATCAAAAGAACTCTGCACAGAAGCATTTACTCTCTTCATTAACTTCTTCATTCCTTCATTGAATACATACTCAATCATTAGATATAAATTCGCAGTCTTTCATACTTCATATTTATTCCACTCTCTGAGTGTGATCTGAAAGACTTGCAAGTTGTATTAACTATACAAACCTTCTATCTCTTACTGTTTTTGAGCCTGAAGAGGCTAGGTGAGAAAAGAATACTTGTTTGAGTGTTGAGCCTGAAGAGGCTAGGTGTGCAAAGAATACTTGTACTGTAATTTACTCAGTTATAGTGGAAACTTGGTGCTGCCAAGAAACTGGACGTAGCCCTGTGGATTTTGGGGTGAACCAGTATAAATCTCTTGAGTGATATTCCTTCTCCCTTATCTTTTAATTTGTTTGAGTATTGTTTCAGTCTTAGCTTTTTAACTTGGGGAGTTAATACTGTGGTTATCAAACTCTTTTTAACCTTCTTGATCTGTGTGTGCTATTCTGTTTTAATATTAGACGTTTCACTCGTCTAATCCTCTCTTAATCAAACCTTCTTGCTGTGCCTGCGAAAATCTTTTTAAGTAACCGAAAAAGTTGGTAAACACAATTCAACCCCCCCTTCTTGTGTTCACTTTGGTTATTTCAAGTTTTACATTTAGTCACAGTTTCCTTGAGGGATTAATCTTCCCCTGAAAAATAATGCATAGAAAAAAAATTCTAAATTTAATACATCATCAATTGAAAAAAAATCATACTACCAACCAATTATAAATTATTATTATTATTATTATGATAAGTTTTAAGGTATATAAAAATTATTTATATTAATAATACATATTTTTTATTATCATATCATTGGTACGAAGTATTCAACTATTCATTATCATAAACAGTGACTGATTTCTATCGAGGACCTGAACGACATTTAAGAATTGTCTCCTTCCAATTAGGTTTTCTCCATACATAAGAACCAAACCACTTACTTAATAGGCTCAAGCATGTTATCACTCGGACCAACTTACTGATAATACATATCAACTAACTTAAAAAATTAAATAAATTCAATTCAATATAATTTATTTTGTTCATGGAAATAAATAATAACACGGTCTGATTTGCTTTCCTTTAATCCAATTAATTATTAACACATTATTATCCGATTAATTAATTAAAGTTGATTTTAGAAGAACCGAAAAAGTAAGAAGTCCATTTTCAGACACAGCCAAATCCGGAGGCGGAGTGAACAAGTCCAACATAAACAAGCAGCAGCGGTTGCAGTTAGAGACTAGAGCCAACAACTTTCTCCGACGATACAAACACCCACCGTTGTCTTTTGCATTTTGTATTTGATGGGGAACTGTAGCGGCCAACTCAACTCCGAGGAGGCTCACCCTCCCTCCAATTCCAATGCCATATCTGTCCTCCCTTCTAATTCCAATCCTCCACCGCCCAGACCTCCACCCATCCCCACCTCTTCAGTGGGCCGAGTCCTGGGCCGGCCCATGGAAGACGTCCGGTCCACCTACATCTTCGGCCGGGAACTGGGTCGCGGTCAATTCGGGGTCACCTACCTGGTCACCCACAAAGTGACAAAGGAACAATTCGCGTGCAAATCCATCGCCACGCGCAAACTCATCCACCGCGACGACATCGATGACATCCGGCGGGAGGTGCAGATCATGCACCACCTCACCGGCCACCGTAACATCGTGGAGCTCAAGGCTGCTTACGAGGACCGCCACTCCGTCAACCTCATCATGGAGCTCTGCGCCGGCGGCGAGCTCTTCGATAGGATCATCGCCAAAGGCCATTACTCCGAGCGTGCCGCCGCAAACTTGTGCCGCCAGATCGTGACCGTGGTTCATAACTGCCACACCATGGGAGTCATGCATCGGGATCTCAAGCCCGAGAATTTCTTGTTCCTCGCCAAGGACGATACTTCCCCTCTTAAAGCCACGGATTTTGGACTCTCCGTGTTTTTCAAGCCAGGTTCGTTGGGTTTCTTGCTTCTCTAATTTCATTCGTTGACTAATTCCAATTTTTCTTCTGGGCCACAGTAACAGTGATGGTTGTGTTGTTTAAATATTGAGAAATGGCATGCAGGAGATGTATTTAGAGATTTAGTGGGGAGTGCGTATTATGTTGCTCCTGAAGTGCTGCGGAGAAGTTATGGACCTGAAGCTGATATTTGGAGTGCTGGTGTTATCTTGTACATTCTCCTCTCTGGTGTTCCTCCCTTCTGGGCAGGTACCATTGCTCATACTTCACTTGTGTTCACAATACATTCAGCCAGCTATTATAGGATATAATTTGTGTTTCAAATATATTCAAGAAATAATAATCAAAGCTATATACCTGGTAGAGTGTTTTGATATTAAAAAATTTCTTCAATTCTACAAAAACTCCGCACCAATGGAACTGGCAATGAAGACTAAAATCTATTATCTTTTACAGCGTTTGAAAACAATTTGACCATGTCATAGAATTGTTCCTTGAAAACTCCTATATGTCCGGTGCCAGTATTCTCCTATTCCAAATAGGAGTTGCTTAAAAAATTGCTTCACATATTATTTACATTGCTAGTGCTAGCAAAGAATATTGTCCATTTTTCATCAAAAAAAAAATTGGAATATTGTCCATTTAGAAAGTTTTATTTATTTGATTAAATTAAATTCTCTAATTTAATCGTCAAATAATAAAATAATTATCTAGCAAAGATTAGAACACTCGTTAAAGTGTGATCGCATAGGTTCAATACTAAGCCAATATTAAATTAGTCAAACCAATTTATTAATCAAGGTAGCATGAAGTAATATTTTTTAATTTTAGAACCTTAAGAAGATTAATGTAATTTTTCCTCCATTCATTTGGCTGAGGCTTAACTTTAGAGTATGGTATAAATATCAAACTTTGATAGGTTACCCCCCCACCACACACACACATATACTAAGTTGGTTATAATTAACTAGTGAGTGACTTAAGAAACTCATTTCTTTCATCCATTCAATTGTCTTGACCAAGGTCTTAATTTGGCTGTTATAAGCATTAAGCTCCCAAGACTCAGGACAAAGGAAACTATTACACTTTTTCATGAGAATATCCCATTCATATTTCAATTGTAATATTAACCATTAGGAATTCTTAGTTGAGTCAGTTCAATGATCATATATGCATATGTATCATTTATATATGTAATTTAATAAATGAGATATATTAATCTTTATCTAATAGAGACCATCACACACATATATTGATCTATATGGATCATTGATGTCATATCCTCAATTGATCCTACAATCAAGAACAATATAGATTAAAATGTGAAAGGCTTGCTTCTTATTATCATGATCTCTATCATCACTACAAGTCTCTAATTTTAGTCAAGGACCTTATCAAATATTAACTAAATAATTAAACAGTAAAAATGTTAATGAAACAATTAATGCCACTTTATTTATCAAAAATAAGTTGATTGCAATTACATGATAGATTGGATCTTAAGCACACCTGAAATTTAGGATGTTAATGGTTGTAAATGTGTTTACTGTTTGAGCTTTCTGCTTGATTCCCAAGCTTTAGCTTAGTTCACATCTTCTAGCTCAAATTAGTTGTAGTCTTCATGTTTGCTTTTCTTCTCCATTATTAGATACCTCATACCTTACCTTTATAAGAGGCTGGTACACCTTTCCAATGTTTCTCACACTTTCTTCTGGTCCTTTATGTGAAGAAAATGAACAGGGTACCTTTGATGCTATTCTTCGTGGACATATTGATTTCGCATCAGATCCTTGGCCTTCCATATCAACCAATGCTAAAGATCTGGTCAAGAAGATGTTACGTGCTGACCCCAAAGAACGCCTTTCAGCAGCCAATGTCCTTAGTAAGTTTAGCTTTTCTTGTAAACATAAATTAATTTGTTTTAAGTCAAAAGTGGTTTCTTATTTATTTTAATTTTTTTTATAGGCAAATATTAGTATGTTAGTTGTTATGTTAGTTTTTTTCTCCTTTGTCAGGGTTTGAACCATGTACCTTCAACTCCTTATACTCTTAGCTCAAACCACTTGAGCTACCCCACCCCATTTTATTTTAATTATGTTGACTCTAAGGACTAGCCCATAAATCTCTAACCATATCTTTGAGAGATATGAGCTGTAGAATGGACACTGGGACAGCAAAGCGGCAGTGAGGCTGTGATAACTGGCATGAAATAGGATATTATCATATTAATAGTGAAAGAAGCTTTCACTACTCGATTAATTGATCTATGACATTGTGTCTCAACTCTCAACCGATAGGATAGAGGGGAGAATGGAAATTTATTTTCAAATATATTTACACACTTCAATCCCCCTCCCAAGAAAAATAAAAAGTAGGTTATGATGTCTGTGTGTCTGCCACCTCTTCTTATTGAATAAGTCATTCAAGATGTGCATCTATTTCCCAAACTCAAGCATTGTTTCTGCTTATTAATCAACTTCAGATTTTTTCTGTGCCTCTTGCATAATATGCTCTTTTTTTCTCTCGCCACAATCTCCTTATAAGAAAACTTTTCACTTAATGCGTTTGTGATACATCTGAAGAAAGGTATGCATGAGTTTGTTCTGTGATTAGTATTTTGCTTTGAAAGTGACTGCCACCGTGTCTTCATTTGCTGGCCCTTATTTTTGAATTTGTATCCATATGAATGGAATTTTCAACTGCTTGCATAATTGGCTAGATCAAGGAACATAATAAAGATAATATATTTTATTATACATAGACAATGTAGTTGTGCGTGCATAAACTTGCATGCTTTTTCTTTTCTCTTTTCGTCTCCCTTTCTCTGGCATGGATCATTTGAGCTGTAACTTGGCACTTGGCAGTTTTCTTATTTCAATCAACCAGTCATAATAAAATGTTATATGTGCACCAGATCATCCTTGGATGAGAGAAGATGGAGCATCTGATAAGCCTCTTGATATTGCTGTTTTAAGCAGAATGAAACAATTCAGGGCAATGAACAAGCTAAAGAAAGTAGCTCTGAAGGTAAATAATCTTTTATCATCATTTTGTAGTGATCATGATCATCATGGTCAAGCTTTTAGTAAAATATCTAGAATTACCATTATATTTGAAAACCTAGAGGCTTGAAAATAGTATATAACCATATACTAATCGAAAAATCCAAATAAATCAATTAGTAAATAAATAGGGAAGAAGAATTTATAACTGAACTAGATCAAAGGATTATATATGAAAATTCTTTTATTTTGTTACAGGTTATTGCCGAAAATCTTTCTGAAGAAGAAATCATTGGCTTGAAGGAAATGTTCAAAACCATGGACACAGATAATAGTGGAACAATCACTTTTGAAGAGTTGAAAGCTGGTCTCCCCAAACTGGGTACTAAGCTTTCTGAGTCTGAAGTAAGGCAGTTGATGGAAGCGGTAAGATTTCTTTTATTTTCTTGTTTGTTTATACCCTAGCTTAGTGGTGACTGCAGATGATATGGTCTCCATTCAGTAATAACCGGTGATAATGTTTGATGGGTAAATAACACCCCATCCTATTTCTTAAATTTTGACCTGAAACACGTAAGTGGGGTATTCTACACTGAATCTCATCACATAGAGAAGATAATCTATCGTATGAAATTGCTATTGGACCAGTACATTAGTTCATTCAAGGAGAGTCGGAGACAAATGCAAGATGCACTTTTGATAGTAAACTTTTGGAATATCATCTGACATATTTATACCCACTGTTGTTCTGTTATAATTTCAAACTTGTATTTCTTGGCCAATAAATAACTTGTGCTTGATTATAGGTTAGTATTACTATGAATTTCTTAGTGACTTGTTTACATATATTTTTAAAACTTGCCCTTCTATAGTAAGCGGATCTTGTTGCATAGTTATATTTTCTTTCATGTTGTCTCCCAGCTAACACTTTGTATGTGTCATATGGTTGGATAATTCATTTTCTGCAATTTCATATCCTATCTTATTGATGATTATCTTTATCCAAATGAAGACTTGTGCTTGTAATGATCTTGATGGTTGGTGCACAAATGTGGAGGGTGATATAGTATGATCATATAATATATGGAGGGTGATCCTTGGCACAACGGTGAGGTTGCTGCCTTGTGACCTAGAAGTAACTGGTTCAAATCCTAAAAACAGTCTCTCTGCTAATTGTTTAATATTGTGATTACCACTTTACCACTTCTCTTGAATTCAATAATGTTTCTTCTTCCACTATTATAACATAACTATCTGGTTCTCAGGCTGATGTAGACGGAAATGGAACCATTGATTATATTGAATTTATAACAGCTACCATGCACATGAATAGAATGGACAGAGAAGACCACCTATATAAAGCCTTCGAATATTTTGACAACGATAAAAGCGGGTAATCTCTTTTTTCTTTTTTTCTTTTTCCTTATTCATAATTTTTAGTTTACCAGCTTTGCCACCTTACATGTTGAATCATATGTTGGGCTTCCATTTTTTGTCGTAGGTACATCACAATGGAAGAGTTGGAATCTGCTCTTAAGAAGTACAACATGGGTGATGAGAAAACAATCAAAGAGATCATTGCTGAAGTTGATACAGACAATGTACACTGCTTTCTTCTTTACTTTTTTGTTTATCTCACGGGTCACATCTTTGTTCTCATTATGGATTTTCCTAAATATTCTTGCAGGATGGAAGAATCAACTATGATGAGTTTGTAGCGATGATGAGGAAAGGCAACCCAGACTTGGTAGCCAACAGACGTCGCAAATAATTTTGTAGACCAAGAGGTTCAGGCTCTACACGGTTTAGGAATACGGATTGCGTTGCATTCTTTACTCACTCATTGTTTCTAGAGAGCTCTTTAACAAAGTATTTCTGCTTCAGCTTCTTTACCTTCTATTTACTAGCAGAGATTGGGCACTTGCATGATAGATAGTTTGCGGGTCTCGTGGGACAATTTTCTGTTTATTACTATTATTAATTTATTACCGAACAGTGATAACTAATATTTGGGATGGTCCCAACACTCTTAGTAGGGATGACAATTTATACTATATCGATTGGGATTCGCAAAATTACCCACGACACCGGACTGTAGACATTTTGAACGTGTACAATTTTTCCCTTTCTCTAAGGTGATCGTCATCCACAAGAAATTCAAATTTAACAATGCTCGTGTGCAACCCATCTCAAACTGTGTGTTGCTTTTAATAAATAGAGTATATATACATTAATTAATCTCATTCATATAAATTAATCTCAATTAACAAATATCAGTAAAAAAACTCATTATCAAGTGTGGTTGCAAAATGAAAAATGAAAAGGCTTATAATTAAATGATAAACATCATAATAATGGATGATGATGTAAGAAAAATATGCTGTCCACCCGACTCAAAGCTAGTTGTGATATTTTTTTTTTTGACAAAAGTAGTGATATATTTGAGTTTTAAAAATTGGACTTACGTATTTTTAAAGCAAATTTGGGCTATATACATTGGGTCATTTCAACCCGATCTAGTGTTTCATATTATTATAAAACATATTAATTATTATAATTATGTATTACGTATAAGTAATAAAATTTCTTAAGTAATAATAAGGGAACAATAATGTTATTTTGAACATTTGAAAAGTTGACATTTGCTACGTTTGGTTAATACTTCCTCCGGTCCTTATTATTATAGGCAAATGACTACTTTTTTTTGGTCCAAAATATAAGAGACATGTATACATTTTGACAAATATTAAATGCTCATTTCCAATTTTACCCTTATTTATAATAGGGTTTATATTTACGAGACAGTGCAACTTTCAATACAATAGGTTTGTTCATTAATTATATAAGGGATAATTTTGTAAATTTATATGAATATTAATTACAAATAGTTTATTTCAATGCATTTCCTTGGTATGTATATTTTAGGGTTTTACCTCTTATATATATGACCAGAGAGAGTAATATTTAAAATCGTGGTTAATGACATGCTAATTATATTATGTATATTATAGTCTGGTACATATAGGAAATTGTGCCTGTACCGAACCCTAGCAAGTTGCAAGCACCTGTGATGCAAGCTACTTGTAGAATTACATGATGGCTGATACATTCATGCAATCTCCTCCCAATTGCCAATTGGCCCACCCCGCAAATTGACTTCTGTACCATACCAATTACCAAAAGCTCTGTCCCTCCTTTTTCCCCATATGGGATCTCGTTCCAGAGTCTGTGCATTCAAATCAAAACAAATGGTACTGAAAGTAATGCTATACAGTATGAATTTAGCTAATTAATTTATGATTTTTCTAACCTGTGCAACTTTGCAGAAACTAAAAGTAGAAATATTGTATTGGAAGTTGTGTATTTAATTCATTGAAAATTAAAAAATCACTCTTTCCAATACAACATTTCTATTTTATGCTTCCTTAACATGTGCATGTTAGAAAAATCCATTAATTTAAGGGTCATATTACCAAAAACAGAAAAATTTCATTGGAAATACAAGTTGATAACTCTTCAAAGTCTTAAATATAACAACTCCCAATAATTTTTTTCTATTCTTGGTTCTCTAACCAGTGCTCCAAGGCATTTTCCTTAATTTAAAAGTAAATTCATGTAAAGTAATCCAAAGTCATTCATGCAAATGTTAAAAAAGAAAAAAAGAAAAAAAAGAACCGTTCATGCAGCTTATAAATTAAGGTTAGTTTTTTGTAATGTTGTCTCTTTGACAAATTTGGTCTTTGATGAAATCAAACTTGTAGGCACAAGAAAAGGGTGGACCAGTTGTTCAGTATAACACTTTGAAAAGGAAAATCAACACAATACTCTTGAATATATTGATGCTGTGTAATTATAAAGGGTGCTCATACTCTGACTCTAATCTTGTTCTGTTTCTTTGCTGACAGCTGAATTACGTATTTGGCAACGGCTTGTGGGCGGCCAACCAGGTTGGGGTCATGCAGCGCCACCATATGGTCAAGTCCATGCAATGGACTTACTTATCTAAACCAATGTGGTTTATCTAAATTTCATTTGGGCGCATCAGGCGATGGATACTTTTGAACACAGAATTTTATGTAAAATTTTATACATATCTTCTTTTTTTGTATTTTATATATATATTTATTCCCAACATTTTATTCTGGATTAGGATCTCTCCTCTTGTGGGAACACAGAATTGAATTTAAACATTACATTTGTATCAAATAGATTTATATTGAGATGATGTAATTAATGTTTAACATAGATATATAATTGTTGAACAAGACTATCCTATTTTCTTATTGAGATGATGTAATTAAGGTTTAACATAGATAATGTCAAAAAAAATGTTTTAACATAGATATATAATTGAGATTTGTTGAACAAGACTCTCCTATTTTCTTACAAAGGAAAGAATCCTGATACTTTTACTCCCTGGAAAAAGTCTAGAGTGTAAAGTATTTGTTTTTCTTTAAAGTAAGTAAAATAATAATAATAATAATATTATCTATCAAATTAAGAGTATATCTTAAACACTTTATTTTTTATTTTTATTTTTGTTCCTTGAACAGGAGTATCCCTGTCGGAAGAGGGCATTAATCTCCTGCGGGGAATAAATGATACTAGAAGACGGGAAACCCCATCCCAACGGAAATTCGCTCCATACGCAAGAGCTAAGATTCGAACCCCAACCACTTGGTTAAGGGACACAAGTCCACCACACTTGTGTTGGTAACACTTTATCTATTTAATAATAAATATATAAATAGTTTTTAAAATTAATACAATATTAACATAAATTTACACATTTAATATAGAATATAAATATAGCGTCTAAAATAAATTCCATCTATAAAAATTATTCTAAATAATAAAGATATATTCACTTTTACGTAATTCAAGGGCAGGATGCTACCAGGAGAAACATTTGTTAGGACTTGGGACCACATTTTAGAAAAAAGGACAAGTTGAAAGGAAAGTGGACGTACCGAGATTCAACGCAAAAAATAAAACTATCAAACCGACAAATAAACCGTAAAAAGAGTGACACGTAAGAGAGTGCAGTCATGACATGAGCGAGCGACGCTTTAAAAAGCGGGAATTCACTCATTCATTTGTATCTCTCTCTCTGATTCTGCCATCCGCCGTTAACCAAAGTTCCTGATCCATTCATTTTGGGATCTTTCTTCATGTCCGCAATTCCCAAATTGTAAACAACATTGAGTTTTACGCTTAAATTTCTCAAAACACGAACAAAAGAAAAGAAAAGAAAGGAAAAGAAAAGAAGAGAAACTTGATTGAAACCTTTCGTTATATACTATATAGTGATGGAACAGAAAAACATTTTGATATCTGCGCTGAGTGTTGGGGTGGGATTGGGTATCGGGTTGGCCTCTGGACAAAGCGTTACCAAATGGGGAGCCAACACTTGTTCCTCAAACGCCATTACTCCCCAGAAGTTGGAGCACGAAATGCTTCGACTTGTTATTGATGGCAGAGAGACCAATGTCACTTTTGATCAATTCCCATATTATCTCAGGTATTATTATTTTCTTTTTCTTTTTTCTTTCTATTTTCCTATATGCCTTCCTTGCATCGTCGTTTTTAATTTCATACTTAACCCATTCAAATGTTGCTATATTATATGCGGATTTGCTTCATTTCCTGCAATCATATATCGCATTCTCATCTACATGCATGCCATGTATACTCTTGTATTCATATGAATGGAATTTAATCTTCATGTTCTTAACTACATTGCTAGTTTATATTTTTGGGATAATTTATATTCATACTCTGCTATCCTGATTCCACTATAACTTTTCAATTTCTGGATATCACGATTAAGTCCCTATGACACTGTAGTTTAGTTCTATCACAAGGGTTTTAATTTTTCTTTTGTGAAATTTTTTTTCCTTTTCTTTTTTGCTTCACACGTTAGAGTATTTTCTGTTATCTTCTGTCGGTCTACGAATTGCACGTATGTACTCCCTCCGGTCTCTATTGTAAGCAAAAATTAAATAGGACACACATATTAAGATAGTTAGTTAATCTCATTTAAAAGAGTCATTGGGAATAAAAAATTAAGTTTGTTACCTAAATTACCCTTCCTCTTATTTATTAAACTTGTGTTGTTGAGAATAAAAGGAGTCATTGGAAAACTAAATTTGTATTAAATGAAGGGTATTTTGAGAATAACTTCGTTAAATAGGATGAAAGTAGTTGAAATTTGCTTATATTTTGGATCAAAAAATTTGAGATTTTTTGTTGATATTGTGGATCGGAGGGAGTAGTAGAGACAGGTTAAGATGATTTTCCTGATTAACATGGCATAATCTTGCATTGTGATAAATTAAATGATAATATTTGTCATATAGAATATGTTAATGAATTGAGAATGCTCGTCTAATGAATGACAATTGTTGAAAGACAATAATTTGATTCAATCATTTGACCAAATATCTGGTGCTCCTACTCCTTTTAATAAATTCAATTCAATCTCTTTCCTGATATAACCCTTCGGCCCTTCCCATCCTATATGTAACGATAGTGAGCAGACACGGGTGTTGCTGACAAGTGCTGGTTATGTCCATTTAAAGCATGCTGAAGTTTCTAGATATACACGGAATCTTGCCCCTGCAAGCCGGACTATTCTTCTCTCAGGGCCAGCAGGTTTGTTGAGATCTGTTGTTCTCTGATTAGGAATTGATATGCTTTGGTGTTGCTACTATCACCTGCATGCTAATTAAAATCTTCCTCCCTTTTTATCCTGAAGAACTTTACCAACAGGTGCTTGCCAAGGCTTTAGCTCACTACTTTGAGGCCAAGTTGCTTCTATTAGATATAACTGACTTTTCGTTAAAGGTGAATGTGATAAGTTTTGGTGTCATTTCATACTTTCTGATGTTAATTATGTATGTACATAATGGTTGGTTTGTCATATGCGCAGATTCAGAGTAGATATGGTTCTGGCAACAAAGAATCTGTAAGCTTTCCCTACTTTATCTTTTATTGGTTTTACTTCTAATCATCATAGATGAACATGCCATTCTTTCTTGACTTAACATTTGGGTTTCCCCATGTTCTTTTTCTGTTGTTTCTTATTACAGTCTTTCAAAAGGTCTACTTCAGAGTCAACTTTGGAGCGGTTATCTGATCTGTTTGGGTCATTTTCAATCTTTCCACAGAGGGAGAAGACTAAAGGTACTAATTTATGAACAGATTCTGACCTAGGTTAAAGAACTTACTTCATAATCAACCAAATGCTTTCTCAATCTTCTATAAACGGCTTTTCAACCTTATTTTGGTTACAGAGATAAGAAAGGAAACAAATCATCTTAATTTAATCTATTTACAGATTTAATGATTCTATCCAAATGCAATGAATAGATGTATATCGTTCCCTACTTGTTAATATTATCTTCGAAAGTTGGTCTTGACAAAGTCTTGGTCAGTAGGCTTCTTGGAGTTTGGAAGGAATGTAGGTTAAAATAATTCCACCATTCCCAACTTCTTGTTTAATGAACTCCTATTAATCCTCATGTGTTTCATCATATCATGCTGGACTCAATTGTTTATTATACTAATGGCTGATTTATTGACAGTATACAACCATGGTGTTGTCATAGGAATATTTAAGTCCTCCAATAACCTCTCTAACCTGATTACTTCACAAATCCTTGGGCAATGACCCTTTATTCGGCTTTTAGGCACTACTTCTAGAGACCGCAGACTGCCTTTTGCTCCTCCAAGCTACAAGATTACACCAAGTACTGAATCTGGACTCTTATTCTTACAAGTACTGACCAAGAGCTTTTAGTTGCAGGCAAAATGCACAGGCAAAACAGTGGAGTGGACCTCCGATCAATGTAAGAAGAGTAGATGTTTATCTACTATGAGAGGAAAGATAACTTCCCTGCTAATTTATTTATATGATTGTCGACTATCTGCCTTTCTGGTTTCAGGGGAGCTGAAGGAACTTGTAATCCTCCTAAGCTTCGTCGGAATGTGTCTGCCTCTGCAAATATTAGTAGCCTTGATTTGCCAAGCAATCCTACAAATTCAGGTTGCTTCATGAAATTATGCAAAACATCAATTATGATTATTGGTTTTACTTGATTTACTTGTTATCAATTTACCATCTGCTGGGGATGTAGTTGTATTTTAGAGAAACTGATTCAGGGATTTT
This sequence comes from Echinosophora koreensis, assembly GCA_035048595.1. Classification (NCBI taxonomy): domain Eukaryota; kingdom Viridiplantae; phylum Streptophyta; class Magnoliopsida; order Fabales; family Fabaceae; genus Echinosophora; species Echinosophora koreensis. The sequence continues at coordinate 13,129,090 of JAPCYP010000003.1, read as the reverse complement.
ACGAATGCCAGCAACATAAATTTAAGAAGGGGGTGGAGAAGAGGGATATGTTTTCAACATGTTTTCTTGAATACGCTTCAAAATTTGATCCATATTATTTAGTTTATTTACACATAAATCAAAGCGATGCTTTCTGGCGTGGATTTACAGTTTGTATGTTTATAGAATTGGTTTGGTACATCTATTAGGTACAATAATCTTTAAGCGAGAGCTAATGCAATGTAAACTTAAATCATATTCATATTTGTTCTGAAGGTCAAACTGTGTCATATTCATTTTGTTCTCTCTTCTGATTTCTCATAGCCTTCAATCTGCCTTCAGCTCCTCCGAAGCGCACAACTATATGGTCCTTTGATGAAAAGCTTCTTATTCAGACTCTTTACAAGGTACTGTTACTTTTGATTATATAGAGATTTGAGCGTCAGCGGATTAACATATCTTTCAGAATTAAAGAATGCTTTACATCATATCCTGCACAAAGACATTGATTTGATATGTGGATTTTTTTATATTATTTTAAATACATTGATAAGTGGAAGTTTCACTTGCAGGTTTTGGTTTTTGTGTCAAAAACCTATCCTATTGTGCTATATCTGCGAGATGTTGATAAGTTGTTATATAGATCACAAAGGATATACAGCCTATTTCAGCAAATGTTGAAGAAAATATCTGGACCAATTTTGATTCTTGGTTCACGAATTCTGGAGTCTAGTGATGACTACAAAGAGGTGGATGAGAGGCTCACTTCACTCTTCCCTTACAACATAGAAATCAGGCCCCCGGAAGATGAATCACATCTTGTTAGCTGGAAGTCTCAATTCGAAGAGGATATGAAGATGATGCAGGTTCAGGATAACAGGAACCATATCATGGAAGTGCTTGCAGCCAATGATCTTTATTGTGATGACCTGCGTTGCATCTGTGGGGCAGACACAATGGTTCCCAGTAATTATATCGAAGAGATTGTTGTGTCAGCAATTTCCGATCATTTAATGAATAACAAAGATCCTGAATACAGAAATGGGAAACTTGTTATTCCATGCAATAGGTGAGACTGGCAACTTTAATTACATGAACTATCTAAATTTGTTGTACTTATTTTATTATTTGTGAAACAGTTTGTCCCATGCGTTGGATATATTCCAGGAGGGAAAATTCAATGGAAGAGATACATTAAAATTAGAAGCTCAAGGAGTGACACCTGAGGTTTGCACTGCTTCTGTGCATTAAGTTGAGAATAGTACGTTCAGGGCAGTAATTTGATCTGTTTGTTCTTTTTTGTCTTATTAACCCGCATAAAGCAAAGAGAGGATGAAGCTGTTATGAAACCTGAAACAAAGTCTGAAAATCATGCTCCTGTTAAGAAGGCTGAAACAGAAGTACCAACTTCAGAGGGGAAAACTGTAAGCCTCCTTTGTTTTAGTCAAAACCATTTATTTATAATAATATTGCAAACATGCTTACTAGTGGCTTATTCAACCACAACAACCTTATGCTGTTGTTTTGTCTACTCTGTAAAGTTATTTAATTTCAAACATTTACTGTCCAATATTCACTTGCAGGAAATTCCTCCAGATAATGAGTTTGAGAAGCGAATAAGGCCTGAGGTAATACCAGCAAATGAGATTGGTGTAACATTCTCTGATATTGGTGCCTTAGATGAGACTAAAGAGTCCCTTCAAGAACTGGTAATGCTTCCTCTTCGGAGGCCAGACCTTTTCGCTGGAGGCCTTCTAAGTCCTTGCAGAGGAATACTGCTATTTGGGCCTCCTGGCACAGGGAAGACAATGTTGGCAAAGGCCATTGCAAACGAGGCTGGAGCAAGTTTCATAAATGTATCCATGTCTACCATCACTTCTAAATGGTTTGGTGAAGATGAGAAGAATGTCCGTGCTTTATTTACACTGGCAGCCAAGGTCTCCCCAACAATTATATTTGTTGATGAGGTTGATAGCATGCTTGGGCAGCGGACCAGAGTTGGGGAGCATGAAGCCATGCGGAAAATAAAGAATGAATTTATGACCCATTGGGATGGGCTTACGACAAAAGAAGGGGAGCGCATCCTTGTTCTTGCTGCAACCAATAGGCCCTTTGACCTGGATGAAGCAATTATTAGGCGATTTGAAAGGAGGTAACTCTACTAGTTCTTGACTTACTCCTTGTTCTTGCTAGAATATTTTTCTACTTTCACCATCTATCATCTATTCATTGTAAGTTTGAATCAAGGGAAGGAAAATTAGATAAGATGGCACTATATGGGAGACAATATGAGTTTCCTGAAAATTCAGTAATATTTTGATCATTTGTACTTGTTATAATGCTTATCTTTGATGCACAGAATTATGGTGGGCCTACCATCTGTGGAGAACAGGGAAAATATTTTGAGGACTCTTGTGGCAAAAGAGAAGGTCGACAAGGAACTTGATTTCAAGGAACTCGCAACTATGACAGAAGGATATACTGGAAGTGATCTAAAGGTTTCTACTATTTTCTGATATTATTTACTACGGATGTGTGTGACTATCGTGTTACTTTTGTTATGTTAAGCTTCTGATCCTAACCCATTTTCTACTAACTGTTAAATGCAGAACTTGTGCACAACTGCTGCTTACAGGCCTGTTAGAGAGTTAATTCAGCAAGAGAGACTAAAGCATCTGGTAACTGCAAATTTTTATAGAGGTCTACTATAATTCTGATTGTATGATTATCATGTTGACTTTTTTATTTTTTATCGACAGAAGAAAAAGCAGAAAAGTGCTGAAGGACAGAATAGTAATGTCGAAGACGTACAAGGAAAACAATCTACAGTAGAAAATGCCCAAGATGCTCTGGATGCAGAAGAGGAAGTTAAACAAGAAAGAGTTATTACCCTTAGGCCTTTGAATATGCAGGACTTCAAAGAAGCAAAGAAACAGGTAAGACTGCTCTAACCAATGTAGGAATATTTTGTTGTAGAAATCCAGTGGAATTCTTGTTTTTGATCCACATTAGGATCATCATTTACATTTGAACATCATCACCTAAGCCTGATTTCTTTGCTTATTTGATTTAATCAAGTGACATGAGAAGATTGGTTATTGTGGCAGTGGGAGGTCTGGGTTTGTTTTGTATTTAATGTATAAGTATATATATTGCTTCATTTGACCACCTTCTTGGAATGCAGGTTGCCGCAAGCTTTGCAGCCGAGGGTGCTGGAATGAGTGAGTTGAAGCAGTGGAACGACTTATATGGGGAAGGCGGTTCAAGGAAGCAAGAGCAGTTATCTTATTTCCTATGAGAATTAATGCATGAAAGAACTCGTTGCTGCACCCTTCTAGTTGGACTTGCAAGTCACTCGTTCTAAGAACTGAAGGAGGAGGTAAACATTTTCCATCAAGAAGACATCCATTAGGCAATCAGGAGATTGCCAGTTAAAATACACGTGTATATAATTTCCAAGAGTATCTTGTTGCTTCATGCTCGAGCAAAGTACTAGCTACTTTTGGTTTTGCCCATAGGCCATAGGCTATCTATATAGTAATAGCTAATAGTGTAGCTTATTATATTTTATGTCTATAGAATGATGTGTTCATAGTTTGTTGTAAAAGAAGAAAGAGGCATTGTTTATCGGCATTGTTATCATGATGATGATTAAATGTACTGCTATGTATAGTATAAAAAGAGGGGTGTGATTAAATGTTACAGCTTAAGCTAGCAATTCAATGTTCACTCCTTCGATTTTGTTGATTAATATCGACCATGATATAACCCGGGTCCAACAGGAGAAAGAGAAAGTCACTAATCACAGATTCACAAGGTTAGACTAATAGCTAATGGCTCCTCCCTGCAACTTGGAATGGATTATAACGAAACCTTTGCTTCAATAGCTCTTATAATTTTGAGAGGATTGAACATTTACGAGTTAGATGTCAAATCTTCCTTCCTAAATGGAGTCAATGAGAGATTTATGATCGCAAGGATTCTTAAACAAAAGAAAAATGAAAGCAAAGTGCTAAGATTGAAAAAAGGCAAAATTACACTTTTGGTCCCTTAAGTTATTTATTTTGTTCAAATTGATTCCTTCAGTTTTTTTGTAACAAACTAGACCCTTAAGTTAGGTTCAGGTTTCAAATTGGCCCCTTAAGTTTTTTTTGTGACAAACTAGACCCTTAAGTTATGTTCGAGTGACAAATTGGTCCCTTAAGTTATTAAAAATACTTAATTAAGAGTCTAATTTATTGGTTCCTTTGACAAATTAAGGGACCAATTTGTCATCCGAACATAACTTAAGGGTCTAGTTTGTCACAAAAAAATTTATGGGACCAATTTGAAACCTGAACCTAACTTAGGGATCTAGTTTATTAAAAAAAAAAAAACTTAAGGGACCAATTTGAATAAAACAAATAACTTAAGGGACCAAAAGTGTCATTTCGCCTTGAAAAAAAGAATTTATCCGAAGAGACAGCAGCGAGGATTAATCCGGCGAAGAAAAACGAGAGATAGCAGCGACGTAAAGGAAGAGGAAAATAATGATGAGTCAAAGAACTTTACATTCCGAAAGATACTCAGTGGAGCAAAAAAGATGCCAAAGATTGTGATTACCGTCATCATTTTCTTATGAGTTGAGCATGATTCAACAGGCAACATCATATTCATACTATACTATAGAAGTCGTTGGAGTGTGTGTTGCGTACTTGCGTTATTATAAATGCTAATTAATTAAAAATGTTACTCCCTCCTATCTCTATTGTAAGCAAAAATTAAGAGTGTGTTTGGGAAAGCTGGAAAAAAAAGATTATGCTGATAATCAATTTTTGTATAATCGATTATTGTGATAATCGATTATAATCAGAATCTGTTTTTGTTTGGGTCTGTTTGCTGAAAAGTGGTTTTAAGATAATCTATTTCGTTTGGGTGATGCAAAAAAAATCACTTTTATATAATAAATTATGAAAAAGGGTATGAAGTTATTTGTATAATTTAATAATATTTATTTATAAGTTAGTTTTGTAGGGGTAAACAGGGAAGAGAGTTTTGAGAATGAAAAATAATCAAATCACAACAATCTTAAGCTAGAAAAAACTAGATGGCATAAAACAGCTTTTTTTTCCTAAAAAAAGCTTTTTTATAAATTTAAGCAAAATGCCAAACATGATAGATTATCTATGAAACAGCTTTTAAGCTAAAAAACAGCTGAAATGTGGGATTATAATTTTTCCCAAACACACTCTAAATAGAATATACATATTAAGATAGTTAGTTAATCTCATTTAAAAGATTCATTGGAAATAAAAAATTAATTTTGTTACCTAAATTACCCTTCCTCTTATTTATTAAGATTGTGCTATTGAGAATAAAAGGAGTCATTTGGAAAATAAAATTTGTATTAAATGAAGGGTATTTTGAGAATACTTTATTAAATGAAAAGAAAGTAGTTGAAATTTGCTTATATTTTGGACCAAAAAATTTGAAAATTTTTGCTTAAATTGTGGACCGAAGGGAGTATCTAATAAACAATCTTTAATAAATAAAATAATTATTTTTCTATTAAAGCGAGATTTATTATTTGTTTTTAGGCCTGGAGTCACATAAAAGATTTGGACTTGTTGGAGAAGTTTCAAAACTAATTTAAAATGATACAATATGAAATTACTTATATAAGATTATATTAATTTGAAAATTAAAATTAAGCTTTAATTTTATTGAGAGCTAATTCTGAACAGATTTTAAACTAAATTTTTAACAAGATACGTTCACATGTTTATTAATTTTTAATTTTAAAAATATCGACCAGGTTAAGTTGATTAACAAACTTACGTATTGAGTTAACTCCACTCATAGAATACACATCTTCTATACTCTTTTAATCTTGTTGCAGTGAGCAATTCTATAAGTTGCTCTTGTACCCATGCTATTAAGTGTAGAGTTAGCACAAAATACTTGTTGTATCCCATAGAGTATTAGTTACAAAAGCATCTAAACCGAGTAACTTATTTATAATGTAGAAATACTTAGTACGTTCATGTCACAGCCAATATGACAACGGACAAGTTATTTTTATCCATGCTATTAAAGTTACTTTAATCATTGTTGTCCATCGTTCTTTATTTATTTTTTCTACATAGCTAAAAACATTTGCCATACAAATTTCAGTTATGTTATTTGAACATCAAAATTTGGATACCATATATGATACCGTATATTTTTATATCTATCTCTCACTTACTTTATATCTTCTTATATACACGCATTCCAAAAATACGTCACAAAAATAAAGGGACACTATATGGTGTCCCTTATTTTGATGTTCAAAAAACTTTTCTCTACAAATTTAACAACTCTCTTGGATAACATTGAATTAGGTTGGCTAATATGTGTTGTTGTATATGACTTTGGGCATTGTTAGCCTACTTTAGTTCACTTTAGGCTCATATTAGTTTAAGGAAAATGTTAATCGGTATCCTAAGGACATCGATTAAGGAATAAAAAAACAAGTTTATATAGGAAGTGATGTATTTATTGTTTTGAGAAGTGAATGTTTAGTTTTCCCATAAAACCTTGCGTTTTTTGGATTCCTTAACCAGTGCCCTTAGGATACTCGTAAAGGCACTAGTTAACAAGACCTTAGTTTAATTAGCAAGACTTTTTTGTATTTATTTAGCTTGCTTCAGACTTGTAATGTCTACGTACCATTGGTTATGTGATATTTTGTTCATTTGGCATGTATATTTTAGATCAACATGTAGAGGCGATATGTCACATGGGTTTGAACTAGAACTTAGGTTTTAAGGGGGACAAAACTAGCTTATACCTTATAAATGAAGAAATTTTAATTAATTTAATGAAAAAGGTTAAATCCAATATAGTCCAAGATGGAAACATTGGAAGCATAGAATGCAATGTTTTTTTTTTTAAACAAGTTATAAGGGAGATAAGTTAGTCCAATAAAAACGTAAAATGTGCAACAATCCATCAATAAAAACATAACTAGAACTTTAGTATATATGTTTTTAGATGAAGATGTCCGGTGTAACTAGAACTTTGGTTTTAGCATTTACCTTATAAAAAATAAATGAAGTTAGTTTTAATTACTTTAATGAAAAAAAGTGTAATTCCAATATAGTCTAACATGAAAATATTGGAAGCATAAAATCCAGTGTTCTTTTTAACATGGGTAACCTGTGTACAATTTCTATCCACAAATACCTTGTTGGTGTTATTGGCCAGGACGCGTTTTGTCGTTTTCTCTTTTTAATTTTTGTTTTTTTAGTTTATGCAATTAAATGAAGTTGACAAGGGCAAACATAAAAGGGGGGTGTGAACACCCAATTTTGTCCGCCCTTATTTGATTTTATTCTAACTTTTTTATAATAGTATATATTACTATTATTGTTATTTCGTTTTTTCATATTTCAGGAAAAATGAAAAAGAAATAGAAGTGAAGAGAAGGGGAAGAAATCAGAAAAGAAGAAAAAGGAAAATTGGGTCCCAACCTAAGCCCCACAAAAAAAAAATGAAGAAGAAGAAGAAAAGGAAAAAGAAAGAGCAGCGGCCCAGTCCACAGCACCAGATCAACAAAAAAAAAAAAAAAAAGAAGAATCCAGATCAGTTCCAGCGAAACGGGTCTGAACCGACCCGGTTCGACCCGGTATGTTTCTTCCAATGGGGCGCGACCCATGCACCGCATACCGGGTCACTCGACCCGGTTTCGCCCCAACCGCCCCATACCTTTTTTTCTTCTCCTCTTCCTCTCATTAACCTAGCAACCATTTATCCATCAGAGAAAAAAACGCAGCCCTCTCATCTCCTCTCTTAGCCACCCCTTCACTTCTTTACCACCAGAAAAACCTTCCTTCTTCTCCCTTCCACACGAAACCTATCAAATCCTTCGTCCCTAGAGCCCCTAAATCGCACCTCCTTCCATGAAAACCGCATCCCCTTCTCACTCGAAATCGCGACCCTCTGCCTTTTGGATTCGCGTCTCATTCTGTCACGCCGCCTACAAACGCTGCTCTGCTCCGCCACCTGCACACTCAAGCCGCCATCGGACCGCCGGGTAGAAGGAAGTTCGAATACCATTTCCCTTCCCTATAAAAGCCGAAGCAGAGGACAACAAGGGGGAGGGGGGGGTTACTGGTTTTCTATTTTGGAACGAAAAAATGGGAGAAGGTTAGGAGTTTATTATCTTTTCTGTAATTAGGAGGGAAATTTTGGGTTTCAACCATAGCAGAGAGACTGAAGGAGAGCAAAGCAAAAAAGAAGAGAAGGCATTTCCAATTTAGTGAGGGTTTTTTTTTTTATTGTTTTTTTTATGTTACTGAAAGCTTGAAACAGAAAGGATGATGATGGAGAGACTATGATATGTGGTCGTGGAATAGCTGGTTTGGTAATCCTACCCCTTTGTTTAATTTTCTTTGTTGTAAGATGATAAGGTTATTCAACTTCAAATTTGAATTATCAACTATTTTCTCCAGTTAGTTCATATTTTTTGCTTGGTTCTATATCATGCTTGATAAAATTCGTGAATGAATTGCAATCATGCATTTTCTGCCCAAAACCATTTTATCGTGTGATTTAGAAAGTAATATTCAGATTAGGATCCCTGTGTGTGCTTCATATTTAGATATGTTGACAACATGTTCCGTTCTTATCACATTCCTTTGGGATCTAATTGCAAATGACCCCCATGAACATGATGTCCATTGTGTGCTCGTCTGAAGTGTTTTCTAATAAATGGCAATAACAAATTGTTTGGGCTTAACTTTTCCCCCCTGTTCACTGTTGATAAAATGGATGAAAACCGAGGGAGATAGTTTTATTAATGATTAAATGGCTGCTTCAATTCACGAAGTTTATAAAAAAGGGGTATAAAAATCGGTTAACAAGTGTTGAGTATTCATGATTTTTTTTTAGTGATGTCTCTACTCACTAACAACCCATTGTGCTCCACTCAGTAAAAAGGAAAGTCCCAAAAAGGAAAAGTCTGATCTAATTTGTTGGTTCCAATCTTGTCAAAGCAATCTTTTCTCTTTTCTTTACTTAATGCATCCTTGCAAGTATGAAATCACAATTGTCTCTTTTTTAGTTCATGATTCTTTTGGTTTGAATAAAAATCGGGGTAAAATAAATATTTTCAAGAGTATCAAAATTTGTGCAATTAATTTGGGTAACCATTTTTAATGGATGTTCTAGGGTGCCGCGGGGTTAAATCTCCATGCATTCCCTAGACATAATAGACTTCCGAACTCAATTTGGTTTCAAAGACCATTTTAAAGGTTTTCCAATTTTTCCTAAACTAAATAAAATTGGTGGCGACTCCATGTTTATTTTCTAAAAGAAATTCTAGTTTTCTTTTTTATTGCCGTTGTGCCGCGATCTCGGTCGCGACAGGGGGTTGAATTGTGTTTGTTAATAATTTTCGAAAACAACCTTTTCAAAACTTATTTTCTCACACAAAGAATATAAGGCAGATGCACACACAGAAAATGATTCTTTTTAAAAGCTTAACAAAATCAAGTTCAAATCCCCACGGTCAGTTAAAACAAATAAAACTGTAAGAGTTAAGGGATTAGAAGATTCACACAAGTGTTTTATCCTGGTTCACTCTCTTCCAACCAAGAGCTACGTCCAGTCCCTTCGACTTGAAGGTTTTACTCCATTATTTATCCAAATAGATTTACACCAAGTATTCAACACCTCTCCAGGTTACAAGTATTCCTTTCTTACCAAGCCTCTTCAGGCTCTAACTCTAATAAAGAGATTGTTTGCTTTTGATCTTCTAACTCACTATGTGTGAGGATATGAAAGTTTAAGATCGATTGAATATTACAACAATATTCAAGCTAAAGAATTACAGACTTTGGCTCTTTAAAGAATAAAAGAATGAGAGCTTGTAGATTGGCAAAAGTTTAGCTCGCAAAAGTTCTATATATTTCTTCAGAGGTTGAGGGTCTTCTATTTATAGTGACCTTTTTCTTCACTTGAAAATCTTCAACGGTGTTTTGAATATTCTCGTTTAGAGATGGCATTAAACGCATAGTATCGTTGTGATCGATGGCTTGATCGTGGCCATTGTGAAATGTACTTTTGGTTATCACTTTTGCACAAAATGGAGGGTCACAGCTCTGAGCAATTGCAACTTGAAAACTGTCTTTCCTCCTTTGTGAAATTCCAGCTATTCCAGCAGTAAAGGTGACAGGGTATAGAGCGTTTTGCATTTCCTCATTGTACTATGTTGCTTTTTGCATTTCCTCGATGGTACTATGTTTCTCTCACAAAGAAACAAGGCATTAAAACAGATAAAGCAAATAGGAAGGACCAACATTCGTTTGAAATAAATATCAATCATTTGAAATAAATACTTCTTTGTGGTCGGGGTAGCATTTACTTAGTTAGACTGAGCATATGAAAACTTAAAAGAGCTCGCCTACTTAAAAACTGTGTCTACATGCTTATGGGTTTAAAACCAAGTCTATGGACTTGCATTTCTCTTTTTGCTCGTCTACTGACGTGGCATCTACTCTCGTCTATCGTCAAGTCTTTGGACTTGCTATATTTCAGTGAGTTATTTTTTATCTCCGTCTACTGACGTGACATTTAAGCTTGTCTACTCATTGAACTACGGTTCTGGTCTACTGAGAGTATTTTATTAACCGTCTACTCAAATATATTAAACAAATATACATACCAAACGTTTTGAGCAGCTCGTCTACATGAATGGACTCGGATTCACAATCTAAGTCCAAGCAGATATAAGGAAACCTGTTCAAGGTTTCCATAGCTTATAAATTTTGAACATTCCTGCAAGACTAGATAAAGCATGTTAGATCTCAACTAAAACTTTGCCGTGCAAATTTAATCCTTTTTGTTAACATCAAAACTCGGAGATTATTAATCCAAATCACTTTGGTTTCAACATTAAAGTCAAAGACAATTGGCAATGCATTGAGCCTTTCTTGTAGGTAGCTCGAAGCATCGACTTCGATTACAATTTACGTGATGAGGGAGGATATTTCTTCAAAGCTAAATTTTATAGTTACTCTCCCAGACTACAGGTGCAAAAAGAGGAAGTCCTAGGTCTCCTTCAAGATGACCAAGCTAATTATAGGAGTCTTTTATCATCTTATGTTAACAACTCTTTGATAGAGTTTGATAGGAGGAAAGTCCATGTAGTTGTTCACTCTTTGTTAGGGGTGACTACATATATTACTATTCTCAAAATTCGTGATGATTTTACTGGATGTATTGTGTTTTCCATTATTAATGAAATTGCTTAACTTTTCTTTTGTAAAAAAAAAAAAGTTATAAGGGAAATAAGTTAGTTCAATAAAAACATAAAATGTGCAACAATCCATCAATGAAAACATAAAATTTGTAACAACTATTACAAATGTTATATTTTAATTGAAAAATAGTGCCACATGAACTAAAAAAACTGTATATAAGTTTTGTCAATAATGAATTATCGGTAGACAAAGTCATAAAAAAGTGGACCAAAAAATGACTATTTCCTTATATATATATATAATATATATAAATGAAAGAAGACATAAAAGAAGTGATATTACCATAAGACTTTTTATATTTTAATAAATAAACTAAAATATTAAAATGAAACGGTCATAAAACTTAATTATATATAATAACAATTAAAAGATAAAAAAGTTGGGGTGGCCATGGCATATGGAGGCCACTCCTTGCCTCCGCCCTTCCTGATGTGTAATGAATTTTTTTTATTTTGCATGCACACATGAAACAATAAATCAAAGAAACAGAAAAGTTGGTGGATTTCTAACCCGGATAATTAATTAGCATTTCTCGTAAATCATTCTGAACTAAATAGATCTTTTAGAAATAAGTTTTTCTAACTAGTGTCTTTAGGAAATTTGTTAAGATTTTTTTAGAAAAATGCAAGTTATTATAGGATATATATATATATATATATAACTTCTTAGAAAAATAAATACAACACTTTTATAAAAAAGTTACTTTTCTTAATTCTCTTACTAGTATTTTAATCTTCTTTAGAAAATGTTCACTTCACTAAAATCCTTTTTGGTGGGCAACCCTCCTCAAGGAGATCCCCAAGCGTCCAGAGATTAGTTAAGTAGTTGCAACTAGGTGAGACTGCTTGTGGTCTGGACCTATGCAGTATTCCTCTAGGTTAAGTCTCTGCTGGCAGCCTCAGCATGTCACTGACACCCTTCCCGATAGTCTTAGGACTTAGGAGTGCCTTCCCTAACTACCATTTTTATTTGCAAAATAAAATTGTCAGTCCAGCAGTGGAGGATAGGCATTTGATTTTTCAAAAACCTCATCCTTACTAGGGTTTTTTTTTTAAAAAAAATTATTTTGTTATATCATTGGGGATTTTCTTGCAAGTATCAACACACAGTACTCATAATAAACAGTGTGTTCCTACCACGGGTTTGCACCCGACCCACTTTACTATCGGGTTAGGCAAGCGACCCGTGCAACCCTAGAACTACGTAGGCCTTGATTCCCTGCCGGGATACGTAGGAGCAGAGATCTCACTTCGTCAGGCTCAATCCACAAAACCCCCACCACTCCGCCGAGCCAGAGCTCATTGTTTATACCCGAACAAAATCGGCCGAAACACAGTGTAATGATGAGGTAGTTGTGCTTATTTTAATATTTGAAAAGTCAAATGTTTTACAATATTTTTAAAATGTAAATTCTTTAATTTTTTCTCCTAAGTAATTTTTTTATACCTATTCAATAAAAAAAAAATTAATTTCACTTCTATCCATATGGGTTCTTGTTATTTAGACACTTATTTATAGCGTGTTTAGAATTGTGGTCGAAATGTGACATAATTGAATTTGAAGGTTAAAAGCTACTAATCATTGGAGCTGAGGGTGTTAACGAGTCGGTTTGGTTCTAATTTACATGAAAAACATATCCGAACCAATCAAAATCAATTAAAAATATATAAATATTAAAATATAATAAATATTAAATATTGAAAAATATAGATAAATATTAAAATATAGTAATTGGTTCAGTTTGGTTCGGATCAAAAATTTTTGAATCCGATAACTGAACCAATTATCATTGGAATTGGTTTGGTTTGGTTCGGATAAGACCCAAACACCTAAAAAATCCGAACCAATTTAATTGGTTTGGTTCGAATCCTTTGATTTATTGGGTCGATCCAGACCAATGAACACTTAGTAGCTTCGCTTTAGTAGCTTTGGCAAACACATGTCCATTAGAAATTACACGCATATCCAAATATCCAAGTTCACTCCGATCTTACATCTTTTTGTCCGACTTTTCATTTTACGGCCCATTATTCGTATTTTTTTTTGACAGAGGCCCATTATTCATTCTTAATTTGATAAGATATATTTTAATTTATAAAGTATTTTCAAAATAAATATACTATTATTTACTTAAAGATATAAGCTTATTTAAATAAAATCTTTTTAATTTTAGATGCATTCTTCGTCTCAACAACAAATTAAGACATCCCCGATGAAAAAATAAAAATAAAACATACATACAGTTCTAATAGTGTTGTTGGTGTTATTCTCCAATCACAACACATTATGTAGATTTTTTTTTTCAAAAAATAATTGAAAGATAATAGAAAATATAAATTAAATATTCTATATGGTATGTTATGATCGGAGAATAGCACCAACTACATCATTAGAATTATATTAAGCTTTCTCCAACAAAATATTTATGCCAACAACCGGAAGCCGAAACTACGGACGATGTAGAGATCAAACGGTAGAGAATCAAAAGTGAAAAATCACATGAAGCCTAATCGGGTGACCCCATCCCATCAAGGTTTTTTTTTTTAAGCTTACACGGCGGTGGTTCCCGCATCAGTTCCACGAAGCGAAAAGCAGCCAATCAGTCCCTTTCTTCTTGTGGGGTATCATATGTTGGACTTGGACACTTCCTTACTTCCTTGTTTTGCTGAAAAGGAATCCATGGCTTAGATTGCAATGCTTTGCCTCGAAATAGAAATCAGATGTCATAGCTTATTTAGAGTAATGATATTCTAACACCTGATTTGGATACCTCCAGTGACATCTTGGTTAATAACGTGTAAATTTTTGGTTAATTCAGTTCATTATATGATTAATGGGTCATCTGAAGCTTATTTCCATAACCATATAAATATTTGGTTAATCACATACAAATATCTGGTTAATTCAGTTCTTTATATGATTAATGGGTCATCATGAATTAACCAAATATTTACACGTGATTAACCATATAATGAACTGAATTAACCAAATATTTGTATCGATTAACCAAGGTGTCAAAAGTTGGTGTTAACTTTTGGTGTTAGAATATCATTACTCCTTATTTACGACGGTTGATATTTTAATAAGTTGCGAAGTATTTATCAAGTATGCACGGCACGTGAGTTATCCATTCTATTTCTAAATTTTCTCATCTTTTAAAAGATGCATTGTTTGGTTGTGAGAAGAAAAGGAAAAGAGAGAAAGAAAAGAGATAAAGAGTATGAAGGGGGGGGGTGAGAAATAGAGTATATTAGATGTAAGATAAATAGGAGAGAAATAGAGGAGAAATAAGTGTATTTTCTATCCCCTTTGTTTGGTTAGATAGAAAGTGAAAGGGGAGAAATGTAGTTGTTTATAAAAAGACAAAAATACCATTAACTAAAAAAAATATACAAATATTTTAATTTTATTAATTAAGTTAATTTAAAAATAAAATAAAATAATTTAAATTAATTTAATTGATTTAAGTTATTTTAACTAATAAAATTTATTAGTTTAATATAATTACTTTATTAATTTCAATTTAATTAAACTATTAATCTAATTCAATTTAATTAAATTATTAATCTAATTCAATTAAAAAGGGTAGATGAGTAATTTAACTTATCAATCTCTCTTCTTCATTTTCTTCTCATCTTTGGACAGAATAAAATTTTGGATGAGTCCCACCCAATTTCTTCTCTCTTCTCTATTTCTATTGCTTACCAAACAAGAGAATCTTCCCCTTTTCTGTCCTATCCTTTTCTCTTTTCTTATTTTCTCCTATACCAAACACACCATGAAGGTGGACCAAATTTCCAATGATGGAGTTGAGGTGAAAAGAAAGAGAAATACTTGTAGCATTGTGCACAATATTTTTTAAATTTTTATTTTTATTTTATTGTTTGTAAAAAATACAAAATAGCAAAATAATATGGTGAAGTATATATCTTTTACTATTTAAAATATTTTTATACAACCAATATGGTGTGGCACGGTTAGTAGATAATTGAGCCCCTTAAACATGTGATCAGGGGTTCGATTCCTGGCTTATGCATATGTGATCTGATTAGTCTCTGGCTCCCGGCCGGAGGATACCGAGTTCACCAAAAAAAAATATTTTTATGCAAATAAATGAAAAGAGGAAGACGAATACTCCCCGGTCCCCACTGTGCATTCATACCATTATATGTATTAAGGACATTTGTTTTGAGTTTTATAAATTGATTTTAAAAAATAAAATAATTTCAAAGACTAAAATACTTTGTAATTAGTAAAAAATTAGAAAGGATCCTGTTCTTTTTTTTCTAAGATAAGATTTTTATAAAGTTAATTTTCTATAAAGTAAGTAAGTAATAATATATTTATTATTTATTTGATAAATTATATAAAAAAATTAACATATTAAACGATCAAAAGTCAATACACATTTACTTACTCATTTTAGAGGTAAATTCACTTTGAAGTTTTTCTCTATTCAGTAAGTCAATGTGTATTTCTAAACTACTTTCCTGCTTCAATAATGTAGCTTATAGTTTGATCACCAAATCATAATTTATGGCTTGTTTGTGAGTTTATGAGGAAAATGGAGGGGAGGACTTTGAGGATGAGGAGGGGGGAAGGGAGGATACTCCCCATCTTGCATGGAGTTTATTTTTTAATAAAACAAATCAAATCCTCCAATTTGGAAGAACTAAAAAAACTGAACTAGAGGAGGGTTTTGGAGGACTATCCCCCCTCTTACTCCCTTTCCCCTCACTTTTTTCTAAACTCTTACCCCTCAACTCCTAAACATACCCCTAGTGTGTAATTGCATATAAATTGAAATTTGTTTTAGAATTTAATTGGCATAAATTGTGAGGATAAAGATTTTCTATACTTTCAAGAAATCATAAATTGTCATATCATTAAAATTTTATTTTTATCATAACTAACTTAAAAAAGTGACAAATACGATTATTTCTGATTGATTGACATTGTAAAAAACTTTACATTGACGATGTATCAAAATTGAACTCTCTATGAGTTACTTTTAAAGTATTTAGAATAAGAGTCCAATATTTTTAATGATATGTCGACTTATTATTAGTTGACATTGTAAAAAATATTTTACACTGATGATGTATAATAATTAAATCTAAAAATTATATATATATATATATATATATATTATAAAAGTTACTTTTTAAAATTTCTTAGCCGGTAACACTCATCAACAAGAGAATTTTGTTCTCCATTAATACTACATATGTTAACTTTTCCTTTTTCTTAGAGGGAAGACTCAAAATTGGTCCTGAAAAATTTCGGGGACCCATTTTTAGTTCCCTGAAACTAATAAATTAATCATTTAGTTCCTCACATTTTCAACGCATGATGTATTAGTCCCTAGATTTAGTTTTGATGTCCATTCACTTGCTTATGTGTCTTATTAACCACCTCATTTGGCTTGTTAGTGTTCCTGGATGGTCTATGACGAATTTGAGTCGTGAAAAATTAATGAAAAAGTGAAAAAAGTGTACGACTTTCAGGTATTTGAATTTTAAAATTGTGCACATTTTTTATATTTTATTTATTTTCCACATAGGAAATTCATTATAAGTCACGCAGAACCACTAGCTGGTCAAACATGATGGTTAATGGGTCACGTAGGGAAGTAAATGAATGTCGAAACTGAATCTATGGACTAATGTGTCCCGTTTTAAAAATTTAAAGGACTGAATGATTAATTTATTTTTTCAGAGACTAAAAATGTGTTCCTAAAATTTTTGATATTCGCTCTTTTTCTCATAGCTCCCACCCTTCTCGTTCCCCTATCCTTTGGCATGGATCGTGTATATATATATATATATTAAAAAGTCAAATAGAGCTATAGAGGGCCTCGATCAGAAGCCCGCTTAAATGGCAATATCTTTATTCTTTAGTCCTTAAAATAATTGTGATGGACCAAAACTTCAATATAACCCTGATAATTGATTTCTTTATTTTTAACTTTTTTAGTCGATTAATCAAGATGAATTTTGTGAAAAAACTCAAAATGCAAGCAAGACTTTCAGGGATTGTAGAATTGCCCGCTTGCAATTTGAGGTCTAAAAAGGAAAAAACAAATTTTAATCTAATAAGTGTAGTTAAGTTGATTGTGCTAGTTGAGTTTATGATGAATAACCTGAGTCCGAATCTTTCAGAACATATCTTTGAGGACAAGTGAAGAATTTTAACTATGACTAAATATCCGAATGGATATTAATCTCATAGCAGGTTCAAAAAATTTAATCTTACGAGGATAATCCATGAAACTATTGAAAAGCCAAAGACCTTGTTACAATGAGTTCGAAAATAATAATAATAATTAACTCACAAAAATTAAAGAAATATAAGAGACAAAAAAAAAAGAGAGAGAGATGTTTTTGGAAGGAGGAGGTAACAGTAGCATCCCACAATCTGAGCGGAGCTATGACCCCCATAGAGTAGCATGCAGGTAGGTCCGCGCACCCTGGCTATATAAAATGGTACAATTGTACCCCAAAAAAAAAGTGTAAAGTTTTTATAAAAATTTAAAATATTATTTTTTGTAAATTTTATCCAAAATCTTGGATCCTGCGGATTAGTGTCCTTTTAAGATATTGATTGAGTATTGCAAAAAAAAAAAAAACAAAAAAACAAAATTCCTTAAAAAACTAAATTAAAATGTATCATATTTTTAAGAAAAATATTAGAGTAAAGTCCCAAATTGATATTTGAAAAAATCTATGAACCCATTTTTAGTCCCTAAAAAAATTAAATTAATCATTTAATCCTCAAATTTTTAAATACGGGACACATTAGTCCCTAGATTTAGTTCTGACGTCCATTTATTTGTTTACTCTTTCCCCTTTTTTATATTTCAAAATCCCACCCCCCTTTATTTTTGTAAGGGCCAGATCCCAGTACACTCTCCGATCACAGGAGAGGATCCTAATCCGTAAAACACTATCGTTTGATTCAAAACTGTGCAATATGTATTAATTATAATATTTAATGTTTCAAAAACTAGATTTATTATCAAATTATGGAAATATTAATTTATGATTTACTGATTTAATCACTGTTGAATTGTAGGTTAATAGTGATAACTAGCATTTTACTCATTTTTTTATGTATAATTTATTTACATTAGAAGGAATGCTAAAACGGATATTAATTTCAATCGATGTTGATTATCATAGTTCGATTAACTTGAATTCATTCCCAATTTTAAATATAGATTCTTCAGCAAAGATGTATCATATTCCAGACTCGATTCAAGATCAAATTATAGAATACAAGCAAAATAATTAGAATTGTAGTTATATTTCAATGTTGTATTGCACTTTAAAGTATATTCCTATGTGTACTTTAGAAAGAAATAGACTTGATTGCACTTTTGGTCCCCAAGTATCACGATTGTGTGATTTTGGTTCCCCAGGCTTCAATTATGACAATTGGGTCCCCAGGTATCGCGACTGTGTAATTTTAGTCCCTCAGGTTTCAATTGCGCCAATTGGGTCTCTCGGGTATTACGATTGTGCAATATTGGTCCTCGAGATATCACAATTATGTAATTTTAAATGTCAGTAGCTTATGCGGTATACGTGGGACTAATTTGGCACTTATTGAGACCAGCTTGATACCTTACATGACATTCCTATATATCCATTGAAGTATATGAGATGTCAATAATGCTATATAGGTGTGTCATGTAAGCTGTCAAGCCGACCTCACTAAGTTCCAAATCAGTCCCACGTGTGCCATGTAGGCTATTGACATTTAAAATTGCATAATTGTGATATCTGAGGGACAAAATTGCACAATCGTAATACCCGAGGGACCCAATTGGCGCAATTGGAACCTGAAGGACTAAAATTGCACAATCGCGATACCTAGGGACTCATTTGTCGCAATTGAAACCCGATGGACCAAAATTGCACAATCGTAATATTTGAGAGATCAAAAGTGCAAATAAGCCAAAGAAATATGAGCCTGGATGAATAACTTTTCCTTGATACTAATATCCATATTACTTTGCCACTTCCAGCATTTAAAGTGATCCAGAATATTGAACTCCTGTTGAACTATAGTAATTAGATACAAGGTGAATAATTAAATTTTGTGAAGGTCTTAGTCTTACTTGACAGATCAAGTTTTGAATAAAATTCTTCTTCTTAAAGGAGTTTAAAAATCTCATTTAGGTGCTATTCGGTGGTGAAGAATAAAGATGCAGCATGCAATCTGTCATGCTTTAGGCTGTAACAGATGAATGTCATGTGCCAACGAAGGTTGGTATAATTGGTAATGATTCGACTTATATCCCACATTGACGTAAGTTCGAATCCCACTGTCGATGTGAAAACTTCGTTAGAGGGTAATCTGTAAGTATTTCTATAAGCGTTCTTTAAGCTGTAAGGCATGTCCTGACCCTGGTGAACCCCCTAAACCCAGCTCACCTAAGCTTTTATAAAAAAAAAAAAAAAAAAGAGAGAAGATGCATGTCATGTGGGCCTTGATTACTGGCTACCCATTCGATAATTATACAACCAAAAATAATTTTGATTCATGTAAACAATGTGAAGTAATAAAACACTTTTTTATGAATATATTTCACATAAAAATCACTTCATTTTTTTATTTCATTTTTAACTATAATCAATTTCTCTCAAGTCACGTGTTTGGTTAACAAGAAAGATAGACAAGAGGAAGGGGAAAAAAAAAGGAGTGAGGCCTACCCAATTTTTTCTCTCCCCCAGATAGCGAAGAAAGACCGGAGAAGAGTGAGGCCTACCCAATTTTCTCTCCCCCAGATAGCGAAGAAAGACCGGAGAAAAGGAGCTTTATTTCTGGCCGTTCCAAGTTTATCCTTCATATAAATATCAATCTTTTAAAAATCGGACCGGAGATCGAACCAGCAAGCCATCCGAGTCATAGTTCAATTGGTTCAACCGGTTCAACCTAGGTTGAACTGGATAATTAATAAATAAATAAATAAGTACTAAATCGGGGAAAAAAGTTAAAAAAATAAATCTAAAAATCATTTTGAATGGTCAACCCGGTTCAATTGGCGGTTCAAAGCGGTCCAACCCCGATTCAATCCAGTTCAACCGATTTTCGGACGGTTCAATCAGATCATAGTTCAATAGAGTTGGACCGGACCATCAAAATGGACGATTCACGATTTAATCGTACGGTTCGGTCCGATTTTTAAAACTATATCCATTTGAAAAGCGAAGCAGTGAAAAACGTATTGTTTGAGGGGTCTAACTTTTTTACTTTTTCTTCACGTACCTGTTGCTGCTTCTTTTTTCTTTTCATAAGGAATTTTGGATCATACCAATGATGTTTCTCATACAACAAGAACAACAATCAGGTTTGCCTAATTAGTTCAGATTTTTTATAAAAAATATTTATTTAAATTTAAGTTAAATTAATATTTTTATAAAAATAACTTTTCTAACAACTTAATTAAATAATTTTATTTATTTATTTTAAAAATAAATTAATTAATAACAACTCATTTTTAATGTGTTAATCAATATATAATTTAAATTTAGAATAAAAATTATATTAATGCTATCAGGGGCATAATAGCCTATTTGATACAAACTCATTCACTTTATTTTTCTTTTCTATCCAATTAAACAAAGAAAAATAAAAGAGTCACACCTCTATTTTTTTCTTTCTCTCATATTTCTCTCATCAGCAATGCTATACTGTACGAAATTCCAGTTCGTCAAATTTGACGAATTTAAATACAAGGCAGTTTTTCCATTTAGGCTATGTTTGGTAAAAACTAGCGGATAGCGGATAAGCTAGCAGATAGCGGTAGCGGATAAACTAGGATAGCGGATAGCGAATAAGCTAGCTGATAGCGGATTAGCTAGCGGATTGGATTTGAAGTGTTTGGTAAAACTAGCGGTTGGACTAGCTGATAAATGTAAAATGACATAAAATGATATGTTTGCATTTTTTTTATTAAATTATATGTATATATATTATTTATATTATTTATTTTAAAATAATTATCCGTTATAATAATTTTTTTAATTCTAAATTATTTATGGTTTATCACGTCAAGAAAAAAATATTTATCGTTTAAAAAATTTAATCATTAATTTTTTATTTTAATATTAATTTAGTTTTAACTATTTTTAATAAATAAAATGGAATAATAAAAATAAAATTATATATTGATTTGATTTTTATATAAGTTTTATTTTTTATAGGTAAAAATATATTTTCCACTTTTTTATGTTAAATATAAATCTAAATAGCGAAATTAATTCTTATTTATATACTATGTTAAATGATTAGTATTTTATTTTATAAGCAAGGATAAGTGAGGAATTTAATTAAGATGGTAGGGATAAAAATGAAAGAAAAATGAAACGCTATACGCTATAAACTCAAACGCTACTTCAAGTAGCGTCTAGGAAAAACGCTATACGCTAGTGAAAAAACACTATACGCTAATTTTAAAAAAGACTACCAAACGGGGCTACTTTTCCATCCGCTATACGCTATCCGCTAAACGCTAGAGGATTTGGCAAACCAAACAGTGCCTTGATAAACTAAAACAAAAAAAATAACATAAAGTGGAAGCTTTCAAAACGCATCATTTTCTTCCTTGTATTTTCAATTCGTCTGTCGTATAACGAAATTCCTTTCGCATCATTCAGCATTTTCCTTCTCTCATTCTCTTTCCTTCTTACCTCGTTCTTTTTCACTTATTTCTCTCTTCTCACTTTCTCATATCCAACCGGCAGAAAAAAACTCACTCAGCTATCTCATATATTAAAATTAAAATATTTGATTAAATAAATAATAATTAAATTCATAGTAATAAGAAAAGAAAAGAGTGAGTGAAAAAAAAAAAAAAGAGAGAGAGAAAAGAAAGAAAGAAGCCACAGAGTGCAGTGGCTATAGCAGTGTAGGTGTATATGAAATTGATGAAATAATGGGTAGTGGGCGACCCCCCGTTCAGAAATTTACTCAGTCCGTATTTAATCTGACTGCTCTCACATGACTGCCCTGCAACCAAGCAAACTGACAAAATTAATTAAAGCAAGCAGACTGAAGCAGTAGTACAGTACTCGTATAGTATAGTGACAAGTGACTATAGTCACACACTCTCTCTCACCCATAATAATTCATACATACAAACATACATATTGCAACCTTCATTTACCTTACCAACATCATCCATCCTTTATTTATTTCTCTCTCTCTCTCCATTCAAAAGCAAAGAAAATCCCTTCTTTGCCCTGCCCACTACACCACTATACTGGCTCTCCCAACCATGGAAGCTTTCAGCTTGCTCAAATACTGGCGAGGAGGCGGTGCTGTTACCGGTGCCGGACTCCTCTCTTCCTCTTCCTCTCATACTACCCCTTCCACCCTCACCGCCCCATCTCTAACTCAAAATGCAACTGACAGCGACGATGACGAAGACAACGACGACGAAGGCCCTTTCTTCGATTTAGAGTTTACAGTACCCGACGAAGAATTAAATGATTCCGAAGACCCAAAACCCAACCACAGTAGCAGCAGCAGCAGCTCTGACCACCACAGCCAACAAGAACAAGAAGAAGACGATGACGATGACGATGAAGAAGACAACATTGAAGAATCCGAAGGTGAGGGAGAGTTCAAGTTTACTCTCTCCCCTTCAGCCAACGATCGTAGTGATCTCTCTCCTTCAGACGATTTGTTCTTCAAGGGAAAGCTAGTTCAGGTCGACCCTTCTTCATTCGAACCCAACTCCAAGCCTCAGTTCACTGCCTCACTCTTCAAATCCGCCACCAAGTTTCGTGTCTTCATGTCGGGCCTCAAGAAATCAAAATCAAACACCGATTCTCTTCCTTCAAATCCAAAACAACCAGAGAGTGACACTCACATTCCCGAATCACAAAAGAAGCAGCACCGACCAGACAAGAAGCTTTTCACTGTCAAATTCAAAGTGGAAGAGGTCCCAATTATGTCTTTGTTCACCAGAGATAACAGCTCCAAAGGCAACAATGTCAACAAACCCCAGAACCAGAAGCAAAACCCGGAAGACTCGCCTTCTTCTTCTTCAAAGGAAGTGATGCAAAAGTACTTGAAAATGGTGAAACCTCTCTATATTAGAGTTTCTCGTAGGTATGGAGACAAGTTAGGCTTTTCTGGTCACCTCAACTTAGCCTCTGAAGGCAAAGCCGCGCCGCCGCAGGCCACGGCGGAGAAGAAAAATGCTCCGGCAAAAGTGGACGGTGGTGGTGAAAGTGCGGGAACGAACAGCAAGGGTCAAAAACAGGGGAATCTGCCGGCAGGGCTTAGAGTTGTGTGCAAGCATTTAGGGAAGAGCCGTTCAGCTTCTTCGACGGTTGCAGCTGCTGCTCCTCCGTCTTCTTCGAAACGGCGTGATGATTCGCTGTTGCAGCAACAGGATGGGATTCAAAGCGCCATTATGCACTGCAAGAGGTCCTTCAATGCTTCAAGAGGTAAATTAATTGATTGATTTATTTATTTTTTAGTTTGAAGATTTATTACTTTAATTAAGTTTTGTTTAATAATTCATTTATTTTGTTGTTGAAGCAGAGTGCCAGGCTTCTCAGCTGCCACGTTCAGTGAGCGATCCGTTGCACGAGATATCCTCCGAGTTATCGAGAAAATCTACGAATAGCAATGAAGGCAAAGACAAGCGCCTTTGACGTGTTTTCATATATGCTTAAAAACCGCTGTAGCTGTCATCACAGGTTGAAGTTGAAGACAAATTTGTTAGTTTCTGATGTCACCACTAGCGGGTATCTGTAAAAAGGAAAGTGTTATTAGCAGGAAGAAAAAAAGGTGACCGTGACTCATGAGATGAATGAAGCTCATTAGTCATTAGCTAGCTCAGTGGCTCTTTTTTTCCTTCCATGGTAGTGTAAATTGTAAAGCACTTCTTTTCCATAAAGTGAAAAGAAGAATCAGATCTTTTTCTGTGTATCTATGTCGTTTTTTTGGCCATTTGCTTGCGTATTTGTGTAGTCTAGCTGCACTTTGATCTATGACTATAAGTCCAACATCACCCAAATTCGTGTATATATTAGAAATTGCTTTAGTAAGATTGACTTCGTTAATATCATATTCTCTGTCTAAATAGTCGGTGTTTTAAAACATGGTGCATTAATATAATGTTTTTATCTACACAATCGATATTTTAAGACCCAGTAAACTAAATTGCTGGAAGAAACCATAATAAAAGGGGGAAAAATAGGAAAAGGAATTGGTTCAACTCATAATCATTGTTGTTGATTTGATAAAGTTTGGAACTTTTGATAATATGGAGTATCATAGTTACTCGAGACGATGGGAAATGCGGTCAGAGAAGTGGGAAAGAGAGGGACATGAGCAGTGAAAGTAAGATTTTCTTTTGGGTGAAGCCTGAAGAGTGGAAAAGTGTGCTTGACTAAAAAAAAGGAAAGAGGGAGGGTTGAAAGTTGAAATGAAATTTACCATTTGAGTAAAAAAATGCAAAGAGCCAAGTATTCCCCTTCTATGTTGACCTACGTGCTGGCTAGGATCTTTGCTTTGTCTCTCCCGTTTCATGCGTGCGATGGTTAACAGTAACATGTATAGGAATTTGCGAAGTTGTAACTATTTTATTTATTTAGGTGCATCGAGTTAGTGTGTCGTGAATCGTGATACAATGTCGGATATTCAATTTGTCTCCTTATGCCACATTTGGATACCCTTGACACTTTACAAAGCACTCGCCACGTCGCCGAAATTTTGACTGTGCATCCTATCCTCATGCCGCTGTGGCCCTACAAAATTACATTTGAGTTTATGATCATGTTGGGTTTTTAGGGCCCATGATTTGGACCTGTTTGAGACCCAGTTGCTCCCATCGCTTTGCATGAAATTCAACTTTGCCTTCATTCTTTGTTTTAGAAGGGGACAACTTAACAATAGGATCGGGACAATATTATAATAAATCCGGAACTGTTTACTTCAAAGAGTTTAATCAATGTCAAGCATGTTTGTGGTTAGCTAGGATAAGTTATGTGACTGGGAAGATGAGGACAAATGCAAGTATAATTTGACCTTTGACTGTTAAATTGCATGTCTCCCGTTTCTAGGGTGAATAACTTCTCGTGATTTTATTCATCTTGTATTTTCCAGGAGTTCGTGTGGTTACATTGGCAAATTAATATAAAATATTTACTTTTTTTTTTCTTTTGGTCCAATAGGAGACTTATTGGAGGCCTTAGGAGAGAAGAGAATGGAAAAGGGTGGAGCACATTGCGGAGATTTAAATCTGCACACTCATAATTTATGTCCCACAAGGCCATAACATAACCAATAGAAGTGACTCAAAGATAAATATAAAATAGGCTAAAATAATTTTTTTGTCATTTATCTTATTTTTTAATTTCATTTTGGTCCCTCAAACTTTTTTTAAAAAAATCAGTTTGGTCCCTTGTTGTGTCTAAGTGAAAACAATTTAGTCCTTTTAGCCAGATTTACGCTAGATTTCGGAAAATTTCACCGGATTCCAAAAAAATGCCGCTAGAAAATGGATACAAAATGGCCGAAAACTAGAAAATTGTGCCCTTTCTCTCTTCCTCTCTCTTACTGATCTGACTCATGAGGAGGAGGAGGAGGGGGGAAGAGGAATAGGGGAAGAGAAAGAGTTTTTATGGTCTTTCCTTTGATTTTTCGGTGGTGAGAGGAAGAGAAAGAGAGAAGAAGAATTTTCTAGTTTCTGGTGACATATTTCCATAATCCAACCATGTTTTCTAGAATCTGATGAAAATTTGACGGAAAGGGGTAACTTGTTATTACTGAAACACAATAAAGGACCAAATAGAAATTTTTTTAAACTTAAGGAACCAAAATAAAACTAAAAATAATATAGAAGCTTAGAGAGTATTTTAGCCTGTAAAAGATTTTCTACTGCGAGCGGGTTTTGAACATTACATGTGCATTGTCCGCAGGATGTAGTTGATCAAATATCCATCCTATTCTTGATGAAAATACGGGCGACGAAAGTATCAATTTTTTTAATTCTAAATTCTGTTGTTCATACAAGAACACAATGTGTGTAAGAATAAACGGTTCTCGAGTAACTTTCGGGAGTAGTACACTGTATGTGAATTATCTGCCTTCTTCTAGCTTGAGCCTCCTTTATATAGGCCTCTTCCATAACTAATATCATTAAGGTCATCAATTTGCTGATCGGGAATCTCTCATTGCTCATAAGTACTAGACATAGTCATGAATATGGTAGCCTTTATGTCTCAAATCTTATTATGATGGGAATATTTAATTATGGGATTGCTCTCGGTCAAGTTATCCTGAATGAATAGGCCTTCGTGAGCCGAGATCTATTCAGCCTATGTAGGAACATCAGTAAAAAAAAAAAAGTGTTTTTATTAATTCTTATTGAGAAATATGTTATAGGAAATTGTCTGAATTTTTTCTCAAAACTTTTCCAAAGGCAAAAAGAGTCACACTTATAGCCCAATTTGTATTCGCTGGGACAGACTTGGGGACACGCATCATGCATTGCCATCCAACGGTGTAATGTAAGTTACTATTGAACCCATTGGGCTTTCGTCAGCTATTTGTTTCGTTACGTGCTTAGTGTGCTTCAACTAATGTGCTTTGTTTATGTCAAAAAACTAATCTATTTTGTTTGCCGGTTGCCCGTTAATCCATACACATAATATATAACGTAGAACATCAAATACATTTGATAAAAAAAAAATCAAATATATTATTAAGTAAATTATTGTTAATTGATATGCAATGACAATATAATACTGTTAACAATAAACACCAATTAAACTGTTCAAAATTTTCTTCATTGTTTTGATTTTTACCGCTCGTACATCAATTGTGCATCTATTCCAATTTGATAATCTTTGACTCATCTTTCTTAAAGCGCACTGTATATATTTTTTTAAAATTTTCGCTAACTTCTCTGTTTTAATAAGTTCGGATAGATTTCTAATTTTTTCAAAAAAATAATAATAGAAAACTAAATTTGAAGTAATTTACTTGAAAATAATTTACTAGCGGAGAGATTCCCTTTTACACGTGTTTTTGAGAAAAATAACTTTTCTTGCACTTGTACATAGAACAGAAATCTCCCATCCTCTTCCTCCTACTGTCCTACATATTTTTTCTTGGTTTAAAATTTCACTTTTAATCACATGAAAAAGCGTCAGCCTTATTATATTGTTCGCTGGTCGTTTACTGGAAAGAATGTGTAACTTTTTTGTGGACTAAGCAATAATGAGTTCTTTTCGACTTTAATATAATAGCATGAGGTCATCTAATTTTTTAAAAATATAATAAATGACACTAAATACTTTTTAACTCCATATCCAGGCGCAACTCTGTTGTTAGTTTAAGTGTCATTTTTTGTTTTATGAAAAACAAAACATGTATAATAGCCTATCAATAAAATATTACATGTGTAACAGCTGTTAGACATGTCTCGTAATAGAAAAACAAGGAAACATGTATAAATAAATTGCTGCCTGTATGCAACGCAGATAAAACTAAATATAAATTTCCATCCAAAAATAAATAAAACTATATATAAAAGTGAACATCTTATTTTTTATGTGGTACAGACACCTCGTTTGAAAGTTGAAATTGATCTGCCTTTGGAAAATGAATTTAAAATGAAAATCAAACAAAATAACAAAGTAAAAGAGGCTTTAATCCCTTAATTATATTATATGATAATGTATGGAAAAAAAAAAATAGTGTAGGAGAGGTGCTATCATAAGAAAAAAAAATTTGAAGGAGAGGACTTCTACTGCAATACCCACGGCACAGCAATCCAGTCATTAATCAATGCATTAGCATTGAATATGGTGAATTGTATGTGAAGTTAAATTGAGATTCATAGAGCAAGCCATCCCTATAATCTTCCTCTTCTTTATTATCTTTAGCAGATTTACTGTACCACTCAATTTTGCATAGCTTCTGAGTTTCACTATGCCTGAATGGATCTCATTGGTAACATTATTCCCACTCATCAATAACTTACTGGACCTCATGTTTACCATAACATTGATTTCTTTGGTCTCTCTAGCCTCAATTCTCGCACCACTCATTTCCCAAGCACCAACACTCACAACCCCATACATCACACTCACTGTACTGTTCCCGTAATTGAAGCCACCAAAGTTTGGGTTCATGATGCTCATACGTGCAATCATGGTCACATTAAAGGAAGCTGATGGTGAGGTCCTCCTATAACTGAAGTGCATCACCCTTGCTGATCTCAATTCTAACTTGGGATCTCTCACGCGCAACACCACAGATGCAAAAACTAACCAAACTGCCAATAGGGTGGTAAGGCCAGCCAAAGTGTAAACCAAACATTTGCTTCTTCGTTTTTGTAATTCTCTGCGTATTTCGAACTGGGACTTGTTGATGATTGCCTCTGTTGTTGAATATGTATGTATGCGTGATGGAATTGACAAGGGCGTGGAGAAGATTGGTGCCATTTTTTATTTTTATTTTCAGGAACAAAGGGCAATTATGAAACCGAGTCTTGAAAGTTGGCAGTGTTTTCTGGCCTTATATATTTGGGAAACTGTTGTGTATTTTAAGTTGGCTAAGTCATTGTTTTGAAGGATAATAAAGGGTCACTCACATGTGTATATATATATGCATCCATGGAGCTGAGTGCTAAAGTCCTGAGAGGCATATTTTTGATTTGGCAATATTCTAAAAGCATATAGTAGTCATAAATAAGTGGAAAGTCTCTTTTTCTCTAGTGGCAGAATTTGGATGAATAATTCACTTTTTGGTTTCCGGAACACACTTTAATTTCTTCTTGATTACATTAGCAATTGAGCATTCACATTCCTTTTCTATTCATTTTCCCCTTTCCAGTAGATAGATTCGTTGTTAAGTTTTAGAACAAGAACACGCATGAGTTAATCCACCAACCCAAAGAGAGCCTACAGTGGCGCAAAACCTTTATATATGTATTTTTCTGACACAGAAAGCAAAAGATCCAGCAATGCTCTTTCATGAGTTGCGTTGGCTCATCGTCATTTTGGAAAGTCTCTTAATCTGCTTAGCTTGGAAAGTCTTCGGAACTGAAAAAAGTCGTCAATTGCATCTAAGTAGCTAAATGTTACTAAGCCTTCTTGTGTTGCTGGAAGTCTGAATATTTTGTCTAGCTGAATATTGCTGGACCCTGCAGTTTCGTTTACACGATTAACGTCTATCATCGCTGCTTCACTATACTAATTTGTTTTAGATTTTAATAGAATTGATTTTGGAAAAACTGATATTACAAGAATTGATTTTAAAAAAATTGATGTTAAAATAATTTATTTGTCTTTATTAGCAATGATATTTTAAAGGGATTTGCTAACGTACACCCACTCATTTTTTTCGAAGTTGTATGTTAGCTACACCTTCAAGTGTATTTTACAATTTTTTAGTTATAACTTGCTAAACCTTCTAAAACCTTCTAAAAAATGGATGTGCGTACGTTAGTAAATCCCTATTTTAAATGTGAGTTTAGAAGAATTGTGTTTGTTTGGATAATAAAGTAAAATCACTTTTCAGCCGTAAATATAAAGAAGTTTATAAGTCCCTTATCTAGAATTAATCAATTCTACTCAACAGAAAAGATATAAATTTTTGCTTTTTTTAAAGTTAATTCTACCTAACTCAAAATCGATTTTTTCTGGACGCAATTTTGTAAACAAACACTTTAAAATCCTCAAAATCACTTTCACTTCAACTAAAATCAAATTTAGCCTCCTCAAAACCTTAAACAAATAAGCATTTAGAAATAATTGTTTTTCTAAAAATGCTGAGTTGTTTATGTTATAAATGATAATAATAACGAAAGAGACTGGCTAGAAATGGAAAAACATAAATGTAGAAGGTTTTTTTATAGCTTCCTCAATGAAAATATTACTTCTTTCATTACATTTTTTTGTTTTTTCATTTTACCGAAGGACATTTTTTTTTTTTTTTTATTGAAGATACTAATTATTATTATTTTGAACACAGGTATTAATTATTTTTGGGTCTGAGCAATGTTAAGAAATAGAGATATTATAAGTTTTTTTTTTAAAATAAATTATTATTTTTAATATATTTTTATTTTTTAATTGGCACTAGTTAGCATTTCCTATTATTTTTTGTAAAGTAGAACATGAAAGAATATAAGAATATTAATGAGAGCTCGAGGAAAGGATAATTTAACCAAGCGCGATTATATATTTTCTAAAACTGATAGTATTTAATAAATTTCTTAAATAAATTTCTTAATTTAAGTATAAAAACTCCAAATGTGGAATTGAAAGAGTACTATTAAAAAACGCTTATCACATACTAGTAGTACATTCAAATTAAGTGTGGCATAAATTGATTAACATTTAACAGAATTCAATTCTAGTGATGATGATGCATCTTATACTTTTCTTTATTATTTTTTACGGTACGGTACTTTTTTTTACTGGACGGTAAGGTACTTTTCTTTAACATCATAGTATGTTAAATATCAAAATAAAAATAATAAAAAGTTACGTTGACCTATCTTAAATTTTGATTATTGATAAAAAAAAATTGCATTGATAAAAAAAATCTGGGATTTAATTAATTATATTTGACTTTCGTTTTATTTTAAAAATTAGGATCATGCTAATAATTAGCGTCCTTATCTGATTAAGGAATGCCAAAAAAAAAGGAACTTTTTTTATTGGAAAATTTAGTATATCATTCCTCAAAATATTGATATACCTACCAAAAGTTTTTTTTTCTTACTTAACTTATTGAATGAGTGATGATTGGAATTATGTTGATTTTCCTTAAGAAAATGTGTTTACCATTAAGTCAAACTTAAGCCAAAGTAATTATTATGAAAGAAAGCATGTAAAATGACTGAATTTCATCTAGAATTGAATTGATTGATCCGAGTTTACAAAAGAGAGGTAGTTTTTTATACAAGAGCTCATGATAACAAGAAGGATAAACTACAATGAGTTAGGGTGTTTGGGAAAGATGAAATTCTGATATTTCAAGTTGCTTTTTGTGATTTAAGCTGTTTTGAAAAAAAATTGTAATGTTTGGGTAAATTGATTATTTTTCTAAAAAGCTTGTTTCCTTTGGTTTCGGCTGTTTTTGTTTAAGCTAGGAAGGTGGACTGTTTTAAATTAACGCTGTTTTCTTCTTGCTGCCCTCTGGGTCCACGTTTTTCTCTCTCTCCAGCAGTAGCACATCACTGTTTTTTTGAAGGGACAGCAGCACATTACTTTGTGAGGCTCATATATATATATATATATATATATATATAAGTGATTATTTTAACATTACCCAAATGGAATAGATTATCTTAAAATCGCTTTTCAGCAAATATACTCAAACAAATACAAATTCTTATTATAATCGATTATCATAATAATCAATTATTTGAAAACAGATTATCAGCATAATCTTTTTTTTAACTTTCCCAAATACACTCTTAAATAAATAACTGATATAACAAGAATAACTAAGCTAGCTAACTAAAACAAACTAACCTATCTAGTTCTGTTTTACTAACTAATTCTGATTTATCATCATCTAATAGTAATTCCCTCGAAATTAATATTTTAGAAAAGAATTTACAAAAAAAATCACAGAATAGAAATGACGTTACATGATCATCGTCCAATTAAATTAGACTTATTTGTAACCAAAAAAAAAAATTGAGAACTAAAATTATGTAATCAAACCAATTGAGAGTGTGTTTGGGAAAGCTGAGAAAAAAAAAAGATTATACTGATAATCAATTTTTGCATAATCGATTATAGTGATAATCGATTATAATCAAAATCTGTTTTTGTTTGGGGTCTGTTTGTTGAAAATTAATTTTAAGATAATCTATTTCGTTTGGGTGGTACAAAAAAAACACTTTTAATAATAAATTACCAAAAAGGGCATGGAGTTATTTGTATTAATTAATAATATTTGTTTAGAAATAAGTTTTGTAGGGGTAAACATGGAAGAGTGTTTTGAGAATGAAAAATAATCAAATCACAATAATCTTAAGTTAGAAAAAACTAGATGTCATAAAACAGCTTTTTTCTCCTAAAAAAAGCTTTTTTTTATTAATTTAAGCAAAGTGTCAAACATGTTAGATTATCTATGAAACAACTTTTAAGCTAAAAAACAGTTGAAACAAGGGAAAATAATTTTTCCCAAACACACTCTGAGTGATAAGCATCTCAATTCCATGACATACTCTCTAGTTGAGATTGAGAAAATTAAGGGATAATTCTCTACAGTCTACACTAAATAGCTGATCAAGAATTAGTCGCATAACCATTCCAAAGGGCAGAAGCCTGTGAGATACCCAAGATGTTATTACTGGAGAGCAAGACTGTGGTTTATAACAAAAAATTATGCAATCAAAGAGGTACCAAAAATTTATGCATGTGGTAAGTCATAAGTGAAAATAAGAAGGAAATAATACAAAGAACGCAATAGGCAGCAGCAGCAGTATTAGAATCTAAAATTTTTATTAGCATTGGATACCATGAACTGCGTGGGAGGTCAAGTTGAGATTCATATTGCAAGCCATTTCTATAGTCTTTCTCCTGTTGATAATCTTCAGCAGGTGAACAGTGCCACTAAATTTGGCATAACTTGTGAGATTCAACATCCCTGAATTGATATCACTCGTAAGGTTCCCACCAACCGGTAACTTACCGGACCTCACATTTATGGTAACATTCATTCCATGGTTTTCTCTTGCCTTCACAGTGTCACTGCTGATTACCCTATCACCAACCCTCATCCCATAATAGAACATAATGACTTTGCTATTTTCATAACTGAAGCCGCCACCGTAGTTTGGGTTCCTGATGCTTAGATGGGTTGTCACGGTGGCGTTGCAGGAAGCTGATGGTGAAGAGTTATAACTGATTTTGTTAAACGTGGCAGATGTTAATTTGATCTCTGGACTTTTCACACGCAATATGCATGCAGAGACCAGGAGAAGGGCACACAGGATGACAAAGACAACCAAAACGAATACGAGACATTTGCTGCTTCGTTCTTTGTGTTTGGGCTTGTACATGGCACTCTTTTGATCAATTGTTTGATTGTGATCTGTAACCTGAGAAACAGGACTCTTGTGGGAGGAACTTGGCGTTTTCAGTTACAGAAGCTGAAGAGCGAGTTTGAGGAATTTAATATTTATAGGGTGGAATGGAGGGTCTGTTATATATAACTTATAAGTAGTAGAGTTTAACAGATTCCTAATTATCACCGGGCTTGTTGATTAGTAGTACACCAGCTATTGATGAGGGGCTGAAAATCCAAATAACCAATTTTGGCTGGCGTTTTATATCTATGAAAGATTAATAAATCTTCGGGTGATTTTTATAAAATTTCTCCTCCCTATCACATAATTATTTTAAAAATATTTTGAAGATATCAGATATGTATGAGTTTTTATATCATGTGCAACTTTGCACATGTTAGGAAAACCCAAAAACAACTAGTTATTAGAAATATTTCAGTTTTGAAAATATAAAATATACAAGTTCCTATGTAAACTTACTCTTTTAAGATTCTTAACCTGTCAAAATTACACAAGTTAAAAAAACCCTTAGATGGATTATCTTTTTATTTAATGATAGGAGAATTTTATGGGAAGATCTTTGTGATAACTCCTAATTAATATGATTGGAGGCAATTTGAGATTATCTCACTGGATCTTGTTGCTTTTCGTTGAAAACTAGTCACAGCGCAGGAAATAAAATCCATGTTAACCCAATTAGTAATAAAAAAATATTATTATAAAATTTTAAATAGTTAGTTTTCAAATCGTAATGATCCCCAATATCACTCTATAAAGTATAAACATCACATTTGGTCTTTCCTGCAAATAGATTAGCTAAATTTTGGAAGCAAAGGTACAAGCGGCTCAACGAAGGGAAAGCGCCATGTGGCAACTGGCAAGCCTTTATGGGCTTGCAAAGGATACAATCGTGGTCCTTCACTGCACCGGCTTGATATCACACATATTATTTTTTTTTTTTACAAAAGAAAAATTAAGCAAATCTATCAAAAATGAAGAAAGCAATACAACGGGTAACATCATCAAAATTTTGAAGAATAGTAATATATTTAGTTATCCCTAATTTTGAGTGAGCAATTACATAGACCATCCTCCTAACAAACTCTACCGAAAAGTTAGTAACATAAAATGATAAAAGACTCCTACAATTTGAAATAATAGCCCTATATTTAGTTTGGTCCTCTTGAATGAGACCTGGGACTTCTACTTTATACACTTGGAGTCTGGGATAATAACCATATACTTTAGCTTTGAAGAAATATCTTCTCTCATCACTTGTCCTCGACTTTATTTGCATAAACTAAAAATTTCAAAAGTAAAAATAAAAATCAGTTTTGGCACACAACATAATATGGTCTCACTCTCACAATAATTGCCGTATGGTTGCTGTCACCTTATTAAAAATTTATTTATGAGCACAATTACACAAATATGATTGTAACGAAGTCCACCGGATATGCAAAAATCATTACTACTCTCAAAACCATAATATTCTCAAAATGACAGTAGACTAGTTATAATATTTGAAGATTTATACCATATCATACCCAATTTGCATATATATGAATAATATATTTGGAATTGGATCCTCCAGACGACTTCTCTCTCTAGTATTTAAAAATAAAAGTTCAACCATTTGATACATAGATTAATTTATTTGAATCATTATATGTATTATGTATATAAAGACTCTCAATACTCATGACTATCACACGTGATATATGTACTAAAACTTTGATTGCAACGCTAATGAGGATTTAAATGGATGCATGAGCACGGTCTTAGTATGTGTTTGATTCCATATTGAAAATCTCCAGAATTGGTTCTGCCTCATGCTAAATGTGAATTTAGTAAAAAATGAGGTATTTAACTGCTGTCAGGTAGAATTGGTTTTGTATTCACAAGCAATTTTGACAAGCTACGAAAAGTAGCTTTTGTGTTGGGTTGAAAATTTTACACTAAGTTTTACATCAAACTTGTTTTTTCTCAAAATTATAACATTTAAACATAAATCGCTTTACTTCAAACTCAATTTTAATCAAATCAATTTTACAAAATCAATTTCATTCAAAATTATTTATATCAAACACCTACCCAAACACACACTTATAACTTCTTTCATCATTTTTTTTTTTTTTGGTAAGCTTCTTTCATCGTTATTTATTTTAACTCTCTTGGAATCTTATCTCTTTACTTAATTTAATGAAAACAAGTTAGAGATATCCATTTGCCGTTTCCTATGGCTGGAGTTGTAACTGTTACCATAAGTGATGACCTTAATTATCATGATAGATTGAACTCCAACCAAATTGAACTTCATCACAAATAGCATACTTAACAAAATAATGGTTGTGTTCTTTTTCAACATGATTTTGAATCTCAAAGATTATTTGAGTAGAAGTAAGATCAAGCTACTTTTCCGTTGATCAAACTCTAGTTTGGAAACTATATATAATCTAAACACGTTACTTATCATGCATCTAATATAGGGATGACGCAGATTTTACCTATGTGTGAGGACCCTTGTTAGGACTACCCAACTTGTGGACAATTTTTTCCCTTAGGGTCTATTTGCGAGTCTTGTTTAGGAGGGAAAGTAAGGGAAATAGAAGGTTTATGAGAACCTCTCCCTTGTTTGTGAGTGCAAAAATTTGGAGGGGAAGTTTTTTAGGATTTTAGAAAACCCCCAAACCCCTCCTCACCTCAATTTTTTGGTTTACCCTAATTTGGGGTTTTTTTGGGGGGTTTACCCCAATTTTTAGAGGAAAATGAATAAATTTTTTTGCATTAGTATTAAATATTATTTTTTAAAGGTGCATTAATATTATTTAACAAATATTACTTATGTTAATTTTTTAAAATAAAGGTAAAATTATAAAAGTATGCTATAAATCCTCCATTTACTTTCCCTCGTACAATATGCACTCACAAACAAAGGAGGGATAATACTCTCTTTCCCCTCCCCTCCCTCCCCTTTCCTTCCCCTTTGATCCTCTCACTTTCCTTCCCCTCCAAACTCCCAGGGTCTGTTTGTGAGTCTTGTTTAGGAGGGGAAGTAAGGGAAATGGAAGGCTTATGAGAACTTCTCCCTTGTTTGTGAGTGCAAAAATTTGGAGGGAAAGTTTTTTAGGATTTTAGAAAACCCCCCAAACCCCTCCTCACCTCAATTTTTTGGTTTACCCCAATTTGGGGTTTTTTCGGGGGGTTTACCCCAATTTTTAGAGGAAAATGAATAATTTTTTTTGCATTAGTATTAATTTTTTTTAAAAGGTAAATTAATATTATTTAACAAATATTACTTATGTTAATTTTCTAAAATAAAGGTAAAATTGTAAAATATGCTATAAACCCTCCATTTACTTTCTCTCGTACAATATGCACTCACAAACAAGGGGAGGGATAATACTCTCCCTCCCCTCCCCTCCCCCCCCCTTCCTTCCCCTTTGATCCCCTCACTTTCCTTCCCCTCCAAACTCCCAGGTCTGTTTGCGAGTCTTGTTTAGGAGGGGAAGTAAGGGAAATGGAAGGCTTATGAGAACCTTTCCCTTGTTTGTGAGTGCAAAAATTTGGAGGGAAAATTTTTTAGGATTTTAGAAAACCCCCCAAACCCCTCCTCACCTCAATTTTTTGGTTTACCTCAATTTTTTAGAGGAAAATGAATAATTTTTTTTGCATTAGTATTAAATTTTTTTTAAAGGTACCTTAATATTATTTAACAAATATTACTTATGTTAATTTTCTAAAATAAAGGTAAAATTGTAAAAGTATTCTATAAACCCTCCATTTACTTTCCCTCGTACAATATGCACTCACAAACAAGGGGAGGAATAATACTCTCCTTCCCCTCTCCTCCCTCCCCTTTCCTTCCCCTTTGATCCCCTTACTTTCCTTCCCCTCCAAACTCCCAAACAGACCCACGGAGGAGAAGATTCCCCCGAGGTTAATATGAGAATGGGGTCAAGGACCATATTCCTCGTATAGTGGGATTCTCGTCCTTGAGAAGATTACAAAAATACCGATAATATGTATATTACTAAATTAATAAAAGAAACCTAAAGTAAATCCTTTCAGACATCGTCTGCAACATATGGAAAATAAATAATAGATGGATTAATTGTGTTCAAGCTACTAAAATGATGAATTTTGCTGTAACACATATTTTCAGAGAGTGAAACACCTGCGGACAAATTGGCATCTTTTTGGTATTTCTGGTTTTTGTAATTCTTGGTGGGATTCCACTCCTTTTATTTTAGATGATTTTAACCGAAATAGATTCGGTTGCCCTTTTTTAGGGTTTCAATATTTGATGTATTCTTTTTTCACGGGTTTTGGTTTGGTTCCACCTTGATTTTTTTGTATTCTTTTTTTTTTCTTTTTAATAATATTGTTGGGTGCTGCAAATGATAGATATGGATTGAGGTGCCAACCTAATTGGGATGTTTTTCACCTATTGTGATGCTTTTGCACTCAACTAGCTTCTATTAAAAAAAAAAAAAAAAATCATCTACAACCTCAAACACAATGACAAAATTTGTCATTATATTAATAAATAAATCGATTCAAAGATATTATACAAATTCTAGAAAACAACCTAGAATGCCACAACCCAGAATCTCATGATCATGGCAACAAGGTTTGTCATACCTACTTTGACACCCACATCCATCACAAATTCATCTATTTCCTTAATTTCCGACCTTTTTAAAGCCTCCTTAATAGTGGCTGAGATGTTAGGTTTGCGAAAAGGTTTTCCTTTTAGTACCCTCAAGATTTCTCATGGCGCTTGTCGGATATAGGATTCTGAAATCAATCATTATATAGTAAATATTAAATTATTCATTTAAAGATTTTTACCAACAACTAATCATATATAATACTCCCTTCGGTCTTTATTATAAGAGGCAAATGACTACTTTTTTTTGGTCCAAAATATAAGAGACATGCATACATTTTGACAAATATTAAATTCTCATTTCCAATTTTACCCTTATTTATAATAGGATTTATATTTACGAGACAGTGCAACTTTCAATACAAGTAGGTTTGTTCATTAATTATATAAGGGATAATTTTGTAAATTTATATGAATATTAATTACAAATAGTTTATTTCAATGCATTTCCTTGGTATGTGTGTTTTAGGGTTTTGCCTCTTGTATATAGAACCAGAGAGAGTATTGACTTATGTGTGATTTTTTTTTTGACGGAACCTTATGTGTGATTTTAAGATAAAATATAACAGTTAGATATTTTTAGGGTCGTGCCAACGAATACCCTAAGGACATTGGTTAAGGAACTCATAAAAAGAAAATTCGTATTAAAAAACTAAGTGTCATACTCTTCGAAATACTAAATACACAATTTCTCTTTTAAATTTTTCATTTTTGGTTTCTTAAACAATGTCCTAAGGTCACTTGTAACATTCTTCATATTTTTAATGATATGATAATCTATGGTTAATTATTAGTGTAAAAAAATTTACATTGATAATAAAAAATTGTGATTGAAAAATTCATCATTTGAAATCAATATTCAAGGATTAACATGGTGAAAAGCTGAAGCGGTTTGCATTAACAGCCGCTTATGTCCTTTGCATTTGTATTCGCACTATCATTTTCCCATAATTTCCATTAAAAGCCGCTTATATCCTTTGCATATATCATTTGCCCAATTTTTTTTTTTATATTTTTTTTTTGGGTTGCGCGTGCAACCAAGAACTAACGATTCCTTTCTTTCAAACAATTATTTTTTATTAAACTAGATCTACTGCCCCTGCGATGCACGGGATATTACAATTTTTTGAGTTAATATTTTTGTTAATTTTTATTGTGTTTGCGAATATGTTTACATAACAAAATGATTAAGTAGTTTGGTATTATATAATGCATTTAACGAATTTGTATAAAAATAATTGTTGAAGGAAGATGTATCGGATGAATTTAGAATTAGTAGCAATTATAGCTGAATGTTCGAAACAATTATCATGACATGAATTTAGAAAATCATACTGTTAAAATGGAAAACCTTATGGACAGTTTCCATCTGACATGTAACATTTGTTTGCGAAGTCCCTGTAAGAGTGAAAGCAAACTAATAAGATCGTATGATTTACACACAAAAAACTTATAATATAATAATTTTAGGGTAACTAACCTATATTAAATTCTGATAGACTTCTTTATACACCACATTTTTAGTAGTTTTTGTATTTTGCTTCGTAGTCATATATTAGTATCTTCAATCCACTACGGGAGGTAACTTTTGACATTGCGACGTAGAGCTATCCATGTGAGAAAACTGGTTGCGGAAGATAAATTCCGACGTGTTTGAGCGACCGTCCTTGACTTTTATTTATAGTCATTTCAAAATAAACTGCAATCGAGAATTGCCTCAGCTGAAATTTGAACGGAATCCTGTTATCAGAATGTGTGAGTGTCAATCTTGGAAAAAATACCTTTTGCCCATTGTTGCTTCTTGAGATGACTTTTCTTCCAGAACATAGCTTCCCATTTGAGTAATTATATAAGTCAAATACCATTGCATAATCCTGAGGACTGGTCTATATTTCTCAGCAACATTATTGGAACTCCAATTTTCAACTTTAACCCATGTTTTGGAAGCCCGGATGAGTTAATTGTGTTAAGGAACTCAGTTGTATGAGCATACCCATTGTATCAATATCCTCATTCATGCTGCAAGGACTGTCAGGACTAAGATAAGTTTTATCATCTCCTAGAATCAAGGACATCATGTAATCATTCAACATGTCAAGCGTTTCATTTCTTGGTGCTAAAATTGCCCTATGTTGGGTGAATATTGTGTCACTCATGTTTTCCAATAATGATGGATAAATGATGTCGGCAATAGAACCAAGGATTAGTAGTGCTACTATTCCACTTGATGTGACTGTCAGTACAATTTCTCCTTTTGATCTTATAGCCGCTACTATAGTCCTCCAAATGAATGTTTTCCTCGTTCACATCTGAAAGCAACACTTTGTTTAAAATCAATTGTATACTCATTGATCAAATATCAGTTTTTAAATTCTTTTTACGATGCATTAACAATATTTTTTTCAATTCTAAAAAAGAAAGCATGAAATATTATATAAATCATATATATAATATTTGTTCATATAATTTTTCTGAATATTGAATCATACATTAATTAATCAAATAATATCATTGAATAAAGATAGATACTAATTGAAATTATTCAAATATTTGTCTAAGGGCATATCTGTTTTAAAATTAAATATTTAAATTTATTTAAATTTAGAAAATATTTTATATTTGATTAAACAACGTAATTTGATAAAACAACTTTGAAATTTTATTTAGTAATGGTTGCATTCAAAAGTAACACTACAAATTATTGGTAGAGTCTCAAGATCCAATTGAGTAAAACAAACTTCGAAAATAGAGCGCATTCCTAGATTTCAAAAGAGACAATCAATCACGTGGTTTTTTTTTTTTAAAATTTCAGCAAGCCTTGGCATCTTCAAGTTAGACAGGTGTGTTGTTCCTTCATCAAGCTGAGGATACATTTCAACGCTGTCAGCTATTCTCTTTCCAGAAGCCTTGCCCGAAGAAGTGCATTCCACATCATCCTACATCAATTTTTATTTCATATTATACTTAAAATTGAAAATATTGAAACTTTAGTTTGTGCATAATTTTGTTCGTACAAATATGAAATGATAAATATTACCTTCACATTGTCATGTTGTTGAGAAGAAAGAGTAGATGTGAAATCTAACTCATCACCTATATCATTTGCCTACCAAAATTAAAATTTGTAATGCTAATCATGGGAGATTTTCAATTAATATAAAACATGTAATTGAAAAATTAAGTCACTATGTAACCTTAATGGAATGGTGTGTCATAAATTTTTCAATGAGACTTGGGTCATGACACATTCTTTTTATAGTATGAGTTTGCCAATTGGTGTCATTGTTTGCTTCAGTGGCTTCAACCTTAAATATCATTACCTTTTCCAGCAATGTCTTTAACTCAGTTGGACATTTGTTTTTGACATTGTGTTGCCAAAAAAAAGGTCCTTGAATAATTTAAAGCAACCGAATATAATGTTTTAGAATTAGATCTAGAAATTTGTTGCATTAAAAATTAGAGTACGACCTTATTCTTAGCTTTCTGTAGTTCAGATGTAGGCTTTCCTTGGTATTGTAGAAGAACTTGATCAAAGAGTACAAACTTAGCTAACCCGGTGGAATCAACAACTTTTATATGTAACTTGTAGCTAGACATTAAAAAAATAGGTGAAAATGTTTTACAAATAATTGTTTTTCCTTGAGAAAGTACCAATTTTTATCGAATACCTTAAGAATTAATGGGGTGAGATTAATGGGGTGACCTATATTTCACATTTTCCACAGTTGTATGTTCCTTCAATTTCCTCAACCCTTGCCCTACACTTTTTGCATGCGTCATATGTCCATCCCTTATGTGTGTCATTCTTCATGACCTTGGTGATCACAGAGCAAACTGATTTCTGGAATATATATTAATAAAAATAGTTAGGACACAAAGCATTTGTTGTTATATAAAGATAAATCACCTGATTTTTTTTTAATGATCATGTTACATACAACTGCAGCTTCATTTAGCTCCGAGATTGTTAGTCTCTTTGTTTAAATCAAGTCATCAGCTAATGATAGCTTTGTCTTGCTAGACATTGGGCTAACTACTTGAGTTAGAGGAATGTTTGCCATTTGCAATCTATTAAGATGACAGTAAAATGTAAGATTACGAAAACACACTAAACATGGTAAAAAAAAGTTCATGAGCACAAATGGGGAATGATTTTCCTTACTTTTTCTTGTACTCGACATATTCTCTCAAATCAGGATTGATTAGGAGTTTTGTTTCCTTATAGTGATTGGAGATGTTCATTTGTCCTGAAAATAAATAACATCATTGATGATTAAATCAATTACTGAAGCTTCCTTTCAGTTCCATCTAATGAATTCCAATTCACTTCCAACCAATTAATATATATTCCTTTGTCTTAATGAATGTACGTTATTTTTTTTTATCATAATAGTCATTAATTGTAATTATAAAAATGTATACTTATCAGTTTTTTTATTTATTAAATCCACCAGATTCAATTACCAAATTATCCCTATAACAACCCTAAAAAAACCCTAAACCTTCTTCCTTTTATATATAATATAAAGATAAAGATATATGTCCTTCACTTTAAAAAATTCATATTCATGTTATACACTTATTCCAATCTTCACTTTAAAAAATTCATATTCATGTTATACACTTATTCCAATTCTAATTTTCTTTTAAAAAATTATTGCATGAATGTTTAACCTAAAAACAATGCCAGTAAACAAAAAGCAAAATAAACGAGTTGTGTTTATTTTTAAATTAATATAATTATTAAATATTGATTGAAATAAATATGGGATTATTAATAAATAGATGGTATTTTATTTATTTTTTCTGATTTTAAATAATTCTAAATTTAAATATTTACTTGAAAATTAAAATTACACCTAGCTTCTCTCTTTCTTTCTAAACCTCATCTATCAAAACGTAAAATGAGAAGGCCTGCGGTCACATTAAAGCCCAAAAAGATGTTGGTTTATAAAAGAGGCCAAAAAACTCGAGCTAGCTCCCCACCCCCGCCTTAACTTGCTAAGGCCGCTCTATGCGTTGATGTTTATTTTCTCAACCCAAAGATGATTGGGTCTGGAATTGGTATGTTTGTAGGGACCAGCGGTATGACCGTTTGAGGTTGTTTGCCACCAGCTATACTGGGTTGTTGCTTTTGGATTGGACTCCTCTAATAAGAAGGGGGCCATGTTAGAAAAGAAACGACTTGTTAATTACTTAAATAAGATAATCTCTTTACAT
The DNA here is from genome assembly GCA_035048595.1 of Echinosophora koreensis. Lineage (NCBI taxonomy): Eukaryota > Viridiplantae > Streptophyta > Magnoliopsida > Fabales > Fabaceae > Echinosophora > Echinosophora koreensis. Next base: position 13,085,868 of record JAPCYP010000003.1, on the reverse strand, counting down.
ATCCCATCCATTTGAATTAGGGGTGTCATTGGTTTTGGATTATATGATGAATTCAAAAATCTGAAGCGAACTAATTAAGTTAATTCGAATTTTTTTGGTGTTCGGGTCTGAATCAAACCAAACCAAAATTAATAATAATTGGTTCAGTTATCGGATTCAAGGATTATGTAATCAGACCAAATCGATAGATTCAGACCAAACCAAAATTAATAATAATTGGTTCAGTTATCGGATTCAAGGATTATGTAATCAGACCAAATCGATATATATATAGTATTTAAATATTTTAAAAGTGAGACCCCTGCAAAAATAGTTTATCATAATGCTACACACTTATGACTTATCTTGATCCTGCCAAATAGGAGTGAGAATAGATTAGGCCGAGTTAGACCCTGACTGGTCTGAGCCTGAACCTATTAGCCTGATATAGGCTAATTTTTAAGGTATGAGCCTGACCTATTAGCCTAATATAGGTCAATTTTTTAGGTATGAACCTGACCTACTTCAAAGTCAGGCCTATCCTGAAAGTATATCTAAAAGTATACCTATCAACAAGACCTTTAAATATGTATCCACCTATAAATAAGTCATGGGCCTTTATTGTAAATAAACTCGTAGGCCTCTAATGATAAAAATGTCGGTAGACCTATACTGATAAATAGGTCAATAGGCCTTGACAAATAAATAGACAAGTAAATCACTACATTTAAATGGGCCAATAGACCTTTCCTATCAAATATCATAAATAACAATTAAATAATATATTATAGTACTATAATATATTATATTATACATAAATATTTATGTGTTTATGTGCTAAATAGACAGATCTGACAGGCCCAGTACGATTTCTTTAAAGTCTTATGTCTGACTTCTTTAGCTATATAGGCTTTTTAAAAGGTCTTCACCTAACCTTTTTACTAAATAGGCTAGACCGGGTTAGGTCTTAAATAGGTTAGGTCATAGATCCTCGACAATCAGTCTGGTTTATTCCCACCTCTGCTACCACAGGGATAATGTCCATTATGAAAGCTAAGTAAAAGCTCTTTCTGAAAAAGTTCCTTTTCATTATTAAAAATAAGTTATTTATTTTTTGTAGAGCTTTTGAGTGTGATATATTTGGCCCAACTTCTCATTTTAATTAGAAGAGCAACTCTTTTGTCAAAAAAATAAAAATAAAAAATAAAAGGAGAAACTCAAAAAAGGTGGACCAAACACACATGTGATAAAATAATTACGAATTTGATTCTTACCAAGCCAAGATAAGTTTTGCATAGGTTAGCAAGTGTTGTTTTTTTAATATTACTTTTCCCCCTTTTAGGTATTTTATATTCAGATTTTTTAAAAACAAATCTGCTAGCCTGTAATCAAATTGAAGAACTAAACCAACATGGATACGACCATGACACAATTCTCGAACCTCATTAGTTCCTTGTGCACGTGGTTGACGCTTACAACGTAGTATTATCTACTATGGGAAATTGGGTAGAATCTTTTCCAAAAATAGCAGCGACTGATATCTAAACAGGACCCACTTACACCTACATAATACTCCTACTACTATCGTTGCGTGTGTCCCTTCATCCCAAAACAGAAGCATCACCATTACCAATCTATAGCAAATTAATGCTTACATATAGGAGGAGGAGTTCTTTTGACCCTTCGATCATGTGGACTGCCTTTTGTCTTGAATTCAAAGTTTTCATCTTACCAGCTAGTGACTATTGTTCTCGATCATTTTTGAGGGAAATAAAGTGCCACGTTTCGAGCGAAAATAACCAATAAAAGAAAAAAGGACGAAAGGGACACAGAAAATAAAGGGCATGTTTAATTTCTGTTTTTTCTTTAAAAAAAATAATTAATTTTCAACTTATAATTGTCATGCTCGTTCCTAATGTCAGTTTTCACTGAACTGAAATACCAAATTCAGACCACAGGGGTGACTATTTTACGAACATATGCATGTCTATTGATACATATATAGTTGGGTGCATTTGGTAAAACTGAACCCCTGTGTATTTCTATGTCGGGATATGAAGGACCTAAGAATAAGAATGCTTCTAGAGTACTAGTAGGCTAGGAATAAAGATGGCTAGTGAGTGTAAGCTCCAAATATGGCAAATAGTTCATACGATTACCAAATGCGGCACGGGTCGGTTGGAAAGCTTTGCCTTTTGTTTAATTTAACCACAGAAGTGGAAAGCCGTGTTTGAAGAAAACTGAGGACAGGTCAACATTGGGGACTACAGATGATGATGCAGCCATAGTACACTAGATTTCACCTCCAAATGAAATCTTACCAATCTTCAAAACATCATTATTAGTATTATACTTATTAATTAATTACTAATAACTAGAAGAAAATAGTTTTTTTTTATGGGCAAATGTTAGTAATTAGTATGTTATGTTGGTGGAGGAGTTGAACTCATGACCTCCTTATCACTTCAAACCCTATGTTCCTCCCCCAAACCACCTTATAACTCCTACGAGAAGAAAATAGTAATGTTATTCTATGATTTTTACAAATAGGATCACAAAATTACATATACTCACAGATATCATTGGATAAAACTCGCTATGCGTTTGGTTTGGGTAGCTTAACAGGTACTTAATTAGGTAAAATAAATATATTTTTCTACGCCTGCTTATTAACGAGGCAGAAGCGGGTAACAAGGTATCCATACCTAAAATATTTGATATATGAAATTATTCAAATAATACATAACTTATATAAAGAAATGTCCTCCTACGTACTTTTATCAGATTGAAGGAATAAACTCATGTTAACATCACATATTTAATATATAATCGTGACCAGTTAAATAATTGAAAAATATCGGTGTATTATGTGGTAAGAAAATTATTTTGTTTTAATTTAAGATTTGTTTTATATATATATATATATAAAATATTCATATTTTAATAGATATATATGAATACTCACAGATATTTATAAAATACATTTAATACCCGATTAATGGATACCTAACCTATATAGATTCAGGATGGATTTTCATTCAACGGGTGACGTAAAATTACTACCTGACCCTTTGCCACCTCCTACTTGCAATGCATGCCCATGTTGGCCGCCAACCTTTGCTCCCTTTGTCACTGGCATCCAATTTCCTGTAAATTTTATGATTTCTTTTCTACTTTTGCTAACACAACATTTCCTGGTTTCCACTCTATACGACTCAATCCTATCGGAAACTATAGCCTCTCTTTTATCCACTTGAATTAAAAAAAATTCGGTTGGTTGATCCTAAATTAATATTAAAAACAACATTTACATATCGTCAGAAGCATATATTTAATTCCTTAATGGATACCTTTCAAAAAAAAAGAAGCATATATTTAATTGTTTCCCTTACCGACTTATATACGTTGAATTTTATTTCATTTCATTGTTGTTGCTGTCTTCGTTAATTACTAATTTTTATATATCATCAATAAGGTTCCCAATGTTATTTGTTTTTTTTGCCAAAGCGTAACTCTCCTCTCGCTTTAAATGGTTTCATCATACATATCACATGCAATTTTCAACTGGGCCCAAGTGACGGCGACACCATAGGCTGGTATAGGCCATTTCTACGTTCTCATCCTCCATTTTGTTTATTTGTGATATAAAAATTAGTTTAGAAAGATTATGTTCCGAAAAGGTTAAAATAATCTATTGGTTTAGGGTTTAGGGTTTAGGGTTTAGGGTTTAGGGTTTAGGGTTTAGGGATTAATTTTCAATTTGATCCTTATACGTACAAAGTTATCAATTTGGTCCCTATATGTGACACTGGTTTTCAATTTGCTCCTTACCGCTAATTAGTCCCTATATATGAGGGACCAAATTGCAAATTATTATCATATGTAGGGACCAAAATGAAAATAATTGTCATATGTAGGGATCGATTTCAAATTTTTTTGTTGAATCAGTCCTTACATGTGACAATAATTTGCAATTTGGTCCTCTTATATAGGGACTAATTAGCGGTAATGACTAAATTGAAAACCAGTGTCACGTATAGGGACCAAATTAAATTTTTTACATATAAGAACCAAATTGAAAATCAGTATCACGTATAGGAACCAAAAGATTACTTTAACCATCGGAAAATAACAAATTATCTTTGATCACTATGTACTCCCCACTAGTTAGTCCTCGCTCTAGAATATTGACCCCTTCTGGGTTCCGATTTCCGTTTTCTCTCAAGAATCTCCACCAAGAAATAAGAAGCCCCACACACTTGGAAAAAATAGTTTTGAAATGAAATCCTTCAAGAATCCAGACCTTCGATGCAAACCGGACCACGCGTCACCAATCTCCAACACCACCCATTACTTGAAGAATTTCACCGTCAATACTTTTCACCTTGAATCTGTCGAAATATCTCTTCAACCCGTCTTGTCTAGCAAAACAAAAACAAATGATGGTATATAAATGTACTAGATAAAATAAAGATTTAGATAAGTGTTTTTTCCCCTCTAAGAAGTGTTGTATCTTGATTTTAGTTTCTATAATTTTTTTTTTTTTTTACGTTTTGATTCCTATAATTTTAAAAATTAATATTAAGAATAGATCTCTATTGTCAACTTTGTACTGTTATCATATAGCAAGTGAGACATTCAAATCACCTGAAAATAATCTTTATGGATTGTAGAATTGTTCCTCATTTACTCAATTCAATTTGTGAATGATTCTTTTTAGCAAATTAATAATGATTCACAGTTGATGGTAAGGACATATTCCTAAACTTTTGAAATTATAGGAATCAAAATTGTTAACATGGCCCGAGTTGGAACTCGGCCCATAGTCGTTCTTAGACTATGTGTCCAATAAGTCTACCATCTTCTGTTAAGTTGTGATTACTGAAATTCGTAACCGACCTTGGACTTGTAACTGTCCTAATCAATGACGTCCTCATAATGATTCCCTAATATCATGTAACGACCATCCTCGCACTATATATATGAGACATAGCCTTAAAATTTAGACGGCTTCACACACACAACCAACTAAGCTGCTTAGTTATATGAGGCATAGCCTTAAGATTTAGACGGCTTCGGTTAAAACAAAAACCTATAAAAAAAATTTGAAACTAAAACCAAAATACACGTATTTTTCATATACTAAAAACTTATTTAAACCTAAAATAAAACATGAAATGAATTTTAAATATACATCAAAATCACATGAACATCTTTTCACAGAAAATATACAAATATTTTCCTAGTTAATGCACATAATACTATAAATAAAACATAACCGAAACTTTTTGTCCGTAACTTTTCTTGTGTGCTTGTGGATGTCTAAGAGGCCGTATCATCACCCACGTTTGTAGCAACAAAATTGGAAGCCAACTAAGAGTGTGTTTGGAAAAGCTGAAAAAAAAAATTATACTGAGAGCTTGTTTGGGAAAGATTAAATCTTTCCCATTCAGCTGTTTTTAGATGAAAAAGCTGTTATTATCAATAATTGTTTTGTTTGGGTAAAAAGATTAAATCTTGAAAAAGCTTTTTTACATTGATTTAAGCTATTTTGCTACCATCTACTCCAACCAGCTGTTTGCTGAAAATTATTTTAGATGGTTCACAACCACTTTGTTCGTTCCGTTCTTGCCCTCACCCAATGTCAGCTACCTTATATATTACACTTCTACAGTTTCACTCGCTTTACTCGTTTATTATTCTCCTCTTTTGCATTTTTTTTAAACATGTCTTTATGCCTCGGTTTTGTTTTACATCTACATGTTCATGGCTTTCTCAGTTTGATAAAGTATGGAACAATTAAAAACAAAAATTTGGTACAACATTTTTTTTTGATAAACATATTTAATTATTTAGCATCAGGTTGACATGTGCAAGTGTGCAACATATCTAATTAACATATTTAATTATTTATTTAATTATTATTCACTATTTATTTACATTATTTTCTTGTTAATTTTTTATTAAAAAATTAAATATTTTAACAAGTTTTAATGTTAAAAAGAAAGCATAAATATTATTAATATAAACAAATAATTTTATACCCTTTTTCGTAATTTACTATATAAAAATGATTATTTTTGTATCACCCAAACGAAATAGATTATCTTAAAATCGCTTTTCAGCAAACATACCCAAACAAAAACAGATTTTGATTATAATCGATTATCACAATAATCGATTATTTGAAAACAGATTATCAGCATAATCTTTTTTTTCCAGCTTTCCCAAACACACTCTGATAATCAATTTTTGTATAATCGATTATTGTGATAATCGATTATAATCAGAATCTGTTTTTGTTTGGGACTGTTTGCTGAAAAGCGATTTTAAGATAATCTATTTCATTTGGGTGGTGCGAAAAAATCACTTTTATTTAATAAATTACGAAAAATGGTATGGAGTTATTTGTATAATTTAATAATATTTGTTTAGAAGATGGTTTTATAGAGATAAACAGGGAATAGAGTTTTGAGAATGAAAAATAATCAAATCACAATAATCTAAGCTAGAAAAAACTAAATGGCATAAAACAACTTTTTTCCCCTAAAAAAAGCTTTTTTTTTATAAATTTAAGCAAAATGCCAAACATAATAGATTATATATGAAACAGCTTTTAAGCTAAAAAACAACTGAAACCAGGGAATATAATCTTTCCCAAACATACTCTAAGTCTGTTTTATTTTAGATTTTAGAGCATGCGAACTTTAGTTTGCGTTGGAGAAAATTGCTTTATATACAGTGGATGATGTTTGGTTAGAAATTGTGTCCAAAATAATTATGTTTGGATGGGTAAAATTGATTTCCATAGAAATAAGAATTTATAGCTTTTTTGTTAAATATAATTAATTCTAGCTATGGATCTCATAAAATTTTTTATATTTACACTTTTTTTTGGTTTGGTACTCACCTAATTAGTCCTCGGGACAGAGTGAGCCCTCAAATTATCCACACGGCTTAGATCCTTAGGACATGCTATGAGACCAATCTCCGAGTCGGTCGCACGGTTAGTAAAACCTGACCAACGGTTGTTGCATACCCAAGGATCGAACTAGGGTAGAGCCCGAAAGATTCGTCCTTAAGTGGGAGTGCGTTAATCACTTGTACTCAACCACTTGGTTATATTTACACTTTAAAAATGATTTTATTTTATCATCCAAACAAAATTAATTTTTTTAAATTCACTTTTAAAATATTATTACTAAATACAGATAAATTTATTTAACCTCAATGTTTGAAAAATCAATTCTTTTAAAATAATTACTTCATTAAAATATAAAACAAACGAACCTAAAACATCTTTTTAAATATTTTTATTTTTATTTTATTTTGTGAGAAACGTGTCAATAAGTTAAACACGCTCTACCTGTTCCAATGAAACTATATAAATATGTCCCTTGGATCCGTTAAAAACTAAGAATCCTAAAAGAAAGAGCAAAGACAGAGATAGAGATAGAGGATGTTTTGCAAGTTCAAATCTCTGTCAAGAGCAGTGCACGAGGAGCGTGATCAGCATGAGCAGAAAAACAAGTACCCTAGAATTAGGAGCGAAGGAAACTCGAGCACATCCCTAACAGTTTGGAGAAAATCACTTTTGTTAAGTTGCAAAGGATTCACTGTGATCGATTCTAACGGAAATTTGGTGTATCGGGTCGACAACTATGTTGGTCGCCCTGACGAAGTCACTCTCATGGACGCTTCTGGAAAATCTGTCCTCACCATGCGCCGCCGCAAGGTATCTGTATCTTTATTTATATTATAATATAATATGATAATATGCCTTAGATATTTTATCACTCCTTTTTCTTCTTTTGATTGTTCACTATAAATAAATATATATAAGATGTGTGCAAGGTTTTAAATAAAAGATTGCAACCACTCGTAAGGTTTTGATTTTATAGGTTTTCAAAATCGAAACAAGACCACAATTGTGGCTTTACTGGCCATATTTCCTGCAATTGAACAATTGCCATAAACATAAACCAAAATTGTTATTGCAATTTAAAACCTTCAATCGAGAATAAAATAAAAAATGTAATGACACATATATTAATAGTTTATGGTTGACAATATGTGCAGAAGCTTGGACTAGTAGATAGCTGGTTTGTGTATGAAGGGGAAGTGGGGAACCAACGTAGGAGGAGTAACTTGTGTAAGTCATCATCAGAGATTGAGAGTCCAATTTATTGTGTGAGGAAGCATGTCAACATTTTACATGGAAACCCCAACGCTCAGGCCTACGTGTACAGTACCAGTGGAGCATCATCGTCACATTCAGATAAACGGTGTGCGGCTTTTACTATAGAGGGTTCATATTCACATCGGACATGTAAGGTGTTGGACGAGTGCACAAGGGTCGTGGCTGAAATTAAGAGGAAAGAAGCCAATACCAAAAATGTCTCTTTTGGAATAGATATTTTTCAGTTAATTGTGCAACCTGGATTTGATCCTGCTTTTGCTATGGCACTTGTCTTACTACTCGATCAAATGTTTTCATGAAATTTTTCTTTACCCGCATAGCCTCTCTACTTCATGTGTTGTAAATATTTTGGGATGAAGTAATACCTTGGTGAGATGCATTTTTAATTGAACTTGTGCTATTTATTCTTATTTACGTTATTGGCTTGTTGTTGGATTAAACCAAGTTTAATCTCTCAAATTATATCTTTCGAATTGATGACACCGATAGCAATTCAATTCGTTTCTTCAAATTTGCAATGCCATCTAGAGTGAAATTCATTTATGCACCTATACTTCAATCAGCTGACTAGGCAAACACTTCAAAATACCAATGAGTAATCCTTCAAACATGCTAAGGTTCAAGGATGTTTGTTGGATAAGTCTATGTATAGCAGCCAGTTGCTTAAATTCATCCAACACAACACACACACAAAGTGAGAGAGACAGAGTATGCGAAGAATTATGTTGTTTTATACACGTGTTTGTATACAACATTTGAATCATGTTTGCCCTCGAACATGATCACCTCAGCATAATACTCCCTCCGGTCCTTATTATAAGAGGCAAATGACTACTTTTTTTTGGTCCAAAATATAAGAGACATGCATGTATTTTGACAAATATTAAATGCTCATTTCCAATTTTACCCTTATTTATAATAGGGTTTATATTTACGAGACAGTGCAACATTCAATACAAGTAGGTTTGTTCATTAATTATTGAAAGGTTAAATTTGTAAATTTATATGAATATTAATTACAAATAGCTTATTTCAATGCATTTCCTTGGTCTATGTGTTTTAGGGTTTTGCCTCTTATATATAGGACCAGAGGGAGTATATACACAGCAGCGTATTACTAACAACTTGTGATCAGATGTTTCCACAGTAGATAAATCATTTGGCAATCACAAAAACCGTTCCAAGACATCCTTATTCCTTAGGTTTACATGACATCATGTGGACTAGAGGGACTTTCTTTTTCACTTGAAGGATCGTTGATGTAAAATGCTACTGAATATAAATCACGTTACCATTGTATATAGTTTTTGTATGACTGAAGGTAAATTAATTAGCATAGGCAGAAAAGACCAAACACAAGCAAAAAAGTTTCTTCAATAATGACCAAAGAATTAATTCGAGTATGATGGTGCAGCCTTTATGTTGCACATATGAGGTGCGGTGCATTACAAATTTACAATCCGAATGTCACTCTAAGTACTAGCTTGTGACATGAAGACACATCTAATGTATACGACAAACTGAACCCGGTTGGCAAGTGGACATTTTATGAGCTAATATTGAATGGACTTCGAAAGCTGAAGGATAGAGCAAGCTCTACTAACTGAATTCAATTCAAAAAAAATTCCACTCTCATTGGAAGGTATTCTCTTTTATCTTTGCTCAAACTGGAGCAGTAAAAAGTTCCCCTAAGTAGCTTAATCATCCAATGGTGGCTCATCCATAAGACCATAACCATAAGCTTTGTGACACCACGAATATCATGCTTCAGACCATATAGCCTAGGAACAATTTCGGAAAATTCATTTGAAATGTGTTAGCCATTCCTAAGTCCTAAATAAATATCATTTTCTATGAAGTTCCTATCAATACGTGTGTAATCTCAACTCAGTAATGGCAGCTATAATTTATAAATCATAAAAACCGCAAAGGCACAAAGCATTCTGGTAGAGAAACATATAACAACCACATCACAACAACACCAACAACCAAGCCTTAATCCTACTAGATGGGGTTGGTTACATATAGATCAAACAACACCATTGTACTCTATGAAAATGTTTTATGCTACAAGGTCTCTTTTTGATGGTTTCACAGAATTTTCTTTGGTCTTCCCCCACCTCTCTTATTGGACAATCTTCCATTTGGTTCACTCTTAACACAACTAGAGAAGCTTTCATTACATTAGTGAACCAAATTAAGTTGGGTTTGGATGGGCCGGGTCGATTGGACCCGAATTACAATAATAGTCAAGCCCATTGCAACGGTTTGGGTCTGGTTGATCCAGACTCATAGGTAATCCTACCAAAAATGATTCCTCCAACTCGCGTGTATAAATTGGAGGTTAGAGGAATCATATTGTCGAATATAATTAGGTCTCAACTAACAAAGTAGCTTACAAGCACAAAAGTTAAATCATACATCTAACCGTTTTGCACATAAAGAAAATTCAATAAAACTATGAACTATGTATATGGTAAAAAATTATAAACTTGCACGACTTTGTTTATGTACGGCTACATGTGGGTTAGGTGTACTAGCGGATATTATAGGTAAATGACAAAAAATAACATTATCAGGAGAACCATATTTTTTTTTTTTTGATAAGCAAAAGAAATTTGTAAAAAAAAAAAATGTATAAGGCTTACTCTAACAGTCTAACCCATATATAATGAGAGAAAAAGTAGCATGCTAAAACATCATAAAAGAAAGTCATTCTAACTATGTTGGCATCACAAACCCCAATAATCATCTGCAGCACACTACAAAAATGAGAATCACAATTTTGTAAAAGAACCCAACAATTCCTCATCAAAACTCCCAAGAAAACACCAGAAGAGTCATAATTTTGAAATGCTTATATAGTAAATTTAGCCGGCCCCGAAATGAGAATCACAATTTATAGTACCAGTTGATAAACCCCCTTTCTTCATGGTTATTGAGGAGAAATTGTGTGAATTTCTTTTCCATTTTCACATATCTTGTGTTGAATTTCACCAATTTCCCTTATTTGTTATAGAATTGAAGGAGCCAGCTATTATTGGAGAAAATTCGGCAAAAAGAGCACATTTATGGAACAATTGGACACTTAAACATCAACATTAACTAAGAACTTTAGTATGGCCATGTTGGTTGTAGCACAGCCATGTGAGGTCGCTAGGTTTTTGGACACGGTATTCCATTTTTCAGCATGATCATTGGCGCAGGCTGTGCATAAACTACGTTCTAGCTCGTTTTTCATGTTATTTGAGGCACATGGTTACCTTCACTGATGATGACATTTTCAGAACCTTGCCTATTGGTTCCAACTTGGTTCTTCTGTTGTTTTCTTGGGAGTTTTGATGAGGATTTGTTGGGTTCTTCTATCGAACTACGATGGATATATGTTTTGATTATGATTTTAATTTTTTGCCAAATTTCAATATAGTTTGGTTTCTCCTTTTTTTTTGGTTTCATTAAAGTTTAGGTGAGGTGGGTCTCAGGGGGTTACCAGAGCCAGAGCAGGCCTCAAAGCTCAAAGAGCGCTTACAAAGGTACAATATAGTTTGTTTTCTCTATAAGGGTTTCTTCTGTTGCATTGCATTTATTTATGTTCCTACAAATTCCAGCAATGTATGATCCGAATAAATGATAAACAATATTGCAAAAGGGTACCAAATAGCTTAATCTTCCTATTACATCAATGACCCATATATATGCGTACATTCCTATCCCATTTTCTCAGCAGTTAGTTGTGCATATCAGCTAACCGCCTTTCCCATGTTATCATGATTTCCTTGACTCTCCCAAAACTCGCAACTGCTTGACAATGTGCTAGCTAAGATGCTTCCATGACTTGCCTTTGACTTCCACTCCTCGGACCTAAAGGGTCAGCCCATGATCAGGGCAGTCTCGGTCTGTTGTCGGCCCAACCCGGTCTCGAAATATTCTCGGCCCAATATGATCAGGGAAGTACGTAAGTCCCCCAAACTCTGAGCTCCGAAGAAGCGAAAGAGCTTACATGAATGTCCCAACTCAACAATCAGCACAAATCAACCTCTACCCAGTTACATCTCGAACCTTCCTCGGACCAATCCGACTAGGTTAGTACAATTTCTATCATGTTTCACAAATAATAATGGCTTTTAACTTGGGCGTAAATTCAGCTGCAAATTAAGCGGGTCAAACATTCCACTACTGCTATGCAAACCTTTCTTTTTCTTTCCAAAAAAAAAACCGATTGATCAATCATCTCTGAATATTAAAGTTTAACCAACTAATAACTTCATAAATGTGGGGGTAGGGGGGGAATAAGAATAGATTTATATACTTGCGTCAAGAAAAAATAGCGGTGATTATGATCGAGAAGACGGTGCCAATCTATCAAGCAAGCAAGCACAATTGCTAGATATACATTAGTTTGTATAAAAGAAATAAGACCACATTCTATAGTTTCACATTTCCATAAAAATAAAGGAAAACTAAGATTTGTTTGAAGACAATACAAAATTTTAGAAAAATAAGAATCATAAAATTCTAATAATTCAGGTAACAGAAAATGAGAATAAAATTGTAACCAAAAAAATAAAAAAGAGAGAATAAAATTAAAAATTAAAAGGTTTAAAGTAGTGTACATTATTAAAATGTTTTACAGACATCTACTGATATTTTAACATTTGTGTTTTGACAAAATATCATTAGATATCAATGTAAAACTCTTTTATAGGTATCATGCATAGTAATTAAACTAAAATAAAATCACCATATGCACTATCCTTGAATGTCAATAGTTAATTTTCAATAATAAAATATACAAAAAGCTTCAAGCAAGATAAGTCTTCGTTCACTTGCTATATCTACACTGCACCATGATAATTCAATCCCCCATATTGATATAAATGAGATTTCTTTCTCCTTCCAACAACCCTCTAGGGAATGAAATTAGCAAACATGTATCTGCTTATAATCAAAATCAAAATACTAGGGAATGAAATTAGCAAACATGTATCTGTTTATAATCAAAATCAAAATACCTGAAGGGAACACGTAGGCGTATTTCTCCATATATTGCTATTAGATAACTGTATTTACAGCCTTAGCCCAGAAGACTTTAAGATGCCGTGCTCTGAAGTTTTCCAAACATGTGCCTGAAATATTATGTGTCAGAAGAATGATTACGAGCATTTCTGTTGTTCGCAATAAGCACCTCCAATTGGGGTGACACACCGCTTGGTCGGACTGGTTGTGGACCTTGTGGCCTCAAACTTTGAACTGGTTGGGTTTGTCGGACTGGTTGTGAACCACCTTGTGGACTTGAACTTTGAATTGGTTCTGTTGGTGCAATGATTCGCTGCCTAAGATCATCAGAAATCGCCTTACCATCAAGACTTCCACGCATTCGTGCGGTGGTAGGACGCTGGTTCTGCTCTGATTGCAAATTCAATAAATCACCAGACCTAGAAACTGACTGCGGTGGTCCTCTTCTCTCTCCTGTTAACCCCCGGAAACTGTCAGCTGTAAAAGATGTGGCTGCTAAGAAGTTTGATTTTCAACTGAAATGGATGATGACTGTCTGGCAACCATAGCAGTAGCAGCCTGAACAATCCCAGCTTGTGAACATCCTTGCTGGATGTGCGACCGCTGGCTATTTGATGATTGTATTGGTTGACGTGCTTGTGGATTCAGAGCTTGCTGCAGGTGCGAATTACTGAATTCACGCAACAACCCAGACGCTCTGTATGGGTCCTGCAATTGACCTGGTGCTGACATATTAACAGGTGGCACCCGGTTCTGAGTTCAATGAGAAGAAAACATATGAAAAGTAAAACATGAGTACAAGAGCCATAAACACAAACTACACGCATAAAAGTTAGGTTCTGCTAATCATTTACAATTTATTAATAGATAAAAGACATTGCAGGCATCAATGACTATCACAATTCACAATATAAGAAATGAATAACAAACCCAGTTTATGACGTATAATTAGTATGGAAAAGATTGTTGGATAAAAACTGCAACAAAATAGGACTTACATCTTCAGTGGTTCATTTTACATCTTACATCATTTCTTTATGAAGATAAATTAATGTTCACTATTGGGTTTAGGGTTTAGGGTTCATTCTGTGGCCTAATCAATTTCTTACTTCCCACTGACCTGTTGGATAAAAAAGTATTAACCCCATTAATCCTAAAACGAATTGTTTAACAAAATATAAGTTTAGTGCATTTTTTTTTTATGTATGTGTGATTCAATAGTCATTTTTTACTTGAACGAAACCACAACATATCAACACTGAGAAATTAATGAACATAATATAGAATAGCAATCTGTCATTTGAGGTAGGGATTAAACAAAGTCCAGGGATTCCAAGAGGGAAAAATGCTCACTATATATCCACAAAAACAGCACGCCAATAAAGGAGTAATAATATAACACAAATAAATCAAACCTGTATTGCCAAGTGATGCTGCAACATAGATGAAATTACACCAAAGACCTGAGTCTGATTCATAGGGGATAGAGAAAAGTGTTGCTGTCTTTCTGTATCACTCAGTATGGCATCAGGAGAAGTGATGAAGCTGCTGGGTAGCAAGGAATTCAATCTAGCTCTCGAATTTTGCTGTGGCCCCAATGCCTGAGATTGGACTGGCAGGGCCTGAACTGCTACGGGAGACCTACTGATTTGTCTTGGTACTGAGGATGACCTTCCATACTCATTAACATCTGAATTATAGTTGAGTTGCAGCTGCAAATTACTTGGTGCAGAAAATTGATAATGCATGACAGAGTTAACGGCAAAGTTATTGTTGTGACCCCCAGCTTGCTGATTAGATGCAGGAGAAACAGTATCAGGCGGCGTAGGATGCTCAGAGGCACCAACTGTTGGGGTATCTGAACTACCACGGGCAATATAAAGTCCAGGCCCTAAGTCATCTACTTGAGCAGAAACATTTTGATTAACACCAACAGAGTTCATACCAAAAGAAGTTGAATTTGGAGTGACAAATTGACCTTGAACATCTGCCTGGAAAGGTTTTCTATCAGAAGGTTCACAAGTGTCCATTATCTCCATCTGATCATCATCATTGGTGAGGTCCAAAACATTGGGAACTGTACCAGGGGAGCAAGTAGATTCTTGCAGTTCAGTCTGTTTCTCTTTATAATTGTGGGCCATATCATTATGATCACTTTTCAAGACTGCCTTCCATGATCCATCAGCATGGACAATCACTTCGACAACATTCTCACCAACATCTTTCAGTACCTTTATTTCAAAAACAAAAAAAGTGGTTTGTTTTTCCTTTCCTTTTCCACCTTCCTTTTATCCCTAGGGTCAGCTTCATGTACCCTTCAAATTCGGTGATACCAAACTGACTCTAGGGATGAGAGGACAAGAAAAACTAATTCAATAGAAAGATTAAAGTACTCCTAGGAACTCATATTAACAGTAAAAAAATCATGTTAGGTACCAGAAATTTACTAAAGGAAAAAATAGAGTCTAGCTCCTTACAATAGGGATATTCGGCAGGTCGGACCATTGTTAAAGACCCGAAATCAGAGAAGGAAATGTATATATTATTTCCTAAAAGAAAAGAACAATCACAGAAGGAATTGTTTTGCAACCCGAGTCTAGATCCTCAGAGGAATGCCTAGAGCACTCTCTGGCTAGATGAATTGGCAAAAATACTAATTGCATAACTACCCCCACTCTCACTCATCTCACCTTATATTGAACCCCATATATGTACATTCCTTCCCCAAGCCTGCAAATAACTGAACAGCTCATCTACCCCTCACTTTCACTTTCCGTTTTCCTTTCTATCCCCTCCTCATAAAAGCCTGCTAGACTTTAGGTCCATGAGTGACTTGGTTCACTATCAGCCCATATGTTGCTTCATTTGGGCCTTTCTCTCCATGGATGGGTCCTATCACAGAATCAATCCATCAGCCCCTCACTTCCCTATTTATTCTCTCCACTAACTGCTTATTCATTTGCCTATTTATTCTCCCCACTCCCACTAGTTGTAATTGCAGCCCGCTAACAATAATTGCTGCCCTTTTATTTTCTCAACTCCCATTAGCTCCCACCAACAGTTAATGCTCCCACTAGGGATCCCTCTTTACCCCTATTATTCACATGCTAATTGGGGCCTATCAAGTACAAAATTAACTTACCTCAACCATGTTACGGTCAAGACGAATGTCTGCATAGCTGACACATTGATTGCAATGAGGGCAGCGCCAGGATGGCCTCCTTGAGTTTATGTCAATGAAGTTCTCAAAATCAAAACACTACAGGAAAGAGACAATAGGCAATAGAATTATGTAAAGAAGAGAGGAAGAAACAAGTATTGCACATGCAGACTTCTAAAGCCACATCTACAGCTTATGGTCAGTAACACAGTATAACCAAACAGCAACCACCCTCAGCATTCTCCATACTAAGTGATGCTAATACAGGAAGCACTCACCTGAAAATGTTTGCATGAACGTCCTTTAACAGGAGTCTTGATACGTTTAAAGCTGTTTAATAAATGAGACACAAAGGATTATCAGCTTTTATAAAAAAAACAATGTTAAAAGAAGAGAAGAATTATTAAAAAGGACAAGTAAAAACCAATATATTTTAAAGATATAATTGAACAAATTATTTTTAGCATAACTTCTGCAGAGTAAATCATTCCAGCGAGAAGAATAAAAACAACAAGCTACAAAATAAACATAATAGAAGCCCATAGAATAATCATACTTTAAAGATAAAGAAAACTTCAAAAGATGATTTTTAATGGTTTAATGCTAAACATTTGATACTATAATTACTAGAGGTGTCTAATATTGTAGTCATTGAAGAATTATGGATTCAGGGTTAGAAAGACCAAAAAGAGGAAAAGATGGTTATCAAGTGTAACCTGAAAATCTTTCCATTTCACCCCTGTAAAACTAACTACCAAACAAAAATTATTAAATTATACAAATAATTTCATACCCCATTTTTGTAATTTTACAGTATAAAAGTGTTTCTTATACAACCAAAACGAAATAGACTATCTTAAATCACTTTTCAACAAGCACATCCCAACATAAAATTGATACTATTATAATCGACTATATATATAATCTATTATTTAAACAATCCATCTTTCACAGCCAATCCAACACACTCTGGAAAAAAAGCATGATAACTCCCACATTCTTTAGTTCAAGGTCGGCCAGAGGCAATATATTCTGATGGACCAAATCCAAAGAGATTAAAATGAATCTCAAATAAAAACTACTTCCTATAACTTTACTATGCCCAATCTAAAGATGATAAAACTAGTCAGACTAAACATGATAAAAGTAGTAACAAACAAAGCAAAGGAAGCAAGAAAGAAAAAGTGGTCAGTGAGTGTTGAACAAAGAATAGAGCATACCTTAAAGGACAATTAAGTGAAATTTGTGAAGGCCCCTCAATAATGTCTGGGTCTAATATTTTTTTAGAAGAAGACGAATGATAAAATGAATAATGAATCAATAATGGTCAAGCATTTAACATTCAAAGTGGCAAAATGATAAAAAGAATTATGTACATCGGACTAATGAGAATAAGATATAGATTTTTTTTAAATACAATTTATCTTAAATATTGAAATTATACCTGAATCAACTGAGGTAACAGCAGGCTGAACATAATCTTGAAGATCTGGATGCGGAAGTAAAGATGTGACACTCACACAGGCAACAAGTATAACATAATGACCTTCACAATGATAATGGTTACATTAAGATGCATACATTGAAAGCCACGATGACAGGAAAGGAAACACTAGTTTTAATTGCTCACCATTGAACTGGCCCACAGCTTGAAGCAGATTGGACCCCCATTTAAGCATACCAGTCACGTCAGTTGGCATCTGTGGACCCGTGTCCTGAGAAATAAAATGATGTAGATAAGAAACTAATGGCATGCCCTTGAAAACAGTCTAAATTAAATGATTGATTGTATGTACAAACATACAAACAGACCATTAGAACGTTAGTCCTTTTCTCTACACCTTTTCCATTGAGGAGAAAACTGCAACAGATACCGAAAAAGCCAATCAGCATCAATGTAAAACCCCACCTCACAATTAAAATAGAAAAGGTTAGAAGCAACCATACTTCACTTGCTGAGGACTTATAAGGCAGGCAGATGTCTCAATGTCATCAATTTGAACCACCAATAACCACTGCAAGTTCAAGTGTGTAATACAAGTTAGATGTACAGACAAGTTCAATTGTGTGATAAAAGTTAGATGTATTTAAAAAAAAAAAAAAACCTTAAGTGTGTTCAATGAACAAATAAAAAACATTAATCATATAAGCTTGCAAATAAACATAGAAAAGAAACTAAAATATGCTCAACCTCAGATCAAACAATAAAGCAGTACCAACTGCCAAGGTGTTTGCATAATAATGGTTGTAGACTAGAAGTGGATCATGCAATCAAATGAAAAAGGATAGGAAAGAGAAAGTAGCCAAATCATTTTTTTTTTTTGAAGAAACAAGAAAAAATACACATACCCAAATATAAATACAGGAACAGTTAAGGCATGCAACATAAACAACCAAGCAGAACTTAACTATACTAAGCACCTGGATTATGTCTCCCAGTAAGAAATCACTAGTATTAATTAATCACTATTCACAAAGGATGATGCCATGACTAAATTTGGTATAAAGAACCATGAAATACTCCTCACCCCAAAAACATAAGGGTTTCAGAGGCTTGGATTTGCACCAAGTTTTGTGAAATTGGGATACTTGAAATAAAGCCACACTTGAGTTAATAAGAATATTTAAAAAAGCAGCCAAAAAATTCGGTAAACTAAGGTTTTGATCCCTATATTTGATGCTGATTTTGATTTTAGTTCCCATAAGTGCAAAATTTGGACACGAGTCCCTATATGTGTCATCGTTACCAAATCAGTCCCCGTCGTTGCATGAGGTACCAACGCCATTAGTAACGGTCGGTCCTACGTGTTCAAAATGTCGTCCTTGTTAGCATCTTACATGGTTCCATCTAGTGCTTTAACTAATGTTTTGGTCCCTATACGTAACACGGATCTTGATTTTAGTCCTCGTACGTAAAATAATTTCAAAATGGGTCCCAACATGTGTCACTGTTACCAAATTACCCTTTGTCATTAGCCAATATGTGGATATACCCTTACTTGCCCACTTTAGAGACAAACTTAATTTATTAAATCAGCACTAGATATACCCTTACTTGAACCTTACTTGCCCACTTAATTTAGAGATCTCCACTAAATCAATTGTGGATATACTCCTACTTGCCCACCAAAGAGACAAACTTACTTTAAAAATAAGGATGTACAAGTTGTTGATATGGTTTGGAATTGAAATGTGATTTGAACATATAAGGGTCTCGTTGATATTCCTATTTCAAATTTATTCTACTCCCATCATATTTAAGTTTAAATTAATTATGCTCTAAATTAAAGTTAATTATTTAAAAAAAGTGGACAAAAGTTCATTTTTTATTACTTAAAAATTACTTCTATTTATGTATAATAATATTTATATTATTTTCTTTATTAAATATCTCCTTTTTATCGCAAGAGATGATATGTTAGTTTATTACTAATTGGAATATACTTATTGCTCGCAACATGACATTGTCAGATAAGATTCTTCTAAAATACGTTTGCCTCTAAATGGGGCAAGTGTATATCTACTCCTGATTTAATAAAGTGTATGGATATCTTAATCTCCTAAATGATCTAAGGACATTTACACCCATAGTCCCTTACTAATGTCGTTGGAACCTTGGCTAACGACAGGCGGTGAATTGGTA
The DNA here is from genome assembly GCA_035048595.1 of Echinosophora koreensis. NCBI lineage: Eukaryota > Viridiplantae > Streptophyta > Magnoliopsida > Fabales > Fabaceae > Echinosophora > Echinosophora koreensis. Next base: position 13,065,870 of record JAPCYP010000003.1, on the reverse strand, counting down.
ACGACAACACAAGTAGGGACCCATTTCAAAAAAAAATATGTATGGCGACTAAAACCAAAATCCATGTTACGTGACCAAAACAGTAGTTAAACCGCTAGATGGAGAGGAGTCAAGTATGATGGCAACAAGGATGACTGTTTGTCCATTTAGGACCGTTACTAACAAGTAACGACGTTGGCACCTCATGTAACGGTTGGGGATAATTTGGTAACGATGACACATGTAAGGACTGATTTCAAAATACTGCATGTATGAGGACTAAAATCAAAACCAGCGTCACGTATAGGGTCCAAAACCTTAGTTTAACCTAAAAAAATAATATTAAAAATGAACACACACACAAGTTCATATTAAAAAAGAATGCAATAGTTCCAGACTGTTTTTGGTGCAGAATAAGTTTAGGACTTTGTCACATGTAAAATGTATACAAAAAAAGCAACTCGAAAATCTTACAATTTTATCTTCCAGACCCGTACTCTTTGCAATATGAAAGTCAACAGTAGAAGCTCCATATCCAGGCTGCATTGGGTAAAATAATATCAAGTATGTTCTGAACATGAAATTAAGACCAGATTTGACAGGGCACAAGGAACCACCTTAGCTTCAATTGACGCAAGTATTTGACCCAATTTCATTTTTGGATAGAACCTGCTTGGTAATCCACATATAGGGGAACTCATTACTATTGCATGACAGACAAAGTGAGAGAAATCTAAACTCTTTTGATAATAGAGATCTCTAAATTCAAATGCATTATTTCTCACGGGCCCTTTGGTATGTCCTAATCTTTTATGCTTGTCTTCAGTAATAGTTGCAAGTTCCATAAAAATACATAAAGAAAATCTTATTGTATATTTAAAAATAAACGAAAAAATGCAAGATAAATATGTACACTAATGATAAGGGCCCCTACCTGGCCATTATTGTTGGTATTGTGTAATGGCAAGAACTATGCCCAGCATTTACATTCCCCATGCTGCAGTAGATCTTTCCCATCTACACTAAGAAAGATGATTATCAGAAGCATACAGATGACAACACGCCACATTGCACAAAAAAGCTAACAAGGAAGCAAACCTCATCAGCAATGGTACAAAGCTCTTCTGACTCTTTTGTCTGAAACCATCCAATTTTACAGGCATTCTACAATAACAATGGTAAAAACCTCATAAATGCTATGGTTGATAACTTCTGATTAGAAAAACACATTATACATAAAACACAGAAAACCTAGTATAAATCCGAAGTTAGTGTCTATTTGACCATGCATAGTGATACAGGATAAAAATTTAATAAGTGATATTGATAGAATACAGTAAGGTGGTACAGTGCACAGCACTGTATCCCTCCTCTAATCTGTTGGATTCCAGCTGGTTATATCAGTTACTGAGCTTAGTTCATCTAGGCTATGCATAACTACATGTACACTGTACAATCAGATTTCAGAAATGAGAATATGAAAATTTAGTTTAACATTTCTCTCTTTACTCTCTGTGCATGATTTCTTACATGGTATCAGAGCTAGGTGAAGCACATCAATGGCTTCCGAATCTAAAAACTTTTGGATGTGCTTGTTTTCCCCTCATTCGTCCTTACAATCGTCACAAACTTGAGTTTAGGTCCCATGAGTGTGTCTTCTTAGGTCACTCTACCTCTCACAAAGGTTATGTGTGTCTCTCCCCCACTGGAAGAACCTTCATCTCCAAGGATGTAATCTTCAATGAACTTAAATTCCCATATCAAGAGTTATTTGGAAATAAAGAACCAGCTCCAAGTCTCCAACCCCTTCCCCTCATTCTCTCCCACCCCCTCTCATTCCTTATCCCAACACTCCACCCATTAACCCACCATCACCAAATACCTCCCCGCAACATGTCCTCGAAAACTCTCCTCCCAACCTATCCCCACCTACAATTCCAGCATATCAATCCTCTGCTGCCTCATCAAGTTCTAGCACACTTGCTCCCTCTCCAAACATCCCTAGCACTATATTTCCCTTCCCCACCTCGTCTTCCACTACCAGACCCATTAACACACATCCCATGACCACTAGATCCAAGAATGGCATTGTAAAACCGAGACTCAACCCCACTGTGTTTCTAGCCCATACAGAACCCAAAACTGTAAAACAGGCCCTTGCTGATCCAATTTGGCACTCAGCCATGAAGGCTGAATATGATGCTCTTATGAAGAACTCCACTTGGTCTTTAGTTCCCCTACCACCTCAAAGGCAAGCCATTGGTTGTAATGGGTTTTCCATGTCAAGGAAAACCCCGATGGTTCCATCAACAAGTATAAGGCTCGGCTTGTAGCAAAGGGGTTCCACCAACAGCCTGGGTTTGACTACACAGAGACATTCAGTCCAATTGTTAAAACAACTATCATTCGGGTTATCTTAACCATTGCACTGTCACATGGCTGGCCTCTTCAACAACTGGATGTAAACAATGTCTTCTTCAATGGGGATCTAGAAGAAGAGATCTATATGGAGCAACCTTCGGGGTTTGCATCCAATGAGTCAAATCTGGTCTGCAGGTTACATAAGGCACTCTATGGCCTAAAACAACCCCAAGGGCTTGGTTTGACAAGCTTAAAGGAGCTCTCTCTTGGGTTCATTGGCAGCAAGTGTGACCCCTCTTTGTTCACCTACACCCATCAATCTCAGGTGATTTACATGCTTGTCTAAGTTGATGACATTATCATCACGGGCACTTCCTCTTCTCTAATACAGCAACTCATCAACAAGCTCCACTCCAACTTTGCCCTTAAACAGTTAGGTGAACTGGACTATTTCCTAGGTATCCAAGTTAGGAGAACTTCAAAGGGTTCACTTCTTCTAACTCAGACTAAGTACCTCAATGATCTCCTGTCTCGTGCTAAAATGGCTGAAGCCAAAGCCATCTCTTCACCAATGGTTGGTGGCAGTAAACTGTGGCTGGTGCTGATTACTTCTCGAATCCCTCTCTTTATAGGTCCATTGTGGGTGCACTTCAATATGCCACCATCACAAGGCCGGAGATCTCTTATTCAGTCAACAAAGTGTGTCAATTTATTGCACAACCATTGGAATCTCACTGGACAGCAATCAAACGCATACTGAGATACCTCAAAGGCACTCTAACACATAGCTTACACCTTCAGCCAACTTCTGCAGCTTATCCCCTTGTACTTACTGGATTTTTTGATGCTGACTGGGCCTTCAATCCTGATGACAGGCGCAGTACATCAGGGTCATGCATCTTCTTGGGACCCAATTTGGTCTCTTGGTGGGCCAAGAAACAAACTGTGGTAGCCCGTTCAAGAACTGAAGCAGAGTACAGGAGCCTTGCGGCTACAACTGTAGAAATTATATGGCTCCAAAGTCTCCTCCAAGAGCTACATGTGCAGCTGCCTCCACCAGTTCTCTATTGTGACAACATGAGCATGGTTGCGCTCTCTCACAATCCCATTCTACACGCTAGGACTAAACATATGGAGCTCCATTTATTCTTTGTCCGGAAAAGAGTGATTAGCAAGCAGCTGCAGGTGCTGAACATCCCATCCGAGGAGCAATGTGCAGACTTGCTAACCAAGGCTTTGTCCCCAACTAGATTTCTGTATCTAAGGGACAAGCTCAAGGTGCTTGATCCCTCTTCTATAGATCAGCCACCTTGAGCTTGAGGGGGGTGTGATAGAATACAGTAAGGTGGTACAGTGTGCAGCACTGTATCCCTCCTCTAATCTGTTAGATTCGAGCTAGTTAGGAGTAACTGATCAACTGAATCAGTTACTGAGCTTAGTTCATCTAGGCTATGCATAAATACATGTACACTGTACAATCAGATTTCAGAAATGAGAATATGAAAATTCAGGTTAACATTTCTCTATTTACTCTCTCTGCATGATTTCTTACAGTTATGAGAACAAAAATTCAAGAATCGAAAAGCAATCTGTTAGGACTGTAGTTGGAATAATACTATAATTAAGACATAGTTAGAAATCAGTTAAAAGGTAGTTATAGGCAGTTAGGGAAAAGCCTATAAATAAGACTTCTAAGAGAAAGAAAGGGAGCTTTTGTAATTTTGTGAGTTTGACTGAGAATTCTCAGTGTGAAGGGGAGTGCCCCTTGGGCAGTACTTTTACTATTCTTTTATGATAAAGAAGCTTATTCAGATTCTTTCCTATTCTTTTCTTCTTTCTTCTATATTCAGAACTCTGTTTCTAAGGTTCCTAACAAATTCGTCCGACCTACCTGATCTCTTGTCGGGGAAGAAATGGAGAATTTTGTGTTCTTGAAAAAAGAAACCAGCGTTTGTGGATTAGCATAGGTTAAGGAATCCCAACATCTTGGAGATTAAAAAGATGTTGCATCACTTGTTGAAAACCGACTATGAGGGAAAAAAGGGTGGTGGTGCAACCCACCATAGGCAAGAAGCGAATTGAAGGGATGGGAGAGATCAAGCGGATTCTTGGTCATTGGATGAAAAAACAGGGGATCATTCTTGAGGAGGAAAGTGCAGAAGCACGACCATCTCAAGAGGTGATGTCAGTGCAATCAAATAGGCAGCTTGAGGAAAACTTGGCTGTAAGGGGCTTAGAGTTTTTCAAGGACGAGTCTAGTTTTGGGGCTAAGAAGGCAAAATACCAATGTCAAGGAAACTGACCCATTGGGATTGGGGTGGATGCCAGAAAAGCAAGAAGCAGAACCAGAATATTGTTTGCCATTGGAAAAGGTCGAAGAAGATCAAGAAATTCAAGAAGAACCAGATTTGTCATAAAAAAATGTGCAAAAATTTAAAGAAACAGCAGCTGAACCCGATACAGAGCCTGAAATAGATGATGACCAAGTGACAGAGTTGCTTGGGGTTGAGAATACCGGAGAAGCAATCAAGATGGTAGTTAGAAGTGAGGTGGCAATAGGGGGTGTCATTTCTAGAAACTGCCCAAGACTTGGCCTTGTATTAGAGACTAGGCAAGCATGGAGGTGGAGAACTTTGGGGACATGGCAGACGAACAGGGTCAGCAGTATAACTCAATGGCCAGAAACCTTAGGGTTTGGAAAAGACTAAACAGCCAACCGCCACCGCCAAAACCTCTCGACAGCGAGGACTATCCACACCTAGTGGCTAAGCAGTGGAAGTACCCTTTAGTTGCAAGACAGGGTTGGGCATGGAGGATTCCGGCCAGAGCGCCGCTGCAGCCGAAACCACCAGATTTTCTGCCGCTGGACCCACCAGAGGCACCACCGCCGGAACCGCCAGACTCATCGTCGCTGAAACCATCTGTCTTGCTGCCGCCGGAACTGCTAATTGAGCCACCATGGATAAGGAACAAAGAACTGCTTCTTGCAATTGTCATGGAGAAAGAGACAGGTGAAGAATTAGACCTGATGGGCAAGGCCCATATTGATCTTAGTCACTGGTCTCATGGAGAAGGGGTGAAACTTGCAATTCTGCCAACTGAGCCCATATTTTTTGTACTAGTTGGCCAAGCCTAAATCTTTGAGCAAAACAGCTGCAATCTGAAAATACTAGATTTTTCCTATTTGGCTTTCAAGCAAACTGACATCATTCCTGGTGGAAAAAGGCAGTGGAAAGAGCTTCCAACCTTGAGGACAAGGTTATTTCAGGGGAGGGTGGTATTGTTAGGACTGTAGTTGGAATATTACTATAGTTAAGACATAGTTAGAAATCAGTTAAAAAGGTAGTTACTAGGCAGTTAGGTAAGAGCCTGTAAATAAGACTTCTAAGAGAGACAAAGGGGGCTTTTGTAATTTTGTGAGCTTGACTGAGAATTCTCAGTGTGAAAGGGAGTGCCCCTTGTGCAGTACTTTTACCATTCTTTTCTAATAAAGAAGCTTATTCAGATTATTTCCTATTCTTTTCTTCTTTCTTCTATATTCAGAACTCTGTTTCCAAGGTTCCTAACACAATCAGATTCAGAGATCTACATAAACTTCATTAATTCAATGGCTTAAACAAAATAATAGTCTAAAATCATTCTTGCCACAATGCAAGAGCATCATGTGGTGGGTTAGAGTTCGTAAAAAACTTCATCAGGTTATACCTGATCAACACCAAGTATTGCCCTCAAGACTTAAGAGTCTTGTTGTTCTTCCCAAAATACAAAAACAGTAATTTTTCATAAATCAATTCATAACAAATGGAAATTCAACAAGTTACTAATACTAGTTAGCAACAACATGAAAAAATGAACTTACCTTCACAGATATCATCAAAACCATTACAGCTGCTTGTGAGAGTTCATCATTCTTTGGTTGACAAATCTGCATGGAAAAGGATAAGTAAAAGACCTCAACCCTACAAGCATAACATTTAAGAAACATGAGAGTTTCTTCCTGCCCCCGCTCCCCTATTTTAGTGCAACAAAGATATAATAAGATAACGTTCCAACATAAATACAATACAATGGAAATCACCTGTTTCATCAATGCAGGCAGATCTCGAGCTTTGTCTGGAATTTGACCATTGGCAAGTGCATAATCAATACCTCTGAATGTCAAAGTAAATTAATAAGAACAAAAAATTAAATAATTAAAACAAGAAGCAGCACAATTTGTAGCATCATCATCAATAAGAAATCATCAAGAAACGAGAACACCATCCAAACTTAAATATCTCCAGATTCACTAAAATGATGATGCTCTAAATCATGGAGCACTATGGCAAGAATGCGCACAACAAAAATGAAGACCACAAACCGGGCGACTGGTTTCAAGTGTTCACTAATTTTCATAAACACCATTTGGATACACGGCTTAATCAAGTACTTATTCGATAAGTTTTTTTCAAATAAACTGTAAACAAAATTTTTATAAGCTTCTTCAACAAGCTTATTACAATAAACTAAAATGGGCTCATATAAAGATAATAAACATAATTTCATAAATTATTCTCATAAACCCTAAATGCAAAACTTCAAAATTTCACCTCCACCCACTCGCATTCCAGTATAAGACCTCACAACACAAAAACCACCCAGTCGGATAGCAGTTTTTCAACTATAGCAAAAGCACATGCACATTACCAATCTAACACCCACAAAAAACAAAAAACAAAAAAAAAAAGGGGAAAAAAAACTAAAATAGGAGGAGAAGAGAAGCTATAAATAGAAAGTAGAAGTAGAAAAACAAGTGAATACTGAGCGAGGGCGAGACAGAGGTTATAAAATTCTTGACGGTCACTTGGGTTGCCGAATTGAACATGCAAAGCCAAACTCTCTGTACCAGTGTTGATTATATACGAGTTGAACGCCGACACCTGTATGGGGTTTACAGCTCCACCTAGCGCGCAGGAACTAGGTGGTGGTGCCAACACCGACGAAGTGCCGCTCATTCTGCAATTTGCTTTGTCTGGATTTTCCGGTGTTTGATATATTCTTGTGTGTGCAGCAAAGAGAGGGACAAACACTGTCGTTTCCGCTCAGGATATGAACATCATCCCCAGACTAACAAAACAATACTAAATACTAGATTTTTATTTTATATATATATATATATATACCCGTGCTTGATTTAAATAAGTTTTTGGTACAACAATTTTGGTTTTATTCCCTGCACAATTTTTTCTTAAGATTTCGTTCCTATACATTCAAAAAATTTTGGAAATAGTCCATACCGTCATCTCTCTTCGTTAACTGCAGACGTGACAAACGGAATGTCACGTCAACAAGGATCATTTCCAAAAAAATTTAAAATACAGGGACGAAATCCTAAGACAAAATTTACCGGGACTAAAACCAAAATTTGTGAACTTTTCAGGAACCAAAAACTTATTTAAACAAAAAAATTCGATATTCTAGCCAAACTTCAGAGCAAGTCTTATAGGGACAGGAAACTTTCAGATGAAGAGATTTGTCAATTTGAAACTTGTGGCCCTAATATATGATTTCTTTCTGTTTTGTAGCCAAATTTTGGAGTAAGTCGGACATGAACAATAAATTACATCGGTACCCTGAGTAGTGAGTACTAGATATCTAACAAAATGAAGGAATTTAGCAATTTTAACCATGTGGTCCATAATATATGATTTTTATTTCTATTTTCTTGCCAAATTTCAAAGCAAGTCGGACAGGAAAAGAAAATTACCTCGATACCCTTGAATACTAAAAATCATACCAGATCAAAGACTTTGACAATTTTAACCTTGGCAAAATTTGACTAGAATATACAGAGAAAATATGGGTGTTCATCAACCGATTCAAACCAATTCAAACCACAAAAATCGAACCGAAAAAACAGCTTTTTTTACAGTTAAAACATTACGAACTAACAAATATCAATTTTATGTTTGAAACATTAGAAATAGTTAAAAATTATATCACATTAAACTCATAAGTATTATAAAATAAAATAAAAACCAACAAATAACAGGGCAATAACGTAAGAAGTAGAATAAATAAGTATTAAACTTTATATATACGATTCAGTTGGGTTTGATTTCACAAACAAAAAAATCCAATGAAAATTAACTTTCCACGATTTCCGTTTTTTTAAATTCTCTTTTTTTTAGTTGATTTAATTTTTTTTGGTATACTAATTTATTTAGATATGAACACCCCTATCTAATATATTATATATTAGTGATATATATAATAATTTTTATATTGTTGTCTTGCTGAATTGTGAAGCACTATTTAAATAATGAAATATTAATTTGTGGACTCATCAATATTTCTCATGTCCTTACGGAAGGTAATAGGTGTGCTAATTGGCACATGAGTATTTTTCACGAGTTAGGAGGCCATTCTTTGTCTGAGGTAGCATCAGATCTCTCCAAGCTAGCCTTTGATGATTTATATGAGGCTTCCTTATCTCATGTAATTTCGATTTAGATTTTGTCTTTTTTTTGCCCCTTTTATTGTCCTTTTTTAAAAATTGATTTAGATCTGAATACCCTTATCTAATATATTGTATCTAATTTATGAATTGATCAATACTTCTCACGTCGTTAGGGAAGGTAATAGGTGCGCTGGTTAGCACATGAGTATTTTTCATGAGTTAGGATTCCATGCGGTGTCTGAGGCGACATCGGATCTCCAAGCTAATCCGAGGGTTCCTTACCTCGTGTAATTTCGATTTAGGTTTAGTTTTTCTGCCCCTTTTGTCGATTTTTTCCCCCTTTTTGAAATAGATTTAGATCTGAACACCCCATATAATATATTGTATATTAGTGATATATACAATAATTTTTATATCGTTGTCATGCTAAATTGTGAAGCAATATTTAAATAATAAAATATTAATTTATGGATTGATTAATACTTCTCACGTCGTAGTAGGTGTGCCAGTCGTAGTAGGTGTGCTGATTGGGCACAAGAGTATTTTTTATAAGTTAGAAGTCTATGCGGTTTCTGAGGCGGCGTCAGATCTCTTCAAGCTAGTCTTTGGGTGCGTCTGATTTGCAAAAATGCAGAGGACTGGACAGCACAAAAATTTTTGTCCCCTGTTTGATTTGAAAAGTGGTCAGGGGACAGGATAAAAAGGGGGTGAGGGACATGACAAAAACCCAAAATTTTGTCCCCCACCAAATCATGTGACAACCTTTTGTCTCAGGATCAGACTACAAAAAAGACAAAATTATCATTACCTCTCTATTCTCTCTCTCTTCTCTCACTTCTCTCTCTCCTCTCTCTCTTCTCTCTCTATCTCTCTCCCCCTTTTATCCTCTCTCTCTAATATATATATAGTATTATTATGGTAGCAATAATATAGTATCATATATACTATATATTATAAAATATTATTTTACTTTTGCTGTCAATTATCTATCAAATAATGTACAAGATAAAAGGTTGTCCTATGACTCAAGGGCACTGTGCTGTCCTGCTTATCCTATGCTGTCCTATGCATTAATGCGTATCAAACGCACCATTTGATGATTTGTCTTAAGCTTCCTTACCTCGTGTAAGAGCTTGTTTGGGAACAAGCATTTCAAGTGTTTTTCAATGAAAAAAGCTATTTCATACAAGATGCTCGTGTTTGGGTCAACAACTTAAGTTTCAAAAAAGCTTTTATTTCTTTAAAAACCTTGTTTTGGAACAAGCTGGGAGAGTGGATGGTTTCTGTAAAAAGCTTTTATTTCTTCCCTGAATCATCATAGTCGTATGTCATATTGCCGCGTGTGTCCCTGCTTCAATTGTTTTGTTCTACTTTTTTTGTATTATAATATTATATTATAAACAAATATCTTCGTACTTTTTTTATAATTTATTGTATAAAAGTGATTATTTTTGCACCACCCATACAAAATAGATTATTTTAAAATCATTTTTCAGCAAACATACCCAAACAAAAATATATTCTGATTATAATCGATTATCATAATAATCAATTAATTAAAAACAAATTATCAACATAATTTTTCTTTTCCAGCTTTTCCGAACATGCTCTGGTTTCGATTTAGGTTTAGTTTTTCGGCCCCTTTTGTCTATTAAAAAAATTTAATACTTTTCTTCTCAGTTAATGAAATTTCATGTTTTCATGTCAACAAAATAAATAAATGAAATTTCATGTTTAACGTGATTCATTTTTATTTTTATAGAGGTTCGAACAAAAATTGTAATACTTATCTTCTCCATGTTGATGAAATTTCATGTTCAACCTGATTCATTTTTAATTGTTATAGAGGTTCACATACACGAGAAATCCAGACAAAGCATATTGGAGAATGAACTTGGCACCGCAAGAGGCGTCTGATGGAGCCGGAAACCCAAGATCGCCGTCGTTGGTCAACTCGTATAGAATTAACGCTGTTGCAGAGCGTTTGGCTTCGCATGTTCAACTCGGCTACCGAAACAACCCTGAAGAATTTTATCAACTCTGCCTCTCCCTCTCTCGGTATTCACTTGTTTATCTACTTCTACTTCCTATTTTTAGATTACTTTCTCTTATACTCACTCCTATTCCAGTTCTTAGATTGGGAATGTGCTTTTGTTTTAGTTGAAGAACTGCTATCGGAGTAGGTTATGTTTGAGTCTTGGTGTTGTGAGGTCTTACACTGAAATTTTAGTGAATATGGAGTTTGGATGGAGTCCTTTTTTCTTAATAATTTCTTATTGATGATGATACTACAAATGTGCTGCTTACTTTTTTTAGTTTGTTCTTCTTAATTTACTTTAACATTCAGAGGTATTGATTATGCACTTGCCAACGGTGAAATTCCAGACAAAGTTCGAGATCTGCCTACATTGATGAAACAGGTGATTTCCATTGTATTGTATTGTATTGTATTGTATGATGCCTCTCTTTAACTATGGTGGAAAGAAATTCTGTCATAGTTTCTTAATTGTTATGTTCGTAGGTTTGAGGCCTTTACTTTCCCTTTTCCATGCAGATTTGTCAACGAAAGAATGATGAAAACTCACAAGCAGCTGTAATGGTTTTGATGATCTCTGTAAAGGTAAGTTCATTTTCTTGTGTTGTTGCTAACTACTATTAGTAACTTGTTGAATTTCCATTAATTATGAATTTATTTATGAAAACTTGCTGTTTTTGTATTTTGGGAAGAAAAACAAGTAATCAGTCTTAAATCTTGAGGCAAATACTTAGTCTTATCCAAGTATAACCTCGTGATTTTTTTAGGAATTGTAACCTCCTGCATGATGCTCTTGCATTGTGGCAAGAATGATTTTAGACTATTATTTTGTGTAAGCTATTGAATTCATGAAGTTTATATAGATATATCTGAATCTGATTGCTTTCCAATTTTTTATTTTTTATTCTTATATATCACGTTTTACATTTTTATCCTATATCACAGTATGGATAGCCAGATAGACATAACTTTGGATTTATACTGGCTTTTCTATGTTTATTTATAATGTCTTTTGCTAAAAAAATTCAGAAATTGTGCACCATAACATTTATGAAGTTGCGAATTTCCTACCAACACTGTTTGTTATTGTAGAATGCCTGTAAAATTGGATGGTTCCAGAGGAAAGAGTCAGAAGAACTTATTACCAGTGCTGATGAGGTTTGCTTATATGTTAGGTTTTTTGTTCTATGTGGTGTGTTGTCATCTGTATGCTTCTGATAATCATCTTTCTTAGTGTAGATGGGAAAGATATACTGCAGCATGGGAAATGTAAATGCTGGACCTAGTTCTTGTGATTCCACAATACCGACAATAATGGAGAGGTAGGGACACTTGGGCTTTACTCTTCATATTTATCTTGTACCTTTTATTTTATTTTAAAAATAAACAATAATACTTTGCTGTATAATTTTATATGTTTCTATGTAAGTATGTAACTAGCAACTATTACTGAATACAAATGTAAAAAACTAGGACATTCCAAAGGGCCTATGAGAAAGAATGCATTTGAATTTAGATGATCTCTCACTTTATCTGATATACAATAGTAATAAGTTCCCTATACGGGGTTTCCATTCAGGTTCTATCCAAGAATGAAATTGGGTCTGATACTTGCGTCAGTCGAAGCTAAGGTGGTTCCTTGGGCCCTGTCAAATATGGTCTTAATTTCATGTTGAGAGCATATTTAATATTATTTTACCTGCTGCGCAGCCTGGTTATGGAGCTTCTACCATTGACTTTCATATTACCAAGACTACGGTTCTGCCAGATAAAATTGTAAGAATCTGCTGAGTTGACAAAGTCCTCAACTTATTCTCCACTGAAAAAAAAGTCTGGAACTTTTGCTTTCTTTTTTGTGTATAAACATGTGTACGTTCATTTTTAATATTCTTATTATCTTAAGTGTGGCTTTATTCCTAGTATCCCAACTTTACAAAACTTGGTGCAAATCAGAACTTGTGAATCCCTCTATTATTGGAATGGAGAGTATTTCATGGTTCTTTCATACAAAAATTTATCATAGCATCATCCTTTGTGAATTGTGATTAATACCTAATGATTTCTTACTAGGGGATATAATCCTGGCGTGTCACATATTTGAGCTAAGTTCTGCTTGGTCATTTATGTTGCATGCCTTACTTTACTGTTCCGTATTTACAATGGGGATTTGTATTTATTCCTTTGTACTTTTTCTTGTTTATTCAGAAATATACTGGTTTGGCTCCTTTCTTTTTCATATCCTTTTTCATTTGATTGCATGATCCACTTCTTATCCTCAACCATTATAATGCAATATTTTGGTATTGCTTCATTATTTGATCTAAGGTTGAGCATATTTTAGTTTGTTTTCTACCTTTAGTTGCTAGCTTCTGAGATTAATGTTTTTCATTTGTTATTTGAACAAACCTCTTCATAGCTTTTTTCTTTCTTTTTCTTTTTGCTTTTCTTCATCTAACTAATATCACATACTTGAACTTGCAGTGGTTATTGGTGGCACAAACTGATAACATTGAGACATCTACATGCCTCATAAGTCCTCAGCAAGTGAAGTATGGTTACTTTTAACCTTTTTATAGTAATTGTGTGGAAGGGTTCTACATTGATGGCGGTTGACTTTTTCTGTATCTGCTGTAGTTTTCTCCTCAATGGAAAAGGAATAGACAAAAGGACTAACGTTCTAATGGTGTGTTTGCATGTTTGTACATGCACTCTAAAACATTTAATTTAAACCTTTTTCAAGGGCATGTCATCAGTTTCTCATCTATGTCACTTTGTTTTTCAGGACACTGGACCACAAATGCCAACTAACGTGACTGGTATGCTTAAATTCGGGACCAATCTTCTTCAAGCTGTGGGCCAGTTCAATGGTGAGCAATTAAAAATAGTCTTTCCTTTCCTATCATTCTAGCTTTCAGTGTATCTTTCTTACTGTTACCATTATCATTGTGAAGGTCATTATGTTATACTTGTTGCCTATATGAGTGTGACATCCTCGCTTGAGCATCCAGTTCTTCAAGAATTTGTTCAGCCTGCTGTTACCTCAGTTGATTCAGGTATTTTTGGATATTTAGGATTAACTGCACTGGAAAAGAAAGTATACCTTATTCTTATTAGTCCACCGTTCATTATTCGTTTTTGTCATTCTGCCATTTTGAATGTTAAATGCTTGACCATGATTCTTATTCTTTTTATAAAAAATATTATTAGACTCAGACATTATCGAGGGACCGTCACAAATTTCACTTAATTGTCCCATAAGGTATGCTCTATATTCTTTGCTCATAACACTCTCTGATCACCTTTTCTTTCTTGCTTCCTTTGCTTTGTCTGTTACTACTTTTATCATCTCTAGTCCGTTGCAAGTTTTATTTATCATCATTAGATAGATTGGACATAGCAGTATCATAGACAGTTGTCTGACCAATAGATCGCAACTGGAACGTCGAAAAATGGAACTTTTAGTAAATTAAAAAAAAAAGAAAGAGTCACCACCAAGGTTTACTTAAATGGGGAAAACATTGGAAAAGTTGTTTCATATAAGAAAATTGGTTTTTGAAAACATATTCGGATTTGAGAGTCGATTATGCACAAGGGTGGTAAGGAAACTGAATCCAATAGAACCCCCATACATTCATCCACAAAACAATTACCCCTAGTTGATTTTGCAAATCTTGTATAACCTTTACAAATGTTTGTTTAACCCCTTTTTTTAAAAGATAGAAAAGAAGTAAACAAATAAATTATGAAAATTTAATTGTGGATTGATGGGATCAAAATTCCGCTGTTACGCATCCTTTGATGCAATGGGGAATTGAAAGCTCTGTTGTTCTTTACAAAATGATTGTGAGTTGGTTAATTTTGATTGTGAAATGGATTTTTTAAAATAAATCTACCTTTGCATAGGTTTCAAGATAGCAAAGTATGATAAACCTCTATGACTCTTACGATGCTTGAGATTGGCATAACATACAATCAACGTGTCGTAGGTCGATGCATAGACTTAAAAGGGAAAACATCATTTTGATTACTTCTTTTTTAATATTTAAGCATTGTTGAAGATGAAGAGAGAGAGAGAGAGAGAGAGAGAGAGAGGGAGAGAGAGAGGGAGAGAGAGAGAGAGATTAGAGAAAGAGAACTGAATTCTGATTTTCTAAATTTCTGTCTAGATTCATTAGAGGCCAATGGTTTAACTATAAACATGATTCATGATGGAACACTATGACGTTGTTTGATCCATGTAGCCGACCCCACCTAGTGGGATAAGGCTTGGTTGTTGTTGTTGTATTCATTACAGGCGTGATATATTATATATATAGTCCTAACTACCTACTACCAATCTGCTAACAGAATCTGCTGAGTCAGCAGGATCTAATCTGCTACATGCAGTTACAACATTATCTATTACACTCTAACACACCCCTTATAAACCTAATGTGGGTTGTTTGTAGCTGATTACACTCTAGCACACCCCCTTATATTCTTGAGGTGGGTTTACAACAGAAAAACGATCCACAACACCTAGGTTGCTTCTTAGGTCTTCAAGTCTGGATTGTGCAAGTGGTGAAAAGATCTGCTATCTGATCTTGTCCTGGAATGTGACAAACAGAGAGTGATTTGTTGATGACTCTCTCTCGGACAAATAATAAGTCATGCTCCAGGTGCTTTGTCCTTGAGTGTAACACTAGATTATGTGATAGGGCCACTGTACTGAGATTATCACAAAAAATTACTGGATTCCTCATATCAACCTGCTTCTTAAGTAGAGATTGAATCCATAGAACCTCAGGAGTGGTTGCAGCCAAACTTCTGTACTTAGCTTCAGTGCTGGACCTTTCAACAAGTTGTTACTTTCTAGACCACCAAGACACTAGGTTAGGTCCAAAATACACACATTAGCTTGAAGTGGACTGCCTAATCATCAATGTCTGCATCACTAAATGCCTTCAGAGTGAAAGGTTGCCCTGAAGCAGCTGGTTTCAACAATAGCCCATGCGAAATAGACCCCTTGAGGTACCTTAGGAATCTCTTAACTGTCTTCCAGTGCTCATCCAATAGCTATGACAGGAATTGACACACTTTACTGACATTGAAGCTGATTTTTGGTCTTGTGATGGTAGCATATTGCAGTGCTCCTACCACTAATCTGTACAGTGAGGGATCGGCCATGTGATTTCCACCAAATTTGGTCAGTTTGCAGTTGCTAACCATGGGTGTAGGCAGCCCTTTTGCATTTGTCATAGTGGCTTTTGTGAGTAGATCTTGAATGTATTTTATTTGTGATAGGACTAAGGCTCCATTAGGTAACCGAGTTACTTCTACACCAAGGAAGTATTCTAGATCACCTAGCTGTTTTAGAGCAAATGCAGTGTTTAGTTTGCCAATCAGCTCAGTGATGAGCTATGAGGATGAGCCTGTGACTATGATATCATCAACGTATACTAACACATAGGTGCAGTGACCAAAATGAGTGTGGATGAAGAGTGATGGATCACATTTGCTACTTCTGAACCCAAATTGCACTAGTGTTTTAGTCAGCCTCTCAAACCAAGCTCGTGGAGATTTCCCAAAACAGCAAGCAAGACAGAAATCCAGTTCATTTTTATTAAAATTGGAAATGCTACATTTATGTAAAATTGTCTTGACAACAGAGTCATGAATATGTCCTAATCTACAGTGCCAACCATAGTATGAATGGGGCACTTTGGTATTATTATTACAAGAAGTAATAGAAGTTGTACAACGGGAAACAGGATGAAGAGGAATTTACATTGGAAACAGGACTACATGGAACAGATTTGTGACAAGTAGACTTGCAAGATACTCTCAGACAATGGGGTGATCTAGTGACATTTGCTTGACCTGCTGATGTAGGACTTGCAGCAATAGAGAATTTGTGAAACACATATAGGCGTTCAGAACCAACAGTACCCTCTAAAAGAACCCTGCTATCAGCTGGAGATTTGACATAGCAAGTGTAAGGATGAAATTCAAAGCACACCTTATTATCTTTGGAAAATTTACTAACACTAATAAGATTCTTGGTAATGGGATAAACATGTAAAAGATTGTTGAGTGTAAAAGTGAAAGTGCTATCATAGGATGAGGGAACAAATGTAGAACCAATAGATTTAATGTGAAGGCTCTGACCATTACCCATGTATTTTGATCAAAGCCACAAGAAGCTGCCGGTTGAGTTAGATGTGCAGCATCAAAGGTTACATGATGTTTAGCTCCACTATCAGGATACCAAACACTGTCATGACCTGAATTTGCTCAATTGGATGCTACTGTAGCTATCGGACCTTCACCTGCCACTGATCTGTCCACCATTCTGTTGATGAGCTGCATGAGCTTGCCAAGGTAAACGTAGTGGTGATGGCTGAGTAGGGAATTGTGAGGGCTGTTTTATTGAAGGAGGAGGTGCAGGAAATGGAGTCTGTTGAAGTTGTGCAGAAGAGTTTGGATGGGTAGATCTGGAGTGGAATCCCTGACCTCTGCCATAACTGTAAGGATTGCCATTTTGAGAGGTATAGGTAGCATCAAATTGTTGGTAGCAGTTGAGAGCACCGTGTCTATTTCTGTGACAGATCTGACAGGAGAGGCCAAAACCACCTCTATTACCAAACCTGCCTCCACGTCCTTGACCTCTATATCCAAGTCTTCCTCCTCTTGAAACTCGGTAACCAGAACCAGAGGCAAAATTGGCATTAGACTGAGGAAAATTGCCTTGACCAGAAAAGGAATTGGTATGTGACTGAGTAGAAGGATCAGTCACCTGATTTGGAGTTGGCGTAGAGGTTGCAGTGTGGGTAAGATTGATGGAAAAGGCATCTGTCTTAGTCTTGGCTCTCTCTAACCGAGATTCATGTAACAGTAAGAGAGCTTCAATTTCTGCAATTGAGTAGGGCTCGATTCTGCTCTCAATTGTAGGAAACAGAATATGATATTCCTAAGGGAGACCTTAAAGAATAGCATGAAGGTGCTCCCGAAATGTAACTGGATTGCCAATTGAGATCAATGCATCAATGGTGGCCTTGATTATAAGCAAATACACAGAAGTTGTTCTATCTCCCTTGACCATGTGACGGAGCTGTGACCACATTTGCGTGCACCTGGCCTTTGTTTGGGAGTTGAAGTAGGAGTGGAGCTCATCAGTTGCCACAAATGAGTGCAACCAACAACTCTGGTGTGAATTGAGCCAGAAATGGAGTTCAGCATCCAGATGAAGAGATGCTGATCCTGCATCTCCCAAGATCACTGGTGATCCCTCCGGTGGAAGAGGTGGCAGTGGTGCTCCATCGTTAGTATTGGAAGCCATGGTCGAACTGTTCAAGCTTTGATACCATGTTGAAGATAGAGAGAGGAGAGAGTAGAGTACTGAATTCTGATATTCTAATTTTCTGTCTAGATTCATTACAGTCATGATATATAGGCCTAACTACCTACTAACCAACTGCTAACAGAATCTGCCGTGTCAGTAGGATCTAATCTGCTACATGCAGTTACAGCATTATCTATTACACTCTAACACACTCCCTTATAAACCTAAGATGGGTTGTTTGTAACACTAATCACATGAAGAAATTAAATTAAGCAAGTAACTAATATTCACTCGAAAAGGCAATAAACAGCTAAAATACATAGTCATGCAAAAAACAAGTCCACCTTCAATTAGACCAAAGAAAATTCAAACACACACACACATATATATATTTCATCATATTGATTTGTTTTTTTGCTTGTTATTTGACTAGTCCAAATATTTATTTTTCAATTATTACTGTTTCAGCCTATTTTTTGTCATTTTGATCATTTTTAAAGAATTTTTCTCACATGTAACTCTACTTATTTATTTATTTATTTACTTTGCTTAATCCATTAACTCATCAAGCTAAGTCCAAAGATATGAACTGACTCCGAAATGTAAAACCACTCCCCTTTTAAGATTAAACTCGATGTTGGAACATTAGAATACGTCTTTAGGTTATGATTTTATTTTATAAAATATGATTTAAATTGTAATTATTTGAAGATCGTACATTAACTAGGAAAGATGTGCAATTAGGATAAGATTACTTAGTTTCCGTATTTCATAGGAAAGTAATTATTTGAGGATTGTACAGTAACAGTGGCATCATTTGATCACATGGCCAGCCCTGCCTAGTGGGATTTGGGAAAAGGCTTTGATTGTTGTTGTTATTTTCTATTCTTAATTATCGTAGTTTATTCTCTCAGTGCTATTTTTTGTAATTTCAATATTATATGATTGCCATCTATTTGGTGCAAAGCTCACGGCCATTTTATGGTGTTTCTCTTATATGTTGAGGGATTGAGAAGCTTTGTTACACTGATTTTCTCTTTCCATGTTTGTTTTTTGTTTGTAATTCTTTCTCTTCATCTTAATCAATTTCTTCTTCTATAAAAATAAAACCTTAAGGGAACTCATGTCCTATTTCTTCTTCTGGTTGATGTTCACCTTTCTTCATGCCTTTCCCTGCTGGAATACAGTTAGATGTGAATGAACCATGATCATGCAGCTGTCTTACTCAAATTTCTTAATCTGACTATTTAGTATATAAAATAAATCTAAAATATGAAGAGTTCATAAGCCCCTCCTTAGCTTAGAGAAAGGGGCGACTTTCTTGTGGTAGTAATTGCGAATGAGCAAGCTGTTTGTGAAGCTTTTCTTTGTCTTGACTATGTGGTCTCCAGAACCCTGCATCCTGTTACTCAGTCTTTTCTATTGTTAAAGGGAGACCTTCTAAAATGTATTAATTTTAGATGATATTTAATCTGTTGTGCTTCTCTTTTATACATATACATATATATATATATATATATATATATATATATATATATGGCTCTTCCTTCTTGGTAATTGCTATAGGTTCATGAACCTTCATGCATGCTTTCTATGAGCAGCAAAGGACATACTCCAGTAATTTTAGTATCAATGTTTATCATTAAACAATGAGAACTCATCTTTTGTAGTTTTCTTTATCTTGAAAGCATGATTATTCTATGGGCTTGTGTTATGTTTATTTTTCTAGCCACTATTTTTCTAAATTTCACTGGAATGCTTTACTCAGCAAATGTTATGCTAAAAATCATTTGTTCAATTATATACTTAAATTTTATTGTTTTTTGTCTTTTTTTTTGTTAACAATCCTTCTCTTCTTTTAACATTGTTTTGATAAAAGCTAATATTCCTTTGTGTCTCATATTTGTAAAACAGCTTTACACGTATCAAGACTCCAGTTAAAGGACGTTTATGCAAACATTTCCAGGTGTGTGATTCCTGTATTAGCATCATTTGAACAAGCATGTGTCGTACGGATTTAATCTGTACAAAAACAGTTTTTTCTTCAAAAAAGGTTGTTTTTGGTTTAACCCGTTATATTTGACAAATCTAATTAAATTAAAAAAATGATTTTATTTTGTGTGTGTTTTTTTTTGTGGGGAGTACGATTTTAGAGAAGTTATAAGTTTAAGCTTATTTGAAAAAGTTGTTAGATTATTTTGAAATCAATCACATTTTCCCGTTTCACCATTATAAAACTAACTACCAAATAAATATTATTAAACTATACAAATAATTTCATACTTTTTTTGTGATTTGTTATATAAAAGTGATTTTTTTCACAATACAAAAGGAACAAATTATCATAAAATCGTTTTTCAGCAATTACATCTAAACATAAAACCGACTCTATTTATAATCGATTAAAACAATAATCAATTATTGAAATAATCTATTTTTTCCCAGCTAATCCAAACACACTTGGTATGGAGAATGTTTATTAGATTTTGTGCCTAACTCAATCCCAAAAGCTCGCTCATATGATGAGGATTGCCCACTACTTATGAGTTCTTATTAGACACTATCTCTAGTCAATGTGGGACTTAGGTTTTTCCCAATACACCCCCTCACGCCCAACACTATTGGACTTGGTGCGTGGATAATATGGTGGGTGGTCCAACAAAGGATCTAGGATAGCTCTGATACCATATTAGATTTTGGGCCTAACTCATTCCCAAAAGCTAGCTCATAGAATGAGGATTGCCCACTACTTATAAGTTCTTATTGGACACTATCTCTAGTCAATGTGGGACTTAGGTTTTTCCCAACAAGGGTGGTTGCTGTTTGGTTATACTGTGTTGCTTACCATTAGTAGTGAATGTGGCTTTAGAAGTTGTGCAATACTTGTTTCTCCCTCTCTTGCTTACATGCTTCTGTTGTCTATTTCTCTTTTCTGTAGTGTTTTGATTTTGACAACTTCATCAATATAAATTCAAGGAGGCCATCCTGGCGCTGCCCTCATTGCAATCAATCTGTCAGCTATGCAGATATTCGTCTTGACCGAAACATGGTTGAGGTAAGTCAATTTAGTTCTTTAATTTTTCAATTGAGTTACCTTTTCTTTATCCTCTCACCCCTGAAGTCAGTTTGGTTGTGGTATCACCGGATTAAAAGGAAAGAAAAAGCAAACCTCTAAATTTTTTTTTACAAAATATAAAGGTCCTGAGAGATGTTGGTGAGAATGTTGCCGAAGTGATTGTTCATGCTGATGGATCATGGAAGGCAGTCTTGGAAAATGATCATAATGTGGATAAGATGCAGAAAAAGGCCCACAATTGTGAAAAGGAACAGACTGAACCACAAGAATCTACTTACTCCCTTGGTACACTTCCCAATGTTTTGGACCTCACCAACGATGACGATCAGATGGAGATAATGGATACTTTTGAAACTGCAGATAGAAAACCTTTCCAAGCATCTGCTCATGATCAATTTGTCACCCCAAATTCAACTTCCTTGGGTATGAACTCTGCCGGTGTTAATCAAAATGTTGCTGCCCAAATAGAAGATGACTTTTGGTCTGGACTTTATCTTGCCCATGGTAGGACAGATACCCCAATCGTTGGTGTCCCCGAGCATCCTACTTTGCCGGATACTGTTTCTCCTGCATTTAATCAGGAAGTTGACGGTCATGACAATAACTCTGTCATGCATAATCAATTTTCTGCACCAAATAATATGCAGCTGCAGTTGAACTATAATTCAGCTGTCAATGAATATGGAAGGTCATCATCATCAATACCAAGACATATTAGTAGGACTCCAGTAGCAGTTCAGGCCCTCCCAGTCCAACCTCAGGCATTGGGAGTACAGCAAAATTCGAGAACTAATTTAAATTCCTTGCTACCCAGCAGCTCCACTGCTACTCCTCATGTTTCTTTGTCCAACCCAACCTCTGCAGAAAGACAGCAACAGTTTTCTCGATCCCCTATGATTCGGGCTCAGGTCTCTGGTGTAAATTCATCTTCATTGCAGCGTCGCTCAGCAACACAGGTTTGATTTATTTTTCTGTTATTAGTTATTACTCATTTTTCCTCTTGGAAGCTCCCCTGGACTTTGTTTACTCACTACCTACCACAAACGGCAATTTGCTGTTCTATATTATACTGTTCCTTAACAATTCATTTTAGGATTTACGGGGTTAAAACTTTTTTATCTAAAGACGGTGGGAAGTCAGTAAATTGATTTGGCAAGAGAATGAAATAGTGAACACTAATTTATCTTTCCATTGAAATTATGCGAGATGTAAAGGAACTGCAGAAGATGTATGTCCTATTTTCGTTGCAATCTTTGACAATGTTTTCAGTAATATTTAGGGCCTGTTTAGTTTGTTTCTTGTTTCCTGTTTTTATAAATAATTATAACAAAATTAATTATAAAATTGCCACATTGTTTTCATTCTATTTTCTGTTTTCATATATTTATACAAGAAACACTGAAAATAACTTTTTATTTTTTTTCATTGTTTCCTGTATAAATCTTTGGAAACAAAAAACGGAATGAAAACAAAGTTTTGTAATTATTTTTGTTGTAACTAATTTTGAAATCAGAAAATGAAAACAGGAAACTGAAAATAAACCAAATAGACCTTATACTTTATAAACTAGTTTTTAATTCTATATTGTGGTAGTAGATGCCTGCAATGTGTTTCATCCATTCAATATTAAGTTGGAAATGATTAAAGTATCTCATTTTTGTGTGCGTTAGTTTGTGTTTATGGATCCTGTACTGATGTTTTACATTTCATGTTTTCCTTTCTCGTTGAACTCAGAACCGAGTGTCATCTTTTAATATGCCAGCACCAAGTCAATTGCAAAACCCATACAGAGCCTGGGTTGTTCAGTGACTATGGAAATCCACACCTGCAACAAGCACTGAATCCACAGGCAACCCACCCAATGCGATCATCAAATATCCGACAGTCCCACATCCAGCAAAGTGGTTCACGAGCTGGGATTGTTCAGGCTGCTGGAGCTACTGCAAGTAACCAACAAGCCAGGGTTAATGCTGTGGGAGGACCACCGCAGTCAGTTTCTAGGACTGATGATTTATTCAATTTGCAATCAGAGCAGAACTGGCGTCCTACTGCACGAATGCGTGGAAGTCTTGATGGTAAGGAGCTTTCTGATGATCTTAGGCAGCGAATCATTGCACCAACAGCACAAAATCAAGGTTCAAGGCTACAAGGTTCACAACCAGTCCGACCAACCCAACCAGTTCAAAGTTCAAGGCTACATTATCCACCAACAGTCAGACCAACCCAACCAGTTCAAAATTCAAGGCCACAGGATCCACAACCAGCCCGACCAACCCAAGGAGGTCAAAGTTCAAGGCCATGGTTGTTAGACTCTCGACGATGACTTGACTTTAAAATGTGTACAAATTTGCTATATTGGCTTCCAAAATAAGTTTTAGTGAATTAAAAAAATATATCTGCTTAGGAGTAGTGGATAAAGATGATTGACCTGTCTAAGTTGCAACAAAACTCACGCTAGACTAAATTAAAAACCTTAGGGTGATTGCATCTGAAGGTGAAACTTCGCATTTATTATTTGTGAAACACAGATAGAAAACCAAAAATATCAAACTACTAACATAATAGGCCTTAATTTTGTTCCAAAATTGGCATTACTATCATCGAGGTCACCCTCCCCTCTTGGTTCCCCTGTTTAAAGTAGTGGATTTATTTAGATATGTAAATTGTGAAGTAAGGAATCCACCAGTAATATCACCGATGAAGCTCACTTTACGGCTTCTAATTATGTCAAATGATCAGGGTGACAGGGATATACGGAGCTTAATTCCCTTCTGCCAAAGCACTTTGTACAAGAGCCTTTCACTATCAACAGTCCAGCGACATTCCCTCCTATAAATATAAATAATAAGTTAAAAAGTAAAAACCGTAGCTGTAACCAATCTCGTGTGGAAGTGGGAAGACCTAGAATTTATACATACACGTGGCTTGCCCACATGGGCGGAGGTTCGATAGAGGGAAGCCATTGCTATCCCGAAATTATTTGTGAAACACAGATAGAAAACCAAAAATATCAAACTACTAACATAATAGGCCTTAATTTTGTTCCAAAATTGGCATTACTATCATCGAGGTCACCCTCCCCTCTTGGTTCCCCTGTTTAAAGTAGTGGATTTATTTAGATATGTAAATTGTGAAGTAAGGAATCCACCGGTAATATCACCGATGAAGCTCACTTTACGGCTTCTAATTATGTCAAATGATCAGGGTGACAGGGATATACGGAGGAGGCTTAATTCCCTTCTGCCAAAGCACTTTGTACAAGAGCCTTTCACTATCAGCAGTCCAGCAACATTCCCTCCTATAAATATAAATAATAAGTTAAAAAGTAAAAACCGTAGCTGTAACCAATCTCATGTGGAAGTGGGAAGACCCACCTAGAATTTATACATACACGTGGCTTGCCCACATGGGCGGAGGTTCGATAGAGGGAAGCCATTGCTATCCCGAAATTGTTACAACATTTTAGAGATTCATAAAATAAAATTACTGGCTCCCTGAAATACAACTCGAATGATTCGCAATATCGGAAATGACCTAGAATCAATTCTAGACACTGCCGGAGTCAACTTCTGAGCAGTGGTTAACAAGTAGAGAGACCTAATCAATATAATGTCGTGCTTGTATTTGATACTTGAACATGGATTTGAATATGACCAATAATCCTTCTGTTTACTCCATAGAAGTCTTGATCTTCACATTGTCAAATTCGAAACAGGGTTTGATCTCATGACGAGTTATTTGATTAGTATTATTGCTTTTCAAAAGACTAAAATGATAAAGATGAAAAGTTATGGGATTAAGAAATAACAGAATAAACTTTTCTTATTGAATATTTAACTTTTCGAAGTCTAATATACAATTTCCAAGAAATACACTGAGAACAGTTCAACAAGTTACCATTATTAAATCCTAGCCTAGCTGTTGATCATTTTTGCTAGAAATCAGCGGTACCAGATGGAGTGAGTATCCACCCATCGTCTTGATCAAAAAAAAAAAAAAAACCCATTGTACATTCACTAGTATCTTGAGACTTGAGAGCATGGTAGCACAATACACACTATCTCAGTTGTTGTACATTTATACCGAAGGCATCAAATATAGACAAGCAGATTTATATGAGCATCTTACGTGCCTTTGTCAAAATGGCAGAGCATATACCACGTCTCAAATTTTGAACTTACGGGGTAACATCTTAGATTACTCTAATCTTCATGCTCAGTATTTCCTATCTTGTCTGTAAACAACAGATAACTCCAGGGGAAAAAACTGAAATCCAGCTTTCATCACAAGTTAAGAATTAGTTAAACAGTAATCATATCAACATATGCCAACAAAATAAAATCCACTTCCACAGCAAATGCAAATAAGGTCAATCTCACCACAAAAAATCTAGCTTACACAAACATAGAGAATTAATAACAAGAATAAGGGATTACAGAATTTCTTTCCCTTTTTTAGATTTATTTATTCACTGTTTTGGGAGGGGGTTGGGAAGGGACAAATGGATATGGAAATACCAAATCCTAAATGAATTTGAACTCATACAAGCATCAACTTATACGACAATTTAAGCACTAAAATCATTACTCCCATTTCTTCAACTCCATGCCCTCTGGAGGACTGCTTTCCACCTTCTTTGATCCCACTTCCTTCCAGTCAGTTGACAGCACTGTTCCATTTGACTCCAACTGCAAAGTGGCACAGTCCAAGAAGGCAAAGGGACAAAAAAAAATGTTAATAATTACAAAGAAAGTTAAGCACAATTGATGGAAATAATACTCGTGAATTGCAAAGCAAGCACAGAATGGATATCTCACAAAAGACTTGCGCATAGCTCTCCTCATGTCCTCATCTGCATTTTGGTAAATATCACTGAATAATTTATTCAAAGCAGCATCACCATCTAGCTTTTCTTCTTTCTCCTAAAAGGCAGACCACCATTATGTCAATATTTATCTAAACAGTATTATCTTCCACAAGATGATGAAGTAAACATCCAATTGGTTCTTGATGCATCAAACTTTTGTAGCTTTTTGTTATAATAAAAAAAATAGGTTTAAATTTTAGGTCCTCTAGTTGAACCAAAATTTGATTTTGGTCCCCCTTGTTCCAAGTTTAACAATGTTGTTCTACAGTTTACAAACTAATGCAAACACTACCCATCCATTGGCTTGCCGTTGATTTGGATTCTAGTTGTTGGCACAGAATCGCGCCACACCATCCAATGTCAGAAAGGCATTCTACATCACTAGAAAGATGATCACATCAACAAAGACACCGCCACAATTAGCTAAATTTTTTGGCATACAACCAGCTTTGCTGATGTACAGATGAACCAACACAGGAGTTAATTGCATTATTTATAAACCATGAGAGTAACATTGTAAAAATTGAAACTAGCAGATAAAATGGAGCTTTTATGAAACTAGGTGACCAAAATTATAATTAAGCCTAAATTATCCCAAAAGAAACAGGGAGATAGCTGGGAAACCTCTTTTCTCACTTGAGCTTCCAACTTATCCCAATCTCTTGTCCTCGGCTTTGATGATGGGTATGCAGGCCTTTCAGATTGAACTGCATAAATACGCATTGGGAGTAAGTTCACCACCAGGAATGGCAAGCTATGTGTTACCTTCTCATTTCTCATTTGTTCAATTAGGAGTTACGAAGGTCATGGCAAATAGAACCATATTACCAATAGTGTATAAAAGGATGAACTATATAAATAGTCAACTCACTAGTCAGCATATTTATTTTTTGGGGAAGCATATCCTTGCTATACTCCAGAGATGTCCAATTAATAGCTTCAGCTTTTGCAAGATGGATTTCAACTTTGGTTGACAACACCTCAACTCTGCACTTATCAGGTATTATCTGTTTTGCTCGTGCAGAAAGAAAAAGAAGGTTAAGTTACTAGAAATGAATTTAGGCATTTACATTGTCAAAGCACGAAACAAGACATATCTTATTTTCAAATTAAAAAATAAAATAAAGTGGCTCTCTCCTGACTATCAATCACCCCAGAGTCCAGACACACTAATACTGAAATTAAAATAGCATCATATGCAAATATGTATAAAATTAAGATATTCATCAAAAAACAGGTTAAGGAAATGCATTGCTAATATCAAGAAGATAAATATATTAAATATATTTCTTATTCAACCAATTTATATGCTTAACAGCTAAAGTGAGTGTGTGGAATGTCAAAATTAAAAAATTCATTTCACTACAAATAAATTCTTGTTTGAAACTTGTTTGGAATGATTAATTTAAGAATCCATTCATGTCCTTCTTTTTAGGATTTGCAAATTGCAAACCAATTTATTCTGAATGAATTCATTTCAATTGTATAATTTAAGTGTTCCAAAACAGCAGCAAGAAAAAGTAAGGAATAAACAAAGATATTCTATAAATTCCTGATAATCTGTTATATTATATGATATTTGATGTCAAAATGGATGGTTTACTACTCCTGAATGTAGCCTTTTGATGATGTTTATCCGTGTTTTATTAGTTTAGCTTTTACTTTCAATTCACAGTTGTTAGGTTGTTTTAAATTCAATTTATTCCTTTTTAGATATAAACTAATATTACTCTTTATGTTTTCATTTTAGGAAGTGAATAAAGATGGGTTGGATAAAATTTTTAAAAAATGATAAGAAAAGCAAGGAGGAGCAACTGCATAGCTAGAATTGGGCGCTAGTTGTTCAAAGCTAGGCACTGAAGGCCAGGATCAGCAAGTACCACCTGCGCACCACAAAATGGATACTGCCTAGCCAGCGCCCACCCAGCGCTGGCCTAAAAAGCTGACAAGTATAAATTCTGCATTTCTGATTGTGCACAGGATCTTGTCAGCCTCTACTGCAAAAGGCCACTTTTGTGACCTATCTTGGCAGTTCCCGATATTTGTGGAAGGAGGAGATTTTTGGCTCATTCCTCTTCATCTTCATGGAGTCCTTCTATCCCTCTTTCTTTTATTTTGGTTATTACGGATTATAACATGACTAGCTAAATTCCTTTTAGATAGGGTGATGATGTGGTTTAAGTATGATAATGTTTTCAAACTTGGTTGAGTTATTCTATGGACATTTTCCTTTGTTGAGTAGTAATTGCTATGGTTAATGCTTTTGGATGCTTGATCACCATTCAATTGTTGCATTGGCTCATATTTATGCTAGGGATAGTGAGATGTGGGTTTGATTCTTGCAATTGTTGTCAATTTGTCATTAATCTAGGTCTTAGTTAAAATTCCATAGAACTTCATAATCTTGTGCTATTAACTTGTACTCGGGAATTAAGCTTGTTAATAGGGTTAGATAAGGTTGGTTCAACAAGGAATCGAGTTTCAACTAGTTTAGGGTACATGATCTTCAATGGAAAAATTGGAACTAGGATAATAAAATCTTGGGTAAAAGTACCCAGATACATAATCAAATGAAATCAGAACCTTAGCCGCTTTACTCTTTGTTTTCCCATCTCAATTGTCATTTTAGCATTTGTTTACATTCTTAAAAGAAATTCCAAAAACATTTAATTACTTTAATTGCTTGTTTAATGCCTTTGAGCTCCCTTTGCACCAAATGCACGTCTAAATAGTTATTTAACTTAAATGGTAATTGATATACAATCCCTGCAAACGCCAAACAATACTCGGCACTCACTGTTTTATATACTTCACCTGATCCAGTACACTTGCTGTGGGCATGTTAATTCCCATCCACCCAAAATGTTTTATCTATTCTATTATCCAATGTCTACATGATAGATGAGATCCCTTCGCACCAAACACACATCTAAATAATTGTTTGATTTGTGAAGTGGCAGTTGATAACTTGATATACTCTGTGAGCAATACTCGATACTCACTGTTTTATATACTTTTTACACGATCCGGTACACTAGTCGTGAGCGTGTTAATTCCCACACACAAAGAAATGTTTTATTTATTCTATTATCCAATGTCTACATGATAGTGAAGCAAGCATACAACCTAAGGCAGATAAAGCGGCATCTTAAATCATGGTACGGTTGGAAAATGATGTCTATTGTAATTTGTAAGTGATATTCAAGAAATTGAGTATATTTTCAAGCACAGAGAAGTAAACTCTTGATAACATGAGTTACCTTTCCAAACAATCGAGGTTGATAATGATAGGCATCTTGGCCAGGAACATCAATAGTAACACTGAGCTGCAATATTAAATTACTTCAAGTTAGTACATAAACTATTTCTGAAAAGTTCTGGAGAGTGAGTAATGTGACAAGAAGCATCCATCATATAAACTTACAATCTGTTCACCAAAGTCAACGGCTACATTTTTTGCTGGTATTCCTTTTGCAAATATTGTGACAACAACTTCTTCTGGCTTCTGGTAGTATTCATGTCTGTTCAAGCATTAATCAACAGGTAACCAGATAGTTGAGGCAGAAAGGGGGGGTGGTTTGCAGGAAAATATTTTAACGATGAAGCAAGAAAAAAAAAGAGAAAGACAGTAACGCTGAATCAATCATTATACCGTTTAAACTTTTTCCAACAAATTTAATGAGTTAGGAAATAGCAGCATAGGCAAAAGGAAAAAACAAGGACAACCTGTATTTTGGTCTCATTGATGCAGCTTCATTGATTTGGGATACCGAACTGTCTCTTTCAGCTTCTTTAGCTGTCGTAGCAGTTGTACCACGCAAAGAGGTACTGTCTCCCGAAGGTACAGCCGTTATGGGCATGTTTGGTGATAAGGAGCTAGAAAGACCATTTGATTCCTCTGACACGAGAAGAGACATCACACACACATAACATATTAATATCAAGAAGACAACCACAAATCCTAAAACATAAAATTTCTAAATAAAAAAAAAAAAAAGGAAAAGAAAGCATAATAGGTAGCAATTAAAACCTACAATATGTGAACTTTAGCAAGTAGGATTTTTTTTTCTTTCACTTATCAGGTGTCACTCGCTGTGCTATACATAGATCAATAATGTGAACTTGGCAGTGTGATAAATCACTAACCTGCAATATGCTGATCGCACTCCTCAATCAATTTAGTGAATCTTGAATCGTTTGGTGCAAAAGAAGCACCACTTTGTAGTGCTAGCTTGGCAGTATGATACTCTTCAAGCTTAATACAAGCAGTCCTATAAATATCCATTGATTCAATCGATGCGGCGTAAACTGAATTGAATTGCAAAATTTGAGAAGAGAAGGAAATAAATAAGAACGTACCCTTTACGAAGATAGGCCTTTGCCAAAGATGAGTTGAATTGGATAGC
Source organism: Echinosophora koreensis (assembly GCA_035048595.1). Taxonomy (NCBI): domain Eukaryota; kingdom Viridiplantae; phylum Streptophyta; class Magnoliopsida; order Fabales; family Fabaceae; genus Echinosophora; species Echinosophora koreensis. The sequence continues at coordinate 13,035,386 of JAPCYP010000003.1, read as the reverse complement.
TTTGTTTGCATCGGAAACCGCTTCTGGCAATGGAAAACGTATTGAAAGTGAAGTTAGGAACGTGTGGTAAAAGTGAATAGATGAGAGAGAGAGAGAGAGAGAGAGAGAGAGAGAGGAGGGACCAGTGAAGCAGTTGAGCTTAATATGGGCTTGGGCCCTGTCGGCGAAGAGATCGGCGTTGTTAGGGTCCAAGTGGATGGCTTGAGAGTAGAGATCAACGGCGACAGCGAAGTCGTCGTCGAAGAATGCTTCTCTCGCTTTCTTCTCAACTTCACTCGCCATTCTCACACTGGTTGACGTGCTTCTACAATTCAATCCAAATCTGAAACGTTGTGTTCTAGAATCTAGACCTTTCTCTTCGTCTCCTTGTTCACTTTACGCCTTTTATCGCTGCCCGCTGCAAATACCTAATGTATTTATATGGATAAATAAATAACATTGAGATTAGTAAAGGCCCATTTTGATATGACAATTTTTGCTATGCCCAATTTAGTACTAAAGAAGAAAAAACTAATATGTTAGTTTTTGATAATTGCAAATCAGGGACACGTTAATCTCTTGGCTGATTGTTGATTGATGTCTATTAGTAAGGCTCTTTAATTTGATGATATGACCCGTTAACTCATCTAGTTGTCTTGTTAAGTATCTTAAACGACGTGGTTTTGAGGTTGTATTTTTTTCTTCTACTTCATCATTTCTTCTTCCTCCATCATTTCGTGTTTCATTTCTTCCTCTAAACCCAAAATCCAATCCCTATTTAGAAGCTGCTAGAACATAAGGGGGAGTGGGTGTGACGGATGGGAGAAGAAAAGTGAAAGAAAAGGGTAGAGAGAAAGAGAGAGGAGGGTGTGAGAACAAGGAGACGGAGGAGGGGGCCGCACATGGTGCCGATCATGCGAAAAATAGCTAACGCGAAGAATGGAGGTGATTTTGATTTAGATTTTCATATATGTGGGAGATGTGGTTTTTGGGTGTCTGAATTTCCGGGTTTTAGAGGAAGGAATGGAAAAGGAAATGATGAAGGAAGGAGAAAGTATGAAGAAGATCAAAAAAAAAAAATGAGCTACAAAACGACGTCATTTAAGTTACTCAACGGGACAATCGGATGAGTGTTAAGGGTCACATCAACAAACTAATGAAGCCTTCCTAAAGGACATCTATGGAGGGACTAACGTATCCCTGATTTGTAATTGTCAAGGACTAATGGGTGGGTTTTTTTTTTTCTTCGGGGGGACCAAAATGGCAACTGAAAAATTGTCAGGATCAAAGTGGGCCTTTACTATTGAGTTTAATTGTATGCATATTAGAGTAGTATATGTCACTGTAAAAAGTTTTACACTAACATTCACTGATATTTTGGTGGTGCAATTTTTTTTTTCACTGACAATGCATAGAATTAAGGTCTTTTTATGCATTGTCTTACAAAATATTTTTTACACTAACATCCAATAGTATCTTAATAAATTATCATCATCATCATCATCATTATTTATTTCTCTTAGTTATTAAAATAGAAACACACATGTCAAAATGCTAGTGGATGTCAGTGTAAAAAAATTTTACACTGACAATGCATACTGCTTTAATCCAATAAAATTATAATATTTACATACTTTACACTTATTAATATGATAATAGTTTTGTTATGACCTATGTTTCCTCTATTATTTTTAAAAAAAAAAACAGATTTTTATTTATTTATTTGAAGGTCTTCATTAAATATGGCTAGATCAATTTATTACATGAAAGAAACCTTAAAATATTTTTTTCCACTTTTTCTTCATGATTTTTTAGAGTCCTTCCATCTTATTGTAGTATATATAATGATCTAAACTTAGTCTGTTGTATCTGATGCTAATAATGAAAGAACCAAAATACTTATACCAACATCTTAGCGCTTGCTTTAGACTGTGCAGATATTTTGTTAACCTGCAAAACAAGTTTTCTTTCCCTTATTCTTTAATGTCTTCTGGTTCGAGCATATATATTTCCTCTTTCAAGTTCACCATGAAAAAACAAAAGCAGTCTTTACTTCTAATCATTCAAGATGTAAATCAAATGCACTACACATAGTCACGACTACTCTCGTAGTGGTAAGTCTGATACTTAGAGAGGATGTTTCTTTGAAATCAATACATCCTTTCTGAGCGTATCCTTTGACCACCGATCTTGAGCAATATCATTCCACTTGATCATTATCATATTGTATAATCTTATAAACCCATCTACTATCAATGGCTTACCGACCCTTCAAAAGAGCAAAGTTCACATATTTTGTTTCTATGTAAGTCCTCTATTCCATCTCGCTGTTACCATCCACATTGAAGCATATGGAATATTTACAACTTCTTGAATGGTTGATGACTCTACTTCTTCTATCATAAGATAATATGCATTGTAACTTGCCATAACATTTGGGGTGATCAGAAATGTTTGACCCGCCCGAAACCGACCAACCCGTTAGCATTTTTTGTGAAACGGTCGGGTTGAGACGGTTGTGCGGTTGAAAAAATAGGTTTTATATGGATAACTGTGGTTGGGTTTGGTTCTGGAATTTTCCACCCATCAGTACCCGACCCGACCTGCTACTAACAAAAAAAATCATATTTACTGATGTATACACTAGTGGACCAAGGCCCAATTATTACCTTGCAGCCTTACTAAACACACACAGTGACCTTAGGTCAATAGCATTTGTAGAATTTTTTTTTTTAATTTCTATTATACAGATATCAGCTGGGCAAGTAGGCAGCATGAACTCAATCTTCTTCCTTTCATCTTCTACATCTCGTGAGCTCGTCCATCATCTTCCTTTTCCTCTTATGCATCTCGTCCATCTTCTTCCTTTCCTCTTCCGCACCTTGTCCCTTCAGGAGTTATACATCACATATGCACTACATCCAAACATATGTTCAAAGAGGAATAATCTGATGGCTTTCCAGTCTAGATCTACATTGGTGGTTTTAAATCAATTACAGTTGACAGAGATCAATTTATCACATAACAAGAGGTTTTGGTTGCTTCTACCCAAAAGAATTTGCTAAACCAATGAGTTTCAATATAGCTCTCAATCTTTCTGGGAGAGTTCGATTCTGATCTAGTACACTGTTTTGCCGAGGTGTACCTACAATTATAAATCACCTTTAGATACCTTTTTGCTTGAAAAATTCAAGAAAGTTGTCATTTGTATATTATCATCCATTGTCTGTCATCAAGCACCTAATCTCATTTTCAGGCTCAAGCTCTATATATTCTTAACTTGAATTTCATAAATATTGGAAACATGTACAACTTTGTCTTGATTGGGTACACCCATAATCTGTTGGAGTAATCATCATTCATCAATGAATCATACAAAACATTTTGCCCCTCCTAGGGATATTTCCGGTGAGTCACATCAGAAAGAAGTCTAGTACGTGTTTTATTCTGGCAGTTGATCCCCCAAACTTTAAGTAAGTTTGTCATTACCATACACAAGTTGCCGACAGCATTGTCATCCATCTCCTTCAACTTATTGTTAGTTATCATTGTGGGTCTACCTTTAATTGTTGTTAAGAAACTGTCCTTTCTGATCAATAATGCCATCATGGAGAAATTACTCTAGTTAAACTTCTTAATGTCATACTTTGTATCAACAACAATTTGTTTTCCGATTGAACCAGCTTAAACAATTTCACCGTGAATAGTATCATACGTGTGAGCAATATTATATGTATACATTTAGTCTTTAACCGAGTATCCCCACAGACAAAGTCCCGCTACAATTGAGCCGTTAACTAGGGACATCTTCACTTTATTTTCTGTTGCAGAGGGAGAATGATGAAGATTGGGATGTAAGTGGACCTCCCCCTGGACTTCCAATTAGTTTGCTTTAGACTGGGCCTCCATACATTGAACATTAGCTCAAACCAGACCTTCTCTAATGGGGCAGGCCTGGCCGATCAAAATAATTAAATAATTTAAAATGAATAAATAATAATATTATTATAATGATAAATAATCGTAATCTTTTATTTGCATGCATCAAAGTCTCGTGAATATAGCATGGATTTAATTGATATACATTGATATCGTAAATATTTTTTATACCATTAACCGATAAAAAATTGACACATTATTATTGAAAATGTTGATCCTTATTGTAACTACCTTAAAAGTCATTCATACAATAATTTCTAACAGTATATATCAATTAAACTCATATAGTATATAGTATATACTATATATGTTTATCTTAGAATGATTATTTAGTTGTGGGCTCATAATGCTGTTGGAAAATTTTATGGAAAATATTAATATTTTGTTAGTGGATAGGATTTGAACCATTTCTCTACTTATTACCCCACTCTTTAGCTTCCCTACCTCAACCATCAAGTAAATCTTATAACCCATCTTAATGGTTTTGCCGTTGTGTTCGGATGATCTACTAGAGAGCTAGACAAAAGTTTGAGCTATCAGAAATCGTACGTGTCTAACGATAGAGTTACATATATTTATTTTGTGGATGCATGGACCAAACGATTTCTTCTAACAGGACATGCGCAGCCAAATTGGTATATCAAATATCAATTTTCTAAATTGTAAGATATATCCTTTTAAATATAAAATAAAATAATCATCATCCCCAATTGATAGCTAGTCTCACAATTTTATCTGAAGGAATACTGAGTTAAAAAATAAAAAGATAAAAAAATTTATTGATGCATACATCTAGTACAAGATGTACTCTTTCTAAGATTATATATATATATATATATATATATATATATATATATATATATATATATATATATATATATATATATATATATATATATATATATTTTACTCTACATATCAAGTACTAACATTTTGATGGGTATTACCACTTTTCTAACTCAAGGGGTAAATATTTCTGCAGATGTTTTGTGATAAAACCTTTGCTTTCATCCTCTCCTTTCCGGGGTGTATAAAAACATTAATTACTTACCAATTGAAATTTCAAGAATTTTCTAGATCAAGTATCTATGGCAAAAATAATAACAATTATATAGCGTTTTAGTGTAGTGTCCTTCAAGATCAGCTCTTGTTTTATTCTTAAGCTACAGAAAATAAAAATGAGGAAGTATATTATAACTAGAGAGTTCAAATTTAAAAAATTATAAATACATGGAAATTAAAAAGCAATTGTATACAATAACAATAACAAATTTCGTTACTTTCCATATTCATTGAGCCCATAAGTAAGGTTATTTTTATGATTAAATGAATAAATGGATAATAAGAAAGATTATGAGTAAAGGTAGTATCAAAACTTGTTACAAAATAAATAAAAAAGGCGCAATTTTTATGCTGTGTTTAATTTGACTTTCTTAATCAATAGCACAACATAAATTTGTGTTTTAAACGAGAGAATTTGGCTGAATACGCTAGGGTCGAAAGGATTCATTCTACATGGACGCCTAATACGACAGTGTTAAAAAAATATTGTACTTTTACGTGAATATATAAAGTTTATGACACCACTACTAAATAGTTGGTAACCCTCATATGATTAATTTGCATGCAGAGCTAATATCCCCTTTTCTATCTCAGTTTGTGGTGAATATCATGATAGGAAAAAAAAAATTATGGTGAATGTGTAGGAATAGAGATCATCTGTCTCAAAATTGTTTCGCATTTCCTATCTCATCCAATCATATTGTGCCATTTAAAAAAATTAATCATATATTTAATTATGTCTCGTGTAGGTGGCCCAAGTGGCCAAGGGACATAAAGGAAGGAGTTACATGGGAGGGGTTCGATCCCCCCCTCCCCACCCCTCTAACAACTAACTCTCTAACAATTAACCATTTGGTCTATCAAAAAAAAAAAATCATATATTTAATTATAAATATATATTTTTTAAATGATATGACATTATCTTAATGAGTAAGACAGGGTAAGACAGAAAATGAGACACCATTTTTAGTCGTATAATCTTTATCCAATGTGTAGAACACGTGCATGTAAGTTATTTGTCCTAAGAAGAACAAATCTATCCCTAAAAATCTGGCCATATGTAACGCCGAAAGATGTGGGAAAGGAGGTAATCAATGAAGCCGATGATGATGTTAAAAAATTGCATCAAAATTTCTCTGAGGAAGGTATGTGATACATGTGATGTGATGGACATTAGTGATTCAGGAACAAGACCCATGTGGATGGGAATAGTGATCACCGAATAGGTTCAACCAAGTTAAGAGTTAAATCCACGAAACAAGTAGTCCCACCTTATTTGAAGTTCCTTGCCCTTAAATATGTCACGGTCAAGGTTTTAAATTGTAGTCGCGGTCACGGTTGCAGTTGCATTACGTTTTTCATTATCGTGGACAATTACGAGAAAATACGGTTGCAATTACGGTCGCAATGCAGTTTTAATAACTGTCAAAACCAATATGTCGCGGCCTAAATTTCGGTTTCGGACTAGATTTAAAACCTTGGTCATGGTGTTTGCTGGTATTTTGATATTGGAACGGAAACATACCCTGATGACATGTGACATAAAAGGGGATGGGTAATTAAGGAATTTAATTTGAATGAATATTTATACCATCTCTACGACTCATTTAGTCTGACTTTAATTCCCATATATTAGTACTCCTACACGTCACGCTATCCTCCACTCCACCACCACTTCATTATTTTATGTACATGCATGTTCGAGTGGTACATTTTCCTATCTAATTGATGTAGCAGTTAGGTAACGGCCATTCTCTATATATATTCTTGCAAGTTTAGCTGAATCCTGCAAAATCGAAAGAGTTACAAAGTTATATCATGGGGTACTATTTGGTGGTCAGTGTTTTTTTCTTGTGGTGTGCCATGGTTGGTCACAATGGATTAGCCATGATTGACGAGAAGTTAACAAACTCCTCAGCTACTTATGACTATTCAGATGCTCTTGGCAAGGCCATCTTGTTTTTTGAAGGACAACGCTCAGGGAAGTTGCCCTCCACCCAAAGGGTGAATTGGCGGGGAGACTCGGCTCTCTCTGATGGCAAGCTTCAAAATGTATAATAACATATATAATTCCTATATAGTAATATTCTATGTACTATAGTTAGAACTATATATGCAATATATATGGGTGGATTCTAGCATGAAGTACCACTTTTAGTGGTATACCAGTATACCACCAAATAATCTGTTTTTTAAAAAAAAAAATTGGTGGAAAAACCAATGATACCCTTATCTTCCTCCTTCCATCCAACCTCTCCCTGACTGAACCTTGCAGCGCCCATCGGACCGCCGTCACCTGCCACCCTACCGCCGCCGACGTCACCGCCTCAACCTCTCCACCGTCTTCGCTCGGCTGCACTCACCTCAGCCACCTCGATCCCTCCCTCCGCCACTTCCAGGACCCAGATCTAACTTGTACAGCGACGGGGTTGCGAAGCATAGGCACGCGACGACGGCGGTGGATGCTCTGCCCTCCTTCGCCTCTGTCTCTGGTTGATTTATCATCTTGCTTGTTTTGAATTTCTAAGTTTCAATGATGAGAGGATGAAGAAGGGGTGATGAAGCTGACGAATTTCTAGATTTTCTGGGTTTTCAAGGTTTTGATTTCAGTATCGTTTTTGTTTCAATGATTTATCATCCTGCACATTGTTTGATGTTTCAATGACATTGTTTCATGCTGCACCATTTTTTTTTATAAACAAATCATGTTGTACCATCGTTATTGTTGTTGGAGATAGGTGGAAGAGGGGTGGGGTGGGACGAAGGTCGGCGGGGGACGATTGGGGTGGGAGGGGTGGAGGGCAATATGGTATTTTTAATCTTTGTTTTCTGTTTTCAATTTTTTTTTAACCAATAAATCTGGACCGTTGATTATTTTATTAATATATCCAATGGTTCAAAATCATGTATGATGAAAAATTTAGTGGTATACTGATATACCACTAAAAGTGGTACTTCATGCTAGAATCCACCATATATATGTACATATGTTTTATACATTTCTTCATAAATTATATCTTTGGCAGGTGGATTTAATCGGAGGATACTATGATGCGGGTGATAATGTCAAGTTTGCATGGCCTATGTCGTTTACAGTCACTTTATTGAGTTGGACTGCTGTTGAGTATCAAAGCGAGATATCTTCAATGAATCAGCTTCGCTATCTTCAAGATGCTATCCGCTGGGGCTCAGACTTCATATTGAAAGCCCATGCTTCCGCAACCACCCTCTATACACAGGTCTGTTTTTATATATAAAAAAAGATGTATATCAAGTGAGAGGATATGAGAATGAAAGTAGTAAATTTTTGGGACTTTAGATCAAGTATGAATGGTCAAAATTAGAACATAAAGTCATATGACATTTTCAACTCATCAAAGTGATGTAATAGTACACTACCCAATTGGCACAATCTAGTCCATTCATTTTGTCACCTGAATTAGTTGATTTTTCAACTTATGTTCCAACCCCGACCTTTTGGTATTTTGACTAACCCAAATAGTTAGATGAATGAACTATGTTTTGCCACAAAGTGATGCTGCTGCACCTTAGACAATATAAAAGAATGCATGGGAAGCTAGCTAGCTAGGAGATTAACGTCTAAGTACGTCTTGGCGGTAATAATATTATCCGTACGTAGCTCATTAGTATTGTTGTGATCATATATAGGTGGGAGATGGAAACGCAGATCATCAGTGTTGGGAGCGCCCGGAAGACATGGATACACCAAGAACACTCTACAAGATTGATGCTAATTCTCCGGGAACTGAAGCTGCAGCTGACTCTGCTGCTGCTCTTGCTGCTGCTTCAATAGTCTTCAAGAAAACAGATGCCAGATATTCCTCTAATCTATTAAGCAAGTCAAAATCAGTAAGCAATTCTAGCACCATTATTTAAGTTCTTGCATGAGGGCTGTGTTAACGATATAGTGTTTACGTGCTTCCACCTAACCTTAGTTTTTACGATATATAGTTGATGATACAAAAATGAAAAATCACTAAAAACCTATCAAATTGACGATGTTTTGCAGCTATTTGATTTCGCAGACAAGTATAGAGGTTCTTATTCGGCTTCTTGTCCCTTCTACTGCTCGTACTCAGGTTACCAGGTAAAAACTGCCACTCGTGGTAGTGGAAGCATTTAAACACAAATTAAATTTTCATCGATCATTCATTAATTAAGGCCGTGATTTTTGAATTCTATACAAAAAGGATGAACTGTTATGGGCTGCTTCTTGGCTATACAAGGCCAGTGGAAAAAGCAAATATTTGAACTACATCATAGGCAATCAAGGTTGGAGTCAGCCCGTCTCTGAGTTTAGCTGGGATAACAAATTTGTTGGAGCCCAGACATTGCTAACTGAGGTCTTTATATATGTTTATTTACCATATAATTAACAAAGTGACTTTCTTTTAATTATCCTTATCTCAAAGGAAAGAACTCGTTTATTCTAATATTTTTTCTAAAATACAATATTATCCAGGAATTCTATGGTGGGAAGAATGACTTGACCAAGATCAAGAGTGATGCTGAATCATTTATATGTGCAGTGATGCCAGGAAGTAGCTCTTTACAGATTAAGACAACTCCTGGTATATACATATTATATTTAATTAATTAGTGATAAGATATTGGTAGGGGTGTGTGTGTGCAGTCATATATGATATATATTCCAATCAATATATATAGTGGCTGAATAATGAACTGATGTAGCGTATTATTGTTCACTCAGGCGGACTTCTGTTTACAAGAGACAGCAGTAACTTGCAATATGCCACGAGCTCAACCATGGTGCTTTTCATTTTCTCCAAAATTCTAACCAAAAATCATGTTGATGGAGTCCAATGCGGCTCTGCACATTTCGCGCCCTCTCAAATTAGAGCCTTTGCCAAAACACAGGTCTATACCAATTTGACTTTTCTTCAAAGACATTATTAAGCTTCATAATAACAAATTAACAATTACAATTACATAAGGAAGAAAACAAAGAGAGAGAGAAAACAGTTTTTCTTGACTTTTTATAACTCATTCATTATGGGAGATGTCTCATTCCCCATCCCATCTACTTAAATTGTGTCATGTCATTTAAAAAGGATACACTTATAATAAATAATTTAATTAATTTTCCAAATGACACAATCTAAGTCGATGAGACTGGGAATAAAACATCATTATTTTGAGACAAGTGATCTTCCTTCTTCATTATATTATAATGGGGCTTGATTCTCACCCTTTTAACTAAAAAATGTATCATTAATTAATCTCAAACGACATTACATGATCATTGATGTTATGTAAACACCGCAGGTGGACTACATATTAGGAAACAATCCCATGAAGATGTCCTACATGGTGGGATTTGGCAGTAAATACCCAAAGCAATTACATCACAGAGGCTCATCCATCCCCTCAATCAAAGTTCATCCGGCCAAGGTGGGCTGCAATGATGGCCAGTCAAATTATTATTCATCCCCTAATCCAAATCCCAATACTCACGTGGGTGCAATTGTTGGAGGGCCTGATTCAAATGACCATTTTAGTGATGCAAGATCTGACTATTCTCACAGCGAACCTACCACCTATATGAATGCTGCTTTCGTCGGTTCAGTGGCTGCTTTGCTTCGCGAAACCTAACCGGGGACTTTGCAATTTCCCCATATTGAAGAAAGGATTGTCGATGAAGCTGATTAGGGAAATATAATCTTTGGTAACAAGTGTTGTAGGCTTAGCTGACACTTTACCCCGGATATACATGTTAAGAAAACCTCACTTATAAAGAAAATAAAAGTAAATTAGCAGTAAAACTTAAATTATATGTAAGGACGTGTTTGATCACTTCATCATATTTTAGAATGCCACTTTTATAAGCTAGGTTATATTATTCAATTTAAAATCATACGCCTCTTTGTATTTGGAATCAGCTCGTTCTAATTTCTCTTTTATCAAGTACCACGTGTTTGTATGTCATTTTCTCATCGTATAGACTGGGATTGAAGAATTAGGATGAGTTCCGGAAAAAAAAAAAAAAAAGAAAGAGATTGACGAAATTAGTCAAATTATATTTACCTGGGATTGAGCTTCCTCCGTGAGGAATTTCGTTAAAAGTTATGATATTTATACACCCAAAATCAATACCCAATACCGTATATTTATATTTTTATACACTTATATATTATTTCATTATCCTCAAAATTAATACCAACACCTAAAAACACACTCCCCATACGGTGTGTATACGGTGTCCATGGGTAATGTGGTTCAAATATCTTTTCTCTATCGTTAGCATCCGTTTATCAATGGAGTGAAATGTCCATTTCACCCTTAATTACTCATCAAAATCACTAAACAGTAAACACAGCACAAAACAATTAAAAAACATAATTCTAAGTTCTAACCCATCCCCGATTTTCTCCCAATATAGGACAGTGTAAAACTCTAAATCTATAAAAGGTAAAATTTTACTCTTTCTCAATCTAATTTTTAACTGTTTCACTAATGACATATGAATAACGAAATTTTCAACCACCGACAAAAAAACGCCAAAATTGGCACTCATCATTCAACAATTACTTTCATTTAATTTCTTTACTAATCAGCTAATTTAACTCAATTAAGATTAATGACCAGCGCAAATAAAATCAAGAAGGAGGAAGGTCGGTTTCTAGCTTCATTTCAAAATAGTGAATTGAAGGATATCACCATGGATATTAAAAAGGAGATTAACAAATACGAAAACGGTATTTTGGTTGATTGGATTGGACAATGAGTAATTGTAAGAATTTGAGTAGTTTCAAAAATCAAATGGAAATATTTAAAAGGTTAGAGTAATTATTTGTAATTAAAAGTTTTGGGTCTGTTTATTTTATTTTCAATTTTCATTTCTTGTTTTCATCAATAATTTTAAACATGTTATTTTGTTTTTATTATGTTTTATGTTTATAAAAATTTCTACTGTAAAAATAACATTAAGTTATTTTCAGTATTTTTTGATGAATTTTGAATTTCTAAAAATAAAAAATGAAAATAAAAAATCAGAAACAAAACAAGGAGGCCCATAAAATGTTAGAATACTATTTTTCCCTGAATTTAAAAAAAGACAATTTTCTTTTAAAATAAAAAAATAAACTTGTATAAAAAATAATATTTTCCAAATGCTTGTCACTCGTCAGAGCATGTCTAGCAACGATAGATTATATGCATTTCAGCTGTGTTTTTATAAACAATCTATTATGTTTGGTAATTAGATTATTTTTTTAAAAAAAGTTTTTTTTCTTAAAAAAAAAGCTGATTTAGAAACATCTCATTACAAGGATTGTTAGAGTGTGTTTGGGAAAGCTGGAAAAAAAAAGATTACGTTAATAATCGATTTTTGTATAATCAATTATTGTGATAATCAATTATAATCAGAATCTATTTTTGTTTAGGCCTATTTGCTGAAAAGTGATTTTAAGATAATCTATTTCATTTGGGTGGTGCAAAAAAATCACTTTTATCTAGTAAATTACGAAAAATGGTATAAAGTCATTTGAAGAATGCTTTTAAATAATGTCTTTTTTCAACAAAAAAAAATTTATTATATCTTGCTAATATATTTTTTACCCATTTAATCACTTAACTTTTTATTATCAATCATAAACTTTCTAGAATAATTTTATATTTTATTATTAGTATTAGTATTTTAATCATTAATTTTTTGACAAATTTCATTTTTTTATTCGAGTGGTAGATCTACCAAATTGGTCAATATTTTTTTAGAGTATTTTAATTCATTTTTTTTAATAATGTCCTTTGGTACATTTGGTCAATATTTTAATTCATTTTTGTTGAATAATGAACAGTAGAGCCGTAGACATTTTGTAGTTTGTTCATTTGGTGAAAAAATAGCAAGCTACAGTGAATGGAAAGCGAGAGCTGCAGGGATGATAGTACAGATCGTAAGGAAATCTAAGAGCATGTCTACGAATGATAGATTATACGCATTTCAGCTAATTTTTTATTTTTTTAACTATTTTATAAATAATCTATTATGTTTGGTAATTAGATTATTTTTAAAAAAAAAAAAGCATTTTTCTTTAAAAAAAGCTGATTTAGAAACATTTCATTACGAGGACTGTTAGATTTTTTTCCTTCCGATTATAATCTACGCTCACTCAAAAAGGGTGTTTGGGACAGCTTATTTGGGGGGAGTTTCAGCCTCTTTTAAGGAAAAAAAGTTTGTTTTATAGAACAATTGAACTTGTGTCTAGGTCAAATGATTAAATTTCAAAAAAGCTTTTTAAGGAAAAAAAAATGTTGTTTATTCGTAAGCTGGTACATTGGACGGTTTTGCTAAAAACACTAGTACGTTTTTTTTTATTTATTTAAGGCCAAAAAAAGTATGGTGTTTATTCTAAAGTAGCATATGCTTTATTCTTCTCGCAGCAAAAAGTACTTTAGGCTCATATATATATATTTTTAATATAAAAGTGATTATTTTTGCACCACACAAACGAAATAGATTATCTTAAAATCGCTTTTCAGCAAACACACCTAAACAAAAACAGATTCTAATTATAATCGATTATCACAATAATCGATTATTTAAAAACAGATTATCACTTTATACTATTCTACCCTGCAGCTCTCGCTTTCCATTCACTGTAGCTTGCTACTTTTTAACCAAATTAACAAACTACAAAATGTCTACGGCTCTATTAAAATATTGACCAAATGTACAAAAGGACATTATTCAACAAAAATGAATTAAAATGCTCTAAAAAAATATTGACCCATTTGGTAGATCTACCACTCGAATAAAAAAATGAAATTTGTCAAAAAATCAATGTTTAAAATACTAATACTAATAATAAAAATAAAATTATTCTAGAAAGTTTACGATTGATAATAAATAGTTAAGTGATTAAAATGGTAAAAAAATATATTAGCAAGAAATAATAATTTTTTTTGTTGAAAAAATACATTATTTAAAAGCACATTCTTCAAATAACTTCATACAATTTTTTGTAATTTACTATATAAAAGTGATTTTTTTTGCACCACCAAAACGAAATAAATTATCTTAAAATCACTTTTCAGCAAATAGACCCAAACAAAAACAAATTCTGATTATAATCGATTATCACAATAATCGATTATACAAAAATCGATTATCAACATAGTCTTTTTTTTTCCAGTTTTCCCAAACACACTCTCAATGTCACATAAACATTGTGTTATTTCCGCATCTATCTATACATTTACTAAGTCCCATCCACAAATTTAGTGTAGATGAATAGTAAATTGAGGTGTCAAGCTTTAGAATTTTTCATATTATTTTATTCTTCGTCCATCATTTCATATTATATTTTTTACTTACATTTTTATTTAATAATTTTTTTAGCTTCATTTTATCATTACAACTCCACCTCTCTCACCAAAGTTTTTTTTTCTCATAGATTTATTTTATGATATTATAATTAATATATTTGAAATTAGTATAATCATTTTAATTTTTAGATATCCTAAAAATAACTTTTATATATATTAAATTATTTTTATAAACAAAATTCAGAATCATAATTTTTTATATTTTTCTCTCTCATCTGCAATTAATATAAACATTTTTATTTCCCGCCCTCTCAAGTTTTTTTTTTACCAGCTTTATTTTTTTCATTTTATTGTTATATGTGACTATGCATAAACACATTTTCTTGCTACATATCAGAAGGTGCTGATAAATTCTGATTTTTATTTTTATTTTGGCTTAATTATACTTTTGATCTCTATACTTTTGATCCCAATAGTGAAGACTTAACATATTTTCACAATATTTATATTGTTAGGGAACTTGATTATGGTAGAGATGAGATGATTGACAAGCACGTTGATTGTTTTTTTTTTTTTTTTCTTGGGAAAGAAATTTTTGGCAAAGATTGATATATGATGAGATTGTAGATGTTGTGTTAAATGAAGATGGTGCGTTTCTTCTTTATAGATGGTTATGGTCGGAAAACTTCATTTGGAAGACGTTGTCCTACCGATTTTCTTTCTGAGGCTAACATTGGTCTTTAATGTATAATGTTGCTTCCAGAGGGGTTGCTTCTCTTTTATTGCTTGGAGGAAGGAGGACTACTTCATTCACAATTTGCTATTTTTGTCATTGATTTATTGCTTGGAGGAGGGAGGACTGCTCATTCACCATTTGCTATATTTGTCATTGCTCATTCACAACCGTTAAAAAAACCGTTGGAAACCGGATAGAACTGGACTAAACCGAAGGAATCGGGGAACCAGGAACGGTTTTTAAAAATCAGTCGGTCAGAAAACGCTCCTCAGAATCGCACACCATTACACCAGAAACTACTTGCAACAACCGTCATAGTCGTCGCAAGCTCCACGTTTTTGCTCGAAGCTCACAATCCACCCTCCCATGCGTCGACGCTCATATTCCATCCCTCCCACGTGTTGAGCAAAATTGGCAAGTGTACCAAATCGCTGCAAGTAATAAAAACGGTAAGAACCGGATATCGTCCACAGGGATTAGTTACCAAATTACCAATTCACAAATTAAAACAACTATCTAGACGAAAATTTAGTATGAAGGGAAAGCTCAAAATAAAATAAAGTAAAACAAAAGAACAATAAAATATTTTTAGAATTTTTTGTTGTGATAAAATAGAAATAAAAGCGCTAGGGATTTGATCTTATCCAATTATGAATTCGGATTCCTCATAGACAAGGAATCCTATGAATTACTGAAACTCTGATTATCCTAATTCCCAATTGGCATGTTGAAGGACAAATTCCCTTAATTAATTGAAACCTAATTCCTTAGTGAATCAATTCTACCAAACCTCACTAATTACCCTAATTCCTTAGGTCTAACTAACATGGCATGATGATAAAAGCTCTACGGAATTTGTGAAATGCCCATATTAATCAAGTTATCTATTCCTAGATTAACCCAACTAACAGTGATGATTACAAGAGGCATATCCAGATATCACTATTCCTAGCATATAAATGGAACCCTCAAAACACAGGAAATGGTAGCTAAGCATTCAAATGTCAGTAAGCAAAATAAACATCACATCAACAAAACCAAATATTCATAAGATAATTAAACTGTCAGATAAAACTTCATCATAAAAGGATTACATCAAAAACACCCAGCAAAAAGGAATTTAGCCTAGACATGCTAAATCCTAAAATAAAATAAAATAGAGACAAAAAGAGAAGAGAAGGAAAAACTCCATAATGTTGAGCACAAGAGACTGTATCCAGCACTCTTATTTTTCTCCAGTACGTTGCCTCCTCCCTTCCACAGTCTGTGCGCGTTCCGCCTCTTTTTTGTTACGTTTTTTCAACTTTAAATCCACATATTGCTAACTCTTAATTTCGATGTTGTAACGTTACTCCACGCTGCCCCTTCTTGTATCCAATTGCTTTTTATTTCACCTCTTCTTGTTCTATACGTTGCTGCCCCTCCTCTTTATTACATGGATCTTCAATTGTATTTAAAGACCATAAAGCCTCGTCACTCTTCAGCACCTTGCATCATGTTTTATGTGCTGGAGTTTTTGCCTTCAATTGCCAAATTGTTGATCTTGATTTTACATGGACTAAGGCTTCTTTGTATTTTCATTTTTTTAATTATTTCCTACAAAAGTAAAAAGAAAAAAAAAACAATATTAGATTGACACTAAAAAATTCATGAAATTAAATTAAAATATGTAAAACATTATTTAAAACTCAATTAACTAAACTTAGGGGACAAAACTCAATCAATTTAAAACACATTTAGGAGTGTAAAAATCCACTCTAAAAGTATATATAAATCACATAATCATGTGGATCATCACCACGCCTGGTTCGCTATGCTCGCTGTCGCCATTCACGTTCTCGAGTTTCTGTGCGCCGCTCACGTTCACAACTTCTGGTCTCCATTTACTTTATTAAGCCAGGGTTTCTCTGTTACTTAATGGAGAATTGGACTTGGGCTCAATTGATTTCAACCAAATAACAAAAGTAAACTACTATATATAAACTAGTATGTGCACCCGTGCCCGGCATGGGAAAAAAATTGTTTAATATGATTATGAATGATACATATATAAATGATTAATAATATAATATCTAATCATTTAAAGTTAATTAAAAGAACTCACAAAATAGTCGAGTCTTCACATATAGTATTTTCTGATCTGTAACAATCACTTTCCGTTCAATCTTGCTCCCCTTACTCAGCTTGTTTGTCTGTCAAAATTGTACCCAACCTCCCGTTATGTATCCTTCAAATTGCATTCTATTCACCCATCTACTGTTGCAAGAAAAGCTTCTTTTTGAATCATTTTAATAGTGCAACTGACTGGCCTAGAGAGCAATGCCTCTTTAACAAACCAAGCAGGCAAATTCTACAATTACAAAAGTATATTTGTTAGTATAATTAGCAAAGATGTTCTATTAAAACACGTTTTCTCTCTTAAAAATTTATTTGATTTATTTCTCATCTTTTCCTTGTGCAAGTTAACCATTTTTACAAAATATTTTTATCTATCATTTTTTTATTATCTTTATCATCCCTCTTGAAAATAGATTTGATATCATCTTTTCCTCGAGTAAGTTGATTTTTTATAAAATATATTTATCTACCATATTATTTTTTATTCTCTATGAAAATCTTTTTGATTTGTTTATCATAAATTTGTGTTTTGTAAGTTATCTAAATTTGTTTATGTTGAACAAAAAAATATGAACATTTAGACATTGTTAAAATGTTTTACATATATTTCGCATATGCAAAAGTGCCTAAACCTTTAGACATATTTGTTTTTTTTTTTTTGTGTTGTTAATGATTCAAATAGATGATGCTTAAAATATAAATTTCAAATTATAGTCAGATTATAAGGAGAAGATGTATATTCTAAAGGAACAGTGTAAGGCTAAAACATTATGATATATAGCATAATAATGCAACTAATAAAGTTCTTGATGTATTCATACAATAATAATTGAACTGATAAAGAGAAAATGAAAGACTATTCAATCAAGCAGCACTATTATTGTCATAATATCTTCGTTAGAGACTTTAGCTTGAATAATAAAATTGAGTGATAAAGGTATTTTTTTTATAACTTTTTTCATACATATATATATATATATATAATTATATTGTATAATTTATTTATTTATTTATTAGTTTGCCGGTTCAATCATTGGTTGAACCGGTTGAACCATGACCTTGAGGTCTCAGCGGTTCGATCTCCGGTCTGATTTTTAGAACCTTGACATAAACACATTGTTATGTAACAAATTGCATGCATTGAGAAACAATTATTAAGATATTGCTTTTATTATGTATTTTGTTTGTGATCTTATTCAATATTGAGTTGTGTGCAAATCTAACATTTAAAAAAAAATATTTATCTATCGTATTATTTTTCTTCTTCTCTCTTAAAAATATATTTGATTTATTTTTTTCTTTTCTTATGCAAGTTAACCATATTTAAAAAATATATTTATCTATCATATATTTTTTCTTCTCTCTTGAAAATCTATTTGATTTACTTGTTCTCTTTTCTCGTGCAAGTTAACCATTGGAGCTAAAAATGCAATGGTTCTTGCATTGGAGCTAAAAATGATAGGTGTTTCTTAAATTCTATGTTCCATCTTGGGACCTACCTAGAAGGAGTTAAGAACCAAAACATGGTTCTTACGTTGGAGATGCTCTTAAAAGAAGAAGACAAAGGCGATAGGGGTTGGGAAGGGAATGAGCAAGGCTTTGGAATTTGATTTCAGAACAAAAGGGTCACTAGGACTTGCAAAGTCACACACGTTCTTTCCAACTTCTTCTAACTGTTAGTCTACCCCTACTCCAAAGGCCCTAACCTAACATCTAATAATAATTACAAACCCTAAAAATATCTAAAAATGACAAAAAGGAATAATTTGGCTATTTAAAATTTAAATGACGTTTACTTACCCAAAAAAATTAAATCATATTTTTATATCGTGATTTTTTTTGACAAATATTTTTTTATATCGTAATTATATCATATTTTTATATCGTAATAAAAGTTGATTAATGTTTCTAATATTTCATGCTACTCTTATTATATTTAATGTTACTCTTATCAAAATTGTTTAATATTTAGTCATTATTAGTAATGTTGGGTGGATTTTCATGCCTGATAACTACCATATTTCTTATGTCTACTATATTATTTTGTTAATGTGCTCCATCTAATTGTTACTGATATTAGATAATGATAATAAATGGTAGTGAAAGAAAGGGGAAAGAAGGTTGTTATGATTATTTGGGGGAAATTTTAGACAGAGGAAGATGTTTTTAATACGAGAGAAGAAGAAGAAGAAGAAGAAAAGATGATATAAAGAGAATGCAGGTTTAATTACAAGTTTCCCTATTTGATTTTAGTATTATTCATAGTTATAATGTTTAGAAATAATGAGAAATTAATGTGAACTCTAATGATATAAATTATTGGTAGGTGATATTCGTTCTAATGTTTTTGAACAACATTTTAATCTCAAAGAGATGCATAATCCAATAGTTCCGTGAAACTTTTATGCAATATTGAGAATGATATGTCTTATTATTCTTTATATGCTGCCAAATTATATAGTTCTTGCCAAATTTAATTTATTTAAACAAAAAATTGACCCGTGCAAAGCACGGGCTAAAAACACTAGTTATTGCTGTTTGGCATGCCGTTGCGTTTTGCCGCTTGGCACAAAACCATTTCTTTGAGCATTGCGCGCCAACTATACAAAAACAGAAAATTTGAGATTTGACTGTCTCTGATGGAAGATCTTCAGAATTCGAAGCTAAAATTCTTCTCCGATCAAGAGCTTTGTTATGCCGATATCGTCTCTTCTGCTCAGGTAACAATACTCTCTCTTCATCCATCCTCTTTCTTTCTTTTAAACTCTGAACAGCAGTTTCGTTTGATGCATAAAGGTTCGAGCGAGAATTGAAGTGTCGGTGCTCAATTTTGTCAAAATATTGAATGCATCCAACCCTGCCATCTCAAATTTGCATCTGGTACCTTCATCATCTTTATGTTTTCTCATTAATTACTTTAAGCTATAATTATGATTCCTTTATAATTTTCTAATTATAATGATATGCTAACTCACTTACAGCGATTCAGTTCAGGTGAATAAGTTCTAATTAACGGTTCGGAAATTGGAAGTTTCATTTTCTTTTTAATTAATTGCGCTTTATCTTTCCTTCGCTTGTTTTGGTTTTGCCATCAACAAACAAAATTTATTTATATTCGTAATTTTAGTTTAGTAGTAATACTAAGAAATGAACAGATCCAGAGAAAATTGAGCAACAGCAGAGTGAATCATGGCTTGTTGACCGAACTATCATGTGTTTTTCTCTCCCATTCTGTATCCACAAGGTCTCTGATGAAACCTAATGCAGCAAAGGCCTTTGTTAGGGGTACAATACATACTACAAATACAGTTTTTCATTTTTCTTTTCTTCTGTTGTTCTTCCAAGAGGTTTTATGTTTCTGAGTTGCAAAATTTCTCAATTGTAGTGTGGAAGGTGATGGAGATGTGCTATCAGATATTGCTTCAGGAAAAGCGTGTCACCCAGAGGGAGCTCTACTACAAGCTGCTGTGTGATTCGCCACATTTGTTCCCTTCTCAAACATACGTCAACAGGACAATTCAAGGTTTATCACTGTCTCAGTTGCTTCAGGTTTGAGATTTTGGTGTTTTGAATGGGGATTATGATTCTGTTCCAAACAGATGTTGTAGCATTGCTTCGGTGCAGCAGATTCAGTCTTGGAATCATGGCATCTAGTCGAGGACTCGTAGCTGGCCGTCTGATTTTGCAGGTTTTTCATGATGTTACCAACCCTTCATTCAAGGATTTGTCTTTTTGGGATTTTAAATTTTTAGATAGATGCTTAGGGTATTGTACGTGGGAGTGGTGGAGTGTTCTGTCCACTGTTTGATAATAGCCACAAACATTACTCACTTCCACTTTCCAATTTTCCATGCAAAGGAACCAGGCAAAGAGGATATCGATTGCTCTGTATGTGGATCTTCTGGACACACAATTTCTGGTGATTTGAATTTGTTAGAGAAGTTGATTCTAAATTCAGATGCAAGGTACATTATAATTGTGGAAAAGGTGAGTTTCTGAGGTGATTTGGTTTATTCAAATTCCTAATTTCACCTATCAGTTACATTATGCTATTTTGAAACGTACCATATTTCCCAAGGAAGAAAGATATGTTTTGATACATGATCATTTGGTTCTGTTTAGCATGCAATATTTCAGCGACTTACTGAGGACCGGTTTTTTCATCAAATTCCAAGCATTCTTATCACAGCTAAAGGTTACCCAGATATGGCTACGAGGTACTGTGAACACCATTTTGCAGGATAGAGAATTCATCTAATTGGAGGTTTTATGGGATGCTTCTGAAGTGCTGTTTTCTTCACACTTGACACCACCATACCATATATGGTAGTTGTAATCTACTGATATGAGTGCTTTAGTTTAATGTCTAAAAGTCTGAAGTTCAATGCAGATTACTTCTTCATCGAATCAGTCTAGCTTTTCCAGACTTGCCAATTTTATGTTTGGTGGATTGGTATAATTCTTTGCCTTTTACCTTTGTTCTGAAATACAATTTTCCTCTGCAACCTTTAAGAAAACGCATTACTTCTTCCTTTCTTTTTTTAGAAAAAATTATCATTTTGTCGTATCTCTCTCCTTGCCCACATTTAAACTTTGAGGACTGCTACATGGCCCAAATTACAGGGCACAGAGCATCCCGAATATGTATAACTAGCTCTTTCAAATATTTAAAATAAAAATAAAAAAATGCTATAAAAATCAATGAGATGTTGCCCAGGCAGCATCCTGGCTGCTTACTTCCGGGCCAACTAACATATTGCTTAAACTTTTAAAGGAATCCAGCTGGATTAGCTATTCTCTGTACCTTCAAATTTGGAAGTGTAGGAATGGGCCTAGAGGCTTATAGATACGGTAATTTTATAATCTCCTTATACAACAAAGCATACAAGTTCTAATATGTTGGAATGAAACTTGTACTTGAGAAATGTTTTTATTTGCATGATCTAGCTTGCAACGTGAAGTGGTTAGGATTGCGGGGGCATGATCTACACATGCTACCTGACCAATCTCTAGTTCCATTGAAGCCAAAGGATCTGCAAGTTGCTCAAAGCTTGATGTCCTCGGGAATCCTACAGGTAAACAACCCCGAACTGGAACCTCTGAATATGATCCCTATTTTTACTAGGCTATCCGGGAGTCCTGATTAGTGATTTTTGCACATCACTTTCAGTTCCATAAGTTTTATGCTGCTGCAGTTTTTGACATTTTTGCATTAGATAGTGCCATTGTGATTTGTACCTTATGGTAGATCCCACATTAGTTCTGCATTCTCAGTTTCTTGCTTAAGAATTGTACATGTATATTGGTGATTAACAGGAGAATTACAAGGAAGAGGTGGCTTTAATGGTTCAGAGACGTAAGAGAGCTGAAATCGAGGCCCTATACTTCCATGGATATGATTATTTGGGAAAGTACATAGCTAAAAAAATTGTACAGTCCGATTATATATAACTAATACTCAACACTATGTTTAAAACCGTCAAATAGAAAGCTAAAAGAAATAGGGAGGCTACCCTGCATAACAAAATGCATATGAAGTAGGAAACGAATTTATTTTTAGTGTTTATAGGCGAGTTTCTTTAACCGTTCTATTAGATACTACAACTAGTTAGTTAGCTCATGACTGTAGTTTGTTCACAGCTGAAAATTAGTTGTGACAGTAGGGAAAATTCTTTCTGCATTTAACAGCTTCATTGTAAACATTTCAGTGAGTTGAATGATAATTTCTTTACACATTCATTATTAAGAGTATAGAATAACTCATGTTAAGGTTTAAGTAAATTTCGTAAAGTTCAAAAATTATCAAGTGTAGAGGTGTAGCACCCTGACTTATATAATCAGGTACATTTTTTTACAATGAAAATTCTTTCATTGAAAAGATCTAGCTTTAGCATCCTAGTGTCAAACTTTCCCCACCTTCTAGGAAGGGTTGAAGAGAAAAACACTTAATCATGTGCTCCTAGCTAGATTAGCAAACAAGAAACATAGATTACAACTTTGTCCATAACAAAAACATTACAGCACCTTTAAGCTACCCCTTTCAAAAACCATACAGAACCCTTTGAACCTCCTGTACCAGACATCCATACCCGCTATTACATTGTAGTACATTGTTACTACTACTCACACAACAACATATTCAGACCAGCTCTATTAACAAATACTCTGTCTACAATTCACATAAACCTCATTCAGCTACTTTAGACAGTAAAGTTCCTTTCAAATGCATCATCCTCTATTGTAGTCACCTATAAGAACTCCCTAGATTTTGCTGAGCAAAGTATACAAAACTGATTCCACAGAGCTTTTACTTTTGTGATAGCATCAGAATGCACACATAGGAGCTTGAACTACTCAAAATTTGTCCCTGCTTCATCGCTGCATCACTTCATATAATTAGGTGCATTGTACCCTGATTTACCATTATTTATTAGTCTGTATTTTTTTGATTTACAATTAAATCCAAATTGTTATCACTTACAATTTATAAGGTACACTGTCGTTAGATAAAATCAAAAAGGATGTTGCTTACCTATGATTAAAGAATAAAAAAAATTAAAAATTAAAAATATTACTTTTCAATATATTAAATACATAACTTTTTAATGAAAACTTATTTATTAGTTTTTAACTAGTATCCCAAATATTTGTCAAAAAAAGGTAAAGTTATTTTGTGGTTAACAAAATAAATAGATAATAAAAAAGTATAGAAAAACTAGTTTCATACCTTACCTCAGAAAGAAGTGCAAATTTTATTACTTTAATTAATTTTAGTACATAGTTGGTGTAAAGTTTTTTAGATTCAAACTTATGTCTGACTTTTAAAATAGTTATTACAAAGGATTTTATTGCAATCCACTATAAAAAGAATTATACTGTTAACCAATAATTTAAAAAATATTTGATTTTTAAAGTAATTACCTTACAAGTTGTATGAGTTGAAGTGTGATTGGTTAACTACGTAAATTGGAGATATATCAAACTTAAACTCTATTATAAAAGCCAAATTAATTTTTTATTGATGTAATAATTCATGATTGATTTACATGGTAAAAAATCGTTACAGTAACGGTACAAAACAATTAAACCAAATTTTATCCTGTCTTATTAATTTGATTTTCTTAATAAATGTCACAACATAATTTTGTGTCTTAATGGGATGTATATAGTTATGACAATCCTCATATGAGATATTAAAGGATTTAAAGCCTGTATTTCTTCATCCCCTTTCTATATCTCTCAATTTACGGAGAATGTGTGAAACACATGCAAGTGGTTTGTCTTTCCTTATTTGAATCTGAAAGAAAAACAAATCTATCTATATGTATCGTCCGAAAGATGTGGAGGAGGAAAGTAGTTAATGAAGCCGATGTTGTTCTTTCAAGAATAGAAGCATATCTTCTCTGAGGACGGTATGAGACTCATGTAATGTGATGGACATTAATCATGATCTCCCTGTGGATGGGAATAACAATCGGGTTGTGTATAAGTTTATTATTAGACAGGAATCTAACATACGAAATCTCGTCCTTTCTTTTATCCTTGTATTTTTTTTTTTCATTTCTCTTTCTTTTTTCCTATCCCACCAAAATCTCTATATATTTGTGAGAAATCTGTTGAAGTTTAGAAGAAATTTCTGTACGTATATCATTTCCGACGTCAATGAGCACCAAGCAGGGCCAATTAAGTTAAGATTTAAAGCCAGGAAACTAAGTAGTCCCATCAGATTTGAGGTTCGTTTCGTTGAAGTTTCATGCTGTTTTGCTAGCATTTCCATATCAGCATGTAAACATGTACCATTTTATTTTTCAAGATCTCATAGGGGTCTTTTTGAGTCGTTTGGTAGTTAGGTAGCTTTGTTTTGTTGGGCATTAGGCCTCCTATATTCACAAAAAAAACAAAGATATGTCGACGTCATATTAAAAACCTGAAACCGCCAAATACTTAGAATTGTTCATACTTTGAATTGTCATTTTTAGAGGATTTTTTAACTTTTACATATTCACATGACGATGGAAGATTCATGACATAAAGGAAAGACTGTATCACACACAAGTAGCTAAGTTATTTAGAGCATATTTGTTTAATGATAAACCAAACTTTGGAGTGACACAAATGTAATAAAATTTTCATCAAATATGAAAACAATTTTTTTAATTTTTTTTTTCTATTAGTTGTTTTTATTTTTATAAATTGACACATCATTAAAATATTGGACTCTCTTATTTTACGACTTTAAATCTCACCCAGAACATATTTTGTTTTTGATTAGTTGACATTATAAAAGACTTTATAAACCTTAAATAATATATGCAATGTCGTTAATTTCTTTATCAAATACATTTTTCACATATTATAGTAATAATTAATAATTAATACTTAAAAATATATTGTCATTATACATAACTTCACAAAGTTCAAAGTAATTTTACTTTTATTATTGTTGTTGTTGTGTTGTTGTTAATAATATCCCAGTAGTACTTAGTAGATATGCACGTACTTGAGTTATATGAGAAGGCCTCCTATCAAGTGTCTACTCAAAATACTCTAAATTTTAAACTTTGATATCGCTTTCTGCTACGCTAGGTGAGTTATACGTATTCCTTTCACATTGAGTCAATAACATTTAGCTAATGCTTCTCTTTTTATTCCTGAAGACATATATAAGAAAGCTACGAAGTCATCATGGGGTACAATTTGATGTTCATCAACGTTCTGTTCTTGTGGGGTGCCGTGTTTGGTCACATTAATGGACTAGCTGCGAATGTCAATGATTCAGTGAGCACCTCAGCTAATTATAACTATGCAGATGCTCTTGGCAAAGCCATCTTGTTTTTTGAGGGACAACGCTCAGGGAAGTTGCCCTCCGGTCAAAGAGTGAAGTGGAGGGGAGACTCTGCTCTCTCTGATGGCAAGAATGAAAATGTATGTATGACATAATTATTGTATAGTAACACACACATACAATTATTAAAAAAGGTTAGTAGAGGCAAGAAAGTAATCTATAGATATTTTTATAAAAGAAAAACATTATAGATATATTTCAACGATAAAAAATGATATAAAATATAATGTGATTTAATTTCAATATACAATCTATACCTATGGGTGAAAAATAGAAGCAATTTATTAAGAAATGAGAAGCAATTGCACCTCATGTTTTCTCACGGAAGATACATAATCTCTTAAAAAAATATAGTGGATGGGGTATAACTAATAAAATGAGCAGTGATGATTTGACATGTGGAGGTAACATCTATCTATAGAGCAAACAAAAAATACTAAATATATTAATAAAAATTGTTTTGTGGGGGCGATTGCCCCCAAACCCTTGTTAAGTGATTTGTCCCACCTTATGGACTGTGTACAATACTATAATTATATGTATGCGACTCATACATTTATTTTTAAATTATCTATTATATCGCTTGGCAGGTGGATTTGACAGGAGGATACTATGATGCTGGAGATAATGTCAAGTTTGGATGGCCAATGGCATTTACAATTACTTTATTGAGTTGGACTGCTATTGAGTACGAGAGTGAGATATCTTCAGTGAATCAACTTCGCTACCTTCACGGTGCTATTCGATGGGGCACAGATTTCATATTGAAAGCGCACCCTTCTGCAACCACCCTCTATACACAGGTCTATTTATATATTTTGAATTGTTAAAATTAAACAAATGCACATGTAATATTTTACATATAGGTAAAGTGTATGAGATACATATGTAAATTCAGCTTCATGGCCCCTACTTTCCTCTATATCATGATTTATATATATGTGTGTGTGTGTATTGATAATATTAGTGTGGCATGGTAATAATATCATCCGTAGCTCATTAGTATTGTTGTGATCATATAAAGGTGGGAGATGGAAACGCAGATCACCAATGTTGGGAGCGCCCGGAAGACATGGATACACCAAGAACACTCTACAAGATTGATGCTAATTCTCCTGGAACTGAAGCTGCTGCTGACTCTGCTGCTGCTCTTGCTGCTGCTTCAATAGTCTTCAAGAAAACAGATGCCAGATATTCCTCTAATCTATTAACCAAGTCAAAATCAGTAAGCAATTCTAGCACCATTATTTAAGTTTATTCTTGAATCATAATGATAAATTGCTCTATGACCCATTTGGTCAGTAACGCTTCATAAGCTTATAAAGTATTTCAGTTTTCTATTATTGTACAACTTAACAATTGAAGTGCTTCCATCTACATTTTATATTTTTAAGATAGATTATATATACAAACATTACTAAAGAACCTATATGGTGACGATGTTTTGCAGCTGTTTGAGTTTGCAGACAAGCACAGAGGTTCTTACTCGGCTTCTTGCCCATTCTACTGTTCACATTCAGGATTCCAGGTGAAAATTGCCGCTAGTGGAAACATTTAAACACTGATTAATTTTTCATAGATCATTCATTAAAGCCGTGATTTTTGGATTTATGAATCATGTACCAAAAGGATGAACTATTATGGGCTGCTTCTTGGCTATACAAGGCCAGTGGAGACAGCAAGTACTTGAGCCATGCAGTAAGCAACCAAGGTTCGAGTCGGCCGGTGACAGAGTTCAGTTGGGATAACAAACTTGTTGGAGCTCAGATATTACTAACAGAGGTCTTTATATATTTAATTACCATATAACAAAGTGGCATTCTTTTGATTATCCTTAATTCAAAGAAAATAACTCATTAATTCTTCTCTCGTTTCTTGTTTCTTTTTTAAATTTTTCTAGGAATTCTATCGTGGGAAGCAGGACTGTAGTAGGTTTAAGAGCGAGGCTGACTTATTTATATGTGCGGTGATGCCAGGAAGTAGCTCTCTACAGATTAAGACAACTCCTGGTATATACATAATATGCTATATTTAATAGTAGTTGACAACTTAACCAATGATTTATGATGTATAAGTAGTCATAGTCATATTTTGATCAATATTGTTTGCTCAGGCGGGCTTCTGTTTACTAGAGACAGTTGTAACTTACAGTATACCACGACTTCAACCATGGTGCTATTCCTTTTCTCCAAAATCCTAGACAAAAACAAGGTTGATGGACTCAATTGTGGTTCTGCACATTTTAAGCCCTCTCAAATTAGAGACTTTGCGAAAAAACAGGTCTATACTTGTCTGATTTTTCTTCAGGCCATACAAAAAAGTTACTACTACAGAACACAGAAAAAGAATAATTTTTCTTGTTATGCATACTTTTTGTTATGCATCAGTTAATTAATATTAGTGATTAATGTGTGGAATGTAGGTGGACTACATACTAGGAAACAATCCCCTGAAGATGTCGTACATGGTGGGGTTTGGCAGTAAATACCCAAAGCAACTACATCACAGAGGCTCATCCATCCCTTCAATCAGAGCTCAAGTGGCCAAGGTGGGTTGCAATGATGGTCAATCAAAGTATTTCTCTTCCTCTAATCCGGATCCCAATATTCATATTGGTGCCATTGTTGGAGGGCCTGATTCGAATGACCAATTCAGTGGTGCAAGATCTGACCATTCTCACAGTGAACCTACCACCTATATGAATGCTGCTTTTGTGGGTTCAGTGGCTGCTTTGCTTGATGGAGCCAAAACAAGCTCTTCTTGATATATTTCAAGTATAAGACAGCTATGACCACAATTGAGTTAGTAAACATTGGATAGTATTGAGCGAGAACATTCTCTTGCTTTTGCATTTTCCCTAGATTGATGATAGGAAAAGCTATTAGTGTATATAATATCTTGTTAAATATATCATCATATAGATGTTAATAAAATCACAAAGCGAGATTAGCAGTAAGATCTATTTGTAAGGATAGGTTCAAGCTATTGTATTCTCATTATTGTATATTAAAATGTCAATTTTCTAAGATGTTGTACATTTTAAAATCACACGCATCTATAAATTTGCAATATATTATTATATTCTTGCATATACTTTAGTAATCTTTTGGTTCTTCTACGTGATATTGATTTTCAATTTGGTCCCTATATGTAAAAAAATTATTAATTTGGTCCCTATACGTGACATTGGTTTTCAATTTGGTCCTCACCGCTAATTGGTCCCTATATAAGAGGACCAAATTGCAAATTATTATCACATATAGGGACTAATTCAACAAAAATAATTTGAAATCGGTCCCTACATGTGACAATTATTTTCAATTTGGTCCCTACATGTGATAATAATTTGCAATTTAGTCCCTCTTATATAGGAACCAATTAGCGGTGAGGACCAAATTGAAAACCAGTGTCATGTATAGGGACCAAATTGATAACTTTTTACGTATAGAGACCAAATTGAAAATTAGTGTCACGTATAGGGACCAAAAGATTACTTTAACCTACTTTTTTTAAGTGAACACATAATTTTTAAATAAATTTTTAATATTTGATCATTTATTTGTTATTGTATGATTTATATTTACTCATCCCATTCTCCCACAATAAAAATTTCTATCATTAATTGGATTTTTTTTTAAATATAAAATTATAGATAAAGATCAAAACGAATCTTTAAGAATCAGGAGGAGGGGACCTTTTAATTTGGGAGAGGATGGCCCAACGGTAACATCCACATATCATGCCACTGTATTATGCTTTTGCCATGTCATGCGCCATTGAGAAGAGCTAAGGCCATCCGTATCGGTGCTAAAAAGTAAGGTTCTTAATCTTAACTCACAAGCACCAATGCTTAAAATTCTTATGCGATGGAGCTGGTGCTTCTCTTGATGCTTAACAAGCACGAATGGTCCGTGACATTTTTTTTTAATTGAAAGTAATTGAAACTTTAAGGGAAACACTTGTGTAAGATAGGCAAAATCATCACATCTTGCATCATACTTACAAAGGCGAACACTTGTGCAAGATAGGCAAAATCATCACCAACTTCAAACGGACCTTGTGGAACATATCTGGGAACGTTTTGGGGGTCATAATCAGCAAAATTGAATATCCAGTTAATTATGTAATTTCATCATTTTAATGTTTTCATTTTGTAAGTTCATCATTAGTAATTTCATCACATGTTCTAATTTTTATTATAAATTTTGTAATTTTAATTTTCTATTTTTTATTTAATAAAAATATTATAATTTTGTAATTGTAAGGATGTGGGGTCACTGGTGGGGTCCATTTAAGAACTTTTTAAGAGTTTATGGAGAGATGATGTGCTTAAGTTATTAAAAATAAAAATGAGTGATATGTAATGATGAGACCTATTTAAGAACTCTAAAGTGGAGTGCTAGGATGTGGATGCTCTAACGGCCACATCACATGATTTGAAGGGAGCTTGAAAGGGAGATGACTGAAATGATCCTTTTAAGTGACGTTTGAAAGATAAATGATGAAAATAAATTTTGTAAAAAATAAATGACGAAAATAAATTTTAGCCTTCAAATAACATTTTTAATTTTGTTCCGGAGTAGTTGGTGAATTCTCGGGTCTCACTACTCTCACACGTGCAAGATTTACCTTTTGGTGCCGCTTAAAATTAACATTTGTCGTGTCTGAAATCGCTTTTGCTCAGTTTTCACTCTCCGTTTCATAGCATAGCATAGCAGAGGCTCAACGTCAACGGCTATGGCGGCATCTTCCTCCCTTGCAGCAGCATCTTCTTCTATCCTCTTCCCGTTGACAACAGCCACCAAATCCTCTCATCTATTTCCCTTCTCTTGTTCTTTTCCTCCCAAACATCATCATCATCCACCATCACTTACCCTCTCAGTCTCAGCATCTGCAACTTCAACCCCATCCAAATCCATCCAATCCGACAAATCCCAAGTCTCCTCCACTCCCTCCAAGGCTCTACCCTTTCGGGTCGGACACGGGTTTGACCTCCATCGCCTGGAACCCGGTTACCCCCTAATCATCGGTGGTATTAACATCCCTCACGATCGAGGTTGCGAGGCTCATTCCGATGGTAATCCACTTAATTCTCTTTCAACTTTCAATTTTCCTTATTTATTATTTTATTGAAAAATATATAAATTAATTATTTTGAAGTGTAAGATGATGATGATGGTTGTTTGGTGCAGGGGATGTTCTGCTTCACTGTGTGGTGGATGCGATTTTGGGTGCGTTAGGTCTTCCTGATATAGGTCAGATATTTCCCGATTCTGATCCTAAGTGGAAGGGTTGTGCCTCTTCTGTCTTCATCCAAGAATCTGTGAGTAGTAATATCCTAAAACCTTGCTTTCTACTTTATTAGGGTTTCCATTATTCAATCTTGATTGAATTGACTCATCATCCTGGGACTAAATTAAAAAGGTCATCATGTGTTCACTAGAATGATCTGACTGTTAGTTCCATTTCAATGGGAGCTTCAGTTAGACTGTGTTGTACGTCTCACAGTGTCAGCCTCAATTCCTAGGGTGCGATTTATATACTAATTGATTACCAATTGGTGTTGGGCAATTCCACTTAACGTCAATTGATTTTAGGATGGAATCCAACAGACAGCATATCCCTTTAACTTCAAGATAGTATGCTAGATGTCGAGTGTTTGCTAAAATTTATGTTGTGCTATCTTGTGGTAGCTTCTTACAGTCCCTTTAGTCAACTGGGAGAGAGCGGTACATAGATACTCTAGCAACCGATCTTCAACTTAAAATTTGTTACAGGAATATGTCAATATCATTCAGTAAAGGAAATTGAAGTAGAAAGAAAGAGTTTTTTCAAGTTAATTACATGACTTGGAGATTATAAAAGAAGTACATATATAGCTGTCTAACCTGCATTTGAAAATAAAATACGTGAAACTGTCTTCTCATTTGTTCAGTTGCTCATTTCCCATTTGTTCTAGCAGTTGTTAATTGCTGTATGCTTCGGTTTGCATTTGCATTGTGTATGATGTTCGTACGGAAGAAAATGGATTTGATCATTGAAAGTTTTTTTCTTAAGAATATGATTGAAGGTGTTGGATTTATAGGATTCCAGTCATCACCCTAGGATTCATGTGTGTATGGGCGTACATCAAAGCTGCTTAACAGCCCAACCTGCTGGTGCATCACATATTCACATGTGCACCATGAAGCCCATCATGCCCACCTACAGCATGTTTTAACTGGATTATGCTGTCATAATAAGAAAATAAAAGTTGTATCCTAACTAATAGCTGTAACTTTTGGTCTAATGATGAACGCTTTATCTCATACCCTAAGTTGGTAGCCCATAGATGCTCAAATAACTTTACCCTTCATCATCAGAACCTAGATACTTAACAGAAGATAAGTATGTAGTATGTACTAACTACCAGATATTTTATCAACCACTTTCTAATCTATGTTGTGATATTCTACAGGTGAGGCTTATGCACGAGGCAGGTTATGATATTGGAAACTTAGATGCTACATTGATACTTCAGAGGCCAAAGCTAAGCCCACACAAGGATACTATCAAGGCCAACTTAGCTGCACTGCTTGGAGTTGACCCTTCTGTGGTAAATATCAAAGCAAAAACTCATGAAAAGGTCGATAGCCTTGGAGAAAATAGAAGTATAGCGGCTCACACAGTGGTTCTTCTAATGAGGAAATGAGGAGAGCAGCTGGAAATCTTATGGGGATCATTGAATAATTATAATTCATAAAAATTACTGTACATTTTATATATTATGTTTTTTTTGTGCTCTTGATTATTGTTTAATAATGTCTGTACAGAATCCCCTGGCTGTTGGTTTAATGTTAACCTCACAACTTGGTAAGAATTTGGTTTGTCTTTGCTTTATCATTTTGGGTTGCTGTCTTTAAGTTTTCTTATAATGCAAGCATAAGGAGTGGTGAAATATTATATTTATCACTTGGTTAGGAGCCTTGCCGATGTGTTGGACAGGTGAGATTAATTATATTTAGGAGTTAGGAGGGAAGAACGGATGGAAGATATAAAGTATAAAAAAAGTGGATGAAGAAGAAGTGATATAGGAGGAGCATATAGAAGGACCAGAGAAGCCATACGTAGAATCCAAATGTAGGAAGATGAGAAAAGTGTTTATATATATATTATTATTTCTGATATATATTTCATGTGTGTTCAATGTACAATGAGGTGTCTTTAGGATAGGAGACAAGAAAATAATTGAGAATCATATGCATGATTATATCTAGAAGTCCAAGTAATCCTAATATGATTAGGATATCAATTACAATATTGACAAAATCGTAATGTAATCTTGCAACTTCGCCGTGTTGGACAAGAAGTGGAAGATGGATGGACTTGCTAGTTGCTAACAACACCATGGCTGAGTGAGGGTAGATATGGAAAACTCCATTCTTGTCCTTGCAACTGATCATAAGCATTGCATTAATCAAATCACACCTTTAATCTAATCTTACCATGGCTGAGTGACTCAGATACGAGTCATTTGCTTGGTCTTTGCAGAGTTAGGGGCAGGAAGGATGGCATTGGGTTCAATGGTGAACTGCTGCCAGTCGCCGTCAGAGACTGCCAATGCCCCAATCACCTTTGCTCATTTATGATGGCAAGCTTGCCGATAGCGTTGGCTGGT
The DNA here is from genome assembly GCA_035048595.1 of Echinosophora koreensis. Classification (NCBI taxonomy): domain Eukaryota; kingdom Viridiplantae; phylum Streptophyta; class Magnoliopsida; order Fabales; family Fabaceae; genus Echinosophora; species Echinosophora koreensis. The sequence goes on along the minus strand of JAPCYP010000003.1, from coordinate 13,001,744 downwards.
CGAGGATAGCTGCTGGTGCAACCATGTGGTGTTGGCTATTTGGGGTGGGTGTATAAATAATAGCTAGTTACAAAGTTTTGGAAAAATAAATAGAATAACTTTTGATGCAAAATTGCAAATTTTATAAATGGGTCATAATAGGTCATAGTTCATGGGAATGAACAGCACAAACAGACCCTAAGGATTGCATAAAAGACATAGCCCAATTTTACAGGGGAAACAAGTAACCCATGGCACTATGAGCAAGCCCTTAAAAAGTCTATATAAATCTCAATCTAAATCTATCAAAACCCACCTATATTTAATTTTTTTTATACACCACTAATCCTTTGGAGCACAGTTTTAAGCCTCAATCAACCTACCCACTTTACAATTTATACAGAAGCACCAACTTTTTAGGGTGCATTTGTTTACACGGCTTGATTAAACGTTTATGCAATAAAGTCTTTTTTAAATAAACTAAAAATAGTTTATTTTCATAAACTTCTCAGATAAGCTTATTAAAATAAATTAAAAAACTTATGAAAATATCATAAATTATTTTCATAAATTATTTATATAAATTATTTTTATAAGTTATTCTCATAGATTGTTTCAAACGTACACTTAGTTTGTCTTGAGTGCTATTTAGAATTCACAATAAACATCCATTTGTCTTCTGAAACATCGAAGTTATCTAAGAAATAACACAAGCATTTGGATTCTCCTCTATACTCTGGACATAATAGTGCGTAGTCATGTAGGGATTATATGCTTTGTAGAGCTTAACGAGTTCCGCAATTTGGTCATTTGGATCTTTCTTCTTCTTATCATCATCTTTTTTGCCCTCATCTTTCTTCTTCTCTGGCTCTTTTGCATCTTTCTTCTTCTCTGGCTCTTTTGCCGGCCCAACTGACAAAATATCTGTGGGCCAGACTTTTCTCAATTTGCTTACCAGGTGGATCAGGTCCATGTCACCCACCACCGTCATTTTCTTCTCCTTCGTGTCCATGGCGATGGAGTCAATGCCTGCACGTAATACAAAATCATTGAGAATTTCACATACATAGTATCATACAGCTTACATATGAAAATAAGTATAACCCATCTATTTTAAATAAATAAATAATTATGCACAGCCATCTATTTTAATTACTAATAATTCAAGTCCATTCTTTTTAGCAGCAATCTTGAAAAAATGTACAGTTTTTTGGCTTTATATTATGGGTCAAGTTAACAGGGCATTCGTTAAGGAATAAAATAAATAAATTTTTATTAAAAAAACTAAATATTTCATATTTTTAAATGTTAAATACATCAATTCTCTATGAATTTTTTTTTCTTAGTTTCTTAACAAGACCTCTAAGAATACTCATAAGCATTCTTCTTAAATTATAGTACTCGGGAACAAGGAAGCCAAAAGGTAAAGTCACAGTACCCCAACCTATGTTTGGATTAAGAGTAGGGAATTAAAGACAAAATAATTTTTTATAAAAAGAAACTCCAAAAACATATTTATGGTAGACTGAGGATTATGATTGTCAGTAATTCCATATATTTTTATTAGTGCGGTACTGGAGTACCTGTAATGGTAGAAACCATTTTCATGGCCTTATGCTTCTCTTTGTCATCGTGAAGGTCCAACTTCAATATCACTTTCTGGAGCAAAATGAGCACAAGACATGTTATAAGAAAAATGTAAATCATTAGACTTATTCAGAAAGGACTCAAAATAGCATATTACTCATAAGAAACAACGTGGGCAGAAAAAAAGATTTTAGGGATTGCAATAAGCGATCACAATTCAAAAGTTTGTTGAAGTGCATTTTGCATGGTATATTAGTTTCTTTCAAAAAGGAATAGATTGAGTTGGGAGAAAGGAGAGCCATCAAATTGTTTGCATTCGAGAGTCCATAGGCATATTATAGTAATCATAGTCTAATTAGATAACACGAAACAAGTAAGGAAGTGGGGGACACACACAGAGAGAGATAGAGAGTTTCATCACAAGAAAGAAAACAGAGTAGGATTGAATTAAATTGGCAATGCTTGTAATCTTTTCATTGGATGGAAATGAGAAAAATATACGAAATTGAGAGGGAAATAGACAGAAAGTGATCAAAGGGGAAAAAAATGAAAGTGGGGGAAACAAAATCTCGAATAATGACTTAACCTGCAATTAACAGTGGGAATTCTCACCTTCATTTCACTTGGTCAGGACTCAGGAGCTTTGGCAATGAGTGAAATATTATATTTAGGAGTTAGGAGAGAAGAAGGTAGTATAAATAAATTATAAAAAAAGAAGGAAGAAGAAATTGTTGTAGAAGGAGCAGAGGAAGGGACCAGAAGTGGAAGATAGACAGACTTGCTAACAACGATGTTTCGTAATTAATATGAGATTAGGTTCTTTAAAGTAAGTTTGAGCTTCCACGTAAATTGAGCAACTAAGGCATAGTATTTGCCTTGATTAATTAAAATACATACTTTAACTATGTTTAGTAATCAATTACATTTACTTCTCTACTTTTTGGAACCATTTGAATGCAAAGCCCTAAGCCCCCAACTGATTCATGGGTCTTCGCTTCGTCTATGATCTACGCATGGCATGCAATGCATAGTACTATCATTGGCCCCTACAGGTGTACAACCAGAATACTACACGCCATCGTATATATATGTCAATGGAGCGGATAAAAAGAACTTCCAACCAAATCAAACTGATATCCCTTCTAGGTGATTATAGATTACGAAGCTAAACCCTCATTTAACTCAAGCTCTTCATTGTTTCTATTGAGTATTTGAGTACATACTGTAGTTTGCAATAACAGTCCATGTTGGAAAGACAACGAGTTTAAGAGTTTAAGAGTTTTTTTGTGTCTTGAGTTCAGACGCAACATTGGAACGTGTAGGCATTTAATCACTAGAGCGAATATCCAAATTCCTCTATGAAAAAAATGTATTTTCCAATTTAATCTTTAAAAATGAAAACTTACAATTTAGTCCTAAAAAGTCCTTTTTAGAACAAATTCTAAGAGCATCTCCAATCATAGAACCCAATTTGGGTTCTTAACTCTCTTTTAGTGGGTCCTACAATGTCACAAAGGATTTAAGAACTCTCATTATTTTTCACTCCAATGGTAGAACCGAACTTGGGTTCTTAACATACTTTTAATGGGTCCCTTTTCTCTTCTTTTCTTTCCCCCTCTTTCCTTTTTCCCTTTTTTAATTATTTTTTAATCTAAGAACTAAGTTCTTATAGAAGAATTCATTTAAGAACCTCACCATACTCCAATGGTGGAATTTTTTAGGAACCGATTCTTGTGTTAAGAACACATTTAAGAACCACCATTGGAGATGGCTTAAGGATACTTTATTACTTTTTTTAACCGGCATTTGAAGCTTTTGAAAATAAAGTTGGGCTTTTTTTTCTAATTTATAGGAACAAAATGTGTGTCTGTGTTTTTTTTTAGGGATTAATTTTAGTCTTTACTCTTAAATTTAAATAAAATCAACAATCAAATATTTTGAACGAAAATCAAACTATACCCTAATTGCGCTTTCTAAGAATGAAATAAAACGTCAAACTAATAGAAGGGTAATAGTTATTCAGATCCACTATGTGTATTTGAGAGACACATCGTAAGATTTATTCGCAGCGATCGATCCTATTATAAAACAAGAGTTTAATAAATATAAACTGATAGTGTAAAAAAAAATTTACACGGATGTCTAATTATATTTCATCATTATGTCATTTTATTATATTAGTTCATAAAACATATCCACAAATATTTATGTAGCAAGATATGATTGGATGACAGTGTAAAATATTTTTACACTGTCGGTGCATATACATTAAATCCATAAAACAATGAAATGTATGAGTAACACAAATTACGAAAATATAATCTACATAAAGAATGAACTAAAGATGGAAAGAATTTCTAATTAAGGACTCACCTTCTTTGCATCCATTACTTTTTGGATGTAAAAGAATGGAAATGAAGAAAAGTGATACATTTTAGTTGGCCCTACAATTATTTTCCTTTAATCACTATATTAGTCTTTCATGCAAATAAATTTGAGTTTAATTTCTAAGTAGTGTCAGCATAAAGGATTTTTACATTGACGTCGATCGATAACATCTTGAGAAATCAGCATTGTTGTTATATATTTCTCTATCTTAGTTATTAAAATAAAAAACAAACATGTTAAAATGTCACTAAATGTCAGTGATAATTATTTTGCACTGACAGAATATACTACTTTAATCTAATTAATTTTATTAGATCATGGATAGTAAGTAATTTAATATTTATTTACATCTTTCTTTTCCGGATGGAAAGCAAGGGAAGTGGTGCATTTTAGTGGTTTTCTTACAATTTTTTTATCCTCTTTTTGTTTGGTTTTTTAGAGTATCCCGCCAATAGATAATAGATAAAAGACTATTCTCCCGGGACACTACTATATATCAACCACTTAAGTGGGAACTCCTTCCAATAGTATTTTTTCATATATAACATTCAAAAATTGAATTCAGCACTACATACTTAAGGGACTCAAGCCCCTTCCATATAGACCAACACACATTGGTTTCTTTCTTCTTTTTTTTTAGCAAAGATTGGTTTCTTTCTTTACTCATTCTATTAGAATAATTTGACATTTATTTACACACATATTTTATTTTTTATTGATGAAATAAAATAAAATAAATAAATATCATTTAGTTTCCATTAAATCATATCAAATAAGATAAGCCACAACTGATCCACTCATTCCTTTCTTTCTTTCCTTTTTGTTTTTCCGTTCTACGGTTTTTTTTTTTTTGACGGGGATATTTTTTTTCTTAAAAAAACAACTAAACATGTTCAATATTGTCTGAATGAGTTAATTTTGCTAGCTAAAAGTATTTTAGATGTCTTTTAATTGCTAGTTGAAAGTGTTTTAGATATCTTTTAATTTTACAAAGATTATAAATAATATATTTTTAATTTTATTCTTTAGAAATCTTAGGCACATAATAAGCCCAATCTCAAATGTCAGCTCCTTAACTTTTGAGCATTTTTATACTAGGGAAATCTCGGACCCATCATAAACCCAATCTCAAAGGCCTTAACTTATGAGCATAATGTATCTGCCGATTTGACCCAAAAATTCGCAAGTCCGTCGTTGAGCCAGTCTAATCCTTGCTAATAACTAGTATTTTTACAGCATTATTATCATTAATAACTTAAATTGTGCCTCTATATCTACCAAATTTTTTCTTTCCTTTATCTCAAATTAAATTCACTATGTCAAACATTTTCTTTACTTATTTCACACTTTGCCTTCAATCTTTCCTTCCCACCCATAATGATGGTACTCATTCATCTCCAAGGCTTTTTATTTATAGACAGAAATGATTAGCAAAATCCTTGAAATAATCTTATCTATAATTTGAGTGCAAAAAATTGAATATTTTTTTATTTTAAAATGATACTACAATATGTAATGTAACACTATGTGTTAAGAGTTCCTCTTTGATTATTACTAATGATCAACCAATCCTCTTAAATCATGTGGTGTTGACACGTGTCCCTTTATTAGAAAATCAACAATTCCCTTTATTAATTAGTATAGATATAGATTTATTATTTAAAATAGAAAAAACAAAGACAAGGATGTAGCAAAAAAATATATTAGAAAATATGAATAGTTCTGCCTTTATTTATGTCAATTCAGAGATTGACGTATTTGACTCCCAAAACATTATATCTTTATCGGTTTGTAAATATTTTAAAACAAAATATATATAAATTTTAGAAAATTAAAAAAAAAAACTCCATAACTTGACAGGTGGCTTGCACTATTGTGCTACACTAAAATCAGAATTTCTCCTTATTAATTAGTATAGATATAGATTTATTATTTAAAATAGAAAAAACAAAGGCAAGAATGCAGCAAAAAAAAAGTATTAAAAAAAGTGAAGAAACAAAGGTAGAGAAGAAATATTTAAAAAAAAATTAAAAAATTTAGGAAAAAACGATTTTAGAAAAAAATAGGAAAAAAAAGTAATTATAAAAAATATCTAAAATAATTAGGAAAAAAATATATTTAAAAAAAATAGGAAAAAATATAATTATAAAAATTATAAAAATAAATTAATATTTTTTTCTAATTTAAATTTTTAAAATATTTATTTTTATAATTAATTTTTTAAAATTCTTATTAAATATTTTTTTCTAATTATTTTAAAAACAATAATAAAAAATTCGATAACTTGACATGTAGCTTGCACTATTGTACAACATTAAAATCAGAATTTTTCCTTATTAATTAGTATAGATATAGATTTATTATTTGAATAAAAAAAACAAAGGCAAGGATATAGCAAAAAAAAAATTTAACAAAAAATAATTATGAAAAAAATTAAAAAAATATATTTAGTTTTTTTTTACATAAATTAGGAAAAACAATATTTAAAAAAAATTAGGAAAACAAATTATTTAAAATAATTATAAAAAATATATTTAAAAAAATAAAAAATTATCAGGAAAAAGAATTAGAAAAAAATATATTTTAAAAAAATTATAAAAAATATAATTAATAAAAAAATTATAATTTATTTTTTAAAAATATTTCTTTTTCTAATTAAATTTTTAAAAATAAATATTTTTTCTAATTATTTTAAATAATTTTTTACAGTTTTGTTTTTTCTAATTTTTTTAATTTGGAAAAAAATAGAAAAAACACAATTATAAAAATTATTTTAAAAGGAAAAAGAAAATGTTAAATTTTTAAAAAAATTAATTCGAAAAAAGTTAGGAAAAAAAAATTAGGAAAAAAATATTTAAAAAAAATTAGGGAAAAATAGATTTAAAAAAATCAGAAAATTAAAATTAATTATAAACAAATTATTTAAAATAATTAAAATATATATATATTAAAAGAAATTTAAACAATAATTAGAAAAAAAGAATGAGAAAAATAAAATTAATTATAAAAAAAAGTTGTAAAAAAATAATTAGAAAAAAAATAATTCGAAAAAAAATTATAAAAAAATAATTAGGAAATAAAATATTTTAAAAAAAATTAGAAACAATTTAATAAAAAAAATTAGAAAAATAAAATTAATTAGAAAAAAAATATATGCAAAATTTTAAAAAAAAAACTAACTATAAAAATAACATTTAAAAAAAAAGTAAATTAGAAAAACATTTCAAAAAAAAATAAAAAAACATGAGAAAAAAATTGAATTAATAAAAAAAATTGAAACAAATTTTTTTTTTTTTTTTAAAAATTTCTTTTTTCCAGAAAAAAATTTTGTGGTGCCGACACGTGTAATGTACAGTAAAAAAAGGGGGTTCACCCTTTATATTAGTATGATGTCTTTTCCCCGGTGAATGGACCAAACTTGGGTGACTCCCGTGATGGTATGGTTCAGTATAGGTTTAAATATAATTGGTAAAATTTAATTTTGATCCATATAAAAAAATTAGGATTAAATTGGTACACATCGATAAATGATTGGTTTCTTATCCTAACCACCTTAAAAGTCATCAATTCCATAATTTCTGATTAGTTATCAGTATAAAAATCTTTACAATGACAATATATACAAATTAAAGTCAAAATTTTATTCGAATTTACTTCTTACATTTAATAAAAGTTGTGTATTTTTATTCTCTTATCACGGAATAAAAACACTTAGTTTTTGCATTTTTATGGGTTAAGAAGGAATAAAATTTTGATTAAAGGCCCAAATTAAGTGCTGAAATATTTCGACAATCCAATTTTGGTCTCTGAAAAAATTAAATTAACCATTCAGTCACCCTAATTTAAAAATGTCAGACATATTAGTCTCTCGTTCCACTTCCAACGTCCATTTACTTACCTGTGTGTCTCGCTAACAATTATGCCTGGCTTGTTAGTGGTCATGTGTGGCCTGTGATAATTTTCATCCTCAAAACCTGCAAAATTTTCAAATCTAGATACCTGAAAATTTTGCATATTTTTTCACATTTTATTCGTTTTTTATGGTGGAAATTTGTCATAGGCTACACATAACCACTAACAAATCAGGCATGACTGTTAACGGGATGCACAGGCAAGTAAACAGACGTTGGAAGTTGAATGAGGGACTAATTTGTCCCGTGTTTGTAACTTTTAGGGTAAGGGTCTATTTGGTTTACCAAATCCGCTAGCGTATAGCGGATGAAAAAAGTAGCCCTGTTTAGTAACTCCTTTTAAAATTAGCGTATACTGTTTTTTCACTAGCATATAGCGTTTTTTCCAGATGCTACTTCGAGCTTATCATTTTTTCTTCCATTTTTATCCCTCTATCTTAATTAAATTCTTCACCTATCTTAGCTAATAAAATAAAACATTAATCATTTAACATAGTATATAAATAAGAATTAATTTCACTATTTATATTTATATTTAAGATAAAATATAGAAAATATTTTTTATCTATAAAAAATAAAATTTATATAAAAATCATATCAGTGTATAATTTTAATTTTATTATTCCATTTTATTTATTTAAAATAATTTAAACTAAATTAATATTAAATAAAAAAAATTAATATTTTTATTTTTTTAAATGATAAATAATTTAAAATAAATTAAAGTGTTAAAAGTGATAATTATTTTAAAATAAATAATATATATAATTTATGTAAAAAATGTAAACACATCCTTTTATGTCATTTTATATTTATCAGCTAGTCCAACCGCAAGTTTTACCAAACACTACAAATCCAATCCGTTAGTCAACCCGATATCTGCTAGTTTATCCGTTATCTGCTATCTGCTAGCTTATCTGCTAGTTTTTATCTAACAGCGCCAAATGGTTAATTTATTTTTACTATAACTGCGGACAATTGTAGAAAAATACGGCTGATACATCTGCAATCGTGGCCGCCAACAGTTATTAGTGTCTGTTTGGAAGAGATTGTTTCCAACCTAACAGTGCAAAGCAGTACCAAAATTGCACTTCCCAGTGCAATTTTTTCAAAAGCTCCCCTTCCAGTAGAATTGATTCTTAACTCCCAAAATCTATTAATAATACAATTCTATCCCCTATGCAATGTGGTTTTGACATGTGTCATCTTCCCTATGCATGAAATGCAACAATGTTGATGACAAGTGTCAACACTACAAATTTTTTGATTTATTATTGAATTTATAATCCTAACAAAAAATAACACAATAAAAATAAAATCCAAAAATGTTGAACAACCGATGAATGATATTCAAATTACAAATATACGTAAATCTCTTATCTATAAACAAATCGTAAGATTTATTTATTTATTTTAAATTTCAAACGTGAAACTACAAATTTAAATTCTAAATTTAACTAATCTTAAATTGAAATTGAAATTTCGGTAATTCAAATTGAAATAAAAATTAAAATTCTAAATTTAGCTAATCTTATCTAATTAATTAATTTATGTCAGTTTTATATATATTTTTTACAAGATTTATATCTATATATCTATCTATCTATCTATCTATTTTATTTAACAATACAATTATATCCCCTATGCAATATGGTTTTGTCATATGTCATCTTCCCTATGCGGCTATGCATAAAATGCAACAATGTTGTATAGATGACAAGTGTCAGCACTACAAATTTTTTGATTTATTATTGAATTTATAAACTTAACAAAAACCAACACAATAAAAATAAAAGCCAAGATTAACTAAATATAAATCAATTAATAAATCAAATTTCAAATATACGTAAATATTCTTATCTATAAACAAATCCTATAAACAATATATATTGTCTTAAATTAGGAGATTAATATATATTGATTAGGGAATCCCGTGATTGAGTACTGTTTGTGAAAATATAAAAGAAAGTAATATATTGAATATTCAATGTTCAAAGAATTTCAATCTCCCTTTTCCTATATAGAAATTGTTCTATTAAATTTCAAACTGCTCATATGTTAAATTATTGAATTACTTCTTCATATTTTTTGCCGCTAACATGTACTAATTGTATTTTATGATTGTTTGGTATGTTAGCAGCAGAAGTTGCAGCCCTCTAAACCAGTAAGATGAACATGGGGGGACGAAACAAAAAATAGAAGAAAAAATGATACAGTGTTGCACAAGGTGAAAAAAAAAAGGCCGTGTAACAAAGACTTGATTGCTTTGCATTGGCAATGGAAAGGAAAAGCTTGGTTTATCATGTTATTTTTTGAAATTTGTAATTCATTATTGTTTGGATTTGTTAGAATCTGTATGGTTTGAGTTTTCTTTCTTAATTGATAACATAATCAAGTCTTTTAAGATGCTGGTGAACATGGTCTTTGAACAATACATTGTTTGCATATTTGGCTTTGAGATTTCTTAAGAGTTATTGCTTCTTCTTTAATATGATAAAATAAATAGTTTAAACTTATCAATTACTCACACAACTAAATTGGGGGGTAACTATTCTTTTAATAGGTGCGTTAGGTTAAAATATTCCCAGAAGATAGTTAACATGGACTTAAAAAAGGATAAATAAATAAATTATATTTTCTAAAAATGATTTAAAAGGGAAAAGTGGAGAAACTAATTAAAAAAATTAAAAGAGAACAAAAAAAATTTGATAGATAATTTTTTTTATAAAAATAAAAATGGTCATAGGAAAAGAAGAGAAGCAAATCAATTTTTTTTTTTTTTGTATAATTGGAAAAAAGTCACAGCTATAAAAATTATTATTATAATTGTTGAAATCTGGGTGAGTTAATAATTTAGTTTTTATTGTGATGTGACTTTTCAATAAAACAATAAAATTACATAAAATAGTAAAATGCATTAATTTCAATATATTTAGTAAAAGAAAATCATACAATTAGTGAATTATAAATTTAATAAGATTGTTTTTCTTCATTAATTGAAATTTTGAAAGACTCAATGTCTACAACTTCTTATCTGGAATCTAAAAAGGCTCATTAATTCAAATTTTAAAAGACTCATAAATTCCCACTAACATGTTATTGATAGCCATGTGCTTCTCTACTAGAAATGAATGTGATATTGGAATTGAAAAAAAAAATAGAAATTATTTGATTGGATTTAATGGTAGGTTGGAATTAAATTATATTTATTATTTTATGGAAGTTGGAATAAATCAATAAAAACATTTTAAAAGAAATAAATTAAGAATATAAATGCATTGAAATAGTCACAATTTGAATTTGAACATTAAAACAATTTGAAATTAAACATTTAAATAAATAAAAAAAGATATTTTTAAACATTTAAATATAGGGGGTTTCTATTCTGTACAGCTTTAAAAATGACATTTTAGATAAACAAAAAAAAGATTGGTGGTAAGTATAGAAAAAAAATAAATTATTTCTGTATAAAAACAAAAAAGATTAAAAGTAAGCATAGAAATGAATGTGGTATTGGAATTGAAAAGAAACAAAAAATAATATTAGAAAATAGAAATTATTTGATTGGATATCATGGTAGGTTGGAATTAAATTAGATTTATTGTTTTTTGGAAGTTGGAATAAATCAATAAAAATATTTTAAAAGAAATAAATTAAGAAAATCAATGCATTGAAAATAGTCACAATTTGAATTTGAACAATAAAATAATTTGAATTTGAACATTTAAATCAAAAAAGATATTTTAGACATTTAAATACAGGGGTTTCTGTTTTGTGCAGCTTTAAAAATGACATATTTTAGATATAAAAAAAAGAAAGATTGGTAGTAAGTATAGAAATAAAATAAATTATCTTTGTATAGAAACAAAAAAGATTGGTAGTAAGTATAGAAATGAATGTAGTAATGGAATTGAAAACAAACAAAAAAGAATATAAGAAAATAGAAATTATTTGATTGGATGTCATGGTAAGTTGGAATTAAATTACATTTATTGTTTTTGGAAGTTGGAATAAATCAATCAAAACATTTTAAAAGAAATAAATTAAGAAAATCAACGCATTGAAAATAGTCACAATTTGAATTCGAATAATAAAACAATTTGAATTTGAACATTTAAATAAAATAAAAGAGACATTTAAATATAGGGTTTTTGTTCTGTGCAACTTTAAAAATGTGATATTTTAGATAAACAAAAAAGGATCGATAGTAAGTATAGAAATAAAATAAATTATTTTTGTACTATCTATTTACTGTAGTTTGTATTATTATACACATATTTTATATTACATATTTTATATTTATCTTTTAAAACTTAGAAATTTTATATATTTTATACAATGATGTAACCCTGCAGTGCACGGGCAAAAACTCTAGTCTAATACAAACAGGTTAAAATCCTGAGTATGAAAAATGCGTCGATCAATCATCAATAAATAGCTGGATATACATGAGGAGTACATTATTTATATCGATGGATATTGTATGGATAATGTAACATGATTAATTAAGAGATAAAGAGAGAGAATTGGGCGAGGAACATGCGGACCAAATCTGTTTTTAAAGAGCCAATGGTGGAGACATTTCATCCATGACTTACTATCTTAACCAACCATGCTTATAAAGGCAATGTCCTTAATGGTTTTCCTCTCACTAATCACTGCTTAAAATTCCAACTGGCGGGACCACATCCTCCTCCTTGCTCCTCCTTAAAGCTAAGTACAATCATTTTCCCTTTTCAATTCTTCCTCAAGGTCTCTTTTAAAAATCATTTGTATATTACTTTCAAAGTTAATTTTAGCTTGCGATTCATACAAGCAAATGTCACTTTCCCCTCTCTCACATCAGCTAGGTGGTTCATTCGCATCAATCAACACTTCCCCGCATCCCTTTCACTGCTCCCCGGCCCCTTAACTATATATTCCATATTCATATACGTATTAATACAAACGTTTGAAATGCCATATTAAACAAATGCTTTGTAGTTGTATGTTTTAACTAATCAACACAACTCGATCGACCCCAAACAAAAGGCATCTTTCTTCAACAAGCTGCATGATGTTTCTTCAAATGAGTATTTCGGCCTTGCAATTATCATAAACAGTATAATCACCAATAAGTGTCTACTCAAATAATAAATAGGCTGATTTTTTATTTTCTGTTCTTAAATTTATTTTAAAATGTTGATTTTTCTTAAAGTTAGTATGAAAAAATTTTAATAGAACCAGTTCAATTAGAAAAAAAAAAGGATAAAAATAAAAAACTTCACTACTAATTATTTAATCAATTATATTTTCTATATACAACTTGTGACATGCTGTCTTATCAGATCATTATCAAGACATAGAAATCATCTTACAATTCACTAATATATTTGCAAATCTTGATGACGAAATTAAGATTCAGGAGAGTACTGAAGTTCACTGCATGGTTGCTTTAAGAGCCAATGTCATTGTGTACAGCAACATGATCTCACCTCCATAACTAATGGGGCTTTTCGATGGAAGCATCATTGAAACAAAAACGCGATAATAGGCCACTTTAGGCTGAGCCGACAGCATATCTTTCCTGAATGCACTGCATTAGTTTAGTAACATCATCACAGTCCGGAGCGGAGATCTTAATATGCCACAAGCCTCTCTGTTTACCACATATCATTATATGTATATATTTACTTAGTTATAATGATTGAAAAGACATCTTATGTATTAATCTATTTACGGCTAATCAAAATTAGAAAAAATTAACGAGAAGAAACGAAAGCCACTCTTCACCTTAGACATATACGTAATTGTAGTACACTCACGTCTATTTTTTGACAATCACGTATACTTATAGTTAGTTCATCCTGACAATAAACTGATACAATATGGATCAAAATCAGTCTAGTAGATACACGCCCAAATTCCATTTTAAGTTACCAAATTGTCCGTGGCAGTGGTCCAGAGGCCCAGGCAAAATAAGTAAATGTCTTATTAGAGTTGAAATTGGTGAGAAGTGTTAGGATCAACAATGATTTATATCTTTATAATAATTGTGAGTCCCAACTTGTGAAATCTACAAACTGATTTTTACATATCATATTACGGCTAATAACTTTATTTGACGTCAATCATGATACTTATACACGTTATTCCAACAACTTTATTGAATTTATTATTCCTTCTTAATTAAATGAAGACACAATCAAGTCAAAATAATTAGTAGGCTTGCTCAATCATAAAAAATAAAACAACAAACTTTTTTTTTTTTCTCTTCTGTTCATTCTTGCACTGCATAGCGTTCACATGACATATGTATTTTACTGTATAATTTTTATGCATAGTGTAAAGAATTTTTACACTGAAATATAATAATATCTCAATAAATCAGTATTATTATTATTTATTTTTTTAGTTATTAAAATAACAGTACATATGACAAAATATTAGCGTATGTTTACACTGACAGTATACTATTTTTATTTAATTTGGTTCAAAACCCACCTTAATTAGTTATTTGGGCTAAGTGGGTCCAATGGAGTATCCACATAGCTTAGGCCCTTTGGGTCTACTATGAGACTAATATTTGATTTGACTGATTGAGCATATTTTACTCATTGATTCTCAATTTTTTAAGAAAGTGATTCTACAAGGATTCAAATTTGGGTTTTTCAAGTTCTCTTTCTTGTGACCTTACGAGGGCAAGTTACTTCTACCTGGCAAATATCCCATTGATGAAATTGAATACTGGTTTAATCCTTTATTTTATTCTCAATTCATTATGATATTTTGATTAGGTCATCTGGTGAGATCTAGATTTGATTTGACCCTGATTAATAATGATTAGATTGATTTAACATATATAACGTATAAATCTAAACATTATATTTTACTCAAATTCAAATCCTATAATTAAATATGCAAGAAACTATACACTAAAGTAATATTTTATAGTTCTGCAAAAAAAAAGAGTAATATTTTATAGTATATATTTCAAAATAAGTAATATCAAATATAAATGTATTATCATTTTTTATTATTGAAAAAAGTTAATAATTTTAAATAAAAAATAAATTTTAAAAATTTAAAAATACATAACACTGAACCGAGTTAGGACATCTTGAAATATATAACTACTATCTAACACCAAGTCTAAATTTTAAAAGCTAGACACATCACAATTAACTTTTAATACGAGACAACTCATAAGAGATGGCCAAGTCTTGATCACCCCATATAGGCAACACAGATGTGTAATATTGCTTTATGGGGGATTCTATTAGAAGCCAAGAAATAAAGTTTTAAAATGTCAATTGCTTTATGAATATATATGAAGTATACGTTATCCCACCGTAAGCAATAATTTAGCAAAATTTATTAGATTATCTAATAAAAAAGAAATATAGAGAAGGCGTCCGGCCATGCAGTCTTGAACAGGTTAACCAATATATTAAAAGAAAGCATTAAGAAAAGTCTGCATGATTTAAAGATTTCATTTTCACAATTTGTATATCATAAAATAAAACGGACATCGTCTTAATTAAGAAATTCATATTGCAGTACACGTGTCCCTCTCTCTATTTTTTTTAAATAGACAAAATCAAAAGATTAAAGTAGTATGCATCGTTAGTTTAAGAAGTTGACATTCACTAATATTTTGATATGTATTTTTATTTTAATGACTAAAACTCTAAAAAAGAAAAATAACAATAATACTGATTTATTAATATATTATTGAATGCTGGTATGAAAATTATTTACAAAGTTAGCGTATATAAATTAAACTCAAAATGTGCGTAAGACATATTCTATAAAATACAGCCCCACCCACATATAGAAACCCACGGAATGATTATGTCTTCTACAATCAAAGATGTTTTTATGTATAGAAAGATTCTTAAGTGTTATCAGAGTTAAAAAAATATATTTTATTTTATATCACTTAATATGTGATATAAAAAAGATTTAAATGATATGTATTGTCAGTAATAAAGATTTTTTTATATTGTTAACTAATCATATTATTAAAAATGTTTAAATTTTATCATAACTAAGTTAAGAGCCATTCATATCATGCATATGATTTGTAATAATTGACTAACCAACTCTAATGATTGTTCTTAAGGTAGTTATTCAGCATAAGAACTTCCATTGGAGGCAAATGAAGTGACTGTCATGGTGTAGAACGGTTCCAACCAAAAAATGCGAATGGGGTCACATGTGGGACCCATTTAAGAAACCAAAATGAGTTCTTCCATTGGAGTAAAATGGAAGTTAAGTTCTTATATTCTTTGGACCCACCATATGATAGATAAGAATCCAAATATGATTCTTCCATTGTGGATGCTCATGTTGTTCCTAGATGGGCTGGAAATACGGATAATCGATTTGTCATCCTATAATCAGCCCACGTTACTCAATGTTACATAATATAGCCTATATAATAGGGATTCTTACTATGTAGATTGCATGTTACTTGATATACATCATACTCAAATTTTTGAGATATAATCTACATGGAATTAAGGTTCTTGTACGAGTATGAAAATATTATATTAATAATATATATCAATAAACTCATAAGGGAAAAACTCTTACAATGAGAATAACTAATTATATGTTCTTTTGGTTTCACAGGGTATCTACATAATAACTGCGAATACTAATCTCTCAAAGTACAGGACAACATTGAAGGACTAACATCTCCCAATTAATTTTCTCTATATGCAAGAACCAAGGATTGGTAAATAATCTATTTTAATGCACTGAAGATCGATGAAGAAGTAAATAATATCAGTGATGTGTAGGAAAGAAGACAGATCATTCCTTTTTCTTTTCCCTCAAAATCCTTCAACCGCCACAATGAGAATACAACTTGCACTTGTTTCTAATCATAGCATATAAAAAGAAGAGTATGCCATAACTAATAGAAAATGATATTTATGTTGAGTAAACACAAAATATAATTAAGTTAAACCATTATTTTTCTTTTTAATTCATCAAATAATCATCAAATGACCATTTATATATGAGTTTAACTTTAATATACTATTAGTGTAAAACGTTTTACTTTATTATCAATGATAGATCATTATAGATATATATAACTTTTAAAGTGATTATGATAAGAATTAACATTTTTAATGATGTTTTTTTTAAGCAAGGCGACAAGCCACCATAAATTTATTAATAAAATAAAAAAGAAAACAAGAACATGGGGGGACAAAAACCAAAACCCATGCAAAATAAATGATAATCAAGCATACCTAGAATTAAGTTTTTTTATTCAGTCTCATGTTACACTTCTTCTGAGATTTGGATATAACCACCGTGAAACCATCTTCAGCAACATTATCATTATTCTGCTATCCTTTCTTAGAATACATTTTTAATGATGTGACAAGTTGTATGTGTATATATATACACATGTGTATATATATACACATACGTATATATAATGATTCATTCACACACATTATATAATTATTCAAACAAATACATTTTGCTTGAAAAAACACACATTAAAATTTAGTGGAATTAGATTTATTCCTATTTTAGAAGAACAGTTGGAGAAAGAATATATAGCACAAATTTTTTGAAATGTAATTAGTGGATCCACAACCATATATGGCGGGCTCTTCTATGAAAATTTAATATTATGTGTTTCTCTCTTCGCCAAGATTGTATCACCTTTTTTTTTTAAATAGGAAAGGATCCATTTCTGAAATTAGTTTGTGTCAAATTTATAGGCCAATTTTGTATAACAGTACTTAAAAGTGGTGTAAAAAATAATGTATTTATGGATAGATAATTTTTTAAGTTGATACAGTCCAACACTTGATCTATTTTAGATTATTATTTGACACATTTAAAAATATTTTCAAAGATTGATATATACTTTTACCATGGATCCCACGACGATCGATCATGCACACATAAAATAGTGATTTGAATGACTATAAGCGAAGATGACTAGCTCAGAACTCAATTACTTACACGTACAAGAACCCAATAGAAGTTATTGTTGAAAAAGAAATTGGTGTGTAATTTGTAACGAAACTAAATCACCTTCTACTCATTTCCTTGTACTATTTCCTTCTACTCGGTATCACAAAATATATGAAACTACTGTAATTTACTCGGTAACAATATTCCTTAATTAATCCTTCCCATCACTTTCGTAGCAAATCCATTTGCTACTGATATCATGACATTGGTGAATAGGGAGAGAAGGAAAGTGCATGAAACAACGGGCAATATTTGTTGAGTTTGTGGTAAGTTGAATGAAGTTTGGTTACGTAAAATACTACACATGTACGTAGAACATGGTATGACTAGCTATATAGCTAGAATAAAGTTGATGGAACGTCATTTTAAATTGGGCTAGATTGACATCTGTGTCCCTAGCTTGCATGTGGACCCTATCATCAGGTTGTAAATGTCTGCTCGTCTTGTACTTCCCCTCACTTTTAAAGGAGGGAAGAGAGCCAGACCTAACTATTTGATCCAGGCATTACAGGCGACAGACTAAAAGACAAACATCGATCATAGCTAGAAGAAATTAAGAATATGGGTCACCATTCTTGCTGCAACCAACAGAAGGTTAAGAGAGGCCTTTGGTCCCCTGAGGAAGATGAGAAACTCATCAGATACATCACCACTCATGGCTATGGTTGTTGGAGTGAAGTTCCAGAGAAAGCTGGTCTGTCTCTCTCTCTCTCTCTTGATCATCTCTTCTTTCTTCCTTGCTTGATGATAGAATTGACATGGACTAATAACATTTCTGTGATTAATAAATATATTGTTGTTGTGCGTGGCTTTCAGGGCTTCAAAGATGTGGTAAGAGTTGTCGCCTAAGATGGATTAATTATTTGAGGCCGGATATTAGAAGAGGCAGGTTTACACCTGAGGAGGAGAAGTTAATTATAAGCCTTCATGGGGTCGTTGGCAACAGGTTTGTTTGGATTATCAATTATATGACCCGTTCTCTCTTTGTTCCTTGTTAATTCTTCTTGCATTTTATGTCCGAGTCTTCTTCCTGTCTTAAACATCCCAATTTCTCCTTCCCTTTCTTCAAAATTGATTAGTATTGAAGATTTATCAAAGTATGAAATTGCTCGGAATTTGAGATAAATTAAAGTATCATATTCAATTCATCCATAATATGTGGTTAGTTTTCTATATTATAATTGAATGGCAATCGAGCAGGTAGAAATGGAACACTAGCTCTATAACTAAATTAACTGTATAAACAAACCATAAAGAGTTAAGTCCTTATATTAGATATAGCTGCAACAATTAATTATAATGGAGCAATTTGTGTCTGAAGGAGCTATCAGCCTCGGAGATACAGTACTTGAGAGAAGTTAGGCAGGCAATTCTCTGTCTGTTGAAATTTACTTGTCCGCTTTCAGTACTATGACTTCACTCCCACCTCCACATTCTTCATCACATATGTTTCTTGAAATCCTTTTGTCTTAAGCAACTAAAATACTATCTTATTTCTTCATTTCATGCCACGTTTTTTTCAACATAAATGCTTCCAATTAAACTACGTACGATTTTATGTAAATTATAATATTCATACATCCTATACTAAGAATCTTCATTAAGAAGATTTGTATATACTTAATTTATATATGTTGTTGTATTTGGGAAATGCAGATGGGCTCACATTGCAAGCCACTTGCCCGGTAGAACTGACAATGAAATAAAGAACTATTGGAATTCTTGGATCAAAAAAAAAATACGAAAGCCTTCTTCAGTGCCTTCATCAGCCACTGCACAAAGTGTTGATCATCATCCCCAGTTCAATTATAATTCCACCCAACTAGATCACTTTGTCAACCAAGAGAATAATGTTCTAACAGCAAAGCCACAAGTTCAAGAAACCTTATTTTCTTCTACATGCCCCTTATTTATGTTTGACACTAGTTCACTAGCTATTGGGACGACAACAACAACAGCAGACACCAATGTACGAGCAGAACTCTTCCAAGATACGTGGAACTTGAGCCACCAACAAATCCATGCCCTTCCTCCTCATCATCAAGCATCTACTAATTTCACAGCAGCTTCAGTGATGGATACTACGAATTATAATCTGCCACCATTGATAGAGAACGTTGAAAACATGGTGCCAATTGAAGTACAGTCTTGCAGTATGGACGAGGAAGGAGAGATAACACTGGAGTGCTTGCAGAGGCAAGAGTTGAATGAATGGGTGGACACCCAGCAACACTGTCCTAGCTTTCTTTTCTGGGACAATGTTGAAGGACAACTTGGAGGGGAAGTTCTAGAACCAACTTCATCAAATATGGGAACAAATACACTACTTTCTCCTTTTCCATCTACTTTGTGATCAGATGGCAATGATTGTGAAGACTGTCCCAATATATATTATCTCTCTAACTAGGAAGAGCGCGGTTTCTCAGGAATGGTCCAGGCCAGGCTGAAACTTGCAGAGATTGGTCCTTGTCCTTTTGATTTTTTCTCCACTTTTGATTGCTGATTGGAAAGATTGTGAAGAATGAGTGAAGTAATATATATGTTTATATATAACCGGGCTTGAAGTTGTTTATTGAGTGTTTTGACATGGAAGAGGAAAAAAATAAAAAGTGATTGCAACAAGGCAGGAAAAGTTTGATTTTGAAGATTCAATTATTGCTGTTTGACTGTACATGTGGGTGGTTTTTGAATGATAATAATGGGTTTGCCTTCTGCATTTCTATGTCTTTTCTATATAATAACAATAACAATTCTATCGTACAGAGAGAAAAAGCATTGACTTACTTACCAGTTACCACATGCACGTCCCCCACCCCTTTCCAAAGAAGCACAAAAGAAGAGAAATGTTTTTCCAACACACTTTGGTGACATACATTAGCGACAACATATGGTGTTGCAGTGTACAGCACTGTAGCATACCTTTTTTTTTTTTTAAATATTTAGTTTTTTTAAAAAATATATATATTGTTCTTTTTTAAAAAAATATTTAGTTTTTTTAAGAAATAAATTTTTTGGTTAAGTATGTGTAAATATCTGGTTAATTAGGTACAAATATCTGATTAATTCAGTTCATTATCTGGTTAATGGTTTTTTGGTTAAGTATGTGTAAATATCTAGATAATCAGGTACAAATATCTGGTTAATTTAGTTTATTATCTGGTTAATGGATTTTTTTGAGAAATAAAATTTTTGGTGAAGTATGTGCAAATATCTAGTGAATCAGGTATAAATATCTTATTAATTCAGTTCATTATCTGGTTAATGGTTTTTTTGGTTAAGTATGTACAAATATCTGGTTAATCAGGTACAAATATATGGTTAATTCAGTTCATGATCTGGTTAATGGGTTTTTTTTTAGGAATAAAAATTTTGGTGAAGTATGTGCAAATATCTGGTTAATCAGGTACAAATATCTGGTTAATTCAGTTCATTATCTGGTTAATGGGTTTTTTTGATAAATGCAATTTTTTTTATTTTAAAAAAGTCAAAAATTGTAAAAAGCAAAAACAAAAAACAAAAAAAAACACTACAATAACACTACAGTGCCGTATGTTGTCGCGTATTGTGTCACCAAAGTGTGTCACAATAACACACCTCCAAAAGAAACAACTCAAAACTACTTTGTTAGTAGACCACAAAATAGCAAATACGACACTAGCTTAGTTAGTATTTCTCTCACATTGATGTAGTAGATATATCAATTTCATTTCTGGATATCATATATTTTGATTTCATTTATAGATCACAATTGTCATACAGTTTTTGCTACTAGTGATAAAAAAAGATTGAATTGATATATACTGATGTCATGGTTAAGTTTTTTATATAATACGTAAATTAATTATAAATTATCACATTATTTAAATATATTTAACTTGACTAGTATATTTTTTTTAATACAACTTGACTCATACCATAATTATTTTAAAAATTCTGTATAGATTATTTTGTAATTGATTATGTACCATAATTAATAAAAAAAAACATGGATTTAAGTAATATACATAATCAATGTAAAATGTTTTACAATGATATCCGCTAACATTTTGACATGTGTGCCTTTGTTCAAATATTAATTAATCAAATCTTAAATAATGTACAAATTTTGCATAGCTTGTGTAACATCCTTGACTACTTTATGAATTGATGACTGTCCCCACAAACTAACATGGGTATTTTTAGCGTGCTTTGTCTTCACTCACACGCCTCCTGGGAAAACTTCCCACGAGGTCACCCATCCCCGAATTGCTCCAAGTCAAGCACGCTTAACTGTGGAGTTCTTAAATGATAGACTCCTGAAAAGAAGATGCATCTTGTTAGTATAGGTAGTATCAATCAATTCATATAAGTCATCCTCGACTGTATAGTCCCGTACCTACACAGCCTCAGGATCCCCCTCATTCCGGTGTGTAATCGGTTCATTCATGTGTCCCTCCGCCTAGAAGCATGACAGGAGCCGCTCCTTGATCGTGCCTTCTTGCACCGGCGACCACTCCCCTCCCTCTCAGCCCCGGGTGTCACATGCCCACCAGCTTCCGCTTGGTTCGTCCCTGAACCACATCGTACTGGGAGAGGTGCCGCTGTGATACCATTTGATGTAACGCCTAGTTTTTAATTAAGACTAATAAAATTAATTAAGGTAAGAATTCTCAAGAAAAAAAGAAATGTCTCCTTTGGAAAACGGAGGTTTGGATGAAGTCAGAAGAATCTGATTAAATAGTCCATAACATCAAATCTTTTTCCAATTCAAACTTGTTCACTGGTCCTACGTTAACAGCCTGGAGAGAAAATAAAAAAAATCAACTATGATAAAGACTTAAAATCATTAGGTATAGTAATCCCAAATTATTTTTCATACATACACACACAGTTTTCATTAATAACATAAAATATTCACTAAGTCATAAGTCAGTTGGGGCAAATAGAGCTCCCACTGTTAACCCTCGGGAATGATCAATTAAACGCTAGAATTTCCTTAAATTCACACTAAAAACCAAGAAATCAACCCAAATCCAAAAGTAACATTAAAATTGAGGAATTATAATCTAATTGGTAAGAGCTTCAAAATATTATTTAGAATCCACATATCAAACCTAATTTGACTTTAACTTATAAGTCAAAATCAAAATACTTAGTTAGAAATCAATCTCACATTAACACCAACTATAATCCTCAAATGCATTGGTACCCCAACAATACAACATCCATTGAGGTTTTAATTGAAGCCCTAAACATACCAATACAAAGATGTGGATATACTAAAACAATCCAGGCAATATAAATTTGAAAATTAAACACTAATACTGATCAAAATTATCATAAGTTAAATTTAATCCGCAAATAAAATAAATATTTCGAATCACTTTAGTCCTACAAGCTATTAGTTACCATAAGAGTAGCCAGTAAAACTAACACCATAAGATAAATCTCTCACGAGATCTTAGATCTAGCTATCTTATCTTATTCTAAAACAATTCACATAATTCCCACAAACACTGAGATCACACATAGAAGACACAGTCGGGTCATAACCCCAGATTCGGTTAGGCTCGACTGCTCTGATATCGTTTGTAACATCCATGACTGCTTTATGGATTGATGACTGTCCCCACAAACTAACACAAGTCTTTTCAACGTGCTTTGTCTTCACTCACACGCTTCCTGAGAAAACTTCGCAGGAGGTCACCCATCCCCGAATTGCTCCAAGTCAAGCACGCTTAACTGTGGAGTTCTTAAGTGATAGGCTCCCAAAAAGAAGGTGCATCTTGTTAGTATAGGTAGTACAAATCAATTCATATAAGTCATCATCGACTGTATAGTCCCGTACCTACACAACCTCAGTATCCCCCTCATTCCGGTGTGTAATCGGTTCATTCATGTGTCCCTCCGCCTAGAAGCATGACAGGAGCCGCTCCTTGATCGTGCCTTCTTGCACCGGCGACCACTCCCCGCCCTCGTCGGCCCCGGGTGTCACATGCCCACCAGCTTCCGCTTGGTTCGTCCCCGAACCACATCGTACTGAGAGAGGTACCGCTGTGATACCATTTGATGTAACACCTAGTTTTTAATTAAGACTAATAAAATTGATTAAGGTAAGAATTCTCAAGAAAAAAAGAAATGTCTCCTTTGGAAAACGGAGGTTTGGATGAAGTCAGAAGAATCTGATTAAACAATTGATAACATCAAATCTTTTTCCAATTCAAACTTGTTCATTGGTCTTACGTCAACAGCCAGGAGAGAAAATAAAAAATTCAACGATGATAAAGACTTAAAATCATTAGGTATAGTAATCCTAGATTATTTTTCATACATACACACACAGTTTTCATTAATAACATAAAATATTTACTAAGTCATAAGTCAGTTGGGGCAAATAGAGCTCCCACCGTCAACCCTCGGGAAGGATCAATTAAACGCTAGAATTTCCTTAAATTCACACAAAAAACCTAGAAATCAACCCAAATCCAAAAGTAACATTAAAATTGAGGAATTATAATCAAATTGGTAAGAGCTACAAAATATTATTTAGAATCCACATATCAAACCTAATTTGACTTTAACTTATAAGTCAAAATCAATATACTTAGTTAGAAATCAATCTCACATTAACACCAACTATAATCCTCAAATGCATTGGTACCCCAACAATACAACATCCATTAAGGTTTTAATTGAAGCCCTAAACATACCAATACAAAGATATGGATATACTAAAACAATCCAAGCAATATAAATTTGAAAATTAAACACTAATACTGATCAAAATTATCATCAGTTAACTTTAATCCGCAAATAAAATAAATATTTCGAATCACTTTAATCCTACAAGCTATTAGTTACCATAAGAGTAGCCAGTAAAACTAACACCATAAGATAAATCTCTCACGAGAACTTAGATCTGACTAACTTATCTTATTCTAAAACAATTCAGATAATTCACACAAACACTGAGATCACACAGAGAAGACACAGTCGGGTCATAACCCCAGATTCGGTTAGGCTCGACTGCTCTGATACCATTTGTAACATCCATGACTGGTTTATGGATTGATGTCTGTCCCCACAAACTAACACATGTCTTTTCAACGTGCTTTATCCTCACTCACACGCCTCCTGGGAAAACTTCCCAGGAGGTCACCCATCCCCGAATTGCTCCAAGTCAAGCACGCTTAACTGTGGAGTTCTTAAGTGATGGGCTCCCAAAAAGAAGATGTATCTTGTTAGTATAGGTAGTACCAATCAATTCATATAAGTCATCATCAACTGTATAGTCTCACACCTACATAGTCTCAGGATCCCTCTCATTCCGGTATGTAATCGGTTCATTCATGTGTCCCTTCACCTAGAAGCCTGTCAGGAGCCGCTCCTTGATGCCTTCTTGCACCAGCGACCACTCCCAGCCCTCGTCCGCCCCGAGCCGCTCGTTGATCGTGCCTTCTTGCACCGACGACCACTCCCTACCCTTGTCTGTCCCGGATGTCACAGCTTGAGGTTCATTAATTTCATAAGTAGTGTGAGACACTATAATTAGACTCACATAGAAGAGAAAGACTTAAAATGGACGCGAATCTGACATCTCATATAATGAGACACACCAATAATGAAGTGACAATCATTGTTATAAAACTCGGACCGATCATCGCCTCTGTCATGACACTGGGTTAATGGGTCACTAGTCGAACCAGTGGGTTATTGGTTAAATTGATTGACTTCATAACATAAGTTAATATAATTTAACAAATTATTAAATTACCTTTCCAAAAAACAAATTATTAAATTAATTTTTTATTATTAAATTCATATTAAACATATAGATTTTGATTATTTATAAAACAATTTTATCTATTTAAAAAATAAGCTACAGACTTTATTTATTTACTCTCAAAATATATGTAGGTTCACCTGTTAATTTTCGCATGTAATATAATAAACTGAAGATAAAGATATTCTGCCCTAAGACAACAAACTAATGTTCACCGCCGCATAGCTAATGCCCTAAGGTGATGTTTGGTATCTGAAATATTTTATTCACAAACAAACTACATTTCTGGGAATCACATTCTCGTGAATCTTTCATTCTCACCTTCACACATGATAATAGAGTTTTCCTAAGTTTCTAACTATCATTCATTAATTTTATTCACGTGAATCTTTTATGTCTGGGAATAGTTTTTTAAAATTTATACCTAACATAAGAAATTTTTATTTTCATGCTCACATTCCTGGGAATATTTTTATAAAAATTGTAACATTAACAAACACTACCTAAAGACCGTAAGACAACAAACTAACGGCAACAAATTTTGTATTAGCCAAAAATTAAGAAGAAAAGGATGAACGAGGCTGAAGAGTCAAAAAGGCCCAAGAGAAGTGAAAACCTAAAATGAGAGGCAATTCTAAACCTAGAAGCATCACCGCCGCATAGCTTCTGCCTTCTGCTTTCTGCATTCATTATCCTCGTTTTCTTCTTTTTCAGTCTCATATATTATTAAAAAAATAACATGCCACCATTGAATAATTCACCCGTTTTTTGTTATATTTTGTAGAATGTGCGCCAAAAGCTAAGATGCGCAGGTTGCAGTGTGTGGAGTTCTTCTTTCTTACCTCCTTCTTCTTTCACTGGGCTGTCTGGTTTTTCTTTAATGTTTTCAGTTGTAGATCCGGTCAGTTTACATTATCTGGCAGGGTCACCGATTTCAGCAAAACCAGCCGGATGAACCCAGTTCCTTCCGGGTCGAAAGCGTGTCCGGTCATTTGATCGGTTTCCGCTTTAAACGGTCGGATTGGCCGAACCGGTTTTAACAATACTAGTGACAACACATAAAATTTAATTCATTTATTTTAACTGAATAATTACGAGGTTTTGGGTCCAATATGTTAATTAATATTACAAATGTGTCAACTACACTTGTTTAGATCGGGTATAAGAGCATAACATTCCAGCACCCTACTTTGGAGTTTTTAAATTAAATGTGTCTCATCATTACACATCATGTATTTTTATTTTTTATAACTTAAGCACCTCATCTCTCAAACCCATCACTTTCTAAGAAAGTTCTTAAATAGACCCCACAAATAACCTCACATCCTTACAATTAATCATTCAAGCATTTTTTTCATTAAAAAATTGTAAAACTGGCACACATAAAAATACAAGACCCGGTGCTTCCACAAGCACTTATCAAATTTGTGGTGCTTAACTAGCACCTGCTCCATCAGTTAAAAAAAAAAAAAAAACACAAACACAAACATCGATTCTTAACATTTTAAGCACCCTGCACTTGTTACCGAAGTGGGTGCTCTGAAGAATTTGTTTTATGGTTAATTTAATTTAATATGATATGATTTTTTTTTTTGATAAAAAAATACGATGGTTTTATTTTTAGGCCATTGGTTTAAAATGATTTTTTTTTACTAAAAAATGATTTTATAGTTTATAATAAATGATAAAATATTAAATAGGGATTTCCCTGAGGGTGTTACTTTTTACGCCCACAAATATCTCTAATACACCACAAAAATTTTAAAAATATTTTCATATCCCCAAAATACCCCCATTGATTCCTTCCTCTTCACATTATTTCCGGTTCCCTTTTCTTTCATTAATCTTCTCATTCTCTTTCTTCTTTTTTCCTTATTGCTTCAGATATAATGGCTTTTGGGGCACTCGTCAAAGGTTGTGGCATAGTTTAGGGGAGTTTAACATTTGTTGTTAGTGAGATGGGATCTAGATATTGGTTCTTGGTATGACTAGATCCAGAGGCGGTCCTTAGAAGGACCGGAGGGGAGCAACGACCCCTTAAAAAAAGCAGAACAATTTTTTTTTAATATTCTTCTTTTTCTTTAAGGCACCCTCGTCGTTCGTTTTGGAGTGTTTTGTTTCAATCCCTAATGCAAATTTCTCCCCACTATTCGTGTGAGTGGTGCTTGCTACTGCCTACTGGTGCAGCTCCAAGGAACAGTACTGCTTGCCGCCTCGCCTACTCCGCCGCTTGGTAAATCCTCTAGGTCCAAGGGTTATGTTATGTTCTGTTCTGGGTTGGTGGTCCTTGTTTTACAGAGAGACCGCCTCTTTCCACAGTTCTTCTTGGAAGTGTGTGTTGTGTTACGATCGAACTTACAGTATTGTTGCTTCGTGTCCCATGATGAAGCTTGTGTTGTGACTTGTGGTTTCAAAGTTGGTCGGTTTCTTACTTCTTTAAAACGGGCCATGCTGGGTCCATTGACTTATTGGACTGACATTCAGCCCGTGGATTACACATTAGTGCTGGCCTTTCATGATTGAGTGGAACATCATTTTAGAGTGAAAATATTTTTAATTACAAATTTACAATTGATAAACAATTACAATAATTGAATTAAGGTTAGTGAGCAAGCATTAGAGCTTTTAGATCTAAGCACTTTTTTGGTTCAAAGGTTGTTTATAAAGCATTTAATATGGATAGCATATGTGCTCTTGTGAACAAGACAATATTGTGTAATTAGATGGATGATGATTTTCTTGAGGACAATATGGTTATTTACATTAAAAATAAATAGCCGAACCTTTTAGTTCCGATTCAATCATTGATAATTCCAGGTCTTTAAAAGAATGAACAGCGACACTTTAAATATAGATATATTTTTTCCTTTATAAAATTTATTGTTACTTTGTATTAATATGTTATTTTGAAAAATGATAAAATGATATGTAATTTATATAAATTTTAATCATGTTATTTTAGCTACTGTGGGTAGAGCTGGGTATGCGGACCGGTCCAGTCCGTTTAAGTTCGGTCTGCACTTAAACGGACCGGACTTAATAGTCCGCATGAATAAATGGACTCTGGAAAACAAAGTCCGCCTCCGGTCGGCATAGTCCGCGGATTAAACGGACTGTCCGCGGACTCTACACTTTTTTTTTTTTACATATCAAGTATCAAAAACAAATAATGTCTTATGTAGAAAAACAAACCAAATAAACATTAAATCCAAAGTACAAATTCATGTTAATCAAAGATATTATACCAAACCAAACACTTTGGTATAACCTTAGAAGAAGTGACATCAACAACGGGGACCATAAAAATGTAACTAATAAGGATCACAAACCACAAGTTTGATACAAAATACCAACGAAATTGAAATGCAAAATAAGGAACAAAAACAACAATATTACAAGTTTGAAATTAAAGCTACATGTTGACATCAGTCATCAATAACAACTTTAGTCTTTCCCTTTGATTTAGCAAGTTCTATATTTACCACCCAACATCTTATAAGCAACCACGTCAACCTCCATTTTTGCAATATTAGTCCAGATTTGACCAAAAAGTAGGGAGCACCTAACATACTTATATATCATCAATTATCTGTAGGGGAAGTTTAGTACCCTGGTTCACTACTAGCGTTTATAATAGCACAACTCAGGAGTAATATATTCGGTTTAATCGTTATACACATCCTTTTCATTTTCCCAAAAAGCCAAAACCCACAAACAAATTATTTGTAACACTGAAAATCCCTCACAGAAACAAAGTATTTTTAAAAAAAAAAAAAACTGCAAATGTCCGCGGATGGGTTCGCGAGTCCACGGACTACGTCCGCGGGTTAAACGGACCGGACCCAAAAAGCCCGCATTTAAATGGACTCGTATTTTAGGGTGTCCAAGTCCGCGCAGACTGCGGGTTAAATGGGCTGTCCACGGATCCGAGTCCATATACCCACCTCTAACTGTGGGTATGTTTTTAGACATTTTGTCCTGGTTGTGCCAAATACTGGAAATTCTATGGGTTTAAGTCAAATAGCTATTGTGGGTATGTTATTTGCGTCAAATCTCTTCTATTGGGTGGTAAACAAGCTATTAGTAATTTTAGTTGTGGTATAATGGTTCAGGTTTTTAGTCATAGAATTTTACCTTTGGGTGTTGTGGTTTCTTTAAGATGTTCACAATGTTACGAGAAGGTTAGTTGGTATGGGAGTTGGTTTTCATTATAATCTTGGATCTTGAATGGGGTGGTAAGTTAATTCTCAACCAGGTTGAAAAAGTCGTTCTCTTGGTTGAAAATTAACATTTGTCCTCATTATCTTTTGATTCTATATTTATTGGCTAGAGTATGCCGTGTACTCTCAATAATAAAAAATAGTATGCTTATCAAATATATATATATATATATGAGGCATATCAAGTGAGAGTGATGTCTTGTGGTGAGAAATGAGAACATCAAATATACACCATTAGATTAAAATAAAGGGCTGTGATTAAAAGGACCAATTAAAATATCACGTGCTCTGCTAAGAAGCTTGAACGGTTCTCACCCACCACGACGTCTTTCTTCTTCCACCGCCAAGCAGTCAAGCACCTCTTCTTCCTGATTCAACCACCGCAAAGTTGCAAACTCATTCTCTCTCTCCAAAAAATTGCGCCGCTTCAGATTGTAGGAGAAGACGAAATTTTCAGAGGCGTCCCTCGTTTCCTCTCACTGTTAAAGCGACCCTGTCATCCCCTTCTCACACTCGCACGACGACGCCCCTGCTTGTTCATCACGTTCATCAGTGTTTTACATTCAGCTTTGCACCCATCACGTTTCAGTGTTTCATTTCATCTTTTCCCCATCAAGATTAGCATCCATTCATTGTATAACTGGAATTGGTTGAGGAATTGGTTTTTCGTTTCTTCTTTATTTTAATTTTAATCTGGTATGTTTAAGGATATTGAAACTGCACACCACCTGTTTGACAAATGCCCAATATATACTTGATTTTCGTAACATTCTATATTGTTTTAAAAAAAATGAGTTGAAAGCAAGAGATGGCCCTAACAGTGAAATCCTGATGGGTGTAGGAAGCTCAATAGCAAAGTGTTCTTGAGATCTTACAAGATGTGTTATTGCCGTAATCCCTCTTTCAACAATTAAAGAAAGGAACGAAGAAGAGAAATTGAATTGGAGGAGTCGTTTGCATTCTTGCTTTCAAGCTTATTGGCGGTGGTCGAAGAAGAAAGACGTCGTGCCGTCGTGGTCTTGGGTGAGAACCGTTCAAGCTTCTTATTTTAGTAGCGCACGTGATATTTAATTGGTCCTTTTAATCACAGCCCTTTATTTTAATCTAATGGTGTCTATTTGAGCAACTCAAGTGAGAGGAGTATGTTATTATGAGAGATGAGATTAGTAAATCTGGACATTTGGATCATACATGAATGATCAAGATTAGAACATATAGTTATGTGACTTTTTTAAGTGATCACATAACCACCAACTAACTTCTAATCCTGACCATCCATGTATGGTTTAATGGCCCAGATTTATTCCTCTCTCTTTCACAATAAGACACTCCTCTCACTTGAGTTGTCCCATATATATATATATAATTTTTAAAAATAAAATTAATATAAAAATTCTAAATCTAAGGTTCATTAATGTTTTTCCTTACAAGTTCATGAATTTATTGTTTTGAATGTTTATTGTGATATTTAGTCGTCGTTTAGTTTTATACTTTGGTTTGTAATGTTTTATGAGTAGATTTGAAATATCTTTTGATGGTTTTTAATTGAGTTTTTATGTTATTTATTGCTTTTTGTTAGTTAAAGTGCGGGTAACGGGTGCGGGTGTGGGTGTGGGTACTTAAGTACCTAAAGAACATGGGTAAGGATATTAAAGTTGCTACCCACATGGATATGGATCTAGATACGAGTAATTTTTTTAAACATGAATATAAGGACGGGTATTATAATATCCCACCCAAACCTTACCTTTATGGCCACGGGGTGGGCTAAAGGCTAATTAGTAATTGGGGCCTCTACCTACACTCCACTTATCCTTCATCCACCCCACACTTGACATTTTTAACATATAGGCCCAGAACCGAAGCCCAAATCTGTTATAAAACACGGAGAAAGAGCAATTAGGGTTTATCTGCAGCGAGCAGCAAAGAGATCAAAGGTGCGGCAGTGGTCACAGAGCTTTGTGTCGTTGCCGGCTTCACCTTGCAATCATGGTAACTGAGCACTATCTTCTCAATTCTTTTCTGAATACATATTCAGATTTTTTTGTAGTTGTCGATTTGATTAATGCATTATGTTTCCAATTCCTCAGATCATTACCGAGAAGAACCGTAAGGAGATCTGCAAATATCTCTTCCAAGGTGCCTTCATATTATCTCATAAATAATGTATTTTGTTAATGGTGTGTGTTTTGGATAGTTTTAGTTACCGTAGAATCGTTGATTTTTTTAGAGGGAGTTTGCTATGCGAAGAAGGACTTTAATCTGGCAAAGCACCCGGAGATAGATGTGCCCAATCTGCAGGTGATAAAGCTGATGCAGAGCTTCAAATCGAGGGAGTATGTGAGGGAGACATTTGCTTGGATGCACTATTACTGGTTCCTCACCAACGACGGCATTGAGTTCCTCAGGACTTACCTCAATCTCCCTTCCGAAATTGTCCCTGCCACTCTCAAGAAACAGGCTAAGCCCGCTGGCAGACCATTTGGTGGCCCACCCGGTGATCGCCCTAGGTACTTTAACATATTTCTATGTTCATGTTTTTCTATGTTTTATTGCAATTTGCAAAGTGGTCAATTTATCTGTGTGATTTCTGATTAGGGGCCCACCTCGCTTTGAGGGAGAAAGGAGATTTGGTGACCGTGATGGCTATCGTGGAGGTCCCCGAGGACCTGCTGGTGGTGACTTTGGAGACAAGGGTGGAGCTCCAGCTGACTACAGGCCTTCTTTTGGGGTAACGTTTTTGCATCTTGTTATATTTGATTTCATTGCTAGAATTATGTATTCAAATGCTTTTTCTATTTGATTATTGGTGCTTTTTTACAAGCTTTTTCTTCATGATACTTGGTCGAGTTGGTTTGGTTTGCTTTGATTTTGGTTGTCATTACATTGTGGCCTTCATTTCACTGACTTTGCCCTTGATTTGTCTGGCTGTCTTGTTTATAATAACTCCTATATATGTTTGGTATCTCTCTTATTGGATTAAGTTAATTTGTGCATAAATGTGTGGTAACAAATGGGTATATATTTTAT
Source organism: Echinosophora koreensis (assembly GCA_035048595.1). NCBI lineage: Eukaryota > Viridiplantae > Streptophyta > Magnoliopsida > Fabales > Fabaceae > Echinosophora > Echinosophora koreensis. Next base: position 12,968,880 of record JAPCYP010000003.1, on the reverse strand, counting down.
GCATGTTCGAACTTTCAAATGATTTTCATTATTTATTATTTATTTGTTGACCAAACCAAGTTGAATGGTACACTGATCTTGGTTTTTTCCCCCAGTAATTGCATAATATAGTTTTGTAGTTTCCTGTATCTGATTATGTTAGGTTTTGTTACAATGGCCTCCTTTATATTGGAATGAATTTTTTGTGATGATTGGAGTTGGCTGCAATTTTAGGCTTCACTGTAGTCCTTCTATGTCAATCACTTCTGTTTGAAGTGGCAAGTTTATTTGGATGGATGATTTTAGACCAGTTTTGCCATTTGTAAAATGCTAATATGTAGTTAATAGCGCACTATAGTGGTGCTGAGTGGAGCAGCCCCTATCCGCTATGCTACTTTAATAGTGTAGCATTTTCTGATAGCGGCGATAGCAATGTAATAGCGTGAAATAGTAACAACAGTGGCCGCTCCAACAAAATGTGTTAAAATTCCATTTCCCCTCCCCCTTGCCGCAGATGGGCAGCTAACGGTCATATTTGGGGAGGGTATTATTGTTGGTTTTTCTCTCCTATGTTAAATAATTTTTACCTCTACCGCTTTTATTTTTTTTGGTATCAATTCTGCCTGGTAATAGCTCTTCCATCATAACTTACGATTATTAATTATGTGTTTGTGTTTGCAATTTTGGGCAATCTGTTATGTTTTTGCCAATACATGCATATATTTAATTTTTAAGTTTGTATGTATATACATTGCAATAGCCAGCCATCCTGCTATCTCGCTATAGCGATTTTGGGTGTCGGTTGCTACACGTCTCTATCTGGGGTTGATAAGTATGGTGTGAAGCAGTATTGTCCGGATGTTCATAATAGTATTGTCCCAATGTTCATAATAATATCCTTGGAATTGGTTCTTATGTGCAGTAGCGATCCTTTGTTATATATATGTCCCATTTTTTATTTTTGAATTTTCAAGATTTCCTGAATCTGTTTGTATGCTTTGACTTTATATTGCAGGGTCCTGGCGGAAGGCCTGGCTTCGGTCGTGGTGCTGGTGGTTATGGAGCCCCAACAAGTTCTTAAATGTAATGATTTCTGCTCCAGTTTTTGCAGTTAGTTATTTTGACCGTCATTGGCGTTAATAGTAGTTCTCCTCCCCCAAAAGATGTTTGATCGTTCTGACTTTTAACTTCATTTAATATTCGGTTATTCATGCAATGAAGATTTTGGATTGAGTGTTTTTTTTGAGTAGGATGACAAATCTTGTTCTTGTCGGATAGTGGCTGGTTTTGGTCCTTTTGGATAGTTAAAGTAGTAGTCCTGGTACTGCAGTGGGAGGTGAGAAGGAAAAAACTCACCTTCTGGAAGACTTTCAAAGAGCGAAAGGATTAAGGGAACCGTTCCCTTAAAAGCTTGAAAATCTTCCCTTTAGAATTGGAGGAAGGAATAGGAAACAATTGTTTTAATTTTTTTTATTATTTTTTTTATTTCAGGTTATTTCAGAAAAATTAAAATATCCTGGGATCCGTAATATTCGAATGTTTAATTTAGCGGTAGATTTGTAGGGAAAAATCGATTTCGGTTTTCCGATTCGGAAGTCCAGTTTAGATCCATATTTATCCAATCGCTGTGCTGTCATGATGAGTTTTTATCTTCTGTCTAGTGACACTCTTTTAATTAACATTTTACTATAAAAGATTTTCATTCCCTAGTTATGAATGTCATTTTATACTTGTGAATTCCCTAATCATGTGGTAAACTGGTAATTGTGAATCATTTTAATCTTTTAATAACATAAAAGAAATTGTATGTATCGTGCTGCCTTCAAGATTCATCACACAATACAGTCATTGATTTATTTTTTTTTTGGTGCTTTGAGGGGAATACAGTCATTGATTTTAACCTCTTACATTTTCATTGTTCATAACAATTAAATAATTGTTTGCTTTGGTCACCCATGGCTTAGGAAAAAAACTGTTTTATGTCATCTAGTTTTTTTCTAGCTTAAGATTGTTGTTGTTTGATTATTTTTCATTCTTAAAACTATCTTCCCTACTTATCCTTATAAGGCTAGCTTCTAAGTAAATATTATTAAATTATATAAATAATTTCATACCCTTTTTTATAATTTATTATATAAAAGTTTTTTTTTTGTATTATCCAAATAAAATAGATTATTTTAAAATCGTTTTACAGCAAACATATCCAATTAAAAACAGATTTTGATTATAATTGATTATTATAAAAATTGATTATTAACATAATTTTTTTTTTTCAATTTTCCCAAATACATTCCAAATATAATAGATGGTTTACAAAACAGTTGAAAGGATAAAAAACCAGCTGAAATACATAAAATCAATCATTCCCAAATATAGTCTCTGCATACTCCATACTTTATCTTCATTATACTATTATGAGTCTCGGATGTTCTCCCCTTTAGACAGCTCAATCGAAGAAGTGAGCAGATCAGTTGTGAGGGTGACTTTATAATTAGTAATTAACCTTTTTTGTATCATTTTACATATTTCCTCACCTATTCATAGCATTAATTTGTAGTATGTGGAAAGTTGTGGTCGGCTCCAGCATGTTTAATATGTAAGCCATCATATGAAATTCGTGAACTTAAATAAAACTTGGCTCTGAGGTAGCGTTTGGTATAAGTTTTATAAAAGATTTCCCAGGGAATGTAGACATGGGAATAAAAGTTTCTCATGTTTGGTACATGTTTTAAAAAGTTATTCCCAGATATAAAAGATTCCCGGAAATAAAATTAGTGAATGATAGTTATAAAGTTGGGAAAACTCTATTCTCATGTGTGAAGGTGAAAAAACTTTATTCCCGGGAATGACATTTCCGGGGAATGACATTCTCGAGAATGTAGTTTACCTGAGAATAAAATATTCCAGATACCAAACGTCACCTGTGTGAAACACAACCTAAAAGATAAAAGAACCCTGTGTCCTAAAAGATAAAAGAAGCCTGTGTTCTAGAGGATTAACTATCCAGGCATGCAAGAAATGAGCAAACATCTCGTGATGAATCCTAAAAGAAATTAATTACATACAATATGGAAGTAGTATGTTCATGCCCTCGCTCGATAATGCCATCATCAGCTAATTATTGAAATTTTCAATAAACTAGACTTATTCTACGACCACTTATTTTATTTTATTTTGGGAGTCAAGGTCAGCTTTGTACAGTTGTTTGTTCTATGAATAATTACTTTCTATTTTATACTAATTAGGTTGCTTTCAATATAGTTATGAAATCAATTGCTTCTTGCCAAGGATTACCTAACCTAAAAGATAATTACATTTAAGCCTTGGAGATTTAGTCGATAAAGTTAGAAATACTTGGGGGACCTTTTCATACATTAGCAGATAACCGTTGAAAATAGAAGGCAATTATTCAGTTAAGACAAATTAAAATCCTAATGCAGGTCAGCTATTAGTTAAAAATATCTAGATAAGGCTAACAAAAATTCCCATAGACTACTAGAACACAGGTAATATTAGAGTAATACATACTTAGTTTTTATTTTACAAAATTTATTGTAATGCATCGTAAATATAAATATTTTTTTATATTATCATGTAATCATATATTGTCAAATCACTAAAAATGCTTAACTAATGAAATAATTATATGACAGTCAAATATGTTGTTATATATAATTGGTTGATAATGAAATTCTTTATAGAATTAAACTCTATTCCGTTTACCTTGACATTAAAGCAAATTAAACTAGGACATTGCATAATATCCGCATCCTTTTATCTCTGAAAATCATCTATACTTACATTTTTATTTTCATAGTGAACAACATAAACAGAAAAATTTTGTCAAAAAAAAAAACATAAATAGAAAATTCAGATAACAAAAAAAAAAAAAATAGGTTGGAAATTTTCTACATTTATTATTATTATTATTATTATTATTTTCCCTTTTTAATAAGAAATTGAAACAAAAGACAACAAATGATGACTAAGGCAAGCGCGATTTGAATATCTTTTGGTGTTCAATTACTGAGTGAGGGCATGCGTCCTATTTGAGAGTACTTATAAATAATCTATGGAATGAATTTTAAGTGTCGTCCTAGTTAATTGACGGAGTTTCAGAAGAAAAGGAACGATAGAAGAGAGTAAAATTAGAAGGGAAGTCGAAGATGGCGAGAAAAGAGTCGAGTCCAATAGAGAGGGTTCTGAGTCACGGAGGTCGATACGTGCAATACAATGTGTACGGCAACTTGTTCGAGGTCTCCTCCAAGTACGTTCCTCCCATTCGCCCCATCGGTCGAGGCGCTTACGGCATCGTCTGGTTCGTATCTTTGTTATCTATTCCTCCTTTTCTTTCACTTCATTTACTCTGACTCAGTGCTGAATTGAATTGAATTATTATGAATGAGTACTTTTTTTTTTTTTTTAGTGCTGCTGTTAATTCAGACACACATGAGGAAGTTGCCATCAAGAAGATTGGTAACGCATTTGACAATATTATTGATGCTAAAAGGACTTTGAGGGAAATTCAGCTCCTTCGCCACATGGACCATGAAAATGTATGCTTGCTTGGTGATTATTTCTTATTTATTATTATAATCAAATCTTGTAATTATTGTTAAAATTTGTACAAGCTATATCATAATTCATAAATATGAAACATATGTAAGATATATGCAAGTTATGAGATGCATGTTTTTAACAGGAAACTAGGAAAGTCATGAAGAGTGGAAAGGGTAGTTACTTTATAAATACTTGTACTGGCAAATTAGTAGAGGTTTGACAAGGGCGTGAAGATTGAGAAACGTGGTAGAAATCTGCAGATAATAACGAGGAGTTGTGGGATAGAGGGGAGTAAGAGTGCTCAGAGACATTGACTTGTGATCTTGTTGTTTTTGTATTAGACTCTTCTGTATCTAGATGTAGACTTGTTAGGCTGAACCACGTTTAATTCTGCATGATTGTTTTGTAGCTAATTTAAGTCACGTGTTGTACAAACTTTTGTACACCTCTATTTCAATTTCCCCTGATATACAATACTCCATGAACATAAATCAGACTACTCTACATGAGTAAACAAATTTTCTAAACAAATCCATGGTAAGAGACAGTTGTTCCATTATTTCATACTCTTTTTTTTTTCTTTTGAAGGCATGAATTTTATTTGCTGATAATAACCGAATAAAAATGTCAACAATATGTTTTTTTTGTTTTTTGTTTTTGGTAGAAAAGGTCAATAATTCTGGTGCTTATCAACTTGATTGGCTGAATTATTAATTTGAATTGGAATAATTATATAGCTGACAACTTTGGAGTTACTGTTAGCAACACACAGACAAACACACAATGTGTGCATATACCGGATGTTCTTTTACTGAGACTTCACAGACCATGCCTTATCAAATTTATTTTCACTTTCACAGATCATTGCCATCAAGGATATCATAAGACCTCCCAAAAAGGAGACCTTTAATGATGTATACATTGTTTATGAATTGATGGACACTGATCTTCATCAGATAATTCGTTCAGACCAACCTCTTAACGATGACCACTGTCAGGTTTGGCTCTAATGATATTATTGGAGCTTAATTGCATGCCATTTTTGTTATTCCAGGTGCAATTTTGTCTTTTCAATATTTGCTAGCAACATCTAACTCTGCCTACGAATAGCAAAGTAGAATTGTAGATATAACCCTTCTACTCTTCCCATAGGAATGAAATCATAATATTTCAATATTTGCTAGCAACATCTAACTCTGCCTACTAATAGCAATGTGGCTTTTCAGTTTTTCATTCATATTTTAGACAGAAAATCTCAGGACATTGATGATATTGCTAAGATTTTGTAAAGTAATGAAATGCTTTATTTATATTTTTTAGTGTGACAGAGATTTGCCTGCACAAATCATCCTACTCAAAGAACCTCTGTAACCCATCAAGTATAAGGAAGTATTAAAATTTAGAGGACACAGGTGACTTAAATAAATCATCTTGAATATGTACTCTCTTTTATTTATTATGATAAGAAACAACAGTCTCACTCGTACAAAGTCTCACATCAAGAAGTATTAAGTTTTGACGTGTGCTTTTCAATTTTTAAATTGGCATGGTCTTGATTTTTCATGAAACTTCTGCAGTACTTTATATACCAGCTGTTACGGGGGCTGAAATATGTGCATTCAGCTAATGTCTTGCACCGTGATCTTAAGCCCAGTAATATACTTTTGAATGCGAACTGTGACCTTAAAATTGGGGACTTTGGTTTGGCAAGGACAACTACTGAAACAGATTTCATGACAGAGTATGTCGTCACCCGATGGTACCGAGCTCCAGAATTGCTCCTTAATTGTTCAGAGTACACCTCTGCAATTGATGTTTGGTCTGTTGGTTGCATACTTGGTGAAATCATGACCAGAGAACCCTTGTTTCCTGGGAAAGATTATGTTCATCAACTAAGGCTTATAACAGAGGTATGGGGCTTGATGCTTCTATATGAAGTTATGGGCGGCTTAAGCATTTTAAATGATGTATTGCATTACCTATCTCTTCGATTAGTTTACTGGCAATTGTTCTGTAAAATCCTCAGTCTGTTTAAGCAAGTGAACAACACTTTCGAACCTTGTTGCTAATGAAAGCAGCTTTTCTTATGAGAGAAAATCCCTTTGACATTCCCAACCTGCATAATTCCCCCAGCTGAAGCTACTGGAAGCCAAAAGCTACCGCTTTCTCTCTCTCTCTCTCTCTCTCTTTTTGGCAGATCATGCCTTTTTGTTTTGTTACTCCTCCTGTTTGCTACTTTGGTCATTGCTTATTAGCAAGATTAATTAACTTTAGGAATTGGATTCTGTGGGGTTCTAACACAGCCTAGAATGTGTTGGGTAGTTGAGTAACAGAAATTATGGAAAAGGACATAATAGTAACTAATATGATTATGTATTTGTTAGTTAGTTGAGAGGGGTAGGTTATAAATAAGTAGAGAAAGTGGGAGGCATATCCATTGTATTGGAAAGGAAAGGGGACTAAGAGAGAGTTCCAGGTCTCTCGAATACTTGGAGTGGAGAGAAAAGAGTTTACAGTCCAGAATTCATTCAATAAACACTCTATTTTCCATTAAATATGGTCCAGTACTCCAGTTCCATCAGATGACTTAAGTTTGTCCAGAATTGTTACCTTTCACTCTACGGAAGTACAAAACGAGGCTGATCCAATTCTTCCTGTTCCTTATTTACCTTTCAGTTCCAGCTATTACCAATTTACCATTGCTAATAAATGGCAGGTAATCACTGCTTGCTGGTTACAGTATGATAAGCCACCACTCCTTAAGTATTATCATGGTTTGTTTTATCAACCAGCATATCATCTTGCCTGGCACCTGTAATCCTTATCCAACCCTTGTTCCCCTTCTACACCAAGGAATATTGAAAGGCATATTAAAATCCATCTTTAAAAAAAATAAAAAATCCATCTTTTTATACATTCATCTTGAATGCTGTAAGGAATGCTTATAAGCTCATTTTGTAGTTCCCTGGAAATACTTGGAGTTATAACACCAGACATGCATTCTTTCGTCCTTTTGCTTAACAGTTGATAGGTTCACCTGATGATGCCAGCCTTGGATTTCTCCGAAGTGAAAATGCCAGAAGATATGTTAGACAGCTTCCGCAATGCAGGAAGCAAAAATTCTCGGCTAGATTCCCTAATATGTCGCCTGAGGCATTGGATCTGCTAGAAAAGATGCTTATCTTTGATCCCAACAAACGCATTACAGGTATTCCAGAAGAATTATGTTTCAAGCCTGATTTATGACATGTTGCTGAATGTAATATCTCTCATTTGTTTTGTATTCATATAGTATTTTCATTTATTTACAGTTCATGAGGCACTATGCCATCCCTATCTTTCATCGCTTCATGTCGTTAATGATGAGCCAGTTGTTCCTAGGCCATTCACTTTTGATTTTGAGCAGCCAACGTGCACTGAAGAGCACATCAAGGAGCTCATCTGGAGGGAAGCGGTGAAGTTCAATCCAGATCCACCATATCAGTAATTCTTTCATATTTTCTAAATGTAACAAGATGAACTTCTTTCACCTTAAATACAAGGCCTATTTCAACTTCCAGATAATGTTCCCTTCCTTGTAATCTAGTCCTAAAGTGGCTGATGCGAGGGGAAATTTCTCAGGTTAAATGGGTAATCATCGGCAACCCAGTTGAATTTTACAAGCCATTTATACCAGTTTTATCATGTTGAAATTTGCATAAGGAAGAATAGGAGTGAGGGCCTTGGGGGAGCAAATATGATTGCAAAAATCGTGGATTCCGGCTTTCACATATGGTGCCGATTCTTGTTTCATCGCTAAATTGCTTGACTCGAAGCAAAATTATATGTTCATGTTACACGTAAGAGTAGGAGTAAGAATAATAAATCGCATTAGAATTTAAAATATTGAATGTAGCATTGGCGATGAAAAAATTGTCTGCTCCTTACCCTTGCCTATTTATTTTGCACGATTCACGCATGAAATCAGCGAATTTCACTTGCAACTGGCAAAAGATACGTGTTTATAATTAACTTGGGTTGTCCTTCTTTACAGTATTTTAGAGTCTCAATTGATTTGACTTACATGCTTTTGATTTCCAATAAACTTAAGCGTATAAATATCTATTGAGTATTCTCTAAATATTGCATCTTTATTTAGACTTTTTAAAATTTATTTTAGTTTTTTCTTTTCTTTAAGCTAAGTCTTGAAGTACTATTGTTTTTGGATCAACGATGGGTACCAAGCTTTCTGTCTGAGAGGCTTCTCTTTTTTGTTGCTTTTTTCTTGGTCCGCTGTCAGGGAGGCCTGATATTTTTCAAGCTGTAAGAATTGGCCTGAATAATTTGGTTTTCTCGTTAGGTCTAATCCTTAGCACGGAGATAGCTCTGCCCAATATTTGGACAATCGATCACACATGAACGAGTCCAAAAGAATGTTGATCGAAATGGTTAAGATTGAAGGAATATTGATGCACCTTCCTTGAGCAAAGATGTCTGATTTGGCAATGAGGAAAACATGTTTAGCAGGGATACTGATCACCTGTCCCATTTTGGTGTCTATATCCTATCTCATACCAATAATATCTTACCCTATATTCTATCATTTTAATATTTCATAAAATTTTAACTTATGTGTCAAAATGTTATTGGCAAGGACAGTGTATAAGACATCAAAATGGGATAGTTGATCTCTATCTGTTTAATAGATAATCTCATTCATTAATCAAATTATTTAATTGATCAATAATAAATATTGAAGGAAAAATGACGTGGGTGCATGAACTAGGATGGAAATAGATTAGGCTGGGCTAGGCCTTGACATAAATAGGTTTGAGTCTGGCCTATTAGGCTGATATAGGCCAATTTTTAAAGTCTTACCTAATTTACTTCAAAGCCTGACCTGAAAGCCTATTTAAATGTCTACTTTTCAACGAGACCTTTAAATATGTCTTAACATATAAATATGTCATAGATCTTTACTTGTAAATAGGCTTGTAAGCCTTTCATGATAAAGAAGTTTGGTAGGCTTATAATGATAAATAGGTCACTGGACATTCAAAAATAAACATACAAGTATGCCTTTACATTTAAATAGACCAATATGCTTTTACTTTCAAATATCACAAATATTATAAATAATATATTATGGGATTATAACATATTAAATTATATTTTATATAAATTTTATATAAATTTATGTACATTTATGTGTGTGTTGAATAGTGCTACCTAGTAGGCTTTTTTTAAAAGTCTTAGCCTAGTCTATTTAGTTATATAAGTTTTATAAAAATCTTTGACCTAACGATTTTATTCAATAGACTAAACCAGGTTAGATCATAAATAGACTAGGTCATAGGTATGTGATGAACGGCCTCACCTATTTTCTCCCTAGATGCTTCTTAGAACGAGCCTATATATGATGCGCATGATGAGTAGAGTACAACAACAAATTAATGAGGAAGAAGTGCAATCGTAAAAAGTTTTGCTATATCCTTTTTGTATAAATATTCATACCGATCCTTTTATTATTAAATGAAAAAATATTTAATAAAAAAATAGTACATTCAATGTTTTAAAATATAAAAAACAATGAATATTTACTAAGTATGAGGATTAGTAGATGGATTCACTGGAAAGGTTTCAAATTATTCGAATCTAAAATAAATGGCTATAATAAATCTAAACTTTTGTACTACATAATAAAAAGTGTTAATCAATGTTATTAATAAAGATTAATTTTGATACAATATCAGTGTAAAGTTTTTTAGAAATGCTCTTTGTCATGAGACGAAAAGTTTACGAAAGAGGTGTTTTTTTCCTTATTGATTGAAAAACCACATCATCGTGAATTGAAAAAGGGCCTTGTGGGATGACATGAGAGGTTTGAGGGCAAACTGCCTCAACAAACCATGGTGCTTTGCGGGAGATTTAAACGTTGTTAATTAGATGAGTTGGGGAGCGGTGAGGGGTTTCTACCCAGGTTCCAACATGTGAAATGGAAGAGTTTGATGAATTCATTGATGACATAGGTCTAAATGAAACAAAATGCCAACACATTTTTGGGAAGTCGAGTTTTTATTTCCTGGTGGAACATGCATGCAACTTTCATATCCCATAAAAAACCTAATTTATCGAGTTGAGTAGTTTGTTCAGGGATTGTATTTTTTCTATATGTGGGGTGATTTTCCATGTAATAAACTTTGATATTGCATTTTGTATATGGGTTTGAGTACCCTTAAACTATTATTAGTAATTTTTTTTTGTCTTATAAAAAAAAAAACATGAATGGAGGAGACTATTTTTGTCACTTTCTCTTTTATCAGACATTCGCATACGAATGCTTGTAAAGCAAATTGAACTGATTGTAAAATTGCATTGTATTGATTCTTAGGTTATGTAGTGTTTATATACACAATGAATGGGTTATAACTACTTGTCTGGTAAGTAATTTCCTCAATATTTTTGTTCAATTTAGAAGAACTTTATCCCAATTGTTGCTTCCATCAAACGGGGTTTGAATGCAAGTTTTTGCGTCTAGATAAATATGAAACAATTGTGCCAAACTTTTCAGCATTTGTAACCTTGACTTTGAAATTTGTAGTAGTTTAGTGATTGTATCAAGAAGAAGACTAAACTAAATTATTAATCAGTTTTTGTTGAATTTCATGGTTTCGAGTGCGAACCTGATGAAAACGAACTGTCTAGCGGATCTGAGATCCTGTGATGTTGAAAACGACAACCTCTGCGGCAGAGACGAACCATATCTGAAGAAGAAAAGGACTGAACAGAGATAGAAAATAGAGATAAGGAAGGGGATTTTCTTGGGAAAACTGAACAAGGGAAAAGAAAAAAAAAATAAAGTACGAAAAGAAAAAGAAAAGGAATGCAGCAGAAAGTTCAAGGTGGGTTGTATGGCTCTGATACCATGTTGAATTTCATGGTTTCAGAGTAATGGAGAAGAGAAAGTTGAGAGAGAATGAAAAGTTGTATATTGATATGTGGTAAATATAAAAAATACAATGAGTAATCTTGGCTTATATAGCCAACTAATCCAAGTAAACTAATTAACCATTAAAACTAATTCTAACAAAACCTAACCAATTCTAACTATCTTAACAGTTTTCTCTTATATGTTTCTCTGCTTTTGTTATTTTCACTTTTTAGTTGGGTGCTGATCTCTTTAGGAAGGATTTTGGCTTCCAATGTGGGTAATGCTAGTTAGATTTTCAACCTTGTTGTATGTTTTCTCTTGGTTGAATTTTTACCTTGCTTCCGCTTTGTACATGAATCCCTTGTATACAGGTATGAGTACGTACACCTAGTACTCTTAGTAATACATTTTGCTTATAAAAAAAAAAAATGGTTTGTCATTGAATAATCTCTTGAGCAACTTAAGTAAGAACCAACCTGATCATCATTAAAACAGAAGACTATATACAATTATAAACTCAGGCTATATATATATATTGCTCAAATCATAGAGCTGCATGTGATGATGAATGATTCTCTAGCAAACTCATAAACTGAAGTAATATATATAACGCTGGTTTAAATACATAAAGCTGTCATGAAAGTATCTTAACATTCAATAGTAAGTAGTAATACACTTAACATTCAATTCAGCCTTATTAAAACTATCAAAGAAGGCACACGCTGGTTTTTCTCTCTCCAAAAACAGTAATGACCCTATAATATATTTAGCTTTAATTTGATCCTTGCCAATCCAACACTGGGAAAACTTAATCCCTAGCTTGTTTAATTTCATTTTTTATTTTATTTTATTCTAACATCAAATTATAACATACAAGTGAAGTGATTATTCAAACACCACACAAGACTGCAACGTATATTCTCCTTTTCGAAAGCACCACTACCAATCGGAGAAAGAAATATCACTTATCTCCAAACAAGTATCCAAGCGATGAATTTCCACCAGGAACCGATTTGACTTTTGTTGATGGACGATCCTGAATCATTAATATATATGGTGCGAAAAAAGGATTAACAAATTAAATTGGTTGATAGAGAAAAATTATGAAATACAGAAGCTTACAGTTACAAAGTTTCCCAACTCTTGAGAACGGTTTGAGACAATAAGTTGGGTGTTAGAAGAAGGAGCAGCACCCTCATCGATGTCAATGCCATATGGTGGCAATGGAGGAACTGTCTTTGCTGCAGGCAGAGGAGGCTGACTTGGCTGCTCTTCTGAGCCAAACAGGTACCCCAAAGAACTCTGTCCACCACCGGAGCTTTCACCTCTACTCATACTGCACGCCGGCACTCTGTTCTGTTCTGTATTGCCTTATTTAACTGATTACAGGCAAAGACTATTGATGAGGAAGATATCATAATTAACCCTAATATACCGATGACTTTGTGGTCTACTTTGGTAAGCAAAGACGCTTATACAGTAAAATGGCGTTGCTGATATGATCGATCACTACAGTAAACTTTGTTTTTAGTGGCAATTATTTAATGGCAATAAATTAATTGCCACTAATTCATAAATTAATTTGAAAAATTTGTGGCTAAACAATATTAGCCACTAAAAAAATACTTAATAACAACACTAATAGACATTTAGACTACTTCACGTGACACCCTTTCATCTTTTGTCTGACCCCATTTCTCTCCACTTCCCCAAAACACCCTCCACAATTTCACAATTTCATCTTTTCACGTTCTTTTTTTCGAAAAATCACCTCCTTCACGTTTCATCTTCTTCTTCGTCAACACCTCGGCGCGTTCATCATCTTCTTCTTCTTCGGTGTTCACCTTCTTCTTCACGTTCAGGTTGTTATCTCCTCCCTCCCTCCTTCTCTCTCTCTCTCTCTCTCTCTCTCTCACTCTTTGTGATTTTTTCAGATCTGTTGAAGGATTGTAGATTTCTCTCTCTCTCTCTCTCTCTTTGTGATTTTCTTCAGATTCGTTGCTCAACCTTGAAGATTCAATCTCAGGAACATATAGATCTTGTCAGGTTTGTTATGTTTAGTGTTGAACCTATGGTATAATATAGAGAAATTTTGTGGATAATTATGTTTAGTGTAGCAATTCATTCTGGCTAATTCGAATGATGATGGAGGATACTCTTTTGGAACATCGAAATGTGTTTGATTTGCATGTCTGATACCTTTTCCGCTACACTTTTTTTATTTAAGTTTGATTTGATTCATAGTTCCTAATTCTGGTTCTCTCTAATTCTGTTTCATTGTTAACTTTCTCATACCTAAATGATTTATTTCCATCATTTTCTGGGTAAAGTTTGTGACAGTTTTTTAATCTCAATCCCGTGAGTAAAATGGAGCTCTCAATTCTGCATTTCTTCTTATCTTTACTGATACACGCAATGCAACAATGCATATTGTTTGGTCTTTAAAAAGTAGCTGCTAATGAAAAGATAAGTCCAAAGGGATTCCTCAGGGGCTTAGACGTTTAGCAACATTAGAATATTGGAGAGGGGTTTTGTTAATAGATTGATAATGTTTATATTGCATAGATTGTGGGTAGATTTTGGAAAAATAAGTTAAAATATATAAGAAATTTGGAGATTGTTGTGGGTAAAATTTCCTTTCCCAAGGAGGATTCTTGACTTTATTCTTACCCTCTATTTGTGCTTACATTGCTAAGACTGAACTTGCTTACATACAATATTCAAGATGACTTGATTATGAAATATAGAATTACTACTTGTAAGTTATTTTCTCCTTCTGTTATGTTGATACACTACCTGTTCAAGGTTAGACCTTGTTTCTCTGGCATACTTATGGAAACAAGATCAGTCATTGCTCCTCCAGGAAATGGTAAATTGTGTTTTGCAGCACAGCTGATAGTCATGCATCTATGCAACTACATAGTAAGATTTTATTTTTATTTTTTTAATTCTAACTCCATTTTGCTCTTGACCAGATTACAAATGGAATCGTGGCTATAACTGTGAAGGTATAACTTGTTTAACTTTGCTTCTAAAGTTTCTTACTCTTTGTAGTTTTTCTTTTTGATTTGTAAATGGAAAGGATGTTCTATGTTCTTGTCATATGGTGGTTCTTATCATCCATGGAGGAGATCTTATTTTTGCTTTGATAACATTGAGCATTTTTCTTGATGCTAATGGTACCATGTAATAATCTTATAAAACCGATGGTTCTTTTTGGCTTTGAATATATGGGTGGTGGGTTATATGAGTAATATGCAGACAAAAAAAGAGTTATGCAAGTGAAACTATTTCCTTCTCCTTTGTAAATTTGTGTTCAACTTTATTTGCATAACTGTTAGTTTGAAATTTAAATGCTTTATTTATGTTACAAGGTAGCAGCCATGGGTGTGGATCCTGCAAAGCACTTAGGTAAAGAATTAGCCTTCTTAAATGCTTATTTGCATAAATTGAAAGAGTATGTTAAAGTTATGTCATTCAACTTTGAATTTATAGATTATAGAATAGTTTTTTTTTAATCATGTTTTCTGAATATTCTATATTATATTCAGAATGAGAGAGACTAATAAAGAGCTCTAACTTAAGATATATTACCAAGGCTACTAGTTCATCTACAGTTTAAGATATATGTTCTTCAACTTGATAGTTTACTTGGATATGGAATGCAGGCTCAACAATTAAACTCGGAGATATTTGGGACTATATGCTATCATGCTCAAAATTCTTCTTCTGAATATACTTGGTATGTTGTTGTCTTATCTTGCTTGCTAACTGTTTGTCTTTCAATGGTGAATTTGTTGTTGTGATCTTCTTCCTGACTTGACTGAAGTGGGACTATGGTCTCCTACAATAAAAAAATAAGATTATCTATGAGGATAGTTTAATATTTTTGTTCAAGCTCAAGTGGGACTTTTACAGGTTCATTTGCCACTAACATGGAAATTTTATTTCCATGATATTACTGTTTTATTCGTTCTAAATTGTTATGAGGTAGCCTTAAGCAAAGTCAATCATTTTTGTGCAGAAACAAGAGCTTCATTGTTGCAGTGTTGGGAAATCAGATAGCAAGTAGTTTTTCTGGAAGTAATGAAAAGGCTTGGTCAAAGTTAGTGGCAAACTTATCCTCTTGGAAATAAGAAAGATAGTTATTTAACTCCATTAAATGATGTTTTTATAATCCTTCTTGCGGCCCATATCACTCTGTAAATTGAGCAAATAATCTGGGTGCTGCAGCTTTGCAACTTCTATTTGTGGTCAATTCCCTTCCCTTTATCTATTGCTTAGACTTACTTGTACTTTTAATGAATGAGTTCTTGCTCAGTGGGCTTTGTTTCACTTTTGACCGAATTCTTACATGTACTATAAGGTACTAGATCTTTCCATGTGGGGCACTAGGCTGCTACGGAATACAATTTTTTTTTTCTTCTATGTTGACAACTTGACATTAAATGTATAATGAATCACATGAGTGATAAGTGCCATTTGTCAGGTTTTATGTTGGATTAGATCTCCAGTTTAATTTGCTTATGGTGATATATAAGATATGATTGAATGATGCAGCCTTTGAGAAAATGCTTGAAATCAGCCCCATCATGAGAATAACTCATTAGTCATCACATGTTTTTTGACCTTTTAGATTTTTGGCAAACATGCAGAGATTGGTAGAGCCTTGATTGGTTTTGGCATCCTTTTCACATTTCTTGGTGTAGTTCTTTTCTTTGACTGTGGTTTGCTTGCTCTGGGAAATGTGTGGCTTGCTTTTAGAATATAAATTTTCTTATTAACCCTTGTGTTAATCAAGACCTGAATAATTTTAGTGACAAATAATCTTGACATTTACCGGCAATAGTAATTGTTGGGAAAAGCCAAATAGAACTTTTAGCGGCAATAAAAAAAGTCGGTAAATGAGCTTAGAAGACAACTCAAAAATCATATTTAGTGGCAATTAAAATTGCCGGCAATAATTGCCGCTATAACTTTCGGCTTTTAGCGACAATTAATTGGGTCTTTACCAGCATTTTTTATAATTGTCGGTAAAGCTTTTAGCGACACTGGATACGCCGACTAATTTATAATTGTTGGTAAAAATTTTAGCGGCCATTATTATTGCCGCTGAAGGCCATTATAATTGTCGCTAAAAGTATGTTTTGTAGTAGTGGATAGTGCATTACACCTAATTAATCCGTCATTATTCTCTTGAAATATGTTTAGTTTTATCACTAAAGTTGATAAAAAAAACATTTGGTATTTTTATCTGAATGAGATTAGTTATATTTACGTATTTGATGTTGATATAAATAAGGGTTAATTATGAGATTGTTATCCACTGCTTGATAAATTTTAAAGGGTGGAGCACTGGTGCCTATGTAGTTACGTATTCCATCACTAAATGGAGCATGTGAGATGGGATGCGGGTTAGGTTAAGGAATAATATTAAGCTTCAAGCAAGCCAATGCAAACACACGACTCACGAGTCAATACAGATTTGGTTTTGTCCAAGACAATATTTCCCCGTTAAATATAACCATCATATGATCAAAGGTAGGAATTTTGTGACTCTTTCATAATTTATATAAAAGAAAAGATAATAGTAAAATGACTTTTTTTTTTTTTTTTTAAGAAAACCAATTCACTGAAGTGAGTATAAGAGATACTCAAACTCAATACATCTATAATAAGTTCAAACAACCTTCTAAACAACTGATAACATAGGTTTCTTGCCACATGATTGATTGATTGTAAGCAACAAATAGGATTAATATACCAATCTATAAAAGTAAAATCCCCGGCCTTTAGAATCAGATTAAACGAAAATTATAAATCACATACTAAATAAATTTTGTCAGACAAATCCAGTTTAAAAATCTTTTACTATGTTTCGCTTATTATAATAGTTCGATTATATTTCTACTCGAGGTCGATGTATGCACAACTTTTTATTATTGAACAATTATTTATTATTTTTGTAAAATAATTAAATCATTTTTGTAGCTAATTTGTAGAGCCTATGTTCTCAATCTTTTGCAGTGCAATGTGTCTAGGAAAAGGTAATGATCACGAAATGCAACCGGAGAATCAAATTAGAGAAATGTTTCCATGACACACATTTCTACACCTTACACCGTATAGTGCCGCACAGTACGGCACTGTAGCTGCACTGTCTGCACTGTAGCATTTTTTTTTTTTTTTCAAGTTTTGACTTTTTTTTAAATGTTATTTTTTTGATAAATAAATTTTTTGGTTAAGTATGTGCAAATATCTGGTGAATCATGTACAAATATCTGGTGAATTCAATTCATTATCTGGTGAATGGGTTTTGTTGAGAAATAAAATTTTTCGTTAAGTGGTGAATCATGTACAAATATCTGGTGAATTCAGTTCATTATCTGGTGAATGGATTTTTTTGAGAAATAAATTTTTTGGTTAAGTATGTGCAAATATCTGGTGAATCATGTACAAATATCTGGTGAATTCAATTCATTATCTGGTGAATGGTTTTTTTTTGAGAAATAAAATTTTTCGTTAAGTGGTGAATCATGTACAAATATCTGGTGAATGGATTTTTTTGAGAAATAAATTTTTTAGTTAAGTACGTGCAAATATCTGGTGAATCATGTACAAATATCTGGTGAATTCAATTCATTATCTGGTGAATGGTTTTTTTTTGAGAAATAAATTTTTTCGTTAAGTGGTGAATCATGTACACATATCTGGTGAATGAGTTTTTTTATAAATAAAATTTTAATTTTTATAAAAAAACTAAAATTAAAAAAAAAAAAAAGACCCGCTACAGTGCCGCACAGTGCAGCTATAGTGCCGCATAGTGCGGCACTGTACAGTGCCGTGATGTCCTCGTGCGCGTCCCCTGCACGCATACGGTTTACACCGTATGTGTGTCAAAAATGTGTGTCATCCTATCACATCTCATCAAATTAACCATCAAATTAACCTACGGTTTGGGAAATTATCGTACGAAAGTGATTCCTCGTCACTGCAAAAGAGTACAAAAAAATCATGCCATTTGGGGTGCACAGTCATATTCATGGTTTAAACGTCATTATTTGAGACAGAAACATGTGCTTTGGGCCTAAGTAATAGTATTTAGGTTGCTGAGACAGTGATTAAATGAAGGTTAAAGTCAGATTCGAGATAATGGATGGCTTTAAAGAGAACACAATGTGTGAAATTGGTTGGCTTGCTGTTGTAGTTGAACTTGGACCCATATCAATGACTCGTATTCCTCTGAAAAAGGTGAGAGCAAATAATTGAGTTACATAGACAGGGTTCGGTTGGCGGGATCTAGTAGGCCACGGGGATCCTAGGAATCAAATAACGCTGGGTTAATGGGATGTTTCAGGAGTCTATAGTTTATTTGAAAGAATTTATAAACATATATTTATGATATTTCATAAGCTCTTTTTAGTTTATTTTAATAAGCTTGTTAAAGAACCTTATCAAATATAAGTTAAAAAGAGTTTAAGATCATAACTTCTCTTTTGATTAGAACTCATTAAATAAACATTTAATTAAGTTATTTACCCAATCAGACCTTAAATCAACTCTAACTCAAAAATTGTTATCACGTAACATATATTTTTTGGGAGATAAAAAGTTTAAGAGAGGAAATTAAAGAATTCTTATCATGTAACTCACACTATATATTGGATCAAAGGATGGACAAAAATAATTGTGTCAAGAGTATGACCTAATAATAAAGATTTTCATTCTATTAAGTGTTTATACATAAGTTCATTAATAATTTATAGTTTAAGACCCTACTGCTATTTGATACTATGTCAAATTTGGTCTTTAATTGCGTACACTTAATAGCGTGTGGTTTCTGGAGGAGTCGTTTTAAAAAAAATGCGCAGAAGTTTTTAATAGCAATTTTCTATAGAAACACTATTAAAAAAATATACTTTTAAAAACGTCTCTATAAGAAAATACTATCTCTACCTTATGCCTTATTTTTTAAAAAAAAAGAAAAGAAAAGAAAAAGAGAAATGCTCAGATATTAATAGCGTTTTACCTGAAAAGCACTATCTGCTTTAGTAACCGAGACGTCGGGGTACTAAGGTTCTTAAGGTGTTGTGGACTTGAGGTCCTGTAGACGTGGTGTTTACTTGAAGGTTTGTTAAAGGTGTTAAAACATTTTGAGATGTTTTCTATTACCACAAACGCTAAGCCTGATGCATCGGTCTAGGTGTTTTGTGATTGAGCACTCGGACTTTGAGGTCCTGTGTTACTAATGAAAGTTTTAAGATGTTTAAGATTACGGTTGGTCGTAAGCTTTTAAGCTTCGACAAGGAAAGATTGAACACAAAGAAAAGTGTCAAGAACAAATTGTTTTCTTGCATGCATTTGGCAGACGTGCCTACGGTTTTATGTATGAATACCTTGCGGCGTCAGGTATTTCATAATTACGATTTTCTTCATTGTGCCAGGTTGGACAATGAAACCCCATTTACGGATTTATCACTGTGCCACGTTGTTGGACAGTGTGCAATGCGTTTTGGCTGCGTGCCTGTGTGCCATGGGATGGCTATTGAGTTTGATCCACTCATTACGTGTTGCGATATCTCATGAGATTAGGTGTGAATGTTTAGATGGTGTATATGAAATGTTCATGCATAATTTTAAAATGTTGATGTTTGGGGTGTGAAATCCATCAATAGAGTATATGCTTATATCTGTGTATATGTTTATACCGATATGTAAACAGTGAAAAATCGGGGTGTTACAATTATCATCATGCATTGAGAAAGAATCAATAGAATAAAACACAAGATAGCACATAGGCATCCAGCAGATATATAGCAGTCATTTACAAAGCTCATTCTCTTAGCCTTTACCCTTTATCACTTATGCATCTATACCTATGTGTTGATGTGGCCACAATACTGTCACATGACCCCCATTCCCATTAGTGATGATAGTCCGTCGCCCAAGCGACGCATACCATACACACCGAACCATATAAGTGCATTACATCCACATTCCCGTTAGGATGCTCATTCCACATTCCCGTTAGGAATGACACTATCCCTCGTTCCGGTTAGGGATAGCTGCACCATAGTATCCCCATTCTTGTTAGGATAACTATCTCGGTCTCGGAGCAGCTCGGTAAGGACTACAAAAGTATCAGTGTAGAATCACCACTCATCTGTTATCCGGTATAAGTATTCAGATACTCTGACCTCGTGTATTACCACCCACATGGTTGTGAACACCAAATGCATTCTAGCATGAGTCTCACTGACTGGTCCTAGGGTTTATCACTTAGTGTCTCAACCACGCACTTAGGCATATCCATATCTCACATAGTACCACACTGGCCAATCATATATTTATTCATAATTCACTAGGTTGAGCACTACTACATTCCATATCATACTCTCCCTAACATGCATATCTCCTGATCCACAGATATCATGGCTTACTTACTAACCAAGCAGTTAATCATATATAAGGCATATTGAGCATACCAATTAAACACATATGAGGCGATATATCATTAAACATATTAAGCATAACATGGCAGATAGCACATAACAACCAAACCACCCTAACAAGCATACAACCTCGAATCACGTAAAATCGACCAAACAACAATTAACCTACAATGCCCAAATCATCATTGGCAATACGGGGTAGTCGCCAATGTGATTTTGATATTGTCAATTACTCGACCACTAGTAGAGTTTAGGTTACCCTAAGGATATCATTGCATTTTACACTACTCTAGCCTTCCCGACGATAATATGGTTCTTTCTCCCACCTGGTACACACGTAAGTAGCTCTACAAGCACATTGAAACCACGAGCAAGCTTCCCTCCACAAGTTCACCAATCTGCCACATACATTACAGGGCTCCTCGGTGTTCCAAATTTTTTCCTAATCATGCATACAACATGCAAACAACGTCGGTAACACTAATACATAGCAGAAACGATAATCGAATAGAGAAACTAACGAAGAACGTGAAGAACATTCGAAGAGCGTTGATGTCGACATTGCCGACATGCTACGAACTTAGGTTTACCTTAGTCGAATAGAAGAAACATATATGCAGATTCAAAGCAGATGAAGCTATGATCATAAAGACACGATCGGTTTTGAGTTTCGCTAACCAGATTGTTCACAGCAAGCCTTGAAAGTTCCTCACGTCCCTCAACTCTCTCCCTATGTTCTCTGTCTCTGTTTTATGAAGATGGTGAAATGAAAGTTAAATTTTGCAAAACTTTTTATTTTTCATCTCGACACTGCCAATGCTCGAGCGTGGGGACTGTCCACGCTCTAGCATCCCAATGTTTGAAGATTGACTTGTTCCACGTTTGAAAGTTGAGAGTTCGTCAGTGTGAAGGCAACGCCCCACCGTACTCGTGTCTCATGCCATGCTGCCATGTGTTCCTGTTGTCCAATCACTCCACACTCCCCTGCCATGCTCAAGCGTTCAAGATGGCCATGCTTGAGCGAGCCAATGTTTGAACATTGGTACTCAGCTCACTCAAACGTGCTGCCCTGACCAGAAATTCCCTTCTCGGTCATTTGTTCTGTTCCTTCCTGATTGATCACATACACTTCAAGCATACTTTCAAAAATACAATCATACATAATCCATACATAAACTAGGGTTTCCAAAATGAGGATGTCACAATTTTTTCATCCATAAGGCTCGAACCCGACACCTTACTTAAGGAATTCGAGTCCAGTTCCACTTGGACCAAATGTTGGTGAAACATATTTTAATGTTAGTTAACCATGAAAGTTTTAAGATATTAACTTTTTTGTCCTAAGGAAGGCCTACCACTTGGCAGACCCTAGGGTCTAGGGCCACAAAAGAACCCAAAAAAAGGCACACTAGCAATTCCGAGAATTGAACTTCGATATTTTGCATGAGGTTTCACAAACCTATCCACTTGACTGTCTCTAGGCTCTAGGGGACTTAATATATTAATCTAAAATAATTTATACTTGTCTCAACCAGGGGTGGCAAATTATCAGTCCCGGCCGAGACCCGTGAAAACTGATGCAGAAAATAGCTAGGTGGGTCAGTACGGGCGGGCACGCGGGTCAATGGGTGACAGATGATAGTTCATGCGGTCTTGGGCGGGCAGGTTTGGTTTGGGTAAAAATATTTCGCTACCGCTTGAATAGATTAAGATATTAATTTTTTTTTATCTCTGATTCCCCATTAGTCTGATTGGTTGCCTCATATTTTTTCTTCAATCTCATTGGCTCTCTCGTCACACCACTTCATCTTCACACTTCAACTTCACACTTCACTCCCATCTCAGCCTCTCTCGTTCACACTTATTCCTCTGCCACCGCCTTTCTCATCTCTTTCTTCCTCTCCTCAGTGACGGTGACCCCCTATTCTTGCTCCTCTGTGACAGCCTCTTTAGTGACGGCCTTTTCTTGCTCCTCTGCTCCATCGCACGAAATGGAAGATTTTGACTAAGCTTCCTCTTGGATAGATCTGCGACATGGACTAATCAATGAAGAAAAAGATCTATAAAGTGCAAACAAAGAAGATCTGCGAAGAATACATGTTTTTTTGTTGAAAGTTTGATCTTTTTGTAAAAAGTTTAAATATTTCTGTAAAACGTTTGAATATTTCTAGGTTATTTTCTTGTTTCCCTTTGTATTTCTGGTTCTGCTTCAATTTTAAAGCTTCTATATGATCTATGAAGCTTCTGGTTTTGCATTTTAAAGTTTGATTATGATGCGTCTTCTCCCTTTCGGTTCTGTATTTTTTGTTTTTTTGATCTAAAACCGATCTAACCCATATGTCGACCAGACCAAACCGAACCCGCCTAATCCGAGGGCACTAAACGGATGGCAATGGGTGAGGATATCTACCTGTCGGTTTCGGGTTGGGTTTTTTGGGCCCGAAACCGACCGAACTCGGCCGTTGTCCACCCCTATTCTCAATGTATTTTTATTATTAAAGGAATTTTGCTTAAAACTTAAAAGGTTATAAATATATTAATTAACAGTAAATTAAATTTTCAATATACTTTTAAAATAAAAAAATATCAAAATTATATAGGTTTTCTACGTTATTGCATTAATAATAACATATTTAATTATGATCATTGCTTGAAAAAATTTAATGACAGTATATACTAATAAATACTAACTGTTAAATACAGGAAAATGCTATCCGGTTCCCTAAAGATGCTAAAAAATATTGTCATTGGAAAAAGATGCATTTAACATTTGAAGGGGTACCCTTACTTTTATTTTTTTTTCCAATTTTATCCTTGCTCATTCAATCCTATCAGATCACTCTTGTAACTAGAGGTGCGAATCTACCACCGTAAACATATTTAACTCGCAAATATATTCTTTCTCATTTATAAGTTAATTTAACTCCATTATTATCAATTATAAATTTATAAATATATAACTAAAATTAATTATTTAAATAATCAAACAACTCTCTTGCTAGTCTTTTTTATGTAATAATAATAATAATAATAATAATAATAATAATAATAATAATAATATTTAAAGATATGCTCTTTGACGTAATATAACTATGTAAAGATGTATCGATGAAAACTAAATTATCCAATCAAATCCAAATTACATTTGATTGGATATGATATTTTTAAGGAAACAAACTGATCCAATCCAAACCGTATGTTGTTTTCATCATTGGATTGGACGACTTTTTGGCTCAAAACCAATCCAATCAATCCGTGAACAACCCTACTTATCAATAAGACCCTTCAAGGATCTTTGAACTTTTGCAGATGGCTCTGCTAGTGTTTTGCACCACGTAAATTCCTAGGGTTTTGCATGGTTCTCATGGCTGCTCCGATCTGCCCTTAGGGCTTTCTTGCTTCTCCCCCTCCTTCTCCTTCCCATCCTTCTTCGGCTAACAATCCTCTTTCTCAACAAAGAACCTTTGCTAAAGCTTTGAGTAATTCTCTTGATGTTTCTTTATCTCAACTTCCTCAGCCTTGTATCAATGGAGATGTCGTGTCAATCAAAATAACGGAGGAAGAGTATCATAAAGGCATTGATGCCTGTAAGATGAACCTGCATGGTCGCTTGCTGCTCACAAAGGGTGACAAGCCTATGAAATTCACTGACTTGCGGGAAAAGTTAACCACTCTTTGGAAACCTTTAGGGTAATGGCACATGACCTCTCTTGGTAGAGGATACTTTGAATTTAGTTTCTATTTACAGGAGGATCTGAGGAGTGCCTGGTCTGTTGGCACCTGGAATTTGAAACTGGTTTAATGAGACTGTCACAATGGATTGCGAATTTTAATCCTAAAAATCAAAAGCAAACACATTCACAGTATTGGATAAGAATCTATGAACTGCCTCAAGAATACAGGCATCTAAGAATCCTCTTTGAAATTGCTTCTGCAATTGGCACTCCAATCTCAATTGATGACATGACTAGAAGAAGAATGTATGGTCACTATGCTAGAATTCTAGTCGATCTGGATCTAACTCGGACCCTTCCCTATCAAATTATGGTGGAAAGAGAGAAATTTGCATTCTATGTGGGAATTTAGTATGAGAAACTTCCAAATTTTTGTGAGTTCTGCCAAAATATCGGCCACTCTATTGACAAATGTAGCAAGAAAGGAGGGCAATTGGCATCCAAGAATCAATCTTTGCCTAAAAAAGGTAATCCTTTTGTTTCCCAAATTTATGTTCCTAAGGTTTCAAATCCTGATGATAGAAATAAGGAGGTTAATGATCAAGATAAGACTGGAGCCTACAAAGATAAGACTGAAAACAGTGATAGGGTCACAGTAGTTAATCACGAAGTTGGTTCGGCTACTGATAAGGTAATTCCAGTTGAAATTCATGCTGAGAGTGAAAGACAAGCTGATTTAGTTAATGGTGAAAAGTCTATTGCAAATGAGACAGGAAAGTTGATTGATGATCCAGTTATAGAACTGGCTACTGCATCTGCATTAGTAGACAAAAATCAGGATGGAGGGTGTAACATCCCAGGCTGCTTTATGGATTGACGATTGTCCCCACAAACCAACACGGGTCTTTTCAGCATGCTTTGTCCCCACTCACACGCTTCCTAGGAAAACTTCCCAGAAGGTTACCCATCCTATAATTGCTCCAAGTCAAGCACGCTTAACTGTAGAGTTCTTAAGTGATGGGCTCCCGAAAAGAAGATGTATCTTGTTAGTATAGATAGTACCAATCAATTCTTATAAGTCATCTTCAACTGTATAGTCCCATACCTATACAGTCTCAGGATCCCTCTAATTCGGGTGTGTAATCGGTTCATTCATGTGTCCCTCCGCCTAGAAGCCTGCCAGGAGCCGCTCCTTGTCCGTGCCTTCTTACACTAGCGACCACTCCCCGCCCTCGTCTGCACCGGGTGTCTCAGAGGGAATTCAGATTCTGACTCAGTAGAAATAATCTATGATGAGACTTTGGTTGATCTCCAGGATAGGGAGAATGTTGTTCCAGAATCTCCTTTGGACAGTGTTCATACTAGTTTGAAAGTCGTAGAGAACAATAGTGGAAAGGAATTGTCCACTGCCAGTAGTGATCAATCTCCTTTTATGGGAACTGCTTATAATCCTCAAGTATATTAGGACTTGAGAATTGTCTCCAAATCTTGGAGTGATAGAGTGGAGGAAGAAGTGCATTCTTCTGCAGAGGAAATAACAAATAATGCTACTCATGTAGATGATCCTTTTGAAGTGGCATTGTCTAAATCACAGAAGAAGAAGTTAAGGCAGAGGCAAAAGAGGAATGGAAACCAGGTTGTGCACAATGCCCGATCCAGGGCTGGAGTTTTAAATAACTTTGCCTAATGAAGATTCTTTTTTTGAATGCAAGGGGAATCTCCAACCACCCCACAAGGTTGGTACTAAAACATCTTTTTTTGACTCATAAACCTGATCTCTTATTTATAACAGAACCATGGATGCTTGTTCATGATTTTCATATTCAATTTTGGAGCTATTTAAATATGAAAGTCTTTGCTGTAAATGATAGACAGCAGCAAAATCCAAATATATGGTGTATTTGCAAAGATAATTTGGATTCTTCTTTGATTCAAGCTTCCAAACAGCAGGTCTCTTTGTCAGTCTTTTGGGAGAATCAGCAGGTTTACATCTCTGCCATTTATGCATGTACTACTTATGTGCAAAGGAGACTGCTTTGGGCTGAACTGCTTCTTCTGCAACAAATTCATTCAGGACGTTGGTGCTACATTGGTGATTTCAATGCCATATTAGGTGCTCATGAGAAGAGGGGTGGTAAACTTCCTATGCAAGTTTCTTGTGATGAGTTTAGGAGTTGGTCTGATTGTGGTAACCTCACTCATGTTTTAACTAGAGGAGCAGATTATACTTGGGCAAATGGTAGAAGGGGAGCTTTCTTTTGTGAAAAAAGGTTGGATCGGCCAGTATGCAACTTGGTTGGATTTTTAGGACATCACTTCTTGCTGCACTCTAACTAGAAGCAGGTCAGACCATCATCCCCTTCTGTTATCTATGAATAAATGGCAGCATGCTTTCCCTTCTCAATTTAAGTTTATGAGTATGTGGAATGATCATCCGGATTGCATAAGATTCATCTCTGATGCATGGAGCAAACCTGTTGTGGGCTGTCTGATGTACATTCTATCATAGAAATTGAAAAACCTGAAATGTTAGCTAAAATCATGGAACAAAGAGGTTTTTGGTGATGTTCACCTAATGGTCAAGCAGGCTCAAGCAGAGGTTAACTTAGTTCAGGATCAAATTGCTATGAATGGTATGGATGATGTGTTAATGGATAAGGATAAAGAGGCTCAGCTCCAATTGCAAAAAGCCCTTCATTTTTAAGAAGAATTCTGGAGGGAAAAAATCTTGAATCAATTGGCATAAGTTTGGTGATAGAAACACTGCTTTTTTTCATAAAGTCACCAAGATTAGGAATGCCTCTCAAAGGATGACAATGCTAAAAGTTGGTGATCAGATCTTGGATAATCAAGAGGACAGAGAACAACATGTTCTCCATTTATACAAAACTCTGTTTGCTACAGAAAATAATTGCATTCCGAATGATCTAATTGAATCTTCTATTCCCTCTTTGGTTTCTTCAGTAGATAATGTTATGTTAACAAATTTGCCTACTAAAGAGGAAGTGAAGAATGTTGTTTTCTCCATGAATGGCAATAGTTCCCCTGGCCCGGATGGATTTGGTGGCAATTTCTATAAAAAAAATATTGGCATATCATTGAGCATGATGTCTATAACTCAGTGATTCAATTCTTTTAACAAAGCTGGTTGTTGCCTAACATGAACTCCAATCTGGTTGTTTTCATTCCTAAGCATCCTGGTGCCGACTCAATTGGTATGTATAGGCCTATTGTTTTGACTAACTATCAATTTAAAATAATTACGAATGTAATGGCAGACAGGTTAGCTAATGTGGCTCCTAAGATCCTCTCTGAAAACCAAAGAGGTTTTATCAAAGGTACAAGCATCAATGATTGCATATGTATAACATCTGAGCAATTAACCTCTTGGACAAAAAAAGTGTTTGGTGGTAATGTGGCTCTAAAGGTGGATATTACTAAGGCTTTTGACACTATGGATTGGCAGTTCCTCATTAATGTTCTCAACTCCTTTGGATTTGATCTTAAGTTTTGCAATTGGGTTAAGGTGATTCTTGTATCTGCTAAACTCTCTCTTTCAGTCAATGGCCATTTTGTTGGTTTCTTCAATTGCAAAAGGGGTTAGGCAGGGTGATCCTCTATCCCTTCCTATTTTGCATAGCAGAGGATGTTTTAAGTAGAGCATTGAGCAACCTTGTAATTTCTGGATAATTACTGCCTATGGCTGGTCCAAGGGGTTTTCAAACTCCTAGCAATGTGTTTTATGCAGATGACATCTTGATTTTCTGTAGAGGTACTAAAAGGAACATCCAAGCAGTCAATAAGCTTTTCAAAGCTTATGGAGAGGCATCTGGTTAGCTTATTAGTCCAACCTATACTAACAAGATGCATCTTCTTTTCGAGAGCTCATCACTTAAGAACTCCACAGTTAAGCGTGCTTGACTTGGAGCAATTCTG
Source organism: Echinosophora koreensis (assembly GCA_035048595.1). Taxonomy (NCBI): domain Eukaryota; kingdom Viridiplantae; phylum Streptophyta; class Magnoliopsida; order Fabales; family Fabaceae; genus Echinosophora; species Echinosophora koreensis. The sequence continues at coordinate 12,940,369 of JAPCYP010000003.1, read as the reverse complement.
AGATGGGTGACCTCCTGGGAAGTTTTCCCAGGAAGCGTGTGAGTGAGGACAAAGCATGCTGAAAAGACCCATGTTGGTTTGTGGGGACAGTCGTCAATCCATAAACCAGTCAGGGATGTTACAAATGGTATCAGAGCGGCACCTCTCCCAATACGGTGTGGTTCGGGGACGAACCAAGCGGAAGCTGGTGGGCATGTGACACCCGAGGCTGACGAGGGCGGGGAGTGGTCACCGGTGCAAGAAGGCATGGATAAGGAACGGCTCCTGGCGGGATTCTAGGCGGAGGGGTACATGAATGAACCGATTACACACCGGAATGAGAGGGATCCTAAGACTGTGTAAGTATGCGACTATACAGTTGATGATGGCTTATAAGATTTGATTGGTACTACCTATACTAACAAGATGCATCTTCTTTTTGGGAGCCCATCACTTAAGAACTCCATAGTCAAGTGTGCTTGACTTGGAGTAATTCTGGGATGGGTGATCTCTTGGGAAGTATTCCCAAGAAGCGTGTGAGTGAGGACAAAGCACGCTGAAAAGACCAATGTTGGTTTGTGGGACAGTCATCAATCTATAAAGCAGCCAGTGATGTTACAATAACACTTTTCATGTTACACTTTTCATGTTTGGTTCAGGAGGGACAGAGAGATTTTAAAACTAATTTACTTTAATACCCTTATAAATTTAGAATTCAAAAAATATAAGTTAAGAATATTTTATTCAATATATTCAAAATGTTTTAAACCTCTTCCTCTCCCCTTAAAATCTCCCCGATATTGGAGGGGAGCTAAAATCAATGGTGGAAGGATTTTGCTCCCACCCATTCTCTTCCCCTCCGTAGAGTTTATAAAAATCTCTCTTCTCCTCTCCATTCCCCCAACCACACACTATGTTAGGGTTGGTTTGGGATCATTTATTGCCTTAAATTAATTTTTTTTTTAATTACTTAAAGAAAATATAGTAAGTGATTTTTATTTTTAAGTATATTAATTTTTTTATTTTTTATTCTTCAACAAGTCCTCTTGCAATATTAATTATTAGCGAAATTCTTTGTTAAAATCTTAGTTTGGAATAATTTGAAAAATCTTTTTTAATAAAAGTTAAATAAATTAAACTAAAATTACATGTACTCAATATTTGTTAGGTATTAAGGAGCTCAACTGGCATGAGCTCAGGGTGTAAGGTGTATTAAGGAGCTTGGAGGTCTAGAGTTCAAACCATGGAAAAAGAGAAAACTAACATAATATTTAACTAACTAATATTGGCATATAAAAAAAAAATATTTGTCAATTGAATTTAAAACATAGACTAATATATATGAATTTCAAAATAATGTGTTATTATAAAATAACTTGTTATTTGTATTTATGTAACACCCCCCTTGGGCATTACATATCTAACTCCTTTCGAAAATGAAAAAAATTAAAAGTTGCTGGTTTTGCTTTCGGAAAAAATTAATTTACTTTAAGTTAGAAAACTCGGATGTAAAAAGTTTCTTTTTGAATACTTCGGAAAAGTGATCCACACGTCACAAAAGTAAAATCACATTATACTTGAATAAAGATCTAAAATTTTTTACAAAAATTTCGACAGAATCTCCTCTGTAATTTCAACATCCCAAACAAAAACACCTGCTAATATATTTATATTTTCATCCAAAAGAAAGGCTCTCTGAGCCATAAACATACATGCTATCATAAATCAACAATGTCTAAAAAAAAACCCAAGCTGATCGTCTAAAAGACATTCATAAACACAACAGTAATCCAATAAAAGACTCTCAGAGCCATAATACAAAAATTATGACCTTCTCTAAAATAAATTTTGACTCGATACTAAGCTGATCGCATTATGAGACTCGTACTGGAAAAGACCCCAGGATTATTCCAGTAATTCAACCTTCTTTAAAAGTCGAGACTAATCCCTCCGATTTGGGATAGAGAACACATCAGTATCATCTGTAGTCACGTACCAAAGTACGATACAAGACCACACAAATATATTGCAAAGGTGAGTTACCAATATATGAGTTTAAACATAGCAGTCATATATTTAACATATAAACAGCATTAAGTACATCAAGGTAATAACCCAGGAAAACATAACAATGTTCATCCTATAAGGTTGTTTAGATTAGAGATTTTTATTGGGAATTCTCGGTTAACACTTCAATACCCACTTTCTAACTCAATCTCCAGAGATCCTAACTTCCCTTCCTTGAGTATGATAGGCCGTGATAATTCCTGTAACACAATTGTTTCGCGTTGGATGGCCTCTCCACTGGGTCCTTTCCCCAATTGTTCTAGGATTTCGCATATCACCTAAATAAGATTTGATAGTCCCCTATTGAGTACATTTTGTGCAGGGTAGCCGATCTCCACGACAAGAGGTTGCAAAGCCCCAAGCATTTCGTGGAGTTCGAGCCCGAAACTCCCTAAAGACCCAAAAGCCCAAGAATATGCCTTTGGTCCGTAACTATCAAATTTGCCAGCCCACCCTATGTGAAAGCTGTAACTCGATAAATAACAGCACGTCTGCCAGATCATCTTTCAAATATTAGACTTTTAATATCAATTTGAGTTTTAAACTCTTGCTAAAGATTTTTCAAAATCTTTTATCAACAGACAATAGTCCGACGTCTCGGAATTCTAGGTCCTTAACAGGAGGAAGGCTAGTCCGGCTTCACTGTAATCAGAATCCAGTCTGAAACCTCAGCACAGAAATCTAGTCCTTTTCTGTTTCCTTTCCACTTTCCAAAGAAAGCCAAAAATCACTTTTCTATGTTCATATGTTTTCAATAAAATAAGTTTTCTCATTTAAGCCATGATTAACATCATGCTTTAACCAGTCTCACAATTCAACAACACAGATAAGTCGCATATATATATATATATATATATAAATTCGCAGTCAATCAACATATTATAAATCATCACAAGCAGTCTATAACATTAAATATATAACGGCTAAGAACTCCTCAGGCTTACTCCCTTTACCTTTGTAGACTAGACAAAGATCGTTCATTCCGGTTTCCATAGTTTACTCCCTGCTCAACGAAATTTCACAAGATTGAACACCCACTAACAACTTGACGTGTCGGGTTCCTCTAAAACCTCACAACACCTTCAGGTAACTCAATGACAACTTCCAAGAATGAAAATTCAAGTTCCCACAAACGAACGCAAATCACGAACAACATCAAGAAAAAGCGTCCAAGCACATTCAACAACCGAACAACGTAATAATCAATAACTCAACATCACATATAATCTAATAAGTTCAAACATTTAATTTTAACAAAACAAAATCGATATCCCAATAAATCAAATTTGGGTAAAAAGAGTTCATCACTAAAATTGGAGGAAATGAGATTTGATATGAGGATTACAAAATTAACCATAGAAATCATCAATTAGAAATCCTAATTGAAATAAAACATCGTTAATTTCACAAAAACAGAACCAATCTAAAATAAAATCAGATTGGGACTTAAGGGTTCATAACATAATTTGGGGAAAATCAATCTAACCAAATAACAATGGAATTGGCTTAGAGAAACATAAATTCATAGCCTCAATAGCATAAAACAACATTCAATTTCAATATTGAAATACGAAATCAAAGGGTTAGGGTTAGGGCTTTGCAAACTGACTTGGCGTTTTCATAATCACACAGGATTAGGTTAAGAAACTAACCCAAGGTGAAGAGGAAGAAGTTGTGGTGGTGCAGTGATGCTCCTCGCAGCGGCGAACGGCGGCAGCACGGCGGAGCTCCAGTGAATATGAACAGAAGAGATGAAATAGAGCATAAGAGAATAAGAGAATAAGAAGGAAGCTTAACCAAAAAGTTGGGTTCGAAACCACCATTACCGATGATGGAGGGGCTCCCTGCGATGACCAGCTGCGTCACCGCAGCGGTGGTCGCGACCCACACACGAACGCAGACAGATCTGGGGTGGGTTCGTCTTCTCCTCAGCCACGGCGGAACGACGATCGAGCAGCAGCTACGGTGGCGAGACGCTGCTGGTGCGGCGACAGGAGGGTGGCGTCGGTCTGAACCATGGAGAGAGAGAGGTGAAGTTGGAGTGGGAGGAAGAAGAAGAGAAGAAAAAAGGGTGGGTGTCATAGCTGATAAGAGAGGGAGGAGAGAGAAAATTCTATTTTTAACTTAACATTTAGTAATAGGTACAAAAATGAGTGATAAATATTGAGTCTAAAAATAAATACGTTTTTAGTTTTTGAATCTAAAAATAAAGGGTGACAAATATATATTTTCAAAATTTGAAATAAAGTAGAGATTGATAGTTGAATTTATCAATCAAGAAAATTACTGATCTAAAATTAAACTCCAATTAATGTCAAATCAATTTATTTTCAAATCTAAAATTAAATAGAGTAAAATATGAAAATAATTTTCTTTCAATCATATTATTTAAAATATTTTTCTAAATAAATACTAATAGTGACAATAACATAATATTATTGTCTAGTAAACATGCATACACTGAAATAAGGCAGGTGTTAACGCACTCAATAAAATAACTTTTAAAAGAGTAAATAAATTATTCAAGATTAAGCATCATAAAATGACTAAGTTTAGTGTCCAAAATAATTATTATTCCAATAAAATAATATAAACAGATATATTTTACCTATAATGAAAAATGGTAAAAACCGGGGTGTTACAATTTAGGTTTCTTTTGCCATTAATATGTACTTTTTTTTTATAGGCAAATGTTAGTGTTAATGTTAGTATTTTGTTAGTGTGTGGGGTTTGAATCCTCAACCTCCTAATCAATCCACTCAACTCCCCCACCGCAACCACAAAGCCAACCTTATAACCCATTATTAATGTGTACTTCTTGTAAAGGAAAATTATGTATGTTGCTGTGGAATTCAAGAGTTGGAATTATGTTAAAGTGGAGGGAGCCTCTTCTAACACCAGCTTATGTATAAAATGATAAAGTAAACATATATTATTTTTAATTAAGAGAATGCTAACGACTGCTCTTAGGGCATTATTTAAGGAACCAATAAAGGAAATTTTGTATGGAAAAATGATGTATTTAGAGCATCTCCAATGGGAGTTGCTTAAGAGTTGCTTAACAATAAAATACTATTTTGATGTGCCATATATGATTTTGTGTTGCTTAAAATTGGAGAGAGTTGCTTATATAAGCAACCATTGCTTATTAGTTGCTTAACATTTGTGTGTGTAAATATAGGAGAGAGAATATGAAATACTGAAGAGAGAGTGAGAATATTTGTGAGTTAAGCAACTTATTAATAGAAACTCCATTGGAGTGTAAATTGATTGAGTTGCTTAAAATTGAGGTGACCCACTTAAAGGGATAAAGTGGGTTTCTTATATGAATAGCATTGGAGATGCTCTTAGTATGTTAAAAAGTGTTACACTTAGTTTCCCAATACAAACTTTTCTTTTTATTGATTTCTTAACCAATGCCCTTAGGATAATCGTTAGCAAGACCCTTTTACATATTTAATGAGTTAATATAATTATACTTTATAATAAACACAATATATTTATTTTCTCTTTCTTACTTTAATTACACATAAAATCACTTAGAAAGATTTTTTCCCAACAATAATATGTTTATTATAACGTTATATAGCTAGGGACTTTAGAAATATCAATTAATTCAAGAAGTTATAAATAAAGCAATACATGTGTTATCTGATATATTTTACTCAACATTGTGTGTCTGTTTGAGAAAAAAACAAAAAAAACGAAAATATTGTATGCAATTTAAAGGCACTTGCTCAAAGTTTAAAATACTCATATTTGGGAAATTTATTTGACGGTGAGTGGTGACTACACGGTTGATTGTTGTTTTAACTCATTGGTTTTTAAAATTTTCAGTTGCCCTTGTTGAGATGGAAGAAATATTCGGTGCTTACAGCAATTAACTTTATAACTGATGCGGCTGTAACAAGATCACTCGGATTTTTTCTTCACATGCAGGTTTTATCATTCTGAATTGTTCCCTTTATTAAGGATTTTTATTGTTGTGGATTTGCATGCATTGCTTTTCTACACATTAGGTTGACTTAGGGTGTGTTTGGGTATGCAGCTTAATTTTATTTATTTTTTTGAACAAGGTATACTGCTTAATTAAGCACTTGTGTAATAAGTTTTTTTAAAGTAAGCTACAAACAACTTATTTTCATAAGCTAGATTCTCTAACAAACTTATGGAAATAAACTATAAAGAGCTTATAGAAAGATCATAAACTATTTTTATAAACTATTTACCCAAGTTTATTATTATAAACTGTTTTCATAAGCTCTTTATAAGCTTTTCCAAACACACTGTTGAATTCTTGATAAACTATTTATATTCCTTGATTCTTTCTTTACCTGTTAAATGATTGGTTCCGCTATGGAAATATAGACAAATATCAAAATAAATTATATAAAGATATGACTCTGTCAAATAAAATAAATAAACTAGTAATTATAAGAGTTTAATTGCTATGCACTGATAGTGTAAAACTCTTTTACACAGACATCAAATCATAAATTGTCACGTCAATAATTTCTTTTTTGACTATTATCATAATTACTTTAAAAGTCATCTATGAGATTAAAATATAAATACATGTGATTACCCTACTAAAAAATTTGAAATCAGCGACGGACAAAATTAGCCGCTAAAATAATTAATGACAAAATTAGCGATGGAAAAATCCGTCGTAAAAAGTGGTGTCACCAAAATTTGACAGAATTTATGTTCCGTCGCAATCAACGATGAAAAAATCCACCGCTAGAAACATAAAAGCGAAAAATTGAAAGTTTCATAAATTCCTTTGCTGTTTGCAACAGATTTAGATATGTCACTGTTTGCGACAGATTTAGATACGTCGTTGTTTGCTTCGGATTTGAGATATGTCGCTGTTTGTGACGGATTCAGATCCATCGCTATTTGTGACGAATTCAAATCTGTCTCTGTTGGCGACAGATTCAGGGACAAAAAATTTTAGCAACACTTATAATTATAAGTGTTCATGTGACCACTAAGCAATTCTTAATTTTGACCATTCATATATAATTGCGTAGTCAATATTTATTATTCTCATATTCTTAAAATGCAAAGTGTTATTATTGTATATATTCAAAAAAAATATTTAAATAGGTTTCTAGCTTAATTACATAAAAATGAAACTAAAAGTTTTACACTAATACTAATATGATTTTTAATATTTACTAGTCCCACATCGAATATATTATATATAAATCGATAAGAGGTGGAACTTCTCAATATAAATTAAGTGGTCAAACTCTTATTACTTTAGAGTACTTATCCTATATCTGGACAAATTTAGAGGGAAATGGTGAGTTTTGATTATTAGTGTCTTGAAATTTTTTAAATATTTATTATTTTTTAAGCCAAGGTGATCCCATGTCACCATAATTTATTGATAAAAAGAAGAAAAACAAAGGAAAACAAAATCATGGGGGGAAGGGGGGATAAAAAACAAAACCCATACAAAAGAAAACGTTTCATATTATTCCTTAGATTATACTTATGAGATTTAGACATAACCACCGTGAAATCATAATCAACTTCAATAGCATTATCATTATTTAACTGCTCTGCTGAGAGAGAGCCATTATCTAAGTCATCCTCATCCCTATTTCCCAAAAACTTGGCAAGTATCTTCATATCATGAGCAACATTATGATGCGTAGGGATTGAATTAGTCTCAGGAGTCTCAAGATTCTTACCACTAACTGTTAAATCACAGGTTGCCCTGGAATGCTCGAGCACAAGAGTATTCTTGGTTGTAGAGTCAGAATTAGTTGCAACATGAGTTGAAATCTGTGGAATGGAATTTGAGACATGATCAGGAGACACATCATAAATGGTCTCAATCGAATCATTGTCATTCAATTTTTCACCTGATGATGTATCAATCTGTCCATTATCTTCAACTGGATTTTTCTCTGGAACCTTAACCGAAACAACATTATCATTCAATTTTCCATCCGGTGATGTATCAATCTGGCCATTATCTTCCACAGGTTTATGCTTTGGAATCTTAAGGACATATACTTGCTTAGACTTCTGCACCAATGGCGGATTATTATGCACCACGTTCTCCTTACCAAATTTACAAGCCGAAGCCAAGTGCCCAATTGATATACAATGAAAACAGAAAGAAGGAAGCTTCTCATATTCGATACCAACAGAAAATGCAAAACCTTCACGTTCAAGCATAATTTCCCTAAGCAACTTCCCTGTTAGATCAACATCCACCCATATGCCCTAGTACAGATAGCTTCATCCAAACTTATTGGAGTACCTAAACCGCCTGCAATTTCAAACATAGTTTCAAGAGCCAAGACACTACGCCAATCCTTTTAAGAAGCAAAACTGAATTCATAAGATCTCTTTCCTAACGGAATCATTCTCCATTGACCGAAAGGCTTCCATAGTTTGAAAGTTTGTCATTTAAGTAGGAGATCTTTATAGGAATATCATCCTTCAATAATAACAAGCAACCAATCCCTTTTTATATTCATCATCGGATATTTTGAAAGAGACAGAGTCTCCCTACTCCCACGGTCGAGGAAGCTGACTAACAAGGATGTCAACCGAACTATTCAAAGCCTGAGCAAAAGATTTTCGCTGTGGAAAAGGCGAGGCATTCAAAGAAGGAGATTCCAGATTGAGAAACACCCAAGGACAAGTCATTAGAAATCAAGGACCTGTCTAATATGAAAACATAAACAGATCCGAGAACCAGAAACAAGATCCGAGATTCGTTAGAAACGATTTGTTGCAGAGGTTCGCAAGTGAGAAAGGAACAAATCAAGAATGATGGTGGTGTTTTTTACGGCGATGGCCGGCCATCGCGGATGAAGGACTGGTGGTGAGGGAGGGTCTGTGCGAAGATCATGCCAGTGAAAGGGGTGATGGTTAGGAATAGGTGGTTGGTCGTCGTAAATGAAGGACGGATGGTCAAGGAGGGTCCACGCTCAGGCCGGAAAGTGAAGGGCTGATAGGTAAGGTGGCGGCTAGGTCTGGCCCTCGTCTCTCATGCGGCTCTGTATCATGCGGAGTGTTTTTTAAATTAAAACATCTCGGTTATTAATTGGAAATTTTAAAAGATAAAAAATTGAACTTGATAAGTTTAATCTTGTGAACTGCATGTTATCGAATCGGTTTAAACTGGTTAATCAATTCACGTTAGTTTTTTATTTTTTTACCGGTTCATAGAAATCCAGAATGTCAGAAACGATTAGATTGGTTGAAGGACCAATTCCCAGTTTTTCCAATTTAATTGACCGGTATGGTTCTAAATTCTACGAAACGTGGGGGAAAATATGTGAGATATGCAAGATATAGGAGAGTTTTGTTTCTAATTAGGAAACTAAATAACATATAAAGAGTGCATAAGACTTTCTTGTTGAGAATGTTATTGTGACTTATAAATACTTGTGTTGAAAAATCGTCAAGAGGTACGAGAATGATTTAAAGAAATTCTAATAATGTTGTTGTGAAGTGGAGGGTTTGTAATTTTATCCTCAAACGTTGCATGGGCAAGGGTTTATAACTTTATCCATAAAAGTTGCATTGGCACAAGGTTTGCAACTTTGTCCTAGAAATTAAGATGCGTTGGAGAGGATATAAAATTTATCCCTGCAAAAATTGTATTGTAACATTCATAATGTATTTGATCAATTCTTATTTTGGGCTGAATCATGTTAAATATGTATGTGATTCATGTGATACCCTTAATTACTAGCATTTGTGCAAGTATATATAATACGGATGAGGATTTTCCCAACAAATCTTAGTTTTCCTATCAAGTAAACCTACCTTCCAAGGAATCATGTTTTCTAGTTGCTAATACATATCAAAATGTCCAGACCTGTGTGTTCAAGAGGCCAATAATCTTTCCAAGGCCACTGATTTTTTGTACGGCAATCATGAGTATTTATGCTATAGTTGTAGCATTGTTCAAGGTAAAATTTTCTAATTTCTTAAATTAAGAAATTGTTTTTCAACACCAAACTTTTGTTTAGATGCATGTATTTGATGAAAAATCTTTTGTCGGATCTTTCATAGGATATACCTGACATGGAAGGAGATGAAAAATTTGGCATCCAATCTTTGTCATTACGTTTAGGTCCAAAACGGGTATGTTTCTCTTATACTCAATAGCTCAGTAGTTGTACTCTCACATACTCATGGTCGTATCTAATTAATCTTTGCTAGGTATTTTGGATTTGTGTTTCACTTCTTGAAATGGCTTATGGGGTCACCATTTTGGTGGGAGCCACATCTCCTTTCCTCTGGAGCAAAATTATCATGGTAATGTGTTATTTACTTGTGTAGGTTACGATTGTGTGTTCATATTATCCTTCTTCCTCTTTAGCAGCCATAATTTTGGCTCCAAAGTATAGGAGTGTGATTTTAATTAACATAATTTGTGGAATACCGAAGGAAAGTTGATCAATTATCCTATATATTATATGTCTGTATTAGGAAATGAGTTCCTATGAAAGCAATATATTGGGCAATATTAGACTATCGTGGGAGTCATAAGGTGGTCATGGGACCTAGAATCCCTGCATTCACAAATTTCACGCATTCACAAATTCATCTTAATTTATGGTCATAATTTCTTTCACCCATTTTTATATTAATATATTCAACCTACAGAAAAATCAATCAATGGTCAAAATCTCTCTGCATTCACAAAGTGACCGCAGGGAATCCATTTTTGTGGTGAAGGTGGTTTGGGATATGAGACAAAAATGTTGGGAGGTATAAGGTGCAAGGTTCAAATCCCACCTCCTACTAACATAACAAACTAATAAACTAACATTTGCCTACTATGAATATCTAATTTTGTTCGAGTGTCCTTTTTTTAATTAATATATTGAAAATAAAAAAAAATAAAAAATTACAAAGAAAATGATCTGATCAGAATTTGTTCATGAAGAAAACCTCTCCCTCTCCTCCTCCATAGACTACCATCATCTCCATCACCCTTCCACAATTACCAAACCTTTATAATCCACATTATCTTCAACCTCCACACCATCAGCCATTAAAACATATTCACAAACACCTTAACCTCATTCAACAAACAAAACCCAAAAAGAAAAACCATCTCCTCTTGTTTCTAACAAAATCCTCACTCTTTCCATTTTCGCCTTCACCCAAAGCTCTCTCTCCATAATCAACATACCAGTAACGTAACCTCCCTTGAATCTCAACAACTCACAATAGCTAACCTCTTCATAAGTATTTGACTGATATAGATATGCTTCTTTAGTTGGTTTTTGGGTTGTATTTGTATGTGTGGGTTAAATAGTTGGCCCCAATAAAGGTTTCTCCTTAAAAAAATGCAAAAATATACTCTTGAATCTTGGCAGGTTATCTTTTTTGGTCTCATCATTTTTGGGCCATGATTGTTGTGGTGAGTCTGACAATTGTTTGTTTCTTTTGAAAAGATTGTTTAGTTTGAGGTTTTTCTTTTTTTTTTTGTATGTTAGTGTGGGTAACAATGAAAAATTAAAAATTAAAAATCCTTTCAAAAAAGATTTTAAATTCCTTGTCTTAAGTATAAAACCCTTTTGAAAAAAAAATTTAAATTAATCAACCAATCAAACTTTTTTATATAAGAACTATGTGGCTTTGAATTTCTCATCGCACTTGGGAATACGTAGGAGCAAAATCAATCATTCTATCAAGTCAAAACTAAATTTTCATTATTTTAGGGTCTTTTATTTATTTTTTAATGGCTAATTAAAACAATTGAACTTGTGATATTTAAGGATGCCCTATGGACTCGGGTGCCATGTTCAATCCCTAAGATTTGAGGTTGCTCTATGGACTTATGTGTCATGTTCTACCTCATTTAGGTTTTATCAACAATAAATTTTAAAATTCAAAACCGATAGAGAAATACAAAATGTTCCAAAAGATAAATAATTCTTTCTTGTAAATAATTTTTGGGGTAAAAATTTTTTTTTTTTTTGCACAATTAACTTGAGGTACCGTTTTTTAAGCAGGCGATGTAGGGTGTTAACACTTTCCCTACTTGTAACCAACTCCTGAGCTCGATCTTTCTCTCTCTCTGTTTTTTTTTTAAGATTAGTTTTCTTAAATAAATATGTTTTCCAAGGCTTTCCCAATTAGAAAATTCTGCGGTGACTACTCTGTTTTTTATATTTTTTCGCAGTGCCTGGACAGGACAGTTGCGAAACCTGTAAGAAAAAAAACAAATTAGACTATCATGACTTTATATTTGTAAGCACCTGATATTAAGGTCAAAGATAAAATGGCTCTCCTTCAAAGAGGCATTATTTTGGAAGAAAGCTCTGGACGCTTCATAAATATTCAAATCAGTACTTCTATCATTATTGATATCAAGTGAATATGGACTTATTTGATCATCTCTGCAAAGTTCGAAAGTCATTCTCACATTCAATATTGTAACAGGTTCTGGGACATGCCATTCTTGCTTCTGTCCTCTGGTATCATGCCAAATCTGTAGATCTAAAGAGCAATGTTGCTGTACAATCTTTCTATATATTTATTTGGAAGGTAATCACCTTATAAACTATTTATCATTCAAAAATTTGATTTTGAAGGTTAATATACAATTTGCTTAAAAATGAATGTTATACAATAAAATGATTATTCAAAAGAAATAACTATCAGGTTACTTTTCCTTTGTGTTGAGAAGTAATAATATGTTTCTAATTTCTAATGACTTCAAATTGACAGGATTATTAGAGAACATCAGCTATACCATGAAATTCATTTTGAAAAAAAAATATTCCTATCTAGAATTATAATGTCATTATAATTTACAAAACATGCCATTCTTCTCATAAACGTGTTTATAGTTTTCATTGGTTGCAATATTGTTAGAAGGGATTAACTCAGTTCCTTTACAACAACCTCCACTTCTTAGGAATGAACCTGCAGCTAGGCAATTTTTTTTTAATAATCAAATTGTATTAAAAAGAGTACTAAAGGTATTCAAAACTCATATACAAAGATCCTTTAAAGTGAAATACAAGGAATAGCAAGGTAGATGTTCCACTAAGAGCTAAAAAGCAAGACAACAAGACAATACTGCCCCACCATATACTGATACAGCAATACTGCCCCACCAAGAATTGAAACCTATACAACATGACAATCATTTCAAATTTGAAGGGCTGAATTGAATAGCCATAATCCCAACATTCAAAAAGTGCAGCAAGCCCCGTTCCCATTCGATTAGCATAATCTTCTGTACAAAATTTTGGGAATAACTACATGATAGAAAATTATTTTGTTGCTCTTTGTATTTTGATAATTAAAAGTAAAAGAAAAGCCAGTGTGCTTAAACAATTATTGATCTATTTCTATAACTTATGAAAAATAAATAAACATTATCCAAAGTTATCGCTAAGCATTCTTGGACACGAATGATTGGTAGTTTATCATGTTGTTGATTGCGTTTTTCTTATTGCAGCTTCATACGGCAGAGTACTTCCTCATACCTTTGTTTAGATAAAGGATGCGGTTGCATTACTGACTTAATAAGTGGTGTTGCCTTTGTCTCATGTCAGCCTTATGTTTGTACTATTAGTTTAAATCGATAAATATTAAATAAAGATTTATTTGTGTAATGATTGATTTTAGTTTCTTCCATTAGTTTGGTATTGTCACAACCATCCCAAAGGGACCCACAAAAAGATGATAAAGAATAAGTGGAGTAGTCATCAAAACTTTTATGGTCTGTTTGCTTTGTTTTCGGATTCCTGTTTTTATTTTCTATTTTTAAAAATAATTACAAAACTATCACTTTGTTTTCATTCTGTTTTCTATTTTCAAATATTTGTACAAGAAACATTGAAAACAGAAAAAAGTTGTTTTTAGTGTTTTCTGTATAAATTTTTGAAAACTCGATCAATTGGCACACAAATTGGACTTTCCAGATGTAAAACTAGATAAGTCAGATGGTTCACATTTTTGTTTAACAGACGTGTACCCTTCTCGTTTATTGCATATTTTTCACTAGTGTGTCAACACCAATCAAGTTAGAGTTGTTGCGAAAATTATGATAAGAAAAAAAAAATATCAGCAGAAAAAGTAAGAGATAGACAAAAACCATTCACTCAATTTACTTAATTGTTTGTTGTGTGATATAAATAGTTTTTTTTTCACTGTTTACCGACGGCCAAAGTCCGTCGGAAACGCCCAAAATCCGTCGGTAATACGCGTTTCCGACGAACTTTCCGACGGACCGTTTTCCCTAGGTAATAAGGCCGTTGCTAACGGTTTCCGACGGACTGGCAGATCCGTCGGAAACTTACCGATGGAAATTTTCGTCGGTAACGTTACCGACGGACTTTGGCCGTCGGAAAATTACCGTCGGAAAAGTCCGTCGGTAACGTTACCGACGGATATTTCCGTCGGTAATTGTTTTTTTTTCGGTAATTTTCCGACGGTCAATGTCCGTCGGTAACGTTACCGACGGACTTTTCCGTCGGTAATTTTTTTTAAATAATTTTTTTGATATATTGAATTTTTTTCAGAATAAATTATTACTTTTTTTAATTTAAAATATTACAATTTTTATTTTACTTATCTTCACACCAAAACAAATATAAACTTATAGAATTCTTAAAGCTAGAACCGAAAACTATAAAAAGAAAGAAGTATAGAAGATGAAAAATGTATAGACACATAAGTGAATAAAACAGAATTCCCAGTGCAGGTAAATTCATGAAACATAGTACTGAATATATATACCAGTTGTATATACAAAAAAAAAAATGAAGCTATATACTGTGATTCCTTTAAAACAAGACAGAAACAAGTATAGTTACAAATTGATATTACAAATTGCAAGCAAGCTTCTATGGAGGAGGAAGGAGATGATGAAGTTGCTGTTGGTGGGGCGGAGTTGGAGAGGGAGAAGAGAGTTGGGGGAGAGATGGAAGAAAATGAATGAGGGGGAGGGAAAAACATATTTATAGAGAAAGGAAAGAGAGGGAGAAAGGAAGAAGAGGAGGAAGGGGGAGGGGCGGCCGGAGGGGAGCCAGCGGGGCGGCTGGCCGGAGGCGAGATAGACGGAGGGGCGATGGTGGCGCGGTGAGGAGAGGGGGAGACGTCGAAAATGGACTGAAATAAGGGGGGAGGGAAGATTTATATACATGAAAGAGGTTACCGACGGACCGGGCCGTCGGTAACCAGCGACACATTTAAACTACCGATGGCGGGATCCGTGTTTCCGACGGACCCGTCCGTCGGTAAACACCCAGATCTGACGAATTCGAATTACCGACGGAAATTTCCATCGGTACACCTTTCCCGCCCAATTATCGAGGCACCTTTCCGACGGAAATTTCCGTCGGTAACCTTTTCCTGCTCAATTTTCGAGATGAATTTCCGACGGAAAATTCCGTCGGTAACGTTACTGATGGAAATTTTTGTCGGTAACCTACTACTGCTTAATTTTCGAGATGACTTTCCGACAGAAAATTCCGTCGGTAATGTTACCGACGGAAAGGAAATTTCCGTCGGTAACCTATTACTGCTCAATTTTCGAGATGACTTTCGACGGAAATTTCCGTCGGTAAACCTATTAGTGCTCAATTTTTGAGATGACATTCCGACGAAAAATTCCGTCGATAACCTATTACTGCTCATTTTTCGAGATGAAAATTCCGTCGGTAAATTACCGACGGAAATTTCCGTCGGTATACCCTAGACCCGCTCAAATTAGAAGCCGTTTTTTCCGGCGGAAAATTCCGTCGGTAATTTTCCGTCGGTATACCCTTTTCCTACACAGCGTTCCGACGGAAAATTCCGTTGGTAATTTACCGACAGAATTTTCCGTCGGTAATCCTTCCTGCCACATTTCCGAGCCATATTACCGACGGACTTACCGACAGAATGGCCGTCGGTAACGGTTCCGACGGCTTTTCCGTCGGAAATGTCCGTGTTTTTTCCTATTCCGAATTTTCGACGGTTTTTTCCGTCGGTAATGATAAAATTTTAGTCGGAAAAATGTCCGTCGGTAAATCGATATTTTCTTGTAGTACCCTTCCTTTACATAGTTTGTACCCAAATAGCATACACTTGTTTGTGTACACCAAACTCTCCCCATTATAATAATATATAGATAACATTCTCCTTTCGAAGGTAATTCGAGCAAAGGTGATTTATTTCTTCTTTGAGAAAACTATCACGACCCTATTGAAGGGGAAAAAAAAAAACAATAACACAAATGAAAAAAATGAGCAACCAAAAACGCAATTATTTAAAAGATCCATTTAAGTCTCTAACAATTTTTGACGTACCGCCTTTCGTGCCTTTCGTCTCGGAAAAAAAAAAAAAAAACCACCAAATAGCCCTTGAGAATAAAAAAAGAAGGACACTTTAGTCCCTTCGTTTGTATCCACCCTGAACACATCATTAGAGTGCTTATGTGTATATCTGTAAAGGGTTAAGAGATGTAATACCACTTTTTGTCTCTGAAAAAAAAAAAAAACCTCACCAAATAGTCATTGAGAATGACAAAAGAGGGATACTTTAGTCTCTTCGTTTGTCTCCGCTCTGAACACGTCGTTAGAGTGCTTATGTGTATCTATCTGTAAATGGTTAAGAGATGAAATAGTTAATTTAATTAGAGTTATTTAAGAGTAGTTTCAACTACCTAACTAACTCTACTTCATTCAACTCCTCTTTATATACACATCACTACAGTGTAATTCAAGCAATGCAATACTCTTCTACATTCTATTCCCTCTATATGTTCAATTCTTTCTTTCTTGAATCTCTTCATGGTATCTAGAGCTTAAAAATGGCTAACACCATTACCAGTCCCTTTACTTCTTTATCCCCTGCTACTCTCTTTATGATCTCGATATCCATCAAACTAGATGATGAGAACTTCTTAACGTGGAAGATGCAAGCCTTGGGATCCATTAAAGTAAGATTGGGAAATACATTTATGAATCATAGTCTGGTGGCAAGCCAAGGAAGTATGCAAATGATGAAGATGTTCTTGATAAACCAACTGCTGAATTCGAAACTTGGGAACAACAAGATCGGTTTGTGTTCACATGGCTTCTTGCATCCATGTCCACAAGTCTTCACACACGCATGATAGGTTGTGAATTCTCTTATCAAATCTGGAAGAAATTGAATTACACTCTAGTGATGTGTTTATAAAGAGAAGCTGAATGAAGTAGAGTGAGTTAGGTAGTTGAAACTACTCTTAACTAACTGTAACTAGATTAACTAGCTATTACATCTCTTAACCCTTTATAGTATCGTTATGTGTCTAAGTACCCGGATAACAATCCCTGCATCCAGAATAGACCATGATAATAATTATACAATTGACCCAATAAAATCCCCAATTATTATTTAAGTAATCCAATTTAGTTTCTGCCAATTTATATCATGGGTCGAATTAGTCCCTATTTGTTACAAGTAACAGACCACATGCACCAGATGTACCACACTAGATGCACCAACACAAGTTACATGAACGAGTTTAACGGATACCTGGGCACACTAACGATACATATTAGCACTCTAATGATGTGTTCACGACGAGAACAGATGGAGGGACTAAAATGTCTCTCTATTGTTATTCTTGGAGGCTATTCAATGATCTTTTTTCTCAAGAACGAAAAATAACACCCAAAAATTATCAGCGACTAAAATCAACATTTACTCTTAATTTTTTGTTTTTCCTAATTCTTTTTTTCGGTCTCCCGTCCTGAATTCCAATCGCGATTTATTAACCTCGACTATATTGCGCCACGCCATGCCACGCGTCATACATCACGTGGCTTTATTAAATTTACAGTTCGGGAAACTTCGGGAATTATTTTGCCTTGCCCCATTTTGTTGAGAGCGCCATTTTGATCTTCATCTCGACGCTTCTCTTCAGCTTCGCTCGCTTGTGCTTCCCTCTTCTTATTGTAAGTCTTCGTGTTCATCTCGTGCATCGCTATTCTTGTTGCTTCTTTTGCTCCATTCGCTCTATTCTTGATTGCCTTGTATGCGAATACCTTCATTGGAGCATTGGGTATTTAATAATTTATTATTATATAACTCATAAGTAGGATTTAATTGGTGGCATAGCTTCTGATGTATTTGTTTATTTCGTTTTAATTTTTGACTTCTTGTTTCTGTTTTCTTAAAGAAAATTAGCTTTACAGTAATATGGGTGCGAAGAATGTACTATATCGTATATTACATCGTAATCCATGGGTTGCTTTGTGACATATGGGAATTGTATGTGTGCCATTTCATTTAATATTTATTGATTATTTTGTTGTTTTTCTTCTTGCAAAACAATCAGTGCTGATATTCATTTCCCAATTTCGTTGGAAATTTTACTTTTGATGCTTTATCAAAAAGATTCACTCTAGCATTATGGTGCTATGGAGCCATATGGATATTGCCAACATCATTGTTACTTGAGCATAGTTGTGAGGGAATCTTTCATAAATCCGGTATACTCAAGTTAAAAAGAAGTTTTTGAAATTAAGTTTTTATCAATGGGCTGACATTTTTACAAAACCTGTAAGTGAAGATAGATCAATTAAAATAATTATTAACTAGGATAATATTGGATAATGCTCAGTGAGTTTGTGTAGAAAATAGGAAGTAAACGGGTATTCATCTTGAATTTTTAAGATACTAATAATTCAAGGGCGGATGCACTTGCTTTATGATTTTTTCCAAAAGTAGCAATGTGTGGTCTAATGCGTTTAGAAACATCCTCTAACTCACTTTTCCTATGTTTCTGTTGCTCTGAATTATTTATTTTCATGAGGGAATCTTTCATAAATCTAAAGCTTGTTTTCTTCGATTATTGTAGGAACGGGATGGTAGCTATAGAGTACATGCGTGGACTTGTTGCACTTCTGCTGCCTGCAAAATACAGATTCAAGCTAATGTACCCGGTGAAAGGATCACGGGGTAATGTGCAATCACTGTCATTGATGCCTAATGTTGTAAAGATCACTTTGATTGACATCGACTTATTTATAGAATCCCTTTTTTATTCATTCATTATTCATTCCTTACCCACGGGGAAGCAATTGTTACTTGGTAGATTAGGGGAACTTGCACATAAAAGATAACTTATGAATTATAATGTTGTATTTGAAACAGGTATATTGGCTACTTCAACACCTAAGAAGCAAGAAAACGATGAATCTGGGGAAATGGGGGTAGTTACTAAAGAGATGATTGACCCAATAGTCACCTTTAGCAGGCCTCCACCACTTCCCCCAGTTCTAGGACCTTTGGTTGCTCTCTCGTTGTTAGAGACATGGTGGAACCGCGCTGCAGATGATGATGGCAAATGATGTGATATCATATCCTCTAGTCAAGTAGTTACAGAGATCTGTCATTAAATGTGCTTTCTACTTGAAGAAAATCTTGGAAATAAAGATCAGAATATTGAATGCATAGCTAAGCAATCGAATCATGAAGCTCCAAAGCTTTATGTAGCCACCTAGTAGTGGATTCACGAAAGGTGCCACAAACATATTGTAAATTTTCAATATCCATTTTAGTACTGCATGAGGACTTTTTAAGAACCCTGCAACAACACACACATATATTAGTGGATGTTTTTGGATGATCTAGAGGGAATGAAAAATATAGGTTTGTTGACTCACACTCAGTTGCATTTGGAAAATCATCAAATAATGAAGTCACAGTCTTCAACAGAGTCTGCATTTCAATAGGAAAAGCCAATTGAATAGATCCAGAATGAGGGAAAAAAATACGATAAGATTATCATATATTAGATGATTGTGCATCAGGGGGAAAAATTGAAAAGATGCGCTCAATATCATAAGAATCAGAAAGAATACTTAATAATTGAGAGTTAGTGATTTGGAGTTACCAGAACGATGCTTCCAGGTTTGACTGGTGATTCAATTAATACTTCAGCTCTCCTGAATATAGTTTTATAGTGAGTCTTTGTTTTACACAAAAGAAGACTGTCGAGAATGGAAATATTTTGCTATGCACCTAATTATCATGTTATCTCCTTTTGATAACTCGAAGAAGCTGCAACCTCTGGTGAATGGGATCTGTTCCTTTTTCCATTCTACCATACCACAAAGATTCTCATCAAAACTAGGATCATTTAATTGTTTCTTAGGAAATTGTAAATAATATGGAGAAAAATAGTAAGAATCTCGAAAAGGAATATGACCCAAATGCCAGTTCGCTGCAGCAGTAAAATCATCTCCCTCGCATATATGTCTAACTCTGAATTTCACATTCTGGCCCATGCTAGCAGTAAGCTGCTCTAAGAAATGCATCACTTCCTGCAGTGTTACTTTTAAACTACGTATAGTGTAGCTATTTACTCAATGCAATCAACCATGGGTTATTTCAGGATAAGAAATATGTTAAGATACAAACCTTCTTTCCTTTGAATGGTTTGGTGAAGGCATAGTCATCAAAGCAAGCATCTTCAGATATGCATTCACTCAATTGTTGTATCTTTTTCTCATTGATGCACGTGTAGAATTGATCTACTGTTTCTGCTGGAGAGAACGAATTTTGCCCTGATTTGGGGTTTTTCTTTGATGGTATGGCTGAAATTCTATTGTTATCCCAAGATTTTTTTAGCACTTTGTTTTTAGAACAGAAGCCGCGTTGTTGTATTTGCATCTTGTCTAAGTGCAAGTTGCATGTTGTTTTGCTGGACGAGAACCTGAGGGCTAGCCTCTTTGTGATGTCTGAGTCAATTCCCTGGCATGAAAATCTGGTTGGGAAGTTGACTAGAGCATCCATTTCTAAATTTTCTTACCCAGAAACATTACTAAGTTATGGCAACAGACAAATATATTGCTGCCTATGTGACCTAATCATGGGAAAGAACTAAGAGCTTTCTCCAGCTTTAACCAAGGAATCAATGCTTAGTTTGTGTCGCTTCTCCATTTGCTTTATTGTTTTTGCCTTGACATGAAATCCAAGAATATGACCTCATACCTTGGTCCGGTATAGAATTACTTTAATTACTATTTTACCTTGTGTAAAATTCTCATCCCCTGCTGTCATGACCGCCACTTATCTCACCCTCAACCACTGCTACCAAGGTAGTATTGTTATTTTAATTTAACAATTTATTCTTATTCTCAACCATACCTGTTTGGCATGGCAGCTTAAACATAAGGTTAATAAAATTATCATTTTATTGGACGATAATTATTTCATTTTTATTTTTACATTTCATTTCAGTCTCGGGGAGATCATTTTTTCCAACAAAATGTAACCTTCCTCATTCCTAAGTCCTAAGCTAAAAAATCCTATTGTTGTTATATCGCGATCAAATTCGTTAGGAAATAAAAATTAATAAAAAAAACATTAAGCAGAATTGGGTTAAGCCAACAATAACCTATAGGGTGAGCTGGTTTTTTGGCTATACAGGGACAAGTGCACAGGCAACCGCAAGAAGGTCTTAATTTCATGAACTGATACGGACAAGTATAATTTGAAATAGAAGTGGGTTGTTGCGGCATTTCCGTATGACTCTGTGACATGCACATACATAGAATCTATTATCTATTTCATTCGTTAATTAAATTATGAAGGTCACGTTTAGGTGTTCTGATGCATCAGAATGGAAAATAAAGGCAAGTTTTATCTGTCCATGTCCTAGTACTGTCTAGCCAAACAGGAGGCAGTCGTGTATAAAATGGTCATGCAAAACGCCGCATAGACAAGACAACCAAGAAAGACAAGGCTAATTCAACATATATCAACCAGAAAAGAAACTGTGAGGAAGTTGGATAAGATGGAGGGTTAGGAACCTTATTTTGTATTTGTCAGAAGATTGTGCAAGGTGGTCATGTTTAATACCAACAAATTTACATGACCATGTGCGCCGCATCATCAATTTAATTTATCATTTGTATATAGTTACATTACATATATAAGAATATACAAATATTTGCTTGACCTGCAGGCTCTCTAGTAATACAAGTTAGCCAGCTAGCCTTCAAATTTCCCCTGAAAATGAATACAAGGACTAAAAAAATACGACCTGTTCCCTGAAAGCTATGAAATACCAACAAACGTATCCCAAGAAAAAACAAATGACTGAATCCCATTACCAGAAACCAGCACCAAAGTCCACGAGACAGCTTTCAAGTTTCAAGATAGTATTTTCTTTCACCCGCACGTGTTCATCATTCAGAGTGGCATGCAGAGGCTGAAAACAGTAGTTTTCTGTCTCTAAAGCAATGATGAATTCATTGATTTGTTTTTGGGTCAATAAAAATTAAAAAATGAAGCCAATGGATTCGATTAAACCTTGATCAACTTGTCCTGAAAGGAATCTTGCATAGTCATACAGATTAGCTGGCATGCTCCCTAACACCCACCAGTGAGACAGAACTGCTTCGCCCTCCTTCCTTCCAATATTAAAATCTGAAATCAATCGCCCACAGGCCTTGCCCTGGTATTCTAGAATTAATTCCGATAATTAACCTCAGTCAGAGTTCTATATAAACTCCTAAACCTGGAACTTACATACATTCATCTTATCCCCATTTTTGAAGATTCAAAAGGCATTCTTATCAGTTTTATTTCAGGTGGCAAAAAGGCATATATAGGAGAATGAACAACAGGGTTGGTCATGTTCAAGCTGCTGCTGAAGTTGGGAACAGGAACAGGTTGAGAGGCAAAAGGCCACTTCCAAAACGAGGGCAGATAAAGTCGAAGATAGCGGCCAATGCTTTTCATTCCATCATTTCTGTAATTTCGAGAGCCTCTTCTTCATCTGGATTGCATTCTCCAAGAAAAAACTAGTCGGTTGAATAATGAATGTATGATAAGGATATATATTGGTGTTTGTATATTGTATCGGTTTTCCATTTATAATTTATAAGTTGTAGTATTCCGTTTTACGCTCTATGTCTTCTCTGGGATGCTTGCCCCTTCCCCATGCGCGTATTAATCTTGATTCCCATGGCGACCAAGGTGACTAATTGACTTGGGGTGGGATCTTCTCAATTGGTTTCTTCTAACCTTTATGTCCATCATTTTTAATTTTTTATCACTTTTCAAAAACCAATGAGAAGGTCCAAATCGGTGAGCACATAGGCTACTTAATAATTTTAAATAATTTTAAAAATCTGTTTTAAAAAAAAAGTATGAATAAAATACACCTTTAAAATTACATATTGAAAATTTATTTAGTAGTTAAAAATTTATAAAATAAATTCAAAAATATCATAATTAATAATAAAACTAAATTTAATCATATTTTATAACAATTAATGTATATAAATAATTATCATATAACTAATATATTTTTCATCAAATTTCATGGTTATTGTTTCTTTATACAAAAAAAAATTCATTATGAGTGTATTTTGATAGAGATTTTTTTTTTTTTTTTATGATAGTCTCTTACATAGTAAATTGTCACCTTCTTGGAATTAATCTTTTCACTTGCTAAAATTCAAATTTATCATTAGAATATCTTCAATGGTGCAATTCAATGGAGTGATTTTACTCATTTTTTATGAATCTCATTACACCTAACCACTTTTTACTTTATATTATTTTAAGCAATTTCTTCGCTCCAATGTAACTCTAAAAAGTTCACCAACTGAATTTTCTATTATTTCTCTCTCTCTCTCTCTCTCTCTCTCATGGTTATTTTATTGAATTATTCATAAGAACCAATTGCTTATGTAACATCCCGGTCTGGTTTCCAGCATAATGTCTTTACAGCAGCCATCTCCTCCCCCTCCCTCCCTTGAAAAAAAAAAAAAATTTGCACCTAAAAGGATCTGTGGGCAGTTCATTCGAAAGGTCACACTTTCTCTTGTAATTTGTCTTTGATATTTGTTTTCAGTGTCCATACAAAAAAAGACTTGGCCCATCCTTATATACCTCTAGTTTTCACGGCCGGGTTCATTGGTTGGGCCTCGTTAGCCCATCTCTAACACATGCTCATACTAAGAACAAGGAGACTCATAGGAATTGAGATTTTTAATAAGGGTTTTTCTATCATGTGAAACTTTGTACTTGTTAAAAAATCTAAAAGCAGCAATTATTTATTGGAAAACTTACATTTAAGTTTTGAAAGTACAAAATATACAAGTTCCTATATAAATTTATCATTTCGAGATCCTTAACATGTGCAAAATTGTCAGGATAGAAAAACCCTTTTAATAAAGTACAGATATGGGAAAACCTCAAATGATGTTTTATCAGAAAGCGGGAAAAAAAAATCTCTTATAATGAATCTTAGGTTTTTTTTTATATAAAAAAACCAAAATAATACTCAATATACATCTTATATATATAATGATCTCTATAAGATATTGTGAAAAAATATGCCAAAAATGTGTTGACAACCATAGACTTTGATTTGACTAAATTAAAGACTCTTTTGTTAATGATAACAATATCGTTACCACCTTGATGAATGCAATCAGCAGAAATACCAGATTACTAACTTCAGCACAGTAATTGATAAGACCGCTTTGAAT